>CP136059.1:344864143-346247477 GCA_032464435.1 Aegilops umbellulata
CTGGAAAGGCCCTGCCTGGGAGCTATTTCGGGCTAGTGCGGCGGCTGGTGGAGGCCTGTCCACGGCTTGAAGTCATCAAGCGCTCCGCCGGCATTGAAGGTGCCCGGAGGGCCCTTGCCCATGTAAGGGTACACTGGGGTAAGCTGGACGGAGAGAAGCTGGTGAAGGACGAGCCGCCGCCGGAGAAGGAGCATCGCAAGCCCGAGAACTACTACAAGGAAGTTCTTGCCGCAGCTCGCCTTGTCGCGGATGAATGTACTAAAGATGTAGTATTTGAATGAACTCGCTCGTTTGTATCATGTGCGCTGAAAACTTGTTCATATGCGCTAAGCAATGCTTATTGAATTTAAAATATTATTTTTTGTGCGACCGTTTATCAAAAATTCAGAGATGGACAGTCGTCGGCTTCTGCCCCCATGCCACTAGTGCTGGGGTGTTCGGGATAAACCTGAGGGCTCTTTTTCCCATAGTTGGGTCCTTCGAGGGAGGCGCTCAGCAGAACGAACCAGGCAATCGGACTATAATGCTTGAACACTCTCACCTAGCCATAGAATGTTATAATTTTAAATTTCGGCGAAGCCCCTAGTTCGGAAGGCCGAATTCGGGGCGCTATCCACGCCTTTGGCCGGACATAGCCAGCTCCTCGCTCAAAGCGGCATAAGTCTTTAAGGACTCGAAAAACCTCTCGAACAGCGACCGGTCTCACGCCTTATCATGACAGTCTGTTTTAGCTTTCTCCACTGAGGTGCTTAACCCAGCTGAACTGGGGCACAATCGCAGTGGTTCTCCTAGTGCTACCTTAGCCGATATAGCGAAACGTAAGGCACCAAAACATAGGAGCCGGGCAAACCCAACATGTGACCAAAATCATGATTCGGAGCCGATGCATATAGTGCTATAAGTTCGGGGTGCCGCACTTGTGAAAGTGTACGGACTTCTCACACCAGATAGAAGGGTAATGAAGCCCCTGGCTTGTTTTGCCGTACCATGGTGTACGGTTGCGATCATGTTTTTTTAATGAACATATATATTAAAAGAGGACAACGCAAAAAATAGGTGAAAAGCTATGCATTGTTTATAGAGAGGCTATTTATCAAAGCCGAACGATACAAGTAGTGCGATAAGCAAAAAAGATATTAGACTATTTAACATGTCCTGACCAGGCGCAGGCCGCGGAATTTAGAAACAGATATATCGCTCGAAATAGAGACCACCTGAGAGTTCCGTAATGCGGCGTAGATTTGTCTGCTTTCTTGGGTCTTGCATCATCTGTGCGGGAGCAAAGCCAAACAGGTTATCCGGAGTGTGGAGTCCTGAAAGTAAAAAAAATTCGGCAGCCCCTAGTACGTTTGACGCCGTATTGTAAGCATGCCGTTAATGTGCCCCTCCCCTTGTGCCCATGGAATTTCGAGGGCATAATTGTGTACTCGAGGTACTAGCTCCGCTATGTTGCGATGGCTGGGGTTGGGGCCGTATTGCTACGCTTGCTCCGAACATGCCAGGCGGTCTTGTTGCAGGTTACTCCGGGCGCGCTTTGCATTGTCCGGCTTTTTAACGGCCGGACTGGAGAGTTGCCTTGAAAGGCTGCTTTGTACTTCCGCTGCGAGGGCCGCCATGTGCTCCTCCGTACGGTTGAGCGTTCTGTGTTTCCGTTGACCGTAATTACTCCTCGAGGGCCTGGCATCTTGAGCTTGAGATATGCGTAGTGCGGCACCGCATTGAATTTAGCGAATGCGGTTTGTCTGAGCAGGGCGTGATAGCCACTGCGGAACGGGACTATATCGAAGATTAACTCTTCGCTTCGGAAGTTATCCGGAGATCCGAAGACCACATCAAGTGTTACCGAGCCTGTGCAATTGGCCTCTACACCTGGTATGACGCCTTTAAAGGTCGTCCTTGTGGGCTTGATCCTTGATGGATCTATGCCCATTTTCCGCACTGTATCCTGATAAAGCAGGCTCAGGCTACTGCCGCCGTCCATGAGGACACTTGTGAGATGAAATCCGTCAATGATTGGGTCAACAACCAATGCGGCAAAACCGCTGTGACGGATGCTAGTGGGGTGGTCCCTTCGATCAAAAGTGATCGGGCAGGAGGACCATGGGTTGAACTTTGGGGCGACTGGCTCCATCGCGTATACGTCCGGTAGCGCACGCTTCCGCTCCCTCTTGGGAATTGTCGTTGTCAAGACCGGCGGATCTCGGGTAGGGGGTCCCGAACTGTGCGTCAAGGTCAGATGGTAACAGGAGACAAGGGACACTTTATTTTACCCAGGTTCGGGCCCTCTCGATGGAGGTAAAACCCTACTCCTGCTAGATTAATATTGATGATATGGGTAATACAAGAGTAGATCTACCACGAGATCAAAGGAGGCTAAACCCTAGAAGCTAGCCTATGGTATGATTGTGTATGATGATGGTTGTATCGTTGTCCTACGGACTACAACCCTCCGGTTTATATAGACACCGGATGGGGTTAGGGTTACACAGAGTCCGTTACAATGGTAGGAGATCTTGAATATCCGCACGCCTAGCTTGCCTTCCACGCCAAGAAAAGATCCTTCCGGACACGGGACGAAGTCTTCAATCTTGTAGCTTCATAGTCGTGGAGTTCGGCTGAAGGTATAGTCCGGCTATCCGAACACCCCCTAATCCAGGACACCCTCAGTAGCCCCTGAACCAGGCTTCAATGACGACGAGTCCGGCGCGCAGATTGTCTTCGGCATTGTAAGGCGGGTTCCTCCTCCAAGTTCTTCAAGAAGATTACAAACACCAAAAATAGTGTCCGGCTCTGCAAAATAAGTTTCCACATATTGCCATATAGAGAATAATATTAACAAAAATCAAATCTGCTAACGTATTCCGCAGTGCGTCATAACACCGCGGCCAAGCTCTTTATGTAAATTGTTTTCATTGTTCCACCTCAGCGCGTTTAGCGAGGCGGTTTCCTTGGCACGTCTTGTCAAAGCAGAGATCGTGTGCCCTTTTCAACGTGATTTTCATCAATACGGACGTGGGTAACCCAACCGCGCCGTTTACCGCGGCGCTTGGGAGGCAAGTGAGTTTTATTAGGTAGGTGGGGACGCCTAACCGCACCCGCTTATATAAAGGGATAAGGATTCACCTTTTTGACCTACGCCTTCTTCCTCCTTTGCCAATCCATCTCTTGCGCACTCAAGCTCCAGCGCCCAAGTCCGCCCTTCCTTCCTCAACCTTCTCGAACAATGTCCGGAGCGGGAGGCAAGTGGATGGCCTCCTCCGTTAAGGAGGCCCAAGTAAAAAAGCTAAGGAAAGCCGGATACTTGTCAAAGGACATCCCGCATCGGCTTCCTGAGAAGGGGCAGCTTCTTCCTACCCCAGGGCCCCATGAGAGGGTAATTTTTCTTCCCCACTTCCTCCGCGGACTGGGCTTTCCACTTCACCCATTTGTCTGGGGGCTCATGTTCTACTACGGCCTGGATTTCCATGATCTGGCCCCGAACTTTGTCCTCAACATCTCGGCGTTTATCGTCGTGTGCAAGGCCTTTCTCCGCGTCCGCCCCCACTTCGGCCTCTGGCTCAAGACTTTCAACGTCAAGCCCAAGGTGGTGTCCGGCACCCAGGCGGAGTGCGGAGGCGCTATGGTCGGCAAGAAGGCCAACGTCCTCTGGCTCGATGGCTCCTGTGTGGAGTCCCTAAAGGGGTGGCAGGCCGGGTGGTTTTACATCACCAAGCCACGCGATCCAAAATGCGTCGGAGCCCCTGAGTTCAGATCCGGACCCCCCACGCAGCTCATGTCCTAGAAAGAGACGAGCTTGTCGTGGGGCAACAAGGAAGAAGTGAATGGGTTGCAAACGTGCATCCAGTCCCTGGTGGACAAGCCAATCCGGCTGATCAATGTGATCCAGGTCATGCTCGTTCGCCGGATCCTCCCGTGCCAAAAACGGGATTTTACTTTGTGGGAATTCGACCCGGTGCAGCACCAAACCCTCAGTAGGCTCTTCGACACGACGTATGAAGACGTCTGGAAGGTGCTGACAAAAGGCGCCGAGTCCCCCACATCCGCTTCCGAGGATCGCGGATACAGCTCGCAGCGTCATGCCAGCGAGGTGAGCTATCTATACCTTTGACAGGTTTGTTAAGCTCTTCTTCATAGATTAACTCTATGCGGAATCTAAACTCCCTTTACCTTTGACAGGCTTGGCAGGCCGTATCCGGACCAATTAGCTGTCCGGCTCCCCTGCCCGAAGACCCAGCCCCAGCTCTTTTGGTGAAGCTAATGGCTCCGGCACCTTATGTGGTGCCGGAGAAGAAGGCCAAGAACAAGAAAACCACCGGGACTCAAAAAAGTTCCAGCAACGTGGTGGTGTCGGACTCGTCATCTAACAAGTCCGCGTCGCTCTCCTCTCGTGAAAACGAGGAGGAGGAACAAGAAAGCTCCCCCCCCAGCGAGGGGAGCTAAGAAGAAGAAAGCCACCCCAACGGGGGAGGCCGAGGGGTCGAGGAAAAGGAAGACTCCTCCGTCGGACTACTCCCACGATGCCGAAGAGGGCGGAGAGGAGTGGCAGGGAAGAACCAAGCGTCCGGCGACATCGTAAGTATTTATATACCAGAGTGACTCGTGATATTCTTTTAATGCGCGGCTTTCCCTAATATCGCTTGTAATTTATGCAGCCCGCCCCGGGCCGAACTCGACGATTCGTCGAACGGCTCCCTGGACTCATCGGACGTGAACTCTGTTCCGCCCGCTGTCTCCCCCCGCAGGATGGACGACGCCGAAGTCGAGTCCTGCCAAGCTCCACGGCAGGAGGAGATGGTCTTGGAGGAGCCGCAAGGCAATCCTCCGGACCCCAGGAGTAAAGGGGATGAAACCCCCCAGGGCTCCAAGTCCGGCTTTATGCCGGACACCGCGCCGGACTCAACAGTCCTGGACCGCGGCGGGCGAACTCCGTCCAAGAGGACTAAGCCGTCTGAGCCGGCGTCGTCCGTCCAACCGGAGGCGCCGGACAATCTGCTGGAGGTGCTTGAGGGCGCCGCCATCGATGAGGAGCACCGTACTGTTATGAGTACGGTGATCCAAAGGGTTCAGTCCGCCAAAAGCGGACTGACTGAAGCTTGCGCTAGCCTTCTAACAGGCTTCGAGGTAAGTAAAAATATGTCAAATTATTTACCGCATAGACAGTAGCCCCTGATGCTCTGTTCGGTGTTCGGAAAGAAAAGCCGAATAGAGGATCTAGTAATATTCGCAGGAGTCTAACAACAAAAGGTCAAATATGCATATGCAGGCTTCGCTGCTGTCCACCGCTGCACTGACTGCGCAGGTGGATGTCCTTAAAAAGGACCTCGGGCGGACCGAGCAAGAGCTCGTCCTTGCCAAACGGCAGCTCGAGGAGAAAGAAGGTAAGAAATACCATAAAAAAGAAAAAGGGTGCCTATAGAGAGGCTTGATTGCAGAGGTGGCAAACCTGAAGCAGGCGCTGGATGAAGCCGGAAAGAAAACGGCCGAGGAGCGCGCCGAGCGAGAAAGGCTTGGGGTTCAGGTCGGCGAGGTGCAGCAAGAGCTGCAAGCCCTCATGAAAAACATGGGAGTTTGGAGCTTGAGTCGAAAGCGCAAGCATCCGAGCTCGAGTCGTCCCTGGAGACCGCCAAGAGTGCCAAGGCCGAAGCCCAAAAGGCCCTCCAAGAGTTGGAGGAGGTGAAAAAGATAGCAACGGGTAAGGCATTCTTAATGCAAAGTAGGAATATAAAAGTAGACTACCTGTCACTTACCCGAATCCGGAGTTCTCCAGGGGCGTTCGTCGATCTTCCCCGCAGCGTATCCGACGCCGCCGCGTTCTACCGAGCTGAAGAGAGCAGCTCGACAGAGAGTGTGTTCTGGTCTCAGTATTCTGAGGCCGGACACTCTGTGCCTCTGAGTGATCAGCAGAAACAGCTGGTCGAGCTCCACAAGGCGGCCGAACAGGGCATGAAGGGCTTACTTGTTCGGCTGTGGCCTGGAGAGGCCCTGCCTAGGAGCTATTTCGGGCTAGTGCGGCGGCTGGTGGAGGCATGTCCATGGCTTGAGGTCATCAAGCGCTCCACCTGCATTGAAGGTGCCCGGAGGGCCCTTGCCCGTGTAAGGGTACACTGGGGTAAGCTGGACGGAGAAAAGCTGGTGAAGGACGGGCCGCCGTCGGGGAAGGATCATCGCAAGCCCGAGAACTACTACAAGGAAGTGCTTGCCGGAGCCCGCCTTATCGCGGATGAATGTAGTAAAGATGTAGTATTTGAATGAACTCGCTCGTTTGTATCCTGCGCACTGAAAACTTGTTCATATGCGCTAAACAATGCTTATTGAATTTAAAATATTATTTTCTGTGCGTCCGTTTATCAAAAATTTGAGAGATGGCCAGTCGTCGGCTTCTGCCCCCATGCCACTAGTGCTGGGGTGTTCGGGATAAACCTGAGGGCTCTTTTCCCCATAGTTGGGTCCTTCGAGGGAGGCGCTCAGCACAACGAACCAGGATCGGACTATAATGCTTGAACACTCTCACTTAGCCATAGAACGTTATAATTTTAAATTTCGGCAAAGCCCCTAGTTCGGAAGGCCGAATTCGGGGTGCTATCCACGCCTTTGGCCGGACATAGCCAGCTCCTCGCTCGAAGCGGCATAAGTCTTTAAGGACTCGAAAAACCTCTCGAACAGCGACCGGTCTCACGCCTTATCATGACAGTCTGTTTTAGCTTTCTCCACTGAGGTGCTTAACCCACCTGAACTGGGGCACAATCGCAGTGGTGCTCTCTAGTGCAACCTTAGCCGATATAGCGGAACATAAGGCACCAAAACATAGGAGCCGGGCAAACCCAACATGTGACCAAAATCATGACTCGGAGCCGATGCATATAGTGCTATAAGTTCGGGGTGCCGCACTTGTGAAAGTGTACGGACTTCTCACACCAGATAGAAGGGTAATGAAGCCACTGGCGTGTTTTGCCGTACCATGGTGTACGGTTGCGATCATGTTTTTTGTAATGAACATATATACTGAAAGAGGACAACGCAAAAAATAGGCGAAAAGCTATGCATTGTTTATAAAGAGGCTATTTTTCAAAGCCGAACGATACAAGTAGTGCGATAAGCAAGAGAAGATATTAGACTATTTAACATGTCCTGATCAGGTGCAGGCCGCGGAATTTAGAAACAGATATATCGCTCGAAATAGAGACCACCTGAGAGTTCCGTAATGCGGTGTAGCTTTGTCTGCTTTCCTGGGTCTTGCATCGTTTGTGCGGCAGCAAAGCCGAACAGGTTGTCCAGAGTGTGGAGTCCTGAAAGTAAAAGAAAAAGAATCCGGCAGCCCCTAGTACGTTTGACGCCGTATTGTAAGCAAGCCGTTAATGTGCCCCTCCCCCTGTGCCCATGGAATTTCGAGGGCGTAATTGTGTACTCGAGGTACTAGCTCCGCTATGTTGCGATGGCTGGGGTTGGGGCCGTATTGCTACGCTTGCTCTGAACGTGCCAGGCGGTCTTGTTGCAGGTTACTCCGGGCGCGCTTTGCATTGTCCGGCTGTTTAACGGCCGGACTAAAGAGTTGCCTTAAAAGGCTGCTTTGTACTTCCGCTGCGAGGGCCGCCGTGTGCTCCTCCGTACGGATGGAGCGTTCTGTGTTTCCGTTGACCGTAATTACTCCTTGAGGGCCTAGTATCTTGAACTTGAGATATGCGTAGTGCGGCACCGCATTGAATTTAGCGAATGCGGTTCATCTGAGCAGGGCATGATAGCCACTGCGGAACGGGACTATATCGAAGATTAACTCTTCGCTTCGGAAGTTATCCGGAGATCCGAAGACCACATCAAGTGTTACCGAGCCTGTGCAATTAGCCTCTACACCTGGTATGACGCCTTTAAAGGTCATCCTTGTGGGCCTGATCCTTGATGGATCTATGCCCATTTTCCGCACTGTATCATGATAAAGCAGGTTCAGGCTACAACCGTCGTCCATGGGGACGCTTGTGAGATGAAATCCGTCAATGATTGGGTCAAGAACTAATGCGGCAAAACCGCCATGACGGATGCTAGTGGGGTGGTCCCTTCGATCAAAAGCGATCGGGCAGGAGGACCATGGGTTGAACTTTGGGGCGACTGGCTCCATCGCGTATACGTCCCGTAGCGCACGCTTCCGCTCCCTCATGGGAATGTGGGTCGCGTATATCATGTTCACCGTCCGCACTTGTGGGGGAAACCCCTTCTGTCCATTGTTGATCGGCGGCCTGGGCTCCTCCTCGTCGTCGCTATGTAGCCCCTTGTCTTTTATGTTCGGCTCTTAACTTGCCTACCTGCTTGAACACCCAACAATCCCTGTTGGTGTGATTGGCTGGCCTTTCGGGGGTGCCATGAATCTCGCACGAGCAGTCGAGTATCCGGTCCAAACTGGACGGGCCCTGGGTATTCTTTTTAAATGGCTTTTTCCGCTGACCGGATTTATAGCCTCTGAATCTGGCATTTACTGCCGTATCCTCATTGCTGTCGGCGCTAACGAGGCGCTTTTGCTTATTTCGACGTGTCCTGCCACTTTCGTCCTTGGTATCCGAATTATCAGGATTCTTCGATAAGTTGTTGCTGCAAGCTAGCCAGCTATCTTCGTCCGCGCAGAAGAGGGTCATGAGTGTCGTGAGGGCTGCCATAGATTTCGGCTTCTCCTGTCCCAGGTGCCGGGCAAGCCACTCGTCGCGGATGTTATGTTTGAAGGCTGCTAGGGCCTCTGCGTCCGGACAATCGACTATCTAATTTTTCTTTGTTAGGAACCGTGTCCAGAATTGCCTGGCCGATTCTTCTGGCTGCTGAATTATGTGGCTTAGGTCGTCGGCGTCCGGTGGCCGCACATAGGTCCCCTGAAATTTGTTGAGGAATGCGGCTTCCAGGTCTTCCCAAGAACCGATTGAGTCCGCTGGTAGGCTGTTAAGCCAGTGCCGAGCTGGTCCCTTGAGCTTAAGGGATAGATATTTGATGGCGTGTAGATTGTCGCCACGTGCCATGTGGATGTGAAGGAGATAATCCTCAATCCATACTGCCCGATCTGTCGTACCATCGTACGACTCGATGTTGATTGGTTTGAAACCCTTTGGGATTTTATGATCCATTACTTCATCTGTGAAACATAGTGGGTGTGCGGCGCCCCTGTACTGGGCTATGTCACGACGCAGCTTGGAATAGCTATGCCTGTTGTGTTCGGCCCGGCCGGATTTATTGTGTCCGGAGTGAAGATCATCACGTGTCGTCGGGCGTCTGCGCGATCCATAGATCGATCTTGTTTTCCTTGCTTTATCCTCCAGTACGTCTCGCAGATCTAGCTCATTTTCCCGTGCCTTAGTTGAGCGGCACCGTGACATGGCTTGTTTGGAGGTTTGACAGGCCTCTCTGTCGCGGCCGCGAGGTGGCCGGTCTGCCATGTCATCCGTTGGTAATGTAGGTGTTTCCCCCTCTAATTGGGGTAGCGGCCTGCGCTTAGGATATTTTTTGGAGGGGCGCTCGAGTTCATACTCTTCGGCCGCAAGGACTTCAGTCCATCTGTCAGCTAGCGAATCTTGATCAGCTCTAAGTTGTTGCTGCTTTTTCTTTACGCTATTCGCCGTGGCTAGAAGCCTGCGTTTAAAATGCTCTTGTTCGGCGAGGTCTAATGGTACGACGAATTCGTCATCGTCGAGGCTTGCCTCGTCTTCGGAGGGAGGCGTGTAGTTATCATCCTCAACCTCTCGCTCTGCCGCTCGCTCATGAGGGATGGCCTCTCCATCTTCTTGCGCCGAATCTTGCTGGATTTGGTGTTCTTCGGCGCTATCCGGGGTAGTATTATCTCCCGTGCCGGAATCACCGTTTTTGCTATGGCGGGATTTAGAGCGGCGCCGTTGACGCTGGCGTTTTCGCTGTTTTTTCGAGGTGTCATGCTCCGCTGTTCCATCGCCATCTCCATCGTTTGGAGCGTCCACCATATATATGTCATATGACGAGTGGCGGTCCAGCGCCCTACGGGTGCTGGTTCTTGTTCGTCTCCTCCTTCGTCGTCCATACCGTCGAAGCCTTCGGAGCCGTAGTCAAGTATGTCGGTTAAATCATCGACAGTGGCTATTAAGTGGGTGGTGGGTGGGCTTTGAATTTCTTCGTCGTCCGAATCCCAACCTCGCAGACCATAGTCCGGCCTGGACTCTCCTGATAGAGAGAGAGACATGAGAGAATTCAGGATATCACCAAAAGGTGTGTGCTGAAAGATGTCCGCGGCGGCGAACTCCATTATAGGCGCCAAATCTGGTTCGATCGGCAGGGGCACGGGAGGCCCGGAGTTCGGAGAAGAGTCCGGCTCCTTGGAGTCATGGGCCGTGCGGAGAACGGGGCTGGTGTTCGGCTCAATCGCCTTCAAGATCGCAGCCCCCAAGGTGATGTCCAACCGTTCATCCTCCAAGAACGCAGCGGGCTCCGAGTCGAGGATCGGGGCCGGTGCGTGTGCGGCCTCCAGGGCACTATTCGGAGGCAGAGCTATATCATGCCCTTCGAGGTAGTGCGGCGCGCCTGGCTGTGGCTCGAACCTGTCGAAGATCAAGTCTCCATGGATATCTGCCTTGTAGTTTAAGCTTCCAAACCTGACTTGATGGCCAGGGGCGTAGCTTTTGATCTGCTCCAGACGCCCAAGCGAATTGGCCCGCAGAGCGAAGCCGCCTAAGACGAAGATTTGTCCGGGGAGGAAAGTCTCACCCTGGACTTCATCGTTGTTGATGATCAAAGGAGCCATCGGGCCTAAAAGCGACGACACAGAGGAACTCTCAATGAAAGCACCAATGTCGGTGTCAAAACCGGCGGATCTCGGGTAGGGGGTCCCGAACTGTGCGTCAAGGTCGGATAGTAACAGGAGACAAGGGACACTTTATTTTACCCAGGTTCGGGCCCTTTCGATGGAGGTAAAACCCTACTCCTGCTAGATTAATATTGATGATATGGGTAATACAAGAGTAGATATACCACGAGATCAAAGAAGGCTAAACCCTAGAAGCTAGCCTATGGTATGATTGTGTATGATGATGGTTGTATCGTTGTCCTACGGACTACAACCCTCCGGTTTATATAGACACCGGATGGGGCTAGGGTTACACAGGGTCGGTTACAATGGTAGGAGATCTTGAATATCCGCACGCCTAGCTTGCCTTCCACACCAAGAAAAGATCCTTCCGGACACAGGACGAAGTCTTCAATCTTATATCTTCATAGTCCTGGAGTCCGGCTGAAGGTATAGTCCGGCTATCCGAACACCCCCTAATCTAGGACTCCCTCAGGAATGTGGGTCGCGTATATCATGTTCACCGTACGCACTTGTGGGGGAAACCCCTTCTGTCCATTGTTGTTCGGCGGCCTGGGCTCCTCCTCGTCGTCGCTATGCAGCCCCTTGTCTTTGTGTTCGGCTCTTAACTTGCCTGCCTGCTTGAACACCCAACAATCCCTGTTGGTGTGATTGGCTGGCCTTTCGGGGGTGCCATGAATCTCGCACGAGCGGTCGAGTATCCGATCCAAACTGGATGGGCCCTGGGTATTCTTTTTAAATGCCTTTTTCCGCTGACCGAATTTATAGCCTCTGAATCCGGCATTTACTGTCGTATCCTCATTGCTGTCGCTGCTAACGCGACGCTTTTGCTTATTTCGACGTTTCCTGCCACTTTTGTCCTTGGTATCCGCATTACCAGGGTTCTTCGATAAGTTGTTGCTGTGAGCTAGCCAGCTATCTTCGCCCGCGCAAAAGCGGGTCATGAGTGTCGTGAGGGCTGCCATAGAATTCGGCTTTTCCTGTCCCAGGTGCCGGGCAAGCCACTCATCGCGGATGTTATGTTTGAAGGCTGCTAGGGCCTCTGCGTCCGGACAATCGACTATCCGATTTTTCTTTGTTAGGAACCGTGTCCAGAATTGCGTAGCCGATTCTCCTGGCTGCTGAATTATGTGGCTTAGGTCGTCGGCGTCCGGTGGCCGCACATAGGTCCCATGGAAGTTGTCGAGGAATGTGGCTTCCAAGTCTTCCCAAGAACCGATTGACTCCGCTGGTAGGCTGTGAAGCCAGTGCCGGGCTGGTCCCTTGAGCTTAAGGGGGAGATATTTGATGGCGTGTAGATCGTCGCCACGTGCCATGTGGATGTGAAGGAGATAATCCTCAATCCATACTGCCGGATCTGTCGTACCATCGTACGACTCGATGTTGACGGGTTTGAAACCCTCTGGGATTTTATGATCCATTACTTCATCTGTGAAGCATAATGGGTGTGCGGCGCCCCTGTACTAGGTTATGTCAGGACGCAGCTCGGAAGAGCAATGCCTGTTGTGTTCGGCCCGGCCGGATTTATTGTGTCCGGAGTGAAGATCATCACGTGTCGTCGGGCGTCCGCGCGATCCATAGATCGATCTTGTTTGCCTTGCTTTATCCTCCAGTACGTCTTGCAGGTCTGGCTCATTTTCCCGTGCCTTGGTTGAGCGGCACCGGGGCATGGCTTGTTTAGAGGTTCGACAGGCCTCTCTGTCGCGGCCGCGAGGTGGCCAGTCTGCCATGTCATGCATTGGTAATGTAGGTGTTTCCCCCTCTGATTGGGGTAGCGGCCTGCGCTTAGGATAATTTTTGGAGGGGAGCTCGAGTTCATACTCTTCGGCCGCAAGGACTTCAGCCCATCTATCAGCTCTAAGTTGTTGCTGCTTTTTCTTTAGGCTATTCATGGTGGCTAGAAGCCTGCGTTTAAAACGCTCTTGTTCGGCGGGGTCTGATGGTACGACGAATTCGTCGTCGTCGAGGCTTGCCTCGTCTTCGGAGGGAGGCATGTAGTTATCATCCTCATCCTCTCGCTCTGCCGCTCTCTCATGAGGGCTGGCTTCTCCATCTTCCTGCGTCGAATCTTGCTGGATTTGGTGTTCTTCGGCGCTATCCGGGGTAGTTTTATCTCCCGTGCCGGAATCACCGTTGCTGTTGTGGCGGGATTTAGAGCGGCGCCGTTGACGCCGGCGTTTGGCTGTTTTTTCGAGGTGTCATCCTCCGCTGTTCCATCGCCATCTCCATCCTTTGGAGCATCCACCATATATATGTCATATGACGAGGTGGCGGTCCAGCACCCTACAGGTGCTGGTTCTTGTTCGTCTCCTCCTTCGTCGTCCATACCGTCGAAGTCTTCGGAGCCAAAGTTAAGTATGTCGGTTAAATCATCGACAGTGGCTATTAAGTGGGTGGTGGGTGGGCTTTGAATTTCTTCGTCGTCCGAATCCCAACCTCACAGGCCATAGTCCGGCCTGGGCTCTCCTGATAGAGAGAGAGACTTCAGAGAATTCAGGATATCACCGAAAGGTGAGTGCTGAAAGATGTCCGCGGCGGTGAACTCCATTATAGGCGCCCAATCGGATTCGATCGGCAGGGGCACGGGAGGCCCGGAGTTCGGAGAAAAATCCGACTCCTTGGAGTCATGGGCCGTGCGGAGTACGGGGCTGGCGTTCGGCTCGATCGCCTTCAAGATCGCAGCCCCCGAGGTGACGTCCAACTGTTCATCCTAAAAGAATGCAGCGGGCTCCGAGTCAAGGATCGGGGCCAGTGCGTGTGCGGCCTCCAGGGCACTGTTCGAAGGCAGAGCTATATCATGCCCCTCGAGGTAGTGTGGCGCGCTTGGTTGTGGCTCGAACCCGTCAAAGATCAAGTCTCCGCGGATATCTGTCGTGTAGTTTAAGCTTCCAAACCTGACTTGATGGCCAGGGGCGTAGATTTCGATCTGCTCCAGACGACCAAGCGAATTGGCCCGCAGAGCGAAGCCGCCAAAGATGAAGATTTGTCCGGGGAGGAAAGTCTCACCCTGGAACTCATCATTGTTGATGATCAAAGGAGCCATCGGGCCTAAAAGCGACGACACAGAGGAACTCTCAATGAAAGCACCAATGTCGGTGTCAAAACCGGCGGATCTCAGGTAGGGGGTCCCGAACTGTGCGTCAAGGTCGGATGGTAACAGGAGACAAGGGACACTTCATTTTACCCAGGTTCGGGCCCTCTCGATGGAGGTAAAACCCTACTCCTGCTAGATTGATATTGATGATATGGGTAGTACAAGAGTAGATCTACCACGAGATCAAGGAGGCTAAACCCTAGAAGCTAGCCTATGGTATGATTGTTTATGATGATGGTTGTCCTACGGACTACAACCCACCGGTTTATATAGACATTGGATATGGTTAGGGTTACACAGAGTCGGTTATAATGGTAGGAGATCTTGAATATCCGCATGCCTAGCTTGCCTTCCACGCCAAGAAAAGATCCTTCCAGACACGGGACGAAGTCTTCAATCTTGTATCTTCATAGTCCTGGTGTCCGGCTGAAGGTATAGTCCGGCTATCCGAACACCCCCTAATCCAGGACTCCCTCAGTCCTTCTCTTCAATCCAGCACCACCGGCTCCGCCACTCATCCCATCTCTCCTTCATGGCGCCATCTGGGTACGCCTCCTTGGATCTTGGGATCCAGGTGATGCAACCAGAGATGGCACCCCCTGTCTGGATCCGAGGGTAGAAGTAGTGGCGGAAGAGCGCCGTGTTGGGGTGCACCCCGGCGAATCCTTCGCAAAGGTGCGCGAAAAGGGCCATGCACGCCACCGCGTTCGTAGTAAAATCCAAAAGACGGAAGCCGAAGGTGTGCATGATGTCGCTAAAGAAATCAGAAAAGGGAGGACAGAGCCCGCAGGAAAAGTAATCAACGAAGAAGGGATACCGATTTGGGGCAGGCTCGGCGCAGGAGGCGGGGATGACGCGCGTAGTCGGGTGCCACGAATCCTCCCCCCGTCTTCACTCCCCACATGGGCCTGAAGAGGTCCCGAAGCTCGAACACGTCAACCGTCGAGGGGAAGAAGAAGGCGGAGTATGTCCGGTCCCCCGACAGCCCGCTCTCCCGCGGCTCCGCAGCCCCGGCGTCTGTGACGCCCCGGATTCAATCGTACACTAATCATACACGCAAACATGTACGATCAATATCAGGGACTCCTGGGAAGATATCACAACACAACTCTAAAAATAAAATAAGTCATACAAGCATCATAATACAAGCCAGGAGCCTCAAGGGCTCGAATACAAGTGCTTGATCATAGACGAGTCAGCGGAAGCAACAATATCTGAGTACAGACATAAGTTAAACAAGTTGCCATAAGATGGCTAGCACAAACTGGGATACAGATCGAACGAGGCGCAGGCCTCCTGCCTGGGATCCTCCTAACTACTCCTGGTCGTGATCAGCGGGCTGCACGTAGTAGTAGGCACCTCCGGTGTAGTAGGAGTCATCGTCGACGGTGGCGTCTGGATCCTGGGCTCCAGCATCTGGTTGCGACAACCAGGTAAAAGGGAAAGGGGGAAAAGAGGAAGAAAAGCAACCGTGAGTACTCATCCAAAGTACTCGCAAGCAAGGAGCTACACTACATATGCATGGGTATATGTGTAATGGGCCATATCAGTGGACTAAACTGCAGAATGCCAGAATAAGAGGGGGATAACTAATCCCGTCGAAGTCTACGCTTCTGGCAGCCTCCGTCTTGCAGCATGTAGAAGAGAGTAGACTGAAGTCCTCCAAGTAGCATCGCATAGCATAATCCTACCCGGCAATCCCCGTCTTGTCGCCCTGTTAGAGAGCGATCACCGGGTTATATCTTTCACATGGAAGGGTGTGTTTTATTAAGTATCCAGTTCTAGTTGTCATAAGGTCAAGGTACAACTCCAAATCGTCCTGTTACCGATTGATTCATTTAGTTAATTAATTAAATTTATATATTTATCATTACTTTTTATTAATTTTTTAATCTTTTTTTATATAACGTTCTGGGGGGTGGGGCCTCCTTGTCATAGGCCCCAAGGGCCATAACGGGTTCGGGTGCTGCGGGCGCCGGTTAAAGGGCGGAGCCCGACTGGGCGCCCGAGCGGCGCTGCGGCCAGCGAGCAGAGGGGGCGGGCGAGGTGCGACGTGCGGGGCTAGAGGCGGGAGGCGCAGCGGACGCAGTCGGTGAGCAGTGCACGGGCGGCAGAGGCCAGCGGCGGCCAGAGGAAGTGGCGGGCGCCGGCGGCCTCGCTGTCGGTGTACAAAAAGGGGAGGTACACTTTTTGTACCCCTATGACAGTGCATGGGCCGTCTGAGCCACGGGCACCACTGCACCGAGCACGGCGAGAGAGGTAAACCAAGGTAAGGCCAAAGCTGAAGAGGAGCAGAACGACGACAAGACCAAGACCACAAAGGGCAAAGAGAACAAAGCAGACCCCCCCGGCAAGATCCTTGCCGAGGGGCAGCTTTAACTAGCCCGGCAAGATCCTTGCCGTGGCAGCTCGCCTCAAACCTATGGAGCGAGGTCACCCTTGAGTACACTGCCCCCACAGGGCAAGGATTCAGGAGACATCCCCGTGGTGGCATGCAGATCTTTGTGAAGACATTCAAGACCAGATGCCCACTTAAAAAGGTGATGCCCTTGGCGGGATTCCGGCCAAGGAGGACCACAAGGCCCCCGGCAAGAGCCTTGCCGGGGATGACAACGAGCGCCACGGCAAGACCCTTGTCGGGGCCCCGGCAAGGCCCTTGCCAAGGACACCCGTGGGGCCACCATAAGGCACGCACCAGTCGCGCCCCCACCGCCGTTCGCATGCAGCTGCCGACCCAACCAGTTGGGCAGGCGCCTGCGTGGCGGCGTGCAGATCTTCGTGGAGACCCACCACTGCGCCACCTCAGCTGCTTGCCTGCCTACATGGCACCTCAAGCACCGCTGGCCAGGGCGCGTGTCAACGCATGAGGGGGCGGCGACGGACGGGGCAGGGCTCTCCCCCGTCCCCGATAAAGCAAGGACACCTAAGCAAGGCACATTAAATGCGTCTTGTCATGTAATGCGAGGGATAAACTCGCATTACTGTACCCTTTTCACCTCCTGTGTGCCACTGTGGCGACCCCTTTCCTATAAAAGGAGGCCCGAGGCGACCAGGAGGAGGATTCGGCTTTTTCGAGCTCCTCACGCCCCATAGCTAGCTCAAGAACACTGATATACAATCCACCAAAGCAGGAGTAGGGTTTTAGGCATCCTCGCGGCCGAACCTGGATAAAGGAACCGTGTGCTATCTGTTTGATCTGCTCTTCTCACCACCCCCGCGCCCCCGCAACCGTAGTAGGGATTCTTGTGATCCCATAGGTGTCGTTTCCACACCGACACTCGCAGGCGGAGCGCGGCGATGCGGAGCGGTGGCGAGGCAGAGGCGGAGGTGTGCAGCAGCAGCAAGTCGCGGGCGACTGTGGGTGCCCGCGGTGGGGGGTTGCGGGCATGGCGGTCGAGGACACGAGCGAGCGGGCACGCGCGAGATGGCGGTGAGTGAGGCCACGACGGACGAGCAGCAAGCTGCGGGCGAGCAGGGCACGGCCGTAGCGGGGCTGCGGGAGTGAGCACGACGAGGGGCCAAAGCGGGGCTTGACCGACGCGGACGCCCGTGGGCGATGGCCGCTGCGAGGCGTAGGAGCAGCGACGCGGTCGGACGGCGCACTGTAAGCACACGGGGCGAGGGAGAAAGGAGGCCGGGGCCTCACCTGCGGGGATGCAGGGCACGGGGCAGTGGGGGTCGGGGTGGAAGATGGGGACGACGACGGAGAGGACGACGACGTCGGGCGCGGTGGGGGCTCGGTGCTGTGAGTCGGGGAGGAGGACGAGGAAGCGAGATCTAGCGACGGGGAGGTGAGCGGCTATGGCGACGGACGGCTCCGGCGTCGGCGTCGAGCGGCGGGGGCGAGGCGGCGCCTTGTCCAACGGCGGGGCGCGAGGCAAACGCCCCCGATCCCTGATTTGGATCAGTGATGGAGAGGGAACCATGCGGGGGGGTGGAATGGGGAGGTGGCCGGTTAGGGTTACGGGGGGGGGGAGTGGATAAGAGGGAGTGGGGGAGTGGCCGGCTTGGCCTTTGCCTAGTTGGGCCGGTGGCCTGCTGGGCCGGAGCCCCAGGGGGGGTGAGTGCTTTCTCTTTTACTTATTTTTGTTTTATCTTATATTTCTGGTTTACTCTTTTATTTTAGTTTCCTTTTGAATTTGGTTTTATAAACTACACCACTGGTTCCTAATTTAGTTTTAATAAGTATGCCACTGCCCCATAAGTTTTTGGCAATAAAACAGATAGTTTAATATTTTATCAAATTGAAAAGGGTAGTTAGTTAAATGTTTTGCTGCTGTGTTAAATATTTTAGTGCACTTAATCATTTTATAAAATTGTCGTTTCTCCACAATAATTACCTATGCATTATTTGGCAACACCCCAACATTTTAGTTTTAATATATGAAAGTATTTTATTGTTTGCTTGATTTTGAATTTGAATTCGAACCGATTTCGAACTAACGCGAGATTAGCAACAATAATCGAGGTGGCGTGGCATCATTAACGTGGGATTACTGTAGCCTAATTATCGGGCGTCACAGCCACCTTGGCTACCCCCTTGCCGTTGGTGGATTTTGGCGCCATGGTGAAGGAGGAGGGAGGAGCGGAGGGCGGCAGAAGCACGACGGCGGCGAGCGAAGACTAAGCTTGGAGAAGAAGAGGGGGACATGCTGAGGTCTCCGAGATTGGGATTACGCGAAGGGTAAAAGGAATAGTGCGCCCACGGTTATCCCTTTTTATGGGGAAGCCGTGGGTCGCGCCGCCCATTTACTGTGATGTGACGCATGTGTGTAAAAACCGCCCCATGCATGCCGCCCACGTCACGAATGCCCTTCCACGCCGCGCCGCGCGCGCGGGTCATGGGAAGCGCAGCGCGCGAAAAATCCTACCGCGGCAAAAACCGCCCCGCCTGCCTGCGCACCGTTTTGGGCCTGACCCAACAACGTGTCGCGCTTATGTGTGGCCCAGGCCCGGGGGCTCCTGTCGGTGTTCAAAACTAGGGGCACATTTTTGTACCCCTTTACCTGTGCACGGGCAGTCAGAGCCACGCCCGCGACCACACCAAAGCAGAGCGATGGAGGTGAGCCGAGGTAAGACCAAAGCCCAAGACAAAGCAAAGCAACGACAAGGAGCAAGTCCACAAAGATCAGATGGGCGAAGCATGTTTCCCTGGCAAGGATCCTTGCCGGGGCGGCCCCAGCGGCCCCGGCAAGACTCTTGCCGAGGCAGCTCGCCCACGCCAGCCGAGCGAGCCACCCTCGAGCCCACCAACACTCAACACATGTGTTGGGACAGGGCTCGAGAGGCACCTCTGTGGTAGCATGCAGATCTTTGTGAAGATAAAGAATAGTCAAGATCAAGTGAGGATGGGAAGGCAGCCATCCTCGCCGAACGAACCCACAAGACCCCCGACAAGATCCTTGCTGGGGACGCCTGCGCACCACGGCAAGACCCTTGCCGGGCCACCCTGCAAGGCCCTCGCCAAGCGCGCCAGCAGGGCCACCATCGGGCCCGCACCAGCCAAATCTGCGCCGCCGTTCGCATGCAGCTGCCGACCCAACCAGCTGGGCAGGCACCTGCGTGGCTACATGCAGCCCTTCGTGGAGGCTCCACCATCGCGCCACCTCAGCTGCCTGCCTGCCTACATGGCACCGCATGCACCGCTGGCCAGGGCGCGTGTCGAAGCCTGGAGGAGCGGCGAAGGACGGGACAGACCTTGCCCTCGTCCCCGATAAAGTAAGAGGACACCTAAGTGATGCATTAAATGCACCTTGTCCTGTAATACGAGGGATAACCTCCTGCCACTGTAGGCCTTTCCACCTCCTGTGTGCCACTGTGGCAGCCCCTTTCACCTATAAAAGGAGGCCGAGGCGACCAGGAGAAGGATTCGGGCTTTTTGGCGCTCGTTACACTCCGTAGCTAGCTCAAGAACACAGAATACAACCACCAAAGCAGGAGTAGGGTTTTACGCATCCTCGCAGCCCGAACCTGGATAAACGAACCGCGTGCTTCTCTGTCAGACCTGCTCTTCTCTCAACCCTGCACCCCGCAACCGTAGTAGGGATTCTTGTGATCCCATAGGTGTCGTTTCCCACCGACAATCTTGTAAGTGTTAAACTCGTTCGGGCCTTCTGTCCGAGTACTTTTATGTGCGTTTGAGAACATGAGGTTATGGATGTATCTGAACATTGCTTTCCAGTTTACTGCCTACTCTGAGCGAACATTTTTTTACTTAGGCGAGGGCTGGTTCGCAGCTAAGCCCCTGAGTGGGGAGGGATGCTCTCACTCGGAGTAGTTTTTAACTTAGGCGAGGACTGGCTCGTGGCTAAGCCCCCGAGTGGGAGGAATGCTCTGACTTGGAGTAGTTTTTAACTTAGGCAAAGACTGGTTCACAGGTAAGCCCCCAAGTGGGAGGGATGCTCTCACTCGGAGTAGTTTTTAACTTAGGTGAGGACTGGCTCAGCGCTAAGCCTCCGAGTGGGAGGGATGCTCTCACTAGGAGTAGTTCTTAACATAGGCGAGGACTGGCTCACGGCTAAGCCCCACTGGGGGTTTGGAACATGCGCCTGCGCAAGTGAAAACATCGATGGACTACAGGAGTCATATCTTTGATAAGCAAATATTTCTTAAAGTACTCTTATTACATCCTGACAATTGAAGCGTCAAGTATAAAATCAATGAAGAAGATATGCGTTCCAAGCGTGCGGCTTGTCAATCTTCTTTGCGAGGTTGTAGAAGTTGTAAGGCTCCATTGTGCAACACCTTGGTGACGATGAAAGGGCCTTCCCACATGGGGGCGAGCTTGTGCGGCCGCTGCTGATCCACTCGGAGCGCAAGATCTCCTTCTTGAAACGCTCAACCCTTGACATTCCTAGCATGGAATCAACGAAGGTTTTGCTGATAAACGGTCGACCGTATCAGGACCATCTCTCGTTCTTCCTCCAAAAGGTCGACGGCGTGTCTTGCTGCATGCTCGAGGTTACTTGGCAGCATGGTTTCGGCCACGTACAGTATGAAGAAAGGGGTGCGGTTAGTGGACAGGTTAGGAGTCGTCCTCAAACCCCACAGGACAGATGGCAGCTCAGTCACCCAGGCTCCAGCTGCATGCTCGAGGTTACACATGAGTCATGGCTTCAACCCCTGAAGGATAAGACCATTCTCCCTCTCAACCTGAACATTCGACTGCGGGTGCACAACGGATGCGTAGTCCATCCGAGTGCCTTGGGTGGCGCAGAAGCTTCTGAACTCTTCTGAATCAAAGTTCGAGCCATTATCTGTGATACTATTGTGTGGGACTCCATATATGAATATCAAATCCTTCATAAACTTGATGGATGTTCGTGAATCTAACTTCTTAATAGGTTTAGCCTCAATCCACTTGGTGAATTTGTCGACTGCTACGAGCAGATGAGTGCAACCGCTCCTGCCAGTCCTGAGTGGTCCAACCATGTCTAATCCCCACACGGCAAACGGCCAGACAAGTGGTATGGTCGTCAAAGCAGATGCAGGTTTATGGGACAAGTTCGCATAGAACTGGCATCCTTGGCAGTGTTGAACGATTTCTTTGGCGGCTTCATTGGCGCGTGACCAGTAAAAACCAGCTCGGTGTGCTTTGACCATGATTGTCCGAGAGGACGCATGATGGCCACAGGTCCCCGAGTGGATCTCTTCCAGGATCAGTCGACCTTCTTCTGGAGAAATGCACCGTTCGGCAAGACTGTTGACGCTTTCTCTGTAAAGTTGTCCGTTCATCAGAGTGAAAGCTTTGGACCTACAGATAATCTGGCGAGCCTCAACTTCACCTTTAGAGAGCTCTGGTCTGAGTAAATATGCAATGTAAGGTACTGCCTAGTTGGGGGTTATTGCCAGGATCGCCATAACCAAGTCAATGACTGCAGGGACTTCAATTTCGGTCGGATCAGCTGGACTTATCACCTGAAGAGGCTCTTTAGTGAAAGGATGTTCCTGCACTGACGGGGAATGGAGGTGCTCAAGGAACACGTTGCTGGGAATAGGCTTCCGAGTGGAACCAATTTTTGCCAAATCACCAGCTGCTTGATTCTTGAGTTAGGGAATATGATGGAGCTCTAAACCTTCGAATTTCATTTCTAACTTCCTCACTGGGTTGCAGTATCCTATCATGGCAGGGTTTCTGACATCCCATTCTTTCATCACATGATTGACCACCAAATCTGAGTCACTGTAGAGGAGTGCCGAGTGAGATAGCCATAGGCAACACGTAGAGGAGTGCTTCATATTCGGCCTTGTTGTTGGAGGAATAGAAGTGAATCTGCCAGACATAACTGAGACGATCACCTTTTGAGGAAACCAAAACTACTCCAGCGCCAGAATCATTCAACATTTTGGAGCCATCGAAGAACATAGTCCTGTGCTCTGGGTGGATCTGGGTCGGCTGTTACTCGTCAATCCATTCGGCCAAGAAATCCGCGAGTGCCTGGGACTTGATGGACTTCTTTGCTTCAAACTTGATATCAAAAGGGAGGAGTTCGATGGCCCATTTGGCCACTCAGCCAGTTGCATCCCGATTGTTCATGATTTCAGACAGCGGGGCATCACTGATGTCTGATACCGAGTGTTCTTGGGAATAATGTGCAACTTTCTTCGCTGTCAAGTAAATGCTGTAAACAAGCTTCTGGTAATGAGGATACCTCTGCTTGGATTGTGTCAGAACTTCAGATATGTAATACACTAGCCATTGAACTTTGTAGGCTTTGCCTTCTTCTTCACGCTCCACTGCGAGGACAGTGCTGACGACTTGGCCAGTGGATGCGATGTATAAGAGGAGAGGCTCTTTGCTGTTCGGGGCAACAAGCACCAGCTGGGTGGAGAGTAAGGCTTTGAGCTCAACAAACGCTGCTTCTGCTTTGGGAGTCCACTGAAAGTTTTAGACTTCTTCATCAGTCAGTACAAAGGCAATGCCTTTTCTCCGAGACAAGAAATGAACCGACTCAATGCTGCGAGATAGCCTGTGAGCTTCTGGACATCGTGTACGCGCATAGGGCGCTTCATTCGTACAATTGCGCTAATTTTCTCGGGGTTGGCATCTATCCCTCGTCCGGAAATGAGAAAACCGAGTAACTTGCCTCCCGGTACTCTGAAAGTGCACTTGGACGGATTCAGCTTAATGTCATATCTTCTCAGGTTGGCAAAGGTTTCAGCGAGTTCAGACGGCAGGTCAGAACCTTTGCGCGACTTGACCACAATATCATCCATATAGGCCTCAACGTTTCGACTGATCTGAGTGAGCAGGCACTTTTGAATCATGCACATGAAGGTAGCACCGGCATTTTTGAGACCAAATGGCATGGTGACATAGAAAAAACACCCGAAAGGGGTGATGAAGGTAGTTTTTATTTCATCTGGCCCATACAGTTAGATTTGATGGTACCCGGAGTACGCATCAAGGAAAGATAGACGCTCGCATCCCGCAGTCAAATCCACTATTTGGTCGATGTGGGGGAGCGGAAAGTGATCTTTCGGGCAGGCCTGATTGATATGTTTGAAATGAATACACATATGGAGTGAATTGTCCTTCTTGGGGAACATAACGATGTTGGCGAGCCACTCGGAGTGGTAAATCTTGCGTATGAACTCAGCTGCCAGGAGCCGAGCCACCTCCTCGCCAATCGCCTTTCTCTTCTCCGTTACAGATCGATGCAAATGTTCCTTCACAGGTTTGGCTTTTGAATCGACTCTCAATCATTGCTCAGTCAGTCCCCTGGGTACACCTGGCATGTCGGAAGGTTTCCATGCAAAGATGTCCTAGTTCTCATAGAGGAACTGGATGAGCACGACTTCCTATTTGATGTTGAGTGTTGTTGAAATGTTAGTCGGAGCAGTCGTTGGATCTTCCGGATGAACGTGAACTTTTTTGGTCTCTCCTGCCGATGGGAAAGCAGATTCAGAGGCCGGCTTCTTAGCATGGAGCAAATCAGTCGGATCAACATTTTTCTTGTATTCCACCAACTCCATCATTGTCATCTGCTCGTCAGCGATTTTGGATCCTTGCTGAACACACTCTTCGGCTCTCTGCCTATTCCCTGTGACCGTTATCACACCCTTCGGTCTGGGCATTTTCATCTTGAGATACACGTAAGATGGGTTGTCTATGAAACGCGCATAAGCCGGTCGGCCAAGGATGGCATGATAGGCACTGTGAAAATCGACCACCTCAAACATCAACTTTTCCTTCCAAAAATTCTTCGAGTCACCGAAAACCACATCCAAGGCGATCTGACCGAGTTATTTTACCTTCTTGCCTGGGATGACTCCGTGAAATTGCATGTTGCTCTCGCTGGGTCGGGACATCGGAATGTCCATTCCTTTAAGGGTCTCAGCATAGAGAATGTTCAAACCACTCCCGCCATCCATGAGGACTTTACATAACCGAGTGCCTCCCACGACCGGATCAAACACTAGCGCCAGCCACCCAGGGGTAGCAATATGAGCTGGGTGGTCCGACTGATCAAAGGTAATGGGAGTTTTCGAACACCTGAGGTACGTCCTTGTTGCAGAAACAACCATATTCACCTCTCGGTTAATGACTTTCAGTCGACTTTTACTCTCAACATCGGCAACAATCATCAGAGTGGAATTAACCTCCAGGTAATCTTTTGCCTTTTCTACATCGTCATCTTTGTCAGAGCCCTTTTTACTCGGCTGACCTTCACGAAGTTGTTGAATCAGAAATCTGCATTGCCGAGTGGTATGCTTGGGTAATATCACGTTACCCTCTTCGTCTTTCTTGGTGTGAATGGCACACGGCAAATCGGGGACGACCTGTCCCGATTGATCTTTCATTTTCTTAGGGATACACTGACCTTTGGGCTTTCCTTTGAACTTTCCCTATGCAGCTACAGAAGTCACCTCTACCTGACCTATACCTTCAGCCTTGCGCTTCTATTTCCGACGGGGATTAGTGTGGTTGGGGTCATGCTCATTAGCTTTTCCGTTGCCGATGCAGAGGCGGTCTTCTTTTCGCCATTCGCATACCGAGTGGTAATATCCATCATTCAGTTCACGGTCAGGGTCCCAGACCGACCGAATTTCAGGATGAGTTCTTTGTATCGGACACCTTCTTTGGAAGCGCAGACTGCTTGATGCTCCGTAACATTCTCCACCACATGGTGAAGCATGGTCCAACGTTGTATGTAGTCTCTCAAAGTTTCATTTGGCTTCTGGACATAGTGTTGCAATTCAGTCAGCCCAATAGGATGCTTGCAAGTCCCTTTGAATATTTTAATGGACACTTGGGCCAAGTCGTCCCAACAGTAAATGCTGGTAGGAGCCAACTGGTTCAACCATGCCCGGGTCGACCCTTCTAGCATCAAGGGAAAATATTTCCTGGCAACATTATGATTTCCTCCACCAATCTGCACAACCACTCAGTAATCTTCTAACCATGTGTTTAGCTTTGACTCGCCAGTGAACTCGTTCACTCCTGTGGCCAACCTGAAGTTGGGTGGTATCTCCGGAGCTCTTATGGCCCTACTGAAATAGTCGGGCCCCGAGATAAACACGCCACTTCCACTTGGACAATCTCTACCCAAGCCCTCCCGGTGTGCTCAGGCCTCTGTCAACTAGGCCTTGCACGAGGACTAAGCTTGCGTTGAATCTAGCCTCTCGGGGGTCGATTGGATCTCTCCGCTCATCGCCATACGGGCGCTTGTCGTCATATCACCGGGGCGCGTAGGACCCGCCCCTCGGAGGGGGCGTCGACATTTGACAACGATCATCATAGTTTCCTTGAGGAGAAAATGGGCCGCGAACTTGATCCAGGTACTGATCCTGGCGGTAACCGCGATCGACGCGCCGCAGAGGCGATCTTGGGCTGTGCACCGACTGAACCGTGTCCGCCCTTACTGACCTGCTGTGACTCCTGTTGCGCGACTGGGAAACGACTGAATTCTGTTCCCCACCCACTCTGAGCAATGCTGGGATCTGCCGAAGACCTTCTCCTACTTCGGATCGGGACGGTTGGATGGAATCTGCAATCCACGCAGTAGCTACAACATTCTGAATCAAAGTGCAGAATACCTGATATTCATTTTGTGATCCACTCGGGAATAGTTGTCGCGGCCGTCGATTGGGATTTGGGGGCTGTCTGCGAGCGCGGTCTTCGAGTGACTTTTGGAGATCCTCCAAACGTGCGTGTTCGGCCAGAGTGGCCACGCGTGCGGCTTCCAAAGCCTGGGCCTCGGCTGTATCCCCAGCGACGGGGGTCTGAAGGACCTGCTTGTTCCCACGCTGCAGTTCTTCTCTTTGTTCCGCAGTGAGGGAGTGTGAGTAGTTCTCATCGTTGACGTGTGACGGACCACCGCTTTCACCCCCGCCACGGTGAAATCCTGGTGGGCTACGCTGGGAGCCAATCACGAGGACTTCCGCCGCCGGGTCATTGCTTTTGCACTCGAAAAGCATATTCGAGTGATCAGACAATGGATCAAACAAGCCATAGAGGGACTCATTGGGCTCGATTGTCGCGATCTGCAAGGTCGATGACTGACGATCCACCGCGTGTTTCACCCACCGCTCGAGCCGAGAGCGACTGGATCGCTTACAACGGCAAACAACAGGGAGGGAAGACGCCATCGGGGCCGACTGATACTGAGCCGACGGCTGCTAGATGAGGACGTCGCAGGAACTAGCACGGAATGGCACCACCTCGCGAATAGGGAGCGTCTCAACATCAAGGGGGGCTTCCTGGAGCCATGCCGAATCTTCGGTGATGAAACTGAGGGCGCCGAGACGGATCTCGCGACCCAGAGACAATCCGCCGCCGGAAACCATGATGAAGGAGTTCGAAGAACGCAACCACGCCAGAAGTCGCTTATACGCCGGCCCCACGGTGGGCGCCAACTGTCGTGGGAATGGATCTGATAGTAGAAGTTAGGGGTACGTAGGAGAGGACAGAGCCTAGCTACGGCGAGGTTGTACACTTGGATTTACGAGTTTTGGCCCTTCTCGGAGGAGGTAATGACCCTACATCTCGGTGCTGCGAGAGCATTGTTGTATGGACTGTTGACTTACAGGGGGTGCGAACCCTTGTGCAGGAGCGGAGGGGCGGCTTATATAGAGTCCGCTGACCCCTCATCGTCCTTCGTTACGCAAGGGTTCAATGAGACAGTAAAGGTGCGAGCGTTTCTAGTAATGCCTACACTTAATGATCTTCATAGTGACGAACTGATCGCCTGTCAGTTGCCATCCCAGAGTGACTCTATGCCTTGTGCCTTCGAGTGAAATTAGGTGCTCCGAGTGAATAAGGACGGTCAAGTGGTGGAGGAGTAATCGAGTGGATCTTGCGTCGAGTGACTTGCATGATGCGGTCATTCCACTCGACACCTCCTTTGTCGCTATGTAGGTCTTGGAATTTTATATGTAGTGTCCTTGGGTAGGGCATGTAGGTCAGGCCTAGGACCCTACCCTAGTTACATGTCATCGTCACCACTGTCACTCTAAACATTCAACTAGAGGTTGGCTCGCGACAACTTTTTTTAGAAGATAAGGAGAGGGGGATTCCCTCCCATAGTTCCATTACATCCAATGAAACCAGAGAACCAGCAATACAATCATAGAATAGCTTAAGAGAAGAAGAAGAAAGAGAAGTACTCAGTAAGCGACCATCAAAAGGACTACAAATAGAATTTTTACGAAACATAACTACTACACGCAGGCAGCATACACTCGATCAAACTGTCATAGAGGATTCCATAGCCACCATAGACTTAACCTTCTTGATCCTCTTCATCGGGACAACTTCTGGGGATGGCGACCACACGCCTGTGCCTATGACAGAGGTGGGGCTTAGGATGGAGTGTTTACCAGCAAAGTTGCTACCAGTAGGTGAGGTAGGCTCTCCTTCATCTTCAAGGCCGAGGACTTCCAGGTCAGCCGGAGCGTCACACATCTGATCTGCCAAGAGAGGGACACCCCTCCTTAAGAGACTACCAACCATTGCATCTTTCAGCCACAATTGATCAACAACGACAGCTTGAGGAGCTCCAGCAAATGGCCTAGGAAAGCTTCCATATGCTCAATCTCCTATGTTGGAATCAAGATCACCTAGTATTCGAGTATTTCAAAATCCTCCACCATATCTGTTTGATATCAATCCAAGAAAGATTTTCAAAAATCATGTTGTTTGTAAATTTCTAGTTGCACCAAAGGATGGCAGCATTAACAGTGTTGATGACTAGATGTTTCTTGGTAGAAACCCACAATCTTGCTACTGAGTCATAATTGATGCCTACTGGTTTATTAAAGAAACTTTGCACAATGATCCAGATAGTTGAGGAAACCACACAGTAAAAGAACAAGTGATGAATGCTTTCCTCACGAGCACAGAAAAGGCATGCTTTGCCTTTATCTATGTGTCATTTAAGCAGATTATCCTTAGTTAGTTATTTCCTAAAAGCCAAAGAAACATGTGAATCTTAGGTGGAACAATTAGTGTCCAAACAGCAGGGATATAAACAGGTTGGACACCTCTAAAATTTATAATAGAGTGAGGAGAACTAGTGGAGTAAACCCCATTATTTTCTATCTTCCAGATCAGGACATCCGAATCCCCAAAGAAGTTGAAGCATACCAATGCTCCATCATCAAGGGAGAGAAGGTTCTCCTAAATGTAAGTTTGAGGTTTCCTCCATCCCAGACAGATTTAATAGTAGCATTTTCCCCTGCAAATGAGGTAGAGGTCCTAGAAATGGACATCAAGGGGAGTTGTACCAATCCAAGTGTCTTCCCAGAATCTAATCCTAGCCCCATCTCCTACCATCCATCTATAGCCAAATTTTATGGCCCTAATCATAGATGTGACCCCTTCCAAAAGGTGGAATCATTTGCAGAAGAGCTCTTGAAAATGTTTGGGGAATTATTAGAGTATTTACCATCTACCACCTATTTCCAGAGCTTGCCATCTCCTTGGATATATATTTTAATCCAAGAACCTAGCTGGCACATGTTAACCTCATTTAGGTTAGGTATCCCCAGCCCACCAAATTCCTTTTTCATGAAAATCATGCCCAAATAAGCTAGGTGGAGATTTGATAACCCACAAGCATAGGGGATCAATTGTAGCCTTTATTGAAAGTAAGAGTGCCAAACCCAACAGAAGCTAAAGGTAGTGTCGGGGGTTGGGTGCGACATATGCCAAGGGATGGCTTATCATGGTGGGAGCGAGTAGAACGTCGCCAGTGCCCGGAAGTGGGATGAGGCGTAGACTCGAATGTCGGCGTACTTTACCCAGGTTCGGGGCTCTCCTAGGAGATAACACCCCTAGTCCTGCTCTGCGGGGTCTCCGCATGATCACTAAGGCAAAGTGAATACAAGGTTGCTCCTCGAGCTGTATGCTTGAGGTAGGAGAAGGCAAAGCTAGCTCCCTCCTTCCTCTATGTTCTTGTATAGTTCTAATGGGTCGGCACCCTTTGCATAGGTGCCTTGGGGGGTTTATATTAGCCTACCCCCCAGGGGTACAATAGTAATCCGGCTGGGAGCAGGGCCTAGCGGTCAGTCTCTTCAGACGCCGGCTTCTCCGCTAGCTGCTAGGGCCCGCCGACTGGTCCGGTATGGAGCCGACAGGCCGTACCCGCCGCTTGCGGGCCTTGCCGGCTACTGATCACTGTAGTCGCACCTCTAATGACGCAGGCTTGGTCAGGGGGTCGTGGCTACAGCTCCGCCGCCTGGCGGGCGATTACTGTAGCCACTCCCCATCTCGTCTGGTTAATGGCGCGTGAGGCCCGAGGAAGGGGCAGGCCAACTCCTAGAGGTCGACCTCCCTCAGTCCGACTGGCGGAGCTCTCGCCGTCTTCTCGACTCTTGCCGACTGGTAGGGCCCATCGTCCTTGGGCCATACTGACAGGTCGTCGTGGGTGCAGGACTCCGCCCGCTGGTGCTGATGTCACGGATGGCATGGGAACAGTGACGCGCCAGGCGGAGATCTCCACTGGTACAATGCACTGTGGGCCACGCCAGCCCCTGGAAAGGGGAAGGAGTGGGCTACGCTGTAGCCACTACCCGTCACGTCCCCCTTGATGAGGGCATGGGCCTCGCCGGCGACATGGGCCGACTCCCCGGTGCCGGCTTCACCGGAAGTCGCGCGGTAGGAGTCGGCTCGTCTTAGCCTCACTCCCAGGACTCGGCCGTGCGCGGGCAGTCGGCCGTTCCTCTGGCCAGCCTCCAGAAGGCGGCTCTGTATCTTGGCGTCTTGAGGGGCGCAGTCTGCCCCGATGTCTTGAAAGGTTCTGGGCATCGGGTGAGCCTACCCGTAGCCCATTACTCCGACAGTAGTCCCTGAAGCTGGTGAGCCGCCGTGGATGATCAGCCGAGGAGCCTCAACAGTTTTCTTTCTTCGGGTGCTGGAGGTGAAACCTCGCTCGACTTCAGCCGGGCTGACTGGTAGGAGTCGGACTCGCCCAGTATGACTTATCCAAACCTTTGAATGCCTCGGCGGGATCCAAGTGGCGTTCTAACTAAGCTTCTAGGCCCCCGCCCATTTCGGGCCTGCCCCGTGGCGACGAACGGCCGGGCCAGTCTGCCCACCTACGCGGGCGACGGGACATGCCTAGAGGCGGGGCCCACCACTACCGTGCCTTGGCGTGCGAGCGGATCCGCTGCGGTCGGGGTGGATGCTTGAGGTTCCCGTGGAGTTACTGTGTGCGGTAACTTCGCGCGATCAACGTGGGGGGCGTGGTGTAGTGGGCGCAGTAAATCCCACAACCGCCCCCTCGGCTTCGCAGCCCACAGGGCTATAAGTAGGGGAGCAGCAGAGCACGCGCGCCCCTCCCCTTCACTACTTCCTATTTTCTTCCTCTCACTGCTGCGCCCCAAGCTACGTCGAGCGTTGTGGTGGTCTGTTCCTGATGAGTTCTTCCTCCGTCGTCACGCCCCGCGTGGTGCGCTCCGGCACCTGGGACGGTTCGGAGGTCCATGATGATCACGTCGATTTCCTTCGCAAGACGCGTCGGCTGACCGGCAAAAACTCCGTGCGGGTCCGCCTCGCGCTGAGCGGGAAATCTCACCGGTGCCGCAGGAGGGCGAGCGGGTCGTCTTCCGCTCGCACTGCCTGCTGGGCCTAGGCCTGCCGGTGAGCGGCTTCTTCTGCTCCTTTCTTGAATTCTACGGCCTCCAGCCGCACCACCTCACCCCCACCACGGTGGTGCTGCTGTCTACCTTCGTTTCTTTGTGCGAAGGCTTCCTCGGCGTCCTCCCCACCATCGAGCTCTGGGGGGAGTTCTTCCACTCCAAGCTTGGCACCCAATCCGCGGGCGTGCCGGCTTAGTGCGGCGCGTTCATCGCCGTGCGGAGATCAGGGGCCGACAACCCGTCCCCCCTCATCACGCTGATAAAGTCGGTGAAGATGTGGCAGCGGTCGTACTTCTACGTGAAGAGCATCTTCGCGGAGGGCGACTGGGTCAATCTGCCGGCTTAGGTAGCCGGCCCGCCGGCTGGAAGGCAGCCCAACTGGTCATACCGGGCTAGGACGCTGACGCCTGCAAATACGTCTCCAACGTATCTATAATTTTTGATTGCTCCATGCTATATTATCTACTATTTTGGACTATATTGGGCTTTATTTTCCACTTTTATATTATTTTTGGGACTAACATATTAACCGGAGGCCCAGCCCAGAATTGCTGTTTTTGCCTATTTCAGTGTTTTGAAGAAAAGGAATATCAAATAGAGTCCAAAGGAATGAAACCTTCGGGAACGTGATTTTCTCACCGAACGTGATCCAGGAGACTTGGACCCTACGCCAAGGCACCGGAGAGGCAGTCACGAGGGTGGGGGCGCCCCCCTTAGGGCGCGCCCCCTGCCTCGTGGGCCCCTCGAAGCTCCACCGACATACTCCTTCCTCCTATATATACCTACGTACCCGCAAACGATCAGATACGGAGCCAAAAACCTAATTCCAGCGCCGCAACTTTCTGTATCCACGAGATCCCATCTTGGGGCCTGTTCCGGAGCTCCGCCGGAGAGGGACGTCATCACGGAGGGCTCCTACATCATCATAGCCCCTACGATGAAGTGTGAGTAGTTTACCTCAGACCTTCGGGTCCATAGTTAGTAGCTAGATGGCTTCTTCTCTCTTTTTGGATCTTAATACAATGTTCTCCCCCTCTCTCATGGAGATCTATTCGATGTAATCTTCTTATTGCGGTGTGTTTGTTGACACCGATGAATTGTGGGTTTATGATCAAGTCTATCTATGAATAATATTTGAATCTTCTCTGAATTCTTTTATGTATGATTGGTCATCTTTGCAAGTCTCTTCGAATTATCAATTTCGTTTGGCCTACTAGATTGGTTTTTCTTGCCATGGGAGAAGTGCTTAGCTTTGGGTTCGATCTTGCGGTGTCCTTTCCTAGTGACAGAAGGGGCAGCAAGGCATGTGTTGTATCATTGCCATCGAGGATAACAAGATGGGGTTTGTTTCATATTGCATGAATTTATCTCTCTACGTGATGTCATCTTGCTTAAGGCGTTACTCTATTTTTAACTTAATACTCTAGATGCATGCTGGATAGCAGTCGATGAGTGGAGTAATAGTAGTAGATGCAGACAGGAGTCGGTCTACTTGTCTCGGACGTGATGCCTATATACATGATCATACCTAGATATTCTCATAACTATGCTCAATTTTGTCAATTGCTCAACAGTAATTTGTTCACCCACCGTAGAATACTTATGCTCTTGAGAGAAGCCACTAGTGAAATCCATGGCTCCTGGGTCTATTCTCATCATATCAATCTCCATCACTTTAATATTGCTTTGCTTTTTTACTTTGCCTTTTGCTTTTCACTTTGCATCTCTATATCAAAAATACCAAAAATATTATCTATCATCTCTATCAGATCTCACTCTCGTAAGTGACCGTGAAGGGATTAACAACCCCTAATCGCGTTGGTTGCGAGGAGCTATTGTTTTTGTGTAGGTACGAGGGACTTGAGTGTGGCCTCCTACTGGATTGATACCTTGGTTCTCAAAAACTGAGGGATATACTTACGCTACTCTGCTGCATCATCCTTTCCTCTTCAGGGAAATCCAACACAAGCTCAAGAGGTAGCAAGAAGAATTTTTGGCACCGTTGCCAGGGAGTCTACGCAAAAAGTCAACATACCAAGTACACATCACAATCCCTATCTCTCGCATTACATTAGTTGCCATTTGCCTCTCGTTTTCCTCTCCCCCACTTCACCCTTGCCGTTTTATTCGCCCTCTCTTTCCCAATCTCCTTCTCCTTCTCCTTCTCTTTTTCCTTTTGCCTTTTTCTCGGTTGCCTTTTGTTTGCTCGTGTGCTGGATTGCTTGTTTGTCGCGATGGATCAAGATACTACCAAATTGTGTGACTTCACCAATACCAATAATAATGATTTCCTTAGCACTCCGATTGCTCCTCTTGCCAATACTGAATCTTGTGAAATCAATACTGCTTTGTTGAATCTTGTTATGAAAGATCAATTCGTCGTCCTTCCTAGTGAAGATGCCGCTACTCATCTAAATAGCTTCGTTGATTTATGTGATATCCAAAAGAAAAAAGATGTCGATAATGATGTCGTTAAATTGAAGCTATTTCCTTTTTCGCTTAGAGATCGTGCTAAAGCTTGGTTTCCGTCTTTGCCTAAAAATAGTATTGATTCTTGGAACAAGTGCAAAGATGCTTTTATCTCTAAGTATTTTCCTCGCGCTAAGATCATCTCTCTCAGAAACAATATTTTGAATTTTAAGCAACTTGATCATGAACTTGTTGGACAAGCTTGGGTGAGAATGAAATTAATGATACATAATTGCCCTACTCATGGTTTGAATTTGTGGATGATTATACAAAAAATTTATGCCGAATTGAATTTTGCTTCTAGAAATCTTTTAGATTCGGCCGCGGGAGGAACTTTTATGGAAATCACTTTAGGAGATGCTACTAAACTCCTAGATAATATTATGGTTAATTATTCTCAATGGCATACTGAAAGATCATCTAATAAAAAAGTGCATGCGGTAGAATAAATTAATGTTTTGAGTGGAAAGATGGATGAACTTATGAAATTATTTGCTACTAAGAGTGTTTCTTCTGATCGTAATGATATGCCTTTGTCTACTTTGATTGAGAATAACAATGAATCTATGGATGTGAATTTTGTTGCTAGGAATAATTTTGGTAACAACGCTTATAGAGGGAATTTTAATCCTAGGCCTTATCCTCGTAATCCTTCTAATAATTATGGAAATTCCTACAACAACTCTTATGGAAATTTTAATAAGATGCCCTCTGAATTTGAGAATAGTGTTAAAGAGTTTATGAATTCACAAAAGAATTTTAATGCTTTGCTTGAAAAGAAATTGCTTAAAGTTGATGATTTGGCTAGGAATGTTGATATAATTTCTCTTGAGGTTGATTCTTTAAAGCTTAGATCTACTCCTCCAAAGCATGATATCAATGAGTCTCTCAAATCCACGAGAATTTCCATTGGTGAGTACAAGGAAAGAACCGCTAGGAAGCGTGCTACAAAAGATGCCTTTATTAAAGCGTGTTCTTCCAATTCTTATGAAAATCAAGATGAAGATCTAAAAGTTATTTATGTGTCCCCTATCAAATCTTTGTTTGGCAATATGAATCTTGATGAAACTGAATATGATCTTCCTTTACCTAGAAGGCGTTCCAAGAATTCGGAGTATTTAGATCTCTATGATGAAATTGATGAAACTGGGATTGACAGAAATAAAACCCTAGATGTTGCTAAACCCACTATATTGGATTTCAAGGAATTTAATTATGAAAGTTGCTCTTTAATTGATTGTATTTCCTTGTTGCAATCCGTGCTAAATTCTCCTCATGCTTATAGTCAAAAGAAAGCCTTTACCGAACATATTGTTGATGCCTTGATGCAATCTTTTGAAGAAAAACTTGAGTTGAAAGTTTCTATACCTAGAAAACTCTATGATGAGTGGGAACCAACTATTAAAATTAGAATTAAAGATCATGAGTTTTATGCTTTGTGTGATTTGGGTGCTAGTGTCTCCACTATCCCCAAAACCTTGTGTGATTTGCTATATTTCCGTGATTTTGATGATTGCTCTCTAAACTTGCATCTTGCGGATTCCACTATTAAAAAACCTATGGGAAGGATTAATAATGTTCTTATTGTTGCAAATAGGAATTATGTTCCTGTAGATTTTAGCGTTCTTGATATAGATTGCAATCCTTCTTGCCCTATTATTCTTGGTAGACCTTTCCTTAGAACTGTTGGTGCGATTATTGATATGAAGGAAGGGAATATTAGATTTCAATTTACATTAAAAAAAGGGCATGGAACACTTCCCTAGAAACAAAATAACATTGCCATATGAAACTATCATTAGAGCCACTTATGGATTCCCTACCAAAGATGGCAATACCTAGATCTATCCTCGCTTTTATGCCTAGCTAGAGGCGTTAAACGATAGCGCTTGTTGGGAGGCAACCCAATTTTATTTTTAGTTTTTTTGTTCTTTCTTCTGCTTAGGAATAAATAACCCATCTACCTTCTGTTTGGATGTGGTTTTGTGTTTTAATTAGTGTTTGTGCCAAGCTAGACCTATTAGATCTTCTTGGATGATAGTTATTTGATCTTGCTGTAATTTCCAGAAACTTTGCGTTCAGTGTCCGAATTGTTAAAAATCACCAAAACGTGATAAAATACTGATTCCAATTGATGATGATCAAGAAACAAATTGTCTAGGTCTTCCAATCTTGGTAGATTTTTTCGAATTACATAAGTTTGCATTAGTTACAGATTACTACAGACTGTTCGGTTTTTGACAGATTCTGTTTTTCGTGTGTTGTTTGCTTATTTTGATGAATCTATGGCTAGTAAAATGGTTTATAATACATAGAGAAGTTGGAATACAGTTGGTTTAACACCAATATAAATAAAGAATGAGTTCATTACAGTACCTTGAAGTGGTCTTTTGTTTTCTTTCTCTAACGGAGCTCACGAGATTTCTATTGAGTTTTGTGTTGTGAAGTTTTCAAGTTTTGGGTGAAATCTTTTGATGGATTATGGAACAAGGAGTGGAAAGAGCCTAAGCTTGGGTATGCCCATGGCACCCCCAAGATAATCCAAGGACACAAAAAATTCAAAGCTTGGGGATGCCCCGGAAGGCATCCCCTCTTTAGTCTACTTCCATCGGTAATTTTACTTGGAGCTATATTTTTATTCACCACATGATATGTGTGCTTGGAGCGTCTTGTATTATTTGTGTCTTTGTTTGTTAGTGTGCCACAATCATATTTTCTGTACACACCTTTTGAGAGATCCATACATGAATTAGAATTTGATAGAATACTCTACGTGCTTCACTTATATCTTTTGATCTATGTAGTTTTGCTCTATGAGCTTCACTTATATCTTTTGAGCGTTATAATTTTGCTCTATGTGCTTCACTTAGATCTTTTAGAGCACGGTGGTGGATTTGTTTTAAACAAACTATTGATCTCTCATGCTTCACTTAGATTATTTTGAGAGTCTTAATAGCATGGTAACTTGCTTAATAATAATATGCTTGGTATTCAAGATTTGTGAAACTTTCTTTTGAGTGCGTTGAATACTAAGAAAAGATTGATGCTTGATAATTGTTTTGAGATATGAGGATGGTGATATTAGAGTCATGCTAGTTGAGTAGTTGTGTATTTGGGAAATACTTGTGTTAAAGTTTGTGATTCCCGTAGCATGCACGTATAGTGAACCGTTATGTGATGAAGTCGGAGCATGATTTATTTATTGACTGTCTTCCTTATGAGTGGCGGTCGGGGATGAGCGATGGTATTTTCCTACCAATCTATCCCCCTAGGAGCATGCGCGTAATACTTTGCTTTGATAACTTCTAGATTTTTGCAATAAGTATATGAGTTCTTTATGACTAATGTTGAGTCCATGGATTATACGCAATTTTTCCCATCCTTCCACCAATGCTAGCCTCTCTAATACCATGCACTTTTCGCCGGTATCATACACCCACCATATACCTTCCTCCAAACAGCCACCATACCTACCTATCATGGCATTTCCATAGCCATTCCGAGATATATTGCCATGCAACTTTCCACCGTTCCGTTTATTATGACACGCTACATCATTGACATATTGCTAGCATGATCATGTTGTTGACATCATATTTGTGGCAAAGCCACCGTTCATAATTCTTTCATACATGTCACTCTTGATTCATTGCATATCCCGTTACACCGCCGGAGGCATTCATATAGAGTCTTATTTGTTCTAAGTATCGAGTTGTAATTGTTGAGTTGTAAGAAAAATAAAAGTGTGATGATCATCATTTTTTAGAGCATTGTCCCAAGTGAGGAAAGAATGATGGAGACTATGATTCCCCCACAAGTCAGGATGAGACTCCGGACGAAAAAAAAGAGGCCATAAAAAAAGAGAAAGGCCTAAATAAAAAAATGAGAGAAAAAGAGAGAAGGGACAATGTTACTATCCTTTTACCACACTTGTGCTTCAAAGTAGCACCATGATCTTCATGATAGAGAGTCTCTCATTTTGTCACTTTCATATACTAGTGGGAATTTTACATTATAGAACTTGGCTTGTATATTCCAATGATGGGCTTCCTCAAATTGCCCTAGGTCTTCGTGAGCAAGCCAGTTGGATGCACACCCACTTAGTTTCTTTTGTTGAGCTTTCATGTACTTATAGCTCTAGTGCATCCATTGCATGGCAATCCCTACTCACTCACATTGATATCTATTGATGGGCATCTCCATAGCCCGTTGATAAGCCTAGTTGATGTGAGACTATCTTCCCCTCTTTTTGTCTTCTCCACAACCACAATTCTATTTCGCATATAGTGCTATATCCATGGCTCACGCTCATGTATTGCGTGAAGATCATTTTTTTTTTGAAAATGTTAAAGTATGAAACAATTGCTTGGCTTGTCATCGGGGTTGTGCATGATTTAAATACTTTGTGTGGTGAAGATAGAGCATAGCCAGACTATATGATTTTGTAGGGATAACTTTATTTGGCCATGTTATTTTGACAAGACATAATTCCTTTGTTAGTATGCTTGAAGTATTATTATTTTTATGTCAATATGAACTTTTGTCTTGAATCTTTTGAATCTGAATATTCATACCACAATTAAGAAGATTTGCATTGAAATTATGCCAAGTAGCACTCCGCATCAAAAATTCTCTTTTTATCATTTACCTACTTGAGGACGAGCAGGAATTAAGCTTGGGGATGCCTGATATGTCTCCAACGTATCTATAATTTTTTTATTGCTCCATGCTATATTATCTACTGTTTTGGACTATATAGGGCTTTATTTCCCCCTTTTATATTATTTTGGGGACTAACCTATTAACCGGAGGCCCAGCCCAGAATTGCTGTTTTTTGCCTATTTCAGTGTTTTGAAGAAACGGAATATCAAACGGAGTCCAAATGGAATGAAACCTTCGGGTACGTGATTTTCTCACCGAACGTGATCCAGGAGACTTGGACCCTACGCCAAGGCACCGGAGAGGCGGTCATGAGGGTGGGGGCGCCCCCCCGGAGGGCGCGCCCCCTGCCTCGTGGGCCCCTCGAAGCTCCACCGACTTACTCCTTCCTCCTACATATACCTACGTACCCCCAAACGATTAGATACGGAGCCAAAAACCTAATTCCAACGCCGCAACTTTCTGTATCCATGAGATTCCATCTTGGGGCCTATTTTGGAGCTCCGCCGCAGAGGGCCGTCATCACGGAGGGCTTCTACATCATCATAGCCCCTCCGATGAAGTGTGAGTAGTTTACCTCAGACCTTCGGGTCCATAGTTAGTAGCTAGATGGCTTCTTCTTTCTTTTTGGATCTCAATACAATGTTCTCCCCCTCTCTCGTGGAGATCTATTCGATGTAATCTTCTTTTTGCGGTGTGTTTGTTGAGACCGATGAATTGTGGGTTTATGATCAAGTCTATCTATGAATAATATTTGAATCTTCTCTGAATTCTCTTATGTATGATTGGTTATCTTTGCAAGTCTCTTCGAATTATCAGTTTGGTTTGGCCTACTAGATTGGTTTTTCTTGCCATGGGAGAAGTGCTTAGCTTTGGGTTCGATCTTGCAGTGTCCTTTCACAGTGACAGAAGGGGCAGCAAGGCACGTATTGTATCGTTGCCATCAAGGATAACAAGATGGCGTTTATTTCATATTGCATGAATTTATCTCTCTACATCATGTCATCTTGCTTAAGGCATTACTCTGTTTTTAACTTAATACTCTAGATGCATGCTGGATAGCGGTCGATGAGTGGAGTAATAGTAGTAGATGCAGGCAGGAGTCGGTCCACTTGTCTCGGACGTGATGCCTATATACATGATCATACATAGATATTCTCATAACTATGCTCAATTATGTCAATTGCTCAACAGTAATTTGTTCACCCACCGTAGAATACTTATGCTCTTGAGAGAAGCCACTAGTGAAATCTATGGCCCCCGGGTCTATTCTCATCATATCAATCTCCATCACTTTAATTTTGCTTTGCTTTTTTACTTTGCCTTTTACTTTTCACTTTGCATCTCTATATCAAAAATACCAAAAATATTATCTATCATCTCTATCAGATCTCACTCTCGTAAGTGACCATGAAGGGATTGACAACCCCTAATCGCGTTGGTTGCGAGGAGCTATTGTTTTTGTGTGGTACGAGGGACTTGAGTGTGGCCTCCTACTGGATTAATACCTTGGTTCTCAAAAACTGAGGGAAATAGTTACGCTACTCTGCTGCATCATCGTTTCCTCTTTGGGGAAATCCAACGCAATCTCAAGAGGTAGCACATGCTGGAGCCACCGTCGTCACGCGACTCCGAGTTCTGACGCAGTCGGAGGGCCTGACCGGGTCCGATTTGTTGTCCGCCTTCGTGTCACGCCGAGTGCTCCCGCTCCAGGGCCGTCCTCACCTGATCTGTCAGATGAGCAGGCATTGGGACCCGAGTCGGATGTGCAACAAGGAGATGCCTCACACGATGGTGGCCTACATGGTGAACTACCTTGCGAACTGAGATATGAAAGAAGAGTGGTAGTTCGGCAAGGAGCCGTATTCACGCGCCAATCCTCCGCCCATGATGAGTTGTTCTTTTCTCTTTCTTTCCTCTCTGACTCTTTGCTCCCGAGTCTGTCTTGTCCTGTTTGACCAATCGGTTCCTGAACAGAGTCCCCTCCTTTGGCCAGCAGCCGGCACCACGGGGCCGGCCCGCGACTTCCCTCCGCACCGGGAGAAGAGCGACATCGACGACCCCGACTTGGGGGCGGCGGCCTTGGAGGACGACCCCGAGGGCGGAGGCGGCGACACAGGCGGCTCGAGGCTCGGAGCCAGCCTCGAGGACTGGCCTGACGACGACGCGGGGGAAGTCGCCCCTAAGCACCAGCTAGGAGCCGGCCAGCAGGGTGCGAGCTCTTCCGCCGCGGCGGACGCACAAGGCGGCGCGAAGAAACGCAGGGTCGTGCCGAGTATGTTTGGCAGTCGGCCGCGGCGACCAAGCGGGATGAAGCGGCCGCGAAGGCCAACTGCTTCCGCAAGGAGGTGAAGAAGCCACCGCTGGTCTCCGCGTAAGTGCTACCTTCCCTTGGGTTGTTTTTATTTTTTCTTCATTGATCTTGTTTGAGTTCTTGCTTGTTTTCCTTTGCTCTAGGGCTCCCCTCTCTCTTGAGAGGGTTGCTGCCGCCTCCGTCGTCGGGTCGGCAGAGACCTCCACCACCACTCGGCGGGTCGATCCGGCCGCCGACCTCCGGGAGGCGACAGAGCGGAACGCACGAGAGGCGCGCGAAGAGTGGGCAGCCGCCCTCCTGGAGAAGGCAGAGGCCACCGCCCTGAAGAAACTGGCGGAGGCCGAGGCCGCCGTCGCGGCGAAGAAGCCTGCTGAAGAAGCCGCACACCGCCAATCGGCGGTTTTTGTCACTCCACTGAACAACGCGCCGCCACCTCCAGAGTTCATGGGGCAGACTGGGGAAGCCGGCGGTGAGAACCCGGTCATGGAGAGGGACGACGGCGACGCTTCCATGCCGGATGTGATTGTGCCGCCACCGCCGCCATCTGGGAACGCACAAGGCGGATAGCCGGTGGACCCACCAGTACCGTCGACTAAGGATGAGGTGGTGGTGGGCCTAGTTCTCCAAGGCGGCACGCCAACGCGCCGCCGTCTCACAAAGGCGGCTTCGGCGCCGCGCCCTCTGGAGACAATTGCCGCGAGCTCCTCGATCCCGGACACCGAGGCGTCGAGCGCCGCGCCCACTGGGTGGGTGCGGGGAGGCGAGACGAGCACTTTGAACCAGGCTCTTTTGGACGTCCAAGCCAAGATCCGGGCTGAGGGCGAGGCCATCAAGGAATGCAACAAGGCGCATTTGGCGTCGCGGGAGGCCATCCGAGTAGTGCTTCTCTGTGGGGGCGCGTCAGCGCACCCACTGGGTGTAGTCCGCGAGTTTCAGGACGGCTGTTGAGCAGGTCGCTCGGAACTCTAATTGGCGAGTTCCAAGTACTAACACTTGTCTGAAATCTTGTCACGGGACTACCACAATCTTCGCATGACCGCCTTCAATGCCAACGTCGAGGCGCTAGCCAAGCGGACCGCCGACTTATCGGAAAGCCGGAGTGAGTCCCTCTCCCCTCTCTGCAGGGGCGCGCTGGCGCACCCACGGGCTGTAGTCCCCGAGATTTGGGCCGACTGCTAAGCAGTTAGGCCGGATCTCCCCGGCGACCTTTCTTGTTGAGGACTCTTTTTTCGCGGGGTCGCGCTGCCGCACCCGCGGGCTGTAGTCCCCGAGATTCGGGCCGACTACTGAGCAGTCTTGCCGGATCTCCTCGGCGACCTTTCTTCCTTGTTGATGACTGTCGCCTTTTTTCTTCTTCTTTCTGCAGAGGACAACGCCACCCTGCAGCAGCAGCTGGGCGAGGCCAACACCGCGTTGCATGCCAAGGAGGAGGAGTGCAACAAGCTGGCCGCGGAGCACAATTTGCTGGTCACGCAACTGGCAGAGTAGAAGGGGCTGCTCAAGAAGACCCAGAAGGAGGCGGAGGACATGGAGACCGCCCTCCTTGCTGAGTTCGCTAGTGAGCGCTCCTCCTGGAGTGATAAGGAAGCGATGTTGGCTTCCGGCTTCCATGAGATCGAGGATCTCGTCGACGGTGAGTCTTCCTCATTTTTCTTCTTTGAGTTGCCGGCTGTTAGTCGAGCCAACTTCTAGTTTTTGACTTTGTTCTTCGTTCTTCTGTCTTGGCAGACTTCTTCCCTGGCCACTCAAACGCTGCCAACCAAGCCATCGAGGCCGATCGTGAAGGGCGGTGGGCGGACGGCGCGGAGATTGCCATCAACGCTCCTCGAACCCTTGACGAGCAGTTCCTGAGCATCGAGGCCCGTTTTTGGCCGGCTCACCGGCTGCTGCGCCGGCTTCAGTGCGTCGGCGCCCAGGAGATTGCCACCCTGTGGCCGGGCATGCCAGCTCCGCTTACTCCCAATCGGACTGCCGACTGGCTGGAGGTAGTAGCCGACCGTATGGAGGCCTAGAAGGGCTCTTCGGCCCGGGCTGGAGCGTGCCGGGCCTTGGAGTTCGTCAAGGCGTGGTATCCTGGGCTGAGTCTAGCCCAGCTAGGCGCGTTTTGGCAAGAGGCCCAGGAGGACTTGGTGGTCGTGGAAGACGCTCTTGTCAAGCGCGCGGCGTCGTTCGCCGAGTACACCGACACCAGCATCTTGGTTCCGGAGCGGGCTGAGAACGGCGACGAGGCATCGCCGGAGTTGTTCGGGCTGAATTCAGATGACGAGGAGGACTCGGCGGAGGTGATCAGCTCTAGTGGCGAGGAAGAAGGCGAGGCGAGGAGGGAGGCGTAGAGGAGGCACCGGAGGTCGGAGTGGACGGCCAGCCTCAGCCTGACCGTGTCTCCAGCAACGAGCCACGCCCAACCGAGCCGGCTACTACTGGAGGTGATCATGCAGAGACTGACCAGCCGGCCACTCCACCAACCGGTGCCGCGGGCTCCTCTGACCCTCCGAACCCTTCTGCCGCTTCCTAGGCTGCCACTTTGTCTTTGCTTTTATCTGCTTAATAGTCTCGATGAACTTGTTAATTTGCACAGTTCCACCCACGGGGTGTATCTTGAACTTCTGTTTGAAGATTCGGCCAAGGGCCTTTTGCTATGTAAAATATTTCTCCGAGTTCTATCTTTTCTTGCTTATTGCTCTTTGGATTTTTCCTTTGCCGCCTTCCCTTGGTTTCCGTCTTGCCAGTCAGACAACCGCTCTGCGGACTGCTGCTGGATCAAGTACTTGGCTTCTTTTGGGAAGGCAAGTACTTAGCCGTTTAGAGTTGTTTAGCAAGTTGAGTAGAAAACGGTGAGCCGCCTGCTCAACAGTCGGCTGTAAAAGGCTGGAAGCCGGCTTAAATTATGTACATGCTTTGAGTCCTTAGCCTTTTTTCATGTGGACACCCATTCTACCTTACTCCTGCCCACTAGACAGTCACTCTGCGAGTTGCGGCTTCTGATAGGAGACGGCTTTAAGTGCCGCACACTACTTGTCCGGCTGCAGGAAGCATTTCATAGTACAAGACGGCAAGTCCCCGGGCCGACTAGTCGAACCCGGTGCCAAGCGGTATAACAAACGATATCATACTCATAGGCTTAATTCTTATCATATAGATAAAAGAGGGCAGTCCCCAAGCTCTTCTCGGGGGGCCCGAAGTCTTCGTACTTTAATACAAAAGGTAGCGTGGTACATACTACATTAACTGCTTGCTCGTTGTCGTTTCTTGGGACATGGAGAAACTAGCACCCTTCAAAATATCCACTGAGTTGCTGTACGAGGTAGCCGTAGCTCGCCATGTTTGCATCTTTGGCGTCCCAGTCGCCTGACGACTGTTGGACCACCAAGTCAGAGTCACCATAGCACAGGATCCGGCGAATGCCGAGTTCTTTGGCAAGCCGGAGCCCGTGAATGAGTGCCTCATATTCGGCGACGTTGTTGGAGGCGGCAAATTGGATTTGCAGCACATACTTGAGCTTGTCGCCTTTGGGAGAGGTGAGGACGATGTCGGCTCCCAAACTGGTGCACATCTTGGAACCATCGAAATGCATCCGCCAATGGGTGGAGTCAGGCGCTAGTGGCAGGTATTGGGTCTCGGCCCAGTCGACGAGGAAGTCGGCCAATTCTTGTGACTTGATGGCAGTGCGACGCTGGTAGTAGATGGTGTAGGGGGCCAACTCTATGGCCCATTTAGCCACTCGGCCCAATGCATCTCGGCTTCCAATAATCTTAGCCAGTGGTGCTGTGCAGACCACAGTGATTGGCTACTCTTGAGAATACGGCTTCAATTTTTTGGCGGCAAAGTGCACGCCGTAGCACATCTTCTGGTAGTGGGGGTAGTTTTGCTTGGAGGTCGACAGCACTTCGCTCAAATAATATACCGGTCCCTGGACCGGTAGCGCCTTGCCTTCCTCCTTGCGCTGTACCACAATGACTGTGCTGACCACTCGGCTGGTGGCGGCGATGTAGAGGAGCATGGGCTCCTTGGAAGTCGGAGCCTCCAGAACAGGTGGAGTAGTCAACGCCCTCTTAAGCTGGAGAAAAGCTTCATCCGCCTTGTCATTCCACTCAAAAAAGTGGTTTCCTTCATGAGCTGGTACAGGGGAAGAGCCTTCTCTCCCAGCCAACTAATGAAGCGACTGATTGACGCCAAACAACTGGTGAACTTCTGCACATCCAGCGGTCGGGTGGGCACTTCCATCCTCTCGATGGCCTTGATCTTCACGGGGTTGCACTCTATGTCGCGTTCAGAGACCAAGAAACCAAGAAGCTGGCCGGCTGGTACTCCGAAGACGCATTTCTCTGGGTTGAGCTTGATTTGAAACCGGCGTAGGTTCTCAAAGGTCTCTTTGAGGTCTTCTAGCAGCGTTCCACGCTTCTCCGTCCTTACCACCACATCGTCCACGTAAATGTGGGCGTTCCTGCCGAGTTGCTTGACAAGGCACTTCTGCATGCAACATTGAAAGGTGGCGCCGGCATTCCTCAAGCCGAACGTCATGGTCAAGTATCAGAAGGCTCCAAACGGCGTGATGAAGGTGGTCTTCAGTCTGTCGGCCGGGCTCAACTTGATCTGATGATACCCTGAATATGCATCTAGGAAACTCAACAGCTCGCATCCGGCTGTGGAGTCTATTACTTGGTTGATCCTTGGCAAAGCGAATGGGACCTTGGGGCATGCTTTGTTGAGGCTGGTGTAGTCAATACACATTCGCCACTGCTTGTTCTTCTTCAGCACCAGGACCGGGTTGGCTAGCCACTCTGGAAAGAACACCTCCATGATGAAGCCGACTGCCAGCAGCCGGGCTATCTCTTCTCCAAAACTCTTCTCTTCTCTTCTGACAGGCGGCGCAAGGGCTGCCTCACTGGTTTGGCATCAGATCGAACATGTAACTTGTGCTCGGCGAAATCCGCCGGAACACCCAGCATGTATTTGGGGGACCATGCAAAAATGTCCCGATTCTCACGGAGGAAATCGACGAGCTCGCCTTCCTATTTGGTGTCGAGGTTTGTACCTACGGCATCGTATCTCTTTGGGTGCTCCGGGTCCAAGGGTATCTTCTTTGTCTCTTTGGCCGTCTTGAACGAGCCCTCCGCTTCCGAATCCTTGGGATTGGGCGACATCTCCGGCTGCTTGCTCGCCATCGCCACAACCCGGTCAAGGAGCCGCTTCTCACCTGCGATCACGAGGGACTCGGCCAGCCAACTGCTCTCTGCTGCGCAGGTGGACAACTTACGATCCTATAGTCGCCGGCTATGGTCAGGATCCCCTTGGAACTCGGCATCTTCATCTTGAGGTAGGCATAGTGGGGGGCAGCCATGAACATGGCCAGGGCAGGCCGGCCAAGTAACGCATGGTATGGGCTCTTGAGGTCCAAAACTTCAAACCAGACTGGCTCTCGGCGGAAGTGATCTTTGTCCCCAAAGAGGACGTCTATCTGGATCTTGCCGATTGGTGAGCAGGAAACGCCAGGAACTATGCCATGAAATGCAGTCCGGTTGCTCTGAAGTTGTCTTTGCTTGATTCCTAACTTCTCCATGGTGTCCTTGTACAGGATGTTGATGCTGCTGCCGTCGTCTGTCAGAACTCGGGAGAAACGAGTAGCTCACCTATATGTGGCAAAGGTGGCATCCAAAACCATGACATAGGAGCCGTGATTGGGCATCACCTCTGGGTGGTCGGCTCTGCTCTAGCTGATGGGATTCTCGGACCAATGCATGAACTCTGGTGTCTCTGATGCTACTGCATTCACTTCTTGTTGCTGCAGCCGCCTGCTGCCTCGGTCATCAACCACACTGGTGAACAAAACATAGGCTCCGTGCTCTTCTGGGTACTCGTCTTGGATGGCTCCGACTAGTCTGACCACCGGCTGCTGGGGCAGAGGAGGAGGCGGCTGCCTAGCAGGCGGGGGAGGCAAGAGGCCGTCTCCCTTGGCGATCCTGGTGAGCAAGTGGCACTTCCGAGTGGTGTGGTTGGACGGCTTCGCACCACTATGGAATTTGCAGGGAGCATCCAAAGTCTGCTCATATGAGAAGGTCGGCAACCAGTTGGGCTTGCCGCCCTTCTGACATTTGGGCGGAGGCTGCCTTTCCAGTAGCTGGTCTTTGACTGTTGCCACCTGCCGGCTGGTGGAAGCCGGCTGTGGGGCTTTGCGCTTGTGGCCGTTCTGCTGTTGGCGCCGACTGGAGTCTCCAGCCGGGGTTTGGGGAGCTTGTGGGACTACTTTGCCAGACGAATCAACTCGGATTTCCGCCTTCATGGAGGAGTCGGCCATGGCATGTTGGTCTGCTATGATCAGTAGCTCGTCGAGGGTCGTCGGCTCGTCGCAGAGGAGTCGATGCTTGAGGAGGGTGCCTTCTTGGCACCCGGCGGTGAAGTACTCGATGGCCTGCACCTCGTGCACGCCATCGGAGGAGTTTTGGAGCTCGGCCCAACGCGTGAGGTAGTCGCGAGTTGACTCGTTGGGGCCTTGCATGCACAAGGACAGATGGCAAGGCTTGGGAGGCCGCTTGTACGTGCTGGTGAAGTTGCGGATGAAGGCGTCAGTGAAGTCAACCCAACTGTTGATGCTGCGGGGTTTCAAGCTATTCAGCCAAGTCTGGGTCGTGCCTTGGAGCATGAGCGGAAAGTATTTCACGGGAACACGCTTGTTGCCGTTCGCTATATTGACGGCTGTGGAGTAGTCGACCAGCCAGTCTTCTGGCTTCACGGAGCCGGTGTACTTTGTTGTGTCTCTTGGGAGCGTGAACCCTTTGGGAAAGGGCTCTCTCTCGAATGCGGGGGCCAAAACACGGCGGACCCAACTCATCTTCTTCTTCTAGCGCCAGGGATCGGTGGAGGCGGTCGATCCGGTGGCGGGCGTCATTCTCTCCGACTCCTTCTCGGCGGCCAAGGCGGTCGCCGAGCGTCGGGTGATCAACAGGCGGCAGGGAGACTCGCCTTTCCCTTCGAGGGGAGGAGGCGGACAATCGTCCTGTCGTTCTACTGCTCTTGGGCGGCCGTCCTGGTCGCGCTCTATGGTAATGCGAGTCCGACTGCGGCTGGCAGCCGGCTCCTTGTCTTTTCTTCCGCGGATGCCACCAGTTGGCGTCCGATACGTCGCGCCTTGGTCTCAGCGGGGAGGCAAGTCGTCATTCTGTCGATGCGGCGCATCAGTGCCGCAGCCGGCATCGTTCTGCTCGGCAGCCGCATCAAGGAGTCACTGAACGCGCTCCGTCATCAGGCGACGTTCTTCGCCCTCAAATTTGTCCAGCTCGTCTGCCGCCGCCTGGGCAGCTCGGATGTTCTCCACAGGCATGGCGTAAATGACGAAATTCGCCCCAAATAGGTTGGAGATGGCCTCGCCGCACTGCTAGACTGTGCCAAGGTGGCTAGGCCCAGCTGGAGCAGGCGTGCCGCCCACAGCGCGATCCATCTCGCGCTGGTAGGCCTCTAATAGGCGTCTCATGCTGGCCAGCTTCTTGGCGCCTTCAACAAGCTGAAGGCGGCATGCCTCCAGCGTCTTGGCGTCGGCGTCTTCGGGAATGGGCGCAGTCAGGTCTTGTAGCGCCTACCTCGAGCGGGTCGTGAGCACCTCCGCCGGAGTGCTCGCCATGACCGATGACAAGCACCTCCGTGACGGTGCTTCCGCCACTCTCCGTGCGAGGGAGCGACTCGTCGTAGACCACCACGTTGGTAGGGAACGTGTCAAGCGACGCGGTGTCAGAGTCGACCAGCATCGGGTCGGTGGAGCCTACGGACTCTAGGTCCACAGCTGGCTCACTAGCGACATGGAGTTGATCAAGGGGGCCCACGAGGAGTCTCTCGGGGCCGCCTATGCCCGCGTCGGACGCGGGCTCGTCGGAGAGGCGAACCTCGCCAACAAGATCGGCGAGGCAACTGGCCAAGTAGGCGATTTCCGCGCCATGCAGCGCGTCGGTGCAGACTCCATCTGGCGTGTCGGGCTGGCTGCGCTCGCCAAGGAGGAAAAGGGTTCCTGTCCAGAACAGGTCTCCGGACGACGGTGCACCAAGCCCCACGGTGGGTGCCAAACGTCGGGGGTTGGGTGAGACATATGCCATGGGATGGATTATCATGGTGGGAGCGAGTAGAACGTCGCCAGTGCCCGGAAGCGGGATGAGGCGTAGACACGAACGTCGGCGTACTTTACCCAGGTTCGGGGCTCTCCTAGGAGATAACACCCCTAGTCCTGCTCTACGGGGTCTCCGCATGATCACTAAGGCAAAGTGAATAGAAGGTTGCTCCTCGAGCTATATGCTTGAGGTAGGAGAAGGCAAAGCTAGCTCCCTCCTTCCTCTATGTTCTGGTCTAGTTCTAATGGGTCGGCACCCATTCCATGGGTGCCTTGGGGGTTTATATTAGCCTACCCCCAAGGGGTACAATAGTAATACGGCTAGGAGCAGGGCCCAGCCGTGAGTCTCTTCGGCCGCCGGCTTCTCTGCTGGCTGCTGGCGCCCGCCGACTGGTCCGGTATAGAGCCGACAGGCCGTACCCGCCTCTTGCGGGCCTTGTCGGCTGCTGATCACTGTAGTCGCGCCTCTAATGATGCAGTCTCGGTCAGGGGGTCGTGGCTATAGCTCCGCCGCCTGGCGGGCGATTACTGTAGCCACTCCCCATCTCGTCTGGTTAATGGCATGTGAGGTCCGAGGAAGGGGCATGCCGACTCCTAGAGGCCGACCTCCCTCGGGTCCGACTAGCGGGGCTCTCGCCGTCTTCTGGACTCTCGCCGACTGAGGGAGTCCTGGATTAGGGGGTGTTCGGATAGCCGAACTATATCTTCAGCCGGACTCCAAGACTATGAAGATACAAGATTGAAGACTTCGTCTCGTGTCCGGAAGGTTCTTTCCTTGGCGTGGAAGGCAAGCTAGGCATGCGGATATTCAAGATCTCCTACCAATGTAACCGACTCTGTGTAATCCTAACCCTATCCGGTGCCTATATAAACCGGAGGGTTGTAGTCCGTAGGACGAACACATCATAACCATCATCATACCCATAGGCTAGCTTCTAGGGTTTAGCCTCCTTGATCTCGTGGTAGATCTACTCTTGTACTACCCATATCATCAATATTAATCTAGCAGGAGTAGGGTTTTACCTCCATCGAGAGGGCCCGAACCTGGTAAAATAAAGTGTCCCTTGTCTCCTGTTACCATCCGACCTTGACGCACAGATCGGGACCCCCTACCCGAGATCCGCCGGTTCTGACACCGACACCGACTGGTAGGGCCCATCGTCCTTGGGCCGTACTGGCAGGCCGTCGTGGGTGCAGGACTCCACCCGCTAGTGCTGATGTCAGGGATGGCATGGGAACAGTGACGCGCCAGGTGGGGATCTCCGCTGGTACAGTGCATTGGGGCCACACCAGCCCCTGGAAAGGGGAGGGAGTGGGCTACGCCGTAGCCACTCCCCGTCCCGTCCCCCTTGATGAGGGCATGGGCCTCGCCGGCGACATGGGCGGACTCCCCGGTGCCGGCTTCACCGGAAGTCGCCCGGTAGGAGTCGGCTCGTCTTAGCCTCGCTCCCAGGACTCGGCCGTGCGCGGGCAGTCGGCCATTCCCCTGGCCGGCCTCCAGAAGGCGGCTCTGTATCTTGCGTCTTGAGGGGCGCGGTCTGCCCCGATGTCTTGTAAGGTTCTGGGCGTCGGGTTAGCCTACCTGTGGCCAATTACTCCGACAGGTAGAATTTATATTCTTTTCAAGTTCTATCGACCACCGATACAAATCTACGCACACTTAACATTTGCTTTACCTACAACAACTATGAAACTAGAAGTACTTTGTAGATGTGATGCTAGGACTACTTTGCAAGAGTAAAACTAGGAGTACTTCGCGAGATAATAAAAGTTAGTTGTTTAGTAGAAATATTTTTGTACCACAAGAGAAAGATGTGTCCGTAGGCAATTGATAACTAGACCGGTAATCATTATTGCAATTTTATATGAGGGAGAGGCATGAGCTAACATACTTTTCGTACTTGGATCATATGCATTTATGATTGGAACTCTAGAAAGCATCCGAAACTAGTAAAGATCATTAAGGTAAAACCCAACCATAGCATTAAGTAAAAAGTCCTCTTTACTCCCATATGCAACAACCCCCTTACCCGGGTTTGTGTTTTAGTCACTCACGCAACCCACTCTAAGCAAATTATGAACGTATTGCAACACCCAACAGCGGTAATCCCACACGCTTGCACAACATAGAGGGCACCATAGGACGGCACCAAAATAAAACATACAACTCAAACCAATCACGATCATCAATCAACCCATATGACAAAACGAATCTACTCAAACATCATAGGATGGGCATACATCATTGGATAACAATATATAACATTAAGCACCATGTTTAAGTATAGATTACAACGGGGAGAAGAGGTGTTACATCGCTGGATAGAGGGGGAGAGAGTTGGTGATGACGGCGGCGAAGTTGTTGGTGTAGATCACCGTCACGATGATTGCCCCAGCGGTGTTTTGGCGCTACTGGGTGAGAGGGGGAGAGAGCCTCCCTCCTTCTTATTCTTCCTTGGCCTCCCCCCTAGATGGGAGGACGGTTTCCCCTCTAGTACATGGTCTCCAAGGCTCCCGAAGGGCAGGAGCCCTCCGAGATTGGATCTCTCTCTCTCTCTATTCTCTTCTGTTTCGCGTTCCAGTTTTCTGGCCGAAAACCGCTCCTTAAATTCCCGGAGATCAGTAACTCCGATTGGGCTAAAATATTAAGACGATTTTTTCCCGATATTTCCTTCTTACGGCAGAAGAAGGGCTCCAACCGACTTATGAGGGAGTCACAAGGCACCACGGCACGACCTACCCCCCTGGTTGCACCCTACTGCCTTGTGGCCACCCGGGCACCGCCTTGCGTTGATTATTTTCCCAAAAATCACATATATTCCAAAATAAATCTCTGTACATTTTTATTGCGTTTGGACTTTGTTTGATTTGGATATTTGACGAAACAAAAATCATCCAACAAATATGAACTGACACTGGGCACTAGATCAATATGTTAGTCCATGAAACATCCAAGAATTATATATACGATGGAGACATATCAGCATCACCAATCTTAAGCTGCTTGTCCTTGAGTTTGTAAATGATAAAACAGATAATTTTTGATGTGGAATGCTTCCTAGCATAATCTTGATCATGTAATCTAATCATGACATGAATATGAAGACACGAGTGATTCGAAGCAATAGTCTATAATTTGATATAAAGACATCAATACCTAGGCATACCAAGAAACAATCATGCCTTTTAGAATAAAAATGCTAAAGAATGCTATCCCAAAAATATCATATAGCCTTTTCATGCTCCATGTTCTTAACACAAAATATAATCGTGTACAACCCCGATGTCAGCCGAGCAATTGGTTCATACTTTATAACGCGCTTCAGCTTTTTTAACCCCCACGCAATACATTAGCGTGAGCCATGGACATAGCACTATGGGCGGAATAGAATGCGGTGGTAAGGATTAATAAGGAGAATACAAAATAGGAAAATAGTCTCACATTGACGCGGCTAATCAACAGGCCATGGAGATGCCCATCAATTGATGTCAATGCAAGGAGTAGCGATTACCATGCAACGGATGCACTAAGAGCTATAAGTGTATGAAATTTCAGACTAAAAACTAAGTGGGGGTGCATCCAACTTGCATGCTCATGAAGACCTCGGGCATTTGAGGAAGCCCATCATCGCAATATAGAAGCCAAGTTCTATAATAAAAATTTCCCACTAGCATATGAAACTGACAACATAGGAGACTCTCTATATGAAAAAACATGGTGCTACTCTAAAGCAAAAGTGTGTAAAAGGATAATAACATTACCCCTTCTCTCTTTTTCTCTCATTTTTTCATTTTTTATTTTTTTGTTGGGTTATTTTTGGCCTCTTTTTTTGGTCTAGGGTCTCATCCCGACTTTTGGGGGAATCATAGTGTCCATCATCCTTTCCTCACTGGGACAATGCTCTAGTAATTATGATCATCACACTTTTATTTACTTACAACTCAATATCTAGAACAATATGAATCTATATGAATGCCTCTGGCAGTGTACCAGGATGTGCAATGATACTAGTGTAAGATATATTATAATGATGAATAGTTGCTGAGCCACAAATACTATGTCAGCTATATGATCATGTTAAGCAATATGACAATGAATGCTCAAGTCATGTATATGATGATGATGGAAGTTGCATGGCAATATATCTTGGAACATTTATGGAAATGTCATGATAGGTAGTTATATATGGTGGCTGTTTTGAGGAAGATATAAGGAGGTTTATGTGTCATAGAGCGTATCATATCACGGGATTTGGATGCACCGACGAAGTTTGCACCAACTCTCGAGGTGAGAAAGGGCAATGCACGGTACCAAAGAGGCTAGGAAATTGCGGAAAGGTAGGAGTGCGTATAATCCATGGACTCACATTAGTCATACATAACTCACATACTTATTGCAAAAGTCCATTAGCCCTCGAAGCAAAGTACTACTATGCATGCCCCTGGGGGGAGGTTATTAGTAGGAGTTTACCATCGCGCGCCCCTGACCTCCACGCAGAGGAAGACACTCGATAATAAATCATGCTCCAACTTCTTAGCATAACAAGAGACTATACGTGCATGCTTCGGGAATCACAAATCTTAACACCAATATTCTTACTAAACACAATCATTCACTAGTACCTCCCACATATTATCATCTCAATATCGCAAAACTATTGCAAGGAATCAAACATATCATATTCAGTGTTCTACAACTTTTATGTAGGATTATATGACTAAACCATGTGAATGACCAATTCCCATTGACTCTCTAAATAGATATAAGTGAAGCATGAGAGTTAAATTCTTTCTACAAAAGACCATGCTCTAATAAATATAAGTGAAGCAAAAGAGCATTATGCAAATAACGATTTTCTATATGTAGAGAAATAGGCGTCCAAACTTCAAATGACATAAGTGAAGCACATAAAGCATCCTATAAAGCCGTACTCAAATGATATAAGAGTGAAGTGCAAAGAGTATTCTTTAAATCAACCAAGGACTATCTCATACCAGCATGGTGCATTATTAAAATAAAAATGGAAAGCACATGACACTCCAAGAATTTATGCATATCATGTGAACAAAACAAAAACGGAGACATATCAATAATTGTCGAAGAAAGATGGGATGCCTTCTGGGGCATCCCCAAGCTTAGACGCTTGAGTCTCCTTGAATATTTACTTGGGGTGCCTTGCGCATCCCGAAGCTTGAACTCTTGCCTCTCCTAATTCTTCACATATCGATACCTCCTTGATCTTCGAACACTTCATCCACACAAAACTTAACCGAACTTTTTATTAGAAGGGTTAGAACATATAGCATCAAATCGCTTCATGTCCTGCTGTAACATTACTGTATAATTATAATCAAATATTAACCACTATATTTTATCGCAATTCTATGGCTCCCAAGTCAATGGGGCTTAACAAGGTTTCAAACATAAGCAAATAAAGAAACTATAACAATAATCTATGAAAATAGGACAGTCTGTAAAGATGCAGATGGTGAATATACTTATGTAACTACAAAAATTCTTAAAAATGAGGAAATAATAAACAATTATCATAAAAGTATTGTGTAAAATTTTCAGAATTTTTCCATGTTCCAGTAAATTATCAAAATTCAAACACTACACGAAACGTTTCTGTTTTTGCACTGCATATACCAAACAAGCAATGTAAACACCCTAAAGGTTTGGCACATTATTTTCATAATAAAATGGAATTGTACAAGGGGATAATTATTTTTGCGAGAAACTATCATGAAAAATTGTACATTGTTCCCATGAGCATGGAAACAAGTGTTCAAGGTCGACCCTCACTTCTCCAATGCATAACCTTGCAATCGTTTCTCTTTTTGAAAATGTTTTTAAGATCCCCTCTATATTTTTTTGCTTTTAAACTTTTTTAAAAGCACAAAACATAAGTAAATGACTCTCTAAAACTTTTGGGTCATCTCCCAGGCAACGCTTTCTTTAAAGCCATTAAGCTAGGCAGATAGTGCTCAAGTAATTGATCCACCCAGATCCCAGGGTATATCAAAACCAATTTTAATTAACAATGATTTGTAATTTAGTAGTGAGCACAAAGTAACATATGTCATGTAACAATGAAGTGTAACTCCCTTCTTGTGCGTCGGCATGTCATAAAAGAACAATTCATGCACACAAAGGAAGGCCGATACATAGCATAAGTAGTTTCTTGCAATTTTATCGTACTGGAAGCATAGAGAGGCGGAGATGTGGTTCCTCTCTCATAATAATTGCAATTAGGAGCAGCAAACACATGCATATTATATTCATCAAAATCATCATGTGTAATGGTAAAACACAACCCATCAATATAATCCTTAATAAGCGCAAACTTCTCCGATATAGTGTAGTTGGGATAATTAAAAAAGATAATATTAATATCTTGTGTGGGTGTGCTACTTGTGAGCTGCATTGGGATTTTCTCAAAGAGGAGAGCATGAAGCAGTATAGTAGAGATAATTATTTCCCTCAGTTAGAAACCAAGATTATCAATCTAGTAGGAGAACCACGCAATACCTTGTGACCAACACCTATACACAAAATAAAAAATACTTGCACCCAACGCAAAGAAGGGGTTGTCAATCCCTTGGCGGTTAATTGCAAGGATCAAATCTCATAGTGATAGATAGATAAACAAAAACAAAAATAAAATAGAACTAAATAAATTGCAGAAAAATATTTTTGGATTCTAATATATGATAAATATAGACCCCGGGGCAATAGTTTTCACTAGAGCCTTCTCTCTTGAACATAGCATACGGTGGGTAAACAAATTACTGTTTGGCAATTGATAGTAAAGCGCATAGTTATGACGATATCCAAGTCAATGATCATGTATATAGGCATCATGTCCGAGACAAGTAGACCGACTCCTGCCTGCATCTACTACTATTACTCCACACATCGACCACTATCCAACATGCATCAAGAGTATTAAGTTCATAAAGAACGGAGTAACGCCTAAAGCAAGATGACATGATGTAGACAAAGTAAATCCAATCAATATGAATTAACCCCATCTTTTTATCCTTAATGGCAACAATTCAAATACGTGTCGTGTCCCTTTCTGTCAATGGGATTGAGCACCTCAAGATCGAACCCATCACAAAGCATCTCTCTCATTGCAAGATAAATCAATCTAGTTGGTCAAACCAAACGGATAAATCAGAGAGAAATACAAAGCTATAATAATCATGCATAAAAGAGTTCAGAGAAGAATGAAATAATATCGTAGCTAATCTGATCATAAACCCACAAATCATCGGATCCCAACAAACACACCGCGAAAAGGATAACATCCAATAGATCTCCAAGAACATCGAGGACAGCATTATATTGAAGATCAGAGAGAGAGAAGAATCCATCTAGCTACTAGGTATGGACCCGTATGTCTGTGGTAAACTACTCACACATCATCGTAAGGGCAGCCATGTTGATGTAGAGGCCCTCCATGATCGATTCCCCCTCCGGCAAAGTGCCGAGAAGGCCTCCAGATGGGATCTCACAAGAACAGAAGCTTGCGGCGGCGGAAGAAGTATTTTGGTGGCTCTCTGTTGGTTTCCCAATTTTAGAGAATTTATAGAGTTGGAATTAGGTCAAACGGAGGAACGAGGGGCCCACAAGCCACATGGGCGTGACCACCCCCTGGGGGCGCCCATGTGCCTTGTGGCCTACACCTTGGCCTTCTGGCCTCCTCCCAAAAGCTTCTAGGGTCTCTTATGTCTAGAAAAAATCGTCAAAAAGTTTCATGGCATTTAGACTTCGTTTGGTACCGGTTTCCTGGAAAACCAAAAACAGGCAGAAAAACATCAACTGGCTCTTGACACTAAGTTAACAGGTTAGTCCCAAAAAATGATATATAATTGCATATAAATCATCCAAACTGATACTATAATAGCATAAAACAATCAACAATTATAGATACGTTGGAGACGTATTAGGGTACAATAGAAACAATTTCATGTTTAACATCAGGAACTATAGCAAGTTCATCTCCATAAGCATCATTCATATTGGCATCACGACCACAAGCATAATAAGCATTAAATTCATAAAAAATGGATATTTCAAATGAATCCAAGGGATCATAGCATTCATCCTTTGGTAAGCACGAAGGGAAATTAAACAGTGTATGAGTTGAAGAGTTACTATCATTAGAAGGTGGTCACGGGTGATCAATCCGCTCTTCCTCCTTTTGTTCTTCGCTCTCATCATCATCTTTTTCATCTAATGAGCTCATAGTGTGATCAACTTCTTCTTCCATAGAATCCTGCAAAATATTAGTCTCTTCTTGGACAGCGGAGACTTTAGATACGTCTCCAACGTATCTATAATTTCTGGTTATTCCATGCTATTATATTATCAATCTTTGATGTTTTATAATCATTTCATAATCATTTTATACCATTTTTTGGTACTAACCTATTGACATAGTGCCAAGTGTCAGTTGCTGTTTTCTGCATGATTTTTATATCGCAGGAAATCAATATCATACGGAGTCCAAACACAACGAAACTTCACGGAGATCTTTTTTGGACCAGAAGGAACATAATGTGCCTTGGCTGCGCCTAGGGGGGGGTGCTCCGAGGAGAGCACAACCCACCAGGGCGTGCCAGGAGGCCCAGGCGCGCCGTGGTGGGTTATGCCCACCTTGGGTGCCCCCCGGACCGCCTCTTTGCTCTATAAATACCCCAATATTCCCAAAACCCTAGGGGAGTCGACGAAATATTCATCCAACCGCCGCAGAGTCCAGAACCACCAGATCCAATCTAGACACCATATTGGATGGGGTTCACCACCTCCATTGTTGCCTATTTCTTCTCCGATATTTGGGTTTTGTTTGGCCAACTTCATCTATTTATCTTGCAATGGGAAGAGGTGCTTTGTAGTGGGTTCGATCTTACGGTGCTTGATCCTAGTGACAGAAGGGGAATCGACACGTATGTATCGTTGCTACTAAGGATAAATCAATGGGGTCTATCTCTACATAGATAGATCTTGTCTACATCATTTCGTCGTTCTTATTGCATTACTCTGTTTTTCCATGAACTTAATACACTAGATGCATGCTGGATAGCGGTCGATGTGTGGATTAATAGTAGTAGAAGCAGGTAGGAGTCGTTCTACTAATCTTGGATGTGATGCCTATATAATGATCATTGCCTGGATATCGTCATGATTATTCGAAGTTCTATAAATTGCCCAACAGTAATTTGTTCACCCACCGTTTGCTATTTTTTCTCGAGAGAAGCCACTAGTGAAACCTATGGCCCCCGGGTTTCTTTCTCATATATTTGCCTTTGCGATCTACTTTTCCATTGCATTTATTTTCAGATCTATTAAACCAAAAATAAAAAATACCTTGCTGCAATTTATTCTTATTTTTTTATTTGGCATTCGATCTATCAATCTACTACAATTTTATCTCACCTCCATTTGTCTATCTTGAGGCGACGTACCCGGAAGGGATTGACAACCCCTTTAACACGTCGGGTTGCGAGGATTTGTTATCTATGGGCAGGGGCTATTTACGTTGTGTTGCTTGGTTCTTCTACTGGTTCGATAACCTTGGTTTCATATCTGAGGGAAATACCTACCGCCGTTGTGCTGCATCATCCCTTCCTCTTTGGGGAAATACCGACGTAGCTTCAAGCAACATCAACTTTCTCAATAAAGTGAGTAATATCGGCATTATATTCAGAATTCTAATAGAAATATTTAAGTATAGCATAATTTTCAGATCTGTAAAGAGCATCATCAAAATCTTCATAATTTTCAAACAAAGATTTAATTGCATAAGCACCCATCACTAGTAGAAAAAGGGTCAAACGTGAAGCACATTAGTGCCGGTTTGTATTTGAGCTTGCACTAATGTGTACATTAGTGCCTATTCCAACGGCTAGCCGGGCCGCCTTCATTAGTACCGGTTTGTGGCGAACCTTTAGGACCGGTTCGTGCCACGAACCGGTACTAATGAGAGTGGTGGCAGGATGTTGTCAGTCTGGGCCCCCTCCAGCACCTTTAGTACCGGTTCTTGGCATGAACCGGTACTAAAGGTCGTCCTACATAAACCCTTCGTCCACCCGAGCTCGCTCTGTTCTTCCCCTTTCCCCTCTCCTCTCTGTTCTTCCCCTCTTCCCCTCGAGCTCATCACACATTTTGCCCAAATTTTGTCAAGATTTGAAGGCCCCTATCCATTGAAATGATCACAAAGGTTAGCAACTTTGTCCTTTCATCTCTCATTGCGAGATTTACTCTTGCAATGCTTTATATAGTGATTAATTTGTGAGTTTAGTTATTTGGGAGGAAATATATATATGTGCTAGTATTTGATTTATATGCAATTTGAGGTCAAAAATAACACTTAGTTTGCATATGTAGGTCTGGTTTACTTAGTGCCTTCTAAATCTCCGTCGTAACCACTGTCGATCGCCCGCACCAACCCGTCGCCGGCACCACCTTGTGGTGAGCCTCTTTGTTCATGAAATTTTATATAAAAATTGATGTTTGTGTGATTTGGATATATAGCTAGTTACTCGTATAATTATCTTACCCGTACGTTGTTTGTTATACATATAGTGTCATGGTTTTGATATCCGTCCCCGTCGGCCCTCGTCCTTGTTATGATTCGGATGTGGTATATATATTCTCTTTTAAAACTAGTTGCATTTCGTGTTTATGACAAATTATGCCCATCAAGTTGACATAGAAATTTTTTCTAGGAGGTATGTGAACCGGAAATTCCAACCGACCCTATTGTCGAGAGGTTAAATTTAGTTGAAAGAGAAAACGAGTACTTGAAAGAAAAATTGAAAAGAATTGAGGGGGAGAAGATGGAATTGGAGTTGCATGTTGCCGATGTCGTCGATGATCACAAGATCAAGATGGAGAAAATGCACTTGAAGATTAGAAAGATTAGAAAATATGACATCGATAGTGAGGCTTGGTATCATTATGCTGTTGGATCCATTGTTACCTTAGTTGCGATCTTGATCACATTTGTTGTTGCATTTATATGCTTTAGCTAGAGAGTTATTTGTTTGTCGCATTTAAGTGTTGTATGAAATTTATGTATGAACTTTATGTATGAACTTGTATTAATTTGGTATATTCGGTGTTGTGTAATGAAGATGAGCCGGCAATGGATGTACGATGACCGATGCTCTCCCGAGTTCATTAATGGCATGCAAACTTTTCTGCTTGCGGCTGAGGCAAACAAGCGGGCGGATGGTTTTATGCCTTGTCCATGTGATGTCTATAAGAATGATCAAAATTACTCTAAGTGAAGAACCATTCACTTCCACCTGTTTAAGTCCGGTTTCGTGCCCCACTATAATGTTTGGGCCAAGCACGCAGAAAGAGGGGTTATGATGGAAGACAATGAAGAAGAAGAGGACGACGACAGCTATCCTGGCCATGGGTTCCTTGAATACGATGATACAACAATGGGGGAAGAAGCTGAGCCGGTAATGCGGGAAGAAGCTGAGCCGGCAATGCGGGAAGAAGCTGAAGAAGAGGCATCAGATGAGCCCGTTGATGATCTAGGTCGGGCCATTGCTGATGCAAAGAGAAACTACGCAAGTGATTTGGAGAAGAAGAAGTTGCAGCGCATGTTAGAGGATCACAAAAAATTGTTGTACCCGAATTGCGTAGGTGACAAGAAAAAGCTGGGCACCACACTGGAATTGCTACAATGGAAGGTAGAGAATGGTGTATCTGACAAGGGATTTGGAAAGTTACTGGTAATGATAAAGGATATGCTTCCAAAGGACAACGAATTGCCCGACAGTACATACGAAGCAAAGAAGGTTGTCTGCCCTCTAGGGTTAGAGGTGCAGAAGTTACATGCATGCCCTAATGATTGCATCCTCTACCGCGGTGAGTATGCGGATTTGAACGCTTGCCCGGTATGTGGTGCATTGCGCTATAAGATCAGCCGTGATGACCCTGGTGATGTCGAGGGCCAGCGCCCCAGGAAGAAGATTCCTGCCAAGGTGATGTGGTATGCTCCTATAATACCACGGTTGAAACGTTTGTTCCAAAACAAAGAGCATGCCAAGGCGATGCGATGGCACAAAGAATACCGTAAGAAAGACGGAAAGTTGAGAGTACCCGCTGACGGGTCGCAGTGGAGAAAAATCGTAAGAAAGTACGGGAAGGAGTTTGCAGATGACGCAAGGAGCGTATGGTTTGGTCTAAGCGCAGATGGCATTAATCCTTTTGGGGAGCAGAGCAGCAACCATAGCACCTGGCCTGTGACTCTATGTTTGTATAACCTTCCTCCTTGGTTGTGCATGAAGCGGAAGTTCATTATGATGCCAGTGCTCATCCAAGGCCCTAAGCAACCCGACAACGACATTGATGTGTACCTACGGCCATTAGTTGAAGAACTCTTACAACTGTGGAATGGAACAGGTGTACGTGCGTGGGATGAGCACATGGGGGAAGAATTTGACCTAAAGGCGTTGCTGTTCGTGACCATCAATGATTGGCCTGCTCTTAGTAACCTTTCAGGACAGACAAACAAGGGATACCGTGCATGCACGCACTGTTTGGACGATACCGACAGTATATATTTGGCTAATAAGAATGTGTACCTGGGACATCGTCGATTTCTTCCGAGCAGGCATCCCGTAAGAAAGAAAGGCAAGCATTTCAAAGGTGAGGCGGATCACCGGACGAAGCCTGGCCACCGTACTGGTGCTGATGTACATTATATGGTTAAGGATTTGAAGGTGGTCTTTGGAAAGGGTCCTGGTGGACAACCTGTTCCGAATGACGCTGACGGACGCGCACCCATGTGGAAGAAGAAATCTATATTTTGGGACCTGCCCTATTCGAAAGACCTTGAGGTCTGTCGGGGTAGATCTGCCTCCACGAACACCTATGGGGACCGAGCCCCTTTCTGGTTCGGCGGGGAGCGGAGGTCACACGAAGAGCAGATTGAGGCGATGCACACAAGGGGTTTACCCAGCTTCGGGCCGCACGGATGCGTAAAACCCTACTGCTGCTTTTGTGGATTGTATTGTGTTCTTGCTCGGGAGCGCGAGGTGCTACAGTACACACAAGCCGCTGGCGAGACCGAGCGTGAGTGTCCTTCCTCCCCTCTCTACGTGCGCATGGGCCTCCTTTTATATGTTAAAGGGGTCACCGACAGGTGGCAACGTAGGTGAGGGCAAAAATGGCAAAGTGCTGTGTGGGGTACAGCTGCTTGTACAGTGCTATCGTACCTAACCCTGACGGCAGGGGACAAGGGCATTAAATGCCCGTACGTGTCGCCCCAAATAGTGCGAAAAGTGTCCGTCAGGGGCGCCACCGTTTTCCACGATGGCTATCTTGTCAGCGTCGCTTCGCCACCGCATACCCCTGGCTACACAACTTCTCGCCACGTACGCCTGGAATGGTCCCAGAGCGACACGTTGGTGGATGAGCTGGAGCGCGGGCAGCGGAGTAGTAGCATGCCGCAGAAAGCGCCTTGCCGCGGTCGTCCTGGCAAGCTCCTCTTGCCGGGGCCTTGTCTCCTTGAGTGGCCTCCCCGGCAAGCTCCTCTTGCCGGGGCCTCGTGCTTCGGGCGGCCTTCCCAGCAAGCTCCTCTTGCCGGGGCCTGGTGCCTTATGTGGCCTTCCCGACAAGCTCCTCTTGTCGGGACCATGTCTTCTTGGCTTGAATACTTTGTTCTTGAATGGCTCCAAAGGAACCGCGATGATCTTTGGTGGTCACCTGGCAAACCCTGCTGCGGGGTGCTACAACTGCCCGTGCACAAGTTCGGGGTACTAAGGTACCCCTACTTTAGTACACCGACAGGAGCCCCCGGGCCTGGGCCATACACGGTGCCGAGCGCAGTTCGGCCAGGCCCAAAACAGTGCACGGGCACGCGCGGCCTGGGCCACGCCGCATCTTGCTCTGGATCTACCACGCCCACCCCGAACGGCACGCGTTGAACGCGGCATTGTGGAGAGAGGCGTGGGTGACGTGGGTGGCGTGCGCGGGGCTGAGTCCCGCATGCATGCGTCACGTTGTAGGTGGTTTCTTTATTCGGAAAGGCGAAACATCCGCCCCCTCCCCCCCTATAAGCAGGGGAAACAGGGGCAGTTCGCCCACCCGCCAGTTGCTGTTCCTCGAAAATCTCCGCCACTTCCCAAAGAAAGCAGCGCTCCGCCCCCCATCGCCACCAGCACCACCAACGCCGTTGTCCTCCCCCCTGCTTCCGCCATGGCTCCAAAAGGCGACAAGGGGAAAGGGAAGGCCGTGAAGTCGGCTGAGGCGCAGCTACTTGAGGCGCTGCGAAAGGAGCGAGCAACCTTCCCCCCTCAGCTCGACGCGTTGGACCTGAGGGAGGAATTCTACCTCTTCTAGTCGATGGCGCGACGCAAGCGCATCCGCGCACGAGGGTTCTTCCCGCCGCCGCCCAGAAGAAGTATCCAACTGGGTATCCCTTCTTTCCTTTTTTCTTCTATTGCGGGCTCTGCCCGCCCTTCTCTGAGTTTTTCTGCGACATCATGAACACCTACGGGTTCCATCTCCTTGACTTCACCCCCAACGCTGTCCTGACCATGGCAGTTTTCGCACATCTTTGCAAAAAATTTGTCGGAGTCCATCCAAACGTAGCGCTCTTCCGCCACTTCTTTACGCCTCGAGTTGAGAGAGGAGAGCCTCTTTCCGACGGAATCGCCTGGATCTCGAAGCCCGACAAGAAGGAGGCTTATCTGGAGGGAGAGCTCCGCAGAAAATGGGAGGAGTGGAGAGCAGACTGGTGCCTGATTGTCGAGGAGAACCCGCAGCCATTCACTGTCGTGCGTCGAACTCCTGTAGTGCGCGGCAGGGATTGGAGCGACGTGGCTCCGGACGATGACAAGCTGCAGATTGCCGTTACCCGGATCCTGCGTCTCAGTCTTGCCGGGCTCACAGTTGGCGCCGTTGGCGCAGATTTCCTCCGCCGCCGCATCGCTCCCTTGCAGGAGAAAGGGAGACCCGCCTGGGAGTTCCAGAATGCGGCGGACATCATGAGGCTGCGCCCTGGCCTCAACTTCAATTTCACTGTCTTGGAACTTGACGGGACGCTCAGGGAGCTGTTCAAGCACGACCCCGATCACCCCGAATGGTTCACGCTGCCGCAGGGCGTTGTTCCGTTGTGCAACAATTCGTCGCTCAGCCGCATCCTTGCAATGATGCCGCTGTGCGACTCGCACGGGATCGACTCAACCTGGCAGGAGCCTGCAGACGACGTCGTGCGGGCGTTCTTCGACGACTTGGTGGAAGTGCCAATCAACCCCGTCGAGCAGAAGGGCCTCACACGAGACACCACCGATGAGGAGTTGGCGCGCATCGCCACTAGGATGGAAGAGGCAGCGGCAGCCGCGGCTGCGGGTGAATTTGGATTCACCGTGGCGGAGGCAGACGCAGCGGAGGTGGCAAGCCTTGCCGATCGAGCGGAGTTTGTCGGTGAGGAAGAGCCTGCCGGGCACGGCGTCGAGGCGGGCAAGCTCACCGAGGACACGAGCGGCTTGCCGGATACGGACGCCTCTTCCTCCCAACCTTTGGGCAGCTCGTCGCAAGCGGAGCCCCCGGCTCAACAAAGGAGGCGCCTTCGCAAGGCTGGGGACGTGGTGGGGCGGCAGACGAGCCAACAGCGGCAGCGCCGCGTGACACTCTCCGCTGTGGCATCAGGAGCGGGGTCTTCGCGGGCCGCCGCTTCTGCTCCTGCCGCTCCTCGCACCAAGCAGCCAAGGGAGCCTACTCCTCCGCCTCCTCGCGCCAGAAGTGGGCCAGTCTTTGATTTCTCCGCGCTCAGCTCCGACGAGGAAGAAGAAGAGGAGTAAGACCCTTGTTGAGCTTGCATTCCTCCAATTCTTGCAGTTGTGTGTCGCATCTCATTTGCTTTCCTCTGAATTTACTCCTTTTCAGGACTCTGGCTCAGAGGGCGGCAAAGAGAGCCAAGGTCCAGGTGGTCATCCTCGACGACGAGCCCGCCGTGACGGCAGGGGTTGCGCCTGAGATGACCTTGCCGGACCCACCAACTAATCCTCAGAGCAGCCCCCAGCGCAGCCCCCAGCGTAAGCATATGATTTGCTTCCTGCCGTTGGGCGCGCCTGGGTACTCTTCGCTTTCTGATATCTGACTGTTGATTCGTGTAGGAGCTGAGCAGCCCCACCAGGAGCGTCCGAAGACCGCCCCTGACGCGCCACCTGCTACAGCTACACCGCCAAGGGGAAGTTCCCCGGCAAGGGAGGAATCCCCGGCAAGGGAGTAGTCCCCGGCAAGGGAGCAGTCCCCGGCAAGGGACAGCACCGGCGACCCCTTGGTGACGGAGACCGTGACTGCAGACACTGGCGCAGGTAATCTCCTTGCCTCGAAACTTCCCTTGGGTTCTTCTTTGCTTAATCTTCTTTTTGGATATTTGCTTGACTTTTCTTCCTTCTCCGGCTGTCAGTCCCATCTACCGCGGAGCTGATGGAGACCGAGGTCGCTGTCGACGACGCCATCGTCACCGAAGAAGCGGTCGATGCTGACGATCCTGCCGGCGAAGAGGCCGCCAAAGCAGCTGCCCCAGCGGCTGACGAGGGGTCTGGTGATCGCACTGACGGCCCTGGGGCCGCAGGAGCGACGGGCGCTACTCCGACCGTCGACCCACCCGCCGCCACCGCGGTGCCGGGCTCCGAAGAGCCCCACCCAGGCGTGTACCTGAAGACCGCCGACGACGTCTTCATCAAGCTCCCCTGGGAGTCGAGCTCCAGGGCGCCGGTCGAGGGAGAAACCTTCGACGGAGAAGTGCTCGCCTCCGCCGGGCTGACGCTGGTCGATGCGCCAAGCAGCAGCAGCGACGATTCTGAGGAGGAGCGGCTGCTCCGAAAGCTGGTGTTGCTCTACCGCGCCAGGCAGGCCAAGCTGGAGTCCCGCGAGGCGCTTGCCACGAAGGCGGGAGCGGACCTTGAGAAGCACGCGGAGGAGCTTCGGGGTCAGAGACAGGAAGCTCTCCGGGCCCTGGCGGAGGAGCGGGAGCAACTCGCTGAGGCGCAGAAAGCCTTTATCCTTGAGAAGGCGGAAGTTGAAGAGCAACAGCGGCTTGCCGCTGAGAAGCTATCTGCGCAGGAGGACGAGTTGGCGCAGCGGAAGGTCGACCTCGACAGCCACGAGGAGGAGCTTGCTGCGCGCGAGCAAGCGCTTGGCGGGGCTCTCAAGGAAGCACAGGATGCTGCCGCAACTGCCGAGGCCGCCAAGAAGGAGCTGGAGACGAAGGTGGCGCAGCTGGAGGCCGACCTCAAGGCGAGCGGCGGAGAGCTTGCCGCGCTCAAGGAGGAGCGCGAGAAGGGCGCCTACACCATTGGCGAGCTGCAGGGCCGCCTCGCCGAGAAGGTCAAGGAGCTCGACGCCGCCAAGGACTCCAACGCCGATCTTGAGTTAAAGCCGGCCACTTTGACCAAGACGCTGGACAGCGCCAAGGAGCAGGAGGTGGCTCTGAAGAAGGAGATCGCGGCCAACGAGACGTTGCTGGAGAGTGCTGTTGCTGCCCAGAGCACTTTCAGGGAGATTGTGGAACGATGGACGGAGGGCCTTGTGAATGCCGCCGCAGACATCGACAAGGAGTTGGCGCTGTTGGGGGTGGAGGATCTCGTGTATCCTTCTGACGAGAACCTCGCTCCCAGCGCCAAGCTCACTTTGTTCCTCAAAGGCGTGACAACGGCGCTCCGGCAACTACGGGAGAGGATCCCGAAGCAGCAGGTCGACGAGTCGCGCGAGATCTGCGTGGGAACTCTCCGAAAGGTGTTGAGGAAGGTGGTCTTTCGGAAGCCGGACCTCCGCCTTACCAACGTCCTCAGGTCCCTGCTGCCGGAAGCTGATCTGGAGGGGCTCGATGCCCTTATCGAACCCATCATGGAAAGGGTGAGCGGGATCAAGAGGATTGAGGGCGACCTGTAGACTAGGCCGCCCGCCTTCTTCTTTTCTTGCCGCTGCGGGTCATGTTATGAAAACAATTTATTAGAGCTGCGACAAGCTATCTTGTAACATAACTCTACTTTGGGTAGTAATTGCAATGTTATTTCCTTTACTTGATTCCTTCCTTTGTATGCTTTTGCCCTACGCTTTTAGGGAACTTGCCGGTGCAGGCACCTTTGCCGCGAGCGCTGAGTGTGGAACGTCAGCAACCTGCTGGCGGTGCTGCCGCCGGCAAGAAACCTTGTCGCGACTAGTTGCAGCTTCGCTTAAGTTGTTGAGCAAACTCGAAACAAAGTAAGGGCGCGATTCTGGTCGCGGCTCGCTTAAGTTGTTGAGCATGCTCGAAACAAAGTAAGGGCGCGACTCTAGTCGCAGCACACTTAAGTCGTTGAGCAGACTCGAAACGAATTAAGGGCGCAACTAGCCACGAGATGGTCGTTCGAGGAAGATAACTTAAAAATCTAAAAGACCTGATTGCTCAAGCTTTGGCAACTTATCTTTTTTGTTGTTTGCTTTCCGGGAAGGCCGCTCCCCGGCAAGGCGAAACTAGTGACTCGTTTCACCCGGCGAGGGTCTCCCCACTTCGGCGTCAACTTGCTGGGATTCTTGGCGGACTGAGCGCGCCGAAGAGCAAGGTCGCCTTCCTCGAAACTTCTGGCTTTAACTTTGCGGCTATGGTAGCGGCGCAAAGCTTGCTAGTAGCGAGCAGCTCGCACAGCAGCCTGAAGACGGTCCACCTCGAGGAGCAGCGCGTCCTCTTGGCGCAGCTGCTCTCGCTCAAGCTTATCATAAGCGAGCACTCGAGGTGACCCGTATACGAGTTCCGTGGGGAGAACTGCCTCTGCTCCACAGGCTAGAGCGAAAGGTGTCCGGCCAATAGCTCGACTTGACGTCGACTAGCAATGATGATGAAGATCTAGCTTGTGCGAACGCCGGATCAGGTTCACACAACCTCGACGCCCCCTACCTGGCACGCCAAAGATGTCGGGGGAGATCTGCCTCCACGAACACCTATGGGACCGAGCTCCTTTCTGGTTCGGCGGGGAGCGGAGGTCGCACGAAGAGCAGATCGAGGTGATGCACACAAGGGGTTTACCCAGATTCAGGCCGCACGGATGCGTAAAACCCTACTGCTGCTTTTGTGGATTGTATTGTGTTCTTGCTCGGGAGCGCGAGGTGCTACAGTACACACAAGACGCTGGCGAGACCGAGCGTGAGTGTCCTTCCTCCCCTCTCTACATGCGCATGGGCCTCCTTTTATATGTTAAAGGGGTCACCGACAGGTGGCAACGTAGTTGAGGGCAAAAATGGCAAAGTGTTGTGTGGGGTACAGCTGCTTGTACAGTGCTATCGTATCTAACCCTGACGGCAGGGGACAAGGGCATCAAATGCCCGTCTGTGTCGCCCCAAACAGTGCGAAAAGTGGCCGTCAGGGGCGCCACCGTTTGGCACGATGGCTATCTTGTCAGCGTCGCTTCGCCACCGCATGCCCCTGGCTGCACAGCTTCTGGCCACGTACGCCTGGAATGGTCCCAGAGCGACACATTGGTGGATGAGCTGGAGCGCGGGCAGTGGAGTAGTAGCTTGCCGCAGCAAGCGCCTTGTCGCGGTCGTCCCGGCAAGCTCCTCTTGCCGGGGCCTTGTCTCCTTGAGTGGCCTCCCCGGCAAGCTCCTCTTGCCGGGGCCTCGTGCTTCGGGCGGCCTTCCCAGCAAGCTCCTCTTGCCGGGGCCTGGTGCCTTAAGTGGCCTTCCCGACAAGCTCCTCTTGTCGGGACCTTGTCTTCTTGGCTTGAATACTTTGTTCTTGAATGGCTCCAAAGGAACCGCGATGATCTTTGGTGGTCACCTGGCAAACCCTGCCGCGGGGTGCTACAACTGCCCGTGCACAAGTTCGGGGTACTAAGGTACCCCTACTTTAGTACACCGACAAGGTCCGCTCCGCAATCGACGTGATGCACGTGACGAAGAATCTTTGTGTGACCCTGCTTGGCTTCTTGGGCATGTATGGGAAGACAAAAGATACACCTGAGGCACGGGAGGACCAGCAACGTATGCACGGAAAAGACGACATACATCAGGGTCATGCAAGCTACGCTCTTACCAAAGAAGAGAAGGAAATCTTCTTTGAATGCCTGCTCAGTATTAAGGTACCGTCTGGCTTCTCGTCGAATATAAAGGGAATAATAAACATGGCAGAGAAAAAGTTCCAGAACCTAAAGTCTCATGACTGCAACGTGATTATGACGCAATTGCTTCCGGTTGCATTGAGGGGGCTTCTACCGGAAAACGTTCGATTAGCCATTGTGAAGCTATGTGCATTTCTCAATGCAATCTCTCAGAAGGTAATCGATCCAGAAATCATACCAAGGTTACAGAATGATTGGGTGCAATGTCTTGTCAGTTTCGAGTTGGTGTTCCCACCATCCTTCTTCAACATCATGACGCACGTCCTAGTTCACCTATGCGAAGAGATTAACGTTTTGGGTCCTGTATTTCTACACAATATGTTCCCCTTTGAGAGGTTCATGGGAGTCTTATAGAAATATGTTCATAACCGTGCTAGGCCAGAAGGAAGCATCTCTCACCTATGCGAAGGGCCGTCAAAATGAGGAGGTCATTGAGTTTTGTATTGACTTTATTCCTGACCTTAAGCCGATTGGTGTTCCTCAATCGCGGCATAAGGGCACACTTGATGGAAAAGGCACGCTAGGAGGGGAACAAATAATATGTATGGACGAACATTCTCTCACTGAAGCACACTACACAGTTCTACAGAATTCCGCCTTGGTGGCTCCGTATATGGATGAACACAAGAATTTGCTACGCTCCAAACACCCGGAGCGCTCTGATGACTGGATTACACGTGAACAAACCAGGAGTTTCACCAGCTGGTTGCAAGCACGTACCATGCATGACACCTCTATTGAAGATGACCTGTACTTGCTGTCCCAGTTACCATCTTCGAATATAATGACTTTCAAAGGGTACCAGATAAATGGTAATACATTTTAGACGATCGCCCAAGACAAGAAGAGCACCAACCAAAACAGTGGTGTCCGCTTTGATGCAGAAACCAAGACGGGAAAGGAAACATATTATGGTTATAAACAGGACATATGGGAACTTGACTATCGACGTGGTTTGAAGGTCCCTTTGTTTCGGTGCAAATGGGTCAATATGACACGAGGCGGGGTAACGGAAGACCCGCAGTACGAAATGACAATAGTGGATCTCAACAATCTTGCATATGCAGACGAACCATTCGTCCTAGCCAATGATGTGGCACAGGTTTTCTATGTGAAGGACATGTCTACCAAGCCAAGAAAAAGAAAAGATAAGGAAGCGAATGCATCGTACGATGAGCCAAAGCGGCACATAGTTCTTTCTGGGAAGAGAAACATCGTGGGAGTGGATGACAAGACAGACTAGTCAGGAGATTATGAAAAGTTTGATGAAATTGCTCCATTCACAGTGAATATTGACCCGAGCATCCCGTTAAATGATGAAGATTTTCCATGGCTACGACGCAAAGGGACACACGCGAAGAAAAAGTTTCACACCCAAAGATCTGGATGTGATCGGCTTAACTATCATCACTTTCTTCTGTGTTTCACACCCAGGAGGGATCTCTGTAATAGTTAGGGTAGCTAGTTATGTGTTTTGGCATTTGAAACGCGAACAAATTTTATGTGCACCGCAAAGGGACACACGCGAAGAAAAAGTTTCATGCATTTACTGATTTTTTTCAGCTAAATGACCCTGAAATTGAAAAGCATTTCAAATGAACTCAGAAAAGGTTGAAAGTTGGCATGGTATCATAATTTCACCCACATAGCATGTGCAAAAAAGTAGAGAGGGTTACCGCAAAAAATGGATGCACTTCGTGTACAAAATGGACAATCTGTTTCGAAGTATCAGGGTTTCGGACGAAAACTCATCCGTTACAAAGGCATTTCATTTTTGAAATAACCTAAGCATTACCAAATTGAATATAATGATAAAACACACTAATATTAAACATAATAAAAGAGAATCACTGAAAAATCTATTTTCAAAGTTAAGTTATTCACAAAAATAAATAAAGCAAAAAAAATAAGGAAAAAAAGCCCACCTACTGGGCCACAGCGGCCTGCATACGACTAGAAACCAAAATTCATGTTGGGCCAGGATGCAGGCCCGCTAGCCCAGTAGGCCCAACAGGGCATCACAGAAGAGGTAGGCCCAGAAGGCCTGCTTAAGAGAGGAGCTCGAGACAGCAGCGACGGCGGGGCTTATAAGTAGGTGCGAGTGCCCCTCGGCTAGTGAGGTAGGACTAAACTTTTGTGCCCCTCGCCTGGCAGCGCACACCCTTTAGTACCGGTTCGTGGCACCAACCGGTACTAAAGGGGGGGCCTTTAGTACCGGTTGGAGCCACCAACCGGTACTAAAGGGGGTCGCTTCCCGCCGCTTGGCCTGGCCAAAACAGGCCTTTAGTACCGGTTGCTGGCTCCAACCGGTACTAAAGGTGTGTTCTATATAAGAAAACCCTTCAAAAAATTTCAACAGTTTCGTTCTCCCTCTGCTTCTTCTCCTCTGCACACCGTCGCCCGCCGCGCGCCCCCGCCGTCTCCATATCCATCGTCGCCGCCCCCGTCGCCAGCCCCATCGCCGCCCCATCCCCGTCGTCGCCGCCCCGTCGTCCCATCCCCATCGTCCCGCGCTTCGTCACCGCCGCCCCGTCCCGGCCCGTCCCGCGCGCGTCGTCACCGTCCCCGTACATCGTTGTCGCCGCCCCGGACCATACATCCCCTTCCCGTCGTCGCCGCCCCGTCGTCGCCGCGCCCGTCGCCGTCCCCATCGCCGCGCGCCCCCCGTCGCCGCCACCCGTCGCCTCTCGCCTCGCCGGCCGGTGAGCGCGCACACACACACATACTTTTTGTTAGAATTGTTAGACATTTTTCTGTTTTTTAGAAATATTTAGAAATGTTAGAATTGTTAGAATAGTTAGAAATGTTAGAATTGCTAGAAATGTTAGAATTGTTAGAAATTTTTCTGTTTTTTAGTTATAGAAATAGTTATAAAAAAGTTAGAATTCTTAGAAATTGTTCTGTTTTTTAGTTATAGAAATAGTTATAAAAAAGTTAGAATTGTTAGAAATTTTTCTGTTTTTTTGTTATAGAAATAGTTATAAAAAAGTTAGAATTGTTAGAAATTTTTCTGTTTTTTAGTTATATAAATTGTTATAAAAAAGTTGCATACAAAAATTTCACGGAGGCGGCACAATCAGGGTGGAAGCAGTGGATCGCTACGGGTAGGGCTATGTTGAAACCAACGAACTCGTACATAACAGTTCATCGTCTTTATCAATGACGGGGACATATCTTGAATGTTGTGCAAAGAAAACAGACAGACAACACAATATATGAGTTCTGCTAAAACATTAAGTTGACGTACAACCCTATCTAAAAAAAAGTTTAGGTAAAAAAATAGAAAAGGTCACAACCAAATGTACTGGCACATCAGTGCTTCACACCCATAGCTCGGAGTTAACTAGTACAGCGTCTGACAAGATTCAGTTGCTACCTCAAATTAGAGCACATCCAGGCAGCCAGCCCTGCCTCTTCTCCCAAAGAAGCAGTGGCCTCCGCTGCGCGATGGAGTAGGCCCTGTGCCGCCTGTCGTTCCGAGCAACACGGGGAAAGTCTAACGTTGACTCCTGTAATGGACGTCATCGACGGACCCGGGCACCAGCGGCGGCGGTAGGACTTCGATTGATGGCTTGACCACTTCTTTGACATGCAGGGACACTCGATACAGGTACATCCCTAACATGGTCCGCGGCGGTTGAGGGAGTCCTAGATTAGGGGGTCCTCGGACAGCCGGACTATATACTTTGCCCGGACTGTTGGACTATGAAGATACAAGATTGAAGACTTCATCCCATGTCCGGATGGGACTCTCCTTGGCGTGGAAGGCAAGCTTGGCAATTCGGATATGTAGATCTCCTCCCTGGTAACCGAATCTGTGTAACCCTAGCCCCCTCCGGTGTCTATATAAACCGGAGGGTTTAGTCCGTAGGACAAGAACAGTCAGAATCATAGGCTAGCTTCTAGGGTTTAGCCTCTATGATCTCGTGGTAGATCAACTCTTGTAATACTCATATCATCAAGATCAATCAAGAAGGAAGTAGGGTATTACCTCCATCGAGAGGGCCTGAACCTGGGTAAACATTGTGTCCCCCGCCTCCTATTACCATCCGCCTTAGACACACAGTTTGGGACCCCCTACCCGAGATCCGCCGGTTTTGACACCGACATTGGTGCTTTCATTGAGACTTCCACTGTGCCATCACCATAAGGCTTGATGGCCCTTTCGATCATCGGCAATGATGAGATCCAGGGTGAGGTATTTCTCCCCGGACATATCTTCGTATTCGGCAGCTTCGCACTCCGGGCCAACTCGCTTGGCCATCTAGAGCAGATCAAGAGCTACGCCCCCGGCCGTCAGGTCAGGTTTGGAAACTTCAACTATACTGCCGACATCTGCGGAGATTTGATCTTCGACGGATTCGAGCCCATGTCAGGTGCGCCGCACAGTCATGACGAGCATGACTTAGCTTTGTCGTTAGACGATGTTTGGGAGATCACACCTATGGCTACTCCGGCCCTTAATCTGGAGCAGATTGCGCCATCCGAGGACGGGTGGATGGACCCCGCCACGGAGGCCGCACACTCAGCGGCGATAGAGCCGAATACTGATTTCACCTCCTACGAGATGGTTTTGCTGGATCCTTGGATTCTTCCCCGGCCATGGGCTCCGAACCGCCGGCGTCCATTCCTATCGAATCTGATTTGGTACCGATTATGTAGTTTTCCTCCGTGGATATCTTTCAGCACTCGCCCCTGGGCGACGTGCTGAATTCATTAAGGTCTCTCTCCTTGTCAGAAGGCCGTTGGCCGAGCTATGTCCCCTGCTCGAGTGGGAAGCAGAGGACGAAGAAATTCGTTCCCCACCCACCACCCACTTAATAGCCACTATCGATGATTTAACCGACATGATAGATTTCAACTCCAAAGACATCGACGGTATGGACGACGATGCAGGAGAGGAACAGGAACCACCGCCCACAGGGCGCTGGACAGCCACTTCATCACACGATATATATGGTGGATACACCCAAAGAAAACAATGACGAAGAATGGAAGGATGCAGCGAAGGATAGTTCCCTCGAGAAGCAACCAAAGCGACGGCGTAGGCACCCCACCAAACCCCGCCTCGGCAAAAACAGCGATAACAGCACAAGAAAGAATAATACCCCGGTCGACTCTAAAGGAAACGACGACCACATGGATCCAGCGACAGAGCAAGATGAACCAGCAGACGGCGAACATAGTACTGAGCCTCTCTCCGATCACGGCGACGCAGAGGGTAAAGCTAATCAACCTGTCTCCGGAGAGGAGAACAGTCCGGACGACGATACACACATCATCCCAGAAAAGCACTTGGAGCAGGAGAACCTCCAAAGAAGACTTATTGCCACCGCAAGGAGTCTAAAGAAGCAGAAGCAAAGGCTTGAGGCCGCGCAAAATACACTCAACAATAGATGGAACAAAGTGCTCAACACTGAAGAAAAGTACGGCGGCAGTCGCCACACAAGGAGCTATCCAAAGCGCAAGTTGCTACCTGAATTCGATGACGAGGCTTTAGAGCCTATACAGCCGACAAATAAAACGGCCGGTCAGCCGGATCGACCACCCCGTGGCCGCGATAGGGCGGCTAATGATGTCAGACACAAGTCAGCACACGATTTACGTGAGGACTTCCACCAAAAAGCCGTTATGGCTAGGTCCATCTATGGATCTAGGAAGTGCGCTCTGGCACAGAATAAAAACCGAACACTACAACCATCAGAGTGCCATGACACACCCAAATACAGGGGTGCCGCGCAAACCCTATGCTTCACCGATGAGGTGCCAGATCACGAATTTCCAGAGGGATTCAAACCCTTGAACATAGAGGCATATGACGGAACTACAGACCCTGGGGTCTGGATTGAGGACTTTATCCTTCATATCCACATGGCTCGCGGAGATGATCTCCACGCCATCAAATACTTGCCCCTCAAGTTGAAAGGACCAGCTCAGCACTGGCTGAAGAGCCTCCCCGAAAACTCAATTGGAAGTTGGGAAGAGCTTGAGGATGCTTTTAGGGCTAATTTTCAACGGACTTATGTCCGACTCTGGATGCAGACGATTTAAGTCATATAACTCAATAGCCCGGAGAGTCAGCCCGAAAGCTTTGGAACAGATTCCTCACTAAGAAGAATCAAATGGTCGACTGCCCGGACGCCGAAGCCTTAGCGGCTTTCAAACATAGTGTCCGGGATGAATGGCTCGCCAGACACCTCGGCCAGGAAAAACCGAGGACAATGGCAGCCCTAACAAGCCTTATGACCCGCTTTTGCATGGGCGAAGATAGTTGGCTAGCCCGTAGCGGCACCAGCGACCCAGGCACATCCGAAGTCAGGGATGGCAATGGAAAACCACGACGCAATAAAAGCAACCATAGAAACAATGAAGACATCCCAGACAACATGGCGGTAAACGTAGGATTCAGGGGTCTCGACCTGGTCAACGGAAAAAGCCATTCAAAGGCAGCAGAGATGGACTGTCCAGCCTAAACAAGATTCTAGACATATTGTGTCAGATTCACGGCACCTCCGACAAACCTGCAAATCACACCAACACAGAATGCCAGGTCTTCAAGCAGGCCGGCAAGCTAAACGCCGAACACAAGGGGAGGGAGACACCAACTGAATACGAGGATGAGCCTCGCCAACAAAACACTGGGGGACATAAAAAATTCCCACCAGAGGTCAAAGCAGTGAACATGATTCACGCAATGAAGAGGAGGAGCAAACGCGCACTCTGTGACACATGCACCATGGAGCCCGTCACCCCCAAAATCTACCCTTGGTCGGCCTGCCCGATCACTTTTGATCGCAGGGATCACCTGACCAGTACCCGGCACGGAGGATTGGTTGCCTTGGTACTAGACCCAATAATTGACGGATACCATCTCACCCGAGTCCTTATGGATGGCGGCAGTAGTCTTAATCTAATATATCAGGACACAGTCCGCAAAATGGGGATAGACCCGACAAGAATCAACCAAAGCAATACTACCTTTAAAGGAGTAATACCAGGCCCAGAGGCCCGCTGCTCGGGCTCTCTAGTACTAGAGGTTGTATTCGGTTCTCCCAACAACTTCCAAAGTGAAAAATTATCCTTCGACATCGCTCCATTCCGAAGTGGCTATTAAGCACTACTCGGAAGAACGACCTTCGCTCGTTTTAATGCAATACCGCATTACACTTATCTTAAGCTTAAGATGCCCGGTCCACGTGGCATCATCATAGTTAGCGGAAACACAGAGCTTTCCTTACATACGGAAGAATGTGTGGTGGCTTTAGCAGCCCAACACTGAACGACCTCTCCCACCAGAATAAATGATCAGTCGTCAAGACCGCGGACACGGCTAGACGAGTCCGACGCACCCCTAGCTGTAACAGCTCAGATAAACCTGAGATTGGGTGGATGGATATACCCCCGTAGGTGGCGCTAGGGGCTTCCCGCATGTAAAAAGGAAAACAGGTCACCTTGACCTTATTTAGATTGAATTTTAAATTGTTTATTAAGAATAACCAATTTTTCGCACGAAGACTTTCACCTGGGTTTTTCTCTTTACAGATGATAATCGTGCTACACCCTTCGAGGATATGGCACAACAGAAACACATGCGCAGACGTGCAGCAGGGCCCCGCTCAAAGGTTTCTTTTTAGATTAAGACCCTATGTAAACCTTTTTTATTGTCTCTTGTTGCTTCACACCCTCCGGATACTCAACATAACCAAGAGGGATGTTTGCGTTATTGGCATTTCGACACGTCAGCCTCATGCACGTACATGGAAATTCAGGGCTTATTATCGAGGGCGTTACTCAGCCCAGTATACGTTGTAAAGACCGAATACCATAGGGAGTGTTCGGCATCGCGAGTTTGGCCTTATATGCATCAGCTCTGAATCATGTCTTTGGTTAATAGTTGGGTTTGCCCGGCTCCCGTTTTTTGCTACCTTATGTTCCGCTCTATCGGCTAAGGTGGCACCGGGAGAACTACTGCGATTGTGCCCTGGTTCATCTGGACGAGCACCTCAGTAGAGAAAGCCAAAAACTGACTGTCATGATAAAGCGCGAGACTGGTCAACCACTCGATGACTCAACAGAATCTTCGCGATTCCTACGCATTAACGAAGGGTCGGTTTTCCTGGTCATGTATGTACGCTCCCTGTAATCGGATAAGCTCGGAAGTACCAGGGGCTATATAGTAGCCCCAACGTCAAACTCCGATGACTAAATGAAAGTGTTAAAGCTATATAGTCCGATTGCCTTGTTCACCGTGCCATCACCTCCTTAATGGACCAAGACGTTGGATCAAGTGTGAATACACGCTTTTCCGAACACCCTCGCATTATATGCGTGGTGGCTGAAGCCGACGACTGCAAACTTTCAGGTTATATACATACATAAAACAGGTGCATAGGAGGCATCATAATACTTTTAGGCAAAAGTATAAACACAACCTTTATAATCCAAACAACATTGTTTTTACAATTGGGATACATGTCACTCGAACATGATACTCTTCCAGCACTGAGCCTCTATTAAACGAGCACCTTCTAGGACTTCTTCGAAATAGTGCTCGGCCGAGACCTGGCCTACGGCCGGATCCTGGGTTGCAATAGAGGTGTCATCCATCCCTGCCAAGTATGTCTTAACACGGGCAAGAGCCATCCGCGCACCCTCTATGCACGCCGACCTCTTTACAGCGTCGATATGCGGCAGAACACCAAGGAATCGTTGCACTAAACCAAAATAACTATTCAGCCTTGGTCCTTCCGGCCAAAGATGATCCACCACATACCTCATGGCAAGTCCAGACAATCTATGGAGTTCAGGCCACTTGGCCATTTGTTCATTTAACAGCAGCGAACGCGTTGGTGCACTGAACTGCGACCAGAATAACTTTTCCACTTCGTGATCTTTTTGATCTTTGAAAAACTCAGTCGCATCAGCAGCACTCGCTGCCAAGTCTGAGTACGCGTCTGCAGCACTCCATAACTGATCCAGAGGGGCATACTTCGGATCTCCAAACTTCGTCCGCAACAAAAAGGGCTTCCCAGCCGTGATATCTCCGGCTTGACGAAGCTCCTCCTTTACTGCTATGATTTGAGAGCGGGTTTCCTTGGCTGCTACCATGGCTCTCTTCAAGTCCGCCGCTTTCGCTTGGCTTTTCTTTTCAAGAAGCTCATACCGGTCGGCGGCATCCTTCAGCTCAACAACCATCTTGGCTATTTTATCTTCGCTCTGGCGATGAGCAGCTTGTTCGGCTCTTAACTCTTCGGCCGCCTTTAGTGCGGCCGCATCGCTTCTCCTGGCTTGTTCCTTGGCCCGGGCAAGCTCCGCCCGTAGGGTCTCCACGGTGGCAGCTCCATCTGCAATCACAGCATATTACAAATATTAGCATCATGCTCCTCTTAATATACGCTGACCACTGGAGAATACATACCCTATGCCTCGTCAAGCCGCTTGTTTACTAGCACGATGTCGGCATCTGCCGCATCAAGTTGCCGCCTCAGTTCGGCAAACTCACCGGTCCGGCCAGCCACCGGACCCTCAGCCGCCTGCCCATGAAAGCAGCATGGTCATTACATGGGACTATGATCCTCTGTCTGCCGCCTTTGGACAGCAACCAGAGTCTCAGGGGCTACTATCTGCATAGGGCACACCTAGCGTGTGCAGTACTGTCAAAAAATATATATTACTTTATGTACCTTAAAGCCTCTTAGCAGGCTCACAAAAGCTTCATGCAACCCACTTTTGGCGGATGAAATCCTCTCAACCACCGTACCCATTAGAATACGACGCGCCTCTGAGATAGCCGCTTGCTCCAGAAGACCCGTCGGTGCATCCGGTCGTGCACCGGACAGTCCCGGACTGTTTTTGTTGCTCTCCTTAGGAGCCGAATACTCCACACTTCGGTTGGCCGAAAGGTTACCTTCTGGCGTTGGTGGATCAGGAGAAATCCTCCGTGACGACACCTCAGGGTCGTCCACCTCATGAGATGGGGAGGCACGGGGAGGCGTTTCGCTCTCCATCATCTCCGGAAGAAGATCCCCCAAAGACGAATTCTGTTGAGAAGGGCTACGATCCGAACTACAAGACTTACGTCACGGTTATTGTCCTCGGAGATGAAGTAGGATATATTTACTATAAAGTACTCTTGTTCACTTACAACTCGGTGGAGGGATGATTCCCTTGCAGGCACTGTGCGGTAAGGATGCCCTCCGGCCTAGGACCCCCTGGCGAAGGTTTTTTCCCTCGTTTGGAAACCCTTGTTCCCCAGTCTTCAGAGGTGGTCCTTTTCCTTCCTTGGGGGGAGGGAATTTCAGATTCTTCTCCCCGACTATCCTTGTCGGTGTCAAAACCGGCGGATCTCGGGTAGGGGGTCCCGAACTGTGCGTCAAGGTCGGATGGTAATAGTAGACGAGGGACACTTTATTTTACCCAGGTTCGGGCCCTCTCGATGGAGGTGAAACCCTACTCCTGCTAGATTAATATTGATGATATGGGTAGTACAAGAGTAGATCTACCACGAGATCAAGGAGGCTAAACCCTAGAAGCTAGCTTATGGTGTGATTGTGTATGATGATGGTTGTCCTACGGACTACAACCCTCCGGTTTATATAGACACCAGATAGGGTTAGTGTTACACAGAGTCGGTTACAATGGTAGGAGATCTTGAATATCCGCACGCCTAGCTTGCCTTCCACGCCAAGAAAAGATCCTTCCGGACACGGGACGAAGTCTTCCATCTTGTATATTCATAGTCCTGGAGTCCGGCTGAAGGTATAGTCCGGCTATCCGAACACCCCCTAATCCAGGACTCCCTTAGTAGCCCCTGAACCAGGCTTCAATGACGACAAGTCCGGCGCGCACATTGTCTTCGGCATTGCAAGGCGGGTTCCTCCAATTTCTTGAAGAAGATTTTAAACACCAAAAATTGTGTCCGGCTCTGCAAAATAAGTTTCCACATATTGCCATATAGAGAATAATATTAACACAAATCAAATCTGCTGACGTATTCCGCAGTGCGTCATAACACTGCGGCCAAGCTCTGTATATAAATTGTTTTCATTGTTCCACCTCAGCGTGTCTAGCGAGGCGGTTTTCTTGGCACGTCTTGTCAAAGCAGAGATCGTGTGCCCCTTTTAACGGGATTCTCATCAATACGGACGTGGGTAACCCAACCGCGCCATTTACCACGACGCTTGGGAGGCAAGTGAGTTTTATTAGGTAGGTGGGGATGCCTAACCGCACCTGTTTGTATAAAGGGATAAGGATTCACCTTTTCAACCTACGCCTTCTTCCTCCTTTGCCAATTCATCTCTCGCGCACTCAAGCTCCAGCGCCCAAGTCCGCTCTTCCTTCCTCAACCTTCTCCAATAATGTCCGGAGCAGGAGGCAAGTGGATGGCCTCCTCCGTTACGGAGGCCCAAGTAAAAAAGCTAAGGAAAGTCGGATACTTGTCCAGGGACATCCCGCATCGGCTTCCCGAGAATGGGCAGCTTCTTCCTACCCCAGGGCCCCATGAGAGGGTAGTTTTTCTTCCCCACTTCCTCCGCGGACTGGGCTTTCCACTTCACCCATTTGTCCGGGGGCTCATGTTCTACTACGGCCTGGATTTCCACGATCTGGCCCCGAACTTTGTCCTCAACATCTCAGCGTTTATCGTCGTGTGTGAGGCCTTTCTCCGCGTCCGCCCCCACTTCGGCCTCTGGCTCAAGACCTTCAACGTTAAGCCCAAGGTGGTGTCCGACACCCAGGCGGAGTGCGGAGGCGCTATGGCCGGCAAGATGGCCAACGTCCTCTGGTTCGATGGCTCCTATGTGGAGTCTCTAAAGGGGTAGCAGGCCGGGTGGTTTTACATCACCGAGCCACGGGATCCGAAATGGGTTGCAGCCCCCGAGTTCAGATCCGGACCCCCCACGCAGCTCATGTCCTAGAAGTGAAGAAGAAGTGACTGGGTTGCAAACGTGCATCCAGTCCCTGGTGAACAAGCCAATCCGGCTGATCAATGTGATCCAGGTCATGCTCGTTCGCCGGATCCTCCCGTGCCTACAACGGGATTTTACTTTGCGGGAATTCGACCCGGCGCAGCACCAAACCCACAATAGGCTCTTCGACACGACGTATGAAGACGTCTGGAAGGTGCTGACCAAAGGCGCCGAGTCCCCCACATCCGCTTCTGAGGACCGCGGATACAGCTGCAGCACAATGCCAGCGAGGTGAGCCATCTATACCTTTTACAGGTTTGTTAAGCTCTTCTTCATAGATTAACACTATGCGGGATCTAAACTCCCTTTACCTTTTGACAGGCTTGGCGGGCTATATCCGGACCAATCAACTATCCGGCTCCCCTGCCCGAAGACCCAGCCCCAGCTCTCTTGGTGAAGCTAATGTCTCCGACACCTTATGTGGTGCCAGAGAAGAAGGCCAAGAAGAAGAAAACCACCGTGACTCGAAAAAGTTCCCGCAACATGGTGGTGTCGGACTCGTCATCTGACGAGTCCGCGCCGCTCTCCTCTCGTGAAAACAAGGAGGAGGAACAAGAAAGCTCTGCCCCCAGCGAGGGGAGAAAAGAAGAAGAAGGCCACCCCAACAGGGGAGGCCGAGGGGTCGAGGAAAAGGAAGACCCCTCTGCCGGACTACTCCCATGACGCCGAAGAGGGCGGAGAGGAGCAGCCATATAGAACCAAGCGTCCGGCAAAATCGTAAGTATTTGTATACCAAAGTGACTCATGATATTCTTTTAATGCGCGGCTTTCCCTAATATCGCTCGTAATTTATGCAGTCCGCCCCGAGCCGAACTCGACTGAGGGAGTCCTGGATTAGGGGGTGTTCGGATAGCCGAACTATACCTTTAGCCGGACTCCAGGACTATGAAGATACAAGATTGAAGACTTCGTCCCATGTCCGGAAGGATCTTTTCTTGGCATGGAAGGCAAGATAGGCGTGCGGATATTCGAGATCTCCTACCATTGTAACCGACTCTGTGTAACCCTAACCCTATCCGGTGTCTATATAAACTGGAGGGTTGTAGTCCGTAGGACAACCATCATCATACACAATCATACCGTAGGCTAGCTTCTAGGGTTTAGCCTCCTTGATCTCGTGGTAGATCTACTCTTGTACTACCCATATCATCAGTATTAATCTAGCAGGAGTAGGGTTTTACCTCCATCGAGAGGGCCCGAACCTGGGTAAAATAAAGTGTCCCTTGTCTCCTGTTACCATCCGACCTTGACGCACAGTTCGGGACCCCCTACCCGAGATCCGCCGGTTTTGACACCGCCATTGGTGCTTTCATTGAGAGTTCCTCTATGTCGTCGCTTTTAGGCCCGATGGCTCCTTTGATCATCAACAACGATGAGGTCCAGGGTGAGGCTTTCCTCCGCGGACAGATCTTCGTCTCCGGCGGCTTCGCTCCGCGGGCCAATTCGCTTGGTCATCTGGAGCAGATCGAAAGCTACGCCCCTGGCCATCAAGTCAGGTTTGGAAGCTGAAACTACATGGCGGATATCCGCGGAGACTTGATCTTCGACGGATTCGAGCCACAGCCAAGCGTGCCGCACTGTTTCGAGGGGCATGATATAGCTCTGCCTCCGAACAGTACCCTGGAGGCCGCACACGCTCCGGCCCCGATCCTCGACTCGGAGCCTGCTGCGTACTCTGAGGATGAACGGTTGGACGTCACCTCGGGGGCTGCGATCTCAAAGGCGATCGAGCCAAACGCCAGCCCTGTACTCCGCACGGCCCAGGACTCCAAGGAGCCGGACTCTTCTCCGAACTCCGAGCCTTACGCGCCCCTGCTGATCGAATCTGATTGGGCACCTGTAATGGAGTTCACCGCCGCGGACATCTTTCAGTGCTCACCTCTCGGTGATATCCTGAATTCTCTCAAGTCTCTCTCTTTATCAGGAGAGCCCGGGCCGGACTATGGCCTGCGAGGTTGGGATTCGGACGACGAAGAAATTCAAAGCCCACCCACCACACACTTAATAGCCACTGTCGATGATTTAACCGACATGCTTGACTTCGGATCCGAAGACTTCGACGGTATAGACGACGAAGGCGGAGACGAATTGGAACCACCACCTATAGGGCACTGGGCCTCCACCCCACCTAACGATGTCTTCATGCTGGATTCCATAAAGGAAACGACAACGAGGAAAAAGGGGGCGAAAAAAGAGGTAAAACCACCGAAAAGCGGTCAAAACGGCGACGTAAACGCCGAGCCAAGCCCCGCCTCGATCAAAACCCAGCCCTAGAGCAGGATGAGCCGGTAGAAGACGAGCTTGCCTCAGAACAGCCGTCCGAACAGGGCAACACGGATAGAGAGGACGGACAGCCCTCTCCCGGCCACAACAGAACTCCGGACGATCTCACGCCGGACAAAACCATGGAGCAGAAGAATCTCCACGAAAGGCTCGTTGCCATGGCACGTAGCTTGAGAAAGCAGAAGCGGAAGCTGAAGACGTCGGAAGATGCACTCAAAACAAGATGGAGCAAAGTAATCAAGACCGTAGACAAATACGGCGACAGCCGCCGCACTAAAAGCTATCCGACAAGAAAACTACTGCCCGAATTCGACCAGGAGGCCACACGGTCGGATAGACGACCCCACGGCCACTATAAAAAGGCAAGCGGCGCCGCACTTAATGGTGCATGCGACCCAATCAAAGACTCGCACCATGGCCCAGCCAGGTCCATTTACGGGCGAAGAAAGCAAACTTTCACAAGCAATGCAAAAAATCCACCATCAGAATCCGGCACACCCAAATACAGGGGCGCTGCACACCCCCTATGCTTCACCGATGAGGTCCTGGAATATGAATTTCCAGAGGGATTTAAACCCGTCAACATAGAGGCATACGACTCCGCTAGGAAGAAAAAGTTAGACCGTAGCCTTGTCGAACAAACAACAGACCCGGGAGTCTGGATCGAGGATTATATCCTCCACATACATATGGCTAGAGGAGACGATCTCCACGCCATAAAATATTTACCCCTTAAGTTTAAAGGGCCAGCCCGGCACTGGCTTAAAAGCCTTCCCGAAAACACAATCAGAAGTTGGGAAGAGCTCGAGGATGCTTTCCGAGCAAATTTTCAAGGGACCTATGTCCGTCCCCCGGATGCAGACGATCTCAGTCACATAACTCAGCAGCCCGGAGAATCAGCTCGGCAGTTCTGGAACAGATTCCTCACTAAAAAGAATCAAATAGTGGATTGTCCGGACGCCGAAGCCCTAGCGGCTTTCAGGCATAATGTCCGAGACGAATGGCTTGCCAGACACCTCGGCCAGGAAAAGCCAAGAACAATGGCCGCACTCACAAGCCTCATGACCCGCTTTTGCGCAGGAGAGGACAGCTGGTTGGCACGATGCAGCCCCAGCGACCCAAGTACATCAGAAATCAGAGATGGAAACGGAAAACCGTGGTGAAATAAGGACCGCCGCCGAATCAAAGGCAAAAGCCCGAAGAGCACGGCAGTCAATGCCGGATTCAAAAGCTCACGGCAAAATCATACAAAACCACCCCTTCAACATAATAGGGATGATCCGTCCAGCTTAAACAGAATCATGGACAGAATATGTCAGATACACAGTACTCCGGGGAAACCTGCCAATCACACCCACAGAGACTGTTGGGTTTTTAAACAATCTGGACATCTTAACGCCTAACACAAGGGGCTCGATACACCAAGTGAAGAAGAGGACGAACCCCAAAGGCAGAACACCAGGAAACAAAAGAACTTCCCTCAAGAAGTCAAAACAGTGAACTCACTTCACGTAACAAAACGTGTGGCACCCATAAAGGTACGCACAGTCAAACCTACCCCTCAGGAGTCCCGCCACTGGTCACTAAAACCAATCATTTTTGATCAGCTAGATTATTCTAGAAATATCAAAAACGCAGGCCGGACTGCCCTGATACTAGATCCAATAATCGATGGATTCCAGTTTACCAATGTCCTTATGGACGGCGGCAGTGGACTAAACCTGATATATCAGGATACAATCCACAGCATGGGCATAAACCCAGCAAGAATCCGCCACAGCAAAACCTCCTTTCAAGGGGTAGCACCAGGCCCCGACACCCATTGCATGGGCTGTCTCCGGCTCACAGTCGTCTTTGGCTCTGCCAATAACTTTCATCGCGAAAAGCTGACCTTCCATGTAGTACCGTTTTCAAGTCGCTATCAAGCACTAATGGGACGCAGAGTTCTTCGCTCGCTTTAACGCAATACCGCATTATGCATCCCTCACGCTAAAGATGCCCGGTCCTCGAGGCATCATCTCTTTAAAGGGAACACACTAAAATACGCCTCCTCCAAACGGAGGATTGCGCGGCCGCTTAAACAGCCGCACAATAAAGTGGCCTCGCCAGCCAAAGGACTTTTTTCTAATTCATTACAGTCCACGGACCCGGACTCAACGAGTTCGGCACAAGTCGATCATTAACGCGGGCTTAGTACGCCATATACCCCCATACCAGGGGCTGTACGCAGAGACAATAAAACTCTACCTTATATATCCTTTACTTTGTATTTTGTTTATTTCTTTTGTTCCGCACGACCCATTCTTCAATTTAGTTCCTCTCTTTTTAAAGATGAATGTCGTGCGGCGCCCGTCCAGGACACGGCACAGCGGAGACACATGCGCAGACGTGCAGTAGGGACCCGTCTTAAAGGATTCTTTTTAGATTAAGACCCTGCGTAAACCTTTATTACTATCTTTTGCTGCTATACATCCCGTGGTTTTTTCTTTTCTGCTATAACCAAGGAGGAGGCTGGCGTTTTGGCATGTGGCCACGCCAGAAATCTTGCTCGTACCTGGACACTAAGGGCTCTTTTATTTTGTTTAAGGGTGTTATTTCACGCGCACTCACAAAGACCGAACACCTTAGGGAGTGTTCGGCGTCGCGAGTTTTGGCACTATATGCATCAGCTCTGAATCATGATTTTGGTCACATGTTGGGTTGCCCGGCTCCTGAGTTCGGCTACCTTACGTTCCGCTCTATCGGCTAAGGTAGCACCAGGAGAACTACTGCGATTGTGCCCCGGTTCGGCCGGGTGAGCACCTCAGTAGAGAAAGCCGAAAACCGACTGTCATGATGTAGCGAGAGACTGGTCGCCACTCGATGACTCATAGGGATTTATCGAATCCCTCCGCTTTGACGAAGGGCCGTTTCCCGGTCAGGCACGTACGCGCTCCGAACTCGGGCAAAGCGCAGTCGCCACTAAAGGGCTACCTAAAGAGTCCCACTGTCAAGCTCCTACGGCTAAGTGAAAGTGTTAAAGCATTATAGTCCAGTTGCCTAGCCCGCTGCGCTATCACCTCCTTTGTAGGACCAAGACGTTGGGTTAAGTGTGAAAATGCGTCTTCTGCGCGCACCCCCGCACTATGTGCGTGGGGGCTAAAGCCAACGACTGCAATCTTTCAGAATTTATATATTAAAACGGCCGCACAGGAGGTGTTCTTAATACTTGAAGGCACAAGTCTAAAAAATGCCAATAAAATTTATCAAAATACTGATTTATGATTACATATGCTATAATAATATAGCATCCTTCAAGCACTGCGTCTCTATTACGCGAGCGCCTTCGAGGACTTCCTCAAAATAATGCTCGGCAGGTATTCGGCTTTTATCCAAATCCCGGGACGCAACAATGGTGGGCTCCATATCTGCCCAGTATGTCTTGACACGGGCAAGAGCGAGCCGAGCGCCCTCAATACACGCTGACCTCTTCATAGCATCGACGCGTGGCACCACGTCTAGCAATTGCTGCACCAAGCTGAAATAACTCCTCGGCTTCATTCCCCCCAGACACAGACGATCCATCACGTACTTCATGGCGAGTCCGGACAACCTATTCAGGTCGGCCCATTGGGCCATGCGATCATCCACTGCCAGCGGATGCTCTGGATTGACGAATTGCGACCAAGAGAGCTTCTCCACTTCATGATCCTTTTTATCTCGAAGGTGTTCGGTCGCATCAGTGGCACTAGCCGCCAAATCCAGATAGGTGTCCTCTATACTCCACATCCGGTTCAACGGGGCAAACTTCGGATCACAAAAATTTCTCCGCGGCGAGAAGGGCTTTCCATCCGCAATCTGCCCGGCCTGACGCAACTCTTCCTTCGCCGCTCTCATTATAGAGCGGGCGTCCTTGGCGTCAGCAACAGCCTTCTCCAAGCTCGTTTGCTTCGCCCGATCTTCTTCTTCAAGAAGCTTACAACGGTCAGTAGCGCTCTTTAACTTTTCGGCCATATCAGCCATTTCATCCTTGCTTCGGCAATGGGAAGCCTGTTCGGCTTTCAGCTCTTCAAGGGCTTTTACGGCGGCCGCATCACTTTTTCTGGCTTGTTCCTTCGCTCGGGCGAGTTCGGCCCTAAGACCTTCCACGGCGGCCGCACCATCTGCATCAAGCATACACCCGGTAAGATATTGACATAAAGCTCCTCTTACTAACAATCGCCTAATCATTTTAAGTACCTTGAGCATCATCAAGCCGCTTGTTAACAAGCACGATGTCGGCTTCTGCCTCATCAAGTTGTCGCTTCAGTTCGGCAAATTCTCGAGTCCGTCTTGACTCCGGACAATCAGCCACCTACACATAAAGGTGCCACTTAAAGGACCTGGGATTAAGATCCTCTGCGCGCCGTCTATCTTTACGACCCACAGAGTCTCAGGGGCTACTATCTACACAGGGCGCATTTGATTTATGCGCAATTAATTCAAATATACGTTATTTAAAACGTACCTCAAGGCCTGCCACTAAACTCTTGACGGCCTCGTGCAACCCGCTTTCTGCGGATGAAATCTTTTCAATCACCGTGCTCATTAACGCACGGTGCTCCTCTGAGACAGAGGCTCGCCCCAGCAGAGTGTTTAGCTCCTCAGACCGAACACCAGACGGTGCCGGACTCGTCCCATGGCCTTCCTCAAAGGCCGGACACGGAGAACCTTGGGGGGCAGCACCATCCGCCCTTTGCGGATCCGGAGAAATCACCCGCGATGACACTTCGGTGTCGCCCGCCTTGCTAGGCGATACAGAAGGAGGAGGCGTTCCGCTCTCCATCATCTCCGGAAGAAGATCCCCCGAGGATGAGTTCTGCTAAGAAGGGCTGAGGTCCGAACTACAAAATAAGGTTTCGGTTAAAACTTCTCAGATATAAATCGAGGATTTCTCTTAAAATAAAAACTCTTCCTCTACTCACGGCTCGCTGGAGAGCTGGTCCTTTTTAGAGTTTAGTTCGGCCGAGGGGCTCCCCGGTGTTCGGTCCTCTGACAAGGATTCTTTCCCCCGCTTCGAGACTACGGTCTCCGGGTCATCAGAGGCGGCCCTTTTCTTTCCCTTAGGAGAGGAATTATCGATTCCCCCCTTCGGGAGGGCCTCTATCGAAGAGGGCACGGTTTCCTTGTCCTCCCCCTTATTTCCCTCCAAAGGTACTTCCTCCAGCATCCTGACTAGCACGGGATCCAGTCTGGTTTCGGGAAGGGGAGCCGGACACCTGATCAGGTTCGCCTTCGCTATCCACTCCTGCATAAAAAGAGAAGCACTGTTAAAAGCAAGTTAATTATGCGGATAGAAGGTCCGGTCGCAAGGTCACCTACTTGAGTATCCGGGCGATTGCGGCTTAAACCAGCATCCTCGGTCAAATCCGGACTCACATCTTGTGATCCGAAGAACAGTTTATACATCTCCACAGGCGTCATGCCCATAAAACTCTGGAGAGCTCGTGCTCCCTCTGGATTGAATTCCCACACGCGAAGGGGGCGACGTTGGCCGGGCAGTGTCCGGCGAATCAGCATGACTTGTGTCACCTTGACCAGGTCGAAATCTCCCTTCAAGAGATCCTTAATGCGGGCCTGCAGCAGAGGAACGTCTTTGGGCAAAACCCGATCTAACCCCATGTTAATCCACGATGCTAACCGTGGTGGGGGACCCGAGGGAAAGGCTGGAGGCGCCACCCACGTGGTGCCCCGAGGAGCGGTGATGTAGAACCACTCCTGTTGCCATAAGCCGAGATCCTCTTGAAAAGCGCCCTCGGGCCATGGAGCGTCGGCGTTTCTTTTTATAACAGCGCCTCCGCACTCTGCGTGGCGCCCCTCGATTATCTTCGGTTCTACTTTGAAGGTCTTGAGCCACAATCCGAAGTGAGGGGTAACACGGGGGAACGCTTTGCACACAACTATGAACAAGGAGATATGGAGGATGGACTCCGGAGGTAGGTCATGGAATTCCAGCCCGTAATAAAACATCAGCCCCCTCACAAAGGGATCCATTGGGAAGCCTAATCCTCGAAGGAAGTGAGATATGAACACGACGCTCTCACCAGGCTGAGGGCTGGGGATCACCTGTCCTTGAACAGGCAACCTGTGCGGAATCTCGCTGGTCAGGAACCTCGCTTCCCTCAACCTCGACACGTCCTCCTCTGTAACGGAGGAAGGCATCCATCGACCTTGGAGGTCGGAGCCGGACATTGTTGAAGATCCGATGCGCTCGGAATCTGGAAGCTTAGGGTGTTGGAACTCGAGGCGACGGGCGAACTCGTTTTGGGAGTAAAAGAGGGGGAAAAAGGGTCTTGGTCTCTTTATAAGGGGCAGAATATCAAGCGCTCTCCCCGTAACCGTCTTGGACTAGCCTTTAATTGAGGCAAGACGTGCTAACAGGCACGGTTGGGTTACCCATGTCCGTATTAACGAGAATCCCACTAAAGGGGGGCACATGATCTCTCCTTCGACAAGACATGCCAAGGAAACCGCCTCGCTAAACAAGCTGAGGTGGAACAATGAAAACAATTTATGTAGAAGGCTTGGCCGCAGTGTTATGACGCACTGCGGGGTACGTCAGCAGATTTGATTTCTGTTAATATTATTCTCTGTATGGCAATATGCGGAAACTTGTTTTGCAGAGCCGGACACTATACTTGGTGTTTACAATCTTTTTGAAGAACTTGGAGGAGGAACCCGCCTTGCAATGCTGAAGACAATTTGCGCGCCGGACTCGTTGTCATTGAAGCCTGGTTCAGGGGCTACTGAGGGAGTCCTGGATTAGGGGGTGTTCGGATAGCCGAACTATACCTTCAGTCGGACTCCAGGACTATGAAGATACAAGATTGAAGACTTCGTCCCGTGTCTGGAAGGATCTTTTCTTGGCGTGGAAGGCAAGCTAGGCGTGCGGATATTCGAGATCTCCTACCATTGTAACCGACTCTGTGTAACCCTAACCCTATCCGGTGTCTATATAAACCAGAGGGTTGTAGTCCGTAGGACAACCATCATCATACACAATCATACCGTAGGCTAGCTTCTAGGGTTTAGCCTCCTTGATCTCGTGGTAGATCTACTCTTGTACTACCCATATCATCAATATTAATCTAGCAGGAGTAGGGTTTTACCTCCATCGAGAGGGCCCGAACCTGGGTAAAATAAAGTGTCCCTTGTCTCCTGTTACCATCCGACCTTGACGCACAGTTCGGGACCCCCTACCCGAGATCCGCCGGTTTTGACACCGACATCGACTTTCGTCGAGCGGCTCCCTGGATTCATCGGACGTGAACTCTGTTCCGCCCGCTGTCTCCCCCTGCAGGGCGGACGACGCCGAAGTGGCGTCCCGCCAAGCTCCAGGGCAGGAGGAGATAGTCGTGGAGGAGCCGCAAGGCAATCCTCTGGACCCCAGGAGTAAAGGGGATGAAACCCCCCAGGGCTCCAAGTTCGGCTTTGTGCCAGACACCGCGCCGGACTCGACAGTCCTGGTCCGCGGTGGGCGAACTCCTTCCAAGAGGAGTAAGCCGTCTGAGCCGGCGACCTCCGTCCAACCAGAGGCGCCGGACAATCTGCTGGAGGTGCTTAAGGGCGCCGCCATCGACGAGGAGCACCGTACTGTTATGAGTACGGTGATCCAAAGGGTTCAGTCCGCCATGAGCGGACTGACTGAAGCTTGCGCTAGCCTTCTAACGGGCTTCGAGGTAAGTAAAAATATGTCAAATTATTTACCGCATAGACAGTAGCCCCTGATGCTCTGTTCGATGTTCGGAAAGAAAAGCCGAATAGAGGATCTAGTAATTTTCGGAGGAGTTTAACAACAAAAAGTCAAATATGCGTATGCAGGCTTCGCTGCTGTCCACCACCGCACTGACTGCGCAGGTGGATGTCCTTAAAAAGGACCTCGAGCGGACCGAGCAAGAGCTCGGCCTTGCCAAACGGCATCTCGAGGAGAAATAAGGTAAGAAATACCCTAAAAAAGAAAAAAAGGTGCCTATAGAGAGGCTTGATTGCAGAAAGAAATAACAGGATTGTACTGCTTATCGTAGGGGCCACAACCAAGGTGGCAACCCTGAAGCAGGCGCTGACTGAGGCAGGAAAGAAAAAGGCCGAGGAGCGCGCCGAGCGAGAAAGGCTTGGGGTTCAGGTCGGCGAGGTGCAGCAAGAGCTGCAAGCTCTCATGAAAAAACATGAGAGTTTGGAGCTTGAGTCAAAAGCGCAAGCATCCGAGCTCGCGTCGGCCCTTGAGACCGCCAAGAGTGCCAAGGCCGAAGCCCAAAAGGCCCTCCAAGAGTTGGAGGAGGTGAAAAAGATAGCAACGGGTAAGGCATTCTTAATGCAAAGTAGGAATATAAAGTAAATTACCTGTTATTTACCCGAATCCGGAGTTCTCCTGGGGCGTTCGCTGATCTTCCCCGCAGCGTATCCGACGCCGCCGCATTCTATCGATCTGAAGAGTTTGTTCTGGTCTCAGTATTCTGAGGCCGGACACCCTGTGCCTTTGAGCGATCAGCTGAAACAGCTGGTCCAGCTCCACAAGGCGGCCGAACAGGCCATGAAGGGCTTACTAGTTCGGCTGTGGCCTGGAGAGGCCCTGCCTGGGAGCTATTTCGGGCTAGTGCGGCGGCTGGTGGAGGCCTGTCCACGACTTGAGGTCATCAAGCGCTCCGCCTGCATTGAAGGTGGCCGGAGGGCCGTTGCCCATGTAAGGGTGCACTGGGGTAAGCTGGACGGAGAGAAGCTGGTGAAGGACGGGCCACCGTCGGGGAAGGAGCATCGCAAGCCCGAGAACTACTACAAGGAAGTTCTTGCCGGAGCCCGCCTTGTCGCGGATGAATGTACTAAAGATGTAGTATTTGAATGAACTCGCTCATTTGTATCCTGTGCGCTGAAAACTTGTTCATATGCGCTAAGCAAGACCCAGGAAAGCAGACAAAGCTACGCCGCATTACGGAACTTTCGCTGCGCTAAGCAAGACTAGAGAGTTACCTTCAAAGGCTGCTTTGTACTTCCGCTGCGAGGGCCGCCGTGTGCTCCTCCGTACGGATGGAGCGTTCTTTTTTCCGTTGACCATAATTACTCCTCGAGGGCCTGGCATCTTGAGCTTGAGATATGAGTAGTGCGGCACCGCATTGAATTTAGCGAATCCGGTTCGTCCGAGCAGGGCGTGATAGCCACTGCGGAACGGGACTATATCGAAGATTAACTCTTCGCTTCAGAAGTTATCCGGAGATCCGAAGACCACATCAAGTGTTACCGAGCCTGTGCAATTGGCCTCTACACCTGGTATGGCGCCTTTAAAGGTCATCCTTGTGGGCTTGATCCTTGATGGATCTATGCCCATTTTCGGCACTATATCCTGATAAAGCAGGTTCAGGCTACTGCCGCCGTCCATGAGGACTCTTGTGAGATGAAATCCATCAATGATTGGGTCAAGAACCAATGCGGCAAAACCGCCATGACAGATGCTAGTGGGACGGTCCCTTCGATCAAAAGTGATCGGGCAGGAGGACCATGGGTTGAACTTTGGGGCGACTGGCTCCATCGCGTATACGTCCCGTAGCGCACGCTTCCGCTCCCTCTTGGGAATGTGGGTCGCGTATATCATGTTCACCGTCCGCACTTGTGGGGGAAACCCCTTCTGTCCATTGTTGTTCGGCGGCCTGGGCTCCTCCTCGTCGTTGCTATGCAGCCCCTTGTCTTTGTGTTCGGCTCTTAACTTGCTTGCCTGCTTGAACACCCAACAATCCCTGTTGGTGTGATTGGCTGGCCTTTCGGGGGTGCCATGAATCTGGCACGAGCGGTCGAGTATCCGGTCCAAACTGGACGGGCCCTGGGTATTATTTTTAAATGGCGTTTTCCGCTGACCGGATTTATAGCCTCTGAATCCGGCATTTACTGCCGTATCCTCATTGCCATCGCTGCTAACGCGGCGCTTTTGCTTATTTCGACGTGTCCTGCCACTTTTGTCCATGGTATCCGAATTACCAGGGTTCTTCGATAAGTTGTTGCTGCGAGCTAGCCAGCTGTCTTCGCCCGCGCAAAAGCGGGTCATGAGTGTTGTGAGGGCTTCCATAGATTTCGGCTTTTCCTGTCCCAGGTGCCGGGCAAGTCACTCGTCGCGGATGTTATGTTTGAAGGCTGCTAGGGCCTCTGCGTCCGGATAATCGACTATCTGATTTTTCTTTGTTAGGAACCGTGTCCAGAATTGCCTGGCCGATTCTTCTGGCTGCTGAATTATGTGGCTTAGGTCGTCGGCGTCCGGTGGCCGCACATAGGTCCCCTGGAAGTTGTCGAGGAATGTGGCTTCCAGGTCTTCCCAAGAACCGATTGAGTCCGCTGGTAGGCTGTTAAGCCAGTGCCGGGCTGGTCCCTTGAGCTTAAGGGGGAGATATTTGATGGCATGTAGATCGTCGCAACGTGCCATGTGGATGTGAAGGAGATAATCCTCAATCCATACTACCGGATCTGTCGTACCATCGTACGACTCGATGTTGACGGGTTTGAAACCCTCTGGGATTTTATGATCCATTACTTCATCTGTGAAGCATAGTGGGTGTGCGGCGCCCCTGTACTGGGCTATGTGACGACGCAGCTCGGAAGAGCTATGCCTGTTGTGTTCGACCCGACCGGATTTATTGTATCCGGAGTGAAGATCATCACGTGTCAACGGGCGTCCGTGCGGTCCATAGATCGATCTTGTTTGCCTTGCTTTATCCTCCATTACGTCTCGCAGGTCTTGCTCATTTTCCCGTGCCTTAGTTGAGCGGCACCGGGGCGTGGCTTGTTTAGAGGTTCGACAGGCCTATCTGTCGCGGCCACAAGGTGGCCGGTCTGCCATGTCATGCATTGGTAATGTAGGTATTTCCCCCTCTGATTTGGGTAGCGGCCTGCGCTTAGGATAATTTTTGGAGGGGCGCTCGAGTTCATACTCTTCGGCCGCAAGGACTTCAGTCCATCTGTCAGCTAGCAAATCTTGATCAGCTCTAAGCTGTTGCTGCTTTTTCTTTAGGCTATTCGCCGTGGCTAGAAGCCTGCGTTTAAAACGCTCTTGTTCGGCGGGGTCTGATGGTACGACGAATTCGTCGTCGTCGAGGCTTGCCTCGTCTTTGGAGGGAGGCATGTAGTTATCATCCTCAACCTCTCGCTCTGCCGCTCTCTCATGAGGGCTGGCTTCTTCATCTTCCTGCGCCGAATCTTGCTGGATTTGGTGTTCTTCGGCGCTATCTGGGTAGTATTATCTCCCGTGCCGGAATCACCGTTTCTGCTGTGGCGGGATTTAGAGCGGCGCCGTTGACGCCGGCGTTTTGGCTGTTTTTTCAAGGTGTCATCCTCCGCTGTTCCGTCGCCATCTCCATCCTTTGGAGCGTCCACCATATATATGTCATATGACGAGGTGGCGGTCCAGCGCCCTATAGGTGCTGGTTCTTGTTCGTCTCCTCCTTCGTCGTCCATACCGTCGAAGTCTTTGTAGCCGAAGTCAAGTATGTCGGTTAAATCATCGACAGTGGCTATTAAGTGGGTGGTGGGTGGGCTTTGAATTTCTTCATCGTCCGAATCCCAACCTCGCAGACCATAGTACGGCCTGGGCTCTCCTGATAGAGAGAGAGACTTGAGAGAATTCAGGATATCACCGAAAGGTGAGTGCTGAAAGATGTCCGCGGCGGTGAACTCCATTATAGGCGCCCAATCAGATTAGATCGGCAGGGGCACGGGAGGCCCGGAGTTCGGAGAAGAATCCGGCTCCTTGGAGTCATGGGCCATGCGGAGTACGGGGCTGACGTTCGGCTCGATCGCCTTCAAGATCGCAGCCCCCGAGGTGACGTCCAACCGTTCATCCTCAAAGATCGCAGCGGGCTCCGAGTCGAGGATCGGGGCCGGTGCGTGTGCGGCCTCCAGGACACTATTCGGATGCAGAGCTATATCATGCCCCAAAAGGTAGTGCGGCGCGCTTGGTTGTGGCTTGAACCCGTCAAAGATCAAGTCTCCGCGGATATCTGCCATGTAGTTTAAGCTTCCAAACCTGACTTGATGGCCAGGGGCGTAGCTTTCGATCTGCTCCAGGCAACCAAGCGAATTGGCCCGCAGAGCGAAGCCGCCGAAGACGAAGATTTGTCCGGGGAGGAAAGTCTCACCCTGGACCTCATCGTTGTTGATGATCAAAGGAGCCATCGGGCCTAAAAACGACGACACAGAGGAACTCTCAATGAAAGCACCAATGTCAGTGTCAAAACCGGCGGATCTCGGGTAGGGGGTCCCGAACTGTGCGTCAAGGTCGGATGGTAACAGGAGACGAGGGACACTTTATTTTACCCAGGTTCGGGCCCTCTCGATGGAGGTGAAACCCTACTCCTGCTAGATTAATATTGATGATATGGGTAGTACAAGAGTAGATCTACCACGAGATCAAGGAGGCTAAACCCTAGAAGCTATACCCTCAACCGGACTATACCTTCAGCCGGACTCCTGGACTATGAAGACACAAGATTGAAGACTCCGTCCCGTGTCCGGAAGGGACTTTCCTTGGTGTGGAAGGCAAGCTTGGCGATGCGGATATTTAGATCTCCTACCATTGTAACCGACTTTGTGTAACCCTAACCCTCTTCGGTGTCTATATAAACCGGAGGGTTTTAGTCCATAGGACAACATAGAACAATCATACCATAGTCTAGCTTCTAGGGTTTAGCCTCCTTGATTTCGTGGTAGATCTACTCTTGTACTACCCATATCTTCAATATTAATCAAGCATGACATAGGGTTTTACCTCCATTAAGAGGGCCTGAACCTGGGTAAAACATTGTGTCCCTTGTCTCCTGTTACCATCTGCCTAGACGCACAGTTCGGGACCCCCTACCCGAGATCCGCCGGTTTTGACACTGACATAGGTGGTTTCATTGAGAGTTCCTCTGTGTCATCGCTTTTAGGCCCGATGGCTCCTTCGATCATCAACAATGATGCAGTCCAGGGTGAGACTTTTCTCCCCGGACAGATCTTCGTCTTCGAAGGCTTCGCACTGCGGGCCAATTCACTTGGCCATCTGGAGCAGATCGAAACCTACGCCCCTGGCCATCAGGTCAGGTTTGGAAGTTTAAACTACACGGCTGACGTCCGCGGGGACTTGATTCTCGACGGATTCGAGCCTCAGCCGAGCACGCCGCACTGTCACAATGGGCATGATCTAGCTCTGCCGCCGAACAGTGCCTTGGAGTCCGCTCACGCATCGGTTCTGACCCTCGATTCGGAACCAACTGCGCCGATCGAGGATGGGTGGTTGGACACCGCCCCGGGGGCTGCAATCTCTACGGCGATTGAGCCGAACACCAGCTTTGTCCTCTGCGAAGCCCGTGACTCCAGAGCGCCGGACTCCATCCCAGACTCCGAGCCCTCCGCGCCCCCGCCGATCGAATCTAATTGGGCGCCGATCATGGAGTTCACCGCCGCGGACATCTTTCAGCACTCGCCCTTTGGCGATATTCTGAAGTCACTAAAATCTCTCTCTTTATCAGGAGAGCCCTGGCCGGACTACGGTCAGCAAGGATGGGATACGGATGATGAAGAAATTCAAAGCCCACCCACCACCCACTTTGTAGCCACTGTCGATGATTTAACTGACATGCTCGATTTCGACTCCGAAGACATCGACGGTATGGACGCCGATGCAGGAGACGATCAAGAACCAGCACCTATAGGGCACTGGAAAGCCACCTCGTCGTATGACATATACATGTTGGATACCCCAAAAGAAGGAGATGGCGATGGAACGGCGGGGGATGACCCCTCCAAGAAACAGCCTAAGCGCCGGCCATTAAAAGGCCGGACACTGTCAAGCGCGCCCAGAATAACCTACATCAAGACCGCCTGGCACGTTCTGAGCAGGCGTAGCAATGCGGCCCCAACCCCAGCCCTCGCGAAATAGCGAAACCAGTGCTTCGCATACATAAATACGCTCTCGAAATACCATGGGCACAGGGGGAGGGGCACCATCACGGCACGCCCAAAACACAGCTTAAACCGTACTAGGGGCTGCCGAATTCTTTCTTTATCTTCTCTTACTTTCAGGACTCCATACTTCGGACGACCTATTCGGCAATTCAATTGCCGCACAAACGATGCAAGAACCAGGGATGCAGACAAGTTATGCCGCATCATGGAACTCCTAGGTGGTCTCTATCACGAGCAGTATACCTATTTTGCATACAATTCCGCGGCCTGTCCCTGGACCGGACATGTTAAATAGTCCAACCTTTTGCTTATCACGCTTTTTGTATCGTTCTGCTTCAATCGCAACATTTTTAATAAACCATGCATAGCTTTTATCTATTTTTGCATTACCTTTTTTTATGAATATATGTTCATTAATAACATGTTGCACCCATACACTGTGGTACGGCAAATACGCCAGGGGCTTCAGTACCCCTCAATATGGTGTGAGAAGTCCGAACACTTTAACAAGTGCGGCACCCCGAACTTATAGCATTATATGCACCGGCTCCGAATCATGTCTTGGGTCAATAGTTGGGTTTGCCCGGCTCCTATGTTTTGGTGCCTTACGTTCCGCTATATCGTCTAAGGTAGCACTAGGAGAACTGCTGCGATTGTGCCCCAGTTGAGCTGGGCTGAGCACCTTAGTAGAGAAAGCTAAAACTGACTGTCATGATGAAGCGAGAGACCGGTCGCTGTTCGAGAGGTTTTTCGAGTCCCTAAAGACTTATGACGCTTAGAGCGAGGAACCGGCTTTGTCCGGCCAAGGCATGGATAGCGCCTTGAACTCGGTCTTCAGAATACTAGGGGCTTCGCCGAAATTTAAAATTTTAGAGTTCTATGGCTAAGTGAGAGTGTTCAAGCATTATAGTTCGATTGCCTTGTTCGTTGTGCTGAGCGCCTCCCTCGAAGGACCCAAACATGGGAAAAAGAGCGCTCAGGTTTATTCCGAACACCCCAACACTAGTGGCATGGGGGCAGAAGCCGACGACTGGCCATCTCTCAATTTTTGATAAATGGCCGCACAGAAAGTAATATTTTAAATTCAACAAGCATTGCTTAGCGCATATGAACAAGTTTTCAGCGCACAGGACAATACGAGCGAGTTTACTCAAAAATTACATCCCTGGTACATTCATCTGCCATAAGGCGGGGACCCTTCAGAACGTCCTTATAATAGTTCTCGGGCTTGCGATGCTCTTTCCCCGGCGGTGGCCCGTCCTTTACAAGCTTCTCACCGTCCAGCTTGCCCCAGTGCACCTTAGCGCGGGCAAGGGCCCTCCGGGCACCTTCGATGCAGACGGAGCGCTTGATGACCTCGACCCTTGGACAGGACTCCACCAGCCGCCGCACCAATCCGAAGTAGCTCCCAGGCAGGGCCTCTCCAGGCCACAGCCGAACTATGAGGCCCTTCATGGCCTGTTCGGCCGCCTTGTGGAGCTCGACCAGCTGCTTCAGCTGGTCGCTCAAGGGCACAGGGTGTCCGGCCTCAGCATACTGAGACCAGAACACCCTCTCCGTCGGGCTGCCCTCCTCAGCTCGATAGAACGCGACGGCATCGGATACGCTACGAGGAAGATCTGCGAACGCTCCTGGAGAGCTCCGGATTTGGGTAAGTAACAAGTAGCTTACTTTTGTATGTTTGCTTTGCATAAAAGAATGCCTTACCCGCCGCTATCTTTCTCACCGCATCCAACTCCTGGAAGGCCTTCTAGGGTTCGGCCTTGGCAGACTTGGCAGTCTCGATGGCCGCCGCGAGCTCGGATGCTTGCGTCTTCGAGTCAAGCTCCGAACTCTCATGTTTTTTCATGAGAGCTTGAAGCTCTTGCCGCGCCTCGCCGACCTGCGCCTCAAATTTCTCCCACTCGGTGCGCTCCGTGGCCGCTCTCTTCTCGGCCTCGGACAGCGCCTGCTTGAGGGTCGCCACCTCAGTTGTGGCCCCTACAATAAGCAGCATAATCCTGTCATTTTTTGCAATTGCATCTTTTTATATATATTTTTCTATAAAGTATCTCTTACCTTCTTTCTCCTCGAGCAGCCGCTTGGCAAAGCCGAGCTCTTGCTCGGACCGCTCGAGGCCCTGCTTCAGTGTGCCCACCTCCGCTGTCAGTGCGGCGGTCGCAAGCAGCGAAGCCTGCATACGCATATTGTCTCATTTTTTGTTAGACTACTACGAAATTTATTAGATCCTCTATTCAGCTTTTCTTTCCGAACGCCAAACAGAGCATCAGGGGCTACTGTCTATGCGGTAATACTCTTACATATTTTTTACTTACCTCGAAGCCTGTTAGAAGGCTGGCACAAGCTTCAGTCAGTCCGCTCTTGGCGGACTGAACCTTCTGGATCACCGCACTCATAATAGTGCGGTGCTCCTCGTCGATGGAGGCTCCCTTAAGCACCTCAAGTAGATTGTCCGGCGCCTCCAGTTGGACGGAGGCCACCGACTTAGTAGGCTTGCTCCTCTTAGAAGGAGGTCGCCTGCCGCAGTCCGGAACCATTGAGGATTCCGGCGCGGTGTCCGGCGCAAAACCGGACTTGGAGCCCTGGGGGGTCTTGTCCCCCTTACTCCCGGAGTCCGGGAGGTCGCCCCGCGGCTCCTCCGGGACCACCTCCTCTTGGCCCAGAACCTGTTGCGATGCCACTTCGGCGTCGTCCGCAGCGCGGGGGGAGGCAGCGGGCGGAACTGAATTCACGTCCGATGAATCCAGGGAGCCGCTCGACGACTCGTCGAGCCAAGCCTTGGGCGGGCTGCACAATTATATTCGACATAAGTAAAAGCTGTGCAACAAAGGAATATTATGAGTTACTCTGGTATCCGAATACTTATGATTCCGCTGGGCGCTTGGCCCTGTGCGGCCACTCCTCTTCGCCCTCGTCGGCGTCGGTGGAGTAGTCCGAAGGGAGGGTCTTCCCCTTCTTGGACCGTTCGGCCTCCCCTGTTGGGGCGGTCTTCCTCTTCTTTCCTCCCCCCGCTGGAGGGGGAGAGGCTTCTTCCTCCTCCTCCTCGTCTTCACGGGAGGAGTGCATCTTGGATTCGTCGGATGATGAATCCTACACCTCCAGACATCGGGCACTCTTTCGAGTCCCTGTGACCTTCTTCTTGGCCTTCTTCTCCGGCACCACATAAGGCACCGGAACCAGCAGCTTCGCTAAACGAGCATTGGCTGGGTCTTCGGGCAAGGGAACCAGACAGTCGATCTATCCAGATTTTACCTGCCAATCCTGTCAAAGGTAAGGGAGCTTAGATCCCACATAGAGTCAGACTATGAAAAACTAACATCCTATAAAAGGTAAAAATAGCTTACCGCACTAGCTTGACGCTATGTGCTGAATCCGCGATTCTCCGAAGCGGATGCGGGAGCCTCGGCGCCCTTGAATAGCACCTTCCAGACATCTTCGTATGTCGTGTCGAAGAGCCTGCTCAAGGTTTGGTGCTGCGCCGAGTCGAACTCCCACAGATTGAAGGCCCGTTGTTGACACGGGAGGATCCGACGGATGAGCATAACCTGGACTACATTGACAAGCTTGAGCTGCTTGTTCACTAGGGTTTGGATGCATGTTTGCAGTCCTGTCACATCTTCTTTGTAGCCCCATGACAGGCCCGTCTCTTTCCAGGACGTGAGCCGCGTGGGGGGTCTGGACCGGAACTCAGGGGCTGCGATCCATTCTGGATCGCGCGGCTCGGTGATGTAAAACCACCCTGACTGCCACCCCTTCAGGGTCTCCACAAAGGAGCCCTCGAGCCATAGGACATTGGCTATCTTGCCCGCCATGGCGCCTCCGCACTCCGCCTGGTTGCCGCGCACGACCTTCGGCTCGATGTTCAAGGTCTTGAGCCATAGGCCGAAATGGGGGCAGATGCAGAGGAAAGTCTCGCACACGACGATAAATGCCGATATGTTGAGGACAAAGTTCGGGGCCAGATCGTGGAAATCCAGGCCATCATAGCACATGAGCCCCGGGACGAACGGCTGGAGAGGAAAACCCAGTCCGCGGAGGAAGTGGGGAAGGAATACAACCCTCTCATGGGGCCTTGGGGTGGGGAGGAGCTGCCCCTTTTCGGGAAGCCGGTGCGCGATGTCGTTAGACAAGTATCCGGCCTTCCTCGGTTTTTTGATATGGCCCTCCGTGACGGAGGAGACCATCCACTTGCCTCCCGCTCCGGACATGGCTGGAGAAGGTTGAGGTGGAAAGTGCGGGCTTGGGTGCTGGAGCTCGAGTGCGCGGAAGATGGATAGGCAAAGGAGGAAGAAGGCGTAGGTAAAAAGGTGGATCCTTATCCCCTTATATGGGTGGATGCGACTATGCATCCCCACCAGCCTAGTAAAACTCGCTTATCTCCCAAGCTCCATGATAAATGGCGCGGTTGGGTTACCCACGTCCCTATTGATGAGAATCCTGTAAATGAGGGACACGATCTCTGGTTTGACAAGACGTGCCAAGGAAACCGCCTCGCAAAATGCGCTGAGGTGGGGGAGTAAAAACGATTCGAATAAAGGCTTGGTCGTAGTGTGATGTCACGCTACGGAATACGTCAGCAGATTAGATTTGTGTAAATATTATTCTCTCTTTGGCAATATGTGGAAACTTATTTTGCAGAGCCGGACACTATCCTTAGTGTTTGATAACTTCTATGAAGTACTTGGAGGAGGAACCCGCCTTGCAATGCCAAAGACAATCTGCGCGCTGGACTCGTCGTCATTGAACCCTGGTTCAGGGGCTACCAAGGGAGTCCTGGATTAGGAGGTGTCCGGATGGCCGGATTATACCTTCAGCCGGACTCCTGGACTATGAAGATACAAGATTGAAGACTCCGTCCCGTGTCCGGAAGGGACTTTCCTTGGCGTGGAAGGCAAGCTTGGCGATGCGAATATTTAGATCTCCTACCATTGTAACCGACTTTGTGTAACCCTAACCCTCTTTGGTGTCTATATAAACCGGAGGGTTTTAGTCCGTAGGACAACATAGAACAATCATACCATAGGCTAGCTTCTAGGGTTTAGCCTCCTTGATGTTGTGGTAGATCTACTCTTGTACTACCCATATCTTAAATATTAATCAAGCAGGACATAGGGTTTTACCTCCATTAAGAGGGCCCGAACCTGGGTAAAACATTGTGTCCCTTGTCTCCTGTTACCATCCGCCTAGACGCACAGTTCAGGACCCCCTACCCGAGATCCGCCGATTTTGACACCGACAGTGCTTGATCAGGTGCGAGCTCAAGCATCCTGGCTAGTACGGGATCTGATGAGCCTTCAGGAAGGGGGGCCGAACACCTGATCATTTTCGCCTTTCCTATCCAGTCCTGGCCAAGAGCAATTTTTTCATAATGATGTTAGGACAAATGAAAAGATAGCGTGTTCGGCCGCAGAATTACTTACGTGGGTATCTGGACGGTTGCAGTTTAGACCCGCATCCTCAGTGGAGTCCGGACACTTTATATGTGATCCGAAGAACAATCCGTACATCCCTTCAAGCGTCATGCCGAAGAATTGCTGAATAGTTCGCGGTCCTTCCGGGTTGAACTCCCACATACGGAGAGGTCGACGTTGACAGGGCATGACCGACGAACTAGCATGACTTGCAATACCTTGACAAGGCTAACATCTCTCTTGAGGAATCTTGGATGCGACTCTGCAATGTCGGCACGTCATTAACTGTCCCCCAGTCCAGCCCCTTGTTGACCCATGACGCCAGTTGCGGCAGGGACAGCTACCCACTTAGTACTTCGGGGAGCCGTGATGTAAAACCACTCTCGATGCCATAAGTCGGACTTCTCCGGGAAGGAACCCTTTGGCCATGGAGCATCGGCGCCTTTGCTTTTTATGGCACCTCCGCATTCTGCGTGTCACCCATCAATCATCTTCGGCTACACATTGAAGGTCTTGAGCCATAAGCCGAAGTGTGGGGTGATACGGAGGAAGGCCTCACACACGACGATGAATGACGAGATGTGAAGGATGGAATCCGGAGCCAGGTCATGGAAATCGAGCCCATAATAGAACATAAGCCCTCTAACAAAGGGACCAATACTAAAGCCTAGCCCTCGGAGGAAGTGGGAAACAAATACGACACTCTCATTGGGTTCGGGAGTAGGGATGACCTGCCCTTGAGCAAGCAGCCTATGCGACATTTCGGCGGTCAGATAGCTGGCTTCTCTTAGCTTCTTGATGTCCTCCTCTATGACAGAGGAGGCCATCCACCGGCCTTGAAGGTTGGATCCGAACATGATTGAAGGTCTGAAGCGCTTAGCCTGAGCCTTGGGTGTTGGAATTCGAGGTGGGGGAAGGGAAGGATCCAGCGCGAGAAGAAAAGGACAGGACTTGGCCCCTTCATAAAGAGGGTGAATATCAAGCGTCCTCCGCGTGGCCGTTTGGAACTTGCCTAAAATAGAGGAGTCATACCAGCAGGCACGATTGGATTACCCACACCCGTATTGATGAGAATCCCGTGATAAGGGGACATGATCTCTGCTTCGACAAGACGTGCCAAGAAAACCGCCTCGCAATATGTGCAGTAGCTGGTTGAGAAAAACGGTTCGAATAATGACTGGGTCATGGCGTGATGTCCCGCTATGAAAAGTTGTTAGCGGATTAGATTTGTTGAAATATTATACTCTCTACAATGGTATGTGGAATTTGTTTTACAGAGCCGGACACGATCCTTGTGTTCAAATTCTTCTATGGAGTATTCGAAGGAAGAACCCGCCTTGCAATGCTGAAGACAATCTGCGCGCCGGACTCATAGTCATAGATGCCTCGTTCAGGGGATACTGAGGGAGTCCTAGATTAGGGGGTCCTCGGACAGCCGGACTATATACTTTGGCCGGACTGTTGGACTATGAAGATACAAGACTGAAGACTTCGTCCCGTGTCCGGATGGGACTTTCCTTGGCGTGGAAGGCAAGCTTGACAATTCGGATATGTAGATCTCCTCCCTTGTAACTGACTCTGTGTAACCCTAGCCCCCTCCGGTGTCTATATGAATCAGAGGGTTTAGTCTGTAGGACAAGAACAATGATAATCATAGGCTAGCTTCTAGGGTTTAGCCTCTACGATATCGTGGTAGATCAACTCTGGTAATACTCATATCATCAAGATCAATCAAGCAGGAAGTAGGGTATTACCTCCATCGAGAGGGCCCGAACCTGGGTAAACATTGTGTCCCCCGCCTCCTATTACCATCCGCCTTAGACGCACAGTTTGGGACCCCCTGATGAGGAAATAAACCTGGGGTAGGGTAATAGGCCTGACCTATACGTCCTACCTAAGGTCCTTGTCCTAAGAGCAAAGTAATTCAAGAATCAGAAGAAGGGATCCAGCAAAGATGTCGAGTGAAGTCCACTCGACCTACCATTCACTCGGAGACTCCTCTTTATCCAGGTAACTCGACCATCAAACCACTCGACATATAAGAAGACCTAAAGCCGCTCTACACATCAACGGTCGGGCATTTACTCATACATTTAATGATCATTTGTAGTGCTTCCTTGCAGGCGTTACCTGTAATGCCACCTCTTTATGTACATTGAATCCTATGTAACAAAGGGGAGCTGGGGTCCTGGCGCACTTTATATAAGCCACCTCCCTCCTCTGGGACAAGGGTTCGCACCCCCTGTAATGCACATGCTTATAATCCAGTCGACCGCCTCCGGGCTCCGAGACGTAGGGCTGTTACTTCCTCCGAGAAGGGCCTGAACTCATAAAACTTGCGTGTACAACTCCTCCATAGCTAGGATCTTGCCTCTACATTACTACCCCCATTCCACTGTCAGACTTACAACCACGACAGTTGGCGCCCACCATGGGGCCGGTGTCTTAGCGACTTGTTGGAGAAGTTGCAATTTTTCCGATCCCCTTCATCATGGTTTCAGGCGGAGGTTTGGCGGAGGGCCGCAAGATCCGTCTCGGCGTGCTTGTGTTTGTTGCCGACGACTGCGCTTGGCTTCAGGAGGCTCCACTCGACGTTGACGCACTCCCCGTCCGCGGGGCAACGCACTTTCACGCGTGCGTCCGCGGCGTCCTTCTGCGGCAGCCGTCGACCCAGTATCGGTCGACTCCTGTGGCGTCCTACCTCCCTGCCGCTCGACGGTGCAAGCGTTCCGGTCGATCAAGGCTTCAGCGGTGGGTGAGGCATGCGGTGGCTCGCCAGTCGGCCACCCCCCAAGTCACGGCGATCGAGCCCGACGAAACTCTCTACGGCCTGTTCGACTGGCTCCGCAGAGATTGCATCCGAGTCCGATAGCAGTGATCCTGCGGCAGAGGTCCTCGTGGTCGATGGACCTCACAGTCCTCCCGGCTTCCCCCGCGCCGACGGTGGCGATGGTGGAGGCGATCCGTCACGTGTCCATGAGGAGTACCTCCCCGAGCCACTCTCTTTGCAGCAGAGGGAATAACTTCGCCGCCGAAACATGGATGCACTTCACACTCCTATCATGGGAGAAACCCCCGAGGCCCGGGCCTTGGAGGACGCCCGCCTGGCCAACTTGGCTGAGCGCACTCAACTGGAGAACCTCCAGCGCGTACTCGACGAGCGTGCGCGACAGCGGGTTCCAGAATCCAGTCGACGACAACTCTTTCCACCTCCGACTCAGGTATATCGAACCCCGATCCAGAATCTCACAGCTGCAGCTCGACCCATCATTTCAGTCGGTCCATCATATATCATCTTAATTGCCGTTCACTTGCATGACCAAATGATGTGAAAAATAATAAGAGTGCACGTGCATTGGACTAAGCTGGAATCTGCGAGCATTCAATAAACAGGAGAAGACAGGGCAATATGGGCTCTTGGTTATACCAACAATAATGCATATAAGAGCCACTTCAACAATTTAATCATAGTCTTCTCGTACTGACCCCCAAAGAAAAGAAAAGAAATAAAACTAGTTACACGGGAAAGCTCCCAACAAGCTAAAGAAGAACGGGAAATATTTTTGGGATTTTCTTTTTAATTATTACTACTACAGCAAGAAAAGTAAACTATTACTAATTTTTTGGTTTTTTCTTAAGGTTTAACGAACACACAAGAAGAAAGCAGGAAAAAGAAAATAAACTAGCATGGATATTACAGTGAAAGAGTATGAGCACCGACATCTTGCAATGAGTGTGTGTGAACATAAATGTAATGTCGGTGAGAAATACGTACTCTCCCAAGCTTAGGCTTTTGGCCTAAGTTGGTTTGTTGCCAAGGATAGCCTGGCGGATACCTGTAGGTGTAGCTGGGGTCGTACTGCGATGAAGAATAGTTGGGATCATACTGTGATGAAGAATACTCTGACTGCCACTAGTTGACAGCCATCTCTGGATCCCAAGAATAAACAGACTGTCGTGGAGGCTCATCTTGTGGTTCAGGTTCCGGGGCTGGTGCAGGATTCCGTTAGGCTTGAACGGCAGCCCACGTAACGAGATAGGGTCCTGCAAAATTAAACAAAGAAGGAGCAGGCAAGGTAATAGTTTCAGGATGATGTTTATGAAAGAATAATTTATATTTGAGCTCTCCTTCCCTGCCCTTAACGAGAAAATCATGCGCTAGCATACTCTTATAATCTAGATAAGCACTAGGCAGCAATTTTTCTTCTTTCTCATGAAACCTAATAGCTATGTTACCATGTGCAGTGAGGCGTGAAGCATAATGCCTCCAAAGATGGGACCCTTAGTACGGTTCATACTTAACTGTCTAGCAATAATTCCGCCCATGCTAACAGTGTTATCGCGGTATAAACCATGGAACAAAATAATAATATTAGGAACACTAAGGTTCCCACAGTTCCCGCGACCAATCAAGCAACGACTAGCAAATAAGGCAAAATTGCGTAATACAGGAAAATGTATGCTAGTGTTTCTTGCATCAGAAACCTTCCTGGTTTCTCCCACAGAGATAGTGTTAATAAAAGCTTCCACCTCTTTACGGGGTGGTTCCTCTAAGGTACCCTCAGGGGGTATGTTGCAGACTTCGCAAAACTTAGACAATGGCATCTTCTTAACAACGTCATATAAATGAAACACTACTGAAGGAGGTGATTCCTTAGGGAAAAGTAGAAGTTTTCCACAAAAGTATTTGTGAGTAAGAGATACTGAGGACGTTGGTTGCGGACGAAATCGGTGAGGCCGGCATTCTCAATCAATGAATAGAAATCCTCATAAATCCCGGCTTGTCTCAAGAAATTATCAGAAGGCCATTCACACGGCTGGATCTCCGCGGTACGAGGCAAATTATATTTGGGCCTCTGTGCTTCTTCATTTTGTTTCTCCTTCGAGCTTCGGCTCGACGAGCCCCTCAAAAGTCTCTTCATTATTTTCTGAAATAATCTGAAATTTCTAGTAACTTCAAACAAAGGTGAACCAACTTCAACAAAACTAATAGCAACTACTCCTACAAGTGCCTAGAACCTATATCAAGCATTAGAACTACTTGGAACCATATAAATTTGACATGCAAGCTCAAGAATAGAGTACTAGAACAAAAACTAAATGGACCGATGGAGGAGTCACATACCAATTAACAATCTCCCCAAGCAGTTTTGCGGGAGGTGCTTTGAGCAAGGAGATTGAAAATTACAGCATAGAGGGCTGGAACCCGTTCTTGAGTTGGTTTTTTGTGTTTGTGGGAGGAAGAAGAAAAGGATAGGTGCTGGAATAAGTGGAGGAGGGCCACCGTGGGCCCACGAGGCAGGGGGCACGCCCAAGGGGGTAGGGCACGCCCTCCACCCTCATGGCCAGGTGGCAGCTCCCCCCGCGGTGATTTTTGCACCATAAATCCTCAAAAATTCCCGAAAAATCATATTAAATTGGCATGTCATTCTGAGGACTTTTATTTTTGGGATATTTTTATATTGCATGGATAGATCAGGAAACAGACAGAAAAATACTATTTTTACTTTATTTCAACTAAATAGCAGAAAGTATAGAGAAGGTACAGAAGGTTGTGCTTCTAGTTTCATCCATCTCATGCTCGTCAAAAGGAATCCACTAACAAGGTTGATCAAGTCTTGTTAACAAACTCATTCCGATTAACATGAAACTGGAGATATTTCGAATAACACTATGTTACCTCAACGGGGATATGCACATCCCCAATAATAAGTATATCATATTTCTTTTTGATAGTAGGAAGAGTAAATTCAAAACCTCCAAATATAATCGATGGAATTTTTCCAATAGAGTTGATACTGTGGACTTGAGGTTGTTTCCTCGGAAAGTGTACCGTATGCTCATTACCATTAACATGAAAAGTGACATTGCCTTTGTTGCAATCAATAACAGCCCCTGCAGTATTAAGAAAAGGTTTTCCAAGAATAATAGACATACTATCGTCCTTGGGAATATCAAGAATAACAAGGTCCATTAAAATAGTGATGTTTGCAACCACAACAGGCACATCCTCAGAAATACCGACAGGTATAGCAGTTGATTTATCAGCCATTTGCAAAGATATTTCAGTAGGTGTCAACTTATTCAAGTCAAGTCTATGATATAAAGAAAGAGGCATAACACTAACACCGGCTCCAAGATCATATAAAGCAGTTTTAACATAGTTTCTCTTAATGGAGCATGGTATAGTGGGTACTCCTGGATCTCCAAGTTTCTTTGGTATTCCACCCTTAAAAGTATAATCAACAAGCATGGTGGAAATTTCAGCTTCCGGTATCTTCGTAACAATGTCTTTCATGTACTTAGCATACGGATTCATTTTGAGCATATCAGTCAATCGCATACGCAAAAAGATAGGTCTAATCATTTCAGCAAAGCTCTCAAAATCCTCATCATCCTTTTTCTTGGATGGTTTGGGAGGAAAAGGCATGGGTTTCTGAACCCAAGTTTCTCTTTATTTACCATGTTTCCTAGCAACAAAGTGTCTCTTATCATAACGTTGATTCTTTGATTGTGGGTTTTCAAGATCAACAGCAGGTTCAACTTCTACATCATTATCATTACTAGGTTGACCATCATCATGAACATCATCATTAACATTTTCATGAGGTCCATGTTCATTACCAGATTGTGTTTCAGCATCAGACATAGAAATATCATTTGGATTATCAGGTGGTTCATCAATAGGTTCACTAGAAGTTTGCACAGTTCTATCATTTTTCTTTTTCTTCTTTTTAGAAGAGCTAGGTGCATCAATATTATTTCTTTGAGAATCTTGCTCAATTCTCTTAGGGTGGCCTTCAGGATACAAAGGTTCCTGGGTCATTCTACCAGTTCTAGTAGCCACTCTAACAACATAATCATTTTTCTTGCTATTCATTTCATCGAGCAATTCTTTTTGAGGTTTAAGTACTTGTTTTACTTGAGTGGTAACCATAGAAGCATGTTTGCTAACATGTTTAAGTTCACCTCTAATATTAGCCATGTAATCACCCAAGTATTTAATCATATTGGAATCATATTTCAATTGTCTACCAAAATAAGCATTGAAGTTTTCTTGTTTGACAATAAAATTATCGAACTCATCAAGGCATTGTCTAGCAGACTTATAATGAGGAATATCACCTTCATCAAACCTATAGAGAGAATTTACCTTTACTACCTCTGTTGGGTTATCGGGATCAGGAGGTTCTTCAATAGGTAATGGATCAAGATCATATGTTTCTTTGATAGGCGGTAAATTAAGACCATGTATTTCGTCAATAGGAGGTAGATTCTTAACATCTTCAGCTTTAATAACTTTTTCTTTCATAGATTTCTTTGCCACTTGCATGTCTTCGGGACTGAGAAATAGAACATCTCTCTTCTTCGGAGTTGGTTTAGGAATAGGCTCAGTAATTGGAGCAGGAGCTGGCTCAGGAGGTGCCCAATTATTTTCATTTTTCCACATATTATTCAATAGAATTTCAGCTTCATCCGGTGTTCTTTCCCTGAAAAGAGAACCAACACAACTATCCAGTTAATCTCTGGAAGCATCGGTTAGTCCATTATAAAAGATATCAAGTATTTCATGTTTCTTAAGAAGATGATCGGGCAAAGCATTAAGTAACTTGAGAAGCCTCCCCCAAGCTTGTGGGAGACTCTCTTCTTTAATTTGCACAAAGTTGTATATTTCCTTTAAAGCACCTTATTTCTTATGAGCAGGGAAATATTTAGCAGAGAAGTAATAAATAATATCCTGGGAACTACGCACACAACCAGGACTAAGAGAATTAAACCATATCTTAGCATCACCCTTTAATGAGAATGGAAATATTTTAAGGATATAAAAGTAGCGCGATATCTCATCATTAGTGAACAGGGTGGCTATATCATTTAATTTAGTAAGATGTGCCACAACAGTTTCAGATTCATAGCCATGAAAAGGATCAGATTCAACCAAAGTAATTATATCAGGATCAACAGAGAATTCATAATCCTTATCGGAAACACAAATAGGTGAAGTAGCAAAAGCAAGATCAGGCCTCATTTTATCTCTAAGTGATTCTTTGTTCCATTTAATTAATAGCCTTTTAAGCTCGTTTCTATCTCTGCAAGCTAAAATAGCGGTAGAAGATTCCATATCAAAAACATAACCCTCAGGAATAACAGGCCTATCTTCATCATCACTTTCATGATTATAATCAGATTCAATAATTTCTTTCTCTCTAGCCCTAGAAATTTGTTCATCAAGAAATTCACTAAGGGGCACAGTAGTATCAGGCATAGAAGTAGTTTCATCATAAGTATCATGCATAGCAGAAGTGGCATCATCAATAACATGCGACATATCAGAACGAATAGCAGAAGCAGGTTTAGGTGTCGCTAGCTTACTCATAACGGAAGGTGAATCAAGTGCAGAGCTAGATGGCAGTTCCTTACCTCCCCTCGTAGTTGAGGGATAAATTGTTGTCTTAGCGTCTTTCAAGTTCTTCATAGTGTCCAGCAAATATAAATCCCAAGTGACTCAAAGAATAGAGATATGCTCCCCGGCAACGGCGCCAGAAATTAGTCTTGATAACCCACAAGTATAGGGGATCGCAACAGCTTTTGAGGGTAGAGTATTCAACCCAAATTTATTGATTCGACACAAGGGGAGACAAAGAATATTCTCAAGTATTAGCAGCTGAGTTGTCAATTCAACCACACCTGGAAACATAGTATCTGCAGCAAAGTGTGTAGTAGCAAAGTAATATCATAGTGGTGGTAACGGTAACAAAAAGAGTACTGAAAGCAAAGTAATATTTTGGTGTTCTGTAGTGATTGTAACAATAGCAACGGGAAAGTAAATAAGCGGAAACTAGTATATGGAAAGCTCGTAGGCATCGGATCAGTGATGGATAATTATGCCGGATGCGGTTCATCATGTAACAGTCATAACATAGGGTGACACAGAACTAGCTCCAATTCATCAATGTAATGTAGGCATGTATTCCGAATATAGTCATACGTGCTTATGGAAAAGAACATGCATGACATCTTTTGTCCTACCCTCCCGTGGCAGCGGGGTCCTATTGGAAACTAAGGGATATTAAGGCCTCCTTTTAATAGAGAACCGGAACAAAGTATTAGCACATAGTGAATACATGAACTCCTCAAACTATGGTCATCATCGGGAGTGGTCCCGATTATTATCACTTCGGGGTTGCCAGATCATAACACATAGTAGGTGACTATAGACTTGCAAGATAGGATCAAGAACACACATATATTCATGAAAACATAATAGGTTCAGATCTGAAATCATGGCACTCGGGCCCTAGTGACAAGCATTAAGCATAGCAAATTCATAGCAACATCAATCTCAGAACATAGTGGATACTAGGGATCAAACCCTAACAAAACTAACTCGATTACATGATAAATCTCATCCAACCCATCCCCGTCCAGCAAGCCTATGATGGAATTACTCACGCACGGCGGTGAGCATCATGAAATTGGTGATGGAGGATGGTTGATGATGACGACGGCGACGAATCCCCCTCTCTGGAGCCCCGAACGGACTCCAGATCAGCCCTCCCGAGAGGTTTTAGGGCTTGGCGGCGGCTCCGTATCGTAAAACGCGATGATTTCTTCTCCTTTATTTTTTCTCCCCGAAAGCAAATATATAGATTTGGAGTTGGCGTCGGAAATTTTCCAGGGGGGCCCATGAGGTAGGGGGCGCGCCCTAGGGGGGCGCCCCCACCCTCGTGGACAGGGTGTGGGCCCCCTAGTCTTCATATTTGGCGAGGATTTTTTACTATTTATTGTAAGATATTCCGTGGAGTTTCAGGTCATTCCGAGAACTTTTGTTTTCTGCACATAAAACAACATCATTGCAATTTTGCTGAAAACAACGTCAGTCCGGGTTAGTTCCATTCAAATCATACAAGTTAGAGTCCAAAACGAGGGAAAAAGTGTTTGGAAAAGTAGATACGACAGAGACTTATCAAGCGGCTTCACTCATATGCTTGTAGTAGTCGACAAGTTTACCAAATGGATTGAAGCTAAACCTATCAAGAATCTTGAAGCCAGCTCTGCTGTCAGTTTCACCAAAGAGTTGACATTCAGATATGGGGTTCCGCATAGCATCATCACTGATAACGGGTCGAACTTCGATTCTGATGAGTTTAGAGCCTTCTGCGCTTCTCAAGGCACATGAGTCGACTATGCTTCAGTCGTGCACCCTCAGTTGAATGGGCAAGCAGAAAGAGCAAATGGCTTAATTCACAAGGGACTGAAACCTCAACTCATGCGTGACCTCAAGCACGTGGCAGGCGCCTGGGTCGATGAACTTCCATCAGTTCTTTGGGGTTTGTGGACAACTCCCAATCGGTCGACTGGCCGAACTCTGTTCTTTTTGGTTTATGGAGCTGAAGCTGTTCTGCCCAGTGACCTGCTCCACAACGCACCCCGGGTCGAACTCTTCTCTGAAGAGGAAGCAGAGCAGGCCCGGCAGGATACAGTCGACCTCTTAGAGGAGGAAAGAGAGATGGCCTTGATCCGGTTCACCATTTATCAGCAAGACTTGCGTCGATTCCATGCCAGAAACGTGAGGGGTCGAGCCTTTCAAGAGGGAGACTTGGTTCTTCGAGTGGATCAACAGAAGCCACACAAGCTCGCCCCTGCTTGGGAAGGCCCCTTCATTATCACCAGAGTTCTCCACAATGGACCATGCCATCTTTACAATGTCGAGCATCAGAAAGACGAGCCACGAGCTTGGAACGCGGAGCTGTTCCGCCCCTTTTATTCTTAAGTACTCACTCGGATGAGATGTAATAAGAAATACCTTTGTAGTTTATTTATCAAAGACAAGAGCTTTATACTCTTCCTAAACGATTGTTGTCGCTTTTGTTTGAGTTTGAAATCCCCCAGTGGGTGACTTCGCTGCGAATCCGTTTCGCCCAAGTCTGAAAAATCCTACCGAGTGGCGAGCAAGACTCTCACTCGGGGGCTTAGCAGCGAATCTGTTTCACCTAAGTTTGAAAAATCCTACCGAGTGGCGAGCAAGCCTCTCCCTCGGGGGCTTAGCTGCAGTCCAGTACTCGCCTAAGTTCAAAAAATCCTACCAAGTGGTGAGTCAGCCTTCCACTCGGGGACTTAGCTGCAGTCCAGTACTCACCTAAGTTTGAAAAAATTCTACCGAGTGGAGATCAATCCTCCCACTCGGGGGCTTAGCTACAGTCCAGTACTCGCCTAAGTTTGAAAAAATCCTACCGAGTGGTGAGCTAGCCTTCAATTCAGGGGCTTAGCTGCAATCCAGTACTCGCCTAAGTTTGAAAAAATCCTACCGAGTGGAGAGCAATCCTCCCACTCGGGGGCTTAGCTGCAGTCCAGTACTCGCCTAAGTTTGAAAAAAGAGTGGAGAGCAATCCTAACACTCGGGGCCTTAGTTGCAGTCCAGTGCTCGCCTAAGTTTGAAAAATCCTACCGAGTGGTGAGCAAGCCTCTCACTTGGAGGCTTAGCTGCAGTCCAAGTACTCGCCTAAGTTTTGAAAAATCCTACCGAGTCGTGAGCCAGCCTCCTACTCGGGGGCTTAGCTGTAGTCCAGTACTCGCCTAAGTTCAAAAAAATCCTACCGAGTGGTGAGCCAGCCTTCCACTCGGGGGCTTAGCTGCAGTCCAGTACTCGCCTAAGTTTGAAAAAATCCTACTGAGTGGAGAGCAATCCTCCCACTCGGGGGCTTAGCTGCAGTCTAGTACTCGCCTAAGTTCAAAAAATACTAACGAGTGGAGAGCAATCCTCCCACTCGGGGGCTTAGCTGCAGTCCAGTACTCGCCTAAGTTTGAAAAATTCCTACCGAGTGGAGAGCAATCCTCCCACTCGGGGGCTTAGCTGCAGTCCAGTACTCGCCTAAGTTTGAAAAAAGCTTACCGAGTGGAGAGCAATCCTGCCACTCGGGGGCTTAGCTGCAGTCCAGTACTCGCCTAAGTTCAAAAAGTCATGCCGAGTGGTGAGCAATCCTCCCACTCGGAGGCTTAGCTGCGGTCCAAGTACTTGCCTAAGTTTGAAAAATCCTACCGAGTGGTGAGCAATCCTCCCACTCGGGGGCTTAGATGCAGTCCAGTACTCGCCTAAGTTTGAAAAAATCCTACCGAGTGGAGAGCAATCCTACCACTCGGGGGCTTAGCTGCAGTCCAGTACTCGCCTAAGTTTGAAACGCATCCCTATCCGCAAGGACGACGAGGTGCAGGTCGACTGCAACCTTCTCCTTCGGAGTTACACCACAAGTACAATGTGCGCTCCATCCCTATCCGCAAGGGCGACGAGGTGTATGTCGACTGCAACCTTCTCCTTCGGAGCTACGCCACAAGTACAATGTGCGCTCTATCCCTATCCGCAATGACGACGAGGTGCAGGTCGACTGGAGACTCCACCTCAGAGCTGCATCTCAAGCACAAAGATTATTCCAAGTGAAGAACAAATTCCACTCGAAGGCAAACGCAAGCACATTCAGAAATAAACCAAGTTCAGATAAATCCTAAAGTTCCGGACGATGGATCAAAAGTGTTCGAGCGTCAAGCCCGAAGAAGTTTAACGGTTACACAATCACTCGGCATTTCGAGGCAAATAAAGCTGGAGCATAATGTTTTTCGGTCACGCATCAGGAGAAGGACTCGCTGGGTCGCAGAAACTGTCAAGGTCTATGTTGTCTGCAATACGAGTGGCGGCATCAAGGTAAGTGTCCATGAAGGACTGGAAAGTGTGTTTCTTTGTGTTAGCAACCTTGAGTTCTGCCAGCTTGTCTTCTTTGACATCTTTGCAGTGCACTCGGACCAAGGACAACGCGACATCAGCGCCACAGTGAGCGGATGACTTCTTCCATTCTCGCACTTGCTCGGGGATTTGATTCAGTCGAGCCATCAGGGACTCAAGATCTTGAGACAGTTCCGCCTGAGGCCAGAGTTCAGCATCAACCCGAGTCATCGCAGCTTTGAGGTGGGCAAGATAAGCAACCGCGCTGTCCATACGAGATTCCAACCGCAACACATTCATCGCAACATCATCCTTGACTGGACAGTTTATGGGATCAAGACCCGTCTCGACCCTCCCAGTTTCTGCTTCAAAGTCTTGGCATAACTCTGCACAGTCGAGTAAATGGTGAGTCAACGGTATAATTAGACTTGGCAGTAGACAGAAATAAGACAGATTAATCAGTAACTTCATGTTTTAAGACCAGCTATGCACCAAGCTGGCCTAGATAAGACTCCAGCTCGCCATTCTTGGCCCTGAGACTCCCAAGCTCGTCAGTTAGTTTGTCCTTGTCCTTCTTCAGTCGCTCGACCTCCCGATTGGTGTCAGAAACAACAGTCTTCAGCTCGGAGTTCTCTTCTTCTAACTTGCCGACTGAAGCGAGCTTCTTGTCAGCAAGCGCCGTTTTCTCTCGCGCTTCCTTCTGTGCCGCAGCAAGATCCAGATCCTTCTTCTCCAAAGCGTGCTTCATTTTCTCTAAAGAAATAACATTCTTCGGACTGCTTGGAGTTGGCGGTTTTCACTACATACATCTGCTCGAGTGGAGTCACTCGATTCAAAAAATGGAAAGGAAAAGTGCCAGCAGTGGGATATACAGTTGGCGATTGGTTACCTCCCATGGCAGCTACTTCATCATGAGCGGTCTTGAGATTCTTCTTGGCCAATTCCAGATCAAGGTTGAGGCTGATTTGCTGTTTGTTCATTGTAGAAAGCTGAGCCCCAAGATCACAAGATTTCTGCAGTTAAAGCCATATAAGTCGACCGAGATAAAAAGGCATCACAATGATAGCTACTCTAAGACTACCACCAAACCAAACATTCAACGGCAGTCTCGGGGACTACACCCAGTGGGTGCACTTAGCGTGCCCCCACTTATTTTGTAAAAGAAAAAAAGAAAAAAAGAGAGAGGTTCAGATTCTCAGGCCACAGTCGACTGCCCACAGCCAACTATGGTCTCAGGGGCTACACCCAGTGGGTGCACTCGGCGTGCCCCCACTGGTTTTGGTTCCACTCGACGTGGTCTACCCAGCTCGAGTTGCAAAAAAATATATATAAAGTTCCTATTCTCAGACCGCAGTCGACTGCCCGCAGTCAACTATGGTCTCGGGGACTACACCCAGTGGGTGCACTCAGCGTGCCCCCACTAGTGCAAAGATTCAGCTCGAATCGACACAAAGAGACATACAATTTCAAAACAGCCACACTCGAGTGGGTGATCAGACAAGAAATATGGTCGATCGGAAATCAACTAACCTGGACATTGGCTTGCAGAGCAGCTCTGGCGTTGAAGGCCACCTGACTAGCCTCATGCACCACTTTCATTTGCCCCATCACAAGATTCAACTGAAGAAGAGCTTCCTTGGCAGCAGCTAGTGGATCGTCCGGAGTTTGATATGCAGTGAAAAGTGATGAAGGCAGAGCAATCAAAGCAGTCGCCGGATCTAAAGCGTGGAGTTGTATTGGCGCAGCAGAAGCCTGAGCAGCCGATCCTGATGGGAAATCAGTCGACAGCGGGACAGCGAAGGTGACGTTGGTTCGAGTCAGATCTGTCGATCGCTCGACTGCCTTGCCAGGCGTCACAGCCGACCGAGGAACCTGGACTTCAGGCGCCTTCCCGCTCAGTTCCTTGTCCTTCCTCCTCTTCCCTCTCAGCGATACTTCTTCTTCATCGTCCGGGAGCACAACAACGTCTCGTGGAACTGCAATAAACAGAGAAAGTCATCAGGATAACTGACAAACCATCCAATCGACCAAATAAATTCGAATCGGGCAGACTTAGCTTTGGAGGTAGCGGCGTCGTCGGTTTCCTCGTCGTCTGGAGTCTTGTCAATGTCCATATTAGTCGCCAATGAGGTCGGGCTATAAAGATTCATCATCCTCCACTCGTTTAGAACAAGAAAACCGGTCGGAACAAGAAAATACGAGAAGAACGTTTACCCAGAGGCAACAGGGACGTCCATCTTGATTCTAGGCAAGGTCTTCCGAGCCTTTGAAGGATTAATTTTGTGCTGCTTGGTGACCTTCTCAGCCAATTCTGGAGTCGAGGACCGAGCGCGCTTGTGAGGTGGATCACTCGACGGCAAAGCTTTGCCGCGCCTGCTTGCGGGATCATGGCACTGCTTGGATCGACGTTCAGAAAGAGGCGGTGAGTCGGCTACCTCCTCATCGTCCGACTCTTCGCTCTCGTCTTCGTCATCGTCAGCTGGGAACTCCCACTTGCCGCTCTCCTCGGCACTGTCCTCGCCCTCTTGATCTTTCTCCAGAGCGTGTTCACCATTGGGCATTGAATACATCTCTGTGTAGATCTGTAAAACAAGGAACCAAACATAAGTCAGTCGGATCAACAAACAGTCGGAAAATACGTTTAAAAATTCAGTTGTGATGACCAGACCTTGTCTGGCAGGTTGTTGTCGCTGAAAGGGTCGACTCTCCTAGCTCCCCTGGGGTTGTGCTTGTTCCCAGTGATACCCCTCAACCACTCGGCCATTGTTTTGGCCTCCACCTCCTCCGGATGCACCCGAGCAGTCACTACAAAAAAAATACACTTCCGTGATGATACATGTTTGTCACAGTAGGTCGCTTTTTTGTCATGCATGTACATCCATGACAAATTTATGATAGAATCAAGATAGTCATACCTGTGCTGTCGCAGAAGTGTTCCATGACATTACCAAAATTATCATCACGGAAGTGTCCACTTCCATGACGATAAATTGCGCGTCACAGAAGTGCTTTCGTCAAGGGTGACCGACACATGGCATCCATCATAACGGAACGCCATTAAGCTATCGGGTCGGGTTTTGGATCCGATAACCCGTTAACAGCCCCGACCAATGGGAAATTTCCACGTGTAAAATTCTTATTGGCCGGACGAAACACGTGTTAGCTCATCAGTGGGTCAGATAGGCGCCTATGATACGTCGACACGTGGCACGGCCCAACAGATGCCCATTCCTGTGAAAAGGCTGGCCCATTTGACTTGGTCAAAAGCTGGCGGGCCGGCCCATGGAAAGCCTGTTAATGGCCTGTTCGCATATAGCCCATTTACAGCCTGCAAACCCAAGGTCCGTTACGCCTTATCCGAATTAGGCCCAGTAGCGTCATCTGGGCCATTCAATATGATTCCAGCCCGTTTTCACTTCTGGCCCATGTATGGCCCATGACGTCTTTCGGCCCATACGAGGCCCTATGTAACTCTTGGCCTATTAACGGCCCGTGGTGAAACTGGCCCGTAATGAACAGTGTATCACTTTATACCCATTAACGGCCTGTTATTCCGTTGGGCCGTTTCCAGCCCATGTTATCTTTCGGCCTTCTCAGACCCCATTTTTTCTTGGGCTCATTTCCAGCATTCGTTTACTTACGGCCCGTTACTGTCATTTTCTGCTTGTGGGCCAAATTCAGCCCGTGGTTACAGTCGGCCCGTTTGTGGTCCATTAATACGTTGGGCCGTTTTCATAGCGTCATCAAATACGGCCTATTAATGATGGCCCGTGATGGTCGGTACATGAATGGACGATTCCAACTCTAGCCCGTTTACAGCCATAATGCGGCCTGTTATTGGCCCATGTTTGGCCAATCGATCATACGGCCCGTATAAGGCCCATTGATGATACGGCCCGTAGAAGGCCCATTGTTTCTACGGCCCGTAGAAGGCCTACTGTTTCTATGGCCCGTAGAAGGCCCATTGTTTCTACGGCCCGTAGGAGGCCCAGTATCACTACAGTAAATATTAGACCATGGTTATTTTGGCCTAGTTTTAAAAAATAGGTTATTGCAGCCTCTAGTTAACCACGGAAAAATAACTGCAGTTATTAGAAGCAAAAAAATAAACAAGACAACAAGGAAATAAATAAGCAAGCAACTAACGCTAGGCTATCACGGCTATTACACATATTACATCCACTCGCCATCAAAGTTTGCCACCAGTGCAAATATAGGGAACAAAGCAGCATATCATATACACTGGCCGTCAAAATTTGCCACCAGTGCAAATAAACGCGGCAGCAAAACAAGAGCATAACTGAAACAACTTCAGAAGAGCTCAAGAAACGTTATCCTGGGTATCCACGATGCTGGCAATAAGCTTAGCAAGCTGATTAGCTTTGTCCTGTTTGGCGCTAAAATCCTCCAACGCTTGCTATTGCACCAGAAAGTATGCATCTGAATGCTCCAGGGACTTCCGCAGTCCTTCCGCTTCTTGTCGCAGCACAGTTGATCGATGTCTTTCAGCTTGTAGTTGAGACTGACCTGATTCAGACAGTGAGTTTGAATAGCTTGTGCAAGCGGTAGTGCCCAGTAACTCCAACACTAAACCAAGACAGGATGTGTCACTATCCGGAACCTTATCTGCATTACTTCCTTTACCGTTGCTTAATAAGGCACTCTTCCCCAATATTCTGTCAGCATTCTAAGAGAAGAAACAAGCAGACATATAACAAGTTTAGCATGTACTAGTATATGAAACTCATTTCGGTGAACCAGTTCATTAGTAAGGTGGACTGGATTAAACTACCAAGTCTTCTATTGCCAAGTACTAGTACATAATAAAAGCATCAAACAAACATATATCTATGTCCTATGGTAGCAATGGAATCTTAAATTAGAACAGTTGTTCTTCAGGTTTACGCACTTGTTCTACATGAACAGAGTACAATAAGACGCAAGAATATAATACTTAAAAATAGAAAATGAGCTCATAGACCTTACCAGATTCTTGGTTCAGGACCAGTACAGAACAAGGCGTTCCCAGTCATCGTCCAGTAAATGTCTCTCAGGAGAACGTAAGGGAATTTGATGAGTTTCTTTGCCGATGAAGTACGTTTTCTTCAGGTAATTCCGATACTGGCACCAAGCATTCTTGAAGATAGCAGAGGTATTAGCACAGGTTACCTCATCCTGAGTTTCCAAATAGGTCCTTCTCTATGGAGAAAAATGGGAAAATTTGCTGTATTATAACCATCATGGAGGTAGGATGTATGGGACAAAGCAAAGTAATTGCCATGAATAACATTACTTACACATAACTCCTGGACAAACACCTGCAACTGGCATTTTCCTTCATCTTCAGTATAATATTTCCAAGATGGGAAGATATGCACATGCGATTTAACAACATCAAATGCAATAGATGCTAAACTACGACTAGATGGTTGTGCTTCTTCCACAGGAATACGCGTACTAACTGGTGGAGTTGGGGTTCGCTGTGATAGTACTGGCCCTTTGGGCACTGGAGCTGCCTTACTAACTGCTCTTGTTTGGGAGCTCTGTGGTGGAGATGGTGTTGTGTCAACAGGAACTGGGTTACTATCGGCTGGGGTTGGGGTTAGATTGGGTGAAGCTGGTTCTCTGTCCATCGTAGTAGGGGTACAATCTGCGAGAGTTTGGGTTATGTGTGGTAGGGCTGGTTCTTGTGCATGTACAATCGGGGTGCTATCTCCACCAAGAGGTAGCACTATTTTATTTGAAGACCGTGTTTTTAGTCTGCTAGATACTGGCATCACCCGCTCCAATTCAAATGGTTGATAAACAGGAAACATAGTTGAATGTACAGACATTGTATGAGAGACAGATGCAATAGATAGTGTGGAAAAAAGAGGGCATGAAATAGTTGATATGTATATTGTTTAACTAAAACGGATAGCATGACATAATTTCACATATATGATGTTTATCTAAACCGGATAGCATAGCATAACATAATTCAAAGATATGATGAATAACTAAACATGATCGCTTGACATAATTCACCTACATGTTATCTAAGTAATCAGGATCGCATCATTTAATTCACATATATTATTTATAAGCTAAACAGAGGGCATTCGATATGATGTCTGAACTAAGAACATGGTGTTGAATATTGTGTATATGATGTCTAAACTATGCAATGCAAGACACCATATGGATGATATGAGTAGTATAACCGTGCCAAGTTAGAGCATACACCTCATTGGGGGAATAGGACTGGTCATCTGTCTCTGAATCCATATCTGAGGAGCTATCGGGACCCAACAAGAGATCTGCTTCGACAGGTAGCACTGTCTGCTCTGAAGGCCTTGTTTTCCAGATTTTTCCATCTCCCACCCAAATGGCTGATTCATGGGAAGAGTAGTTTAATGTACAAACATTATCGACAAATGGAAATGTAATGAAGAAAAAGGATGGGCAAGATATCATGCAAATATATGATGCCTGGTTAAACAGGATGGCATTGCACATTTCACATATATTATGGTTGGCTAAAAGACATGAGATTGCATAATTCCCATATATGATATAGAAACTAAACAGGTGGCATTACTGAACATATATGATGTCAAAAGTAGGCACTGCAAGGCAACATTTGCATGATATGACTAACATCATCATGCTAAGGTAGAGCAAACACCTTGGGGGGTAAATAGGAGTGGTCAGCGGCGTCCGAGTCCGCCTCAGAACAGATATCTTCCTCTGGATTACAATCTGGAGACGGGTGGGGAGGGTTTGCCATTGAACCCACCATGGAGCGATGTTTGCATGACATTGTATTGCCACGCAAAACTCTTCTCTTTTTCTCTACATGTTCAGCATGACTGTGTACAATATCTGACATGCATACAAAAAAATATGGTGAGATTATGTAAGAGAGCATGCAGAAATTTAGAGTGATGGTAACAACTAGTGGATCGATGTTTTTCCGTTGAACCAAAATAGCCCTAATGGATCGACCTGAATGTATAGTAATAAGTGATGCAACAAGTGTACAACCTCTTTGCCGTAGCCGTGTCGACCTCAGCATCATTGGTTGGTCACTGAAGCAGTTGAGGCAGAGGTGGCTGTCGGAGGTGTGGAGGAAGATCTGAGGAATCTGTAGACGGCGTCCAGGGCACTGCTTTGTTGTGATGGATCGTTCTGTCGTTGGAGCAGCTCCGGTGAGCCGTCAGACGTCAAGGCTGAAGCAGCACAAGACAGACATCGTCAATCTCAAGTGGGATTCTAATAGCTTTTCCAATAGATGATGTAAGATGGATGTAAAATTAACATCACCAAGAAACCACCTGACTACAATAGATGAGGTAAAAACTTTTGACTCTGAACTTAACTGTCGAAACTGAAATTTACTGTGCAATCTGAATGCTACTGTCGAAACTGAACGCAATGGTAGCAGAGAGGCACTTGACATGTAGTTTAGGGAGGGGCTGCAGTTCATATTCAACCTGCACCCCCTTGAGCCGCCAACCACCACAGGCCGAACCGCCGGCCCCAGCGCTGCCTCGCAGCCCCGAAACAACTCGCCACCGCCGCCCCGGCCAGCCCTCTAGGCCCTCCGCCCCCATCCTGAACCCTAAGATAGATAGTGGGGTACCTCTTCGGCGAGCCCCCGTCCCCGTTGCGGGTGGTTCTTCCTTAACTCCGGCGAGCCCCCCCCCCAACCCCTGAAAATCGACTGACCCAAAAGTCGATTCAGTCGACTGAAGTGTGGCTTAATCGGAGCAGAGCAGTAGCACGAGCGAGGGGGAGTGCAGGAGCAGTAGCTGGGCGAGCGAGCGATCGAGCGAGAGCCGGAGCAGCAGCAGATGCAGATCCGGCTGGTATGGTCGCCGCCGCCGAAGGGGCCTCGCACTGGGGGAGAGCCGCCGTGGAGATGTCGCCCGCGGCGCTGGCTTCAAGGTAGCCGCTCCATGGGGGTGCGGGATGGAGCACCGTCGGCGCCATGAGGTCGGTTTAAGGAGAAGATGTGATGCGATGAGTGTACAACCTCTTTGGTGGCGCCGAGTAGGCCTCGGCTTCGTCCGAGGAGTCGGTGAGGATGATGCGGTTCCGGTGGAGCAGGTTAAGGCAGCGCTGTGGGGATGGAGGAGCCACGATAGACGAGGCGATCGTCGGAGCAGCTCCTTGGAGGTGGAGGACAGGGCGGCTGAACCGGCAGGACGGCGAGATGGACAACGGATCCTCATCCGGGGAGGTGGACGAGGGACGTCGAGTTGTTGTGGTGGACGATGTCGTCGGGGAAGAGGCTCCAGCTGGGCAGCGGTGACGTGGCTGACGCAGGAGGGTGGGGTTTCGCGGCTGGAGCGGAGAGGTTATGGCGACCTAGGATTTCGAATGGCGAAAAGGGGGTGATGGGAGGGGGTGAAGCATGACTTAGGAACGCGCTTGTCCAAAATGTAGGGTGTGTTACAAAAGTACCCCCCACCGATTTGAACTAGCGGCCCTTTCCGCTTAGGGTTAGAAGGGGGATTTCGCGTGTCAGGATTTGGCAGCTTGTCGGCGTTCTGGGAACGGGGGTCCCCAGACTTGCCTGCCTGCGGCCTGCGGCGTGGCTCGAGTGGGGGCCCAGCACGGCCCATCTTCATCAGCCCAAACTCAAGAGCCTCGCGAGGGGCCAAGCCTCGCGGGGCGGACGACAGGAAGCTTCCTCAAAAGCGGCCTCCTCAGGCAGGCTTGCGAGGAGGCGGAGAGATCAATGCAAGGGTACCTCGCGAGGATCCCGTGACGATCAAGGCCAGGCGGGCGCCGGCCTGCGCAGAGTCCTTATTTCCCCTTTGGTGCAAAGGGGGCAAGCATAGGCCAAGGCATCAGGCAAAGGTTGCCATTTCGGTGCAACGAGACCAAGACCAGCCGGACGGCCGGACGGAGGTCACCATGGAGCCCAAGACGGCATCATCACCAATGTTTTTGGCAGCCGAAGACCACCTTTGGTCAGGATAACTTGTACTAGATGTTCCCCTTTGAAATGGCCAATTGTTGGCGCCCTTCCCGCTCAATTATTTCGGGAGAGGCCCAGGGCCTCTATAAATAGAGCTAGCCACCACAGAGTAGAGGCATCTAGAAATCTGGTAGAGCCCAAGAAGAGAGACTAAGTAGAACACATAGCCCCAGCTCAAGAACACCCCTCACGAGGCTGTTCTTCCTCTATACTTTTCGTCATCAGCCGTAGAGGCAATCCACCACACCACACACTGGAGTAGGGTATTACACCACAAAGGTGGCCCGAACCTGTATAAACCTCGTGTCTCTTGTGTTGTTCATCGTCTTCATCTTAGTTCGCGCGAGAGGATCGGACGTAGATCGGTAGGGGAGAGATCTCCGCGCGCACCCCAGTGTTCGAACCTCAAGGGTCTGTCGGAACCCGAAATCCGACATTTGGCGCGCCAGGTAGGGGTGTGCCGGAATCTTTCTTCCGCTGTTCGCATGTGATCTTCTGTCGTGTCCATGGCTGACGCTCGTCGGGCTCGCGCCGAGCGCCGGGCTGCTCGCGCCACTCGCGTCACCCAGTCGGCGCCCGTTGGTGGCCCCCCTCGTTGTTCCCCATCACCTGCCGCCACCGGCCTGGCGGGGAACGAGAAGCAGGCCTCGTCCCCGCATCCTTCGGTGCGGCGGGATGGCCGCACCGCTACCCCTTCGCTGACTCCAGCTGGCTCGTCGTCCCACGCCCGTCGCGCACCCATGGATGTGCACGCTGTAGGATCGGAAGTATGTCTAGAGGGGGGGTGATTAGACTGCTTGACCAAATAAAATCTTAGCCTTTTCCCAATTTTAGTTCTTGGCAGATTTTAGCAACTTTAGGACAAGTTAAGCAATCATCACACAATTCAAGCAAGCATGCAAAGAGTATATAGCAGCGGAAAGTAAAGCATGCAACTTGCAAGAATGTAAAGGGAAGGGTTTGGAGAATTCAAACGCAATTGGAGACACGGATGTTCTTCCCGTGGTTCGGATAGGTGGTGCTATCCTACATCCACGTTGATGGAGACTTCAACCCACGAAGGGTAACGGTTGCGCGAGTCCACGGAGGGCTCCACCCACGAAGGGCCACGAAGAAGCAACCTTGTCTATCCCACCATGGCCATCGCCCACGCAGGACTTGCCTCACTAGCGGTAGATCTTCATGAAGTAGGCGATCTCCTTGCCCTTACAAACTCCTTGGTTCAACTCCACAATCTTGTCGGAGGCTCCCAGGTGACACCTAGCCAATCTAGGAGACACCACTCTCCAAGATGTAACAAATGGTGTGTTGATAATGAACTCCTTGCTCTTGTGCTTCAAATGATAGTCTCCCCAACACTCAACTCTCTCTCATAGGATTTGGATTTGGTGGAAAGAAGATTTGAGTGGAAAGTAACTTGGGGAAGGCTAGAGATCAAGATTCATATGGTAGGAATGGAATATCTTGGCTTCAACACAAGGGTAGGTGGTTCTCTCTTAAAACATATGAGTTGGAAGTGTAGATGTGTTCTGATGGCTCTCTCCGCGAATGAAGAGGAGGTGGAGTGGTATATATATCCTCCACAGAAAATCCAACCGTTACACACAATTTACCAATCTCGGTGGGACTGAATCAACAAACTCGGTCGGACCGAAATAGTAAACCTAGTGACCGTTAGAGATTTTCGGTGGGACTGACATGCAACTCGGTAGGACCGATATGGTTAGGGTTAGGGCATAATGTAATTTCGGTGAGACCGATTACACAAACTCGGTGAGACCGATTTGGTAATTAGCTAACCAGAGAGTTGGTCAGGTAAACTCGGTGGGACCGATTTGCTCTTTCGGTGAGACCGAAAAGTTACAGAAGGGAAACAGAGAGTTTACATTGCAATCTCGGTGGGACCGATCCGCTCTTTCGGTGAGACCGAAAAGTTATGAAAAGGAAACAGAGAGATTGCAACCCCATCTCGGTGAGACTGAGATCCCTATCGGTAGAACCGATTTGCTAGGGTTTGGCAGTGGCTTATGACATGTGAAACTCGGTGGCGCCGGATGGAAAGAATCGGTAGGACCGAGTTTGGCTTGGAGTTTAGGTCATTTGTGGATATGGGAAAGTAGCTGAGGATTTTGGAGCATATCATTAAGCACATGAAGCAAAAGTCTCATTAAGCAACACCTCATCCCTCCTGGATAGTATTGGCTTTTCCTATGGACTCAATGTGATCTTAGATCACTAAAATGTAAAATGAAGAGTCTTGAGCTTTTGAGCTTGAGCCAATCCTTTGTCCTTAGCATTTTGAGGGTTCCACTTTCACCATCCATGCCATGCCAATCATTGAGCTTTCCTGAAATAATTATCTTGGAATAGCATTAGCTCAATGAGCTATATGTTGTTATGAATTACCAAAACCACCTAGGGATAGTTGCACTTTCAATCTCCCCCTTTTTGGTAATTGATGACAACATATAGATCAAAGCTTCGACAAATGATAATAAGAATGAATTATATCGTCGCTTTGAGAAGTATGTGATAAGTAAGAGCTCCCCCTAAATTTGTGCATATTTAAAATTTGCTTTGGACTGCAAATGCACAAAGAGTTAGAATTATGGGTTACTCTTCCATGTCACATACATCTTGGTGGAGCGCTCAAAATGATAATAATGAAGTACATGCACTCATCACCAAGGAAAAGTGAATGACCACATAAGATAGATAAGATATATCAAGCATGCATAAGTGTAGCTTATGATCAAACACATGATCATCAATGTCTCACAAGCATAACAAAGTATCTCGACCAAAAGCAAACAATGTTTGAAAAACCACCAAACAAAGCAAGAGAGAAAAAACAACACTCTCTCTCTCGAAGCCTATGATCTATACATTTTTCTCCCCCTTTGGCAACAAGTTACCAAAAAGTTCCTAGAAAATGCATAGTGCTAGATCGACACTCAGGCTTGATCTTCTGGTGGTGGTGGAGTCCGGATGACTCCAAGGACGAAGGCTTCCGTAGACGTGGTTGGAGTTGGAGCTGAAGTAGATGCTGGAGCTGGTTGGGGTGGTGCTGTGGCTGGAGCTGAGGCGGTGGCTCTTGTGTCAGGAACTGGCACTGCAGACGACCTCGGACCTCGTGGCACTCTGGCAAATGCATCAGTGGTAGTCTTCCCTTTCCTCTCCTGCATGTCATCTTGAAGTTGCTCCACTGCTGTTTGAATCTCTGTCACCTTGACATCCAAGTCATAGAACTTTTGTTCTACAATTCTCTCTAAGCTCTCATGGTTCTGAGTGAGGGTAGCCAGACCTTTCTCAATCCTCAAGGTGGATGCAATCAGGTAACTGAGCTGCTCTTGCTTATCTTTCAAGAAGTACTCGGATGCCTCCTCTTGAGTTGGCATCTTGGCAGCTTTCTCCTTCCTTGCCTTCTCCTTCATAGCTTGTGCTTGGACTGACGATGGTTCATTTTCATTCATCACAACTTGGTTGTCCTCGAAATCTGGATGAATAGGCAAATGTTCCTTGTCCAACAAGTATGTGTCTGTGCCCATTCTTGAGTTAATCAACATCTGGATCTGAGGGGCATAACCACAGATCCTCTTTCCACTTTGTGAGCTTCTGCCCAACAAAGTCAGCTACTCCACAAGCTTTGAAGCTATCTTGCACTCCAGGGTAGTGCTCTTAATTTTCCTTGATATATTCCCAATCTACCCATCTCATGTCACACACAACTGGCTTCCTGTCCAATAAGACTATCTCATAGAAGTCCTGCTGTTCCTTAGTGTGGAACTTGTAGTCAATAGCAGTCCTCCTCCTGGTAGAAAATGAATCCTCTGCTCTCCACTTTCTTAGCCCAGAGTCTCTTCTGATCTTCATGTCCTCAGCCACAGGATGAGCATCATTGTGGTCTGGGATCTTGGGCTTCAACTTTCTCAACACTTGGCCTTCCTCTTCTTCTGCAACAGCTTCAGGCACTGGGGGCTTGTTCTTCTCAGCAGCTGGTATGCTCCTTGTATTTCTCTTTGGTTTTGGCTTTGGGGTTGGCTTGGCCTTAGATGCAGCCTTGGGGGCTTCCTTGGGCTTAGATGCAGTTGCCCCTGATCTTATAGCATCACCCATCAGCTTGGGTGCCTTAGGTGCTGGTGCAGCAACCTCTTCTTCTTCTTCTTCTTCACCAGAATAATCTTTCCTCATAGAAGGCTTGCCAACAACTCTGGCAGTGGTTGTTCTAGCTCTCTTCTTTTTCTTCTCCTGTCCAATTTCTTCCTCTTCAGATTCCATAGTGAATTTTATAGTTTCCTCAGGAACAGCCTTCCTAGCTTGGAGGTAGGAACTCTCCTAGCATGTGCTTTCTTGTGCATTCCTGGTTTGATGGCTGCAGCTGAGCCATACTCCTTCTTGAGCACAACTCTCTTGGAAGTTGCTTCCTCCTCTGCCACATAGTCCTCGTCCTCTGATTCTGAGGTTCTCTTCTTCCTTTGTCTTGTGGCAGCTTTTGGCAAGTTGCTGGGGGTGCTCCTGCTGCCTTCATCTGAAGAGCTGGAGGGACTAGTGCCCTCACTCATCTGCACTGGCTGTTCTAATATGTTCTGGCTATCACTCTGGTCTGACGTGATGAACAAACTGACTGCTGACCCTGTGAATAGTTTATAGATGAGGTAGAGTGGATGAGCATCACAAAATGTAGAGATTTTTGCAAAAGAATGATTCAAAAACTTAGTTTTAGTTTCCCACAGAAAGCATTTCGGATCTACCGAGTTTTAAACTCGGTGATACCGAAGTAGCTTTTGGAACCTAAACTAGTGAACTCGGTCAGACCGAGTCACAGTTCGGTGGCACCGAGACTGCTAGGGTTTCACAAAGTTCCAAAATCGGTCACACCGATTAGCAATACTCGGTCAGACCGAGTCTTACTTGTGCAATGGCATAAGCCAAATCGGTGGGACCGAGTTTTTCAACTCGGTGGGTCCGAGATGGTTTCGGTGGAAACCTAACCCTAAAATTTTAGGATCAAACCTATTCTACGAGTTCATTGACTGGATAGGAGTTTATCAAACATGGCAAGAATCAGTATGATCACAATGTGCTAGGAATCGGATTGGGGAATAGCATAAAGATCGAGTCCATACCCTAGTTCGGCGGAGACTCGCTACGGCGGCAACGGCGGGGTTGATTCCCGTTGACGGTGACGGAGACAAGCGACTGAAGGCGGCTGGCGGCGAGAAGATGATCCGGAGACCACGTTGGCAGAGCAAGCTATCGCACGGGCGAAGGGGTTCGGAGAAATTTCCAAAATTTTGCCCGTGTCTATATATAGCCCGACCCTGTCGGTGTGACCGAGTGGAACAACTCGGTGGCACCGAGATGCAAAACTGTGTACAGTTATTGCAACTCGGTGTGACCGAATGGTTCAAATCGGTTGCACCGAGATCGAAAACATAGATCAACTTAATGATCACGGTAAGACCGAAAGTGGGGTATCGGTCAGACTGAGAATCACAAATAGGTTTTGGAAGTTTAAGTCTATGACGAATCGGGGACTCCGAGTGCTCCTCACAAAGAGTGGTTTGAATCTGACTTGATCAATTTTGTGATGTAGCATGAATAGAGTTTGAGACGAGAAAAGCATAGATAGCTAGAGAAGGTTCTTAGGCATTCTTGTCCATCCACTTGGCAAAAGAAGAAATAAAGCCAAACAACCAAAACAACAAGTGGATGTCCTTGAATGAGTAAAATATGCAATCAACATGCTCACACAATAAAATGGCAATTGAAATATGTGACAAAGCATGCACAACCAATTCTAGCATCTATCAAGCAATTGGTGATGACTAGGTCATCTATATATGAGTATATTGACATAGGAGTCAAATTAAAACATTTGATCATAGGTCATACTCATCGTTTAAGCTCAAGTGGGGTTACCACTTTTACATAAAGCATTGTTGTGTTCACATCATTAGAGTTGCTTTAACTCAAGTCTTAGAGTAAAGCTCCCCCTAGATGTTATATCCCCCCTAAGAGGGATGAACTAACCTTGGATTTTGTCGATGATGACTTCATGTAGATGTTGAAGATGTGGATGCTCAATGTAGATCACTTGGACCTATCCTTTTGAGTGAATTGCACTTTCAATACCTACATGGGTTAGTCCCACAAGGAACAAACAAGGATATCCATAGACATGGAGTGATGCACACACAAGATGATGTCTATGAAAGCTTTTAGGTTACCTTGTCCCTTGCTTACCAACAAGAGGGTTTGTGACTCCTTGAACTAGTGCAAGATGTGGAAGTTGATTGCACTTGTTCTTGCCAAAATGATAAGAGTGAAGTATGTTGGCGGAGTCACCCTCAAGAACTCTCTAGTTCTTCTTCTTTTGGATCCACACCATCTTGATGGGAATCCTTGGAGTTGTAGTCGTACTTGATGAAGTGGAACTTGAAGTAGTCTTGGGAATCCACTTGACTAAGGTCTTAGGAGCTTCTTCAAATGCATCAATTTCCTCTTGAAGCTTGTACTTGCCTTTTTGCTTGTAGTCTTGTGGTGGAATATCATCTTGAGTTTGTGTCCCCTTGAAAGAAGTAGGATCATACTTCTCTTGTTGAGGAACAAACTTTGTCTTGGGGTATTGATCTTTTTCCCACTCAACTCCATTGGCATTGAACTTTCGTTCAAAACCAACACCTTGATTCTTCTGGTGCCTTCCTTGCTTGCGTACAATCTCCTCGAATTGCTTACTTCCGGCAAGGCTTTTGTACACACCTTTCTCTATGATTCCCTTCAATAAGCTATTTTCTTGCTCAAGTGTAACTTGGCTAAGAGAATCGTTAGTGGAATCAATATTACTACTAGAAGCAACAATATTGGATTTAACATGATCATTGTTACTACTAGAGGTAGAATCTTTCTTGTTCTTGTTATTAGACTTGACTTGAGGCATGTAAGTGGATAAGAGTAAACGCTTGGCAATGTAAGAAGAACTTTTCTTGCGGAGATCATCATTGATTGCCTTTAAAAACTCATGTTCTTGCTCAAGATTGAGCTTTTCAAAGCGTAACTTCTCATGAGCTCTTAAAAGTTCTAGAAGATCTTCGAAGATAGTTTCATGAGCTAACTTAAGAGTGTTTAGTTCTTTAGTTAGAGCCTCAATTTTCTCCTTATCATTGTCATTCATTTTATCTTTATTAGCATGATTAATTGATGTTTCATCATAGTATTCATCACTAGAGTTGTCAACAAGTAAATCATCATCACCTAACAATTCATCTTCATCACTATTGAAATCAACATACTCAGGGTGAGTTACCTTAGGACCTTTGGCCATGAAGCATCTTCCAATTCCTTCATTTGGTGAGTCAAATATGTCGTAGGAGTTGGTTCACACAAGTGCTAGACCGGCAACACCTTCATCTTGAGTATATTCGGAATCGGAGTGATAACTTCTCTCGGAGTGGTTGTCAGAGTCGGAGACGGATACCCATTCACCAACATGAGCTTGATGTCTTCGCTTTGTGTAGCTCTTTGATGATTTTTCTTTTTTTTCCGAATCCTTGATCCTCCGTGAGTGTCTTCGTTCATAATGATCATCTCTACTCCTTCTCTCTCTTGATGGTGATTCTTCTCTTTTGCCTCTTCTTTTTGGAGAATCTTCTCTTCTTTTGTAGGGAGCCGTACATTCATTGGAATAGTGTCCGGGTCTTCCACAATTGTAGCAGTTTCGCTCTCGACTACAAGACCTTTTGTCATTGTAGGACCTTGACTTGGAACTTTTATCTTTGCTTCTACTCTTGTATAACTTGTTGAAGTTCTTCACCATTAGGCTCAATTCTTCGTTGAAGTTTTGTTTCTCACTTGATGATGTGGGGACTTCACATGAGGCTTTGTAGGCACCACTTGATTTGTTGTGAAGTTCCTCTTTATCCTTGAGCGACATCTCATGAGCAACAATTCTTCCAATGACCTCCGTTGGCTTGAGATCTTTGTAATTGGGCATTATTTGGATCAATGTGCACACAGTATCATATTTTCCATCCAAGGCTCTTAGGATCTTCTTGATGATGAATCTGTCATCTCTTCACTCCCTAAGCCGGCAATCTCGTTTGTGATGAGAGCAAGCCTAGAGTACATTTCAGCGACACCTTCACCATCCTTCATTTTGAACTTGTCAAGTTGACTTTGAAGCACATCCAATTTTGATTCCTTGACGAAGTCGGTACCTTCGTGCATATCAATCAAAGTATCCCAAATTTCCTTTGCATTCTCAAGACGGCTGATTTTGTTGAATTCTTCGGGGCACAATCCGTTGAAGAGAATATCGCAAGCTTGAGCGTCGTATTGTAGCATCTTCAACTCATCCGCGGTAGCTTCACGGTTTGGTTCCTTCCCATCGAAGAAGTCACCTTGCAAACCAACACACACAATAGCCCAAACGGTGGGGTTATGTCCAAGAATATGCATTTTCATTTTATGCTTCCAACTAGCAAAATTAGTACCATCAAAGTAAGGACCTCTACGGTGATAATTTCCCTCGCTAGACGCCATACTCTCCTAGGTTGTGAAACCAAGGCTATGACCACCAAAAGCTATGGAAATCAAAGCAAATGGAGACCAAAGCTCTGATACCACTTGTAGGATCGGAAGTATGTCTAGAGGGGGGGTGATTAGACTACTTGACAAAATAAAAACTTAGCCTTTCCCCAATTTTAGTTCTTGGCAGATCTTAGCAACTTTAGGGCAAGTCAAGCAATCATCACGCAATTCAAGCAAGCATGCAAAGAGTATATAGCAGCGGAAAGTAAAGCATGCAACTTGCAAGAATGTAAAGGGAAGGGTTTGGAGAATTCAAACGCAATTGGGGACACGGATGTTTTTGGCGTGGTTCGGATAGGTGGTGCTATCCTACATCCACGTTGATGGAGACTTCAACCCACGAAGGGTAACGGTTGCGCGAGTCCACGGAGGGCTCCACCCACGAAGGGTCCACGACGAAGCAACCTTGTCTATCCCACCATGGCCATCGCCCACGAAGGACTTGCCTCACTAGCCGTAGATCTTCATGAAGTAGGCGATCTCCTTGCCCTTACAAACTCCTTGGTTCAACTCCACAATCTTGTCGGAGGCTCCCAAGTGACACCTAGCCAATCTAGGAGACACCACTCTCCAAGAAGTAAAAAATGGTGTTTTGATAATGAACTCCTTGCTCTTGTGCTTCAAATGATAGTCTCCCCAACACTCAACTCTCTCTCATAGGATTTGGATTTGGTGGAAAGAAGATTTGAGTGGAAAGCAACTTGGGGAAGGCTAGAGATCAAGATTCATATTGTAGGAATGGAATATCTTGGCCTCGACACAAGGGTACATGGTTCTCTCTTAGAACATATGATTTGGAAGTGTAGATGTGTTCTGATGGCTCTCTCCGCGAATGAAGAGGAGGTGGAGGGGTATATATAGCCTCCACACAAAATCCAACCGTTACACACAATTTGCCGATCTCGGTGGGACCGAATCAAGAAACTCGGTCGGACCGAAATAGTAAACCTAGTGACCGTTAGAGATTTTCGGTGGGACTGACATGCAACTCGGTAGGACCGATATGGTTAGGGTTAGGGCATAACGTAATCTCGGTGAGACCGATTACACAAACTCGGTGAGACCGATTTGGTAATTAGCTAACCAGAGAGTTGGTCAGGTAAACTCGGTGGGACCGATTTGCTCTTTCGGTGAGACCGAAAAGTTACAAAAGGGAAACAGAGAGTTTACATTGCAATCTCGATGCGACCGATCCGCTCTTTCGGTGAGACCGAACAGTTATGAAAAGGAAACAGAGAGATTGCAACCCCATCTCGGTGAGACTGAGATCCCTATCGGTAGAACCGATTTGCTAGGGTTTGGCAATGGATTATGACATGTGAAACTCGGTGGTGCCGGATGGAAAGAATCGGTAGGACCGAGTTTGGCTTGGAGTTTAGGTCATTTGTGGATATGGGAAAGTAGCTGAGGATTTTGGAGCATATCATTAAGCACATGAAGGAAAAGGCTCATTAAGCAACACCTCATCCCTCCTTGATAGTATTGGCTTTTCCTATGGACTCAATGTGATCTTGGATCACTAAAATGTAAAATGAAGAGTCTTCAGCTTTTGAGCTTGATCCAATCCTTTGTCCTTAGCATTTTGAGGGTTCCACTTTCACCATCCATGCCATGCCAATCATTGAGCTTTCCTGAAATAATTATCTTGGAATAGCATTATCTCAATGAGCTATATGTTGTTATGAATTACCAAAACCACCTAGGGGTAGTTGCACTTTCACACGCCTCACAGCTCTTGGCAAGAGAGCTCATGCACTAGCGCCCCGTTGACGACCTTTACGAGGACTGGCTCGCCCGCATCACCGAGCTTGTCAGTGCCGCAGAGGGCTCCCCCTTGCGGTCCTTCTCGCTGCCTCGCCCTCTGTTCCATGCAGGGGGCAGGGATCAGGAGATGCCTCTGCCACCTCCTTCCCAAGAAGGCGCCTTGGCTGCAAGGCGTGCAGCCCCAGGGCAAGATCCCCCACGCCCGGCGCCAGCGCAGCAAGAGGGGAGCTGCCAAGAGGCCCCACGTCCCCGAGAAGGTGCTCGCGCGCTCCCAGTGCCTGCGCGCCAAGATCGCGTCCCAGCGCCTCCACGACAAGACCCCGCGCTGCTCCCAGCGGCAGCGCGTGGTGATCCGTAGGAGCAAGTCCAACACCAGCCAAGGGCGCCGGTGGCCACAGCGGGCTTCCTCGCCTTCACCCCCGAGCTGCGCGGCATCACATGGACGGGCAAGTTCAAGCCTGACCTCCCTCCTCGCTACGACGGCACGGCGGACCCAGCAGAGTTCCTACAGCTCTACGAGCTAGGCATCGTAGCCGCCAACGGAGACCAAAAGGTCATGGCGAATTGGTTCCCCATGGCGCTCAAGGACGGCGCCCGCACCTGGCTCCTGAACCTAGCCCCCGGCACAATCTCCTCCTGGAGCGAGATGCGCACCCGCTTCATCGCCAACTTCCAGGGCACTCACGACCGGCCCCCGGCCGTGAGCGACCTGCGCCGCATCAAGCAACAGCCAGGGGAAACCCTATAGAAGTACATCCAGCGCTTTAACTACGCTCGCCTCAAGATCTCCAAGGTGACTGAGGAAGCCATCATCTCAGCCTTCTCCGACGGCGTGCGAGACGTCAAGATGAAGGAGGAGCTAGCAATCCAAGAAGACCTGTGCACATCCCTGGAGTTGTTCAACTTAGCGACCAAGTGCGCTAGGGCTGAGGAAGGGCGCCTCTCCCTTCTCGAGCTCCCGGTAGACGACCTGGAAGAGAAGAAGCTCAAGGCCAAAGACGTGAAGCGCAAGGGGGCAGCTGTGCTAGCAGCGGAACCGGACACCAAGCGGGGCAGGGATCAGCCTGAGTCGTCCAAGGGCGGACGGTACTGCATGTACCATGACCTCCACACCCACAACACCAACGAATGTCAAGAGCTCAGAGCCGTGCGAGACGGGCGAATCGGCCGACGCCCCGAGCGCAACGACGGGGGCTATGGCCGAGGAGGAGGAAGAGGTAGAGGACGATGGGAAGACCATGGCCCTCGTCAGGGATGGCGTGACCACCCTCGCGAGGACCGCTGGCATGACCAGCCTCGCGAGGGAGGCTGGAGGGACCAGCCTCACGAGGACCGCCGGCACGGCAATGCAGGCCTCCCTTCTCTGCCGCCACCGCCAAGGAGGAATGAAGACCAACATCAAGACGATGGGGCTGGGGGCTTCCAGGAGCCACGCGCAATTGCCTGCATCTTGGGTGGCGCCCAGGCCCCAGCCTCACAGCGCATCTTCAAGCAGTTTGCTCGCGAGGTGAATACAGTCCTTCCCAAGCTTGAGGCCATGCGCCCTCTCAGATGGTCTACGTGCGCTATCACGTTCAGCTCAGCGGATCAGCTCAAGCGCGCGGCAATGGCCGGAGTCCTCCCGATGCTTTGCTCCCCAGTCATCAGCAATGTGCAGGTCACCAGGACCCTCATCGATGGCGGCGCAGGACTCAACGTCCTGTCCGTTGAGACGTTCGACAATCTCCAAGTGCTGTACGATCAGCTTCAACCAACCAAGCCTTTCTCAGGAGTCACCGATGGTTCCACTGTTCCAATTGGGCAGGTGCGCCTTCCAGTTACCTTCGGACAGTGCAACAACTACCGCACTGAGCTCATCGACTTCGACGTCGCTCACATCCGCCTACCGTACAATGCCATCCTCGGGTACCCAGCCCTAGCCAAGTTCATGGCAGTGGCTCACCATGGCTACAATGTCCTCAAGATGCCTGGAAGCGGTGGAGTCATCACCGTGCCGTGTGAAGAAAGAGATGCAGTGTGTTCACTGGAGCGCGCGTTCCAAGCCGTAGCAATCGAAGACCCAGATCACAGGGGCGGGAGACTTCTCGAAGCGACCCTCAAGAAGAAGAAGACCTCGCCAGGCTCAAGCCACAAGGAGGCTGGCGCCTCCGTGGGTGTTGCGTCAGGCTCCGCGCTCGATCAGGGAGCGCCACCCTCTCACGCATAGGAAGGCACACCCTGTGCCCTCCTCAAGCAGGGCTCGGGGGATCTTTCTTGGAGAGCCACCGACTTTGCCAAAGTCGCAAGGGAGGCGCTAGGGCACCACTTGGAGGGGTGCTTTCAGGCAGGTTTCCCTCAGGAAGGTACAAGGAAAGAAAAACCAAACCCTCAGGAGTTCGTCGCGAGAAACACCCAGGAGCTACAAGAGTCAAGAGTCATGCGCGGCAGCTGCTGCTTGCCCGCCGTAGCCCCACATCCAGGCGAGGATGGTGGGCTGCGCGTCTGCATCGACGTCCCGGGGCTCAACCGAGCCGCGTCTCAGGAGCGCCTCTGGCCTTCGCGCATGGGGCGTTGTGAGGGGCCACCTCACAGCTACGTTCGCATGCCCTTTAGCCTGCCGAACACGGCTGTCGCTCGCCAGCGCCTGCTGAGGAGCATTCTGGAGGCTCAGGAGGTCAGGCACTATGTGGTCCTGGCAGAGGTGGAGATGGCTCTCGAGGACCCACTTAAGCCCACGGAGCCTCCCGAGGCCCCTGAGCCGGGGGCTCATGAGGGCCGACGTATTCACCGTGCATCGCTCACTTCCTCAGCGTCACTTCATCTTCAACGGCATCAGGTGACATCTTTCAGAGTTCTACCTTCAGCTGGGAGCGCCCACAGGGCTGCAACATTCCCAGGCCGCGTGGCTCCGTCCCCGCGGCATGTATCCATTTTGTTTATGTTCTTTACTTACCTTGTTGGGGGCGCCCCTCGGGCTGCATCATCCCAACACCGCTCGGGCCCGATCCAACGGCAGTTTCTTTTTTAGCATTTACCTTAGGATGAAGTGTTCTTTCACGCTAAATCTGATTCCCATAAGTTATCACCTACTGCTTATCGCCATGCAAAGCGCTTGCACGTTAAAAGGGGGGCGCCTGAGCATCGCGGCTCATGGGCTCTTATTGGCTCTCCAGCCCTCACCCCTTGGCCTTGACCCACGGCATCGCGACCTGTCATACCAGCGGCGGCTGAGCTCGCTCGAGGGCCAGGAGCTGAGGACGTAGAGCATTTGCATTCTAACAACCCTGCAGGAACACACCAATTGATAAAGGCCAAGAGCCAGGCGCAACCCGCCTCGACGTAGGGCCTCGTGAGTCCCGCGCTGGCTCACGGGTGCCCAGATACACCTCTCCTAGCCCTACCGTGCCGTCCACGTGTCAGGGCGGGGCTGTACATGCCCCGGGGGCTCCTCCTGGAGGGGAGCCCCCTCCCACGCACCAGTGGAAGCACCATGCTATGCGCTGGCTGACGACACTGCCGAGGAGCGGCTATGCCCGTACACACACGGAAGCGCTATGCTCCGTGCTGGTGATAAACAACTGAGGGCGGCACACGGCCGTACCAACCTCAGGGAGTCCAGAGCTCAGTGCCCGGCACCATCGCAACGCCTACCCTCGGGAGTGCCACGCGAGGGGGCTGGACACGGGGGCTACACCCGGGCCTCGCCCGAGCGCACGCCACCCAGCCAGGTCCCTTGGACCTGGTTGTCGCGTGCCACTCCCCGAGCGGAGCCAAGGTACGAAACCTGTTTGAGCGTCAAGGGGGACTCTTGAGCATCGCGACTCGGGAGCCTAAGTGGTCACATAGCCCCTCACTCCTTAGTTGTAACGCCCTCGATGCGGCTATATCTCCCACGTGTCGAAGCACGACTTAGAGGCATAACTGCATTGAAAGCAATGTCGCAAGTGAGGTAATCTTCACACAACCCATGTAATACATAAGGGAAAGAGATACATAGTTGGCTTACAGTCGCCACTTCAAACAATACATAAATAAACATTCATCATCCAGATTACAATCAAGGTCCAACTACGGAACCAAAATGAAAAAAGACTACCCCAAATGCTACACAGATCCCCGAATCACCCCAACTAGGCTCCACTACTGATCATCAGGAAAAGACACATAGTAACGACCACGTTCCTCGTCGAACTCCCACTTGAGCTCGGTTGCGTCATCTGCACTGGCATCGTTGGCACCTGCAACTGTTTTGGTAGAATCTGTGAGTCACGGGGACTCAGCAATCTCACACCCGCGAGATCAAGACTATTTAAGCTTAAAGGTAGGATGGGGTTGTGAGGTGGAGCTGCAGCAAGCGACTAGCATATATGGTGGCTAACAACGCAAAAGAGAGCGAGAAGAGAAGCAAAGCACGGTCGTGAAGCTAGAAGTGATCAATAAGTGATCCTAGAACAACCTACGTCAAACATAACTCCAACACCGAGTTCACTTCCCGGACTCCGCCGAGAAGAGACCATCACGGTTACACACGCGGTTGATGTGTTTTAATTAAGGTCAACTTCGGGTTTTCTACAACCGGACATTAACAAATTCCTATCTGCCTCATAACTGCGGGCACGGCTTTCGAAAGATAATACCCTGCAGGGGTGTCCCAACTTAGCCCATTATAAGCTCTCACGGTCAACGAAGGATATTCCTTCTACCAGGAAGCCCCGATCAGTCTCGGAATCCCGGACTACAAGACATTTCGACAGTAATAAAACAAGTCCAGCAAAGCCGCCCGATTGTGCCGACAAATCCTGATAGGAGCTGCACATATCTCGGTCTCAGGGCACATCTGGATGAGCTGTCCGTACAACTAAAACCAGACCCCAAGTTTCCTTGAGGTGGCGCTGCAAAGCGCTCTAGTTTGGGCCAGCAATCGAAGGAGAACTGGCCCGGGGGGTTAAATAAAGATGACCCTCGGGCTCACGAAAACCCGGGGAAAAAGGCTTAGGTGGCAAATGGTAAAACCAAAGTTGGGCCTTGCTGGAGGAGTCTTATTCAAAGCGAACTGTCAAGGGGGTCCCATAAATCACCGAACCATGTAAGGAACGCAAAATCAAGGAACATAACACCGGTGTGACGGAAACTAGGGTGGCATGAGTGGAACAAAACACCAGGCATAAGGCCGAGTCTTCCACCCTTTACCAAGTATATAGATGCATTAATTAAATAAGAGATGTTGTGATATCCCAAAATAAACATGTTCCAACATGGAACAACTTCATCTTCACCTGCAACTAGCAACGCTATAAGAGGGGCTGAGCAAAGCGGTAACATAGCCAATCAACGGTTTGCTAGGACATGGATGGTTAGAGGCTGACATGGCAATATGGGTGGCATGATATAGTAAGTGGTAGGTATCGCAGCATAGGCATAGCAAAAGAGCGAGCATCTAGCAAGCAAAGATAGAAGTGATTTCGAGGCTATGGTCATCTTGCCTGCAAGGTTCTCAGAGTTGTCGAAAACTTGGTCCTCGTAAGCGTTCTCAACAGGATCCTCGTTCACGTACTCGTCTCCCGGTTCTACCCAAAACAAGAACACAAGGAAAGGAACAACTATCAACCACGATGCAATGCACAAACAACATGATGCAAAACACGACATGATATGCGAGATGTGATATGCAATGCATATGCGTGCTCCGGAAGGAAAAAGATGAACAAAGCATAATCTTGGCAAACCAAGTATGCCCCTGTAAAGGTGAGGTGATTTTGGTTGAAACCGATATAAAGATCACCGGAATCGGATGCACGGTTTGCAAATGACAAGCAAAACAAGAATGGCATATTTCTACGATTAACAGCATGATGCTACTTAGCATGCAACAAGAAATTAAGCTACTGCACCCAAACGTACCAATAAAGCATATGACAGTGATCTACTAAAGATGCTTGACAAAAGATGAACACTGAGCAACGGCTAAATCACAGCACAACAGGTTCAAACAAGCATGGCAAAAGTGCAAAACATATCAGCTTCACAGACTTGGTGAAAATACTATCATGCCAGAAATTAACATCAGGATCACATGTTTAAAGCAAGGAAACAACATGCTACAGAAACACAATATAGCAAAAGTGGACATGTCAAAAACAGATAGCAAGTAGGCATGTTCACGATCTCGATGCACTCACTACAGAGCATTACATGATAAACCAATCATACACCCATGAATAAGACATGGCATAGAATCTATACATGGCAAGAACAACATCATAGCATGCAAAGATCAACTACAACAAGCTTGGCAAAATCGAATAACATGTAAACAATCTGCCAGGAAACATTTTATAGCAAAAGTAGAGCTCGACTGACTCAAACTATGGCACTCCATAATTCCTAACAAAGGCATGGATGGATATAGAAAATCCATATGTTCAAATCACCCTTACTGATCATGCTCAAAATGGGCATAGATCTCTCTGAAACAACATGAACACATGGCATAAAAATAACAGCAGGACATGACTTGGTGAAATTGCTAAGTCCCCGAAATCACCACAGATATCACAAAAATACATGGCATACACCCCTGTAAAGATGGCATGGCATATTACAAAACACATGTAGGACTCAACTCCATAGGATGCACACATCAATCATGGCAAAAATAACAAAAGTGCATGTACTGCAACAGATCTGAAACTAACATCACATAGCCCTCTTCCAACAGCATTCCGGGCACCAAGATGAGCTCAAATGAAAATGATGCAATCAGATGAAATGATGTACTCGTCGAGACAAACAATTTGACATATTACACGCACGAAAAGGAGCAGTATACAAGGAGTTATGGCATGATGAAGTATGCATGAAAAATACATAGATCTAGGACTTAGAGAAAACCGGGGTAAACCTGCTGGATCTGGATCTGCATGGAAAATGAGGCGCGGCCGGGGATGCTCGCCGGAGATGGGAGAGGCAGCGGCCGGAGGAGGGACGGGGAAGGCCGGATCCGGTTGTCCCGAGGTGCGCCGGCGACGAGGGGCGCCGAACGGCGGCGGGAGACCGGCGGAGCGGCGCGGAGGCGCCAGACGGCGGGGCGGCGCGGGGCCGGGCGGCGACGTGGCGAGCGAGGCGGCGGAGGGAGCCGGGCGGCGCGGGCGCGCCCTCGAGCGCGGAGGCGCGCGAACCCAGTGGGCGGCGGCGGCGAGATGGGACGCGGGGGCCTGCACGGGGCTCGGCGGGCCGGCGGCGGTGGGGAGGCGCGGGTGCCACATGGCGTGCTGCGGATGGCCGGGCGGCGGCGAACGGACGCGTCCGGCGGCGGGGAGAGGAGCGGGGCTAGGGTTAGGGGCGGATTTGATCCGGGATTTCGGGGAGAGGTTATATTTATAGGTAGGAGGGGCTAGGAGGCTCCAAATTGAGCACGGTTTTCGGCCACGCGATCGTGATCGTGAAGGAAATATGCCCTAGAGGCAATAATAAAGTTATTATTTATTTCCTTATATCATGATAACTGTTTATTATTCATGCTAGAATTGTATTAACCGGAAACATAATACATGTGTGCATACATAGACAAACAGAGTGTCACTACTATGCCTCTACTTGACTAGCTCGTTGATCAAAGATGGTTAAGTTTCCTAGCCATAGACATGAGTTGTCATTTGATTAACGGGATCACATCATTAGGAGAATGATGTGATTGACTTGACCCATTCCGTTAGCTTAGCACCCGATCGTTTAGTATGTTGCTATTGCTTTCTTCATGAGTTGTACATGTTCCTATGACTATGAGATTATGCAACTCCCGTTTACCGGAGGAACACTTTGTGTGCTACCAAACGTCACAACGTAACTGGGTGATTATAAAGGTGCTCTACAGGTGTCTCCAAAGGTACATGTTGGGTTGGCGTATTTCGAGATTAGGATTTGTCACTCCGATTGTCGGAGAGGTATCTCTGGGCCCTCTCGGTAATGCACATCACATAAGCCTTGCAAGCAGTGCAACTAATGAGTTAGTTGCGAGATGATGTATTACAGAACGAGTAAAGAGACTTGCCGGTAACGAGATTGAAGTAGGTATTGAGATACCGACGATCCAATCTTGGGCAAGTAACGTACCGATGACAAAGGGAACAACGTATGTTGTTATGCGGTGTGACCGATAAAGATCTTCGTAGAATATGTAGGAGCCAATATGAGCATCCAGGTTCCGCTATTGGTTATTGACCGGAGACATGTCTCGGTCATGTCTACATTGTTCTCGAACCGTAGGGTCCGCACGCTTAAGGTTTCAATGACAGTTATATTATGAGTTTATGAGTTTTGATGTACCGAAGGATTTCGGAGTCCCGGATGAGATCGGGGACATGACGAGGAGTCTCTAAATGGTCGAGATGTAAATATCGATATATTGGACGACTATATTCGGATATCGGAAAGGTTCTGAGTGGTTTGGGTATTTTTCGGAGTACCGGGGAGTTACGGGAATACGGGGGAGAAGTATTGGGCCTTATTGAGCCGTACGGGAAAGAGAGAGGGGCTGCCTAGGGCAGGCCGTGCGCCCCCCCAAGGCCTAGTCCGAATTGGACTAGGGGGAGGGGCTGCACCTCCTCCTTCCTTCCCTTCTCTTTTCCCCTTCCTTGTCTCCTACTACTACTACATGGAAGGACTCCTAGTTGGACTAGGAAAGGGGGAATCCTACTCCCGGTGGGAGTAGGACTCCCTAGGGTGCGCCATAGAGAGGGCCGGCCCTCCCCTCCTCCACTCCTTTATATACGGGGGCAGGGGGCACCCCATAGACACACAAGTTGATCTTCGTGATCGTTCCTTAGCCGTGTGCGGTGCCCCCCTTCACCATATTCCACCTCGGTCATATTGTTGCGGTGCTTAGGCGAAGCCCTGCGTCGGTAGAACATCATCATCGTCATCACGCCGTCGTGCTGACGGAACTCATCCCCGAAGCTTTGCTGGATCGGAGCCCGGGGAGCGTCATCGAGCTGAACGTGTGCCAAGAACTCGGAGGTGCCGGAGTAACGGTGCTTGGATCGGTTGGACCGGGAAGACGTACGACTACTTCCTCTATGTTGCGTCAACGCTTCCGCTTCGGTCTACGAGGGTACGTAGACAACACTCTCCCCTCTCGTTGCTATGCATCACCATGATCTTGCGTGTGCGTAGGAATTTTTTTGAAATTACTACATTCCCCAACAGTGGCATCCGAGCCTAGGTTTTATGGTTTGATGTTATATGCACGAGTAGAACACAAGTGAGTTGTGGGTGATATAAGTCATACTGCTTACCAGCATGTCATACTTTGGTTCGGCGGTATTGTTGGATGAAGCGGTCCGAACCGACATTACGCGTACGCTTACGCGAGACTGGTTCTACCGCCGTGCTTTGCACACAGGTGGCTGGCGGGTGTCAGTTTCTCCAACTTTAGTTGAACCAAGTGTGGCTACGCCCAGTCCTTGCGAAGGTTAAAACAGCACTAACTTGACAAACTATCGTTGTGGTTTTGATGCGTAGGTAAGATTGGTTCTTGCTAAGCCCGTAGCAGCCACGTAAAACTTGCAACAAACAAAGTAGAGGACGTCTAACTTGTTTTTGCAGGGCATGTTGTGATGTGATATGGTCAAGACATGATGCTAAATTTTATTGTATGAGATGATCATGTTTTGTAACTGAGTTATCGGCAACTGGCAGGAGCCATATGGTTGTCGCTTTATTGTATGCAATGCAATCGCCCTGTAATGCTTTACTTTATCACTAAGCGATAGCGATAGTCGTAGAAGCATAAGATTGGCGAGACGACAACGATGCTACGGTGGAGATCAAGGTGTCGCGCCGGTGACGATGGTGATCATGACGGTGCTTCGGAGATGGAGATCACAAGCACAAGATGATGATGGCCATATCATATCACTTATATTGATTGCATGTGATGTTTATCTTTTTATGCATCTTATCTTGCTTTAATTGACGGTAGCATTATAAGATGATCTCTCACTAAATTATCAAGAAGTGTTCTCCCTGAGTATGCACCATTGCGAAAGTTCTTCGTGCTGAGACACCACGTGATGATCGGGTGTGATAGGCTCTACGTTCAAATACAACGGGTGCAAAACAGTTGCACACGCGGAATTCTCAGGTTATACTTGACGAGCCAAGCATATACAGATATGGCCTCGGAACACGGAGACCGAAAGGTCGAGCATGAATCATATAGTAGATATGATCAACATATTGATGTTCACCGTTGAAACTACTCCATCTCACGTGATGATCGGACATGGTTTAGTTGATTTGGATCACGTGATCACTTAGAAGATTAGAGGGATGTCTATCTAAGTGGGAGTTCTTAAGTAATATGATTAATTGAACTTTAATTTATCATGAACTTAGTCCTGGTAGTATTAGCTTATCTATGTTGTAGATCAATAGCTCGCGTTGTTGCTTTCATATGTTTATTTTGATATGTTCCTAGAGAAAATTGTGTTGAAAAATGTTAGTAGCAATGATGCGGATTGGATCCGTACTCTGAGGTTTATCCTCATTGCTTCACAGAAGAATTATGTCCTTTATGCACCGCTAGGTGACAGACCTATTGGAGGAGCAGATGCAGACGTTATGAACGTTTGGCTAGCTCAATATGATGACTACTTGATAGTTTAAGTGCACCATGCTTAACGGCTTAGAATCGGGACTTCAAAAACGTTTTGAACGTCATGGAGCATATGAGATGTTCCAGGAGTTGAAGTTAATATTTCAAGCAAATACCCGAGTTAAGAGATATGAAGACTCCAACAAGTTCTATTGCTAAAAGATGGAGGAGAATCGCTCAACTAGTGAGCATGTACTCAGATTGTCTGGGTACTACAATCGCTTGAATCAAGTGGGAGTTAATCTTCTAGATAAGATAGTGATTGACACAATTCTCTAGTCACCATCACCAAGTTAGTAGAACTTCGTGATGAACTATGATATGCACGGGATAACTGAAACGATTCCCAAGCTCTTCGTAATGCAGAAATTGACGAAGGTAGAAATCGAGAAAAAACATCAAGTGTTGATGGTTGACGAGATCACTAGTTTCAAGAGAAGGGCAAAGGTAAGAAGGGGAACTTCAATAAGAACGGCAAGCAAGTTGTTGCTCAAGTGAAGAAACCCAAGTCTGGTCCTAAGCCTGAGACTTAGTGCCTCTACTACAAAGGGATTGGTCACTGGAAGCGGAACTACCCCAAGTATTTGGTGGATAAGAAAGGATGGCAAATTAAACAAAGGTATATTTGATATACATGTTATTGATGTGTACTTTACTAGTGTTCATAGCAACCCTCAGTATTTGGTACTAGTTCAGTTGCTATGATTAGTAACTTGAAACGGGAGTTGCAGAATGAACAGAGACTAGTTAAGGGTGAAGTGACGATGAGAGTTGGAAGTGGTTCCAAGATTGATATGATCATCATCGCACACTCCCTATACTTTCGGGATTAGTGTTGAAACTAAATAAGTGTTATTTGGTGTTTGCGTTGAGCATGAATATGATTTGATCATGTTTATTGCAATACGGTTATTCATTTAAGTTAGAGAACAATTGTTGTTCTGTTTACATGAATAAAACCTTCTATGGTCATACACACCAACAAAAATGGTTTGTTGGATCTCGATCGTAGTGATACACATATTCATAATATTGAAACCAAAAGATGCAAAGTTAATAATGATAGTGCAACTTATTTGTGGCACTGCCGTTTAGGTCATATTGGTGTAAAGCGCATGAAGAAACTCCATGCTGATGGGATTTTGGGATCAATTGATTATGAATCACTTGATGCTTGCGTACCATGCCTTATGGGCAAGATGACTAAAACTCCATTCTCCGGAACAGTGGAGCGAGCAACTGACTTATTGGAAATAATACATACTGATGTATGTGATCCGATGAGTGTTAAGGCTCGTGGCGGGTATCGTTATTTTCTAACCTTCACAGATGATTTGAGCAGATATGGGTATATCTACTTGATAAAACATAAGTCTGAAACATTTGAAAGGTTCAAAGAATTTCAGAGTGAAGTGGAAAATCATCATGACAAGAAAATAAAGTTTCTACGATCTAATCGCGGAGACGAATATTTGAGTTACGAGTTTGGTCTTCAATTAAAACAATGTGGAATAGTTTCACAAACTCATGCCACCTAGAACACCACAGCATAATGGTGTGTCCGAACGTAATAACCGTACTTTATTTGATATAGTGCAATCTATGATGTTTCTTACCGATTTACCACTATCGTTTTGGGGTTATGCATTAGAGACAGCTGCATTCACATTAAATAGGGCACCATCTAAATCCGTTGAGACGACACCATATGAACTGTGGTTTGGCAAGAAACCAAAGTTGTCGTTTCTTAAAGTTTGAGGTTGTAATGCTTATATGAAAAAGTTTCATCCTGATAAGCTCAAACCCAAATCGGAGAAATGTGTCTTCATAGGATACCCAAAGGAGACAGTTGGGTACACCTTCTATCACATATCTGAAGGCAAGATATTCGTTGCTGAGAATGGATCCTTTCCAAAGAAGGAGTTTCTCTCGAAAGAAGTGAGTGGGAGGAAAGTAGAATACTTGATAAGGTAATTGTACCTTCTACCTTATTGGAAAGTAGTTCATTACAAAAATCTGTTCTTGTGACTACTACACCAATTAGTGAGGAAGCTAATGATGATGATCATGTAACTTCAGATCAAGTTACTACCGAATCTCGTAGGTAAACTAGAGTGAGATCCGCACCAGGGTGGTACGGTAATCCTGTTCTGGAAATCATGCTGCTAGATCATGATGAACCTACAAACTATGAAGAAGCGATGGTGAGCCCAGATTCCGCGAAATGGCTTGAGGCCATGAAATCTGAGATGGGATCCATGTATGAGAACAAAGTGTGGACTTGGATTGACTTGCCCAATGATCGGCAAGCAATTGAGAATAAATGGATCTTCAAGAGGAAGATGGACGCTGATAGTAGTGTTACTATCTACAAAGCTAGAATTGTCGCAAAAGGTTTTCGACAAGTTCAAGGTGTTAACTACGATGAGAGTTTCTCACTTGTATCTATGCTTAAGTCTGTTCGAATCATGTTAACAATTGCCGCATTTTATGAAATCTGGCAAATGGATAAACAAAACTGCATTCCTTAATGGATTTATTAAAGAAGAGTTGTATATGATGCAACCAGAAGGTTTTGTCGATCCTAAAGGTGTTAACAAAATGTGCAAGCTCCAGCGATCCATCTATGGACTGGTGCAAGCATCTCAGAGTTGTAATATACACTTTGATAAGTTGATCAAAGGATATAGTTTTATACGGACTTGTGGTGAAGCCTGTATTTGCAAGAAAGTGAGTGGGAGCACTACAACATTTCTGATAAGTATATGTGAATGACATATTGTTGATCGGAAATAATGTAGAATTGTTCTGCAAAGCATAAAGGAGTATTTGAAAATAGTGTTACAAAGAAGGACCTCGGTGAAGCTACTTACATATTGAGCATCAAGATCTATAGAGATAGATCAAAATGCTTGATAAGTTTTTTCAATGAGTACATACCTTGACAAGATTTTGAAGTAGTTCAAAATGGAACAGTCCAAGAAAGAGTTTTTACCTGTGTTACAAGGTGTGAAATTGAGTAAGACTCAAAGCCCGACCACGGCAGAAGATAGAAAGAGAATGAAAGTCATTCCCTATGCCTCAGCCATAGATTCTATAAAGTATGCCATGCTGTGTACCAGATCTATTGTATACCCTACACTGATTTTTGGCAAGGGAGTACAATAGTGATCTAGGAGTAGATCACTGGACAACGGTCAAAATTATCCTTAGTGGAATAAGGATATGTTTCTCGATTATGGACGTGACTAAAAGGTTCGTCGTAAAAGGTTACGTCGATGCAAGTTTTGACACTGATCCAGATGATTCTAAATCTCAATCTGGATGCATATTGAAAGTGGGAGCAATTAGCTAGAGTAGGTCCATGCAAAGCATTGTTGACATAGAAATTTGCAAAATACATGCGGATCTGAATGTAGCAGACCCGTTGACTAAACTTCTCTCACAAGCAAAACATGATCACACCTTAGTACTCTTTGGGTGTTAATCACATAGCGATGTGAACTAGATTACTGACTCTAGTAAACCCTTCGAGTGTTGGTCACATGATGATGTGAACTATGGGTGTTAATCACATGATGATGTGAACAATTGATGTTAAATCACATGGCGATGTGATCTAGATTATTGACTCTAGTGCAAGTGGGAGACTCAAGGAAATATGCCCTAGAGGCAATAATAAAGTTATTATTTATTTCCTTATATCATGATAAATGTTTATTATTCATGCTAGAATTGTATTAACCGGAAACATAATACATGTGTGAATACATAGACAAACAGAGTGTCACTAGTATGCCTCTACTTGACTAGCTCGTTGATCAAACATGGTTAAGTTTCCTAGCCATAGACATGAGTTGTCATTTGATTAACGGGATCACATCATTAGGAGAATGATTTGATTGACTTGACCCATTCCGTTAGCTTAGCACCCGATCGTTTAGTATGTTGCTATTGCTTTCTTCATGACTTGTACATGTTCCTATGACTATGAGATTATGCAACTCCCGTTTACCGGAGGAACACTTTGTGTGCTACCAAACGTCACAACGTAACTGGGTGATTATAAAGGTGCTCTACAGGTGTCTCCAAAGGTACATGTTGGGTTGGCGTATTTCGAGATTAGGATTTGTCACTCCGATTGTCGGAGAGGTATCTCTGGGCCCTCTCGGTAATGCACATCACATAAGCCTTGCAAGCAGTGCAACTAATGAGTTAGTTGCGAGATGATGTATTACAGAACGAGTAAAGAGACTTGCCGGTAACGAGATTGAACTAGGTATTGAGATACCGACGATCGAATCTCGAGCAAGTAACGTACCGATGACAAAGGGAACAACGTATGTTGTTATGCGGTGTGAACGATAAAGATCTTCGTAGAATATGTAGGAGCCAATATGAGCATCCAGGTTCCGCTATTGGTTATTGACCGGAGACATGTCTCGGTCATGTCTACATTGTTATCGAACCGTAGGGTCCGCACGCTTAAGGTTTCGATGACAGTTATATTATGAGTTTATGAGTTTTGATGTACCGAAGGAGTTAGGAGTCCCGGATGAGACCGGGGACATGACGAGGAGTCTCTAAATGGTCGAGACGTAAAGATCGATATATTGGACGACTATATTTGGACATCGGAAAGGTTCTGAGTGGTTTGGGTATTTTTCAGAGTACCGGGGAGTTACGGGAATACGGGGGAGAAGTATTGGGCCTTATTGGGCCATACGGGAAAGAGAGAGGGGCTGCCTAGGGCAGGCCGCGCGCCCCCCCAAGGCCTAGTCCGAATTGGACTAGGGGGAGGGGTTGCGCCTCCTCCTTCCTCCCCTTCTCTTTTCCCCTTCCTTGTCTCCTACTACTACTACATGGAAGGACTCCTAGTTGGACTAGGAAAGGGGGAATTCTACTCCCGGTGGGAGTAGGACTCCCTAGGGCGCGCCATAGAGAGGGCCGGCCCTCCCCTCCTCCACTTCCTTTATATACGGGGGCAGGGGGCACCCCATAGACACACAAGTTGATCTTCGTGATCGTTCCTTAGCCGTGTGCGGTGCCCCCATCCACCATATTCCACCTCGGTCATATCGTTGCGGTGCTTAGGCGAAGCCCTGCGTCAGTAGAACATCATCATCGTCATCACGCCGTCGTGCTGACGGAACTCATCCCCGAAGCTTTGCTGGATCGGAGCCCGGGGAGCGTCATCGAGCTGAACGTGTGCCAAGAACTCGGAGGTGCCGGAGTAACGGTGCTTGGATCGGTTGGACCGGGAATACTTACGACTACTTCCTCTATGTTGCGTCAATGCTTATGCTTCGGTCCACGAGGGTACGTAGACAACACTCTCCCCTCTCGTTGCTATGCATCACCATGATCTTGCGTGTGCGTAGGAATTTTTTTGAAATTACTACGTTCCCCAACAGATCGAACGGCGATGGACATGGAAGTGACTTAGATGGGTTATTGGGCTGTTTTGGAGGGGTGTTGGGCTGCAACACACACGAGGCCTTCTCGGTCCCTCGGTTAACCGTTGGAGTATCAAACGACCTCCGAATGACCCGAAACTTGACAGGCGGTCTACCGGTGCTATACCAAGGCCGCTTGGCAAACCTCGGTCCATTCCGAGACCGTTTAACACCCGCACACGAAAATAGGTAAAAGGGGGCGCCGGAGGACGTAGGAGCGCCGGATTGCAAAACGGACAACGGGGAAAATGCTCGGATTCATGAAACGAACACGTATGCGAATGCGATGCACATGATGACATGATATGAAATGCATGACATGAACAAAATGCAAAAAGAAGGAAAACCCAACCACAGAGGGAATATCATATCACATAGCCAGAAATGGCAAGAGTTGGAGTTACAAATATGGCAAGTTACATCCGGGGTGTTACAACACTCCACCACTACGAGAGGATCTCGTCCCGAGATCTAGGAATGAAAGAACTCCGGATATTCGGAACGGAGGTGGTCCTCGCGCTCCCAGGTGGCTTCTCGGTCTGAATGGTGTGACCACTTCACTTTCGGGAATTTGATTGACTTGTTGCGAGTCTTGCGCTCACTTTCTTCAAGAATAGCAACGGGATGCTCATGATAAGACAAATCTTCTTTAAGATCAATCTCTTCGAAGTTGATGGTGCGCTCAGGCGTCTTGAAGCACTTGCGAAGCTGTGACACGTGGAACACATCGTGCACATTTGCAAAGTTGGAGGGAAGCTCAAGTTGATAGGTGAGGTCGCCTCGTTTGTCGATGATCTTGAAAGGACCCACGTATCTAGGGGCAAGTTTCCCTTTGATACCGAAGCGACGAGTGCCTTTCATTGGAGAGACGTGGAGGTAGACATGGTCTCCGATCTCGCATGCCAAATCATGGTGTTTGCTATCATAATAGCTCTTCTGGCGCGATTGCGCGGCTTTGAGATTCTCACGAATGACCTTACACATTGCCTCAGCCTCTGAGACCAAATCGTTGCCAAGCAGTTGGCGTTCACCGGTCTCTGACCAATTGAGAGGAGTACGGCACTTTCTGCCATAGAGAATCTCGAATGGGGCTTTGCCCGAGCTGGCTTGAAAACTGTTGTTGTAAGAGAACTCAGCATATGGAAGACAATCCTCCCACTTCATGCCAAAAGAGATAACACAAGCCATGAGCATATCTTCAAGAATTTGGTTGACACGCTCGACTTGTCCACTAGTTTGAGGGTGGAAAGTTGTGCTGAAGCGAATATTTGTGCCCATGGCCTTCTGAAAAGAATCCCAAAACCTGGATGTAAAGATGCTGCCACGGTCTGAAGAGATCAATTGTGGAATGCCATGCAAGGAGACAATTCTGGAGGTGTAAAGCTCTGCCAGCTGCGCTGCTGTGATAGACTCTTTGATAGGAAGAAAATGAGCCACTTTAGTGAGCTTGTCGATGACGACGAAGATAGCATCATTTCCATGCTTAGACTTAGGAAATCCAGTCATGAAGTCCATTTTGATATGGTCAAACTTCCATTCTGGAATAGCAAGAGGTTGGAGGAGACCAGCTGGTCGTTGGTGTTCTGCTTTCACCCTTCTGCAGACATCACATTCATTCACGAATTGAGCAATTTCTCGCTTCATTCGAGTCCACCAATACGACTGCTTGAGGTCATGGTACATCTTCGTACTTCTAGGATGTATTGACAGAAGAGAATTGTGCGCCTCGTTCATAATGACTTTACGTAGATCACCCTTTGGAACCACAATCCGGTCCTCGAAGAAAAGAGTATCTCTGTCATCAACGCGATAGCACTTGTATTTGGAAATGCCCTTGTCAATACCACGTTTCACCTTCTTCACCATGGTATCCATCAGTTGTGCCTCACGAAATTGATCTTCCAAAGTAGGAGAGACGATGAGGTTGGCAAGAAAACCTTGAGGAACAACTTGGAGATTCAACTTGCGGAAAGCTTCACAAAGATCCGGTTGAAAGGGCTTGAGGATTAAGCTGTTGCAATAAGCCTTCCTGCTCAATGCATCTGCAAGCACATTAGCCTTGTCTGGAGTATATTCAATACTCGGATTATACTCTTGAATCATTTCGACCCATCGAGTCTGCCTGAGGTTGAGGTTGGGCTGAGTGAAGATGTACTTGAGACTCTTGTGATCGGTGAAAATGTCCACTTTCCTTCCCAACAGGAGATGTCTCCATGTTATCAACGCATGGACAACTGCCGCCAACTCAAGATCGTGAGTGGGGTAGTTCTTTTCGTTGGGCTTCAACTGACGAGAGGTATAGGCCACAACCTTCTTCTCTTGCATTAAGACAGCACCGAGACCTTGAAGAGAAGCATCACAGAAAACTACATAAGGCTTGGAGTCGTCAGGAGGAGTCAAAACTGGAGCAGTGACGAGTTTCTCTTTGATAGTGTTGAAAGCAACGTCACACTCAGGAGACCAGACATACTTCACATGCTTCTGGAGGAGGTTGGAAAGAGGCTTTGCAATCTTTGAGAAATTCTCAACGAATCTTCGGCAATAGCTTGCAAGTCCAAGAAAACTGCGATGCTGCTTGACATTCTGAGGAGGTTCCCAATTCAAAACTGCAGACACTCTCTCAGGATTAATAGCAATGCCCTTGGCAGAGATGATATGACCAAGGTAAAGAACTTCATCAAGCCAGAATTCACATTTGGAGAACTTCGCATAGAATTGATACTCTCTGAGCTTGTCGAGCACCAATCGCAAATGTTTGGCATGATCCTTCTTATTCTTGGAGAAGACCAATATATCATCGAGATAGACCAAGACGAATTCATTGGTGTAGGGGTTGGAGATGAAGTTCATAATTCGAGAGAAAGTTGGAGGAGCATTGACAAGGCCAAAAGACATGACAGTATATTCATAAGAACCAAAGCTTGTTCTGAATGCTCTCTTGGGAATATCTTCTTCACGAATGCGAATTTGATGATAACCCATACGAAGGTCAAGCTTGGAGAACACTTTAGCACCTTTAAGTTGCTCGAATAGCTCATTGATGTTGGGAAGTGGATACTTGTTCTTGATTGTCTTCTTGTTCATTGGACGGTAATCGACGCAAAGTCGGTCTGTGCCATCCTTCTTCTGGACAAAAAGAACACCACAACCCCAAGGAGAAGAACTCGGTCTGATCAGACCCAGACGCTCTTGTTCATCGAGTTGTTTCTTCAATTCCTTCAACTCTTTTGGTCCAAGCTTGTATGGACGCTTGCAAACGGGTTCCGTGCCAGGCTCAAGATCGATAACGAATTCAACTGGTCGGTGAGGAGGCATACCCGGAAGCTCTTCTGGAAAGACATCTTGGTACTCACAAACGACTGGAATCTGAGAGATAGCATCCAATTCGCCCTTCTCATTGAGAGAAAACAACCGAATGGTATCATCACGAGCGGCATAAATGATCACATCGTCAGAAGAGTGAGTCAATTGAATTTCCCTAACAGCACAATCAAGCTAAGCCTTGTGCTTAGAAAGCCAGTCCATGCCGAGAATTAGATCAATATCAGAGTCGCCAAGAACAATTGGTTAGCCAGAAATCTATAGTCGCCCATCTTGATGGAAACATCCGGGACGCAAATATTAGATGTCAGTTGCTTACCCGGGGACACCACTGATAAAGAACTAGGCAAAACTTGATAACCCAACTCATGCTTAGATGCAAAAGGTCTTGAGATGAAACAATGCGAAGCACCAGTATCAAATAAGACTTTTGCAGGAATATCATTAACAGGAAGGTTACCCATGATCACTTCAGAAGAATCCTCCGCTTGAGCTGCATTCATCATGTTCACCTTGGCATGCTTAGGATTATGCTTGACCACTCCATTACTGGAAGATCTCACAGGAGGAGGCGGCGGAAGGCGCCTTTGGTTGAAGCACTTGTTCGCATAGTGACCCTTCTGCTGACATTTGTTGCAAGTCACCTCTGAGAGAGGACGATGATAAGGAGCATTTGGTCTTGGAGCTTGGTTCTGAGACTTGTTCTGATAGCCAGGGTTGGGTGGGTGGGAAGATCCACGACCACCTGAGTTCTTCTGCTGATAAGGCTGACGGAACGGAGGAGGAGGAGGCAACCAGAACTTTTGTTGCTTAGCTGCCACAAGTGAGGAAGAAGAAGACTAAACTGCGTCTCTGACTCTCTTCTTAGAAGCCTCACACTTGAGCTGAGCAGCCTCTTGTTTCAGTGCCATGTTGTAGAATTCATCATACTTTATTGGCTCAAAAAGCACGAGAGCTAGTTGCAAATCTTCTCTGAGGCCACGCCTGAATTGGTAGATCATACTCTTCTCATCAGGGATGTCTTGCTTAGCAAAACGAGAGAGCTTCTGGAACTAAGTGTTGTATTGATACACAGACATGTTGCCTTGCTTGAGATTGCGGAATTCCTCACGCTTACTCTCAACAACACTTTCTGGAATGTGATGAGCTTTGAAGTCACGGCGGAAATCATCCCAGGTAATCACACGACCTCCTCTGGAATCTTTGTATTGTTGGAGCCACTCAGCAGCTTGATCCTTGAGTTGAAAAGAGGCAAACTTGACAAAGTCCTCAGGTCTGACATTGCTACATTCGAAATGCTTGCTGATGTCCACGAGCCAATCATCGGCGTCTGTGGCCTCGACACAGAAGCTGAAGGTCTTTGGCTGATTAGCAAGGAACTGATTGAGGGTAGCGAAGTGCGGCTGATTGTTGCCTTGGCCTTGATTTCCTTGATTACCTTGCCCTTGGTTGCGATCTTCCAAGAGCTGAATCAGTATCTGAGTGTTGGCATTTGTGGCAGTCATCAAGGCTTGCCATGCCTCCGGAGGCTGAGGTGGTGGTGGAGGGTTAGCCTGACTTCCTTCATTGCGTTCCGGATTCTGACACGTTGGCGAAGCCATCCTGAAGAGGGTGACATCCATTAGCATCTTGAAAGACATATATTCAAGCTGAATCAAAGGATCGAAATTGCAACATATAGTCTTCACAATAAACATTTGAACAAGAATGAACGAATGAATTCCAAAGTAAATCATCACACTTCCATAAGTTGAGAAGCCACTTAGAAAAAGGTATGGAATCACCATCTGCCTTCGAAACAACTCGAATATCACAACTGAAAACAAAACAAAGGATTGGCTTGAAGAATAAGCCGGAACAAACATATGATAGATCCCATATCGTATCATGTGTCTGTTGGAAAGATATTCTAGGAGCTACTTGAATTCCCACTTATAAACTCCCGAAACTTTCTGGTTATGCAATCAGGTGTTGGGGATATAGGGGACACAAAATATATCACCCAAACTAACAATACCTAGATCCAACTGTATCCATCCTTCAACACATAACCAAGAAACCTTCGGAAATCGTCTACCTCAACCTTCGAAAACCATCCGTTATACGAGTTATGGCAATACTCCCGCACTCGCCTCAGTACTGGGCTATCAGGGTTATCTCACCAACAACTGCACAAAAGAGATTTTCGATGTCGGCGTACTAAACTCAGGTATTCCAGAACCGCAACGATAAAATTATGACGACCACACCTCAGAGCTCAACTCCCCGGGACACCTCCACTAAACCCCTGCTGACAGGAGGCACCAAGACAATGTTGTCATCACAAAACCATCGGAACGATTCTAAGATACCCGCGTGATCCTAAAAAAATTTTAAGTGAAATTTGAGAAGAGAAGAGTCAAAACTCTACGTCAGGATGCCTTACCAGAGCGATGAGGAGACTGGGAAGTAAAAAGAATTCCTAAACTCTCCGATAACTAATTCCTAAATGACTCAAAATATTTTTCTAGACACAACTCGGCCGCTAAAAATGATCAATCAGTGGGGGCTCCTAAGGTCGGGAAAGGCTCTGATTACCAACTTGTAACGCCCTCGATGCGGCTATATCTCCCACGTGTCGAAGCACGACTTAGAAGCATAACCGCATTGAAAGCAATGTCGCAAGTGAGGTAATCTTCACACAACCCATGTAATACATAAGGGAAAGAGATACATAGTTGGCTTACAGTCGCCACTTCACACAATATATAAATAAACATTCATCATCCAGATTACAATCAAGGTCCGACTACGGAACCAAAATGAAAGAAGACTACCCCAAATGCTACACAGATCCCCGAATCATCCCAACTGGGCTCCACTACTGATCATCAGGAAAAGACACATAGTAACAACCACGTTCCTCGTCGAACTCCCACTTGAGCTCGGTTGCGTCATCTGCACTGGCATCGTTGGCACCTGCAACTGTTTTGGTAGAATCTGTGAGTCATGGGGACTCAGCAATCTCACACCCGCGAGATCAAGACTATTTAAGCTTAAAGGTAGGATGGGCTTGTGAGGTGGAGCTGCAGCAAGCGACTAGCATATATGGTGGCTAACAACGCAAAAGAGAGCGAGAAGAGAAGCAAAGCACGGTCGTGAAGCTAGAAGTGATCAATAAGTGATCCTAGAACAACCTACGTCAAACATAACTCCAACACCGTGTTCACTTCCCGGACTCCGCCGAGAAGAGACCATCACGGTTACACACGCGGTTGATGTGTTTTAATTAAGGTCAACTTCGGGTTTTCTACAACCGAACATTAACAAAATCCTATCTGCCTCATAACCGCGGGCACGACTTTCGAAAGATAATACCCTGCAGGGGTGTCCCAACTTAGCCCATTATAAGCTCTCACGGTCAACGAAGGATATTCCTTCTACCGGGAAGACCTGATCAGTCTCGGAATCCCGGACAACAAGACATTTCCACAGTAACAAAACAAGTCCAGCAAAGCCGCCCGATTGTGCCGACAAATCCTGATAGGAGCTGCACATATCTCGGTCTCAGGGCACATCCGGATGAGCTGTCCGTACAACTAAAACCAGACCCCAAGTTTCTTTGAGGTGGCGCTGCAAAGCGCTCTAGTTTGGGCCAGCAATCGAAGGAGAACTGGCCCGGGGTGTTAAATAAAGATGACCCTTGGGCTCGCGAAAACCCGGGGGAAAAAGGCTTAAGTGGCAAATGGTAAAACCAAAGTTGGGCCTTGCTGGAGGAGTCTTATTCAAAGCGAACTGTCAAGGGGGTCCCATAAATCACCCAACCGTGCAAGGAGCGCAAAATCAAGGAACATAACACCGGTATGACGAAAACTAGGGTGGCATGAGTGGAACAAAATACCAGGCATAAGGCCGAGCCTTCCACCCTTTAACAAGTATATAGATGCATTAATTAAATAAGAGATATTGTGATATCCCAAAATAAACATGTTCCAACATGGAACAACTTCATCTTCACCTGCAACTAGCAACGCTATAATAGGGGCTGAGCAAAGCGGTAACATAGCCAATCAACGGTTTGCTAGGACATGGATGGTTAGAGGCTGACATGGCAATATGGGTGGCATGATATAGCAAGTGGTAGGTATCGCAGCATAGGCATAGCAAAAGAGCGAGCATCTAGCAAGCAAAGATAGAAGTGATTTCGAGGGTATGGTCATCTTGCCTGCAAGGTTCTCAGAGTTGTCGAAAGCTTGGTCCTCGTAAGCGTTCTCAACAAGATCCTAGTTCACGTACTCGTCTCCCGGTTCTACCCAAAACAATAACACAAGCAAAGGAACAACTATCAACCACGATGCAATGCACAAACAACATGATGCAAAACACGACATGATATGCGAGATGTGGTATGCAATGCATATGCGTGCTCCGGAAGGAAAAAGATGAACAAGGCATAATCTTGGCAAACCAAGTATGCCCCTGGAAAGGTGAGGTGATTTCGGTTGAAATCGATATAAAGATCACCGGAATCGGATGCACGGTTTGCAAATGACAAGCAAAAGAAGAATGGCATATTTCTGCGATTAACAGCATGATGCTACTTAGCATGCAACAAGAAATTAAGCTACTGCACCCAAACGTACCAACAAAGCATATGACAGTGATCTACTCAAGATGCTTGACAAAAGATGAACACCGAGCTACGGCTAAATCACAACACAACAGGTTCAAACAAGCATGGCAAAAGTGCAAAACATATCAGCCAGAAATTAACATCAGGAGGACATGTTTAGAGCAAGGAAACAACATGCTACAGGAATACAATATAGCAAAGAAAGTCATGGCATGAATCTACTCAAAGCATTGAACAAAAGTCCCTTACTGACCATGAGCCAAAAAGGAGCAGAAAATATAATTGCACCCATGTCAATTAAGCAAATTTCGGTACAGATTTCAGACTTGGCAGAAAACTGGACATGTCAAAAACACATAGCAAGTAGGCATGTTCACGAGCTCGATGCACTCACTACAGAGCATTACATGATAAACCAAGCATACACCCATCAAGAAGATATGGCATATCAGCTATACATGGCAAGAACAACATCATAGCATGCAAAGATCAACTACAACAAGCTTGGCAAAATCGAATAACATGTGAACAATCTGCCAGGAAACATTTTATAGCAAAAGTAGAGCTCGATTGACTCAAGCTATGGCACTCCATAATTACTAACAAAGGCATGGATGGATAGAGCAAATCCATATGTTCAGAACACCCTTACTGATCATGCTCAAAATGGGCATATATCTCTCTAAAACAACATGAACACATGGCATAAAAATAACAACAGGACATGACTTAGTGAAATTGCTAAGTCCCTGAAATCAGCAACAATATGATCCCTAGTTTGCATGCTTGTGCTAGTCACCACAGAGATCACAAAAATACATGGCATACACCCCTGTAAAGATGGTATGTCATATTACAAAACACATGTAGGACTCAACTCCATAGGGTGCACACATCAATCATGACAAAAATAACAAAAGTGCATGTACTGCAACAGATCTGAAACTAACATCACATAGCCCTCTTCCAACAGCATTTTGGGCGCCAAGATGAGCTCAAATGAAAATGATGCAATGAGATGAAATGATGTACTCGTCGAGGCGAAAAATTTGACATATTACACGCACGAAACAGAGCAGCATACAAGGAGTTATGGCATGATGAAGTATGCATGAAAAATACACAGATCTAGGACTTGGAGAAAACCGGGGTCAACCTGCTGGATCTGGATCTGCACGGAAAACGAGGCACGGCCGGGGATGCTCGCCGGAGATGGGAGAGGCAGCGGCCGGAGGAGGGACGTAGAAGGCCGGATCCGGTCGTCCCGAGGTGCGCCGGCGATGAGGGGGCGCCGAACGACGGCGGGAGACCGGCTGAGCGGCGCAGAGGCGCCAGACGGCGGGGCGGCGCGGGGCCGGGCGGCAACGCGGCGAGCGAGGCGGCGGAGGGAGCCGGGCGGCGCGGGCGCGCCCTCGAGCGCGGAGGCGCGCGGACCCAGTGGGCGGCGGCGGCGAGATGGGCCGCGGGGCCTGCACGGGGCTCGGCGGGCCGGCGGCGGTGGGGAGGCGCGGCGCCACGTGGCGTGCTGCGGATGGCCGGGCGGCGGCGGACGGACGCTTCCGGTCCGATCCGGACATGTCCGGCGGCGGGGAGAGGAGCGGGGCTAGGGTTAGGGACGGATTTGATCCTGGATTTCGGGGGAGAGGGTATATTTATAGGTAGGAGGGGCTAGGAGGCTCCAAATTGAGCACGGTTTTCGGCCACGCGATCGTGATCGAACGGCGATGGACATGGAAGTGACTTAGATCGGTTATTGGGCTGTTTTGGAGGGGTGTTGGGCTGCAACACACACGAGGCCTTCTCGGTCCCTTGGTTAACTGTTGGAGTATCAAACGACCTCCGAATGACCCGAAACTTGACAGGCGGTCTACCGGTGCTATACCAATGCCGCTTGGCAAACCTCGGTCCATTCAGAGACCGTTTAACACCCGCACACGAAAATAGGTAAAAGGGGTCGCCGGAGGACGTAGGAGCGCCGGATTGCAAAACGGACAACGGGGAAAATGCTCGGATTCATGAAACGAACACGTATGCGAATGCGATGCATATGATGACATGATATGAAATGCATGACATGAACAAAATGCAAAAAGAAGGAAAACCCAACCACGGAGGGAATATCATATCACATAGCCAGAAATGGCAAGAGTTGGAGTCACAAATATGGCAAGTTACATCCGGGGTGTTACATTAGTCCCGTCCTTGGTTTCCGGTCGGGGCTAATGCTGGGTGAGGTACGCGCGGCGCCGGGCCCTGCCGACGTAGAACGGTCAATACACTCCTCGCCTCCCCCTTCCCTACTTGTTGCTCACGCGTCAAGGGGGACTCCTGAGAATCACGACTCAGGAGCCTAACTTGCCACGTAGCCCCTCACTCCTTAGTCTCGTCCTTGGTTTCTAGTCGGGGCTAACGCTGGGTGAGGTACGCGCGGGGCCGGGCCCTGCCGATGTAGAGCACAAGCAAGTAGGAGAGGAAAATGCAAATTCGAGGAAATTCAAAACTAATATTACAAGCCATAAGATTGTCCCACAACGCCAAACACAAATTTAAACGCCTCCGCGAGGCATGGTGCATGTGCAGGAATAAAACAGGATGGAAGTCGCGAAGGGATCACTCCCAAATAATGCCGTCACCGGTGGGGGAGTCATGCTGGATGGCTTTGCCTCTCGAGGTCGCAAGGCCGGCGGCACCGCGCCCGAGAAGAACGCTGGGAGAGCGGAACTTCCCCAGCAAAACCTCGGCTCGGCCTTTCACTGCCTCAGTGGCAGCAGCGGCACGGTCGCCGCTCACGGGCTCCAGCAGGCTGTCAAAGTCGACGTTGGGGTCGCGCACGTAGACATGGCTGAGGACATGCGTGAGCGCCGCAGAAGACAGGGCACGCGCCTCGGCCTCGACCGTGGGGCCGAGGCCATAGGCGACGTCCTCATGCGCATCAACCAGGAAGGGGAGCAGCTTGGCAGGGCCGTCCTCCGCACCAGCTAATGGCTCCTCCAGGCCGCTCTCATACAACGTCTTTAGTATGCCACGAGCTTTCTTCTCCAGCTTCGCGAAGGCCACCCGGTCCTCTGTCAGGACCTTCGTCTTGGCGTCCAGCTCGGTCCTCTCAGCCTTCAGCGACCGCTCCAGCGTCTCCAGTCGGCTGTGGCGGTCGTCGAGCTTGGCGTCCCGGTCCTTGGTGACGGCCTACCTAGCCTTCATCTCCTTCTCCTTCTCCTTCTCCTTCCGGCTGTGCACCTCCTTGGTGAGCTGGTCGCACAGGCCCTGCAGCTCGGCCTGAAGCGTCTTGCAGCGGACCTGGGCGGTTGCAACGTCGCCCAGGGTAGCATCGCGATCGGCCTTGGCTTGGTTAGCGGCCCGCTTCTCCTCGTCGAAGGACGATACAGCCTGGCTCAGCGCCGCTCAGACGGAGGCGGCAAAACGAGCCCAGCCAAAGGCCAACTCCAGGCGCCCGACCATTAGACGAGGGTCCGCGCTCAGGAGATCCTCCCGTAGTTGGCTCAGCTCATTGACAACGTGGTCCAGGACAACGGCGGAAGGAGCAGAAGAGAGAAAAACCTATGGAGCAGGCAGAGAAGATGGCAGCGTGACCATGGCTTGGCAGGAAGGGACCTCCTGAGCCTTGGCCGCCTCGGCCGCAGCGTCGGGCACAGTCTGCTCCAGGTCCAGCGGGGCCGCGGGGGCTGACTCCTCGTCGGGGTACCCCGGTTGGCCTCGCGAGGGCGGTTGGGTGAGAGAGGCGCGGGCCTCGCCGTCCTCTCTCCCAGCAGCCGAAGACGTCGCCCCGGTGGACGGGTTCGCCCCAAGCAGGGCCGCAGAAGCCTCTTTCAACCTTTTGGCCGCAGGTGCTGGCCTGTTAAAAGAGCGCAAACGTCAAGATTCAGCGGCAGAAACCAAGCGGAGCACAAATCGAGCACTTACAGGACGTCGTCCGTGGACTCAAGCAACCTCCGGCCAAACTTGAAGCCCGAGAGCCTGCAGCGGGGGTCAGCCTTGGGGGGCCCGGAAGCAGAAGGCGCATTAGGAGGGATGGAGCTGGCCTTGGTCCCCCCAGGGACCAAAGCAGACCCTAGGGGAACCAGGCTCGACCCGCCCTTCCTCGTGATTGAGGAAGAGCCCTTCCCTCCTCGACTGGCGCCGGCCTCGTCATCATTCGGCATGGAGCGGAGGGCCTCGAACCTGCGCCGAGGGAAGGACTCCCCCCAATCCTCACCAGTCTCCTCCGAGTCAGACGCTTCCTCCTCCGCCTCTTCTTCCCCCTTTCCCCCGCTGGAGCTGCCGGAGGACAAGTTCACCGTCGCCAGGACCGCCAGATCTTCGGGAGCTACCGCGGGCACCAGCCCCTCGCCGTTGAAGGTGGGCATGGCATTCACCACCTGCTCCTAGTCATCACGAAGGAACAGGAGGACGGGAGCGCCCACCGGGCTCGCCACGTCTCCCCCAACAATGGAATGGAGGGCCGCAACCAGATCTTCGTCGGTCAAGGCCTCGGAGCTCAGGCGCAGGGCGGCGTCTGCTCCTCCAAGCCTCCACAGTGGGAGTGGGTGCTCCTAGAGCAGAGCCACTCGATGCTCCAAGAACTCCCTCGAGAGCGTGGCTCCGGTCAGCTTCGCCGCCCCCTAGTTGCTTGGCCTCAGGTCCGCGTTCATCCTCCTCAGCACCGCCTTCGCGCGAGGGTCGGCGAGCTCCGCGCGGGACCATGCGTCAACAGACTTAAGCTGCCCCGTGGGCAATACTAGATGAGGGTGGAGGCGCCCGACATCCATCATGACCCACTTGCTCCGGTAGCCTTCGATCCTCTTCCCAGGCTTCGAGATGGCGTTGGAGTTGGAGTATGCAATGAAGCTCGCGCATGCGGAGACTTGAGCTCCAGAAACCCGGAGGGAGAAGAAGTGGCGCAGCAAGGCCACCGAGGGCTTCACGCCAACATGAGCCTCGCAATAGTAGGCGAAAATCGCCAAGAGAAGGACAGAGTTGGGGTGGAGATGTAGAGCCTACAAATTGTATTGCTGGAGAACAGCATGGAAGGACTCAGAGAAAGGAGGCACCAGACCGGCGACGATGGCGCTCACGAAGAACGGGTAGAAGGTGCTCCCCTTGCCCTCGGGCTGGTCGGAGCCGACCTTGAGCACAGTCACCCCCTCGCTGCCCTGCGCGACCATCATCAGGCACGCGAGGGCGAGGTTCTTCTCCGACAAATTTGGGGAATCCAGGGCCGGCGAGTACCAAGCATCAGCCGGGGACTTGCGAGGCGCCATGGCATGCCGGATCTGGAGGATTTCGGGAGCAAGAGGACGGAGAGTGGGAAAGGGGATCTAGGGCAAGACGGACGAGAGCAGGGCAAGTAAACCTGGCCTGGGCACCCCCTTTTGTCAGTCGTGCAGTTGCCGAGGCGTCGTGGGAAGCGCAGACACCCACGTCCAATCAACCGCCACGCGGCGCCCAAGGCCGCAGGCTGTTAGGGCTCGCGGTGCTTCGCGCTTGCCCCTTCGCTTCTTTGCTAAGCAAAGCCCGCGCGCGCCTTGGGCCCGGGGGCTACTGTCGGCGTTCTGGGAACGGGCGTCCCCAGACTTGCCTGCCTGTGGCCTGCGGCATGGCTCGAGTGGGGGCCCAGCGCGGCCCATCTTCATCAGCCCAAGCTCAAGACCCTCGCGAGGGGCCAAGCCTCGCGGGGCGGACGACAGGAAGCTTTCTCAAGAGCGGCCTCCTCAGGCAGGCTCACGAGGAGGCGGAGAGATCAATGCAAGGGTACCTCGTGAGGATCCCGTGATGCAAGCCATGGTGATCAAGGCCAGGCTGGCGTCAGGCAGGCGCCGGCCTGCGCAGAGTCCTTGTTTCCCCTTTGGTGCAAAGGGGGCAAACATAGGCCAAGGCATCAGGCAAAGGTTGCCATTCCGGTGCAACAAGACCAAGACCAGCCGGACGGCCGGACGGAGGTCACCATGGAGCCCAGACGGCGTCATCACCGGTGCTTTTGGCAGCCGAAGACCACCTTTGGTCAGGATAACTTGTACTAGATGTTCCCCTTTGAAATGGCCAATTGTTGGCGCCCTTCCTGCTCAATTATTCGGGGAGAGGCCTAGGGCCTCTATAAATAGAGCTAGCCACCACAGAGTAGAGGCATCTAGAAATCTGGTAGAGCCCAAGAAGAGAGACTAAGTAGAACACATAGCCCCAGCTCAAGAACACCCCTCGCGAGGCTGTTCTTCCTCTATACTGTTCATCATCAGCCCAGAGGCAATCCACCACACCACACACTGGAGTAGGGTATTACACCACAACGGTGGCCCAAACCAGTATAAACCTCGTGTCTCTTGTGTTGTTCATCATTTTCATCTTAGTTCGCGCGAGAGGATCGGACGTAGATCGGTAGGGGAGAGATCTCCGCGCGCACCCCAGTGTTCGAACCTCAAGGGTCTGCCAGAACCCGAAATCCGACACAGCTGGAGGGAGTTTTCGCGCGCGTTGTAATTTTGGGATAGCATGGCGCGGGTTGTGAAGGCGCCAGTTTTGGGAGCACGATATCTGAATTTTTGGGATATAACAAGACGCGGGTTGAATTTTAGGGACAAGCCTAACGTGTCGTAATATTGTACTTGTACGTAACAAATCAATTCGCACTTCCCTCAACCAAAAAGAAAACAAAAAAAATAGAACTATTCACACCACACAAAGAGGGAGTCTTGCCCCGTTTTACTATACAAATGCTATTCAAAGCTACTCCCTCCTTCCATCTATATAGGGCCTAATGCGTTTTTCGATGCTAACTTTGACCAAATATTTGAGCAATGATATATGACATGCAACTTACACAAAGCACACTGTTAAATTCATTTGTGAAAGGTTCTTTCAATGATATAATTTTCACATTGTGCATGTCATGTACTATTAATCTTGTCAATAGTCAAAGGCGATCTTAAAAATCTCATTACGCCCTAGGTAGATGGAAGGAGGGAGTATGAATCGATGTTATGACCGATTAAATTTTTTTTCTCTTACTGTATAATGCATGTAACCTACTCATACCAACATTTTAGTGCATTCCAAATGTCTATACTACCGCTGCAATTCGAACTAAATATGATTTTGTTTCTCTATTTTAATAAGAATCTATAATCATGATTGTTGCCAACTTCAACCATCATAGTTTCCTTGCTATCCGCCAGATATAAATCAGACGACCTATAATGCAGGATGGCAGGCACACCATCATCAACAACTCTGTTTTTTATAAGAGTAGAGATAAAATATATTAAATGTAGTATACCATGTTCATAACCACACCATGTGTATCACCGTTATATATATTCACACATCCTTCGGTTTGAAACACTATGATAAATTCTTCAAATATCCGAATTCGCTTTTTATAATGAAGTATATATGATCTCTATTCGTCTTTTACACCCACACAACCCTCTTATCTTTGTAGCTAGCGCTAACTTTCTCTTGTGCATGCACACGCCAGCATCCCTCTCACCCTCCCTCAACATTCTCTAGCTCCATCGTGCAAATTCGTCTTTTCACTTTAGGTCGTTCACCCATGGTGTGTGTAGGCCCCCCATCTCCTTCTTTACGGCACACATCGATCGATATGCCTCTCTAGCCAGGTGTGCCTAGCACAAACACAAGCTTCCCCTCTTCTCTTGCCACCGTCCATGCCTCACTCCCACCGCTCTTTTTCATCGTTCTCGTACTCGCACACTCCTCCCCCTCGATATAGTATGCCTCTCGTACCACCTCCTACATGCATCCCTCTCTCTCTATCCTTCTACTCGTGCCTCATTGCTTCTAACACACACATGCATGTATACCGATCGATCTCCCAACATATACCTAGATCAACTTTAACTACCCCCCATCTATCGACGTACCTCACAAGTTATGTCTCTCCTTTCTCTTACAAATGGTGATTGATCTTCCTATGTAGTTACGTCTATTTACCACAGCCACATCATCCCCCTCATCATTCGTGCATGCCTCCTGACCCGTCTCTCACGTGCACGTGCACAGACAACAAGCAGCCATCTCCTCTCTTATTGATCTTGCGGGCGTGCCCTCCGTTTATCTAGCAAGCCTATCCCACCATTTGTTAGAAGCAACTCCACTACCACCCCCTCCAACACTCTAGCTTTGTCTCTCTCCCAACCTTATTCATCTCCTGCACATATGCATGGATGCAGATCGATCTCCCTTAATACATGAGGCAGATCGATCTCCTTAATACATGAGGTAGGCCTCTCTCCTCCTCCACACATATACCAGCCATTGTACCTCTATAGTTAATTGGGCCTCCCTCTTCCCCCACCACACACCGATAGTCGAGCGCTGCAGGTAGGTATCCATGCCACAGAGACAAACAACACATGTCCCATCTCACATTCCAGTAGGCCAGCCACTCTATATCTTTGACGTGGGCACACACAAATTCGATGGCACTCTTTATCGATCGCGCGCGCACACACACACACATCATCATCCCTCTCTTCGATTCTATAGACACCTCAAGCCAATGATACCTCCACTCTCTTCTCGTGGATCGCCCCCTCTCTATATATGTTATATCGAGGACTCTATTTCACACACATTGCATATGTTAAATTTTTTGATTGACCCCCCCCCCCCCAAAAAAAAACTCTCAAGAACCCACACACTATATCTCTCTAGGTTTGTATCTCTCTCACACAACCCCACGTAGGTGGTGTACGTATACAAGAAGAGAATAGGTGCACCGTGGACGTACTCACGCTTCGTGCCCAGCCACACCCGCGCGGGTACACGGTGGAGCTCATTTCTTTACGAAATGGCAGCCCACGTGCTAATTTGAACGCCTGTAGCGGTTGTTTACCTAGGGAGGTCGTGTACCACGCGTGCACGAAACAAAGTTCGACTTGACGCGTTGCCGCGTTATTTTTAAATAAAGTTATAGCGCTCAATGGCACGTACACAAAATATAAAACGATTTTTATGGAGGAAAAGGTAGTCCGCTCTTCAGAGTATCTCACACAAGGCTCCGGTGGCCTCTCTCTCTCTCTCTCACCATTGGTCACAGATCCGGCCGCATCCCGTCCGCCTGGGGAAAGGGAGTGCGGTGGCCTCTCTCTCTCACCGTTGGTCACTGATCCGGCCGCATCCCGTCCGCTGGGGAAAGGGAGGGTGGTGGCCTCTCTCTCTCACCGTTGGTCACTGATTCGGCCGCATCCCGTCCGCCGAGGGAAAGGAAGGAAGTGCATCATTTCTCCGTTCGACGGCGCCAAGGCAGCATGTCCCGATCTGCGGTACACGCCGTTCTCTCAGAGCAAGCTCCGGCACGGCAGGGCCTACGCCACCTGCTCGCAGATTTCGCCCGCCGCCGCTCACCTAGTTACATCCCGACGACCTCCAGGTATCCCCTCCGGCCTTGGATCTTCCATAGTTCTTTGCCCAAAACGTAGCTTGTCTGGCGTACTTTACATATTGCATTCTCGTCCTCACCTCACACCGTTTTAGACAAACACAGTCGTGTTGTTATCTTCCCTTAGGACAAGGAATATGCTTCTTTTTTGTCGTCGCATGTGTCACCAACTGTTATTGGCTAGTAATTGTTTCCTTTCTACCACTTTTTTGCAAACAGGGCTATCCATTTCACCTCGTTGCTATTGCAACCTTTTGGTGAACTGCACAAATCACTTTTTTCGTAAGAGTGTTTTGTGTAGTTGTACTAAAATGTCACACGGGCAATGTGTCTACATTTTAGTGCGACTGCACAAAGGGAGATTGGTTTTGCTCTATCCTCCTCATCCAACTCCGAGCCTAATCTTCTCCAACTAGTTAGTCTTAAGAGAGACCGCAAAGGTGACCGACTTCTATTTGTGTGTTTATTGTTTTATCAGCAGTCCTCTATTATCATAATCACACTTGATATCTTTGGAACAGGGACGCTCAGCTCTATTTTAGTGGAACTGCACAAAATGATCGGAATGTTGCATGCTCTAGACAGCTACTTTTTTCCCAACATGCCTTGTTGATTTAGACAGAGCTGGGGGGACATTGCTGCCAATGAAAGCATGGATCAATTTTAATTTAACACCTTCTCACAACTTTGTCTTCAGTTGTGATGTAATTATTAGCTCTGATATGCTAATAATTGACATTCATTAGCAAGGAAGTTAGTTTTTTATTGTTTCCGAAAGAGCATCGATGGCAAGACACGCGAAACAAAAGCTGAAAGCTCACACCATTGTACAATTTCATGTCGCTGGAAAATTATTTGTATAGTACGTCAATTATGTAAACAAATGATGGAAGCTTGATAGCATTGCCAGAAGCCTCTTCATCATCTGGGTCCATGTGCCATGCACGAAATTACACTCCTTCGTTCCTAAATATTTGTCTTTTTACAAATTTCAAACGGGCATATTTTTTAGTGTAGATTCACTCATTTTGCTTCGTATGTGTACTCCCTCCATTCCTAAATATTCTATTCGTCTTAACAGGGATTTCAACATATTTTAGAAAGACAAATACTCCGGAGTATATTTAAGAACCGAGGGGGTAGTGCACAACCGCATGGGAGACTCGACCCGATCGTTGCGCCGCATTAATAGTGAGTAATGAGCAGTCAAATCATAAGCCCCACCTTTCCCACTGTAAGTTGCTCTGAAGAAGCAACCATCAATACGCTCTTCTTTGAATCCGCTCATACTACTCCATCCGTCACTGTTTATACAGCCCGCTTCAGAAAAAAGAAAAAAAATCTGTGGGACCAAGGCGACTAGCGATCGGCCTGGAAAATAGCATTGGTAGTTATAGCACGGCGTCTATTACTAGAGGGAATAATGCGTACACACATGCATGCAGTGCTTCCACCCCGGGTACACACATGCATGCACTCCGTAGTAGTACAGTACATGGAGAGAAAATTGTGGACTTGATTGCAGTTACCACGCCCTAATTAATTGAGCATTAAACCAAACGCGTCTAAAGTATCTCTGGTGGTGGAAATGCATTGAGAGAAATGCATCATAATGAAGCGCGCCCTGTAAACTTTGACAGAGGCTGGAGTAGTACTCCCTCCGGCTAGGTGAGTAAGTCACCTTATGAAATCCAGATTTTCCCAAAACCATAAGGCGTGTAACATTGAATTCTCCTCGATCCCCTCCTAGGCTAATTCACGAGTGCTCTCTTTCCTCCTCGTTTCCCTCCGCTGCCTCGTTCTCTTCCCCGTAGAAACCACTGCATGCATTGCGGCTGTGCGTTGATTAGGGAAAAGATTGAAGACGGTTTTGCATGCACGCGTTGATTAGGGAGTACGTGGGCCTGCATGGAGAGCTGAAAAGGCATGGGATTAAATGCTCATTTTGCTTTCCTTTGTCCCGGTGCTGTGATTGGAAGTTTAGCTCATCTCGGTGATCCTCATCGCCCAATCTAAATCCACCTAGGTCGCTGCTACTCCTAAGGTGACTTACTCACCTAGACGGAGGGAGTATCAAGGTGCAAAACCAAGTACGCGTACTAGTACTACGCCTGGCTCTTCGCCCTTCGTAAAGTCGAACAATGATGGTACTCCGCATGTTGGGTACTACAGTGTATGCCTCTGACAATCTGACACCGAATGGACTGATGCATGTCCACCGAGGGTAGGTTGCATTAGTCAAAAGGCGTAAGCGAGCTTCACCTTGTCCTGCAAGCTTCTCCTCGTTCTGCGAGTTGACGGGACACACCAAAAAGTAGTGCTAGTCCATACTCCCTCCTTGCCGGTTAATATGGCTTAAATCTTTTTTGCGGGTAAATGAGAGAGCTTTATTCATATATAAGCATTCTTAGGACGATCAGCCAAGACACTGGTCACTAGGAAGCCAAAAAAAGAAGTAGGAAGCGAGGTGTTTCATCAAGCCAGCTCTCGGCCACATTCAAAGTGCAGCAAGCACGGTTCGCACGAAGATGCGCCGCAAGGTTTGCTGACCTGTTTACATGCTAAATAACAAAAAAAAGAGGAAATGTTACTGAGCGCTACTATTTGTAACTGGATATGATCCAGAATTAAGCGAGAATTGTGGCGAGTGTTCCATGCAATCAACTTCCATTATCACATGCGAGAACCCTCGAAGAGAACCAAATGTGTTTAAGATTGCTTTATCACATTTTAAAATTCTAGTAAGAGTGCAGACGCTCCTCCATCCGGTTCCTAGAAGTAGTAGTATAGTACGTACCTTTATGGACTATAGTAGTAGTACTACTCCTAATAAACTTTGCGCTTGGCTGTTCGGGAAGTCGAGCAATAATAGCACTAGTAGTATAGTGTAGTATGCTTCTGTCAATCTGACACCGAATTAACTGTTGCACGTCCACCGCCTGAGCGAGGGAGAGCTTGCATTAGTCAAAAGTTTCTCCTTGTCCTGCGAGCCACTGCGTGCAAGCTTCTCCCGTCCTGCAGTCTTCTCCTCGTTCAAAGCAAGTTGACGGGACACAGCAAAGTAATGCTAGTCCATGCTGCCTCCTCTCCGGTTAACATGGCTTAATTTCAAACGAGATAAATACACTGTCTGTCATTGTATATTTGTAAAAATACGGTCAGTGGACTTCATAATACGCTCACTGCACTAAATATATATATTTTCCGGTGTTCATACGGTCATTAGCTCACCCTGACTGAGTATGTGTGTGCATGCACGTGTAGGTTGAGCACTTGAGCGTCACCATGTGTGTTCCGTCGTGTGCTCGGACATGCATGCATTAGGGCGTCGCGCGTGTTTTTGCGTCCATGTGTACGTGTGACTGTTGCATACACGTAGGGGCAGTACGTGTAGGGGCCACTAAGGAGCAGTCAAATCACATAGTAAGTTAGTCGGAAGAAGCAACCATCATTTCACTCTTGAATGACACGTACGCAATATAAAATGGTTGATATGGAGAGAAAAGGAAAACCACTATATATACACTAGCAGGGTGCGTGTGAGAGACGGGTCAGGAGGTGAATGACACGTGGCCCCAGGGGGTGGTTGGCCCACCTATCATAAAGCCAAAGGCAGGTGCAGTAGAGGGCCTAGGAGTAGTATGAAATCCTATGCACCTACGCACGCTAACCGAGGGCTGAGTGATCACTCAAATCGCAAGATCAGTTGACTAGAAGCTACGCTAGACCCATGGAGGCGATGAGCGCGAGCATCAGCCGGCTGTGCCAGATGGTCGACGACGCCGGCCTGCGGCCCGGCAGGTAGTATTGCTTGAGGCCGCCAGGGCGAGGGGCCGCTTGGACGACAGCTTCGTCTCCTTGTTCGACGAGGTCCTCGCCGGTTTCCTCAACAAGTTCACGTCGTCAAGAAGCTTGCGGACGACTTTGACGTAAGCCTCCAGCCGACGCGCCCAGGCTCTGCGATGCCCGCCACCCTCAACGGCCACTATGGTAACAACCTCTTCGACGCACTGGTGGCCCTGCGACTGCCCGTCGTCGCGCCGGAGAATGTCCACCTCGAGGTCGCACTCGCCGCGCAGCGCCTGGCGCAGCAAGACACCATGAACATAACCACCCACGTCTACGCGCAAATCGTCCACAAGGAGTAGTACATGCAAGAGGAGGACGATATAGGACGCTGGCCTTCTTGGAGCGCAGGGCAACCTTGGACAGCGCTGTTCAGAAGCACATTGAGCTCGCCGCCAACGCCGCTGCTCCTCACACGTCGGTTGGTGACCCGGCGCACTAGGGCGTGAGGATGTCGTTGAACGTTGATGGATCCGTATGTATTTTTATCCTTCCGTCAAATCCATGTAGTAGTATATGATACTACAGTAATTATCTTACCTTTCGCATCAACTTCATACTTTTCATACGTACTCCATACATGAACGGCGCCAGAAGCAAACTTCTCATTACTCTAGGCAAAATCGTTATTTTCTATCTATCGGTCGTGCCATGGAGCAGAACCAAATTTTACAAGTTACGAGTTCAAAAGGAAAAGCCTGCCGTGTTCGCGTCGCACCCCCACACGGTTGGTCCGGCACGCCGCTCAAGCGGGAAAGCGTGCGGTGTTGCATTTTAACTTACAAGTGGGACCGCAGTTGAGCAAACCGACTATCGGCAAACCCCCACCCCGCCCACCGCGCGAGGGCTGAGAAAAGAGGACAAGAGGGAGAAGAGATGGCTGTAGCACGGACTCCAAGAAAATTGGTGTCGGATGGGACTCGTGTGGGTGGCGTGTGCCGTACTACTAGACGTGAATGCTAGTTATGGCCCATGCCACCCCACTATATCGAGCCTATATCGAGGTACGTAGAACAAATTTCCTGCAGTCCGTGCTTAGCCCTCCTCTATCTCTCTTCTCAGCCAGCCAGCGGACGTGCGGAGCCCATCGTCTGTTTGCTCACATGCGGCCCCACATGTCAGTGAAAACGCAAGAGGACCCACTGAACCTGCACATCTTTAACCTCGACGTGCTGGTGATGAAAAACCAATCCAATAAAGATCTTCGGTGGCCGCTTTTGGAGTTACTCAAGAGTAGTAAGATTCTACTTACAGTTTAACCCAAGATGCACATCTCGTGGCTTCAACTACCACTCTATTTTCTTTCATGACACGACCTGGATGCTCGATGCCCCACGTGTCGGCAAAAGAGGAAGAACCCGACAAAATCTTCGGTTCTGCTCTTGGATTAGACTAGTTGTGCTAACTTAAAAAATTTATTGTGTACTCCCTCCGTTCCAAAATACTTGACTTCCATTTGTCCAAAAATGGATGTACCTATATACTAAGACATGTCTACATACATATATATTTTGACAAATAGAAGGCATGTATTGTGCAACGGAGGGAGTAGAATGGATGTACCTATATACTAAGACATGTCTAGATACATATATATTTTGACAAATAGAAGGCATGTAGTATTGTGCAACGGAGGGAGTAGAATGGATGCAAGTTTTTGTATTGGGAAGAAGAGTACATCCATATATTGATAGAGCGCAATTTAGTAGATGTTCTATCACTTTTAGCTAGTATAGAATAGAGGCTAGACATGAGACTAGATGCGAGGAAGCAATATCTACTTCTTTACACTCGAAGAAGAAAGAAGCACGCAAGATCGAGCCTCCGCAGATCAACAATGAATGCATCGAGAAGGCACTAATCCAACTTACTACAGGAGTAGTCAAATGTATTCTTGTGGTTCTTGTTTTCTTTGGTCTTGCTTTTCTAGTCAAAATTATCGTTGGAGTTCGTGCAAAACGGAGGTCCGTTTGGGGTCGTGCATTGGAGTTGGCCTTACAAGTGGGATCGCAGTTAAAGAAATCGACTATCGGCAAACCCTGCCATGTTTGGATACTCTAACTCAGTTAGAGGTTAGAGTTAGATTCTAACCCTGAACTAACCCTAAACTAACTCTAGCCAAAGAGGTGTTTGGATGGCAGGGTTAGATGGAACGCGAATACGGCGAGGGGCCTTCACGGGCGATGCGAGAGGGAGGGAGGGAAAGGACGAGAAGCTTCGAGGAAGTGGAGAATCTGCTACGGGGAGAGCGAGAGAAAAAAGTGTTTTTTAATGATCCCAAGAAGAACTAACCCAAATAAACACCTCTTGGATGGGTTAGATTTTTTGGATGGGTTAGATGCATCTAACCCAAACTAACACTCCTGTTTGGATACTTTTGAGTTAGTTGAGTACAAACTAACTCTAACCCATGGATCCAAACAGGGCCGCGAGGTTGAAGAGATTGCTCTCGCACGGACTTCAAGAAATAATGTGGTGTCAGATGGATGTCATGGTGGTGGCGTGTGCCATATTCCTGGACATGAATGCTTTTTCTGGCCCATGCCACCCTACTACTCCTACTACTTACTCCTACTATATACTATACTACTAGTATATCGAGGATTCAAGGTGCTGGTTACGTACAACGAACACATTAACATATGGCTACAGGAAAAACACCCACCCGACGCGCGAAGCATGTGAAGCTAGTACAAATAGTATACTACTATTGTTGATTGGCCTCATCCGATAACCTGTTGCAATGCACATACAATTATGTATTCGGAAAATATTATTTTTCCTCGTCGCACCACTCACTCAGAGAAGAGACTCGACAGCCATTTATAAATTTAGTACAGTAAGTTTATCCCAGGCATATCATTTTATTACATAGTACAATAGGTCATCAACCCACATCGACAACGAGGATACATTATAAATACTAAAGTTTTCACCACACAACAAATAACAAGCCATGAAATGAACTTCAACTCAACCAATCCGCGGCATTGGAAACGCTGCTTTGAACCACAAGTGATTCTCTGGGACGGGCCATCCGTTGTCGATCTGGAGACCAATGCAGGACTGATCATCCAGGCTGAAGCGGCCTACTATATCAGTACCAGGGTAGGGAACCACCCAAATGTCCGAGGTATAAACACAGCTGATTCTCATAAATGTGTCAACAGCAGTTGGATCGCCTTTCACCATCATCGGATAGTTTTGTCCAAGGAAGAGCGAGTTTTCTCCAAGACTATGAATTCTGTGCCAGGGAGAAGGAGTTGGTGCTAGCACACTAGTATCCATCCCGAATACCATGCAACGGGTGTTGGAATAGGTCCGGAGAGTGCGACCATGGGAGACTACACCTGCTTCCTTAGCAGTAACATCATCAGTGGGCTGTATACACACAAGAAGAGGTGATCCATCGGAATTAGTTGCCAGGCGCCACAAAGTATATCGGCGTTGCTCGTCCTCATGCTTGTAATCATCACCATCATCATCTCCCCCTTGGTTATAAAAATCTTCAAGTATAGGTGGTGGGATGTTAACAGGACCTTGGAAACACAAGAAGAAGGTTAATTGGTAAAGGAAAACTTGCTAACCCGCAGGCATGTGGATGAAACAATTATAATTACGGTGGAAGACAAACGTACCGAAACAACGAGGATGCCATGCAAAAAGAGTGCCACGAGTGGTGGCAGCAAACACAAGGCCCTCGTATTGAATTGCATCACAGTACTCTTTCGTGCACATAAACTGATTTTTGAGCAATATCCATCGAGTGAAACCATCAAACAGAGCAACAAGCTTGTCGAAGATAGCAACAACATCATAGTTTTTGTAATTCCAAGAGCGGTTGGGAACTCGACAAATTGCTATCTTCCGTAGAAGACAGTCACCATGATCATATTTGAACGTGCGTACATTACCGGTGTGCTCAACCTCTGGGCAGTGTGCTAAGATTTTTGGAAGTGAAACCCGGTGACGAGTGTACACATTCACAAGTTCCCACTCGCAGTTGTACCCAATGTAAACAATCCAATCTCCATTTGCGCCATCCCAAGCCTTGCCCTCAAGAGATGGCATCTTAACATCACACGTATCATTATCAAGCGGCATCAACTTGCACAGGGCAAGGTCTTCGTTGTCCCGGCGCTAGTCATTAGGGTCACGGCGAAGAAGATAGGGGAGATCAAACCGCTTCTTGACCCTTGGGTTCCTTGCAATGATGTTATTAGTTGAGTCGAGAATGGGATTGAACGAGCCTGCCATGCTAGCCAAGGTGATGACGTCGCACCGATCAATGAGTTCATCAACCACGTCATCTTTCAGATCTGGGCAAGAATAACGGGGTCGTTTCTGGCCTGTTCCCTCCATGGAGAAGACGATCGAACAATGGTAGAAGAAAGGGTGAAGGGCTGAAGGAAAATGGAGGAGGGAGAGGAAGAGCGTGTGACAGCAGTTCCAAATCGAGAGGGAAAGGCGAAGAGTCGGTGGACGGTTGCGAGTTTGCAATGGTTCACGAAGAGGCGCCCCGGCCTACACGTCCGTTCGGAAATACCTACTACTCGTCGTCGTCTCACTGATATGTTGGAATGGGACCACATGTCAACGAAACATGGTGTGTAATTTCTCGTGCAAAATGCGATCTGGCCGCGTTGGCCTGAGGTGCCGCATTAGTTATCGACCTTTATTTTCTTAATGGTGTGCCGATCAGTTTTGAAGGACGACTAACTGGTACTGTACGCAGAGGAAATATAAACTACTCTACCACTCCCCCACCTCCAGTACTCGTACTATAAAAAAGATATATAGGCTGGAGCTTCAGCGCTTTCTTGCTAAGGGCTGCCCACTTGCTTCTCACACAACCACCCTCTCTCCAGATCTAAAAAAGACGGCCCCTCTCTCCCTCCTCACCGGTGGTCACAGATCCGCCGGGGAAGAGAAGGTCGCGCAGCGTTGACGCACTCGTCGTCGGCGAACGAGGTCATGCACTGACGACAAGGTCGTCCTGTCAGACCTAGCGCCCGCGTGGGATGGCCTCCATCCCCAAGCTCGCTGTCGTAGTGTGTGCGGAGGACGAAGACCACGAGCGAAGCCACTTCCCGCCGACCCTCAGGTATGCTACATCTTTTCGAGCCATAACCTTGTTCTATTGCCCCATCTGCTATGTCGTTGCATGTGGATCTTTTTCCACTCCAGCATCTTCCCAATTTTCTATCCTCTACTCTGCTGGCCACACAGACGAAAACCATAATTTGCACTATTAAAGGAAACCCTACTTCATGCAGACTAATCCATGTCTGGGTTGAATAAGGAAAGGAAGGGAGACTGTACTGTCCAAGAGAGTAGGCATCGAACCCGCATCTATGTTGAAAAGGGGAAAATCAGTAGCTAAGGAACGAGTCTCGTGTCTCTTGGTTGAAGAAGGGTAGAAAGGCATGACAACGCAATAGAGAATGACCAGGTCGATCGGTTTGTTGTCCTTGCATAGGAAAGAGGTGGCTAAAGAGAACAAAAATGGGATCGTAATCCACATATGCTGCCTGGATATTTGTTGCTCCGGGCAACCATACCTCCCTCACCACTCTGCGTCCGTGGAGGTACATCATACTGGTGCCTCCCATGCTCTTATTGCCACTTTTTTCCTGTTAGTATAACGTCAGCAGTCAAGTCAAGAAATGCTACTGCTAAAGTGATGCCACATTTAACTAATGCCTCTCTCAGTCTAATGCCACCCATAAATTTAAGCAATACCATTTAATGTCATTGGATTATTTCAGGGTTAGCTGTTGATTGTGGATGTATTAAAGATTTTTCAGCTATAAGGCATTTGTAAGTGCATCTAGTGCCCCTTAGTGATTTTGGTGTATTGAAGACTTATAGGTTAAGTATCTAATGCGTTTATGAGTGTACACAGGTCTATAAGTCTATGAGGAGTTTGATATTTACAAAGAAAGTCGACCCCTAAAAATGAAGTTCTTCGACTGAAGACTTTGATATTCTGAAGACTTTCTGAAGACTTTCAAAGTGAAGAAATTGGTGTGACCTTGAAGACTTGGTATTTATTTGAGGAACATGAAGCATGAAGACTTTTGTTTTCGTATTTTCATTTTCTCTTTCTTGATTCATAGGAAACACCGTACTGTTAAAGGGGTTCGAGGAAATACTAAGGAGAAAATTTCCATGTGATGCTCATCTCAAATCCTACACCTACCAATCCCTTCAAGTGAAGCCATTGGAAATCTCATACAGTTCAGTCAATTTCTTCAGTGGCAGAGAGGCAGTTCTTCTGGTCACTGAGGACTTTGCTCTGACTGAGGAGTTAGGAATTCGCCAGTGCGCATTACCTACACAGTGAGAAACATGATAGCCCTGAGGAATTTGAACCTCAAATTTCCGACCGTTGCTGTGCTACGCGCCAGCTGTCCCAAAATATCTTATCCACCTAACGGACATATCATTGAAGGGCATTTATGTCTTATCATGTCGGGCTGCTCCCTAGGCTATAAATAGCCGCCCCCTACCACCACTAGCTGGTTGGCTGCTCCGCAAGAACTTGACACTTGTCATTTGAGAGCAACCCATCCTCCGAGGACTTTGAGCGAAAATCATCAAGTGAGGAAAATCCAAAACCCAAACCCAAACACCTACAAACCCAAAGTGATTGAGCATCACTGAAGAGATTGATCCTGCGTGGATCCGACGCTTGTTAACTTTGAAGATTGTGCTTCTTCCAGATGGTTAGGCGTCAAGGTCTAGAGCATCCAAGAGGAATTGTGGATCTCCGAGTGACAAAGTCTGTGAAGGTTTGGAAGTCACCTGAAGACTTACCACGAGTGATTGGGTGAGGACTGTGTGTCCTTAGCTCAAGGAGAATACGGTGAGGACGGTGTGTCCGGGACTAGGTGTCCTCGAGTTTAAATACTCAGCCGCTCCAACCAGATGTACAACTGAGACAGCAGTTGGAACTGGTCTACCAAATCATTGTCTTCACCAAGCTTACTGGTTCAAGTTCCTCAACTCTTTCATTTCCTCAGTAGTGTGCTGTTTCTTTATCATATCTGTGTTTGAAGACTTTGACTGAAGACTTTCTCAATTTCATCAGTTCAATTTCTTCAGTCTATTTTGTCTTCTTCTAGTGTTATCCGGTGTTTGCGCTTTCTGTACTCTGTGTTTGTCTTCATTTCATCATGATGACTATGCTTAGATTCTGTTATGTTTTCATCTGAGTACTTATTCTGCTGCTAGTAGTTCTTCGCTAAGGAATTTCCTCACCGGCAAATTCCTCAGTGAAAAATTCATAAAAATCGCCTATTCACCACCCCCCCTCTAGTCAATATAACGCACTTACAATTGGTATCAGAGCAAGGTACTCCCTTGTTTTGTGTGATTTTGGTTTAACCGCCTGGAGTTTTAGTTATGTTGACCGCAGGTATGATCAAGGTCTCTGCTGGGTGTCCTACCTTCGATGGTACGGACTACCCCTACTGGAAGAACAAGATGCGCATTCATCTTGAGGCAATTGATAACGATCTCTGGTACGTTGTGGAAAATGGTGTTCCCTTAGTCTCACCTTCACTGAACGCTACCGATGTGAATAGATTCAAGCAACTCGATTCCCAAGCGAAGAATATCATATGTGCCCACCTGTGTAAAGGACAGTATGGTAGAGTGAGTGCTTTGGAAACTGCTAAGCTTATCTGGGATAGGCTTTCCAAGGTCAATGAAGGAGTTTCAACACAGCGTGACTCTCGAGTTGATGTTCTTCGCAATCTCTTCAACCGGTTCAAAAGACTCGACAATGAAAATGTTCAGCAAACCTTCGATCGCCTCACTGACACCTCAAATGAGCTGCAAGCACTTGGCGCCACTGACATCACCGACCATGAGGTGGTGAAGAAATTGCTGAGATCGCTTGATTCCTCATTTGATACTCTGGCACTGATGATACAAGAGCGTGCTGATTACAAGTCACTTGACCCCGCTGATATCCTCGAGAGGCTAAACACTCATGAGTTCTAGCTTGCTGAGAAGAGAGATATCTATGGTTCGAGCTATGGCAGATCACGTGCACTGACGGACAAGGTAGTATCTGAGTCCGAAGATGAAGACTCTGGTAGCAGCCTTGGTGATCCTGAAGAACTGAGTCATGATCTAGCACTGCTTGTGAAGAAATTCCAGAAGTTCTCAAGACATGGTCGCTTTGGAAAACCCTCAAGGAGCAATGATTTCTCATCCAGTGACTATAAGAAGAGACTTTGTCACAAGTGCAAGAAACCAGGACATTACATTCAACATTGTCCTCAGTGGGAAAAGGAATCAAAGAAGAAGAAATACAAGGTTTACAGTTCTGATGATGCGAAGAAAAATCTTCATCATCAAAATCGTCGAAGTCTTCGTCTCACAAGAAGAGCAGCTCCAAGAAGGCTCGGGCATTCATTGGCAAGGAAATGGACTCTGAGGCTGAATCTGAAGAAAATGAAGCAGAAGAGGAATCTGATGACTCTGAGTCTGGTGTGGCGAGCCTAGCCCTCGCTACTGCGTTCGTTAGCAAGCCCATCTTCACCTCTGAAGAAAGTGTTCTCACCAACAAGGCTGATGAAGGCAGTGATGACTATGCTCCCACCTATTGCTTCATGGCAAAAGATGCCAAGGTACTCAAATACGCCTCCTCTGAATCTAGTGAGGATGAATCTGATGAAAATCTTAAGCCTAGCTACTCTAAACTTGCTAAGATTAATGTGCAACAACAAAAGGCTTTTGAAAAGGTTCAAAACATGATAGACAAAAGTGATGATATGTTGGGTGAAGAAATGGATCACACTAAAGCCTTAACTGAAAATCTTCAGAGACTTCAGACCAGGTTTGATAACCTTCAAAGTCATCATAACACTCTCTTATCTGATCATGAGAAGCTTTCTTATGAATATCTTCAAAAGAAGCAAGATCTTGAAAAGCTAAGAGTGAGTTATGAAGATCTTCAGAAGGAGCGCGATTCATTACTTGCTCAACAAATCAGCGCTGCTTAGGAAGAATTTATTTTCCTCCATGTTTGAAGTGCATTGAACCAGAATCTGCTAATTCCTCACCTGAATGTTCAAATGCTTCTAATGTTACAAATTCTTCACCTGTCTCTGCTATCACTAATTCCTCATCTCAGGACATTGCTAGTATCACTGACGATGCAGGGCTGAAGGAATTGTACATGACAGGCATGTACAAAAGCCTCAAAGGGCATCAGACTCTTTGTGATGTGCTTAAAAAGCAGATCCTCAACAGGAACCCTAGGAAAGAGGGTATTGCCTTTGAGAGGAAACTCAATGCTGATGGTACATATTGGAAGCCTTAGCAGTACCCCAAAACCTCATGGGTTGCTGCAAAGGGACCTCCAGTTGATCCATCTAATTTATCTGGCTATACATGTGAATCTTCTCATTCTTCTCATGAGTCATTTGACTCCAACTATAAACTGTTCAAAAATCAGAATGGTGAAATATTTGCTAGATACGTTGGCACTAACTGCAGAGATCCTATGAAGAAAATCTGGGTTCCCAAAATGTGCCTTGAAAGTCTTCAGGTGAATGCCCTCATGACACCACCTGTGAAGAAAAGGAACCCCAGATCAAATTCCTCACATGGATCAAAGTCCTCATATGAACATCATCGTGCTAACAACTCTGTTTGTAGGGAAGAGCCAAGGGCTATGAATATGAGCATTATTCTTCAAATTATTATGTTCATAAGTCCTCGAAGAATTTCTCTGCTTATTCATATGCTTACCCTAACCGCTCTTATGTGAAACAAAATGGTTTGGCCGCTATGCCACCATTCTCATATGGAGCTTGCAGAGTGATGAACTATTTGCCACCCCATAAGATGTGGGTGGTGAAGAAAAAGAACTAATCTCTTATGCAGGGTCAGGTCTCCAGACGTACTATAACGTCTGAAGAATTTGCTAGGGGCCTGACAAATTGCCTGAAAGGACGCAGGCTAACCATGATGAAATGAACTTTCATTTCACACGTCCTCCCTCTGTTTTAACTGTCTTACTACTTGATGAAATTGATCTGATGAATTGTGATATCATATTCTTCACTGCTGAAGTATATGAGGTCGTAAGTTGCACTAATTCATCTGCAGGATGATCAACCCAAAGCCACTGAATGGGTACTTGATAGTGGATGTACAAATCACATGACTGGTGACAAGAATATTTTGATGGATGCTCCCTTATCATCGTCACATATGAAGCATATCATCTTCGCTGACAAAAGCAAAAGTCAGGTATTGGGTCTAGGTAAAGGTGCTATCACAAAGGATCTACACATGGACAAAGTCATGCTTGTTGAGTCCTTAGGATACAACCTTATGTCTGTCTCAATGCTTTGTGATCTTGATATGGTTGTTGTCTTTGGAAAGTATCGTTGTGTTGTAATTATGGAAGCTGACAATTCCAAAGTCTTCGAAGGCTTTAGGAGAGGAGACTTGTATATTGTTGATTTCTCTGCAGATTCACAACCAGCCATGTGCCTACTTGCAAAAGCTTCAGAAGGATGGCTATGGCATCGACGACTTGGTCATGCAGGCATGAGAAATTTGCACACACTTGCGAAGAAGAAGCATGTCATTGGCATTGAAAATGTCAAATTCCTCAAGGATCACTTGTGCGGTGCCTGTGAAGCTGGAAAGATGACGAAGGCCAAGCATCCAGCAAAGACCATCATGACCACTACTCGACCATTCGAATTGCTTCACATGGATCTCTTCGGTCCTAATCACTATTCCTCTGTTTCAAATGAAGCATCTCAATATGGCTTTGTTATTGTTGATGATTACTCTCATTACACATGGGTACACCTTGTCTCTTACAAACATGAAGTGCAAGAAGTCTTCAAACGATTTTCCTCAAAGGCTTCAACCAACTTTGGTGTGAAGATCAAGCACATCAGAAGTGACAATGGCACTGAGTTCAAGAATTCGGGTCTCAATGAATATCTTGATGAACTTGGTATTACTCATGAGTTATCTGCTCCTTATACTCCTCAACAGAATGGCGTCGTGGAGTGCAAGAACAGGACTCTTGCTGAGATGGCTTGCACTATGCTTGACGAATACAAAACCCCTCGTCGTTTCTGGGTTGATGCAATTGATACTGCATGCCACATCATCAACAAAGTATATCTTCACAAATTCTTCAAAAAGACTGCCTATGAACTCCTCACTGACAAGAAACCCAATGTGAGTTATTTCAAAGTCTTCGGTGCTAAATGCTGGATTAGAGATCCTCATCACAACTCTAAATTTGCACCGAAAGCACACGAAGGTTTTATGCTTGGTTACGGAAAGGACTCGCACACCTACAGTGTCTTCAACAATGTTCTTCACAAGATTGTTGAAAATGTAGATGTGCGGTTCGATGAAACTAATGGCTCGCAAAGAGAGCACCTACCTTCTGGGTTAGATGAACCAGCACCCGAGGATTCCATCAAACACAAGGCTACTGACGATGTCATTCCTACTGAAGAATCTGCTGAAGAATTCATTCCAGAACATGAAGAACGTCGAGCTGATGCACTTGAAGAAAATGCTGAGGAAATTGATGCTGAAGAAAATGCTAATCAAATTCCTCAGCGACGACCAGCTCATCCTCGCGTTGCAAAAGAAGTGCAAGTGGAGAAGATCATCGATGACATTAGAGCAGCAGGTCCTCTCACACGCTCAAAAGCTTCACATCTATCTAACTTTTGTGGGCACTTTGCTTTTGTCTCTATCACAGAGCCCGCTAAGGTAGATGAAGCATTTCTGGAGCCTGAGTGGATTCAGGCCGTGCAAGAAGAATTACATCAGTTCAAGCTCAACAACGTTTGGTAATTGGTCAATCGTCCTGATCCTCGCAAACATAACATCATTGGCACAAAGTGGATCTACCGCAACAAGCAAGATGAAAATGGTGTTGTGGTGAGGAATAAGGCACGACTAGTAGCTCAAGGCTACACACAGGTTGAAGGAATTGATTTTGATGAAACTTTTGCACCTGTTGCTAGACTTGAGGCTATTCGCATATTACTTGCTTATGCTAACCATCATGATATCATCTTATATCAAATGGATGTGAAAAATGCATTCCTCAATGGTAAACTTGAGGAAGAAGTATATGTTGCTCAACCACCAGGTTTTGAAGATCCAAAACATCCTGACAAAGTCTTTAGACTTAACAAGGCCCTCTATGGCCTCAAGCAGGCCCCACGGGCGTGGTATGATACATTGAAGGAATTCTTCATGAAGAAAGGCTTCACACCCGGTTCACTCGATCCCACTCTCTTTACTAAATCTTATGATGGTGAACTATTTGTGTGCCAAATATATGTTGATGATATCATCTTTGGCTGTACTGACCAACGTTATAGTGATGAATTTGCCTATATGATGAGTGAAGAATATCAAATGTCTATGATGGGATAGTTGAAATTCTTCTTAGGTCTTAAAATTCGTCAACAACGCAATGGCATATTCATATCTCAAGAGAAATACCTCAAGGATGTCCTGAAGAAATTCGGCATGCAAGATTGCAAAGGCATCAAAATTCCTATGCCCACAAATGGTCATCTATGCACTGATGAAAATGGTATTGACTACGATCATAAGGTATACCGCTCCATGATTGGCTCTTTATTGTACTTATGTGCATCTAGGCCAGATATAATGCTTAGTGTTTGCATGTGTGCCCGATTTCAAGCTGCACCGAAGGAATCACACCATAAGGCTGTGAAGCATATTCTTCGATATCTAGCTCACAAACCAACACTAGGATTATGGTATCCCAAGGGCTCGGATTTTGATCTCATTCGATATTCTGACTCTGACTATGCTGGTGATCATGTGGACCGCAAGTCAACATCTGGTACTTGTCATTTCCTCGGACGATCCTTCGTATGTTGGTCCTCGAAGAAACATAACTACGTATCACTGTCTACTGCTGAAGCTGAGTACATTGCTGCTGGTTCTTGCTGTGCTCAACTGCTATGGATGAAGCAAACACTCAAGGACTATGGCATCAACGTGAAGAATGTGCCTCTCCTCTGTGACAATGAGAGTGCCATCAAGATTGCTCACAACCCAGTTCAGCACTCGAAGACAAAGCACATTCAGATTCATCATCATTTTCTTCGTGATCATGTGTTGAAGGGCGACATTTCTATTGAGCATGTGAAGACTGAAGAACAGCTAGCCGATATCTTCACTAAGCCCTTGGATGAGAAGAGATTTACCAAGTTGCGGTGTGAGCTAAATATCTTAGAATCTTCTAATTTAGTTTGAAAAGGCACTCATCCTAACACTTATGCAAAATTCATGACTTAGATGTGCAACACATAAAGAAAAGTTTTTCTTCAATCAATGAAGAATAACACTCTAAGTGTGAAGAAATTAATGAAGAATTTGATTCTCAGAGCCCTACGACAATTGTACGCGGTGGCTGAAATCATCATTCTTATACGGTGGGTCACGCCACCAGAAAAGTTGAAAATCTTCAATTTGAGTTTTTCCTCAGTTTTGAAATTCCTCAGTTGTTCAAATTCTTCAACTTGTAAAATCTTCACTCTTGCCGTCGTTTTTCTTCAATAGCTATATATTTATATATGAGTTTATGTCCTCTACAGCATTCACTTATAGCTATTTCTTCAAGTTGGATCTTTTGCTAAGTGAATGTGATAGGACCCTTCCCCTCTATGCTATACTCAATCCAATCTATTCACAAACTCTTCATGAGCGTTCTATTTGAAACTCGTTCAAAATCTTCACTGTGTCCTTGTCAGCTGAAGAAATTGCGAACGGATCTTTAAAACGGATCTTATCCAAACTTCCGGTTTTGCCGCTCAAACCGTTCCGCATCCCACGATGCATTAGTTTACTCACCCACGATCTTACACGATCTCCACTACACAGTACATTGGTGACACATGTCGTGAGAAGGAGAACGGGCAGGGGCACGTTCGTCCCAAATCTTTGGGCGAACAGTTTTTCACCGTGGCTATAAGTATCCCTGTCCCCTTCCTCACTTCTTTTACCCCGCTCGATCTCACTCTCCCGCTCGAGCTTCCGAACCGTAGCGCCGCCGCTACTCCATCGCCGCCGTTGAGGAAGAGCTTCACTGCCTCGACCTCGTCGCTGTCGTACTCGCGGTGACCGCGGAAATCTTCACCTCCGCCGCCGCCGTAGACGTCTTCCTCCGCCAAGTCAGGGCATGGAAGATCTGCATCGACGAACTTCACTATTTCAACTCACAGTTCGTCGTGTTCTTCGTTCAGGGTAATTAAAAGTTACTTTTACTACCATCTTTGATTCGAAACTTTTCTACAAAATCTTCAAAGGTGTTTTATTCTTCAAATCCTCACACACAAAACACCTCACAAGTTATCTGTTCTTGACTCATTTCCCTAAGCATCATCTTCTTCAAGATTCCTCAATTGTGTGGATCTTTGATCTATACAACTCTGGAACCTAAGACAAAGCGCGCTTAGTGAAATTCTTCAAGACGCATCCGGTTAAATTCCTCAAACTCTGTGTTTATCAAAAACCCTCTGAGAACGCATATGACCTCTTCAAATTCCTCGCAACTATACTCTGTTCACAGGTACACATGTCCGCTGGTGAACCATTAGGTTCTCATCAACTTAACTCATTTGCAACGTTCCTCGAAGAAAAGTTGCATACTTCTTCAGAGAATTCAATTGTTCAAATTCCTCAACTGAAGAAAATGGCTGAAGGTAAAAGGCCTCGGAAAGGAGGAAAGAAGCCTGAGGTTATGACTGCGTTTGAAATCCCTGAGGATATTTATAAAGATTATTGCACGCCTGATGAAGCCAAGTTTGGCAAAGAAGATAAAAATCAGCGCAAGGTGCGCATTCAAAGGATTGAACGGAGATGGGCACGTGAATGGAGGGAGTACAGATACGTCCCTCCAAAGTACATGAAGAAATTCGCACGTAACCCTCCATGCCCAAGAGCCCCATTGGCACCTGGCCAAGAGGCTGATCCCACTAGCATCAAACGCGGTGAGGACTTTCCTGAGGAATGGGCCAAGCGCCAAGCTAAATTAGCAAGACAAGCCAAAGAAGCACTGAGGAAATTTAATGAAGACTCTGCTGCTGCTGCTGCCGCTGAGGCCTCTGTCAAGCCGAGGAAATCGATGCTCAAGAAGCCCGCTCACAAGCCAAGTGCTTCACCAGCAATGCCCTCACGGCCTGAAACTTCAAAGTCTTCAAAGCTAATTCCTCAAGCTGCCCCTGCTCCTCCAAAGTCCTCAGCTGATCCAACAAAGTCCTCAGCACCTGCGCATCCTGCCACATGCCAAAGGACTATAAGCATCCCTATTGCCTCTGGTGTCTCAGCTAGTTCCTCAGCTGCACCAAGTTCCTCAGCTGGAGCCTCTCTGCAGAAGAAAAAGGCTACTGTTGGATGCGGTACTCGCCCAAGTCCCAAGAAGAAGCAGGTAGTCTTCACTGTACCGTCTGGTGATGATGAAGCTGATGAAGAAGAGCTTGCTGAAATCATCAGGGACCGCCAAGAAAGGGCTGCTAAAGCCAAAGGCACACCTGTGCGCCTACTGCTGGATCCAAGGGCGATTATCGGTGTCAAAACCGGCGGATCTCGGGTAGGTGGTCCCGAACTGTGTGTCAAGGCCGGATGGTAACAGGAGACAAGGGACACAATGTTTTTACCCAGGTTCGGGCTCTCTGGATGGAGGTAATACCCTACTCCTGCTTGATTAATATTGATGATATGGGTAGTACAAGAGTAGATCTACCACGAGATCAAGGAGGCTAAACCCTAGAAGCTAGCCTATGGTATGATTGTGTATGAAGATGGTTCGTCCTACGGACTACAACCCTCCGGTTTATATAGACACCGGATAGGGTTAGGGTTACACAGAGTCGGTTACAATGGTAGGAGATCTTGAGTATCCGCATCGCCTAGCTTGCCTTCCACGCCAAGGAAAGTCCCTTCCGGACACGGGACGAAGTCTTCAATCTTGTATCTTCATGGTCCAGGAGTCCGGCTGAAGGTATAGTCCGGCTACCCGAACACCCCCTAATCCAGGACTCCCTCAGTAGCCCCTGAACCATGCTTCAATGACGACGAGTCCGGGGCGCACATTGTCTTCGGCCTTGCAAGGCGGGTTCCTCCTCCAAGTCCTTCATAGAAGATTGTAGACACCAAGAATAGTGTCCGGCTCTGCAAAATAAGTTTCCACATATTGCCATAGAGAGAATAATACTAACACAAATCAAATCTGCTGACGTATTCCGCAGTGCATCATCACACCACGACCAAGCTCTTTGTACAAATTGTTTTCACTTTTCCACCTCAGCATGTTTAGCGAGGCGGTTTCCTTGGCACGTCTTGCCAAAGCAGAGATTGTGTGCCCCTTTTACGGGATTCTCATCAATACGGGCGTGGGTAACCCAACCGCGCCATTTGCCACGACGCTTGGGAGGCAAGCGAGTTTTATTAGGTAGGTGGGGACGCATAACCGCATCCGCCCATATAAGGGGATAAGGATCCACCTTTTTACCTACGCCTTCTTCCTCCTTTGCCAATCCATCTCTTGTGCACTCAAGCTCCAGCGCCCAAGCCCGGTCTTCCCACCTCAACCTTCTCCAGCAATGTCCGGAGCGGGAGGCAAGTGGATGGTCTCCTCCGTCACGGAGGTTGAAGTAAAAAAAGCTAAGGAAGGCCGGATACCTGTCCAGGGACATCCCGCACCGGCTTCCTGAGAAGGGGCAGCTTCTCCCCACCCCAAGGCCCCATGAGAGGGTAGTTTTCCTTCCCCACTTCCTCCGCGGACTGGGTATTCCACATCACCCATTCGTCCGGGGACTCATGTTCTACTACGGCCTAGATTTCCACGATCTGGCCCCGAACTTCATCCTCAACATCTCGGCGTTTATCGTCGTGTGTGAGGCCTTCCTCCGCGTCCGCCCCCATTTCAGCCTTTGGCTCAAGACCTTCAACGTCAAGCCCAAGGTGGTGCGCGGCAACCAAACGGAGTGCGGAGGCGCCATGGCTGGCAAGATAGCCAACGTCCTCTGGTTCGAGGGCTCCTTTGTGGAGACCCTAAAGGGGTGGCAAGCCGGGTGGCTTTACATCACCGAGCCACGCGATCCGGAATGGGTCGCAGCCCCCGAGTTCAGATCCGGACCCCCCACGCGGCTTATGTCCTGGAAAGAGACGGGCCTGTCATGGGGCAACAAGGAAGAGGTGACCGGACTGAAGACCTGCATCCAGTCCCTGATAAAGAAGCCAATCCGGCTTGTCAATATAGTCCAGGTCATGCTCGTTCGTCTGATCCTCCCGTGCCAACAACGGGATTCCAATTTATGGGAGTTCGACCCGGCGCAGCACCAAACCCTCAACAGGCTCTTCGACACGTCGTATGAAGATGTCTGGAAGGTGCTAATCAAAGGCGCCGAGGCCCCCGCATCCGCTTCCGAGGACCGCGGATACTGCACGCAGCGTCTCGCTAGCATGGTAAGCTATCTATGCCTTTGACAGGATTATTAAGCTCTTTTTCATAGATTAACTCTATGCGGGACCTAAACTCCCTTACCTTTGATAGGCTTGGCAGGCGATATCCGGACCAATTAACTGTTCGAGTCCCCTGCCCGAAGACCCAGCCCCAGCTCTCCTAGTGAAGCTGCTGACTCCGGCACCTTTTGTGGTGCCGGAGAGAAAGGTCAAGAAGAAGAAGACCACCGGGACTCGAAAGAGTGCCCGTAACTTGGTGGTGTCGGACTCGTCACCCGACGAGTCTGAGACCCCTCCGCCGCCCCATCAGGGGAGGCCGAGGGGTCTAGGAAAAGGAAGACCCCTCCGCCGGACTACTCCCATGATGTCTAATAGAGTGGAGAGGAGTGGCCGAACAGGGCCAAGCGTCCGGCGAAATCGTAAGTTCGGACATCAGAGCAACTCATGTTGTTCCTTTGTTGCGCAGCTTTCCTTAATGTCGAATGTGAATATGCAGCCCGCCCCAGGCCAACTACAATGAATCGTCGGGCTGCTCCCTGGACTCATCGGACGTGAACTCCGTTCCGCCCGCTGTCTCCCCCCGCACCACGGATGACACCGAAGTGGCGTCGCGACAAGCTCCGGGGCAGGAAGAGGTGGTCCTGGAGGAGCCGCAAGGCAACCTCCTGGACTCCAGGAGTGAAGGGGACAAGACCCCCCAGGGCACCAAGTCCGGCTTTATGCCGGACACCACGCCGGAATCTTCAACAGTTCTGAGCCGCGGTAGGCGAACTCCTTCCAAAAGGAGCAAGCCTTCTAAGCCAGCAACCTCCGTCCAACCGGAGTCGCTGGACCATCTGCTGGAGGTGCTTGACGGCGCCTCCATCGACAAGGGGCACCGTACTATTATGAATAAGGTGATCCAAAAGGATCAGCCTGCCAAGAGCGGAGTGACTGAAGCTTGCGCTAGCCTTTTGACAGGCTTCGAGGTAAGTAAAAATATGTCAAAATATTACCACATAGACAGTAGCCCCTGATGCTCTGTTTGGCGTTCGGAAAGAAAAGACGAATAGAGGATCTATTAATTTTCGTAGGAGTCTAACAATAAAGAGTCAATATGCGTATGCAGGCTTCGCTGCTATCCACCGCCACACTGACTGCACAGGTGGATATCCTAAAAAAGGACCTCGGGCGGACCGAGCAAGAGCTCGGGCTTGCCAAACGGTAGCTCTAGGAAAAAGAAGGTAAGAAATACCCTACAGAAAAATGTGCCTATAGAGAGGCGTGATTGCAAAGAATACCAACATCGTACTGCTTATTGTAGGGGCCACAACTGAGGTGGTGACCCTCAAGCAGGCGCTATCTGAGGCCGAAAAGAAAACGGCCGAGGAGCGCACCGAGCGAGGAAGACTTGGGGCTCAGGTTGGCGAGGTGCGGCAAGAGCTACAGGGTCTCATGAAAAAACATGAGAGCTTGGAGCTTGAGTCAAAGGCGCAAGCATCCGAGCTCGCGTCGGCCCTTGAGACCGCCAAGGGTGCCAAGGCCGAAGCCCAAAAGGCCCTCCAAGAGTTGGAGGAGATGAAAAAGATAGCAGCGGGTAAGGCATTCTTAATGCAAAGTAGAAATATAAAAGTAAACTACTTGTCACTTACCCGAATCCGGAGTTCTCCAGGGGCGTTCGTGGATCTTCCCCGCAGCGTATCCGACGCCGCCACATTCTACCGAGCTGAAGAGTGCAGCTTGACGGAGAGTGTGTTCTGGTCTCAGTATTCTGAGGCCAGACACCCTGTGCCCTTGAACGACTAGCTGAAACAGCTGGTCGAGCTCCACAAGGCGGCCAAACAAGCCATGAAGGGCTTCATAGTTTGGCTGTGGCCCGCAGAGGCCATGCCTGGGAGCTACTTCGGGCTGGTGCGGCGGCTGGTGGAGGCCTGTCCAAGGCTTGAGGTCATCAAGCGTTCCGTCTGCATCGCCGGTGCCCGGAGGGCCCTTGCTCGTGCAAAGGTGCACTGGGGTAAGCTTGACGGTGAGAAGCTGGTGAAGGACGGGCCACCGCATGGGAAGGAGCATCGCAAGCCCGAGAACTACTACAAGGATGTTCTTGCAGGTGCCCGCCTTATTGCGGATGAATGTACCAAAGATGTAATTTTTGAATGAACTCGCTCGTATTTATCCTGTGCGCTGAAAACTTGTTCATATGTGCTAAGCAATGCTTATTGAATTTAAAATATTATTTTCTGTGCGGCCGTTTATCAAAAATTGAGAGATGGCCAGTCGTCGGCTTCTGCCCCCATGCCGCTAGCGCTGGGGTGTTCGGGATAAACCTGAGCGCTCTTTTTCCCATGGTTGGGTCCTTCGAGGGAGGCGCTCAGCACAACGAACCAGGCAATCGGACTATAATGCTTGAACACTCTCAGTTAGCCATAGAACTTTATAATTTTAAATTTCGGCGAAGCCCCTAGTTCGGAAGACCGAATTCGGGGCGCTATCCACGCCTTTGGCCAGACAAAGCTAGCTCCTCGCTCGAAGTGGCATAAGTCTTTAGGGACTCGAAAAACCTCTCGAACAACGACCGGTCTCTCGCCTTATCATGAAAGTCAGTTTTAGCTTTCTCCACTAAGGTGCTTAACCCAGCTGAACCGGGGCACAATCACAGTGGTTCTCCTAGTGCAACCTTAGCCGATATAGCGGAATGTAAGGCACCAAAACATAGGAGCCGGGCAAACCCAACTGTTGACCCAAATCATGATTTGGAGCCGATGCATATAGTGCTATAAGTTCGGGGTGCCGCACTTGTGAAAGTGTACGGACTTCTCACACCAGATCGAAGGGTACTGAAGCCCGCGGCGTGTTTGCCGTACCATGGTGTACGGGTGCGATCATGTTATTTAATAAACATATATATTAAAAGAGGATAATGCAGAAAATAGAAAAAAAGCTATGCATTGCTTATAAAGAGGCTATTTATCAAGGCCGAATGATACAAGTAGTGCGATAAGCAAAAAGATATTAGATTATTTAACATGTCCTGACCAGGGGCAGGCCGCGGAATTGTATTTGAAACAGATATACCACTCGTAATAGAGACCACCTGGGAATTCCATAATGCGGCGTAGCTTTGTCTGCTTCCCTGGATCTTGCATCGTTTGTGCGGCAGTCGAATTGCCAAACAGGTCGTCCAAAGTGTGGAGTCTGAAAGTAAAAAAATGAATCCGACAGCCCCTAGTACGTTTTAAGCCGTATTTCGGGCATGCCGTTACTATGCCCCTTCCCCTGTGCCCATGGTATTTCGAGGGCGTAATTATGTACGCGAGGTACTAGCTTCGCTATGTCGCGATGCCTGGGGTTGGGGCCGCATTGTTACGCCTGCTCAGAACGTGCCAGGCGGTCTTGTTGTAGGTTACTCCGGGCGCGCTTGGCAATGTCTGGCTTTTTAACGGCCGGAATGCAGAGTTGCCTAATAAGGCTGCTTTGTACTTCTGCTGCGAGAGCCGCCGTGTGCTCCTCCGTACGGAGGGAGCGTTCGGTGTTTCCGTTGACCGTGATTACTCCTCGAGGGCCTGGAATCTTGAGCTTGAGATATGCGTAGTGCGGCACCGCATTGAACTTTGCGAATGCGGTTCTTCCAAGCAGGGCGTGATAGCCACTGTGAAACGGGACTATGTCGAAGATTAACTCTTCGCTTCGGAAGTTATCCAGAGATCTGAAGACCACATCAAGTGTTACGGAGCCTGTACAGTTGGCTTCTGCACCTGGTATAACGGCTTTAAAGGTCGTTTTTGTGGGCTTAATCCTTAAGGGATCTATGCCCATTTTCCGCACTGTATCCTGGTAAAGCAGGTTCAGGCTACTGCTGCCTTCCATGAGGACTCTTGTGAGGTGAAAGTCGTCGATGATTGGGTCGAGAACCAATGCGGCAAAGCCGCCATGACGGATGCTAGTGGGGTGGTCCCTTTGATCAAAAGTGATCGGGCAGGAGGACCATGGGTTGAACTTTGGGGCGACTGGCTCCATCGCGTATACGTCCCGTAGCGCACGCTTCCGTTCCCTCTTGGGAATGTGGGTTGCGTATATCATGTTCACCATCCGCACTTGTGGGGGAAACCCCTTCTATCCATTGTTGTTCGGCGGCCTGGGCTCCTCCTCGTCGTCGCTATGCAGCCCCTTGTCTTTGTTTTCTGCTCTTAACTTGCCTGCCTGCTTGAACACCCAACAATCCCTGTTGGTGTGATTGGCTGGCCTTTCGGGGGTGCCATGGATCTGGCACAAGCGGTCGACTATTCGGTCCAAACTGGACGGGCCCTGAGTATTCTTTTTAAATGGCTTTTTCCGCCGACCGGATTTATAGCCTCTGAATCCGGCGTTGACTGTCGTATCTTCATTGCTGTCGCTGCTAACGCGGCACTTTTGCTTATTTCGACGTGTCCTGCCACTTTTGTCCTTGGTATCCGAATTATCAGGGTTCTTTGATAAGTTGTTGCTGCGAGCTAGCCAGCTATCTTCACCCGCGCAAAAGCGGGTCATGAGTGTCGTGAGGGCTGCCATAGATTTCGGCTTTTCCTGTCCCAGGTACCGGGCAAGCCACTCGTCGCGGATGTTATGCTTGAAGGCTGCTAGGGCCTCTGCGTCCGGACAGTCGACTATCTGGTTTTTCTTTGTTAGGAACCATGTCCAGAATTGCTTGGCCGATTCCTCTGGCTGCTGAATTATGTTGCTTAGGTCGTCGGCATCCGGTGGTCGCACATAAGTGCCCTGGAAGTTGTCGAGGAATGCGGCTTCCAGGTCCTCCCAAGAACCGATTGAGTCCGCTGGCAGGCTGTTAAGCCAGTGCCGGGCCGGTCCTTTGAGTTTGAGCAGGAGGTATTTGATGGTGTGTAGATCGTCGCCACGTGCCATGTGGATGTGAAGGAGATAATCCTCGATCCATACCGCCGGATCTGTTGTGCCATCGTATGATTCAATGTTTACGGGTTTGAAACCCTCTGGGATTTTACGATCCATTTCTTCATCTGTGAAGCATAGTGCGTGTGCGGTGCCCCTGTATTGGGCTATGTCACGACGCAGCTCAGAGGAGCTATGTCCGTTGTGTTCGGCCCTGCCAGATTTGTTGTATTCGGAGTGAAGATCATCGTCACGTGTCGTAGGGCGCCTGCGCGATCCGTAGATCGATCTTGTTTGCCTTGCCTTATCCTCCAGTACATCTCGCAGGTCTGGCGCATTTTCCCGTGCCTTAGTTGAGCGGCATCGGGGTATGGCTTGTGTGGAGGGCCGAGAGGACCCTCTGTCGCGGCCGCGAGGTGGCCGGTCTGCCATGTCGTGCGCTGGTGATGTAGGCACTTCCTCCTTTGATCAGGGTAGCGGCCTGCGCTTTGGGTAGCTCTTGGAGGGGCGTTCGAGTTCATACTCTTCAGCCGCAAGGACTTCAGTCCATCTATCAGCTGGCAGATCATGATCAGCTCTAAGTTGTTGCTGCTTTTTCTTCAGGCTGTTTGTTGGGTGGTTGGTGCGACATATGCCAACGGGTGGCTTATTTGTGTGGGAGCCAGTAAGACGTCGCCGGTGCCTGGAAGCGGGATAAGGCGAAGACATGCACGTCGGCGAATCTTACCCAGCTTCGGGGCTCTCCGTGGAATTAACACACCTACTGCTGCTCTGCGGGGTCTCCGCATGATCACTCGATGAACAAGCAACTACAAGGTGCTCCTCGAGCTATTTGACGAGAGGAAGAAGAAGGGCAAGGCTAGCTCTATTCTTCCCTCTATGCGTGTGGTAACCTAGATGAGATCAACCCTTTGCATGGGTGCCCCGTGGGGTTTATATAGGCCTACCCCCCGGGGGTACAATGGTAATCCGGTTGGGAGCGGGTCCCAGTCTTTAGTGTCTACGCTCGCCGGCTTCCGCGCTGGCTGCTGGGGCCCGCCGGCTGGTGGGCCCCGCCGGCTGCCGGCATCTTGGTCGACAGGCAGGCCCTACGGCCCAGGGCTCTGTCAGTGGCTGGTTCCTGTTGGCTCAATCCTGATGATGAGGGCTTTGTCGAGGTGAGCATGGCTACAGTGCCGCCGCCTGGCAGGAGATCACTGTATCCGCACATCGTCTTGTCTTCTTAATGGGGCGCCTCCTTCGAGGGAAGGAGAAAGCCGGCTTTGGGAAAGCCGGCCACGTCTTGGGCCGACTGGGGGAGGCCTGGCAGCCTTCGGGTGTCTCTCTGCCCAAAGGGGCCCACCGCCCGTGGGTTGCGCTGACAGCCCGCCGTGGATGGCGCCATAGTCATCATGGCAACAGTGCCACGCCGGACGGGACAGGGCTACCCCGTACGGCGCACTGTGCCAGGCATGCTCCGGGTTTTGGGGGGTGGCAGGCTTCACTGTAGCCACACCCCGTCCCATCGCCGTTATGTGGTTGCGGGCCTCGAGGGTACGATCTTGACCGCGCCGTGGGAGCCGGCTTCTTGGAGTCGGCCTTCTCGAGGCCGGCTTCTTGGAGCCGGCCCTCCCGCGGCTTTCTTCATGAGGGTTAAGGCCGGGCCGCCTCCGACAGTCGGCCTGAGAGGTAGCCGGCAGGGGGGAGGCGGCCCCACGCCTTGGTTTCTTGGAGGCCGGATTGGCTTGTAATTTTTTCTGAAGCGCCAAGGGGAGCCGGCTAGGCTACCCGTGGTCATTTACCCCGACAGTAGTCCCCGAAGCTGGTCGCGCTTCGAGGTCGGCAAGGGGAACGAGAAGCTCGGTCAGCTTCCGATCCCGAGAAGCCGGCAGCTGGGAGCCGACTTTGCTTATGCACGCCGCCTTGGAAGGGGCGTCGTGGTCTCGTCAACGGGTATGTGGGCCAACTCGTGCGCTGACCGCGCGCCTCCCTGCATGTCACGTGGCAGGAAAGGCCTGTCATGGCGCGTGCGCGACGGGACACCGCCGCAGGCCCGGGCCCGCCACTCCTGGCCTCGGCCCAGGCGCGGATCTTCTGCGGCCTAGGGTGGTCTGTTGGCCTTCCCGTGGCGGTTTCACCACGCCGTTAAGGCGCAATAATAGCAGGACGTGGGGTTGTGGGCGCTGTTAATCCCACGTCCCCCACACCACGCCTCCTCGGCTCCGCCGCGAGAGCCTATAAGTAGAGGGATGAGAGGGAGCGGCAGAGGCTCGCACGCTCTCCCTCGCTCCACCCTCCCTCGTCTTCTTTCCTCATTCTCTCCGTCGCCGCAGCGCTTCTTCGCCGCACCACTCCGCCGTCACCGCGTCTTGCTTCTCACCGCGCCGCTCCAATGGCGCTGTCGAGCTCGTGGGACGCCTCCAACGTCCTCAACGAGCACGTCGAGTTCATCCGCCGGACGCGGCGTCTGCCCGGCGAGAACTACGTGCGGGTCCGGCGCGCGCCAAAGGAGGAGATCTCACCGGCGCCGGAGGAGGGCGAGCGGGTGAATTTCCGCTCGCATTGTATACGCGGCTTCGGCCTCCCGGCGAGCGGATTCCTCCGCTCATTCCTCGAGTTCTACCATCTTCAGCCGCATCACCTCACCCCCAATGCCGTGATGCTGCTGTCGGCCTTCGTCACCCTCTCCGAGGGTTTCCTTGGCGTCCTCCACACCATAGAGCTCTGGGGGGTGTTCTTCTAGAGCAAACTCGGCACCGTCGTCGCCGGCGTGCCCGCCCCATGCGGAGCCTACATCGCCATGAGGCGGACGGGTGAGAACAATCCGTTCCCCTCCATCCCGCTGATCCAGTCGGTGAAGCTCTGGCAGAAGTCGCACTTCTACGTGAAGAACGTCGCCCCGCAGGGCGACTTCCTCAATCTGCCGCCTTACGTAGCCGGCCCGCCGGCCTCGAGGCCGGCCTCATGGAGCTACCGGGCCAGGACGCTGTCTCAGGCCGGGAACGCCGCCGTCGCCCGACTCCGGGTTATGGCGCAGTCGGAGGGCCTGGTCGGATCCGACCTCGTGGCCACCTTCGTGGAGCGCCTGGTTCTCCCGCTCCAAGGCCGGCCGCACATGATCTGTCAAATGAGCGACCGCTTCGACCCGTGCCGGTTGAGCACCAGGGAGATGCCTCATGCCAAGGTGTCCTACCTGGTGAACTACATCGCCAACTGCATGCTCGCCGAGGACTGGCGATTCGGCAAGGAGCCGTACTCTCGCGCCAAACCTCCGCCTGCCGTAAGTATTTCTTCTTTCTTTTTCTTTTTGTAGTCGGTCGCTTGGTAGCCGACCTCTGATCAGCCGGTTTGTCTTTCGCAGAATCCTCTTCTTCCGCCAGCGGCCGCGACTGCAGGGGCGGCGCGCCCATTTCTCCCCGACCGCACGGTGGATGATGTCGACGATCCGGACCTTGGAGCGGCCGCTATGGAGGACGCCGCCGCGAGGGAAGGTGACGAGGTAGGCGGCGTGGGGCCCGGAGCCGGCCTCCAGGATTGGGCGGACGACGACGAGGTTGGAACCGTCCCGCACCGCCAGCCGGCGCCGGATCCTCAAGGCGCAGGCTCTTCCGCCGCGCCGGCCGCTCGTGGCGCCGCGCCGAAGCGCCGGGCCGCGTCGACTTACTTCGGCAGCCGGCCGAAGAAGCCCAGGGGCACCGCCGCGGCAACCAAGCGGGACGAGGCGGCCGCGAAGGCGGCCCGCTTCCAGAAGGTCATTTTGTGCTCTTGTCGTGCTCTTGGATTGGATTTCTTCTAAATTCTTTCTTGGTGGACCGGCCAGGGCGCCGCTTTCCCTTGAACGGGGTCCTGCCGGCTCCGTGATTGACTCGGCCGGAGGGTCTTCGAGCTCCCGCCGCGTGGACCCCCGCGCCGACCTCATGGAGGCTACGGCGCGAAACGCGCAGGAGGCGCGGGAGGAGCGGGAAGCGTTGGAGCGGAGAGCCGCGTAGGCGGCGAAGGAGCAGGCCGACGCGGCGGCCAAGGCCCATGCGGAGGCGACGGCCGCGGAGAGGGAGGCGGAGGCCTCGCGCAACCGGCCTCCACAGCTCGTCATCCCCCTGCGGAGTGTGGCTCCCAACGCCCCCGTGCCCCCGTCTGAGGAAGCCGACCGCGGCCAGGAGGCGGCGGAGCGGAGGGAGGACGATGTGGTGTTCTTGGAGGAGGTGCCGCGGATGGCGCCGACTGGAACGGGCCAGGGCGGCTAGCCGGCTGTGGAGCCGGTGCAGCCGGACGCGACTGAGCCGGCAGTAGGAGCCGGCCTGGTGGTGCAGCCGACGTCACGCCGGCGTGCGGGGGAAGCCGCCTCCGTGCCAAAGCCAGACAGAGCTGCGACCGCTAGCCAGACGGCGGAGGCCTTGGAGGCGGCCAGCTCCAGCACGTCCGAGTGGGCGCCCAACGAGGATACGGGCGAACTGAACGCGTCGGCCCAGGAGGTCCGGAACCGGCTTCAGGCCCATGCCACCGCGCTGCAGCGATATACTCGCGACTTCCTTGCGACGCGAGCCATCGTTCGGGTGAGTCTTCTGGCCTTGGCTGCTTTAGGTTTTTGATTTCTTCTATGGGGGCGCGTCAGCGCACCCACTGGGTGTAGTCCCCGAGTTTCGAGTCGGCTGCTAAGCAGGCGGCTTGGAACTTACTAGGTCCTGATAGTTATCTTGTTCTTGCATCCTGTCTGATCTTCCAGGAGTAATATAACCGGAGTGCCGCCGCCTTCGACTCCCAGGCTCGGGAGCTGCGCCAGAAGAGCGAGGGTCTGACCAATAGCCGGAGTGCGTGCTCCGTTTTCTTCATATCCTGTGGGGGCGCGTCAGCGCACCCACTGGGTGTAGTCCCCGAGATCCGGGCCGACTGCTGAGCAGTCGGGTCGGATCTTCCCCGACGACTTCTTCCTTACTGTTTCTTCTTTTGTCTTCATGCTTGCAGGGGCCAACGCCGACTTGAGGGAGCAGCTCGGCGGGGCCCAGACCGCCCTTCACGCCAAGGAGGCCGAGCTTAATGCCTTAGTCCAGGAGCGCGATCGCCTGGCCAAGAAGTTGGCCGACGAGGAGGAGAGCCACAAGGCGGCCCTGAAGGAGGCGCGAGATAGCGAGGCCGCCCTCAAAGCTGAGCTTGAGACCGAGGCGGCGGGCTGGGCTGAGGCAAGGCAAGCGCTGAGCGAGGGTTACAGCCGGATCAAGGATCTGATCGACGGTAAGCCGCCTCCCTTACTCTTTGCTCGCCCCCTTTCCCTCTGACTTGTCTTTTGATATGTGATGCTTTTGTTCTCTGCGCAGACTACTTCCCCCGCCACTCCGTCGCAGCCACCCAGGCCATCGAGGCCTACCGCGAGGCACGCCGGCAGGCAGGGGTTGAGATCGCGCCGGACGCGAGCCGGACACTTGAGGAGCAGCTCTTGGCGATCCAAGCCCGGCTGCAGCCGGCACACCGCATGCTCCGCCGCCTCCAACGTGCTGGAGCGTAGGTGCTGGCCGCCCTCTGGCCCGGCCAGGCGATTCCCCGCACCCCGAGCCGGACTGCCGACTGGCTGGAGGTGGAAGTTGGCCGCTTCGAGGCTTGGAAGGCCTCCGCTTCCCGCTCTGGCGCCAGGCGGGCGCTGGAGTTCGTCCGGGTCTGGTACCCCGGGCTGAATTTGGAGCAGTTGAGGACTTGGCGGGAGGAGGCTGATGAAGAGCTGGTGGAGGTGCGGTCGGCTATCATCCGGCGTGCTTTAGCTCTTGCCGATTTTACCGACACCAGCGTCTTCAATCCTGAGGTGGACGAAAACGACATCGCCCAGCCGGAGGAGTGGTTCGGGCTGAACCCGGCGGAGGGTGAGGACTCGGCGGAAGAGATCGCCTCCAGCGATGAAGGCGAAGACAAAGAAGGGGAGGAGGGCGAAGACGTCGAGCCGGCCGGTGAAGCAACCAGCCAGCCTCAGCATGACCGTGCCTCCAGCAACGAGGCGCGCGCTAGCGCGCCCCTGCGGGAGGCGGTGATTACGTCGAGGTTCACCAGCCGGCCACTCCTCCAGCCGGCGCTACTGTCTCAGCCGACCTACCCGACACGCCAGTCGCTCCCTTGGCTTGATCCGTCGTCTTTGTTTTTCCTACTTGTTACTCTTTGAACAATTTTTATTAAGTTTGCGAAGTTCCACCCACTGGGGGTGTATTCAAACTATGTTGAATGTTGGCCTTTCCGAGGCCCATTGTGTAAATATAATCATGCATGTGTTTGGCTTCCATTCTTGTATGCTTTTTATCCTTAGGCTGTTTCCCTTGCCGCCTTCCCCTGATTGCTGCCTTCCCAGCCGGCAGCTGCTCTGCAGTCTGTGGCTAAGGAAGGACTCGGCTATCTTTTTTGGGGAAGGCAAGTACTCGAGCTTTCTTAGATTATAGCAAAGTGAATGGGAACCGGCCGGCCGGCTACTCTTGTAGTCGGTCGGAGGTGGGAAAAAGCCGGCTTTTATTATGTTGGTCCGTTAGCCCCTAGCCATTTTTCGTGTGGGCGCCCTTTCCTGCCTTTGGCTCTTGCCAGCCGGACAGCCGATTCTTCGAACTGCAACTTTTGGCAAGAGAGGGCTTTGGAGCCGGCACACTACTTGTCTGACCGCGGGTAGGACCTCTAACATAACTCGAGGCGGCCAGTCCCCGAGCCGACTAGTCGAACCCGGTGCCGGACGAGAGAAGTGAATGACATAATCATAGGCATGGTACACTTCATAGATGAAAAGATGGCAGTCCCCGAGTTCTCCTCGGGGAGCCTATTGTCTCGTACTTAGTACAAAAGTTAGCGTGATACATACTGCATTTCAACTGTAAAATCTTCGGAGGAGGTTGGCGTTCCATGGCCGTTCTGATTCCTTGCCAGAGTCATCTCTCTTTCGTGCCTTCGGCTTTTGCGCGTCGATCAGGTAGTAGGAGTCGTTTCCTAGCGCTCTGCTGATGACGAAGGGGCCTTCCCAACGGGCCGAGAGCTTGTGCTGGCCGGCTGTTCGCTGGATCAGCCGGAGCACAAGGTCGCCTTCTTGGATGGATCTTGGATTGACCTTCCGGCTGTGGTAGCGGCGCAGACCCTGCTGGTAGATGGCTGACCGGCTGAGGGCTAACGGCCGACTTTCTTCCAGCAGGTCGACGCAGTCTTCTCGTGCTTCCTTGGCCTCCGCTTCCGTGTACATGGTCACCCGAGGCGAGTCGAATTCGATGTCGGTTGGGATGACCGCCTCGGCACCATATACAAGGAAGAAAGGAGTGAAGCCGGTTGACCTGTTTGGGGTAGTGCGCAGACTCCAGAGGACGGACGGCAGCTCATCGAGCCAGTAGCCGGCCGAACGCTCCAGTGGCACGACCAGTCGGGGCTTGATGCCGGAAAGTATGAGGCCGTTGGCTCGTTCGACTTGGCCGTTTGACTGCGGGTGGGCACGGACGCTAAGTCCAGTCGGATGCCCTGCGTCGCACAGAAACGTGCCAAGGCTCCCTTGGCAAAATTTGTGCCGTTGTCGGTGATGATGCTGTGCGGCACGCCGTACCGAGTTGTTATATCTGCAATGAATGTCACGGCAGTCGGCCCATTCAGCTTCGTGATCGGCTTCGCTTCGATCCACTTGGTGAACTTGTCCACGGCGACAAGCAGATGTGTCATGCCGCCGCGCGCCGTCTTGAATGGGCCCACCATATCCAGACCCCCAAACGGCAAAGGGCCAAGTGAGGGGAATGGTCTTGAGTGCCGAAGCCGGCAGGTGTTGCTTAGAGCTGAAAACTTGGCACCCTTTGCAATGCTTGACTAGTTCCTTGGCGTCGTCCAAAGCAGTCGGCCAAAAGAATCCATGGCGGAAAGCTTTGGTGGCTAGTGATCTTGAGGCCGCATGGTGGCCGCATTCACCTTGGTGAATGTCTCTGAGGATTGTTGTGCCCTTCTCTTGTTCAACGCATCGCTGGAAGACTCCAGTGACGCTGCGCTTGACGAGCTCTCTGTTGGCGATTGTGTATGCTCCGGCTCGGCGTTGGACTTGTCTTGCCTCTGTCTCGTCAGCCGGCAATTCTTGGTTTATCAGGAAGTTGAGGATGGGATGGGCCCATGATGGAGCTGTGACTTCTTCTATTGCCAACGTGGCTACTGCAACCAGGGTGGGCGGGATGGGTGGTGAAATGCTGGAGTCGGCCGCCGCCTGTTGCGTTGGTGCAGTCCCCGGGCCGTCTACCGCAGTCCCCGAGCCGAGTTTAGAAGTCCTCGGGTCGGGTGCGACTACGGAAGTCCCCGAGCCGCTTGTTGAAGTCCCCGCGCCGCCTATCGAAGTCCCCGGGCCGCCTGCTTGGCTCTTCGAGCCGGATCCGGCTGCATTGGGGCTAGGCGGCACAAAGATGGAATCGGACTCTGGAGATGGCTTGATAGACGGCTTGAGGAGGCGTTGCAGAGAGACGCCGGTTGGAATGGCCTGCCGAGTGGAGCCTAATCGGGCCAGGGCATCTGCTGGCCCGTTGTCGGCTGGTGGTACATGGAGGAACTCGCATCCTTCAAAGTGCCCGCTGATCTGCTGGACGAGGAAGCGGTAGCTTGCCATGTTTGCGTCCTTGGCGTCCCAATCGCCGGATGACTGCTGGACTATCAAGTCTGAGTCGCCGTAACACAGGATCCGGCGTATGCCGAGTTCTTTGGCAAGCCGGAGCCCGTGTACGAGCGCCTCATACTCGGCCACGTTGTTGGAGGCGGCAAAGTGAATTTGCAGCGTGTATCTGAGCTTGTCGCCTTTGGGAGAGGTGAGGATAGCGCCGGCTCCCAAGCCGGTGAGCATCTTGGACCCGTCGAAGTGCAGGCGCCAGTGAGTGGAGTCCGGAGCCGGCGGCAGGTACTAGGTCTCGGCCCAGTCGACGAGGAAGTCGGCCAGTGCTTGGGACTTGATGGCGGTGCGGGGCTGGTAGAAGATCGTGTAAGGGGCCAGCTCGATGGCCCATTTCGCCACCCGGCCGGATGCATCCCTGCTACCTATGATCTCGGCGAGCGGGGCGGTGCATACGACCGTGATGGGGTGCTCTTGGAAGTAGGGCTTCAACTTCTTGGCGGCAAAGTACACGCCGTAGAACATCTTCTGGAAGTGGGGGTAGTTTTGCTTCGAGGTAGACAGCACCTCGCTCAAATAGTACACCGGCCTCTGGACTGGCTGGGCTCGGCCCTCTTCTGGGCGCTGGACTACGATGACGGTGCTGACCACCCGGCTGGTTGCAGCAATGTAGAGGAGCATGGGCTCCTTCTCAGTCGGCGCCGCCAAGACAGGCGGGGTGGTCAGCATCTTCTTCAGCTCGTGAAAAGCCTGGTCGGCTTGGTCGTTCCACTCGAAGTGATTGGTCTTCTTCATGAGGCGGTAGAGGGGGAGAGCCTTCTCTCCGAGCCGGCTGATGAAGCGGTTCAAGGAAGCCAAGCATCCGGTGAACTTCTGGACGTCTTGCAGCTTGGTGGGATTCGCCATTCTCTCAATGGCCTTGATCTTTACTGGGTTGCATTCGATGCCGCGTTCGGAGACCAGGAAGCCTAGGAGCTGGCCGGCTGGCACTCCGAACACGCATTTCTCGGGGTTGAGCTTGATCCGGAATGGGCGCAGGTTCTCGAATGTTTCCTAGAGGTCTTCTAGCAGGGTGCTGCGCTTCTCCGTCTTCACCACAATGTCGTCTACATAGACGTGGGCGTTTCTGCCGAGTTGCTTGAGGAGGCACTTCTGCATGCAACGCTGAAAAGTGGCACTGGCATTCCTCAAGCCGAATGTCATAGTTAGGTAGCAGAAGGCTCCGAATGGTGTGATGAAGGCGGTCTTCAGGCGGTCGGCCGGGTCCAACTTTATCTGATGGTACCCGGAGTAAGCATCCAAAAAACTCAGCAGCTCGCATCCGGCTGTGGAGTCTATCGCTTGATCTATCCTTGGCAGGGCAAAAGGATCTTTGGGGCAGGCCTTGTTGAGGCTCGTGTAGTCTATGCACATGCGCCAATTGTTGTTCTTCTTCAGCACGAGGACCAGGTTGGCGAGCCACTCCGGAAAGAACACTTCCATGATGAAGTCGGCGGCTAGAAGTCGGACTATCTCTTCTCCAACAATCCTTCTCTTTTCCTCCGACAGTCGGCGGAGGGGTTGCCTGACTGGTTTTGCACCTTCTCGGACGTGTAATTTGCGCTCGGCGAAATCCTTCGGAACACCCGGCATGTCCTTAGGGGACCATACAAAGATGTCCCGATTTTGACGGAGGAAATCGGCGAGCTCGCCTTCCTATTTGCTGTTGAGGTTTGCCCCAATGACGGCAAACCTCTCCGGGTGCTCGGGGTCAAGAGGTATCTTCTTCGTTTCCTTGTTCGGCTGGAAGGAACCTTGGGCATCATATTCTTTGGGATCGGGGGACAGGGCCGGCTGCTTGCCGGCCATGGCCACGATCCGGTTCAACTTCTTCTTCTCTTCGGCAATCACTAGGGACTCGGCCAGCCGGCTGCTGGCCGCTGCGCACTCGGCCGATTTCTTGTAATCGCCAACTATAGTGATGATGCCCTTGGTGCTCGGCATCTTCATCTTGAGGTAAGCATAGTGGGGAACAGCCATGAACTTGGCCAAGGCAGGTCGGCCAAGCAGTGCATGGTAAGAGCTCTCAAGGTCCACCACTTCAAACCAGATGGCCTCCCTGCGGAAATGATCCTTGTCCCCAAAGAGGACATCAATCTTGATCTTGCCAATGGTGGAGCAGGACAGGCCGGGTACGATACCGTGGAACACAGTCCGGGTGGGCGTGAGCTGCTTCATCTTGACGTTGAGCTTCTTCAGGGTGTCAAGGTACAGGATGTTGATGCTGCTCCCGCCGTGTATCAACACGCGGGAGAAACGGGTTGCGCGTCTGTCGGTTGCAAGGGTGGCATCCAGAACCAGCGCATAAGAGCCGGGGGATGGAATCACCTCTGGGTGGTCGGCCCGGCTCCAGCTGATGGGTTTTTCTGACCAATGCACGTGCTCGGAGGGGTTGGCGGCAACCGCGTTGACTTCCTGGTCCTCTCGGCGCCTGCTGCGTCGGTCTGCAGGCTGGCTGGTGAAGACAACATAGGCAGCGTGCTCGTCGGGGAACTCGTCGTGCACGGCTCCGACTGCTGGCCGAGCGGCCGGCTGCTGCGGAGCCGGAGGCGGCGGACCAGCAGGAGGAGGCGGCGCGAGCCCTTCGCCTTTGGAGATTCGGGTGAGCCAGTGACACTTCCGGGTTGTGTGGTTGGACGGCTTCGCGCCGATGTGGAACTTGCATGAGGCGTCGAGGGTTTGCTCATAGGAGAAGGCCGGCTGCCAAGCCGTCCGGCCGCCTTTCTGCTTCTTGGGTGCGGGCCGCCCTACGGGCTGCTCGCCCTCGACCGTGGCCACCTGCCGACTGGTGGAAGGGGGCACGGGGCCCTTGCGCTTGTGGTCATTTTGGTACGAGTGTCGCCCGGAGTCCCCAGCCGGCGTCTTGGGCGCCGGTCTGAGTACCTTTCCAGACGCGTCGACTCGGAGCTCAGACTTCATTGAGGAGTCGGCGGTGGCGTACTTGTCCGCTATGACCAGAAGCTTGTCGAGCGTAGTCGGCTCGTCGCAGAGGAGCTTGTGCTTGAGGAGGGTGCCCTCTCGGCACCCGGCTGTGAAGTATTCGATGGCTTGCACCTCGTGCACTCCTTCGCAAGAGTTGCGGAGCTCAGCCCAGCGTGTGAGGTAGTCGCAAGTGGACTCGGCGGGGCCTTGGACGCACAAGGAGAGCTGTCTGGGCTTGGGAGCCCGCTTGTAGGTGCTGGTGAAATTGCGGATAAAGGCTTCTGTGAAGTCTAGCCAGCTGTTGACGCTGTATGGCTTGAGGCTGTTGAGCCAGGTCCGCGCTGTGCCTTGGAGCATGAGGGGCACGTACTTCACCGCAACGCGCCTATTGCTGTCCGCGATGCGCACTGCGGTGGAGTAGTCGATCAACCAATCTTCCAGCTTCACGGAGCCATTGTACTTGGGCGTGCTCTTGGGAGCGAGAACCCTTTGGGGAAGGGCTCGTCGCGGATGCGGGGGCCGAAGCAAGGCGGGCCGACATCATCTTCTTCTTCTAGCGCCAGGGATCGCGCTAGGAGGTCGACCCGGTGGCGGGCGTCGTTCTCGCCGACTCCTTCGCGGCGACCTGTCGGCCGCTGAGAGTCGGATGCGTGACAGGCGGTGGGGTGGGATACCTCTCCCCACGAGGCGGAGGCGGAGGCGGGTTGCCCCGCCGCTCCACGGCTCGAGGGTGGCCTTCTGCGTCTCGCTCGATGGAGATCCGGGTTCGGCTTCGGCTGGAAGCCGGCTCTTTCTCGTGTCGCGCGCGGGTTCTACCCACAGTCGGCGTTCGGGACGTCGCACCGTGCTCTCGGCGCGGTGGAGGGCTTTCCTCGCAGACATCGGCTTCGTGCCGCTGCGCGGCTGCATCGATTACCTGCTGGATGCGTCTGGTCATGTAGGGGAGCTCTTCGCCCCCAGTCCATCCAGCTCGTCTACGGCCGCCTGGGCGGCGCGCAGGTTCTCGAGTGGGGTGGCATAGACTGGGCAGTCGACTCCAAGCAAGTCGGCGATGACGGTGCCGCGCTGTCTGACGACGCCGACTCGGCTTGGCCCGCCAGGAGGTGGCGTGCCGAAGGCGGCGCGGTCGACTTCGCGCTGGTGGGCCTCAGTGAGGCGTCTCACGGAAGCTAGCTTCCGGCCCTCCGCGAGGAGGGCGAGGCAGCCAGCCTCCAGTGCTTCGGCGTCGGCGTCGGCCGGGAGGGGGATGGACAGATCATGGATCGCCGCTTGCGGGGTGTCATGGGCGTTCTCGCCAGAAGCGCCGCCGTGGCCGATGACCATCACCTCGATGGTGGCAACGTCACAGCCATCGGCTCGGGGAAGCGGGTCGTCGTAGATCACGACGTTGGTGGGGAAGGCGTCGGGCGAGGCAGTGTCAGAGTCGACATGCATCGGATCGGTGGAGCCAACGGACTCCTGGTCCACGGCAGGCTCGCCGGTGACGTGGAGCCGGCCGAGGAGGTCGACGAGGCGGTCTGTGCCCGCTACGGAAGCGGGCTCGTCGGAGATGAGGGCCTCGCCAAGGGGATCGGCAAGGTCGCTTGCTGCGCAAGCGTTGGTGACGCCTTGCAGCGCGTCGTGGCAAGCGCCATCGGGCGTGCCGGGCTGGCTACGCTCGCTGGGAAGGAAGAAGGTTCCCGTCCAGAACACGTCTCCGGACGACAGTGCACCTGGCCCCACAGTGGGCGCCAAATGTCGGGTGGTTGGTGCGAGATATGCCAACGGGTGGCTTATTTGTGTGGGAGCCAGTAAGACGTCGCCCGTGCCTGGAAGCGGGATAAGGCGAAGACATGCACGCCGGCGAATCTTACCCAGCTTTGGGGGTCTCCGTGGAGATAACACCCCTACTGCTGCTCTGCGGGGTCTCCGCATGATCACTCGATGAACAAGCAACTACAAGGTGCTCCTCGAGTTGTTTGGCGAGAGGAAGAACAAGGGCAAGGCTAGCTCTATTCTTCCCTCTATGCGTGTGGTAACCTAGATGAGATCAACCCTTTGCATGGGTGCCCCGGGGGGTTTATATAGGCCTACCCCCCAGGGGTACAGTGGTAATCCGGTTGGGAGCGGGTCCCAGCCTTCAGCGTCTACGCTCGCCGGCTTCCGCGCCGGCTGGTGGGCCCCGCCGGCTGCCGGCATCTTGGTCGACAGGCAGGCCCTACGGCCCAGGGCTCTACCGGTGGCTGGTTACTGTTGCCTCAATCCTGATGATGAGGGCTTTGTCGAGGTGAGCGTGGCTACAGTGCCGCCGCCTGGCGGGCGATCACTATAGCCGCACGTCGTCTTGTCTCCTTAATGGGGCGCCTCCTTCGAGGGAAGGAGCAAGCCGGCTTTGGGAAAGCCGGCCACGTCTTGGGCCGACTGGGGGAGGCCTGGCCGCCTTCGGGTGTCTCTCTGCCCAAAGGGGCCCACCGCCCGTGGGTTGCGCTGACAGCCCGTCGTGGATGGCGCCATAGTCATCATGGCAACAGTGCCGTGCCAGACGGGACAGGGCTACCCCGTATGGCGCACTGTGCCAGGCGTGCTCCGAGTTTTGGGGGTGGCAGGCTTCACTGTAGCCACGCCCCGTCCCATCGCCGTTATGTGGTTGCGGGCCTCGAGGGTACGATCTTGACCGCACCGTGGGAGCCGGCTTCTTTGAGTCGGCCTTCTCGGGGCAGGTTTCTTGGAGCCGACCCTCCCGCGGCTTTTTTCATGCGGGTTAAGGCCGGGCCGCCTCCGATAGTCGGCCTGAGAGGCAGACGGCAGGGGGGAGGCGGCCCCATGCCTTGGTTTCTTGGAGGCCGGAGTGGCTTGTAATTTTTTATGAAGCGCCAAGGGGAGCCGGCTAAGCTACCCGTGGTCATTTACCCCGACACTGTTCGCCGTGGCTAAAAGCCTGCGTTTGAGACGCTCTTGTTCGGCGGGGTCTGATGGTACGACGAATTCGTCGTCATCGAGGCTGGCCTCGTCTTCGGAGGGAGGCATATAGTTATCATACTCAACCTCTCGGTCTGCCGCTCTCTCATGAGGGTCGGCTTCTCCATCTTCCTGCGCCGAATCTTGCTGGGGAGGGTGTTCTTCGGCGCTATCCGGGGTACTATTATCTCCGGTGCCGGAATCACCGTTTTTGCTTTGGCGGGATATAGAGCGGTGCCGCTAACGCCGGCGCTTTGGCTGTTTCTTGGAGGTGTCATCCTCCGCTGTTCCATCGCCATCTCCATCTTTTGGAGCATCCACCATATATACGTCATATGACGAGGTGGCCGTCCAGCGCCCTACAGGTGCTGGTTCCTGTTCGTCTCCTACCTCGTCGTCCATACCGTCGAAGTCTTCGGAGCCGAAGTCAAGCACGTCGGTTAAATCGTCGACAGTGGCTACCAAGTGGGTGGTGTGTGGGATTTGAATTTCTTCATCGTCCATATCCCATCCTCGCTGACCGTAGTCCGGCCAGGGCTCTCCTGATAAAGAGAGAGACTTGAGAGAATTCAGGATGTCGCCAAAAGGCGAGTGCTGAAAGATGTCTGCGGCAGTGAACTCCAATATCGGCGCCCAATCGGCTTCGACTGGCAGGGGCGCGTGGGGTTCCGAGTCCGGACCCTCGGGGTCACGGGTCACGCGGAGTGCGGGGCTGGCATTCGGCTCGATCGCCTTTGAGATCGCAGCCCCTGAGGTGACGTCCAACCGCTCATCCTCAATTGGCGCAATAGGCTTCGAGTTAAGGGTCGGAACAGGTGCGTGTGCGGCCTCCAGGACACTGTTCGGAGGCAGAGCTAGATCATGCCCCTTGAGATAGTGCGGCACGCTTGGCTGTGGCTCGAACCCATCGAAGATCAAGTCTCCGCGGATATCAACCGTGTAGTTTAAGCTTCCAAACCTGACTTGATGGCCAGGGGCGTAGCTCTCGATCTGCTCCAGATGACCAAGCGAATTGACCCGCAGAGCGAAGCCGCCGAAGACGAAGATCTGTCCGGGGAGAAAAGTCTCACCCTGGACCTTATCGTTGTTGATCATCAGAGGAGCCATCGGGCCTAAAGGCGACGACACAGAGGAACTCTTAATGAAAGCACCAATGTCGATGTTAAAACCGGCGGATCTCGGGTAGGGGGTCCCGAACTGTGCGTCAAGGCCGGATGGTAACAGGAGACAAGGGACACGATGTTTTTACCCAGGTTCGGGCCCTCTCGATGGAGGTAATACCCTACTCCTGCTTGATTAATATTGATGACATGGGTAGTACAAGAGTAGATCTACCAGGAGATCAAGGAGGCTAAACCCTAGAAGCTAGCCTATGGTATGATTGTGTATGAAGATGGTTCGTCCTACGGACTACAACCCTCCGGTTTATATAGACACCGGATAGGGTTAGGGTTACACAGAGTCGGTTACAATGGTAGGAGATCTTGAGTATCCGCATCGCCTAGCTTTCCTTCCACGCCAAGGAAAGTCCCTTCCGGACACGGGACTAAGTCTTCAATCTTGTATCTTCATAGTCCAGGAGTCCGGCTGAAGGTATAGTTCGGCTACCCGAACACCCCCTAATCCAGGACTCCCTCAGCGATCCTCGATTACATCAATCTCTGGCATAAGGATCCCAACACACCTATGCCTGACTTCAAGCTGACACCTGGCCAAAGTAACATGCTGACTCACTTCATCCAAGAGGAGAAGTGGAAATATGATAGGGCCAGGCAGATCAAGAAATCGCAGTACAGGAAAGAGAAACTGCTGAGGAAAAATGTTCTCACGATGAAGCCTGAAGAACTCATCAAGATGCAGGCTGACATCAAAGCCCTCAGCGATGAATTTGATGCATACTATGCTAACTGGAAAGGAGCAAAAGTCAGGTTTGTACAACTGACTGAGAAATTCACAAATTATGCAGCCCCATCGCAACAAGGAATTCAACAAGCTGAACCTTCAGCACAGCCCACTGAAGAACATGCCAGCACCGCTGATGACTTTCAGGCTGCTGAAGAAAATGCTAGTTCCAGGGCTGATGACTCCACTCCAGCTACTGAAGAAACTGCCAGGGCATCCACTAGTGGTGCGCCTGAAGAAACTGAAGAAATCAGGGCAACTGCATCAGTTGCGCCTGAGGAAAATCAACCAAATTCCTCAGCTCCACCTGCGCCTATACCAACTCCAATCCTTCCATCTGCATTGGATGTGAAGAAGACCAAGGCTGCAGAGCGAGCTGAAGTGAAGAAAAGGAAAGCATCAAGTGCTTCAAAATCTTCAGTCCCAAAGAAGATGAAGCCCATGACCAGCTCGTTTCCCCATCCAATTGATGTTGTTCCAATTTCCACCATGCGCCATCAAAGGACCTTGTTCCTTTTGGTGAAGAGTATGTGATCCCAAGTGGATCAGATGAAGAAACTCAGTCTGCTGCTTCCTCAGAGCAGATTGATGAAGAAATTGAAGTGGATGGAATCCCATCAACCCCAATGGTCTCATCACCAATGCCTCAGTTTACTGCTGAAGAGGCTGGTGTTGAAGAATTAGAGGATGAAGATGTGTACATTGGAAGCACAACTCCAGCGATGAATGATGACTTTTGGGAAAGTCAGCATCCCAATTCTCCACTCTTCACTCCAATGCAGCAAATTCCTCACTCCCCTGCACCAACTGTTCCGATGGGCTCTGAAGAAACTCATCCCACTGCATTTGTGAATGAAGAAATTCCAGCCACTAGTGTTGAAGAAACTGCTGCTGATACTGAAAATGTGACTGCACCTGAGGAAGAACCTGAAATTCCTCAGCCTGAAGAACCTGAGATCGTGATTCCTGAGGTAGTGATGCAACTCACTGACACTCCTCTGCCCAAGCCAAAGGATCTGTTCTCAAGGAAACAAAATTTTAAGGCTGAAGACTTCTTTGGCGAGCACGTGTTCTTCACTGAATACAACCCTTATGACTCTGCTCGCATAAGGAAGAGGCGTTTCTGGACAGCTAGTCAAGCAAATTTCTATTCCTCAGTGCTTTTCAACAAGAACAAAGTCTTCGACCATGCACATATTCCTCACGTGGATATGGAGTCTATGACGTGCTTCACGCCAGTCCTCAGTGTTCTTCACGACGCTGGGTTGCTCAATTTCTGCACTGACATATGCGATTGGAATGAAGAACACTATATGCTGAAGATGCACGTTGTGTTTACAACGAACGTGAGCTCTCAAATCACTATATGCAAGTGCTCATGAAGCCTTTGAAGCCAGGGCAGGCCCCTCGAACCACATTCCTCGTCAAGGAATTGTTGTATGCGCCTAGGACTGTCTATCGCATTCTGACGAAGACAATGAGTCTCATCAAAGGCCATGACTCAAGTGATGAAGAAGTCGTTGGCATCATGAAGAACATGCTTTTCAACATCTGTCACGGCGTTCCCGTCAACTTCCATGATTTCTTCATGAGGACTTTGGATTATGCACCTTGGATTATGAGATTCATCAGGACAAGGTCTTCACTCAACTACAAAGTTGAAACTCTGAACCACTGAAGCTACTTGCCTCCCATTGAAGTCCTCAAAAGGACATTTTCCTCAGCTGAAGAAAATGGCAAAGCTGCTGCTGTGATAGATGAAGGCATTCGTCCATTGGATGGACAATTTCGCAAGGCTGCATCTTACTCCACCAATGATGACTCTGCCACCCATGACACTGCCGCCAACACTGCCAAGCCCAATCCTCAAGCCACAGCACCCAGGGTGATGACTGATCGTGAGTTACTCCTCAGTCTTCATCAAAAGGTTGATCGCAATCACAAATGGGTCAAGCGTCAGTTTGGTTCAATTCTTCACAACATGACTGCAACACATAATGTAGTGAAGAAAAACCACTACTACCTTCATGAAACCCTCAACCGCACCTGGGCTGTTTTATCTGAAGTCTACAACACTGATGATCTGAAAGAAATGGGTCTTAATGAAGAATTTGCTTGGTCTGCACCTCCTCCGAAGAAATACAAGAAGGTCCCAGTTCCTTCTTTGGTGGCCAGCTCCTATTCTTCATCGCGCGACACTGATGAACATGAAGACTTGGATGACACTGCGGCAGGCCCTACTTCAACAACCGACCCCAACAACGCTGGCGCTCCTTCATCAACTTGAATATCTTCAGGGGCGTTAGTCCTCAGTTTTGATCGTTTTGGTCATTCGATGACAAAGGGGGAGAAATCTGAGTTAGTCTTCAAGCGGGTCTATAATAAGGGCTTTTTTTTGCTAAGATACAACTCTTGTTCTTCCGAAACTTTTATTGGATCGAGTTGTAATCTTAAACCCGATGGTGCGCAGAAACTTTTATTGCACTAGGTTCTGATACTTTTGATGCTCTATTCGGCTTGCTTATTCCTCATTAATATTATTGCACGCATGCTGAATTTCATCATGCATTTCAAATTCTTCATATTATATATCAAATGCGTGCATGAATTACAAGATATAGGGGGAGATCTCCATGATTCAACTCTTCAAGTGTGCATTGCTTCAAAAGCAAATTCCTCAGTATGCACAACTTCAGGGGGAGTTCTTCTATATCTTGCAATCAAGTTCCTCAATATCAGTATTTACACTTCACATATTTATCCCCGTTGAAAACTTAACCTATGTTGTGATCAATCACCAAAAAGGGGGAGATTGTAAGTGCATCTAGTGCCCCTTAGTGATTTTGGTGTATTGAAGAATTATAGGTTAAGTATCTAATGTGTTTATGAGTGTACACAGGTCTATAAGTCTATGAGGAGTTTGATATTTACAAATAAAGTCGACCCCTAAAAATGAAGTTCTTCGACTGAAGACTTTGATATCCTGAAGACTTTCTGAAGACTTTGAAAGTGAAGAAATTGGCGTGACCTTGAAGATTTGGTATTTATTCGAGGAACATGAAGCGTGAAGACTTTTGTTTTCGTAGTTTCATTTTCCCTTTCTTGAGTCATAGGAAACACCGTACTGTTAAAGGGGGTCGAGGAAATACTAAGGAGAAAATTTCCACGTGATGCTCATCTCAAATCCTACACCTACCAATCCCTTCAAGTGAAGCCATTGGAAATCTCATACAGTTCAGTCAATTTCTTCAGTGATAGAGACGCAGTTCTTCTGGTCACTGAGGACTTTGCTCTGACTGAGGAGTTAGGAATTCGCCAGTGCGAATTACCTACACAGTGAGGAACATGATAGCCCTGAGGAATTTGAACCTCAATTTTCCGACCGTTGCTGTGCTACGCGCCAGCTGTCCCAAAATATCTTATCCACCTAACGGTCATATCATTGAAGGGCATTTATGTCTTATCATGTCGGACTGCTCCCTAGGCTATAAATAGCCGCCCCCTACAACCACTAGCTGGTTGGCTGCTCCGCAAGAACTTGACACTTGTCATTTGAGAGCAACCCATCCTCCGAGGACTTTGAGCGAAAATCATCAAGTGAGGAAAATCCAAAACCCAAACACCTACAAACCCAAAGTGATTGAGCATCACTGAAGAGATTGATCCTGCGTGGATCCGACGCTTGTTACCTTTGAAGACTGTGCTTCTTCCTGACGGTTAGGCGTCAAGGTCTAGAGCATCCAAGAGGAATTGTGGATCGCCGAGTGACCAAGTCTGTGAAGGTTTGGAAGTCACCTGAAGACATACCATGAGTGATTGGGCGAGGACTGTGTGTCCTTAGCTCAAGGAGAATACGGTGAGGACAGTGTGTCCGGGACTAGGTGTCCTCGAGTTTAAATACTCAGCCGCTCCAACCAGATGTACAACTGAGATAGCAGTTGGAACTGGTCTACCAAATCATTGTCTTCACCAAGCTTACTGGTTCCATTTCCTCAACTCTTTCATTTCCTCAGTAGTGTGCTGTTTGTTTATCATATATGTGTTTGAAGACTTTGACTGAAGACTTTCTCAATTTCCTCAGTTCAATTTCTTCAGTCTGTTTTGTCTTCTTCTAGTGTTATCCGGTGTTTACGCTTTCTGTACTCTGTGTTTGTCTTCATTTCATCATGATGACTATGCTTAGATTCTGTTATGTTTTCATCTGAGTACTTATTCTGCTGCTAGTAGTTCTTCGTTAAGGAATTTCCTCACCGGTAAATTCCTCAGTGAAGAATTTCATAAAAATCGCCAATTCACCCCCTCTAGTCAATATAACGCACTTTCAGCATTCTAATGTTGTTGCACAGCCAGTATACCAACGATGAAACATGTTACTCCCGTCAGATTTTTGCACTGTTAATGCTTATAGATTACATACCTCACTTTCATGAGCTAAGTTAATTTTTTTTTGTACAGTGTCACCAAAATAGAAACAGTCTTGCTACCTTTTCCCATTAAGAAATTGGAATGCTTATATTTGTGAGTCTATGCTTCAACTAGTGTCACTTTTAGAGTAATCACACTTTCAATATCTATGCAAACAGGGATGCTCGATTTTAGTGGAACTGCACAAAAAGTCCAACTGATTCAACATTAGGAGCATGTTTTTTCCCAACTTTTATATCCAATTGGTAGCACTATGAGCTGTTCATTACGAAGGTACATGGTTTGCTACTATCTTGCTACTCTTTTTGCACTCTCATTAGATAGTAATACTAGTGGTTTGCATGTGAATTTATTGGCAGGGTGGACCTACATTAGAGGTGCAGGACAGGATTCAATGATTGGATGTTCAATTTCGATTGTATCGATTTCACCTCTTCCATCACAACGATCATGGATATCCTTGGTCTGATGAAGAATAGGCGCTATATTTCTGCTCTAAACCATCAAATCAATTCAGTATGAAATTGTCCAGGGCAAAACATAACTGTATCAGATTGTCCAGTGCAGAACATCACAGATGCTAAGCGGAAGAGACATGTTGAAACCAAAAATACAAGGTGTGGTATATGTTTACTAGCTGCTTGATATTTTTGCAGACAGAGATGTCTACCCGTTGCTATTTGGCAAACCAACAAAGTGCCCGCAATTTTGGTTGAACTGCACAAGAGAATAGTATAGTCACTGCATGCAGTGCCATTTGAAAATAGACACAAAAAGATTGGATAGTCACTTCATGGACTGCAGAAAAGTAGTGTTGTACTATTTATTGGCCAACACTAGGTGCTTCATTGCTTTGGTCTGATTATACAATGGGCATCATTTTGCCTAAGTTATAGTTTGTATTCCGAAAATAGTCTCTCCGTGTGATCGAGAGAAGACCAAATCATATTGCAGTGGATGTTCCTCCATCATGTCTGGTTCATTCTCATGGTTCCAGCTCTTGGTGAAACCACTTACATTTGCAAGAGGAATTGTAGACTTCACAAACAAATTTGTATTTCAGTCTATATTGAATGTTGGCCAAGAGAAGCATCCATGTTAGTAGGAAGAACATATGTTTTTTCTAGATCTTTGCTTTTGGAGCTACATATTTGTATATGATCTGTGAGTCATTGAAATGCATTAACATGTTGATCTTATGTATGGAATTGTACTAGTTAGTTTTAGTTGCGATGCAAGATCCGAAGTGGCTGATCTTTGCTTTTGGAGCTACATATTTGTATATGATCTATGAATCATTGAGATGCATTAACAGTTACTTATTTCACTTCGCTCAGTGTTTACAAGTTACTGATCGATCACTAGCTAGCCTACAAATGCGCTCGTGGCAGTTTTATTTGCGACGCAAGATGCGAAGTGGCAGTTTTTTGAATAAAAATGCCTACCTCTGAAAAAACTGACAAGCTCGTACGCAAGCAAGTGCCTCCTTATTTCAAGCCAATAGAAAAAATGGCTCCTCCTAGTGGATTTCTGACATCTGGGTCCCATGCCATTGTCAACGTAGTCAATAAACGAGAGAATTGCACAACGAGCGGCTGACACCAAGGACCCAGCAGCTCGCCCAGTTATTTTTGTTTTGGGTTAATTTGATAAATGCCACTCCAAATCTGGTGTATCCGAGAAATGCCACTTCAATTTCCAAACTTTGAAAAATGTCATTTCATGCCATTTCTAATGGCATTTTTCGAAGTCTGGAGTGGCGTTTTTCAAAGTTTGCAAACTGCAGTGGCGTTTTTCAAAGTTCGCAAAAATTGCAGTGGCATTTTTCAATGTTTGGAAATTGCAGTGGCATTTTTATGAATCGCCATAGTTGGGGTGGCATTTATCTAATTTGTTTTTGAGACGGAAGCAGGGTGTCAACTGGGCTGTGCGGGACACTTTGGCCTATCTAGACAGCCTTTTCTTTTATGTTTACCACAGACCAGCCCAGTAGTTTTTTTTCTTTCTGAAAATGGCTAGCCCAGTTTTTTTGTGATTTGTCAAGTAAGTCACTTTATCAGGCCTGTTGGGCTGCAAATCTTTCAAGACGAGGAGAGCTTCATTAGGCTGGCCGAGAAAATGGCCTATCAGTAATGAGAAATGGGTTGTACATTTTTGAAACACATCAAACCGGCAATTAGTTTCAAATATCTTTTTTTCATTTCGACATTTTAAATTGCATTGATTTTTATGCGTGCAGAATTTATTGGATTTTATATTGATATACATTTATTTTTAAAATAAGTCTGAATGTGACTCGAAATTTCGGGATTAAAAATAGTTCAGACCGCACCGACAGATGCAAAATTTCATATATTTTTTTAACCGTGGCCACAATATGGGCTGTAATGCTAACATAAAGAATATGGGCTCCAAAAAAACCTATAAGAATTATCAAATCGGCTGTAAATTATTTGAAATAATGGCAGATGGGATGTATGATGTTTTCCACAGATTTGAGGCTTTCCACAGATGGCCTGTATACTGTTGGATGTCCATCCAACGGCCGTCGTGCTTCTTCAATCTCTGCTCTTCCTTCTCCAGCCACTCAAACAAGCGCCGGCGGGACTGCCTGCTCCCTCCTCCCCGCGGCCGGCTGTGCTGCCGCGCAGGCCTCACCGCCCCATCGTACTCCCATCGTTGGCCTAGCCATCCCTCTACTCACCCACACCTGCTGTTATTCTCCGGCGACGGCAAACGAACCAGTAAACCCTCGTACAGTCGTACTCCCATCCGTGGCCTGATGGCTCCTTCGATCATCGGTAGCGATGCGGTCCAGGGTGAGGTTTTCCTCCCCGGATAGAACTTCGTATTCGGCGGCTTCGCACTACGGGCCAATTCACTTGGCCATCTAGAGCAGATCGAAAGCTACCCCCTGGCCACCAGGTCAGGTTCAGAAAATTTAACTACACGGCCGATATCCGCGGAGACTTGATCTTCGACAGATTCGAGCCCATGCCAGGTGCGCCGCATGATCACGACGAGCATGATTTAGCTCTGCCGTTGGACGGTGTTCAGGAGATCGCACCAGCAACAACTCCGGCCTTCAATCCAGAACATATTGCGCCATCCGAGGATGGGCGGATAGACCCCGCCATGGAGGACGCACTCTCAGTGGCGATAGAGCCGGATACTAACCCTAACCCTCACGAGAGCCGTGATGCCGGACCTATAGACTCGTCTCCGGCCACAGACTCTAAACCGCCTTCGCCCGTGCCTGTCGAATCCGACTGGGCACCGGTCATGGAGTTCACCTCCGCGGATATCTTCCAGCACTCGCCCTTGGGCGACGTACTAAAATCATTAAGATCTCTCTCTTTGTCAGGAGAACCTTAGCCGAACTATGTCCGGCTAGAATGGGATGCGGACGATGAAGAAATTCACGCCCACCCACCACCCACTGAGTAGCCACTGTCGATGATCTAACCGACATGCTCGACTTCGACTCCAAAGACATCGATGTTATGGATAACGATGAAGGAGACGAACAGGAACCACTGCCCACAGGGCACTGGACTGCCACCTCATCATATGATATATACATGGTGGATACACCCAAAGAAGGCAATGACGATAAGGCAGCGAAGGATGACCCCTCCAAGAAGCAACCCAAGCGCCAACGTCAGCGGCGCCGCTCAAAGTCTCGCCATAGCAAAAGCGGTGATACCGGCACAGGAGATAACAGTACTCCGGACAGTGCCGAAGGTGATGACAATCCCCTCCAACAGGATCCACAGCCGGAGGATGAACAAGCCAGCCCTCCGGAGCGAGCGGCAGAGGGAGAGGAGGACAATTACATGCCTCCCTCCGAAGACGAAGTGAGCCTCGAAGATGAATAATTTTATGTACCTGAGGATCCCGTCGAGCAGGAGCGCTTCAAGCGCCGGCTTATAGCCACAGCGAACAGCCTGAAGAAAAAACAGCAACAACTTTGAGCTGATCAGGACTTTCTAGCAGATAGATGGACTGAAGTCCTTGCGGCCGAGGAATACGAACTCGAACGCCCCTCCAAGGGTCACCCAAAGCGCAGGTTGCTACCCCGACTTGACAAGGAAGCATTAAAACCTACATCACTAGCATACGACGCAGCTGATCGGCCACCTCGTGGCCGAGACAGAGAGGCATTTCAGCCAGAAGTTCAGCCCGCACCCGCCGCCACTCAAACAAAAATACCAAGGCACCGGGAAACACGCGAGACCTAAGAGACGTATTGGAAGACAGGGCAAAACACGCAAGATCGATCTACGGATCACGAGGGCACACCCCTACGCGGGACAGTGACCGTCACGCCAGATACAGTAAAGGTAAATCCGGCCGGGCCGAATACAGCAGGCAAGGCTCATATGAGCTACGTCGTGATATAGCCCAGCACAGAGGTGCCGCACACCCCCTGACGGTGTCCTGGACTAGGGGTACTCACCACGTCATCTCCCGATCTGTTAGATTGGGCCAAGGACCCCCATGGCCGTATACGCATGGCCAGTTCGGACAACTACCGCATACAAGGAAGATTCCACATGACTTGGTGATCAAGACAAGGACTCCTCGCCACCGGCGTATTCGGCTAGGACTCTTGTTATCCTAGGCCTCTGGTGCATTATATAAACCGAGGCCAGGATAGTCGATAGAAGACATCCAACACACAACAATCATACATAGGATAGCTTCTAGGGTTTAGCCTCCTTGATCTCGTGGTAGATCTACTCTTGTATTACCCATATCATCAATATTAATCAAGCAGGAGTAGGGTATTACCTCCATCGAGAGGGCCCGAACCTGGGTAAAAATATCGTGTCCCTTGTCTCCTATTACCATCTGGCCTTGACGCACAGTTCGGGACCCCCTACCCGAGATCCGCCGGTTTTGACACCGACATTGGTGCTTTCATTGAGAGTTCCGCTGTGTGATCGACAAAAGGATCGATGGCTCGCCTGCAGATCAACTACGACTTCGGCATCTTCGTCACCAGCTCGACTGGTCACCTTGGTTCGACCAAGAATTGCGCCCCGTGTTTGGATCACCATGTTCGAACGAGGGCCTTCATCAAACATCAACTCCGATCTCTATCAAGATCACGGAGGAATCATCCATGGAGCTCGGGGGCTCAACGTCAACATTGCCCTCAAGCGACCGTGCTTTTTTTTGGATAGCGAACTCGTATCTGCTACCACCACCTCCTCGAGTATCGCTTTGACGATCACTTTGGTGGAATTGTGCGGAATTGAGTCTACAACAACCCTGGAAAATTTCGTCGAGTTTTGATGGAGGAATCTCTGGCAATCCACGATATACCGGAGCCCTGTCAAATCTGGACGGGAATTTGGATGTGTTTAGGGCGTGGTGTCCAGCTTCTAGCTCGGACGTCCTTTTGAAGATCCAACCATTGATCAGCTGCGGAATTCCTTTATCTACCACCTCTCCAAATTTCAGCTCGATCCGACCGTCCAAATTCTAGGAACCTTTCGATTAGTGCATCACTTTTCGGATCTGTTTTCTGCGCGAAAACGAATCCGACCCGAGTTCATCTTTTCTATGAACGGGATTTTGGATATCCCTTTTGAAGGAAGTTTTGTATGGGGTATTGTGTTTTGTTCCCAAACACATCCCAGTAATTTTAAAATCTTTTGAACATGATCTTCAACATCATACTGGTGTCAAACTAGTCCAGCAATATTACTCCACGGCTGCCGACCTGCGCTAAGACACGGCGTCACTTTGTTGAGCCAAGCTCAACTTCTTCAGATCATCATCTCGGCAAGCCGAAAAAGAGTCCGGCATCGCGAAGGATAAATCATCACCAACATCGCCGCCCCACGGATTACACGGAGCGGGCATACCGGCATCGCCGCACGGTTGCTTCATCAAGCCGGCATCGACCACGTGACGACCTGCATCGACAGGGCCACACTATCGCTTCTTCAAGCTGGTGTCCATTACGCCGACCTACTTCGACTCATCGGCTGACATCGGGGCTTCGACATCTCGGCTGGACCGGGGGCTTCGCCATCTCTTCATCAACCTACTCCGGACAGTTCGGCGTCACTAGCCGACCAACTCCGTCACGATAGCTGGGCCGAGGGCTTTGCCTCGGCAAGCCAACCTTTACCAGCATTGCCATGCCGTCGTTTTATCGCCCATCACGCAATGGGTGTGCGGAGCGAGTTCCAATTTTGGGAATCACCTTCCTTCGGATTGCTACAACAAATAAACCAGGTGCTATCAATCCCTAATATTTTTTGCTTGTTTGGGTTCATTTTTCCCAAGGAATTATTACTCTGGTTTGTCCATCATATGCACACAGGTCTATCAGATGGTGGCCGCATTCACGACAGTCGCATGGTGGTTCGGTCAGTTTCCGTACATAGTCCGGCGAATGCCGCATCCGGAGCTCGGACTGACCTACGAATTCAAGCTTTGCCACGCCTTTACCGCATCACGACGACGCCCTGCATCGACATTGACTTCGGCGCCAGGCCATATTTCTTTTATTACTCACTTTGCATAAATTATTCATTATGCAACGATTTTTTTTAATTATCATTATTACTATTATCTCCCGTTTGCACTATTTTTGTGCACAGGAAAATGATCCGGGGACTTCGGCATCACTCTGCCGGTATGCATCGACCGTGCTATGTCACCACTTCGGCGTGTCGAGCTCTCCGCTCCGCCACCTCGGGACCAGCTTAGGGGATAGAACCTTGTCCCGTATCAAGCTCGGACTGCGAACACACTAACCAGCTAGGTTGCTTTCATGCTCAAAGCTTTAATTTCTAACTTGTGTTCGGTTCGACCAAGCGTTATACTTTTTTGGAAAAAAGTTGCTTGTAAATTTTTTTTCCTTGTCCAAACTTTGTTTATGACGCATAAATTCAAATACCCCGTTTACTTGGGGGCTTCCTTTATGAAGTTTTTCCTGTTGCATATGATTATACTTGAACGGCTTCGTTCCTTGTTCGTGTATTACGCCACAATATGCACCATATTGACATAAGCGATTTGCAAGCTGGGTTGCCTCGCTCCTGTGTTTACCCCTACGTTCCCGATTGTTCGGCTAGGGAGTAAAGGGAGCACCTCTGCGATTGTCACGATCGGGTCGCCCGAGCCGGACCTCAGACTGGGTGAAGCCGAAAGCTAGCGCTCTTATAGTTTTCAATGATGGTCGGCACACAACGGAACTCATGAGTACAAAAAATCTATTCCAGAAGTCTCATAATAACAATGAGCACCGAAGAAAGGTATCGGTGGGGGTACTATTTTCTTCGAAGATGCTTCTTACACTTTGCAATAATATAGCATAAGTTCCCTGAGCACGCTTTGTCTGTTACAGCCTTATGGCCTGATTGCCTGGTTATTGGAAACACCGTCGATATTCTCGACCGATGGAGTACATAACACTTTTCGGTCCTTGACCGAAGAGGGAGAAGCCGACGGTCGGTTAAGACGCGTTTAAAGTTTGGTTGAACATAGATATGATATAAGTACTTCGAGACATGCAATCATTCTCCTGCCCAAGTCACTTGGGGGCTCTTAAATTTATTTGAGCCGTTTTATAATAAGTGTTCTTCTTCTTAGTCATTGCAAATTTTTATTATTATTATTTATCACTCCTTTTATCGACACGAGTGTGCAGTCACTAGCCGAGGAGCCTAATTTCTCTCTCAAAATCCGCTAGAGTTTAGTTTGCTAAACTGGCCTGATGAGAAGTACTCCGCCCTCGGGATAGGAGGTTGAAGGCGTAGGATGACCCGCTCGAAGTCTTGAGATAGGATCTATCATGTTAAAGCACGACAGAAGCACTTCTTTTTTCTAAGACCAATTTTCGGATTGGCACCGGACACTTGATATTGTTCGGACGTCATGTTTTTACTGACGTTTCTTGGTTTTCCAAGCTTTTTGGCACTTTTAAACTATTTGTGCTTTTCCAGCATTAGTCTCGCAGTGCAACGTCGGACACCTTTTAGGGATTCAGCAAAAACATTCTCAGATATTTCTATATATGCGTCGGTTTTGAATTATGTCTTCGGTCAATAGTTGGGTTGCCCGGCTCCTACACTTGCTTCCTACATTCGGTTTTGCTCGGCTAGGCGTGCAAAGGGAGAACCACTGCGATTGTGCTTCCAGCTCACATGGTTAAGCACCTCAGTGGAGAAAGCCGAAAGCTGACTGTCACAATAAGCGTAAACTGGTCAGCGATACGATGACTATGTTAAATAATAGGTCGTTCATAACATTGGCCGAAGTGTTTATGGCTTGACCTCGACTGTCGCCGAACACTACCGGGGGCTATTAACTAGCCTCCCAAACTAAATCCTCGATATTTTGCTCTTACATTGGAGCTGAGGTTTTATGATCATGCTTAGCATGACAACCCAAAGAAAGGAACTGATACCGGGACTATTTTCTTTGGAAGACATTTCTTCTGTTAAACAGTAATATAACATATCTCTCCGTGTACCTTTGTTTATAAAACTGTATGGCCAGATTGCCTTGTTTGTCGTAAATCTTTGCCCTCATAAAGGCTTTATAAAGAAAGACAAACACTCCTCGGCTATTGGCCGAGGAGGTGGAAGCCGATGGTCGGTCAACAAAGTTTTGTACAGTGCGGATCCGAGCATTAAATGACGTAAAGTACTTGGATACATAGAGTCATTACACACAATTTGTGATTTTACTATGGATATCGATCCTTAATTTGGCCACCCGTGCCCGCATTAAGGCTGGGGGGCTACTGGGCTTCGGGCTTATTATTTAAACATATTAAAGGGGCACATCGATCCCCTGATCTGGTGTTGCCACCCGACCAGTGTCTCGGGGGCTACTGCATTGCTTGTCCAATGCAGAAAATTTTATGTGCAATATAGTTTCCGAGGAGATTTTGATCCTCAGGTTGGTCGGCCGCACCCAACCTGAGTCTCGAGGACTGAGCACGTCGCTTTTAGTGTCCCGAAGTATTCTGCCGAGCTAGGACTTGATCCTCAGGCTGATTTTGCAAATTGACCTGAGTCTCAGCGGCTACTGGGATCAGCGGTCTTATGTCATCCTTCATGTGCATCTCGGGTTTTAGACCGATGCCCACCTTAAGGGCTACTGGCTATATATCTCGGCAGAGAATAAATTGCACCAATCAAAAATATTGACAAAAATTGGCCCAGATTCGGGGTGGTGCACCACCTTGGAAGCAGTCCGGCATAAAGCTCGGGCGCTAGTGGCTGGCTCCATAGAGGGCATTTCCGGCATTAAGCTCGGCTAAACTCCTGCAAACTTCTTTGAAGCAAGGTGATTTACGACACCTCGGATACAGTCCGGCGTTGGAGCTCGGATACAGTCCGGCGTTCGAGCTCGGATACATAGTCCGGCGTTGGAGCTCGGATACATTCCGGCATTAGAGCTGGGAAGCGGTCCGGCGTTGGTGCTCGGCTGTAAAAGATACCTCGAATGCAGTCCGGCGTTGGAGCTCGGACGCAAGAGGACACGGCCTCCCGGGAACAACTTCAAACCCGAGGTGTGGCATAAAAATAAACAAGGCATTGATAAAGGCCGGAAACTTAAAGGGGCTCCTCGGATACCCGGCGTGTAAACCCGTCGAATGCATTTCAACGATCCTCAAGATCGAAGATAAAGAAGATTTGTTGAATCAGTTTTCAAGACCGACAACCGAAGATGAAGAACGGTTCGGAAAAATCGAGGAGCGTCCCTAACTTGAAGACCGGTTCAGGGGGCTACTGACGGTGTCCTGGACTAGGGGGTACTCACCACGTCATCTCCCGATCTATTAGATTGGGCCGAGGACCCCCATCGCCGTATACGCATGGCCAGTTCGGACAACTGCCGCATACAAGGAAGATTCCACAAGACTTGGCGATCAAGACAAGGACTCCTCCCCACCGGCGTATTCGGCTAGGACTCTTGTTATCCTAGGGCTCTGGTGCATTATATAAACCGAGGCCAGGCTAGTAGATAGAAGACATCCAACACACAACGATCATACCATAGGCTAGCTTCTAGGGTTTAGCCTCCTTGATCTCGTGGTAGATCTACTCTTGTACTACCCATATCATCAATATTAATCAAGCAGGAGTAGGGTATTACCTCCATCGAGAGGGCCCGAACCTGGGTAAAAACATCGTGTCCCTTATCTCCTGTTACCATCCGGCCTTGACGCACAGTTCGGGACCCCCTACCCGAGATCCGCCGGTTTTGACACCGACACCCCATATGCTTCACTGACGAAGTAATGGATCATGAATTCCCAGAGGGTTTTAAACCCGTAAACATCGAATCATATGATGGTACTACAGATCCTGCGGTATAGATCGCGGCGATGATCTACATGCCATCAAGTACCTGCCGCTAAAACTTAAAGGACCAGCTCGACATTGGATGAATAGCTTGCCAGCAGACTCCGTTGGCTATTGGGAGGATCTGGAAGACGCATTCCTCGACAACTTCCAGGGCACTTATGTGCGACCACCAGATGCCGATGACTTGAGCCACATAATTCAGCAGCCAGGGGAATCGGCCAGGCAATTCTGGACACGGTTCCTAACCAAAAAGAATCAAATTATCGACTGTCCGGATGCAGAGGCCTTAGCGGCATTTAAGCACAACATCCATGACGAGTGGCTCGCCCGGCACCTTGGCTAGGAAAAGCCGAAATCCATGGCAGCCCTCACGACGCTCATGACCCGCTTTTGCGCAGGAGAGGATAGCTGGCAGGCTCGCAGCAACAACATATTAAGGAACCTTGGCACTTCGGGTACCAAGGATAGCAACGGCAGGCCACGTCGCAACAAAGATAAGCGCCGCAATAACGGCGATAACATCGAGGATACGGCAGTCAATGCCGGATTCAGAGGCTCTAAACGCGGTCAGCGGAAAAAGCCATTTAAAAGAAGCACTCCGGGCCCGTCCAGTCTGGACCGCATAATCGATCACTCGTGCCAAATACACGGCACCCCCGACAAACCAGCCAATCACACCAATAGAGAATGTTGGGTGTTCAAGTAGGCCGGCAAGTTAAACGCCGAAAACAAGGACAATGGGCCGCACAGCGATGACGAGGAGGAGCCCCGGCCCCCGAACACGGGAGGACAGAGGAGGTTCCCCCCACAAGTGAGGACGGTGAACATGATATACGCAACCCACATCCCCAAGTGGGAACGGAAGCGTGCACTAAGGGAAGTCTATGCGATGGAGCCCGTTGTCGGTGTCAAAACCGGCGGATCTCGGGTAGGGGGTCCCGAACTATGCGTCTAGGCGGAGGTAAAACCCTATAAGCTAGCCTATGGATCTCGGGAGACAAGGGACACAATGTTTTACCCAGGTTCGGGCCCTCTTGATGGAGGTAAAACCCTACGTCCTGCTTGATTAATATTGATGATATGGGTAGTACAAGAGTAGATCTACCATGAGATCAAGGAGGCTAAACCCTAGAAGCTAGCCTATGGTATGATTGTTGTCTGTTGTCCTACGGACTAAAACCCTCCGGTTTATATAGACACCTGAGAGGGTTAGAGTTACACAAAGTCGGTTACAATGGTAGGAGATCTAAATATCCATATCGCCAAGCTTGCCTTCCACGCCAAGGAAAGTCCCTGCCGGACACAGGACGAAGTCTTCAATCTTGTATCTTCATAGTCCAGGAGTCCGGCTGAAGGTATAGTCCGGCTACCCGTACACCCCCTAATCCAAGACTCCCTCAGTAGCCCCTGAACCAGGCTTCAATGACGACGAGTCCAGCGCGCAGATGGTCTTCGACATTGCAAGGCGGGTTCCTCCTCCAAGTACTTCATAAAAGATTTTAAACACTAAGGATAGTGTCCGGCTCTGCAAAATAAGTTTCCACATATTGCCATAGAGAGAATAACATTTACACAAGTCTAATCTGCTAACTTATCCCGTAGTGTGACATCACACTACAGCCAAGCCTTTATTCGAATCGTTTTTACTCGCCCCACCTCAGCGCATTTTGCGAGCCGGTTTCCTTGGCACATCTTGTCAAAGCAGAGATCGTGTCCCCTCATTTACGGGATTCTCATCAATACGGACGTGGGTAACCCAACCGCGCCATTTATCACGGCGCTTGGGAGATAAGCGAGTTTTACCAGGCTGGTGGGGACGCATAGTCGCATCCGCCCATATAAGGGGATAAGGATACACCTTTTTACCTACGCCTTCTTCCTCCTTTGCCTATCCATCTTCCGCGCACTCGAGCTCCAGCGCCCTAGCCCACACTTCGCACCTCAACCTTCTCCAGCCATGTCCGGAGCGGGAGGAAAGTGGATGGTCTCCTCCGTCACGGAGGGCCACATCAAAAAACTGAGGAAGGCCGGATACTTGTCTAACGACATCGCGCACCGGCTTCCCGAAAAGGGGCAGCTCCTCCCCACCCCAAGGCCCCATGAGAGGGTTGTATTCCTTCCCCACTTCCTCGTCGGACTGGGTTTTCCTCTCCACCCGTTCGTCCGGGGGCTCATGTTCTACTATGGCCTGGATTTCCATGATCTGGCCCCGAACATTGTCCTCAACATCTCGGCGTTTATCATCGTGTGCGAGGCTTTCCTCTGCATCCGCCCCCATTTCGGCCTATGGCTCAAGACCTTCAACGTCAAGCCAAAGGTGGTGCGCGGCAACCAGGCAGAGTGCGGAGGCGCCATGGCGGGCAAGATGGCCAACGTCCTGGCTCGAGGGCTCCTTTGTGGAGACCCTGAAGGGGTGGCAGTCAGGGTGGTTTTACATCACCGAGCCGCGCGATCCGGAATGGATCGTAGCCCCTGAGTTCCGGTCCGGACCCCCCATCTGGCTCACGTCCTGGAAAGAGACGGGCCTGTCATGGGGCTACAAAGAAGAGGTGACCGGACTGCAAACATGCATCCAAAACCTGGTGAACAAGCAGCTCAGGCTTGTCAAAGTAGTCCAGGTTATGCTTGTCCGCGGATCCTCCCGTGTCAACAACGGGCCATCAATCTGTGGGAGTTCGACCCGGCTGTCGGTGTACGACAAGAGGGGTACACTTTTTGTACCCCTATGACTGTGCACGGGCAGTCTGAGCCACGGGCGCCGCCGCACCAAGCCCGGCAAGGGAGGTAGAACCAAGGTAAGGCCGAAGCCAAAGAGGAGCAGAACAACGCCAAGACCAAGACCACAAAGAGCAAAGGGGACGAAGCGGGGGCCCCCGGCAAGATCCTTTCCGGGAGGCGGTTTTTGCAAACCCGGCAAGACCCTTGCCGTGGCAGCTCGCCCCACACCTACGGAGCGGGTCACCCTTGAGTCCACTACCCCCATGGGGCAAGGATTCGGGAGGCATCCCCGTGGTGGTATGCAGATCTTTGTGAAGACATTCAAGATCAGATGCACAATTTAGAAGATGATGGTTCTTGGCGGGATCCCAGCCAAGGAAAACCACAAGGCCCCCGGCAAGAGCCTTGCCGGGGATGGCAGCAGGCGGCACGGCAAGACCCTTGTCGGGACCCCGGCAAGACCCTTGCCGGGGCCACGGCAAGGCCCTTGCCAAGGACACCCGCGGGCCACCATCGGACCCGCACCGGTCACGCCTCCACCACCGTTCGCATGCAGCTACCGACCCAACCTGCTGGGCAGGCACTTGCGTGGCGGCATGCAAATCCTCGTGGAGACCCACCGCTGCGCAACCTCAGCTGCCTGCCCGCCTACATGGCATCGCAGGCACCGCTGGCCAGGGCGCGTGTCGACGCGGGAGAGAGCGGCGACGGACGAGACAGGGCTCTCCCCCGCCCCCGATAAAGCTAGGACACCTAAGCAAGGCGCATTAAATGCACCTTGTCATGTAATGCGAGGGATAACCTCGCATCATTGTACCCCTTCCACCTCCTGTGTGCCACTGTGGCAGCCCCGTTCCCTATAAAAGGAGGCCCCGGGCGACTAGGAGGGGGATTCAGCTTTTTGGAGCTCCTCACGCCCCATAGCTAGCTCAAGAACACAAGCAGATAATCCACAAAAGCAGGAGTAGGGTTTTACGCATCTTCGCGGCCCAAACCTGGGTAAAGGAATCGTGTACTGCTTGCTCGATCCACTCTTCTCACGACCCCCACACCCCGCAACCGCAGAAAGGGATTCTTGTGATACCATAGGTAGCGTTTCCCACCGACATCTTTGGCGCGCCAGGCAGGGGCTGCGCAGTTGTGAGAATCGGCTTTGGCAGTCAGTTCGATGCTCCTTCGTCTTCGCGATCTTTGAAGAAGAAAAGGGGCCAGGAGATTGACACTCGAGCGATCGCAGACAAAAGCTAAGTTGCATTGAACTCTTGCCTACAATCCCCTTTTTATTTTGAGGTTATTCCCCCCCTGAGATGTCCGCTTTGTATGAAAAAAAACCTGCACGCCAGGGGGCTCTACCACGATTGGCAACGCCCTCGCCCTGTTTCGAGTCTGCTCAACAGCTTGAGCGGCTGCGCCGAGAGTGGCAGGGTAGCCACCCGTAATCGGCAACGTCCTCGATTCTGACTCGAGTCAGGCTCGACAGTTCGAGCGACCGCGTTCGGAACGGGAAGGTGGCTCACCCGGTTGCACGCGTACCCGGCAGGCCATGGGGATCCGTCCCCAAGACGCGGCTTGGGGCTTTCGCGCCGGCAAGCCTTCCCGATCGGCGTAGGGCACACATACAAAGAGGAATTGAACGGGGAAATAACATGCATGAAATTAAAGAGTACTTCAGAGTTATGTTACATCATATCATTGCTGCGGTTCTAACTAAAGATAAAATTTATCTTGGTCGAGGGCCCGCACCGGCAAAGAAGAACGGGACGCCTAGTCTCGGCGCTGGCCTTCCACCCTCTTGATTTCGCCAATGCAATCAGTAATGGGCTTGATGCGCTCCTTGAGCACCGTAGGATCAGCATCCTCCGGCAAGCTCTTCATCGCAACCGCGAAGTCAAGATCGGGATTCCAGTATGCCACCTTGGTGAGGACCTTGGTCACGACCCTCCGGCAAAGACGCCGGGCCTCCTCGGCCAGCGTGGCCGTCCTGTTGGAGTAGAGATAGGCTAGGGCCCCGAGGATGCCCTCGAAGAACTGGGTCAGCTTGGCATTGACGGTCCCGCTGCGCTCCTGAGCGTACCTCACATTTGGCAACCCCATGGTGGCCAATTGCGAGGTAACCCCGCCGGCGACGACCTCCATATGGATGATCCACCTGTTCTCGCCCGCCACATACTCTTGGTGGGAGGCGGCCTCGGCTGCCCGCTGCTGCTTCTCCTCCTCCAGGCTTTTGGTCAAGGCCTCCTCCTGAGCTCTGCTCTCCCGCAACAGCTTCTCGAGATCCTCCAGCTTTAGCTTGAGGTCTCTGATGGAGTCTCGCGCCTCGGAGAGCTCACCAGTCCTGCTGATGACCGTTCCCCGCGCCTCCACCAAGGCGCGGTTGAGCGTGTCCGCCTTGCCGGACAGTTGGAGGGCCTGCTCCTTCAGCTCGTCCCGCTCTGCCTCCAGCTCCTTCACCTTGCCGGCATGGGCCAGGGCTCGGGCATCGAGCGCCTCTCTGTGCCTCTGCTCCAGCTCCTGGGTCCGCCGTGCGACAAGGGCCTCGAGCTCCTTAGCCTTGCCGTGGAGCGTAGTGGCAAGCTTCGCCTCGCGCGCGGAGAGGTCCTCCTCCTGGGAGTTCAAGGTGGCTTGATGCTGGTTCCGGATGGCTTCGGCCGCGGCAGCCAATTTCGCCGCCTTCTCCTGGGCCTTCTCGATGTCGGCCATCTTCAGGGCGAGCTCCACCTTGCGTTGTGCCAGTTTCTCCTGGAAGGCCCTCTGCTCCTCGCAAGACTGGTGGAACCAAGCCTGCGTTTCAGCAACGCGCGCCTTGAAGTCCGCCTCCGCGTTGTCCACCACTGCCGCCCTGGACTCCACTTTGTCCAGACGGCCGCGGTAGAGCGCTTGGAGCTTCCGGAAGTTGGCCCCCATGGCGCGGAAGAGTTGTTCCTCTGGAGAACCGTCGCCGCCGGCGCCCGGCGCGTCGACGATCTCGAACCCGGTGGCGGCAAGCACTTCGTCATCAAAAACTTCCCCTTCGGCGGGCACTCGACTTGGCGCCTCTAGGAGGTGGACGAAGAGATCATCACCCACCTTCAGGTACCTGCCGGGGCCCGAGGCTGAGGAGGAGGGAGGCTGGTCATCCATCACCTCTTCCTCGGCAGGGGCCTTGCCGGACCCCCCGGCAGGACCACCGCCGGCGCCCTCGGCTGAGGCCTCATCGGCAGCCTTGGCGGCCCCCGCGCCGGCACCCTCGGCGGCGTCCTTGGCGGCCTCACTAGCGGCGGCTTCGTCGGCGCTCTTGGCGGCCTCCTCGGCGGCCACCTTGTCCGCCTCGGCCGCGGCCTCTTCAGCAATATCCCTGACAACGGAATCCACGTCCTCTGTGTCCATTGGGGGACGGCCTGGGTGGCGATAGGAGCAATGAAGCCAAGAGAAGCACAAGAAAAAAGAACAAAGGGCGAAGGGCAGGCGACTCACCAGTGCCGGGCCGTGAAGCAGAGGTCCCCTCTCCGCCGGTCTTTGGTGTCGAGGCAGAGCCACCAGTGTCCAAGTTCCCCTCTTCCTCCATGGGTGTGGGCCCCGCGCCTGGTGCCCTTGCCGGGGACGCCCCCCGCGGCGGCGTAGTCGTGTTGGGGGTAGCCCTCTGCGGCTCCTCCTACTGCCGCTCCCCTCCTACAAACCCGGCAAGGTCAGCATCGTGGCATCGGGCGCCTACCCCAAGTCGAGTAAGAAGGGGGTGATGAACTTACGCTGGGGGCTACGCCGGGGGCTGCTGTCTGGGCTGCTCAACACCACCAATGGTGTCGTTGAAGCCCCGGCCGGGGGCTGGCTGCTCGCCAAGGTCCTCGCCCTCTTCGCCCTGTGGGCTAGCGTCTCTACGTCCCTACAAAAGCAAAATGGATCAGGACAAGCGGCCCCATTCAGGGAAATGGAAACGACAATAAGGAACGGAGCGCTTACTCATCATCCGTCTCCTCCTCCTCCGCCGGCTTCCTTTTCCTCTCCGGGCTGAGGGGCCCGAAGTCATAGGGGAGCACCACGTCGTCATCCGAGTCGACGCCTGCCAGAGGGGGCGGGGAAGGCAGCGGGGTCTGTGTGCGTAATCCACCAAAGCAGGAGTAGGGTTTTACACATCTTCGCGGCCCGAACTTGGGTAAAGGAATCATGTACTGCCTGCTCGATCCGCTCTTCTCACGACCCCCGCGCCCCGCAACCGCAGAAAGGGATTCTTTTGATCCCATAGGTGTCGTTTCCCACCGACACCGGCGCAGCACCGAACTTTGAGCAGGCTCTTCGACACGACGTACGAAGATGTCTGGAAGGTGCTATTCAAAGGCGCCGAGGCTCCCGCATCCGTTTTCGAGGATCGCGGATTCAGCACACAGCGTCAAGCTAGTGCGTTGAGCTATTTTTACCTTTTACAGGATGTTAGTTTTTCATAGTTTGACACTATGCGGGATCTAAACTCCCTTACCTTTGACAGGATTGGCAGGTGAAGTCCGGACAGATCGACTGTCCGGCTCCCTTGCCTGAAGACCCAGCCAATGCTCGTTTAGCGAAGCTTCTGGTTCCGGCAGCCTATGTGGTGCTGGAGAAGAAGGCCAAGAAGAAGGCCACAGGGACTCGAAAGAGTGCCCGGCGTCTGGAGGTGTCGGATTCATCATTCGACGAATCCGAGATGCACTCCTCTCGTGAAGACGAGGAGGAGGAAGAAGAAGCCTCTCCCCCTCCAGCGGGGGGAGGAAACAAGAGAAAGGCCGCCCCATTCGGGGAGGCCGAAGGGTCCAAGAAGAGGAAGACCCCTCCTCCGGACTACTCCACCGACGCCAACGACGGCGAAGAGGAGTGGCCGCACAGGGCCAAGCGCCCAGCGAAATTGTAAGTATTCAGGCACCAGAGTAACTCATAGCATTCCTTTATGGCACAGCTTTTCCTTATGTCGAATATAATTATGCAGTCCGCCCAAGGCCGGGTCGACGAGTCGTCGAGCGGCTCCCTGGATTCGTCGGACGTGAATTCAGTTCCACCCGCTACCTCCCCCCGCACTGCGGACGACGTCGAAGTGGCGTCGCAACAAGTTTCGGGCCAAGAGGAGGTGGTCCTGGAGGATCCGCGAGGCGACCTCCCGGACTCCAGGGGTAGGGGGGAGAGACCCCCCAGGGCTCCAAGTTCGGCTTTGAGCCGGACACCGCGCCGGAACCCTCAATGCTTCCGGAGTGCGGCAGGCGAACTCCTTCCAAGAGGAGCAAGCCTACTGAGCCGGTGGCCCCTGTCCAACCGGAGGCACCGGACAATCTGCTGGAGGTCCTTAAGGGTGCCTCCATCGACGAGGAGCACCGCACTATTATGAGTGCGGTGATCCAGAAGGTTCAGTCCGCCAAGAGCGGACTGACTGAAGCTTGTGCCAGCCTTCTAACAGGCTTTGAGGTAAGTAAAAAAATATGTAAAAATATTACCGCATAGACAGTAGCCCCTGATGCTCTGTTTGACGTTCGGAAAGAAAAGCCGAATAGAGGATCTAATAAAATTCGCAGGAGTCTAATAAATAAGGAGTCAATAAGCATACGCGGGCTTCGCTGCTAGCGACCGCCGCACTGACTGGGGAGGTGGGCACGCTGAAGCAGGGCATCGAGCGGTCCGAGCAAGAGCTCGGCCTTGCCAAGCGGCAGCTCGGGGAGAAAGAAGGTAAGAGATACCTTATAGAAAAATATATAAAAAAAGATGCAATTGCAAAAAAATGATAGGATTAACGCGGCTTATTATAGGGGCCGCAATTGAGGTGGCGACCCTCAAGGAAGCGCTGGGCGAGGCCGAGAAGAGAGCGGCCACGGAGCGCACCGAGCGGGAGAAATATGAGGAGCAAGTTGGCGAGGTACGGCAAGAGCTCCAGGGTCTCATGGAAAAACATGAGAGTTTGGAGCTTGACTCAAGGACGCGAGCGTCCGAGCTTGCGGCGGCCATTGAAACTGCCAAGTCTGCCAAGGCCGAATCCCAGAAGGCCCTCCAGGAGTTGGATGCGGTGAAAAAGGTAGTGGCGGGTAAGGCATTTTTTATGCAAAGCAAACATATAAAAGTGAGCTACTTGGTACTTACCCGAATCTGGAGCTCTCCAGGAACATTCGCAGATCTTCCCCGTAGCATGTTCGATGCCGCCGCATTCTACCGAGCCGAGGAGGGCAGCTCGACGGAGAAGGTGTTCTGGTCTCAGTATGCTGAGGTCGGACACCCTGTGCCCCTGAGCGACCAGCTGAAGTAGCTGGTCGAGCTCCACAAAGCGGCCGAACAGGCCATGAAGGGCCTCATAGTTCGGCTGTGGCCTGGAGAGGCTCTGCCTGGGAGCTACTTCGGGCTGGTGCGGTGGCTGGTGCGGCAGCTGGTGGAGGCTTGTCCAAGGCTCGAGGTCATCAAGCGCTCTGTTTGCATCGAAGGTGCCCGTAGGGCCCTTGCCCATGCTAAGGTGCACTGGGGCAAGCTGGATGCGGAGAAGCTTGTGAAGGACGGGCCACCGCCGGGGAAAGAGCATCGCAAGCCTGAGAATTATTATAAGGATGTTCTGAAGGGTGCCTGCCTTGTGGCGGATGAATGTGCCAGGGATGTAATTTTTGAGTAAACTCGCTCGTTTTGTCCTGTGCGCTGAAAACTTGTTCATATGCGCTAAGCAATGCTTTTGGAATTTAAAATATTACTTTCTATGCGGTCGTTCATCAAAAATTGAGAGATGGCCAGTCGTCGGCTTCTGCTCCCATGCCACTGGTGCTGGGTTGTTCGGGATAAACCTGAGCGCTCTTTTTCCCATGTTTGGGTCCTTCGAGGGAGACGCTCAGCACAACGAACAAGGCAATCGGACTATAATGCTTGAACACTCTCACTTAGCCATAGAACTCTATAATTTTAAATTTCGGCGAAGCCCCTAGTATTCGGAAGACCAAGTTCGGGGCACTATCCACGCCTTGGCCGGACAAAGCCGACTCCTCGCTCTAAGCGGCATAAGTCTTTAGGGACTCGAAAAAACTCTCAAACAGCGACCGGTCTCTCGCTTCATCATGACAGTCAGTTTTAGCTTTATCTACTGAGGTGCTCAGCCCAACTCAAGTGGGGCACAATCGCAGTAGTTCTCCTAGTGCTACCTTAGCCGATATAGCGGAACGTAAGGCACCAAAACATAGGACCCGGGCAAACCCAACTATTGACCCACGACATGATTCGGAGCCGATGCATATAATTCTATAAGTTCGGGGTGCCGCACTTGTGAAAGTGTTCGGACTTCTCACACCATATTGAGGGGTACTAAAGCCCCTGGTGTTTTTGCCGTACCATAGTGTACGGGTGCAACATGTCATTAATGAACATATATTCATAAAAAAAGTAATGCAAAAATAGATAAAAACTATGCATTGTTTAAAAAGGCTGCGATCAAAGCAGAACGATACAAATAGCGCGATAAGCAAAAGGTTGGACTACTTAACATGTCCGGTCCAGGGGCAGGCCGCGGAATTGTATGTAAAACAGGTATACTGCTCGTGATAGAGACCACCTGGGAGTTCCATAATGCGGCATGGCTTGTCTGCTTCCCTGGTTCTTGCATGGTTTGTGCGGCAGTTGGATTGCCGAACAGGTTGTCCGAAGTATGGAGTCCTGAAAGTAAGAGAAAATAAAGAAATCGGCAGCCCCTAGTGCGGTTTAAGCCGTGTTTTGGGCGTGCCGTGATGGTACCCCTTCCCCTGCGCCCATGGTACTTTGAGAGCGTAGTTATGTACGCGGAGCACTGGTTTTGCTATTTCGTGAGGGCTGGGGTTGGGGCCGCATTGCTACGCCTGCTCAGAACGTGCCAGGCGGTCTTGTTGTAGGTTACTCCGGGCGCGCTTGACAGTGTCCGGCTTTTTGAAGGCCAGACTGGAGAATTGCCTGGAGAGGCTGCTTTGTACTTCTGCTGCGAGCGCTGCCGTATGCTCCTCCGTTCGGAGAGAGCGTTCGGTGTTGCCATTGACCGTGATTACTCCCCGAGGGCCTGGCATCTTGAGCTTGAGGTATGCGTAGTGTGGTACCGCATTGAACTTTGCAAATGCGGTTCGCCCGAGCAGTGCATGATAGCCACTGCGGAACGGGACTATGTCGAAGATTAACTCCTCGCTTCGGAAGTTATCCGAAGATCCGAAGACCACTTCAAGTGTGACTGAGCCTGTACAGTTGGCCTCTACACCTGGTATGACGCCTTTAAAGGTCGTTTTGGTGGGCTTAATCCTCGAGGGATCTATGCCCATTTTTCGCACTGTGTCCTGGTAAAGCAGGTTCAGGCTACTGCCGCCGTCCATATGGACTCTTGTGAGATGAAATCCGTCAATAATTGGGTCTAGAACCAATGCGGCGAACCCGCCATGACGGATGCTAGTGGGGTGATCCCTTCGATCAAAAGTGATCGGGCAGGAGGACCATGGGTTGAACTTTGGGGCGACTGGCTCCAGCTCGTATACGTCCCGTGATGCACGCTTCCGCTCCCTCTTGGGGATGTGGGTTGCGTATATCATGTTCACCGTCCGCACTTGTGGGGGAATACCCTTCTGTCCACTGTTGTTCGGCGTCCTGGGCTCTTCCTCGTCGTTGCTACGCAGCCCCTTGTCTCCATTATCGGCATTTAACTTGCATGCCTGCTTGAACACCCAACAATCCCTGTTGGTGTGATTGGCTGGCTTTTCGGGGGTGCCATGTATCTGGCACAAGCGGTCCAGTATTCGGTCCAAACTGGACGGGCCCTGAGTATTTCTTTTGAATGGCTTTTTCCGCTGACCGGATTTGTAGCCTCGGAATCCGAAATTGACTGCCGTATCCTCGTTATTGTCGCTGTTGACGCAGCGTTTTTGCTTGTTCTGGCACGACCTGCCACTTTTGTCCTTGATATCCGAATTACCAAGGTTTTTGGTTAAGTTGTTGCTGCGAGCTAGCCAGCTGTCTTCTCCCGCGCAAAAGCGGGTCATGAGTGCCGTGAGGGCTGCCATGGATTTCAGCTTTTCTTGTCCAAGGTGCCGGGCAAGCCACTCGTCGCGGATATTATGCTTGAAGGCTGCTAGGGCCTCTGCGTCTGGACAGTCGACTATTTGGTTTTTCTTTGTTAGGAACCGTGTCCAGAATTGCCTGGTCGATTCCTCTGGATGCTGAATAATGTGGCTTAGGTCATCGGCGTTTGGTGGTCGCACATAGGTACCCTGGAAATTGTCGAGGAATGCGGCTTCCAGGTCCTCCCAAGAACCGATTGATTCTGCCGGCAAGCTGTTAAGCCAATGCCGAGCTGGTCCCTTAAGTTTGAGTGGGAGGTATTTGATGGCATGTAGATCATCGCCGCGGGCCATGTGGATATGAAGGAGATAATCCTCGATCCATGCCGCAGGATCTGTTGTGCCATCATATGATTCGATGTTCACGGGTTTGAAACCCTCAGGGATTTTATGATCCATTACTTCATCTGTGAAGCATAGTGGGTGTGCGGCACCTCTCTATTGGGCTATATCACGACATATCTCAAACGAGCTTTGTCTATTGTGTTCGGCCCGGCTGGATTTATTATATCCGGAGTGACGATCACCGTCACGTGCCGTGGGGCGCCCGCGCGATCCGTAGATCGACCTTGTTTGCCTTGCCTTGTCCTCCAGTATGTCTCGCAGGTCTGGCGCATTTTCCCATGCCTTAGTATGTTTTGAGCGGCGCCGGGGCGCGGCTTGAGTGGAGGGCCGAGAGGCCTCTCTGTCACGGCCACAAGGTGGCCGGTCGGCCATGTCATGCGTTGGTGATGTAGGTTTAGGTGCTTCCTCCTCTAATCGTGGTAGCAGCCTGCGCTTTGGGTAGCTCTTGGAGGGGCGTTCGAGTTCATATTCTTCGGCCGCAAGGACTTCAGTCCATCTGTCGGCTAGCAAATCTTGATCAGCTCTAAGCTGTTGCTGCTTCTTCTTGAGGCTGCTTGCCGTGGCCATAAGCCTGCATTTGAAACGCTCTTGTTCGACGGGATCCTCTGGCACGACGAATTCGTCGTCGTCGAGGCTTGCCTCGTCTTCGGAGGGAGGCATATAATTATCGTCCTCGACCTCTCTGTCTGCCGCTCTATCGTGAGGGCTGGCCTCTCCATCTTCGTGTGCTGAATCTTGCTGGAGGGGGTGTTCTTTGGCGCTATCCGGAGTATTATTATCTCTTGTGCTGGAACCACCGTTTTTGCTTTGGCGGGATTTAGAGCGGCGCCGCTGACGCCGGCGCTTGGGTTGTTTCTTGGAGGGGTCATCCCACGCCGTTCCATTGCCATCTCCTTCTTTTGGGGTATCCACCATGTATATGTCATATGACGAGGTGGCTTTATAGTGCCCTATAGGTGCTAGTTCTTGATCGTCTCCTACATCGGCATCCATACCGTCGATGTCTTTGGAGTTGAAGTCGGGCATGTCGGTTAAATCATCGACAGTGGCTACGAAGTGGGTGGTGGGTGAGCTTTGAATTTCTTCATCGTGCGTATCCCAACCTTCCTGACCATAGTCCGGCCAGGGCTCTCCTGATAAAGAGAGAGACTTTAGCGACTTCAGAATGTCGCCGAAGGGCGAGTGCTGAAAGATGTCCGCGGCGGTGAACTCCATGATCGGCGCCCAATCGGATTCGATCGGCAGGGGCGCGGAGGGCTCGGAGTCGGGAGAGGAATCCGGCCCCTCGGAGTCACGGGCCTTGCGGAGTGCGGGGCTGGTGTTTGGCTCGATCGCCGTTGGGATCGCAGCCTCCAAGGCGGCGTCCAACCACTCATCCTCGATCGGCGCAGTAGGCTCCGAATTAAGGGTCGGAACCGATGCGTGTGCGGCCCCCAGGGCACTATTCGGCGGCAGAGCTAGATCATGCCCATCGTGACAGTGCGGCGCGCTCGGCTGTGGCTCAAATCCATCGAAGTTCAAGTCCCCGCGGATGCTAGACGTGTAGTTTAAACTTCCAAACCTGACGTGATGGCCAGGGGCGTAGCTTTCGATCTGCTCTAGATGGCCAAGTGAATTGGCCCGTAGTGCGAAGCCGCCGAAGACTAAGATCTGTCCGGGGAGAAAAGTCTCACCCTGGACTGCATCATTATTGATGATCGGAGGAGCCATCGGGCCTAAAAGCGACGACACAGAGGAACTCTCAATGAAAGCACCAATGTCGGTTTCAAAACCGGCGGATGTCGGGTAGGGGGTCCCGAACTATGCGTCTAGGCGGATGGTAACATGAGACAAGGGACACAATGTTTTACCCAGGTTCGGGCCCTCTTGATGGAGGTAAAACCCTACGTCCTGCTTGATTAATATTGATGATATGGGTAGTACAAGAGTAGATCTACCATGAGATCAAGGAGGCTAAACCCTAGAAGCTAGCCTATGGTATGATTGTTGTTTGTTGTCCTACGGACTAAAACCCTCCGGTTTATATAGACACCGGAGAGGGTTAGGGTTACACAAAGTCAGTTACAATGGTAGGAGATCTAAATATCCATATCGCCAAGCTTGCCTTCCACGCCAAGGGAAGTCCCTGCCGGACACGGGACGAAGTCTTCAATCTTGTATCTTCATAGTCCAGGAGTCCGACTGAAGGTATAGTCCGGCTACCCGGACACCCCCTAATCCAGGACTCCCTCACCCGTCGCCCCAAAGTTCAACCCATGGTCCTCTTGTCCGATCACTTTCGATCGCAGGGACCACCCCACTAGTATCCGTCATGGCGGATCTGCCGCATTGGTCTTAGACACAATCATTGACAGATTTCACCTCACCCGAGTCCTTATGGGCAGCGGCAGCAGCCTGAACCTGCTTTATCAGGATACAATGCGCAAAATGGGTATAGACCCCGCGAGGATCAAATCCACCAAAACGACCTTTAAAGGCGTCATCCCAGGTGTAGAGGCCCATTGTACGGGCTCAATCACACTGGAAGTGGTCCTCGGATCTCCGAACTACTTCCGAAGCGAATAACTAATCTTTGATATCGTCCCGTTCCGCAGCGGCTATCACGCACTGCTCAGGCGCACCGCATTTGCAAGGTTCAATGCGGTACCGCATTACGCATACCTCAAGCTCAAGATGCCAGGACCTAAGGGGGTCATCACAGTCAATGGAAACACAGAGCGCTCGCTCCGTACGGAGGAGCAAACTGCGGCCCTCGCAGCAGAAGCACAAAGAAGCCTTTTAAGGCAATCCACCAGTTCGGCGATCAAGCCCCCTTACACCATCAAGCGCGTCCGGAGTAAACTGCAACAGGATCGCATGGCATGTTTAGAGCTCGCCTAGCAATCCGGCCCCCGCCCTAGTCTCAGTACAACGGCAAAATACGTCCCACGCGTACATAATTACGCACTGAAAATACCATGGGTATCGGCAGGGGCACGATCATGGCACGTCCCATAATGCGGCTCAACCGCACTAGGGGCATACTACCTTAATCATCCTCTCTGCTTCAGGACTTTACTCTCTGGAAGCCCTATCCGGCAGTACGATAGCCGGACACATGATACAACACCCAAGGAGGCAAGAAGCTACGTCGTGGAATGGAATCCCCAGGTGGTCTCTGATAACGAGTGAAATACCTGTTTTAAATACCAGCTCGCAGCTTGCCCTTGGACGAGACATGTCAAATATTCCCATTTTTTGCTTATCGCACTGCTTGTATGAGTATGCATCAACGCATTTTCTTAAATAAACAATGCATAGCACTAGCCTTTTATTGCATTCTATGACAATCAGCACCTGTACACTCTAGTACGACCAATACGCTAGGGGCTTCCGTATACCCCATAATTCGGCGTGAGAAGTCCGAACACTTTCGACAGTGCGGCACCCCGAACTTATAGCATTATATGCATCAGCTCTTAATCATGTTCTTGGGTCAATAGTTGGGTTTGCCCGGCTCCCACGCTTTGGTACCTTACGTTATGCTATATCGGCTAAGGTAGCACTGGGAGAACTACCGCGATTGTGCCCCGGTTCTTCCGGCCGAGCACCTCAGTAGAGAAAGCTAAAACTGACTGTCATGATGAGGCGAGAGTTGGTTGCTGTTCGCGAGGTCTCAAGTCCCTAAAGACTTTTTCCGCTTCGGGCGATGAGTCGGCCTTGTCTGACTTAGGCGTGTATAGCACCCCAAATTCGGCCTTCCGAATACTAGGGGCTTCGCCAAAATTTTAAATTATAGACTTCTATGGCTAAGTGAGAGCGATAAAGCATTATAGTCAGATTGCCTGGTTCGTTGCGCTGAGCACCTCCCTCGAAGGACCCATAAATGGGAACAAGAGTGGCCAGATTTATCCTGAACACCCCAGCACTAGTTGCATGGGGGCTGAAGCTGACGACTAGCCACTCTCAGATTTTATAAACGGCCGCACAGAATGTAATATTTTAAATTCGAAAAGTGTTGCATAGCGCAAATGAACTTGTTTTCATAACACGAGCAAGTTCATTCAAAAATTACATCCTTCGCACACTCGTCCGCCAGAAGACGGGCACCCTTCAGGACACCCTCATAATACATCTTAGGGTGGCGAAGCTCCTTGCCCTGTGGCGGCCCCTCCTTCACCAGCTTCTCGGCGTACATCTTGGCCCAGTGCACCTTTGCACGGGCAAAAGCCCTGCGTGCACCTTCGATGCAGACGGACCGCTTTATGAGTTCCAGCCATGGGCAGGCATCCACAAGCCACCTCACCAGGCCAAAGTAGCTGTTGGGAAGGGAATTGCTAGGCCACATCTGGGCTATAAGGCCTTTCATGGCCTGTTCGGCCGCCTTGTGGAGCTCGACCAGCTGCTTGTGGAGCTCATGGGCATCGGGTGTTCGGTCCCAGTATACTCAGACCAGAACAACTTCTCCGTCGAGCTTCCCTCCTTGGCCCGGTAGAACTCCGCGGCATCAGACACACTGCGGGGCAGATCTGCGAACGCTCCTGGAGAGCTCCGATCTCGGGTAAGTAAAAGGAAATTTTCTTTCGCATGCTTGCTTTGCATAATGAATGCCTTACCCGCCGCTATCTTCTTTACCGCCTCAATTTCCTGGAGGGCCTTTTGGGCTTCGGCCTTGGCGTGCTTTGCACTTTTGAGGGCCTTGGCAAGCTCGGACTCTCGTGTCTTTGAGTCATGCTCCAAGGACTCGTGCTTCTTCACGAGTTCTTGGAGCTCTTGCCGCACTTCGCCTGCTCGGGCCTCTTGTTTTTCTCGCTCGGTACGCTCCTTGGCCGCTTTGTTTTCGGCCTCGGTGAGCAACGGCTTCAGGGTCGCCACTTCGGTCGTGGACCCTCGTACATCCATGATGATCCTGTTATCTTGCAACCAAAACTTTTTTTACGTAGACAAGGTATTGCTTACCTTTGCTCTCCTCGAGCTGCTTTTTGGCAAGGACGAGTTCTTCCTTGGACAGCTCGAGGTTCAGCTTTAGTGCGGCGATCTCCGCAGCATGTGCGGCAGCGGCCAGCAGTGAAGCCTGCATACGCATATAGACATATTTGGATTAGACTCCTGCAGTTATTATTCGATCCTCTATTTGGCTTTTCTTCGCGAACGTCCAACAGAGCATCAGGGGCTACTGTCTATGCGGTAATATTTTTATATATTTCGAATACTTACCTCAAAGCCTGTTAGGAGGTTGGTGCAAGCTTCGGTTAGTCCGCTTTTGGCGGACCTAACCTTCTCGATCACCGCACTCATTATAGTGCGGTGCTCCGCGTCGATGGAAGCGCTGCGAAGCACTTCCAGCAAGTTGTTCGGTGCCTCCGGATGGACGGAGGTCATCGGCACGACTGGTTTGCCACTCTTAGTAGGGGGCTGCCTGCCGGAGTCCGGGGCCACTGGTGGTTCCGATGCGGTGTTCGGCTTAGGGCCGAACTTGGAGCCCGTAGGGGTCTTGCTCCCTTTGCGCCCAGGGTCCGGAATGTCGCCTTTGGGCGTCTCCAGGATTACTTCCCCTCGACTTGGTGCCCTTTGAGACAACTCCTCGACGTTGTCCGTAGGGCGAGGGGTGGAGGAAGGTCGGAAGCGAACCGCTACTCATAGCCGACGGGTCCAAAGAACTGTCCGACGAGGATACGTCGTGCGGGCTTGAGGCGTACTGCATAAAAATGTTCGGCATGAAGAGAAGCAGTGCGGTAGAAAATATACTATGAATTACTCTGGCATCCAGATACTTACGACTTCACTTGGGGCTTGTGCCTAGTCAACCACTCATCATCACTATGAGCGGCTGTCGTGGAGCAGTCCGGAAGGAGTCCTTCCCTTCTTGGACCCTCCGTTCTCCCCGGTTGGGTCGGCCTTCCTTTTCTTGTCTCCCCCGACGGGAAGGGGAGAATCTTCATCTTTCTCCTCCTCGTCTTCACGAGAGGAGTGCGTCTCGGAGTTATCGGACGATGAGCCGTATACCACCTGACTGCGGGAGCTCTTTCGAGTCCCCGCGGCCTTCTTTTTGGCCTTCTTCTCTGGCACCTTATAAGGCGTCGGAGTCAGCATCTTCGTGAGAAGAGCGTCGGCTGGATCTTCGGGCAGGGGCGCCGGGCAGTCGATCTGCTCCGCTCTCTCCTCCCAGTGTTGTCAAAGGCCTAGGAGCTCAGATCCCGTACATGATTAAGCCAGGGGAAGTAAAAACCATATAAGATGTAAAAAAACATACCGGATTCGCGGGGCGCTTTGCGCTAAGTCCGCGGTCCTCGGTAAGGGAGGAGGGGACCTCAGCGCCCTTGAACAGCACCCTTCAGACATCCTTGTGTGTCGTGCCAAAAAGCTCGCGCAGGGTCTGGTGCTGGGCGGGTCGAACTCCCATAAATTGAACGCCTGTTGTTGACACGGGAGGATCCGGCGAAAGAGCATGACCAGGACCACGTTGACAAGCTTGAGTTTCTTGCTTATCATGTTCCGGATGCATTTCTGGAGTCCGGCCAGCTCTATCGATGAACCCTAGGAGAGGCCCTTCTCTTTCCAGGAGTTGAGCCGCATGGGGATTCCAGATCGAAATTCGGGGGCCGCCACCCAGTTGGTGTCGCGCGGCTCGATGATGTAGAACCACCCCGATTGCCACCCCTTTATGGTCTCCACATATGAGCCCTCGAGCCATGTGGGGGCATTTTGCCCGCCATGGCACCTCCGCATTCCGCTTGCTGGCCGCCTACAACCTTCGGCTTGACATTGAACATCTTCAGCCACAGGCCGAAGTGAGGCTGGATGCGGAGGAAGGCCACGCACACGATGATAAACACCGAGATGTTGAGGATGAAGTTCGGGGTTAGATCGTGGAAGTCCAGCCCGTAGTAGAACATGAGGCTGCGGACGAACGGGTGGAGGGGGAACCCCAGTCCGCGGACGAAGTGGGTGAGAAAAACTACCCTCTCGTAAGGCTCCGGGGTAGGGACGGTCTACCCCTCTATGGGCAGCCGGTGCGTGATGTTTGTGGCCAAGTATCCCCCCCCCCCCCCCGCAGCTTTTCAATGTCTTCCTCCGTGACGGAGGATTTCATCCACTTTCCTCCTGCTCTGGACATGATTGGGGCGGTGAGAGGAGAAAGGTGCACACTTGGGCGTTGGATCTCGAGTGCGCGAGAATGGATAGGCAAAGAGGAAGAAGGCGTGGGTGAAAAAAGGTGAACCCTTATCCCTTTATAAAGGCGGACGAAACTATCCGCCCCCACTAGCCTGGTTAACTCGCTTATTCCCTAAGCGCCGCGATTGATGGCGCGGTTGGGTTACCTACTCCCGTATTGATGAGAATCCCGTAATAAGGGGACACGATCTCTGCTTCGACAAGACGTCCCAAAGAAACCGCCTCGCGATATGCGCCAAGGCAGGTTGAGAAAAATGGTTCGGTAAATACCGGGCCTATGGTATGATGTCACGATATCAAATGTGTCAGCAGGACGGATTTGTGGAAATATTATTCTCTCTACGGTGGTATGTGGAACTTGCTTTGCAGAGCCAGACACTATCCTTGTGTTCAAAAATCTTCTGTGGTGTATTCGGAGAAGGAACCCGCCTTGCAATGTCGAAGACAAACTGTGCGCTGGACTTATCGTCATTGAAGCCTGGTTCAGGGGCTACTGAGGGAGTCCTGGATTAGGGGGTATCCGGACAGCCGGACTATATCCTTTGGCCGGGTTGTTGGACTATGAAGATACAAGATTGAAAGCTTCGTCTCGTGTCCGGATGGGATTCTCCTTGGCGTGGAAGGCAAGCTTGGCCATACGGATATGTAGATCTCCTCCCATTGTAACCGACTCTGTGTAACCCTAGCTCCCTCCGGTGTCTATATAAACCGGAGGGTTTAGTCCGTAGGACAACAACAATCATACCATAGGCTAGCTTCTAGGGTTTAGCCTCTACGATCTCGTGGTAGATCAACTCTTGTACTACTCATATCATCAAGATCAATCAAGCAGGAAGTAGGGTATTACCTCCATTGAGAGGGCCCGAACCTGGGTAAACATCGTGTCCCCTGCATCCTGTTACCATCCACCTTAGACGCACGGTTCGGGACCCCTACTCGAGATCCGCCGGTTTTGACACCGACAGTCACAATCGCATGAATTAACTCATTCCAAATATAGCTGATTTACGGCGCCTCTAACACATTGCCATAGTTCTACTCAAATTCTGCTCAAACAGGGATATGTCAATCATCACAAAAAGTTCAAACAGTGTCATGGGTCATCATTAACATCAGACGGAAACAACTTACACGCGCCGTCCAGCAATACGTGGTGCCATTTGCTTTGTCGATCGCGTAGATGATGCCATTGTGTTCAATAGCATCACAGAAGTGTGTATCAGCTTTGACAATGATCCACTGTGAGCTGAGTTGTCTCCAGCTAAAGAAGGCATCGACGGAAAGATAGGCGAGTCCCTTGTCGAACAAGGCAATTAGCTTGAAGTCTGCATAATCCGCATGTCGTGTGGGCACTTGTTAGATTACAATCTTCTGCAAAACAAGGTGTGTCCAACTGATGACATAATCTAGATGACTTGGACTGCGACGGTAAAACCCTATATCATCCAACGAAGGAAGGATAATCTCCTAGGAGGTCTGGAAGATCACGAACACCAACTTTTTCCCATCTTCTAGGACAGCAGCCATCTAGTGGGAGTTCATGCCGACCTAGTACATACCTGCAAGAAGTTCGGGCGATGGTGATCGGATCGAAGTCGAGGGAAATGATGTACGGCGACCCACTACATACCTGCAAAGAAGTTTCAGCTAATGGAGGTCGGATTGAAGTCGAGGGGCATCATGTACGCCTCCGTATCATGGTGAGCAAATCTCGCAAAACCAGATAGCAGCAAGCAGGGTGTCTTGAAAAGCTTAGGCCTCGCTTCGATGATGGTCGTGTGCATGCCCCTCGAGCATGTAGCCAGCCGCAGGGCGCTCAACATATCCATACACGAACAACAGAGGTCGAGGACATCACTGGGGTGATTGCTCCAATCACGGCTCATATGGATGTTGCACGGTTCGCATTCGGCCATGGTGGAGTTTGGAAGGAGGGGTTTTGGTGGGCTTGATTTACGGGGGATAAGGCTCTGGGTGCTGGAGCGGCTAGTGAGGGAATAGTGGTACTGGGGGAGGCGAGCGAGGCGAGGGTACGTGGGGGCACAGTGAGATGATGAAGAGTGACCTCAGGATCTCCGGTGAGACGGAGATGGAGATGGAGTGGTGCTAGGGGAGAGGGAGATGAGGGAAGGCATGCTATACAGTGGCGGTGACGGTGACTGCACAGTGCACAAGGTGAGGCTGACTTTGGTAACCCGGACACGCCGCCTGGACTGCTGTCACCTCGGGCGCAGGGTCTTGTCACTTCACTGTGAGGACCGGATGAATAATAGTATTTTGACCATCAAGTGTACCACAGTTGTACTACTACTACTAGTAGGTGTAGTAGGAATATGAGTATTACTCCCGTGCTAGCATGCCTCTAGGTTCACTTCATCCTCCAGGTATCATCCCTATTGCAAGCAGAACCAAATTCTCGTGCACGCGGAAGCGCGAAGAAGGACTTTTGTTTTTTGAGGATAATCGCATATTCCTTAACTAGAGAATGTTGTGTCTCCCATGCACACGCCAATATCCATCCAAACCAGCTACAACAATTTTTTTATTTATCCGCTTGCATAGGTCCCACCTGTCAGGATGGGTGCAGAAATAAAAAGGAATCATAAAATGTCTCGCCACAGTGATTCGAAAGAGTGACCTCAACTAGCCAGTGGCACATGTTGCGCTAGAAGGATGGGCACGTACAGGGACAGGCCCCACTCCTTAGTCTACCCACGTAGCCTTTTCGTTTAGTCTACCTAGCCGTCTAATCAACTTCCTGTAGGCCACTTCTCCCATTTACTTCTCCATTGGGAACCGATTTTTCTCGGCTTCTTCACTACTCCTTGATCTTCATTTGCATCCAAACCACACTGCATTCACATTGTTTTAACCTGTTCACATCCTCCTGGAGTAATTCCGAAGCCCCTATAAATAATCATCTTCTTCAGTTAGACTAGCCATCTAATCCTAATTCTCCAAACCATAGCCCTCCGGTCCAGCGGTTCCAAATGGCGAAAGAGATCGAGATGCGGGTTTTTAGCGTCCAACATGTCCTCGTTGAAGGCTCGTTGAGCATAGTTGCCACAGCCACCGACCACCCAACGGTTGTTCAAAAGTGGATCAACAATGTATCCAACTCCCTCCAAAAGGTGGAGATGAAGGTCGTCGGTCTCGACGCAGAGTACACGGAGCATGCCACTGGGAAGATCCAATGTGCCGTCTTCCTTCAGCTGTGCCTCGAAGATGATGTTTTGGTGTACCACATCATACACGCATCCTCCATACCAGGTGAGCTTCACGATTTCTTGTCTTGGGAGGACATATACTTCTGTGGGGCAGCCATCCTAGGGGACAAACAGAAGTTGGAGCCGTACAACCTTGATTTGAAAAGCATCACTGACATACAAAACAAAATAAAAATTCCTGTAGAAGATTGTGATAAACCGACACCATCCCTATTCGACGTAGCAAATTTTGTGCTCGGAACAAATCTTTAGAAGGGTGACGAGACGCTGGCATTAAAGACATCTGAATGGGAGAATTATCCCTTGACGTACGAACGGATAAAATATGCTGCCCTTGATGCCCGTGTGAATTTCGAGACAGCTGCAAGGTCCAGAGAGCATGTTGCGAAGCCGTCTCCCATAGAAAAGGAGAACAAGAAGAAAAAGAAGAAGAAGAAGAAGCACCAGCAGCAGGTGATACGTCTCCATCATATCTATAATTTTTTATTGTTCCATGGCAATATTCTACAACTTTTACATACTTTTGGCAACTTTTTATATTATTTTTGGGACTAACATATTGATCCACTGCCCGGTGCCAGTTCCTGTTTGTTGCATGTTTTTTGTTTTGCAGAAAGTCCATATCAAACGGAGTCCAAACAGGATAAAAACTGACAGAGATTTTTTTGGAATATATGTGATTTTTGGGAAGAAGAATCAACGCGAGACGATGCCCGAGGGGGCCACGAGGCAGGGGCGCGCGCCCCTGAACCTCGTGGCCACCCCGTAAGGCGGCTGGTTCCCTTATTTCGCCGCAAGAAAGCCAATATCCGGATAAAAATCATGTCCAAATTTCAGTCCAATCGGAGTTATGGATCTCCGGGAATTTAAGAAACGGTGAAAGGGCAGAATTAGGGAACGCAGAAACAGAGAGAGACAGAGAGACAGATCCAATCTCGGAGGGGATCTCGCCCCTCTCATGCCATGGAAGCCAAGTACTAGAGGGGAAACCCTTCCCCCATCTAGGGAGAAGGTCAAGGAAGAAGAAGGAGAAGGGGGCCCCTCTCCCCCTCTCTTACGGTGCCGCCGGAACGCCGCCGGGGCCATCATCGTCACCGCAATCTACGCCATCACCTCCATCATCTTCACCAAAATCTCCATCACCTTACCCCGTCTATCTACAGTGGTCCACTCTCCCACAACCGTTGTACCCTCTACTTGAACATGGTGCTTTATGCTTCATATTATTATCCAATGATGTGTTGCCATCCTATGATGTTTGAGTAGATTTCCGTTGTCCTATCGGTAATTGGTGAATTGCTATGATTGGTTTAATTTGCTTGTGGTTATGTTGTTGTCCTTTGGTGCCCATCATATGAGCGCGCGCGCGGATCACACCATAGGGTTAGCTGTATGTTGATAGGACTATGTATTGGAGGGCAAGAGTGACAGAAGCTTCAACCTAGCATAGAAATTGATGCATACTGGATTGAGGGGGGGCCAATATATCTTAATGCTATGGTTGGGTTTTACCTTAATGAACATTAGTAGTTGCAGATGCTTGCTAATAGTTCCAATCATAAGTGCATAGAATTCCAAGTCAGGGATGACATGCTAACAGTGGCCTCTCCCACATAAAACTTGTTATCGGTCTAGTAACGTAGTCAATGGCTTAGGGACAATTTCACAACTCCTACCACTACTTTTCCACACTCGCTATACTAACTTTATTGCTTCTTTACCTAAACAGCCCCTAGTTTTTATTTACGTGCTCTTTATATTCTTGCAAACCTATCCCGTTACACCTACAAAGTATTTCTAGTTTCATACTTGTTCTAGGTAAAGTGAACGTCAGGCGTGCGTAGAGTTGTATCAGTGGTCGATAGAACTTGAGGGAATATTTGTTCTACCTTTAGCTCCTCGTTGGGTTCGACACTCTTACTTATCGAAAGAGGCTACAATTGATCCCCTATACTTGTGGGTTATCAAGACCTTTTTCTAGCGCCGTTGCTGGGAAGTTATAGCGTGGGGTGAATATTCTCGTGTGCTTGTTTGCTTTATCACTTAGTTTTTTTATTTTGTGCTCTTGTTTTCTACCTTTAGTTATGGGTAGGAAACGCAAAATACCAAAAAAAATTAGTGGTGCCTACTGAACCAATGGTTGAAGAACCACTCAAAATCTATCACACTACTGAAGCTTTTTACTTGGATCACCTTTGATCCCTATGTGCTCGGGCTAAAACCCCAACTAGCTTAGTTGAGGGCAAATATTTAGATGAGCATGCTTGTTATGTGCGACACCGCACATCTGAAAAAGGGAAACTTTTACTGGATCAAATTCATTGTTTGCAGTGCTATGCTTGGAATTTATGTGAAATATATGATTGTACTTGTTGTTCTAAAGACCCTAAGAAACACCTTCCTTACCAATGTGAGTTTAGTGATAATGGAATCATATCTTCGTATACTAAGGGTGTTTATAATTACTATGATGTTCAACAAATTGAAGAATTGGTTGCTTTTAGGGGTACTTGTGAAGTTGCTTCTTTTATTGAAGAGTGCGGTACTACTCTCTACAAATCTGAAAATTTGGCCATACTTAAATATTGCTATGATAATTATGCTTCTAATCCTTATATTAAACCTTATATTGGGGACTCCTCCGCTGTCCAAGAAGAGACTAATATTTTTCAGGAGTCTATGGAAGAAAAAATTAATGACGTTGTGAGATCATTGGATGAAAAAGATGAGGAGGAGAGCGAAGAACAAAAGGAGGAAGAGCGGATTGATCACCTGTTCCCACCATCTAATGAGAGTAACTCTTTATCCCATACATTGTTTAATTTCCCTTCGAATTTACAGAAGGATGAATGCTATGATGATTGTTATGATCCCGTTGATTCTTTTGAAATATCCATTTTTTATGATGCTTGCTATGCTTGTGGCCAAGATGCCAATATGAATTATGCTTATGGAGATGAACTTGTTGTAGTTCCTTTATGTTAAACATGAAATTGTTGATATTGCACCCACGCATGATAGTCCTATTATGTTTTTGAATTCTCCCGACTACACTATATCGGAGAAGTTTGCCTTATTAAGGATTATATTGATGGGATGCGTTTTACTACTACACATGATGTTTTTTATAGATATAATATGCATGTTCTTGCTGCTCATACTTGCAATTATTATGAGAGAGCAACTACATCTCCGCCTCTTGATGTTTCCAATATGATAAAATTGCAAGAAATTGTTTATACTATGCATTGGCCTTTACTATGTGTGCATGAATTATTCTTTTATGACATGCCGATGCATAGGAAGAGAGTTAGACTTCGTCGTTACATGATATATGTTACTTTGTGCTCACTACTAAATTACAAATCATTGTTAATTAAAATTGGCTTTGATAATACCTTGGGATCCAGGTGGATCCATTACTTGAGCACTTTATGCCTAGCTTAATGGCTTTAAAGAAAGCACTGCCATGGAGACAACCTGGAAGTTTGAGAGAGTCATTTATTTCTGTTGAGTGCTTTTATAAAGTTTAAAAACAAAAAATATAGAGGGGAACCCAAAACTTTTCAAAGGGGAAAGTGAAAGTGAGAGAGACAAGCATTGTTGAAGTGGGGGAGCTCCTTGAACTTTGTTCATGCTCACGGAAACATTCTGAATCTTGATTACAGAAACTTTTCAAAAAAAATAATTATCCACCTTGTACAATTCCATTGTATTATAAACATAATGTGCCAAGATTTGCCTTTAGGATGTTTACATTGCTTGTTGGTTTGTGCGGTGCAAAACAGAAACTTTGGTTGTAGTGCGCGATTTTACATTTTTTTACTAGAATGTCAAACGGTTCTGAAACTTTTTGCACTATCTTTCTATACAAATTCCTTATTTTTCCTAATTGTTTCACAATTTTTGGAGTACCGAAAGTATGGTGAATGTTCAGATTACTACGGACTGTCCTGTTTAAGACAGATTCTGTTTTGATGCATTGTTTGCTTGTTTTGATGAAACTATCGATTTATATCAGGGGATTAAGCCATGGAAAAGTTGTATTACAGTAGCTACAATGAAAAAACAAAATATGAATTGGATTGCAACAGTACTTAGAGTAGTGATTTGCTTTATTATACTAACGGATCTTACCGAACTTTTTTTTGAGTTTTGTGTGGATGAAGTGATCAAGGATCGATGAGGTCTTGATATGAGGAGAAGGAGGAGAGGAAAGAGCTCAACCTTGGGGATTCCCAATCCACCCCAAGTAAATATTCAAGGAGACTCAAGCGTCTAAGCTTGGGGATGCCCCGGAAGGCATCCCATCTTTCTTCAACAAGTATCGGTATGTTTTCGGTTTCGTTTCGTTCATGTGATATGTGCAAATCTTGGAGCGTCTTTTGCATTCAGTTTTCACTTTTTTATGCACCATGCTGGTATGAGATAGTCCATGGTTGATTTATAGAATGCTCATTGCACTTCACTTATATCTTTTGAGTATGGCTTTATAGTATGCTTCATGTGCTTCGCTTATATCATTTGAAGTTTGGATTGCCTGTTTCCCTACACATAGAAAACCGCCATTTGTAGAATGCTCTTTTGCTTCACTTATATTTGTTAGAAGGTGGGTATATCTTTTGTAGAAACAATTAAACTCTCTTTCTTCACTTATATCTATTTAGAGAGTTGTCAGGAACTGGTCATTCACATGGTTAGTCATAAAATCCTACATAAAACTTGTAGATCACTGAATATGAGATGTTTGATTCATTGCAATAGTTTTGCGATATAAAGATGGTGATATTAGAGTCATGCTAGTGGGTAGTTGTGGATTGTATAAATACTTGTGTTGAAGTTTGTGATTCCCGTGCATGCACGTATGGTGAACCGTTATGTAACGAAGTTGGAGCATGAGGTATTTATTGATTGTCTTCCTTACGAGTGGTGGTCGGGGATGGGCAATGGTCTTTTCCTACGAATCTATCCCCCTAGGAGCATGCGCGTAGTACTTTGTTTCGATGACAAATAGATTTTTGCAATAATTATGTGAGTTCTTTATGACTAATGTTCAGACCATGGATTATACGCACTCTCACCCTTCCATCATTGCTAGCCTCTTCATTATCGTGCATTGCCCTTTCTCACCTCGTGAGTTGGTGCAAACTTCGCCGGTGCATCCAGACCCCATGATACGATACACTCTATCACACATAAGCCTCCTTATATCTTCCTGAAAACAGCCACTATACCTACCTATCATGGCATTTCCATAGCCATTCCAAGATATATTGCCATGCAAGTTCCATCATCATCATATACATGACTTGAGCACTTATTGTCATATTGCTTTGCATGTTCGTAAGATAGCTCGCATGATGTTTTCATGGCTTGTCCATTTTTTGATTTCATTGCTACGCTAGATCATTGCACATCGCGGTACACCGCCGGAGGCATTCATATAGAGTCATATTTTTGTTCTAGTATCGAGTTGTAATATTGAGTTGTAAGTAAATAAAATTGTGATGATCCTCATTATTAGAGCATTGTCCCATGCGATGAAAGGATGATGGAAGCTATGATTCACTCACAAGTTGGGATGAGTCTCTTGACTTTGCTAAAAAAAGAGGCCAAATAAGCTCAAAAAAAAGAGGCCAAAGAAGCCCACCAAAAAAACAAAAAACAAAAAAAATGAGAGAAAATGAGAGAAGGGGAAATGCTACTATCCTTTTACCACACTTGTGCTTCAAAGTAGCACCATGTTCTTCATATAGATAGTCTCTTGAGTTATCACTTTCATATACTGGTGGGAATTTTCATTATAGAACTTGGCTTGTATATTCCGATGATGGGCTTCCTCAAATGTCCGAGGTCTTCATGAGCAAGCAAGTTGGATGCACACCCACTTGGTTTTCAGTTTGAGCTTTCATACACTTATAGCACTAGTGCATCTATTGCATGGCAATCCCTACTCCTCGCATTGACATCAATTGATGGGCATCTCCATAACCCGTTGATTAGCCGCGTTGATGTGAGACTTTCTCCTTTTTGTCTTCACCACACAACCTACACCATCATATTCTATTCCACCTATAGTGCTATGTCCATGACTCATGCTCATGTATTGCATGAAAGTTGAAAAGGATTGAGAACGTCAAAAGTATGAAAGAATTGCTTGGCTTGTCATCGGGGTTGTGCATGATTTGAATATTTTGTGTGGTGAAGATGGAGCATAGCCAGACTATATGATTTTGTAGGGATAACTTTCTTTGGCCATGTTATTTTGAAAAGACATGATTGCTTTATTAGTATGCTTGAAGTATTATTGTCTTAATGTCAAATGATAGACTATTGCTTTGAATCACTCGTGTCTTAGTATTCATGCCATAATTAGATTACATGATCAAGATTATGCTAAGTAGCATTCCACATCAAAAGTTATCTTTTTTATAATTTACCTACTCAAGGACGAGCAGGAATTAAGCTTGGGGATGCTGATACGTCTCCGTCGTATCTATAATTTTTTATTGTTCCATGCCAATATTCTACAACTTTTACATACTTTTGGCAACTTTTTATTCTATTTTTGGGACTAACATATTGATCCAGTGCCCAGTGCCAGTTCCTGTTTGTTGTATGTTTTTGTTTCGCAGAAAATCCATATCAAACGGAGTCCAAACAGGATAAAACTGACGGAGATTTTTTTGGAATATATGTGATTTCTGGGAAGAAGAATCAATGCGAGGCGATGCCCGAGGGGGCCACGAGGCGGGGGGCGCCCCTGACCCTTGTGGCCACCCCATAAGGCAGTTGGTGCCCTTATTTCGCCGCAAGAAAGAAAATATCTAGATAAAAATCATGTCCAAATTTCAGCCCAATCGGAGTTACGGATCTCTGGGAATTTAAGAAACGGTGAAAGGGCAGAATCAGTGAACGCAGCAACAGAGGGAGACAGAGAGACAGATCGAATCTCGGAGGGGCTCTCGCCCCTCCCATGCCATGGAAGCCAAGGACCAGAGGGGAAACCATTCTCCCATCTAGGGAGAAGGTCAAGGAAGAAGAAGGAGAAGGGGGCCCTCTCCCCCTCTCATCCGGTGCCGCTAGAACGCCGCCGGGGCCATCATCATCACCGCAATCTACACCAACACCTCCATCATCTTCACCAACATCTTCATCACCATGCCCCATCTATCTATAGCGGTCCATTCTCCCACAACCTGTTGTACCCTCTACTTGAACATGGTACTTTATGCTTCATATTATTATCCAATGATGTGTTGCCATCCTATGATGTCTGAGTAGATTTTCGTTGTCCTATCGGTAATTGGTGAATTGCTATGATTGGTTTAATTTGCTTGTGGTTATGTTGCTGTCCTTTGGTGCCCATCATATGAGCGTGCGCGTGGATCACACCATAGGGTGAGTTGTATATTGATAGGACTATGTATTGGAGGGCAAGAGTAACAGAAGCTTCAACCTAGCATAGAAATTGATGCACACTACAAGAAATATGTCAACTTGTGACCACCACTATTGGTCACTGAAAGGTCACAAATTTCCATTTACGACCTTTTTGTGACCAAAAACAGAAGGTCAAAAGCTGGCGGTCGTAAACTGACTATAGCGACCTTTCTTCTGGAATGGTCAAAGACGTTTACGACCAAAATATTCCTACTGTGGCGTTTTGGTCACTAGCAACCTCCCCCAGGCCACGTAGGCATCCAGCGTGGCAAGCTGATGTGGCACAAGATTCATCCCGGTCCAATTCGATTTTCTACATGGGCCGAGCCCAACAATTCAGCCTATTTGTGTTTTTTCTGTCTGTCAATTTTTGGTTGGGTTCATGGGCCAAGCCCAATATTGCGGCCTTTTTATTGTTGGGTTGTGGCCCTTTTAACAGCAGGTTTTCTTTTGATCTTTGTTCGGGCCATTATATTTTAGAGCTGGTCCCACCAATCAAATGGGTGCCACTTGTCATCATCTCACACATTGGGCCCACTTGACAGAAATTTCAAAATTGCTCAAATTATTTTCATAAATGGGTCCCACAAGTCAGGTATCCATTCCACAAACCAGATTCAATGCCAATATATTTTTCATTACAGAAATGCATTTCAGGTAAACAATATTATTCTAAGAATATGTACATAACTCCCAGCATTTGAATAATAATTAGCAAGGACATATACATCAAATTCTCAGCAAAATCAGCAGTACATCCAAATTCCAAGGGCAACATTACAACAAAGTCCTGCATCTCCCAACAAATTCCAAGGAGCAGCAGGGATAAGAGAGCATGCATGAAGGCCTGCATGCCTTGCTTCTTCCAACTTCGTCCTAGAGCTCACGTCAAAACATGAATGAAGGCAATCATCTGCATGTTATAAAACAAAATGGTTATGAACAAAATGTATGAACTGAAAGGAGCAAGCTATTTTGTATTTGAGAAACTGAAAAATGCACAAACAATTTTTCAGACGATAACTGAACTTTTGTGCATGCATTTAGACAGGAAAACAAGGGCTTGTAGTATACACATTAATTAGAACAGGATCGCAAGACACAAATATAAGCTAGAATTGACAAGTACACATTAATTTTAACATAGCATCACTAGCTCTCTTGTTGTCTGCATATTAAACCATATGAAAAAATGCTCAGGATTGGGATTTTTGTTGGAAGGGACTTACGGTGGCCACCAACTTGTTCTTGGGGTTCTTCTGCTTGAACTCCACATGGAACTCGCCCCTGACAATAACCAACCAACAAACAGCAAGTTTAGAACAACGGCCGCCCGAAAACCACGGGGAAACAGGAAGGTGGTAAACATAAGGGCAGGTGAAACTAATAATTAACATCACAGGAGAGAAAACATAGATTGACTATATAATAACAGTATATTCCTTAGCAAAAGATGCCGCTAGGACCTATACATATTGACTGAACAGTATATTCCAACACAAACACATGACAACAAAATCCTCTTCAATTTAACATGAGATATATAATACGTAAGTCACATCTAGCAACCTGTCTAGACTCTGGACATTATTACATAGAGCATCCTCTTCAAATTCCAATCTTTCTGTTCTTCACATATACTCTGTACAACATAATAGACAAGCCAAGCAAAATCTTCTAACTTAGTGGTAACAAGTGTACATATTTCAACTTTGAATGCCTTCAGATTAATTAGCAACTACCCAGACGCAAGGAGAGGAGGAGAGCATACCTCGGTTGCCGTCAATAGCCCAGCCGGGTCCTATGTTCTACAAATCTGCAGCTTGTCGCCGAGCTCCACTAGTCAGCCATGGCACTCAGGAACCAGCTTCTGCTTCAGCCCCAGGCTGCAACAAACGCACACACGATGATTTTGTGAATGCCATGTGAATGCTATGGAATCCAAATAAAAGTCTAAGAATGTACCCCTAAAATACATCTGGAACTGAAGTAAAAAGGCAAGCGGTTTGTCGAGATGCGCCCACCATCTGATGAAGTTGATACGGCCGATGCCGTCGTCGAGCGTGATTATCCTGCAGAACTTGTACACATTTCTGAACCTGCACAAAAGTAGGTTCCATCATGAGTTATTCACTGAAGAACATTACAAAAGCTAACGGGTTACAGTTACTGAAAGGAAAACTGGGTGTAAGGTAAGCTATTTAGCTTGATTGACTAGCACTACTAAAATATTTACATCATCAAGCTTTTCTTAAAATGCCCTGGGGTGCCTAACATGACCATAAAAAGAGGTAGCTAGCAAGAACTGACAGCCTTAAAACATGGATCAAGCAATCACATCAAGCCAGTTACATAGCCGTTGCCTGTTTTGAACCTTATCACGACTTGACCTCTTGCAGTACTAGCAGTTATAGAGTTATAATTGTTGGTATATTAACAATTGGCCAATCACGCTAAGACAACCAAAAATAATATGCAAGTATGATATCTTAGTAGCTAATCAGTGTGTGACTAAGTAGATGAGGTGCTACTTGCAGTTACAACTAGAGGGAGTACCCATGGTAACACTTTTAATCCCAAATAAATAATAATTTACCTTTGATATGGACAAAATGTTGCATAAAGGGCACAGGTATAGGTGAGAAGAGAAGTTGACAAATCTACAGCTAGTCTCAAAGTTGCACGGCTGACAAATAACTTAATCTTGGATTACTATTCCAGTACCAACATATTTTTCATGATACGGTGGCAACCGACGACCACAGGTGGCATTACATAGCATGTGTAACATGAAATTTTGAGTTAATAGGTACTGTATTAGGTAGTATTAACCCTCACAAGCAGCTTGTTTTAGCTATATATATGCATTGGATCTAGATAGCGACCGAACTATGCGGGTCAGAAACAACAAGTTTATCAATAGTTAGTTTGACAGAAGTGGGAGACACTCACAGCTAGAACAATTCTCCTGTGTTTTGCTGCAAGCAGTTAGTTAACAGCAGGAGCCATGAGCCCCCAACTAATGACACAGAGATCTCGCTAGTAGGCGGAAATGAACCATGGAATCCCCGTATCGGGCTGAATCCTTGGCCCAGATGTGTCAGTAGAGTAGTGCAATCTACTACTGGTATCATATTTCAACCTCATACACCTAGAAATGGCAGGGAAGCTCCCAATCCAGCACAAGGCGCAGCAGAGGACATGCACATGCCCGCCGTCGTCGCGGCAAATCAGGACGAGGCAGGCCGCAGAGGGCGGCGGGCAGACCCAGCGACCGCCGCGCGCGCGCGCGATACGCAGCGCAGCCCCGGGACCTACTACTCCTAAGCAAGCATCAACACAGCAGCAGACACAAGGCACGGATCTGGCGCAGATGGATGGATGGATGGAGAAGGAGCTGTTGGAAATATGCCCTAGAGGCAATAATAAAAGCATTATTATTATATTTCCTTATTCATGATAATTGTCTTTATTCGTGCTATAATTGTGTTATCCGGAAATCGTAATACATGTGTGAATAACAGACAACAACATGTCCCTAGTAAGCCTCTAGTTGACTAGCTCGTTGATCGATAGATAGTCATGGTTTCCTGACTATGGACATTGGATGTCATTGATAACGAGATCACATCATTAGGAGAATGATGTGATGGACAAGACCCAATCCTAAGCATAGCACAAGATCGTATAGTTGGTTTGCTAGAGTTTTCCAATGTCAAGTATCCTTTCCTTAGACCATGAGATCGTGTAACTCCCGGATACCGTAGGAGTGCTTTGGGTGTGCCAAACGTCACAACGTAACTGGGTGACTATAAAGGTATACTACGGGTATCTCTGAAAGTGTCTGTTGGGTTGACACGGATCGAGACTGGGATTTGTCACTCCGCTTGACCGAGAGGTATCACCGGGCCCTCTCGGTAATGCATCATCATAATGAGCTCAATGTGATCAAAGTGTTTGATCGCGGGATCATGCATTACGGTACGAGAAAAGTGACTTGCCGGTAACGAGATTGAACGAGGTATTGGGATACCGATGATCGAATCTCGGGCAAGTAAAATACCGATTGACAAAGGGAATCGTATACGGGATTAATTGAATCCTCGACATCGTGGTTCATCCGATGAGATCATCGTGGAGCATGTGGGAGCCAACATGGGTATCTAGATCCCGCTGTTGGTTATTGCCCGAGAGCCGTCTCGGTCATGTCTGCATGTCTCCCGAACCCGTAGGGTCTACACACTTAAGGTTCGGTGACGCTAGGGTTGTGAAGATATGTATATGCAGTAACCCGAATGTTGTTCGGAGTCCCGGATGAGATCCCGGACGTCACGAGGAGTTTCGGAATGGTCCGGAGGTAAAGAATTATATATAGAAAGTGCCGTTTTGGCCGTCGGGACAAGTTTCGGGGTTATCGGTATTGTACCGGGACCACCGGAGGGTCCCGGGGGTTCCACCGGGTGGGGCCACCTGCCTCGGGGGGCCACATGGGCTCTAGGGGTGCGCCTTGGCCTACATGGGCCAAGGGGAACCAGCCCCTAGAGGCCCATGCGCCTAGAGGGGGGGAAACCCTAAAGAGGGGGGCGCCCCCTTGCTTGGGGGCAAGCCCCACCCTTGGCCGCCGCCCCCCTAGGAGATTGCATCTCCTAGGGCCGGCGCCCCCCCTAGGGGGCTATATAAAAGGGGGAGGGGAAGGGGGGCAGCGCACCCTTGCTCCTGGCGCCTCCCTCTCCCTCTCCAACACCTCCTCCTCCTCCGTAGAGCTCGGCAAAGCCCTGTCGGAGTACTGCAGCTCCACCATCACCACGCCGTCGTGCTGCTGCTGGAGCCTTCTTCCCCAACCTCTCCTTTGCCTTGCTGGATCAAGAAGAAGGAGACGTTACGCTGACCGTACGTGTGTTGAACGCGGAGGTGCCGTCCTTTCTGTGCTAGGATCTTCGGTGATTTGGATCACGTCGTGTACGACTACCTCATCCCCGTTCGTTGAACGCTTCCGCTCGCGATCTACAAAGTGGTATGTAGATGCAATCTCTCTCCCATGACTCGTTGCTAGATGAACTCATAGATGGATCTTGGTGAAACCGTAGGAAAATTTTTGTTTTCTGCAACGTTCCCCAACAGGAGCTGACCTCTCGGCGGAGTGTGTGGTCGAAGGAGCAGTGGGCGAGGTCCGGGGCGAAGGCGAAGGGGCCGAAGACGGAGGCTGGCCGCGCCGGGGACGCCATCAGATGCGATGCTCCGTGAACTGATGGTGGTGGCGGCGCTTGGCGCATGAGGATGAGAGGGTGGTGGTGTTGATCTGGATCGGGCAGACGTCGGCGGCGCGAGGAGGCGCGGATCCAGCTTGTTGACGGCGCGGATCCGAAAAGCCCGTTGTGGCCATGGCGGGGGACATGACCCACTTGAGGACAGGGAGGCGTGGGGATTCGGGATCCTCGCCGTCGACGACCATGGCGAGGGGGCGGCGGCGGCTAGGGTTTGGCGAGCGGGTGCGGGTGCGGGAGAGAAGGGTTGGAACGGTGGGGAGTGGGGGCGTGGGGGCTGCGTGGGTGAGGGGGTGAGAGGGCTACGTGGGTGAGAGGGTGAGGGGATGAGGTCCGCCGTTGGATCCGGGAGCATCCGACGGTGTCTGATGTATGATCTGCATGATATGCCAATGGACCAATCAGAACGCAACAAACAATTCGACGACTTTGTGACCTTTTCAATAGGTCACGGAAAAATCATTTTCCATTTTTCAGTATTCAAAATGAGTTTTTTTTGTAAAAGACCTATCATATATTTTTTCAAGTGATATCATACTCTACAAAAGTTTACATCTTGGATTGGTAAACACTATCGACAAAGGGATTTTTTTTCTTTGCGAAAAAGAAACATTTTCCATTTTCCGAGTGCCCAAAAGGAGTTTTTTGTAAAGGACCTACCAAATATTTGTTGCAAAATTGTACCAAATCATTTTTCTAAAATACTAGGCCATATTTAATGCACAATTGACCAAATAGTTGGGTGTAAAAAGTTTTGATCCACCTCTAGTGAAAAAGACAAATTGCCGTCGATTCAACTAGAAGCGGGTCAAATTTGAACTGCAGCTGCCTCATAGTTTGCTATTTATTTTTTCCAAAAATCATTTCTAGGTACATAAGTATCTATTTAATCAGAGAAACACCAAAAAAATTCCAAGATTCAACCACTAGCTAGGAACGGTCAAGCCCGCCGTTTTGACCGCATTTTGAAACGGGCATAAAAAATTCAAAAAAATCAAAAAATTGGAAAACCTTCGCATTGTGTCATTATATGTGACCAAGTTTCCAGGAAAAATAATAAACTTGTAATACGTTAATTATTTTAAAAAAGTGTTCTCAGAAATGAGCTATCATGTGTGAAGATTCATGTATTTCAACCCAAACGATCAATCTTATGGCCACATTCATGGCATAGTTTGTTCAAATGATCTCATATTATGCACAAGGGTGCATCTTGGAATTCCAAACAATGTTGGCAAAGGGAGTTTTCATTTTCTTTCCACGAAAAATTCATTTTCCATTTTTTGAGTACCCGAAATGAAGTTTTTTTGTGAAGGACCTACCATATATTTGTTGCAAAATTGTACCAAATCAATTTTCTAAAATACTAGGCCATATTTAATGCACAATTGACCAAATGGTTGGGTGTAAAAAGTTTTGATCCACCTCTGGTGAAAAAGACAAATTCCCGCCGATTCAGGTGGAAGCGGGTCAAATTTGAACTGCAACTGCCTCATAGTTTGCTATTTATTTTTTCCAAAAATCATTTCTAGGTACATAAGTATCTATTTAATCAGAGAAACACCAAAAAAATTCCAAGATTCAACCACTAGCTAGGAACGGTCAAGTTCGCCGTTTTGACCGCATTTTGAAACGGACATAAAAAATTCAAAAAAATTCAAAATATTGGAAAACCTTCGCATTGTGTCATTATATGTGACCAAGTTTCCAGGAAAAATAATAAATTTGTAATACGGTAATTATTTTAAAAAAGTGTTCTCAGAAATGAGCTATCATGTTTGAAGATTCATGTATTTCAACCCAAACGATCAATCTTATGGCCACATTCATGGCATAGTTTGTTCAAATGATCTCATATTTTGCACAAGGGTGCATCTTGGAATTCCAAACAATGTTGCCAAAGGGAGTTTTCATTTTCTTTGCACGAAAAATTCATTTTCCATTTTTCGAGTGCCCGAAATGAGTTTTTTTATGAAGGACCTACCATATATTTGTTGCAAAATTGTACCAAATCAACTTTCTAAAATACTAGGCCATATTTAATGCACAATTGACCAAATGGTTGGGTGTAAAAAGTTTTGATCCACCTCTGGTGAAAAAGACAAACTCTCGGCGATTCAGCTGGAAGCGGGTCAAATTTGAACTGCAGCTGCCTCGTAGTTTGCTATTTATTTTTTCCAAAAATCATTTCTAGGTACATAAAGATCTATTTAATCAGAGAAACACCAAAAAAATTCCAAGATTCAACCACTAGCTAGGAACGGTCAAGCCCGCCGTTTTGACCGCATTTTGAAACGGGCATAAAAAATTCAAAAAAATCAAAAAATTGGAAAACCTTCGCATTGTGTCATTATATGTGACCAATTTTCCAGGAAAAATAATAAACTTGTAATACGGTAATTATTTTAAAAAAGTGTTCTCAGAAATGAGCTATCATGTGTGAAGATTCATGTATTTCAACCCAAACGATCAATCTTATGGCCACATTCACGGCATAGTTTGTTCAAATGATCTCATATTGTGCACAAGGGTGCATCTTGGAATTCCAAACAATGTTGCCAAAGGGAGTTTTCATTTTCTTTGGACGAAAAAACCATTTTCCATTTTCCGAGTGCCCGAAATGAGTTTTTTTTGTGAAGGACCTACCATATATTTGTTGCAAAATTGTACCAAATCAATTTTATAAAATACTAGGCCATATTTAATGCACAATTGACAAAATGGTTGGGTGTCAAAATTTTTACTCCACCTCTGGTGAAAAAGACAAATTCCCGTCGATTCAGTTGGAAGCGGGTCAAATTTGAACTGCAGCTGCGTCATAGTTTGCTCTTTATTTTTTTCAAAAATCATTTCTAGGTAAATAAGTATCTATTTAATCAGAAATACATGGTTTGATGGAGAGACATCGAGGTTTGGACGGTGGCCGAGGGCCCCAACTCTAGAGCGCGTAAGCTCGCATGCCCGCCGCGTGGTCACCGCGTGACCGTGGCGTTTCCATGTGTTCTGGGCGGCCTAGGCATGTCTAGTGGGTTGGGCACTTCCCAGGTAGGTGCTAGGAATAAAATCACAACATAAGATTCTCATGAGGGGACCGATCGATGCTCAAACATGAATAAGCAGCCAAGTGTTTGATTAGCGATACGGGAAATGTACATGGCTAATGGGCGTGAGTTTTGGCTGAGGATGATCAGTTACTAAGAAGACCGTCTTCACAAATTTTCAGCTCGAAAGGAGGAGCCTAGGTGGTACTTGCTTTGCAAACCACCACACTGGACATAAATACGAATGTTGAAGCTCGGCTCAAAATAATGAATGGATTGAGCTGGCATTTGGTGGAGGATGGTTATTTGGGCATAGGAAAGCACTGTAGAAAGTGGATACTATTTGGACATGCCAAAGTGGTACTTCCTTCACAAACTGTTACTCTAAACAGAATAGGAAAATGAATATTTTTGAATTATTTTTGAACTAGGCAAGGAAGGTTTTTACATATTTGACGAAGATATGACCCAAAGAATTTATGAGACTTTTTTGGGAATTTTGGGAATGACAGAAATATAGGTTGCTTCACAACCTAGGGCAAAAACTGCCACATGGACATGACACATAGGCAAAACTGATGAGGTGGCGCCTTGTCATCGCAACCCACCACAATTTACAAGGCTATGACCATCTATATTGGTCGTTAACAACTAGAAATAAGGCAGCGGACTAGCGTTGTTTGCTTTATGACCATTTCGTGTAAGGAAATTATGACCTTTCTGACCAAAATGGTCGCAATGGTTTAGGGTTTGGAGCCCCTCGAACAGCTTTTGACCAATTGGTCTCAAATGGTCATAAATCTATGACCAATTCTTCCAGGGTCACTGACAGAAGGTCATAAGTTGACATCAAAAGTTATCTTTTTTATAATTTACCTACTCAAGGACGAGCAGGAATTAAGCTTGGGGATGCTGATACGTCTCCGTCATATCTATAATTTTTTATTGTTCCATGCCAATATTCTACAACTTTTACATACTTTTGGCAACTTTTTATTCTATTTTTGGGACTAACATATTGATCTAGTGCCCAGTGCCAGTTCCTGTTTGTTGTATGTTTTTGTTTCGCGGAAAATCCATATCAAGCGGAGTCCAAACAGGATAAAACTGACGGAGATTTTTTTGGAATATATGTGATTTCTAGGAAGAAGAATCAATGCGAGGCGATGCCCGAGGGGGGCATGAGGCGGGGGGCGCCCCTGACCCTCGTGGACACCCCATAAGGCAGTTGGTGCCCTTATTTCGCCGCAAGAAAGACAATATCCAGATAAAAATCATGTCCAAATTTCAGCCCAATCGGAGTTATGGATCTCTGGGAATTTAAGAAACGGTGAAAGGGCAGAATTAGTGAACGCAGCAACACAGGGAGACAGAGAGACAGATCGAATCTCGGAGGGGCTCTCGCCCCTCCCATGCCATGGAAGCCAAGGACCAGAGGGGAAACCATTCTCCCATCTAGGGAGAAGGTCAAGGAAGAAGAAGGAGAAGGGGGCCCTCTCCCCCTCTCATCTGGTGCCGCTAGAACGCCGCCGGGGCCATCATCATCACCGCAATCTACACCAACACCTCCATCATCTTCACCAACATCTTCATCACCTTGCCCCATCTATCTATAGCGGTCCATTCTCCCACAACCTGTTGTACCCTCTACTTGAACATGGTGCTTTATGCTTCATATTATTATCCAATGATGTGTTGCCATCCTATGATGTCTGAGTAGATTTTCGTTGTCCTATCGGTAATTGGTGAATTGCTATGATTGGTTTAATTTGCTTGTGGTTATATTGCTGTCCTTTGGTGCCCATCATATGAGCGCGCGCGTGGATCACACCATAGGGTGAGTTTAATATTGATAGTACTATGTATTGGAGGGCAAGAGTAACAGAAGCTTCAACCTAGCATAGAAATTGATGCATACGAGATTGAAGGGGGACCAATATTTCTTAATGCTATGGTTCGGGTTTACCTTAATGAACGTTAGTAGTTGCGGATGCTTGCTAATAGTTCCAATCATAAGTGCATAGAATTCCAAGTCAGGGATGACATGCTAGCAGTGGCCTCTCCCACATAAAACTTGCTATCGGTCTAGTAACATAGTCAATTGCTTAGGGAAAATTTCACAACTCCTACCACCACTTTTCCACACTCGCTATACTAACTTTATTGCTTCTTTACCTAAATAGCCCCTAGTTTTTATTTATGTGCTCTTTATATTCTTGCAAACATATCCCATTACACCTACAAAGTATTTCTAGTTTCATACTTGTTCTAGGTAAAGCGAACGTCAAGTGTGCGTAGAGTTGTATCAGTGGTCGATAGAACTTGAGGGAATATTTGTTCTACCTTTAGCTCCTCGTTGGGTTTGACACTCTTACTTATTGAAAGAGGCTACAATTGATCCCCTATACTTGTGGGTTATCAAGACAAGGCATTATGGACGGATGAACTATTTCCTCTCTTGTAAAAAAAATTATTCCCTCTCTGTGTATATTGATATAGAAGGACTATTTCGATGGTGTGCATGTCTTTGGAACAAGTAGTAGCATGGGTCCGCTTGACTATAAGGAACTATTTATCTGCCTAGCTTTCTCTACTACTCCTTCCAGTGATCAGTATGCAATGCATGTGTCCGTAGACATGACAACTTGTCCATAGAAGTTCAACTACGGCGACCATCACGTTCATCCACTGCCACTTGCGATTCCCACGATGCCACTCCAACCCACGGCACCACGTCCCCCGACGTGCGCCTCACCCCTCTCGGCCGCACCGCCTGATACGTCTCCAATGTATCTATAATTTTTGATTGCTCCATGCTATATTATCTACTGTTTTGGACTATATTGGGCTTTATTTTCCACTTTTATATTATTTTTGGGACTAACCTATTAACCGGAGGCCCAGCCCAGAATTGTTGTTTTTTGTCTATTTCAGTGTTTCAAAGAAATGGAATATCAAACGGAGTCCAAACAGAATAATCCTTTCTGGAACGTGATTTCCTTCCCGAACAAGACCCAGCAGACTTGGACCCTACGCCAAGGAATCTCCAAGGAGGGCGCGAGGTAGGGGCGCGCCCTACACCCCCAGGCGCGTCCCCACCCTCGTGGGCCCACCGAAGCTGCACTGACGTACTTCTTCCTCCTATATATATCCACGTACCCCCAAACGAACAGAACAGGAGCCAAAAACCTAATTCCACCACCGCAACTTTCTGTATGCACAAGATCCCATCTTGGGGCCTGTTCCGGAGCTCCGCCGTAGAGGGCCGTCATCACGGAGGGATTCTACATCATCATAGCCTCTCCGATGAAGTGTGAGTAGTTTACCTCAGACCTTCGGGTCCATAGTTATTAGCTAGATGGCTTCTTCTCTCTTTTTGGATCTCAATACAAAGTTCTCCCCCTCTCTTGTGGACATCAATTCGATGTAATCTTCTTCCTTTTGCGGTGTCTTTGTTGAGACTGATAAATTGTGGGTTTATGACCAAGTCTATCTATGAATAATATTTGAATCTTCTCTGAATTCTTTTATGTATGATTGGTTATCTTTGCAAGTCTCTTCGAATTATCCGTTTGGTTTGGCCAACTAGATTGGTAGTTCTTGCCATGGGAGAAGTGCTTAGCTTTGAGTTCGATCTTGTGGTGTCCTTTCCCAGTGACAGAAGGGGCAGCAAGGCACGTATTGTATCGTTGCCATCGAGGATAACAATATGGGGTTTATTTCATATTGCATGAATTTATCTCTCTACATCATGTCATCTTGCTTAAAGCGCTACTCTGTTTTTAACTTAATACTCTAGATGCATGCTGGATAGCGGTCGATGAGTGGAGTAATAGTAGTAGATGCAGAATCGTTTCGATCTACTTTTCACGGACGTGATGCCTATATACATGATCATGCCTACATATTCTCATAACTATGCTCAATTCTGTCAATTGCTCAACAGTAATTTGTTCACCCACCGTAGAATACTTGTGTTCTTGAGAGAAGCCACTAGTGAAACCTATGGCCCCCGGGTCTATTCTCATCATATCAATCTCCATCACTTTAATCTTGCTTTGTTTTTACTTTGCCTTTTACTTTTCACTTTGCATCTTTATACCAAAAATATTTCTCTATCAGATCTCACTCTCGTAAGTGACCGTGAAGGGATTGACAACCCCTAATCGCGTTGCTTGTGAGTAGCTATCGTTTTGTGCAGGTACAAGGGACTTGAGCATGGCCACCTACGGGATTGATACCTTGGTTCTCAAAAACTGAGGGAAATACTTACGCTACTCTGCTACATCATCCTCTCCTCTTCGGGGAAAACCAACGCAAGCTCAAGAGGTAGCAAGAAGAATTTCTGGCGCCGTTGCCGGGGAGTCTACGCAAAAAGTCAACATACCAAGTACCCATCACAATCCCTATCTCTCGCATTACATTAGTTAACATTTGCCTCTTGTTTTCCTCTCCCACACTTCACCCTTGCCGTTTTATTCGCCCTCTCTTTCTCCTTCTCCTCCTCCTTCTCCTTCTCTTTTCCGTTTGCTTTCCCGTTGCCATGGCCGAGTCAAAAAGAACAAAGGGTCCTTTCCAGGGTCTTAGTACCTTGGATGACCCCTCTATCCTCTCTAAACTCAAAAATAATGATGCTATTGAAAGACCCGCCAGGGTTACCAATGAGAGTTTAAATAATCTTGATGAAGATGACTCTGGAATTTTTCATTATTTAATTGATGAGTCTTTAAAAGATGCTTGGGATAGGTTATTAAGGATTAGGGCCAGCTATATACCACAATATCAAATTGAGGTCTACTTAAAAGGTTTCTATGTTGGTTTACCTACTTCTTTCAAACAAGTGCTAGATTCTATTTTCGAAGAGGGTTTTCTTGAAGGGGATGCCATAGATACCTATGAAAGGATGAAAATTATATTTGGGCACCCCATGAATGATAAATTGAGTCGACTACCCTCTTATGCTTCTATCAAAATGAAATTATCAAAGAGATGAAATCTAGTATAGATGCAAATTTCCGCAACGTGCTTAATCTTACTTCATCCATAAATGGCCATGTGCTTTCTCAAAATAGGAGAATAAATGCCATGGAAAGGAAATTTAAACGATAGCGCTTGTTAGGAGGCAACCCAATTTTATTTTTAGTTTTTTTGTGTTTTTCTTCTGTTAGAGAATAAATAACCCATCTAACTTTTGTTTTGATGTGGTTTTGTGTTTTAATTAGTGTTTTTGCCAAGTTAGACCTATTGGATCTTCTTGGATGATAGTTATTTGATCTTGCTGTAATTTCCAGAAACTTTGCGTTCAGTGCCCGAATTATTACAAATCATCAGAACGTGATAAAATACTGATTCCAATTTCTGCTGATCAATAAACAAATTGTATAGGTCTTCTAATTTTGGTAGATTTTTTGGAGTTCCATAAGTTTGCGTTAGTTATAGATTACTACAGATTGTTCTGTTTTTGACAGATTCTGTTTTTCATGTGTTGTTTGCTTATTTTGATGAATCTATGGTTAGTAAAATAGTTTATAATCCATAGATAAGTTGGAATACAGTATGTTTAACACCAAAATAAATAAATAATGAGTTCATTACAGTACTTTGAAGTGGTCTTTTGTTTTCTTTCTCTAACGGAGCTCACGACATTTCTATTGAGTTTTGTGTTGTGAAGTTTTCTAGTTTTGGGTGAATTCTTTTGATGGATTATGGAACAAGGAGTTGCAAGAGCCTAAGCTTGGGGATGCCCATGGCACCCCCAAGAAAATCCAAGGACACCAAAAAGTCAAAGCTTGAGGATGCCCCGGAAGGCATCCCCTCTTTCGTCCACTTCCATCGGTAATTTACTTGGAGCTATACTTTTATTCACCAACATGATATGTGTTTTGCTTGGAGCTTCTTGTATTATTTGTGTCTTTGTTTGTTAGTGTGCCACAATCATCCTTGCTGTACACACCTTTTTAGAGAGCCATACATGAATTGGAATTTGATAGAATACTCTATGTGCTTCACTTATATCTTTTGAGCTATGTAGTTTTGCTCTATGCGCTTCACTTATATCTTTTGAGCGTTATAATTTTGCACTATGGGCTTCACTTAGATCTTTTAGAGCACGGTGGTGGTTTGTTTTAAAGAAACTATTTATCTCTCATGCTTCACTTAAATTATTTTGAGAGTCTTAATAGCATGGTAATTTGCTTAATATTAATATGCTTGGTATTCAAGATTTGTGAAACTTTCTTTTGAGTGCGTTGAATACTAAGAGAAGATTGAAGCATGATAATTGTTTTGAGATATGGAGGTGATAATACTAGAGTTATGCTAGTTTAGTAGTTGTGAATTTAAAGAATACTTGTGTTGAAGTTTGTGATTCCCGTAGCATGCACGTATGGTGAACTGTTGTGTGATGAAGTCGGAGCATAACTTATTTATTGAATGTCTTCCTTATGAGTGGCGGTCGGGGACGAGCGATGGTCTTTTCCTACCAATCTATCCCCCTAGGAGAATGCGCGTATATACTTTGCTTTGATAACTTCTAGATTTTTGCAATAAGTATATGAGTTCTTTATGACTAATGTTGAGTCCATGGATTATATGCACTTTTTCCCATCCTTCCACCATTGCTAGCCTCTCTAATACCGTGCACCTTTCGCCGGTATCATACACCGACCATATATCTCCCTCAAAACAGCCACCATACCTACCTATTATGGCATTTCCATAGCCATTCCGAGATATATTGCCATGCAACTTTCCACCGTTTCGTTTATCATGACACGCTCCATTATTGTCATATTGCTAGCATGATCATGTAGTTGACATCGTATTTGTGGCAAAGCCACCGTTCATAATTCTTTCATAGATGTCACTCTTGATTCATTGCATATCCCGGTATACCGTCGGAGGCATTCATATAGAGTCATATTTGTTCTAAGTATCGAGTTGTAATTGTTGAGTTGTAAGAAAAATAAAAGTGTGATGATCATCATTTTTTAGAGCATTGTCCCAAGTGAGGAAAGAATGATGGAGACTATGATTCCCCCATAGGTCGGGATGAGACTCCGAACGAAAAAAAAGAGGCCATAAAAAAAGGAAAAAGGGCCCAAATAAAAAAATGATGAGAGAAAAAGAGAGAAGGGACAATGTTACTATCCTTTTACCACACTTGTGCTTCAAAGTAGCACCATGATCTTCATGATAGAGAGTCTCTCGTTATGTCACTTTATATACTAGTGGGGATTTTTCATTATAGAACTTGGCTTGTATATTCCAATGATGGGCTTCCTCAAAATTGCCCTAGGTCTTCGTGAGCAAGCAAGTTGGATGCACGCCCACTTAGTTTCTTTTGATGAGCTTTCATATACGTATAGCTCTAGTGCATCCGTTGCATGGCAATCCCTACTCACTCACACTGATATCTATTGATGGGCATCTCCATAGCCTGTTGATATGCCTAGTTGATGTGAGACTATCTTCCCCTCTTTTTGTCTTCTCCACAACCACCCTTCTATTCCACATATAGTGCTATATCCATGGCTCACGCTCATGTATTGCGTGAAGATTGAAAAAGTTTTGAAAAAGTTAGAGTATGAAACAATTGCTTGGCTTGTCATCGGGGTTGTGCATGATTTAAATACTTTGTGCGGTGAAGATAGAGCATAGCCAGACTATATGATTTTGTAGGGATAACTTTCTTTGGCCATGTTATTTTGAGAAGACATAATTGCTTTATTAGTGTGCTTGAAGTGTTATTATTCTTTATGTCAATATGAACTTTTGTCTTGAATCTTTCTAATCTGAATATTCGTACCGCAATTAAGAAATTTTGCATTGAAATTATGCCAAGTAGCACCTCGCATCAAAAAAATTCTATTTATCATTTACCTAGTCGAGGACGAGCAGGAATTAAGCTTGGGGATGCCTGATACGTCTCCAACGTATCTATAATTTTTTATTGCTCCACGCTATATAATCTACTGTTCTGGACTATATTGGGCTTTATTTTCCACCTTTATATTATTTTCGGGACTAACCTATTAACTGGAGGCCCAGCACAGAATTGCTGTTTTTTGCCTATTTCAGTGTTTCGAAGAAACGGAATATCAAACGGAGTCCCAACAGAACAATCCTTTCTGGAACGTGATTTTCTTTCCGAACAAGACCCAGGAGACTTGGACCCTACGCCAAGGAAGCTCCGAGGAGGGCATGAGGCATGAGGTAGGGGGGCGCCCTACACCCCCAGGCGCGCCCCCAACCCTCGTGGGCCCCCCGAAGCTCCACCGACGTACTTCTTCCTCCTATATATATCCACGTACCCCCAAACGAACAGAACAGGAGCCAAAAACCTATATCCACCGCCGCAACTTTCTATATCCACGAGATCCCATCTTGGGGCCTGTTCCGGAGCCCTACCTGAGAGGGTCGTCATCACGGAGGGCTTCCACACATTCATAGCCTCTCCGATGAAGTGTGAGTAGTTTACCTCAGACCTTCGGGTCCATAGTTATTAGCTAGATGGCTTCTTCTCTCTTTTTGGATCTCAATACAAAGTTCTCCCCCTCTCTTGTGGACTATCTATTCGATGTAATCTTCTTCTTTTTGCGGTGTGTTTGTTGAGACCGATGAATTGTGGGTTTATGATCAAGTCTATCTATGAATAATATTTGAATCTTCTCTGAATTCTCTTATGTATGATTGGTTATCTTTGCAAGTCTCTTCGAATTATCCGTTTGGTTTGGCCAACTAGATTGGTAGTTCTTGCCATGGGAGAAGTGCTTAGCTTTGGGTTCTATCTTGCGGTGTCCTTTCCCAGTGATAGAAGGGGCAGCAAGGCACGTATTATATCGTTGCCATCAAGGATAACAAGATGGGGTTTATTTCATATTGGATGAATTTATCTCTCTACATCATGTCATCTTGCTTAAAGCGTTACTCTGTTTTTAACTTAATACTCTAGACGCATGCTGGATAGCGGTCGATGAGTGGAGTAATGGTAGTAGATGCAGAATCGTTTCGATCTACTTGTCACGGACGTGATGCCTATATACATGATCCTGCCTAGATATTGTCATAACTATGCTCAATTCTGTCATTTTCTCAACAGTAATTTGCTCACCCATCGTAGAATACTTATGTTCTTGAGAGAAGCCACTAGTGAAACCTATCGCCCCCGAGTCTATTCTCATCATATCAATCTCCATCACTTTAATCTTGCTTTGTTTTTTACTTTGCTTTTTACTTTTCACTTTGCATCTTTATACCAAAAATACCAAAAATATTATCTCTATCAGATCTCCCTCTCGTAAGTGACCGTGAAGGGATTGACAACCCCTAATCGCGTTGGTTGCGAGTAGCTATCGTTTTGTGCAGGCACGAGGGACTTGAGCGTGGCCTCCTACTGGATTGGTACCTTGGTTCTCAAATTTGAGGGAAATACTTACGCTACTCTGTTGCATCATCCTCTCCTCTTCGGGGAAAACCAACGCAAGCTCAAGAGGTAGCACCGCCCCTCTGCCTTTCTGTGCATGACATGTGGGCCAACTGAAATGCGGCGAGCATCCAGTTTCTACCACAGCCACACACGATTCCCACGACGCCGCTCAAACCCATGACACCACATGTCCCCCGACCTGCGGCTCACCCCTTTCGACCCCATTGCCCCTCTGCCTTCGGGAGCATTACATGTGGACCAGCCACCTATCGGGTCCACGTGTTATTGACTCAAAGGCAGGTGTCGTAAGGCACTGAAGCTCAGACCCGAGGGCCCCGAGAGGTAAATGTAACTCTTGCGCCAGGCCTTGTGGTGCTACCGCTGCATGAACTCGTGGCAAACTCGAGATTTGTTTCTTTACTATATATGCACGCAACGATTTAATGGACATTGTAATCTCAACACGTGATGGGGAGCTCTAAATTTGAATTTGAAACATATAAAACAAAAAACTTCAAAAGAAATAAACTGGGAGAGAGGGAGTATACCATAGGATGTGTCCCATACGAAACAAGTCCCCTGGTTTGTCACCGCGAAGATGTGGTTAGAAAGGAGCACAGCGTCTTCGTACTCGTACATCAACAAATCGGCCGCAGACAGCATCGTCCACCTTTGACTACCATGTGCAAGGTTTGTGCTATCTTCTTCAATCTCACTGTGGTTCCATCGTACCATTTCAGGCAGTGGCCCATTGCATGGTTGATCCCAATGTTGGACAAAGGTTCTACGGGAACGGTGTCACTGTTGTAAATGTTGTGCGAATTGATGTTGGTACCCTCTCGTACATATGCAAGCCAATCTCCACTCGCACCGAGCCTAACCTGTGAAACAGTGGGCAGGGGGAGAATTAGGAAACGGACATGGAAGTAGTGTTTAGAATGCATTTACTATGTGATCAAACTCATCTTACCTTCTCATCAGACAAAATCCGAGTGCCTCTCAACGTCGGCATCTCAAGGGGCGTCAACTTCAACTACAGCCACGCCACGCTGGAGAGACCCCAAGGAAACATCCTTGTGTGTTGCACAGAACATCAAGATGCATTTGTATTAGTAGTTTATATTGTGAGAGAAAGGGATGAACGAGGGAAGGCCTTATTTGCAAATGTGCAGAGGGGTGTAGGTTTCTTTTTGCACAATTGCCACAATTTTCTTCCTATCCATCAGATATAAATCGGACGGCCTATATTGTAGGGTGGCAGGCACACCATCATCACCAACTCTGTTTTTTATAAGAGTAGAGACTACCAAGATGCCCGTGCGTTGCACGGAACATCAAGATCTTGTGGGAGAAAAGGATGAACGAGGGAAGGCCTTATCTGCAAATGTGGAGAAGAGTGTGGGTAAATTGTCATAGTTTCCTTCCTATCCATGAGATAGAGATCGGACGACCCATATTGCAGGATGATGGGTGTGGGTATTTTTTTTGCAAAATTGCCATAGTTTCCTTCCTATACATCAGATATAAATCGGACGGCCTATACTGCAGGATGGCAGGCACACCATCATCAACAACTCTATTTTTTATAAGAGTAGAGTAGAGATAGAGATAGAGACTACTACCAATGTGTTGGCCCGTGCGTTGCAATGGATCCAAAGTAGTAGAATAATACTTGTTCACGGGCTTGAAATATAAACAATCTAGTTTTGATATACATATATCAGTAAAAGTAAATCATGCTTCACTCAAAATATATTCCTCGGGCTGTTTTGATGGTTTGAAGATAACAGGTTTTTAAAAAATTGGAGCTGTTTTTTTGTAGCGTGGCACGGCATCCAGTGCACCTAAGCGTCTGGAAAAAAATTGAGTTTGGGTCGGTGGCACACCCTATGGCAAGATGCACGTGTGGGCTTCTTCTATAACTAGCAAGATGCCCGTGCATTGCAGGGAACATCAAGATGCATTTTTTTTATAAAACACATGTTGTGATTGACCCTTGCAGGAGTAATCCCATGTGTAAAAACTCATGATATCTCGAGAATTTTATCGAAAAAATGGTATCTTTGGAACAAGTTTTCTCTACTACGGCTCCTTGCAGTGAGCGGTATGCAATGCATGTGTCAGCAGACATGATAGCTTGTCCATGGAAGTTGAACCACGGCGACCATCACGTTTCTTGTTTCTACCACTGCCACACCCACACGCGATTCCCACGCTGGCGCTCCAACCCATAGCACGACGTCCCCCAATGTGCGCCTCATCCCTCTTGGCCCCACCGCTCCTCTGCCTTTGTGTGCATGACATGCGGGCCAGCTGAACTGCGGTGACCATCAACTTTCTACCACAGCCACACCCGATTGGATGCGGTTTGCCTGCTCTGATCCGTACTCCCGCAACATCGAATTTTCATCCAGCGGCTGTGACACACGCTACAAAAAAAGACACATCCGTGACATTTAGGGTCGAACAATTTTTTTTCTATCATACTTATGACACTTCTATGACGATATTGTGACAAAAACCGGTATCATCATAGATGTGGTGGGCTCCTACTTCTATGACAAAAAATCATGACAGAAAATGGGCTTTTCGTCCTGGGCAGGCCGGAGACGCAGCTGCGTGACATTCTTTTGGCCGTCCATGACGGAAAAGACCGTGGTAGAAGCGAGGGCGAGGAAAATATCGGGGAGTTCCCGGTTACGGTGGATGGTCGGGGGCCGAGCGATGCGCGTTTCTCTCCTATGTACGCGCGTGTGTGTGAGGCGTTGTGCTCTAACTGAACCTGAGCGAAGCGTTGGGCTCTAACTGAACCCGAGCGATTGCACTGCAGGTTACGCGTTACTGAACCTTCGCTACTGCTGCTAACTGAAGCCGATCGAACACTGCTGCCTCCTTCCCTTGTTGAACAGTGAGCATTGTTGGGGGGTTTGGATGAACGGTTCCCGGTGGGGGGTTGGATGAACAGGACCCCGTGGTAGTAGAGGTCGTTGCCGCTGGATGAACAGGACCCCGATCGATCGAGCCGGTGGAGGGGTGGATGAACAGGACCCCGTGGAGGGCTGGATGAATAGGATGACCCCGTGGAGGGCTGGTTGAACAGTAGCCAGTGGAGGGCTGGTTGAACAGTAGCCGGTGGAGGGCTGGTTGAATAGTAGCCGGTGGAGGGCTGGTTGAATAGTAGCCCGTGGAGGGCTGGTTGAACAGGACCCCGTGGAGAGGGCTGGTTGAATAGTAGCCGGTGGAGGAGCGCGCGGTGGAGGCTGGATGAGAAGAAGCCCGTGGATGGACAGTCGCAGGTGGAGGCTGGAGGAGGTCGACGGTGGATGAACAGTAGCCCGTGGAGGCTGGAGGGGGTCGACGGTGGAGATGAACAGTATCCCATGGAGTCTCGTTTTGCGGTACACCACACCCCTCCCGATGGACAGGACCCCCGTTTCAACTGTAGCGCTCCAACACAAGTCCGTTTCCTCCATTTTGCGGTACGCCACACCCCTCCCGGTCAACAGGACCCCATTTCGACCGTAGGAGGTCCGTTTCCTCCATTTTGCGGTACGCCAGACCCCTCCAGATGAACAGGATCCCGTTTCCACCGTGGCCGGTCGAACACAAGGCCATTTCTTCCTTTCTGCGGTAAGCCATGCCTCATTTCCATCGGTTGTTCCATCCAAGTCGGTTGGCTCCCGATGAACACGACGACGCATTCTGTTCCGACCCAGCCGGTTGGCTCCCCATGAACACGACGACGAGGCAGTTTCTCTGTTCTGACCCAGCCATGTACACGAGCCCTGGCCGTACATATGCGCGAGTAGGCGTTCGAGACCCTGCCCATATGTACGTACGTGGGCGTATTTTCTTTCTTGCACCCTGTCCACTGTATGTACGTGTACATGCTACATGCGCACCTCTTCTACGACATGTGCACGCCTCTACTACGACACGTGCCCTTCCTTGCACGACCATGGTTCATCGCTGCAGCCTGCAGACAGACCGATCGTATGTACGTACACGTTCGCGACCAGAATGACAATGCTACATACGCTTCGACCAGGTGGGTCCCGACTGTCAGGCACTTCCTTGTGTGCAAAGATGTAGCTGGTGGGTCCCAGCAGTCAGGAGGGAAACGTTTTTTTTTCGTGAAATAAGGTGGCCCGTCTGGTGGGTCCCTGCTGTCAGGTGGAGGAATCATTATTTTACGCGTAATAAGGAGGCCCTTCCTTGCTGCGGCCGTGGACCCAGCTGTCAGCCTGTCCACGTATAGTACTCTTCGATGGAAGTCGTTCCTTGACCACGTTGACCACGCCGCGCCGAGAGCACCAGGGCGGTGGACGACGGCAAGGCCTAGGAAGGGGACGACGCGGAGCCGGGGAAGACGCGGCAGTGGAAGCCCACACGGAGAGGAGTACGAGGGTTCACTGGTTCGGCTGTGGTGTGAGGCTGCCATCGCCGTAGGGCCTAGCCAGCGGTGGAAGTAGTAGGAGCCAGTGAGGCCTCCACGGTAGCACAGCCGGCCACGGGAGGAAGGAGCAGGCGGCACGACCGGCGCTGCTCTGGGCGGCTGGGGCAAGAAGACCAGAGGTTGAAGAAGCACTACAGCCGTTGGATGGACATCGTACGATCACTGGAGCTAGAATCATTCATATTGACTAAGTTGACAAAGCCCTCCGTCCCCGTCAACTTAGTAGGCCCACAAGTCAGGCTCCCACTATGCTGGGTCCCAACTAGCAGGGGGGTATTCATTTTTTTGTGCACAATAAGGAGGCACTTTCTTGCGTGCGAAGATATAGCTGGTGGGTCCGAGCTGTCAGCGAGGGGAACGTATTTTTCGCGAAATACAGAGGCCCTTCCAATGGGTCCCAGATGTCAGGTGGAGGAATCATTATTTTGCGCGTAATAAGGAGGCATTTCCTTGTGTGCGGCCCTGGACCCAGCTGTCAGCCTCTCCACATACAGTCCACTTCCGATGGATGTCGTTCATTGACCATGTTGACCACACGGCGCCGAGAGCACTAGGACGGTGGACGACGGTGAGGCCTGCGAAGGGAACGACATGGAGCCGGGGAAGACACGGCAGTGGCTGCCCACGCGGTGGGGAGTACGCGAGGGTTGACTGGTTCGGCTGCCAACGCCGGAGAATAACAACAGGTGTGGGTGAGTAGAGGGATGGCTAGGCCAGCGATGGGAGTACGGTGGGGCGGTGTGGCCTGCGCGGCAGCACAGCCGGCCGCGGGAGGAGGGAGCAGACAGTCCCGCCGGTGCTTGTTTGAGTGGCTGGAGCAGGAAGAGCAGATATTGAAGAAGCACGACGGCCGTTGGATGGACATCCAACAGTCACTACTTGTGTGTCAACCTATTTTTTTAGGAAAGCCTCAAATATGTGGGAAACATCATACATCCCATCTGCCATTATTTCTAATAATTTATAGCCCATTTGCTAATTCTTAAGGGTTTTTTAGCCCATATTCTTTTTGTTAGCATTACAGCTCATATTGTGGCCATGGTTAAAAAATTATGCAAAATTTTGCATATTTCGGTGCGGTCCGAACTGTTTTCATCCTGAAATTTTGAGTCACATTCAAACTAATTTTAAAAATAAAAGTATATCAATGTAAAATCCAACAAATTGTCCCTGCATAAAAATAAATGCAATTTAAAATCTCGAAATGAAAAAAAACAAATTTGAAACTAATTGCCGATTTGATGTGTTTTAAAAATGTATAGCCCATTTCTCATTACTGATAGGCCATTTTCTCGGTCAGCCGAATGAAGCTCTCCTCGTCTTGAAAGTTTGCAGCCCAACAGGCCTGACAAAGCGACTTACTTGACAAATCACAAAAAACTGGGCTAGCCATTTTCAGAAAGAACAAAAAACCTACTGGGCTGGTCTGTGGTAAACATAAAAGAAAGGCTGTCTAGATAGGCCAGAGTGCCCCGCACAGCCCAGTTGACACCCTGCTTCCGTCTCAGAAACAAATTAGATAAATGCCACTCCAATTATGGCTATTCATAAAATGCCACTGCAATTTTCAAACTTTGAAAAATGCCACTGCAATTTTTGCAAACTTTGAAAAACGCCACTGCAATTTGCAAACTTTGAAAAACGCCACTTCAGACTTCGAAAAATGCCACTAGAAATGGCATGAAATGGCATTTTTCAAAGTTTGGAAATTGCAGTGGCATTTCTTGGAATCCCAGATTTGGAGTGGCATTTGTCAATTAACCCGAAACAAAAATAACTGGGCGAGCTGCTGGGTCCCTGATGTCAGCCGCTTGTTGTGCAATTCTCTCGTTTATTGACTACGTTGATAATGGCATGGGACCCAGATGTTAGAAATCCATTAGGAGGAGCCATTTTTTATTGGCTTGAAATAAGGAGGCACTTGCTTGCATACTACCATGACCTTGGTGGGTCCCTGTTGTCATCCTCTCCACGTACAATCATCTCCTGATTGTGTACGCGTCAACCTCGTAGGCCCACAAGTCAGCCTCTAAACTCGTGGCGGACAAATACAACCCATTTAAAAAAATAACAGCCCATTCCATACGTTCAAACGGAAAATTCAACATTCAGAGCAAAGTCACAGGCCTGATCCAGATATAGAGTACTGAACTTCCACGTTGACAACTGTAGGTGTCAAAACCGGCGGATCTCGGGTAGGGGGTCCCGAACTGTGCGTCAAGGTCGGATGGTAACAGGAGACAAGGGACACTTTATTTTACCCAGGTTCGGGCCCTCTCGATGGAGGTAAAACCCTACTCCTGCTAGATTAATATTGATGATATGGGTAGTACAAGAGTAGATCTACCACGAGATCAAGGAGGCTAAACCCTAGAAGCTAGCCTATGGTATGATTGTGTATGATGATGGTTGTCCTACGGACTACAACCCTCCGGTTTATATAGACACTGGATAGGGTTAGGGTTATACAGAGTCGGTTACAATGGTAGGAGATCTTGAATATCCGCACACCTAGCTTGCCTTCCACGCCAAGAAAAGATCCTTCCGGACACGGGATGAAGTCTTCAATCTTGTATCTTCATAGTCCTGGAGTCCGGCTGAAGGTATAGTCCGGCTACCCGAACACCCCCTAATCCAGGACTCCCTCAGTAGCCCCCGAACCAGGCTTCAATGACGATGAGTCCGGCGCGCAGATTGTCTTCGGCATTGCAAGGCGGGTTCTCCTTCAAACTTTGTGTACCTGCGGGTATAACATCCGATTTCTATAATGCAGCGCTCCTTGGCTTTCACGCCCAATAATGGCCGCCTTCCACGTGTCGAATGCGAAAAGCTGGGGCGGTTTTACATCCAAGCCCCTAGCCATATAAACGAGCCGCCCATCTAACAGGATGGGGATTCAGATCCAAACCACACCTTCCCCTTCCGCAAGAAATCATCAGAGCGTCTCCAGCAAAGATCCATTCCAACATGGCCAGCCGCCGTAGCTCCTCCTCTCGCCCTTCCAGTCCTATCCCTGGAGACTGGGAGAGTTGTTCCATCCTGCATAGCGAATTAGTATCGCTCCAAGCCAAGGGATTTCTCCCTCAAGCCTATATGGTCTCGGTCCGAGCCGGACTCACCACTTATCAAGGCGGAAAACAAGCGGAGAACTCACCTAGTCCCTCTAAAGGGGAGCGGGTGTGCCTGGTCCCTTATCTAATAAGGGGACTGGGATTTCCAATTCATCCCTTTCTCCGCGGGCTTCTGGAGTTCTATGGCCTCCAGATGCACCACCTTACGCCCGGCTCCGTGTTACACATCGCGGGCTTCGTTGCTCTTTGCGACCTATTTTTAGGCGTCGAGGCTCATTTCGCGCTGTGGAAGAAGATATTCTGCCTGGTGCCCCGTTCCCAAGAGGGGTCCATATATCAAGTGGGCGGAGCCGAAGTGTGGCGCATCGCCGGGACCGGATACCCGTCCGGAACCCCGAAGAAGTCGTCCGAGGACTGGCCTTCAGAATGGTTTTACATAGACGACGTCCCCCTGCCGGACCCTATCCGGGCCGGTCTCCCTGAGTTCAACAATGCTCCCCTAAAGAAACGCCTGAGCTGGCGCCCTCGGAGCTCTTGGAGAGAGAATGACAGAGACGTCCTTTACTTAATGGGCCGAATTAAGCTACTGGCTCATTCCGGACTAACCATGATTAAAGTCATGGCCATATGCATTATGCGGGGGGTGCAGCCGCTCCAATACAGAAGCCACCCCATGTGGGATTTCAACGGGGAAGATGACGCTACCCATTACGGCCGTAAAGGGCCGGACTCGCCTGCCGCTCTAATGAAGATCTTATCCTCTTTGTACAAAGGAGAAGAAGAGGAATTCCTCCGCGTCGACCCGCAGGGCGGATTTTCCATGTATAGTCCTCCGAATTGGTTAAGCGGACAATCGTGCTTCCCTGTTCATTTTACATTCTCATGATTAAATAGGCAGTCTAACGACTTCAACGCAGGACCTGCGTCAGGAGGTAAAAAACATAAACAACCGTCCTCCACAGCCAGAGGACCCAGAACGGTCCCTCGATCCGGACTCCGAAGAGGATCCGGACTTAGCGGTGGAGTTTATCGACGGAGTGTTTTATCAGCTAAGCAAGGACGATACCTTGGTAGCTATTATAGATGATTACCCAGGGTTAATCCCGGCCTCCCAAGTGACAAATATCGGAGCTTTACCCCCTTAAGAGGGGTTCCGTTTTCACGGGTTTGGTTGTTCCGACAGCAACCGTGCTTTGTAGGGGAGATTCCCGAGGCGGGAAGCCAACCCCGCTGCAGCTAGCCGGCGGGGGGGCGCAGGGCCCCGTGGGGCAAAAAGGAACGTAGTCCAGACTGAGGTGCCAGAGCAAAGGTATGGCGTACCCTCTCTTTTTCCCTGGTGTTTTACTCCTCCAGGGTATATTAACATTCGAGCTATCCTCAGGACGAAGGGACCTCGCCGGACTATATCCGGAGAGGTTGCCAATCGCGCCTCCACCAGCCAGACTCCAATGCCCGGCCCGGAAGCGGAGGCCCGAGCAAGGTACGCACCGGACGCTCCTCCACCAGAGGATGCGGACAGGCTGTCTGCCACCCATTCCGAGGTGGAGAGTGCCATGAACCACAGGCGTCGCCGGACAGTTCTTCGTGACGCTTGTTTCTCCCAGGAGGCTTTAAATGCCTTCAATTCAGGAGACGCGTACCTCCGTGCCGCTCAAAATGGTTTAGCTAGAGCCACGGAGCAGTATGTAAAAGACATACGGGTAAGAAAATTTTGGTAAATATAGATATGCCAGTAGCCCCCGAGACTTGAAGCAGTGGAAATAACTGATTCGAGAATCATATAACATGCAGTTTCTTATCGAGAAAAACGCCGCGCTGTCCCAGGAGCTGGAAAGGTGCAGGGCCCAACTAGAGGCGGCACTAACGGCAGCAGGGGGTCTAAAGAGACCCCTGCAGGTAAACAATACACCAGAATATTTAGTATTGTGCGGATTTAAGTGCCAATCTGACAAATGGTATTGCAGATGGCGCCGTACTCGATCCGGACAGGCAACAGCTTCTACGCCAGTTAAAGGCTGGTGAAAGCGTGCTAACAAAGGTGAGGCGGGAGAAGAATGATCTCCAGGATGCCAACACCAGGCTGGATGTTGAACTAAAAGATGTTTGTGACCAGCTGTCGGACTCCAATAAGGAGAATCTGCGACTTCGACGCGGCATTTTTAGTAAGTGCTGAAGCGAACTCTTGAAAAAGGAGTTCGGCGAGGAAGACGACTAACAGAGTTATGTCTGTAGGTATGCTGACAGGTCGTCCTGCAGAGGAGATGCCCGGTTCAACGGGCGATCTTCTTCTCGAACTCTCGCAACTGCACAAACGAGTTCGGCAGGCGATGCGAGGTATTGCCCAAGCCTTGTGGCCTGCCCACTCCATACCTGAGGGCTTTGGAGAACTTGCAGAGAAGTTGAAGAGAGCTCGGCGGCGCTTCTGGTTGTGGAAGATATCGGCCTGCCGGCAGGGCGCTAGGGAGGCCTGGGCCATGGTGAAGACCCGCTTTACGAAGTCTGACCCCAATTACATGGCCGAGGTCGGACCGGTGGGGCCTGACGGGAAGGAGATCCCTGTGAGCTTAGTGTATGGCCAGGTAGAATTGGCCGCAAAGTATTCCCGGCAGGACTGTAAATTAGACAGCCTGTTAGATGGTATAGAGGAGGAATACAATCAGTCAGGATGACTATGTAATTTATAATTGACATGTGTAATGCCTTCTAGCCGGATTGTAGATCGTTTGTCGTTGCCGACCTTTTCGCTTCGACCTCGGGACCTGACGGTCCGGAGTGTGTCCGAATACCATAACGGTTATATAAGAACCGAGGTATGCATGGAGACCAGGCGTAGGGGTCATTAGTGCTTTATCAGACAAGTGCCCAACTAGTTATGTTATATTACATGGTTAGTAAGAAACATCTTCCAGAGAGAATAGTTCTGTTAAGGGTTCCTTTTGCTGGGGTAGCATGCCCTGAAGTGCACGTCCGGACTGCAAATGCAGGAAAACATCTGGGGGCATGTATAAGTAAAAAAGGTTCATCTTTAGTTCACCGACCGAATATTCCCTTAGGAACGCTAGCTTTCGGCTTCACCCAGTCTGAGGTACACATCCGGCATATCCAGCAGTAGCAATCGCAGAGGTGCTCCCTTTAACGCCTAGCCGAACAATCGGGAACGTAGGGGTAAGCACAGGAGCCAGGCAACCCAGCTTGGCCAAAACTTAAGTCATATCGATGCATATAATGGTGAAGAAAAGGTGCATGCGGAAGTCTGACGCATGCGTTGGGCGTGAAACCCATATAAACAAGCTTCTGTTAAAGAAGACCCCAGGTTTAAGGAGCGCGGGTAGCGCGTCACATGATGAGCCTTTAAGGGCTATAAAAGGAAAGAGTGGGAGGAGACAAAATAAAAACAGAAATATATATATATATATATATATATATATATATATATATATATATATATATACATATATATATATATATATGGACAGAGGAAGGAGAAGAACCCAGAGTTCGGCGCTAGGCATAGAATCTTCGGAGACGTGCGGCGTTCCATGCGTTCGGCTCGAGTCGGTTATCCGACGCATCTCACAGGCGGTACGCTCCACCAGTCAGGACTTGGTCAATTATGAAGGGACCTTCCCATTTGGGCTTGAGTTTGTCCTTTTTCTTATCCGGCAGGCGTAGAACTAGTTCGCCAATGTTGTAATTTTTGGCCCGTACTTCTCTGCTTTGATATCTTCGAGCCTGCTGTTGATAAAATGCGGAACGGGCTTTAGCCACGTCGCGCTCCTCCTCTAAGATGTCCAGGTTGTCCTGCCGATCAAGCTCGGCTTCTCTTTCTTCGTACATGCGCACTCGAGGTGAGTCATGGATTATGACGCAGGGCAGAACTGCCTCTGCGCCGTACACCATAAAGAATGGTGTGAATCCGGTCATACGATTCGGCGTGGTTTGCAGCCCCCAGAGTACGGAGTCGAGCTCCTCCACCCAGTGCGTAATAGATTCCTTGAGGGACCGCACTAGTCTTGGTTTAATGCCGCTCATGATGAGACCATTTGCACGTTCGACCTTACCGTTAGTTTGTGGGTGATAGACGGAAGCATAGTCGAGCTTAATGGCCATGTTTTTGCACCACAGCTTTACTTCGTCAGAGGTGAAGTTTGTGCCATTATCGGTGATGATACTGTGGGGGACACCGTAACGGTGTACGACCCCGGATATGAAGTCTATCACAGGTCCGGATTCGGCCGTCCTAACAGGCTTGGCTTCTATCCATTTGGTGAATTTATCCACCATGACCAATAAGTATTTTTTCTTGTGGGTTCCACCTTTAAGGGGTCCCACCATATCAAGCCCCCAGACCGCAAAAGGCCAAGTGATGGGGATAGTTCGGAGGGCGTTGGGCGGCATATGGCTTTGGTTTGCAAAGAGCTGGCAACCGACGCATCGTTTGACTAAGTCATGAGCGTCTGCTCGGGCCGTCGGCCAATAAAAGCCCGTACGGAAAGCCTTGCTTACAAGGGACCGAGCTGCGGCGTGGTGGCCACCGAGTCCGGCGTGAATTTCAGCCAACAGACTCCGCCCTACCTCTTCGGAGATACATCTTTGAAGGACTCCTGTAGTGCTTTTCTTATATAGCTCTCCCTCGTGGACTTTATAGGATTTAGACCGCCGCACTATGCAGCGTGCCTCGTTTTGGTCCTCTGGGAGTTCCTGCCTAGTAAGGTAGGCTAGGAATGGTTCTGTCCATGGGGTGATGACCGCCATTATTACGTGGGCTGAAGGTGTGATTTCGGTGGCAGGGCCTCCGATTATGTCGGATTGTTCGGCGTCGGGTTGTGCGGTTGTGTCCGGACTGTTATCCGAGGGTTCCCCCTCCCATGCTACAGATGGCTTGAATAATCTTTCTAAGAAGATGTTGGGGGGGACTGCATCTCGTTTTGCTCCGATGCGTGCCAGGACGTCCGCTGCCTGATTATTTTCTCGGGCTATATGGTCAAACTCCAGTCCCTCGAACCGAACTGACATTTTTAGGACGGCATTGCGATAAGCTGCCATTTTTGGGTCTTTGGCGTCGAAGTCGCCATTTATTTGGGATATCGCGAGGTTTGAGTCCCCACGTACTTCCAGGCGTTGAATGCCCATGGATACTGCCATCCGGAGACCATGTAGAAGGGCCTCGTATTCGGCTGCATTGTTGGAGTCCGTGTACATAATTTGGAGTACATATTGGACTGTGTCTCCTATAGGGGACGTCAAAACGACGCCAGCCCCCAGTCCGGCCAACATTTTGGAGCCGTCGAAATGCATGATCCAGTTTGAATATGTGTCGTACTCTTTAGGGAGTTCGGCCTCTGTCCATTCGGCAACGAAGTCGGCTAGGACTTGCGATTTAATGGCTCGCCGTGGTTTGTAGGTTATGTCGAACAGGAGGAGCTCTATGGCCCATTTTGCTATCCGGCCCGTTGCATCGCGGTTGTTGATAATATCATTGAGTGGTACTTCCAAGGCTACTGTTATAGAACACTCTTGAAAGTAGTGTCGTAGCTTCCGGGATGCCATAAACATCGCGTATGCAATCTTTTGGTAATGCGGGTACCGTGATTTGCATGGTGTGAGGACAGTGGACACGTAGTAAACCGGCCTTTCAAGGGAGAGTTTGTGCCCGTCCGTTGCCCGCTCGACGACAAGTACTGCGCTAACAACTTGATGAGTTGCGGCAATGTACAATAGCATGGGTTCGCCAGTGTTCGGCGCGGCCAGGACTGGGTTTGTTGCCAAGGTGGCCTTTATTTCCTCGAGTCCGGCCGTGGCAGCGTCTGTCCACTCGAAGTGTTCGGTGCGCCTAAGGAGGCGGTAAAGGGGCAATGCCTTTTCTCCCAGGCGGGAGATAAAGTGGCTTAAAGCCGCCACGCATCCGGTGATTTTCTTTATTTGTTTGAGGTCTTTTGGGACATCCAATTGTGACAAAGCTCGGATTTTAGCTGGGTTTGCCTCAATTCCTCTGCCGTACAATGAAGCCCAGGAGCTTTCCGGCTGGAACGCCGAAAACGCATTTTTCCGGATTGAGCTTAATGTCGTATTTTCGGAGGTTGTCGAATGTAAGCCTCAAGTCGTCTACTAGAGATTCGACATGTCTTGATTTAACGACCACATCATCTACATACGCCTCCACTGTTTTGCCGATCTGGTTCGCCAGCCATGTTTGAATCATGCGCTGATATGTTGCGCCGGCGTTTTTTAGCCCAAAGGGCATTGTGTTGAACTAGAATGGGCCGTATGGTGTGATGAATGATGTTGCGGCTTGGTCTGATTCCGCCATCTTGATTTGATGGTAACCGGAGTATGCGTCGAGGAAGCACAGCGAATCGTGTCCTGCAGTGGCATCGATGATTTGATCTATTCGAGGGAGAGGGAAAGGATCCTTTGGGCAAGCCTTATTAAGGTCTTTGAAATCGACACACAGGCGCCAGGATTTGTCCTTCTTTGGTACCATCACCAGGTTTGCTAGCCAGTCCGGGTGTTTTATGTCTCTGATGAATCCGGCCTCCAATAACTTGGCTAGCTCGTCTCCCATAGCCTGTCTCTTTGGTTCGGAGAAACGCCGAAGGGCTTGTTTGACAGGTTTGAATCCTTTCTGGATATTCAGGCTGTGTTCGGCCAACCTGCGTGGGATTCCTGGCATGTCTGAAGGGTGCCAAGCGAAAATGTCCCAGTTCTCTTGTACGAACTCTCGCAGTGCGGCACCTACATCAGGGTTCAGTCTTGCCCCGATGGAGGCTATTTTATTGGGGTCCGTTGGGTGGACCTGGATTTTGACTATTTCGTCCGCTGGTTTGAAGGATGTGGATTTGGATCTCTTATCGAGTATCACATCATCCCTATTGACCGTGGATCGCAGCGCAGTCAGTTCTTCGGCCGCTAAGGTTTCGGATAGTGCCTCGAGGGCCAATGTGGCTGTCTTGTTCTCGGCGCGGAGTGCTATGTCCGGATCACTAGCGAGAGTGATAATTCCGTTTGGCCCAGTCATCTTAAGCTTCATGTACCCGTAATGGGGTATAGCTTGGAAAACTATGAAAGCCTCCTGTCCTAGTATAGCGTGATATCCGCTTTTGAACGGGGCCACCTGGAACGTGATCTGTTCGGACCTGTAATTATCCGGCGTGCCGAATACCACATCTAGTGTGATCTTTCCGATGCAGCGCGCTTCCTGACTGGCGATTATTCCTCTAAAGGTTGTGCTGCTTCGCTCAATGCGGTTCCAGTCTATTTCCATCTTTTGGAGGGTTTCCTCGTAAATGAGGTTCAATCCGCTGCCTCCGTCCATGAGTACCTTTGTGAGGCGACAGCCGTCCACTATGGGACTGAGGACCAATGCGGCTGGTGCTCTGGCTGTTCGAAATTTAGGTTCGTCACTCGCGTTGAAGGTGATAGCAGTATTACTCCATGGGTTTATTGTCGCTACTTGATAGACTTCAGTGAGGCTATGGAGTGTTCTTTTTCGCATGTTATTTGATGCGAAAGTCTCAAAGACTGTGAGAACGGAACTGAAATTCTCGGGCTGGTTTCCTTCGACCTCTAGAATTAGGAGGTCCTCGCCAATTTTGGCCACCTACCGGAGTATCCAACATGCCCTGAGGCTGTGAGTTGGGGTGGCATCCTCTACACTATGAATCTTGCAGGGTCCATCTAGCCACTTTTCCAGTACGGTTCCATGCCCTCTAAAGGGTTTTGAATTTTTGGTATTTAGTCCGGGCGCCTTACTGTGGTGCGCCCTCTTAATTCGGACCGGATTGCTATTCAAGGCCGGATTATCCCAAAATTTTATTTCGGTTTTCCAAGCACTTTCCATCGCACAGTATTTTTGTACTATGGACGCCAAGTCAGCAAAGCGTGTAATATTACGACGACTTACGGTGTTGAGTATTCCCTTGTCCGTGTAGTTACTGCAAAAGATTGAAATTGCATCTCCCTCGCGGCAGTCCTTTATCCTGTTCATAACCAGGAGGAATCTGGCCCAGTAATGATGTACTGTTTCTTCGGGCATTTGCCTGATTTGGGAAAGATCGCTTAAGGTCGGGCGGGCGGGTGTCGTTGAATCTGAGACTTCGCCTAGTTTGCTGTTCGGAGGCCGAAGAACTTCCGGATTCTGAGATCCGGAGTCTTGGATGTTATCCGATTTGCCTGATTTTAAGCTCAGGTCTTGGATTGTATCCTCCCCTCCGCGGATATCCGGCATGGAGGGTTCAAGAATTCGGACGTAGCTAGTCCTTAAGATAGATGAAGGGTCGCCGCATTGTGTCTCCACCACAGCAACGTGGTGGGTGACTTGGGGAGAGTTAATTTCTCTTAGATCGGGTTTAAGCCCAACCTGGCCGTAATTTGTAGCGACACCCAGTGCGGCGATGCGATCCAGGAGCTCGTTTACAGAAGAGAGCTCCATCGGATCCAATTGCTCGGCGAGTTGTGAGTCGACGTGGAGGTTGCTTTCGATGACCCGGGAGGTCACCGTCGGCGCAACAGCCGAACAGGTGGTTGCGAGAAAACCACCTAGCCGGAGAGTTTGGCCGACAGCCAAGGCTCCTTTTGTAATGGCGTCGTCTTTAAAGACGGTAAGAGGCATCCTTCCTGATCGCGACGGCACAGAGGAACTCTCAATGAAAGCACCAATGTCGGTGTTAAAACCGGCGGATCTCGGGTAGGGGGTCCCGAACTGTGCGTCAAGGTCGGATGGTAACAGGAGACAAGGGGCACTTTATTTTACCTAGGTTCGGGCCCTCTCGATGGAGGTAAAACCCTACTCCTGCTAGATTAATATTGATGATATGGGTAGTACAAGAGTAGATCTACCACGAGATCAAGGAGGCTAAACCCTAGAAGCTAGCCTATGGTATGATTGTGTATGATGATGGTTGTCCTACGGACTACAACCCTCCGGTTTATATAGACACCGGATAGGGTTAGGGTTATACAGAGTCGGTTACAATGGTAGGACATCTTGAATATCCGCACACCTAGCTTGCCTTCCACGCCAAGAAAAGATCCTTCCGGACACGGGACGAAGTCTTCAATCTTGTATCTTCATAGTCCTGGAGTCCGGCTGAAGGTATAGTCCGGCTACCCGAACACCCCCTAATCCAGGACTCCCTCAACAACCATCATAGGCAAGTTAACTCTCTACTCCCACTAATACTCTAGTAGTGTACAAGTACTAATTTACTCTTAGCTAACTAGACGATGTCGGCCGCCATCCGCGGTACACGCTAAACACCGGCAACGGCGTCCTCCGCCTCGCCTCGGACTTGACAGAGGTGCGATAGGGCGCGTTGCTCGCACGCGTTGGCCCTTTCCATGCCGGCGTGGTCCACCGAAGCTTCAGCTTCTAAGCGGGAAACCCACTTGACGAGCTTGTAGTAAAATTCGGCGTCGCAAACGCGTGCGTGCCTGACAGCCTCTAGGGCTATTTGCCGGGCACCGGCCTCCACGTAGTCGGCCCAATTGCGGGCGCTCTGCTCGCGACTCAGAGCGTCGGTGCGCTGTTGCTCCATGTCTCCCTGGCGGCGCAAATCGGCAATACGCTGCTCCTCCGTCAGGCGGTCACGCTCCAACAACTCCTCATACTCTGCATTGCCATCTAAAGACTGATAGAATGCCTCCTTCCTCCGTCCGCCTTCCGGTGAAAAACCAAACACTAGTTCCGGCGGTGACCGCCTCCGGCGTCGCCTATCACGGACGGGCGGGAGCATGGCGGACGTGGCAAGAGCGAGGATAAGTGGCGAGCGACGTCGGGCCGGTGGGGGCTTATGAGGATAGGGCGAGTTGGGTGATGGTGCCACCGGAGAAGCCCGGGAAACAGTAATTATAGGCGGAAGGTAGGCGAACTAGCGTGTCGCGGGAAATGCGACGGTCATCGCGGTCATCGGAATTCAATGCATAAGCAGGCATGGCTTAGCGCGCCAGCTTGCCGTGGAAAACTAGAAAAACTGAAAATTATGACTGTGCCGTCCCATCCCATCAGTGGTGCGTCCCTTCCGTGCTGGGTCGCACGCCGGCATGACGGTCAAACGAGTGCACTCGAATCATCCAGATGAGGTACTCCCTCCTTGTCAAAAATAATTGCACCACTCATCATCTACCTTCGTTGGTTAGATTTTTGAATTAAGCCCTGCAAACCAGAAAGGAGGTAGTACGTGCGTGATCTGCTATTTATTCATGTAGGATCGAGTAGGTCATTTTTTGAATTGAGCCCTGCAAACCGGAAAGGAGGCGGTACGTGCGGGATCTGCTATTTATCCGTTTAGGATCGAGTAGGTCGGATAGTGTACGTGTAGGATCGAGTAGGTCGGATGGTGTACGTGTACGATCGCATTAGTTGATGAACGTTCACTGGGAGATAAGGCATTTGCGAACGTCTTTGCTGGCAGTTTCTTCGGATTCGCATGGCATTTTTTTCAGAGTAGCTTGTCAATTTCTTCAGAGGTAGGCATTTTTATTCAAAAAACTGTCACTTCGGATCTTGCGTCGCAACTAAAACTGCCAGGAGCGCATTAGTAGGCTAGCTAGTGATCGATCAGTAACTTGTAAACATTGAGCGAACAGAAATAAGGAACTGTTAGTACCTTGTAAACATTGAAAACACAGGAATATGGATCATGCTGTGCACAGCAGTAAGAGCCGATCCTTCGAAATGGTCACACGAGACTCACAGGCCTGGCATTGTGATATGTTCACATTAGTAGCCCAAATTCAAAACCAACTAGTACGATTCCCATACATAAGATCAACTGTGAATGCATCTCAATGATTCATAGATCATATACAAATATGTAGCTCCGCAAGCAAAGATCTAGAAAAAACATATGTTCTTCCTACTAACATGGATGCTTCTCTTGGCCAACATTCAGTCTAGAGTGAAAGAAATTTTTTTTGTGAAGTCTACAATTCCTCTTGCAAACGTAAGTGGTTTCACCAACGGCTGGAACCATGAGAATGAACCACACATGATGGAGGAGCATCCACTGCAATATGATTTGGTCTTCTCTCGATCACACGGCGAGACTATGGGACTGAGGACCAATGCGGCTGGTGCTCTGGCTGTTCGAAATTTAGGTTCGTCACTCGCGTTGAAGGTGATAGCAGTATTACTCCATGGGTTTATTGTCGCTACTTGATAGACTTCAGTGAGGCTATGGAGTGTTCTTTTTCGCATGTTATTTGATGCGAAAGTCTCAAAGACTGTGAGAATGGAACTGAAATTCTCGGGCTGGTTTCCTTCGACCTCTAGAATTAGGAGGTCCTCGCCAATTTTGGCCACCTACCGGAGTATCCAACATGCCTTGAGGCTGTGAGTTGGGGTGGCATCCTCTACACTATGAATCTTGCAGGGTCCATCTAGCCACTTTTCCAGTACGGTTCCATGCCCTCTAAAGGGTTTTGAATTTTTGGTATTTAGTCCGGGCGCCTTACTGTGGTGCGCCCTCTTAATTCGGACCGGATTGCTATTCAAGGCCGGATTATCCCAAAATTTTATTTCGGTTTTCCAAGCACTTTCCATCGCACAGTATTTTTGTACTATGGACGCCAAGTCAGCAAAGCGTGTAATATTACGACGACTTACGGTGTTGAGTATTCCCTTGTCCGTGTAGTTACTGCAAAAGATTGAAATTGCATCTCCCTCGCGGCAGTCCTTTATCCTGTTCATAACCAGGAGGAATCTGGCCCAGTAATGATGTACTGTTTCTTCGGGCATTTGCCTGATTTGGGAAAGATCGCTTAAGGTCGGGCGGGCGGGTGTCGTTGAATCTGAGACTTCGCCCAGTTTGTTGTTCGGAGGCCGAAGAACTTCCGGATTCTGAGATCCGGAGTCTTGGATGTTATCCGATTTGCCTGATTTTAAGCTCAGGTCTTGGATTGTATCCTCCCCTCCGCGGATATCCGGCATGGAGGGTTCAAGAATTCGGACGTAGCTAGTCCTTAAGATAGAGGAAGGGTCGCCGCATTGTGTCTCCACCACAGCAACGTGGTGGGTGACTTGGGGAGAGTTAATTTCTCTTAGATCGGGTTTAAGCCCAACCTGGTCGTAATTTGTAGCGACACCCAGTGCGGCGATGCGATCCAGGAGCTCGTTTACAGAAGAGAGCTCCATCGGATCCAATTGCTCGGCGAGTTGTGAGTCGACGTGGAGGTTGCTTTCGATGACCCGGGAGGTCACCGTCGGCGCAACAGCCGAACAGGTGGTTGCGAGAAAACCACCTAGCCGGAGAGTTTGGCCGACAGCCAAGGCTCCTTTTGTAATGGCGTCATCTTTAAAGACAGGAAGAGGCATCCTTCCTGATCGCGACGGCACAGAGGAACTCTCAATGAAAGCACCAATGTCGGTGTTAAAACCGGCGGATCTCGGGTAGGGGGTCCCGAACTGTGCGTCAAGGTCGGATGGTAACAGGAGACAAGGGACACTTTATTTTACCCAGGTTCGGGCCCTCTCGATGGAGGTAAAACCCTACTCCTGCTAGATTAATATTGATGATATGGGTAGTACAAGAGTAGATCTACCACGAGATCAAGGAGGCTAAACCCTAGAAGCTAGCCTATGGTATGATTGTGTATGATGATGGTTGTCCTACGGACTACAACCCTCCGGTTTATATAGACACCGGATAGGGTTAGGGTTATACAGAGTCGGTTACAATGGTAGGACATCTTGAATATCCGCACACCTAGCTTGCCTTCCACGCCAAGAAAAGATCCTTCCGGACACGGGACGAAGTCTTCAATCTTGTATCTTCATAGTCCTGGAGTCCGGCTGAAGGTATAGTCCGGCTACCCGAACACCCCCTAATCCAGGACTCCCTCAACAACCATCATAGGCAAGTTAACTCTCTACTCCCACTAATACTCTAGTAGTGTACAAGTACTAATTTACTCTTAGCTAACTAGACGATGTCGGCCGCCATCCGCGGCACACGCTAAACACCGGCAACGGCGTCCTCCGCCTCGCCTCGGACTTGACAGAGGTGCGATAGGGCGCGTTGCTCGCACGCGTTGGCCCTTTCCATGCCGGCGTGGTCCACCGAAGCTTCAGCTCCTAAGCGGGAAACCCACTTGACGAGCTTGTAGTAAAATTCAGCGTCACAAACGCGTGCGTGCCTGACAGCCTCTAGGGCTATTTGCCGGGCACCGGCCTCCACGTAGTCGGCCCAATTGCGGGCGCTCTGCTCGCGACTCAGAGCGTCGGTGCGCTGTTGCTCCATGTCTCCCTGGCGGCGCAAATCGGCAATACGCTGCTCCTCCGCCAGGCGGTCACGCTCCAACAACTCCTCATACTCTGCATTGCCATCTAAAGACTGATAGAATGCCTCCTTCCTCCGTCCGCCTTCCGGTGAAAAACCAAACACTAGTTCCGGCGGTGACCGCCTCCGGCGTCGCCTATCACGGACGGGCGGGAGCATGGCGGACGTGGCGAGAGCGAGGATAAGTGGCGAGCGACGTCGGGCCGGTGGGGGCTTATGAGGATAGGGCGAGTTGGGTGATGGTGCCACCGGAGAAGCCCGGGAAACAGTAATTATAGGCGGAAGGTAGGCGAACTAGCGTGTCGCGGGAAATGCGACGGTCATCGCGGTCATCGGAATTCAATGCATAAGCAGGCATGGCTTAGCGCGCCAGCTTGCCGTGGAAAACTAGAAAAACTGAAAATTATGACTGTGCCGTCCCGTCCCATCAGTGGTGCGTCCCTTCCGTGCTGGGTCGCACGCCGGCATGACGGTCAAACGAGTGCACTCGAATCATCCAGATGAGGTACTCCCTCCTTGTCAAAAATAATTGCACCACTCATCATCTACCTTCGTTGGTTAGATTTTTGAATTAAGCCCTGCAAACCAGAAAGGAGGTAGTACGTGCGTGATCTGCTATTTATTCATGTAGGATCGAGTAGGTCGTTTTTTGAATTGAGCCCTGCAAACCGGAAAGGAGGCGGTACGTGCGGGATCTGCTATTTATCCGTTTAGGATCGAGTAGGTCGGATAGTGTACGTGTAGGATCGAGTAGGTCGGATGGTGTACGTGTACGATCGCATTAGCTGATGAACGTTCACTGGGAGATAAGGCATTTGCGAACGTCTTTGCTGGCAGTTTCTTCGGATTCGCATGGCATTTTTTTCAGAGCAGCTTGTCAATTTCTTCAGAGGTAGGCATTTTTATTCAAAAAACTGTCACTTCGGATCTTGCGTCGCAACTAAAACTGCCAGGAGCGCATTAGTAGGCTAGCTAGTGATCGATCAGTAACTTGTAAACATTGAGCGAACAGAAATAAGGAACTGTTAGTACCTTGTAAACATTGAAAACACAGGAATAAGGATCATGCTGTGCACAGCAGTAAGAGCCGATCCTTCGAAATGGTCACACGAGACTCACAGGCCTGGCATTGTAATATGTTCACATTAGTAGCCCAAATTCAAAACCAACTAGTACGATTCCCATACATAAGATCAACTGTGAATGCATCTCAATGATTCCTAGATCATATACAAATATGTAGCTCCGCAAGCAAAGATCTAGAAAAAACATATGTTCTTCCTACTAACATGGATGCTTCTCTTGGCCAACATTCAGTATAGAGTGAAAGAAATTTTTTTTGTGAAGTCTACAATTCCTCTTGCAAACGTAAGTGGTTTCACCAACGGCTGGAACCATGAGAATGAACCACACATGATGGAGGAGCATCCACTGCAATATGATTTGGTCTTCTCTCGATCACACGGCGAGACTATTTTCAGAATACAAACTTTAACTTAGGCAAAAACGACATACAGACGGGCGAGGCGTGCCGCTACGTACCAAGAGGCAATTAAAATTATTAATTGATCTCTATATTCCTGTCCATTCACATTCTTCCACACCGGCGCCACCCACGACCCAAATATTATCCATCTTCAATTGATCTTCTAACACCTCCTCTGATCTTCTAGCACCTCCCTCTAGATCCAGGTTGTCCTCTCTTGCATCCATGCAGTTGTGTATACCTTGCCATGGTTGGGACTTGGGAGTTTTAGCTGCAGCTAGCTAGCCCGGATGGATATGGTTATCCATTAGGATGTTCTCCACGACCGGCCACACTGTCGGATCTGGGGTTCCGACAGACCCTTAAGGTTCGAACTCTGGGGTGCGTGCAGAGATTCTGCCCTCTACCTCTCCGTCTCGCAAGGATCTAAACTACCAAAAGAACAGCACAAAGAAGACAGAGTTTATACTAGTTCGGGCCACCGTTGTGGTGTAATACCCTACTCTAGTTTTGTGGGTGGATGGATTGCCTCTTGGGCCGATGATGATAGACAGTACAAGGGGGAACAGCCTCGCGAGGGCGTGTTCTAGCTGGGACGATGAACCGCTAAGGAAGTTCAGCCGCCCTTCTCTCTCTCTCTCTCTCTCTTTGCTCGGATTCTGGATACCAGATGCCTCTACCCTGGGGGTGGCTAGTCCTGTTTATAGGCAAAGGCCGTGGGCCTCTCCCCAAATATTGAGCGGGAAGGGCGCCAACAATTGGCCAATTCGAAGGGGAACATACAGTACACTTATCCTGACCAAAGTTGGTCCTCGCCTGCCAAAGGCCCTGTGGTGACGCCGCTCTGGGCTCCACGATGAGCTCATTCCCACCGTTGGACTGGTCTTGGTCTCGTTGCACCGAAATGGGTGCCTTTGCTTGATCCTCTCGCCTGCGCTTGCCCCCTTTGCACCAAAGAGGAAAGGGGAGGACACTGTGCGGTCTGGCGCCCGCCTGGCGCCCTTGGTCGTCACGGCTTGCGTCATGGGCACCTCGCGAGGTACCCTGCCTTGATCTCTCCGCCTCCTCATGAGCCATCCTGAGGAGGCCGCGCCTGAGGAAGCACTTCGTCATCCTCCCCGCGAGGCTTGGCCCCTCGCGAGTCTTGAGCATCGTGTTGATGAAGACGGGCCGTACTGGGCCTCCATTCGAGCCACGCCGCGGGCCGCGGGCAGGCAAGTCTGGGGACCCCCGTTCCCAGAACACCGACAGTAGCCCCCGGGCCCAAGGCGTGCCCGGACTTGGCCGTGCCGAGAGGCGAAAGGGCAAGGGCGAAGCGCCGCGGGCCCTGATAGCCTGCGGCCTAGGGCGCCGCGTGGCGGTTTGACAGGACGTGGGCGTCTCCGCTTCCCCACGACGCGCTGGCAACTGTGTGACTTGACTAGTCCCTGCATGCGTAGATATGGGTCATTATTACCTACGATCGTGGTGCTCGACGGTTGGCCTTCTTCGGCTGTAAGTATGGGGCCGCGTAAGATCCGCCAGTTCTCCCCTTCCTGCTTCTCTTCTTCTTCCTCTCTCTTGCCGCCAGTCGCTCGCATGGCTCCAAAGAGGTTCTCAGCCGTGGAAAAGGGGAAGGCTAGTCGGGCGGGGCCCGACTCCCCCCCGGCCAATTGCGGCCAGGGTCGTCCCCGCAAGTATCCTACGGTCCCCGCTGCGGCTCCTCGTAGTCACAGGGATGGTTCTCCGCGTGGCGGTGAGCGCTCGGCTGCCAAGGGGAGGCAGGTTGTGACTGCGCGGCCCCCCAGGCCGCGCTTTCGCTCGGCGGAGGTGCTGCCGGAGTTCGTCGTGTGGTCGGCGGACCCGACCAACACCTGGCTCCAGCTCTCTTGCTTCTTCATCGGCGAGCTGCCGGCCAGCGCCCGGTGCGGCTTCTGGCTTCAGGCTGACGGTTGCTGCAGCAGGTCCTCCTGGGTTTCGCTTGAGGTCTCCCCTTCCGGGAATGGGGCCCTGACCCGCGGCTGGCAGACGTTTACCCGCGCGCGCGGCCTGGGCCAGCGGTGCACCCTGCACTTCAAGTTCGACGGCGACGGCACCCTCTATGTGAGGGTGTTTGGGGAAGATGGTCGCCGCGCAGGATGCTGCCCCGAGGGCGACGACCGCGGCCAGGGGCCTCCCTCCGACGACGATGGAGGAGACAGCGCCTGCTCCGATGGCGGCGCCCGGCGCTCTCTAGGCTCCACCAACTCTTCTTCAGGCGGCTCCTCCAGCGGTGGCCGCAGCCAGCCCCCGCGCCGTGCCTGGAGAAAGCCCCATCGAAATACATGACCCAGCCTTCAGGCGCCTCACTCCCTGGAGAGAGGGACCGATCCTCGTTGTCCTTGAGGCTTGGTGCCTCCGCCCACTCAGCCACGAAATCCGCTAACGCAGCTCCTTTGATGACCCTAGTTGTGCTGAAGTCGAGTTGAAACGCCTGCAGTTCTATGTTCCACTCGGCAACCCTTCCTGCTGAGTTAGGGCTCCTGAGCACTCTCTCCAGGGGGTACGATGAGACGACCTTAATGGGATGGGCCTGGAAGTAGTGGCGCAGCTTGCGTGAGGCCACCAGTAGCACGAGGAGGAGCTTCTGAGGCATTGGGTACCGTGCCCTCGCGTCCCGCGGCACCGTGCTGACAAAGTAAATTGGATGCTCAGCCAGGCTGAGAGCATCTGGGGCTCCGGCGCCCTCGGGAGGCGGACCATCCGAGCATGAGGCTTCTCCTGCCTCTGGTGTGCTCTTCTACAGCCGACCCTCCTCAACTGCGGCTGTGGCTTCTGCAGGCTTCTCGTGCTCCCGTCTTGCCCTGCCTCGGGCTGCCGCTGCGGTCTTGGTTTGGCGCTCCTCCCTAACCGCCACCAGGGCTGCGCTGGCGGAGTAAGGAGTGGCGGCGAGGTAGAGCAGCAGGGGCTCTTGAGGGCGGGAGCCACCACGACCGGGGGACTGGTCAGGTACCTCTTGAGGTCTTGAAACACCTTATCTGCCTCTTCAGTCCATTCAAAGGGCCCCTTTTTCTTCATCAGCTGAAAGAAAGGTCGCTCGCTCCCCTAGCTTGGATATAAAGCGCCCTAGTGCGGTCACACGCCCAGTGAGCTTCTGCATCTCTGAGGGTCTTGGGCGGACTCATGTCCTCGACCGCCTTGACCTTCTCTGGGTTGGCCTCGATGCCACGATGGGACACGAGGAAGCCCAAGAGCTTGCCCGAGGGGACGCCAAACACGCATTTCTCCGGGTTGAGTCGCAAGCTTACTGTGTCGAGGCTCGTGAAGGTCTCCTCCAGGTCTTGTATCAGGTCTTGGCCTCCCGAGATTTTACCACAATGTCATCAACGTAGGCTTCGACATTCTTCCCGAGTTGCGGGCCCAACGTGATGTGCATCAACCGCTGAAAGGTAGCTCCTGCGTTACGCAGTCCGAACGGCATGCATGTATAGCAGTATACCCCGCACGGGGTCAGGAAGGCGGTCTTTTCAACGTCTTCCACCGCCATTCTGATCTGGTGATATCCGGAGAAGGCGTCTAGGAAGCATAGCAGGTCGCACTCTGCGGTGGAATCGACGATCTGGTCGATGCGGGGGAGCGGAAACGGATCTTGCGGGCATGCCTTGTTGAGATTGGTGAAGTCGACGCACATGCGTTCCTTCCCCCCCTTTTTAGGCACAACGACGGGGTTGGCCAACCAATCCGGGTATCGGACCTCGCGAATGACCCCAGCGGCTTCTAGCTTGCGCGTCTCTTGGACAATGAAGGCTTGCTTCTCTGCGGACTGCCGCCTGGCCTTCTGCTTCACGGGGCGCTCATTCGGGCACACGTTGAGGTGATGCTCGATGACACTCCTAGGAATCCCTGCCAACTGATCGGGCTCCCAAGCGAACACCTTCTTATTCGAGCACAAGAACCTGACCAAGGCCTCCTCCTGCTCAGGCTCAGGGTTGGCGCCTATGGTGAAAGTGGCACTGGAAGACCCGTCCTCGTCCACGGGTATCTGCTTGGTTTCTGCCTTGTCCTGGGTGAACAACTGCTTTTTCTTGGCGGGCACAGCCCCCTTGGGCTTAGGGGCCTCCGCGTCGGCAGGCTGCGCCGACGCCGCCGCCTTGAAGGCGAGCTCGAGTACCTGCAAGGCGTCCCTGGTGTCTCCGTGCACGGTGAGGGTACCGCTGCTCCCGGGCATCTTCATGAGGTTGTACGCCGGATGCGTGGCGGCCATGAACTGAGCCAGCGCTGGGTAACCGAGGATGGCGTTGTAAGGGAGGCCGATGGGGGCGATGTCGAAGTCGACCATCTCCGTGCGGAAGTTGTCGTAGGTGCCGAAGGTTACCGGGAGCCGGATCTGTCCCAGTGAGTCGGACGATCCGCCCCCGACGCCCGAGAAAGATCGACTGGGCCGCAGCCGCTCCCGGGGTATGCAGAAGAGATTGAAGGCCTCGACCGAAAGCACACTGAGGCCCGCGCCACCGTCGATGAGGGTCCTGGTGACGGCCACCTGGCAGACGGTGGGGGAGCACAACAGGGGGAGCACGCCCGAGCCCGCCAAGTTGGTGGGGTGGTCCTCCGAGCTGAAGATCAGATCGTCCTCGCGCGCTGCCCGGCCCGAGGAAGCGCCCTGCCGTGTGGAAGCGGTGCTGACCCGGGGGGCAAACGGCTTGACGTGGCGACTCGTGGGCGGCGCTTGCGAGCCGCCCAGGAGGGCCGCAACGACCGGAGGCGTCGATGTCGTGGCGTAGTCGCCCCGTCGAACAGGCGGATGCTGGGGTGGTGCTTGCTGCTTGTTCCCCGCCGGGCTGGCGGCGGTGCCGATGGTGGGCGATGAGGGACGACGAGGACGCTCGCCGGCGAGGGACGCTGGGGCGACGTGGGCCCGACCGGCGCCATACATGGGTGCGGCGGCCGGAGAAAGGCGGAGCGGTGGAAGACAGATTCCGGCGCACCCCTACCTGGCGCGCCAAATGTCGGATCTGGGGTTCCGACAGACCCTTAAGGTTCGAACTCTGGGGTGCGCGCAGAGATTCTGCCCTCTACCTCTCCGTCTCGCAAGGATCTAAACTACCAAAAGAACAGCACAAAGAAGACAGAGTTTATACTAGTTCAGGCCACCGTTGTGGTGTAATACCCTACTCTAGTTTTGTGGGTGGATGGATTGCCTCTTGGGCCGATGATGATAGACAGTACAAGGGGGAACAGCCTCGCGAGGGCGTGTTCTAGCTGGGACGATGAACCGCTAAGGAAGTTCAGCCGCCCTTCTCTCTCTCTCTCTCTTTGCTCGGATTCTGGATACCAGATGCCTCTACCCTGGGGGTGACTAGTCCTATTTATAGGCAAAGGCCGTGGGCCTCTCCCCAAATATTGAGCGGGAAGGGTGCCAACAATTGGCCAATTCGAAGGGGAACATACAGTACACTTATCCTGACCAAAGTTGGTCCTCGCCTGCCAAAGGCCCTGTGGTGACGCCGCTCTGGGCTCCACGATGAGCTCATTCCCACCGTTGGACTGGTCTTGGTCTCGTTGCACCGAAATGGGTGCCTTTGCTTGATCCTCTCGCCTGTGCTTGCCCCCTTTGCACCAAAGAGGAAAGGGGAGGACACTGTGTGGTCTGGCGCCCGCCTGGCGCCCTTGGTCGTCACGGCTTGCGTCATGGGCACCTCGCGAGGTACCCTGCCTTGATCTCTCCGCCTCCTCATGAGCCAGCCTGAGGAGGCCGCGCCTGAGGAAGCACTTCGTCGTCCTCCCCGCGAGGCTTGGCCCCTCGCGAGGGTCTTGAGCATCGTGTTGATGAAGACGGGCCGTACTGGGCCTCCATTCGAGCCACGCCGCGGGCCACAGGCAGGCAAGTCTGGGGACCCCCATTCCCAGAACGCCGACACACACCATCTTTTTGAAGTCTTCAGTATGCCAGGTGAGACACATCCTAATCTTTAAGTTCTAGATTGTAATTGATTTTGATGCCCTGACTTGGGTTCCATGTTACAGTTTTCGTGTCATAACATGAGTATGACGTGCTAGATTAATCTCTTTCATCTCCATATTGTTTTTGTTGTATTCTAATGTGCAGGCAACTCTCCATACATGTGTATATCAAATCTCAACACTCAGTCCAAAGAACAAGCTGTGGCCTTCAACTATCGCGTACGCTACACTTCCCTCAATGCCAAACTCAGGCTTTTGCTTTATTGTTTTATAGTTGACGTCTAACCTTTGTAGATGCTGAGAGGACAAGCAAAGCGATGTAATATGGGAAGTAGTATCCCTAATTGTCATTTATAGCACCCTTGACTATATGTTTGAAGGTGTTACGTTGACAGTCATTAGCATGGGGTAAGCAACTAGCTAACCAGGAACCTTAAAAAATCACACAAGTCAATGATCGAGTCCTCTGAGTGCAATAAATATTTAAGAAAACTATATGCCAAAAAAATATTTTTTTGATAAAAAATGTTTTTTAAGCACCCAAATTTCTTTCGCAGGGGTCACAAAATGCTTATTTTGACAAAAGATTTACAAGAATGTTATAAGCTCAAACATGCACAAGCCTAATTTCGGTTTCCATCCCCGGTGCGACTGCATCCACAACAGCGAAAACACTACTCTGTGCAGAATCATATATACAGATTTGTAGTAATATATTTATTCCTATTTTTTATTTTCATATGAACCTAGATTTATAAGTATGTCAGACAATTTATGTAATAATATGATTAGTTAATTCAGAACAGCATGCCGCAGGTCCGCCTCGTCTCTGGTGGCGCTAGGGCCATGGAGGCGCGGTGGATCCTGCCAAGGGCCGGCGGGAGGGCTCCGTTTTCAGTCGTTTTTTCCTGTCTTGTTAGGGTTTGTGTCCTACTCAGGAAGGCGAGACGATGGCGACTCCCTGAAGATGGAATAAAGGTCTCCCCGCCTAGCCCCCGTTCCGGCGATGCATCTAGCATTGTTGGTGGGCGTGTGGAGGTGTGTCTCCGGCGGATCTATCTTTGGTGGATTTGCTCGGATCTCGTCGTTGTTCTTCTAAGTTCGTGTGTCTTCGGGTTGAATCCTTCCAACCTACGTTATTCTTCATCGGCGGCGGTTGCTGTTCTGGTGCGCTGGTCCTATGGGGCCTTAGCACGACGACTTCCCGACTGTCTACTACAACAAGTTGTGCTCGACTCCGGCGATGGAGGGGTGATGACGGCGGCGCGCCTTCGGCTCGCTTCAGTGCTTGTAGTCGTCGCTAGGTGGTTTACGGATCTGGATGTAATTTTTATTTCTGGTGTTCGTTGTACTGCCACAATTGAAGATGAATAGATTGGAAGTTTTTTCGCAAAAAAAAAAATTCAGAACAGCATTTTCACTGATCCACGTCCTTCAAGCTAAAGAGAAACAAGTACATTCTTTGGTGTCCCTCATCTATAATAACAATGTTCTATTCCATGTTACCTTGGGGAATGTGTGTACAATTAACTAACTAGGTTCCATTTTTTATGACCATGAAAATGTCTTATTCATTCTTCTCCATTAATCGGGAATGTGTTTTCTTCTAAAATTCTTGAAATTCCATATTCCATTTCGTTTCCAATTTATTTCTCATGGTGGTATTTTTCTCTTAATTCAACATCTATAATGATCTGTTGGGGGATGCTGAAAATTGCATTCCAAGATCTCATATATTTTGAACACATGCTATATTAACATTAAAAGTTCTTCAGTTGTTTTACTACTTCTGTTTTTTCAAAATTACTAGCCTGTGCTGATGCACGGGTCGATGACTAGTATAAATAGTCTGACAGCACATATCCCGGTGACAATACGGACCACGGTGATACTGAGCTACATGTTCCCGGGTTGGCTTGTCTACTATAAGACTTAACAGGACTGCTAAATCTCAGTCGACGGTGACTTAACGAAGCCTTGGTCAATCCTAGATTCGTGAGCTTTTAGGTGGAGATTTGTGCAAACTTTTCTTTTAATTTTTTGTATATATTGTGTCACTTCACTAACCAAGTCGGCTAAGATCTAGCCACACCCAAAACTTATATATGGCAATCTTTTATTTCGTGTGCAATTATTGTGTGCTTCACACCCTCATTCCTAATCCTGGCTCGTGCCTTCACCCTCAATTAGGTGTAGCATTTTTGCCCCTAACACGGGATTAGTAAGAGGTTAGTGTAAAAGAGAGACCCGTAAGTATAGGATTTCCAGGGGAGGAGAGCGGAAGCCGGAAGACAGAGCGGAAGGAACATTGCTAATTTGGGCGCGTAAAGCTCTCCTGGCCTCCCACCATGACACCACACCGTACGTTCGCATGCATGTATGTATATATAGAGATAAGCGAGAGCCACGCCTCCTTCATCCTCACAACACAACACAATCTCTTCTCTCCTCTCCTCTCCTCTCCAAGAGCAGAGCAATGGCGGCGGTGCAGAAGTACACGGTGGCGCTCTTCCTCGCCGTCGCCCTCGTGGCGGGTCCGGCCGTCTCCTATGCCGACTACGCCCCCGGCGCCCCGGCCACCCCCGCCGCCCCAGGGACCCAGCCCAAGGCGACGACTCCAGAGCAGAAGCTGATGGAGGATATCAACAACGGCTTCAAGGCGGCCGTGGCGGCCGCAGCCGGCGTCCCTGCGGCGGACAAGTACAAGACATTTGAGGCCACATTCAGCGCGGCCTCTAACAAGGCTTTCGCGGAGGTCCTCAAGGGCGCCGCCACCGGCCAGTACGCCGCCCAGTCCAGCTCCATGGCCAAACTCTCCAGCAGCCTCGAACTCTCCTACAAGCTCGCCTACGACAAAGCCCAGGGCGCCACCCCCGAGACCAAGTACGACGCCTACGTCGCCACCCTCACCGAGTCGCTCCGCGTCATCTCCGGCACCCTCGAGGTCCACTCCGTCAAGCCCGCCGAGGAGGAGGTCAAGGGGGTCCCCACCGGCGAGTTGAAGGCCATCGACCAGGTCGACGCCGCCTTCAGGACCGCCGCCACCGCCGCCGACGCTGCCCCGGTCAACGACAAGTTCACCGTCTTCGAGTCCTCCTTCAACAAGGCCATCAAGGAGACCACGGGCGGCACATACGAGAGCTACAAGTTCATCCCCGCCCTCGAGGCCGCTGTCAAGCAGGCCTACGCCGCCACCGTCGCCGCGGCGCCGGAGGTAAAATTCACCGTCTTTCAGACCGCCCTGAGCAAGGCCATCAATGCCATGACCCAAGCCGAGAAGGATGCCAAGCCCGCTGCCGCAGCCACGGCCACCGCCACCCCTGGAGCCAGCGCCGGCGCCACTGCTGGTGGCTACAAAGCCTGAACTCGCCAACACTACACATCGAATCAATGAGCTTTATTGATCAAAGGTTTTGATTACAATCTTGCCTTAGAAAATCGGCAAGGAAAGGGGGGATGTAATTCAGCCACAGGCATCTAGCCTTGACTCGCTCGGCGAGCGATTTTCCTGATGCTTCCTTCTTTGTATTCGTTTCATGCAGCCGCGAATCGACCGCGTGTGCATGCGCCTGTATAAAAATGAAATATATCCTTATGAAATGTCATCATATTCCATTTGACATATAGTACTCTCTCTGTCCATAATATAAGAGCATTTTGAGTCTCATAATATAAAAGCGTTTTGACATTGTACTAAAAACGACCTTATATTATGGGACGGAGGGAGTATATCGGAGCGAGTTTAATGATGTCAAGTTTTATTTGATTAAGTTTTTTCTCGAAATACTAGCATAAAGCATTTTTTTTCAACGAACTAGGAGCTTTATTAATGTATCAAAAGTCGTTACAATCTGCCCCGAGGGCTGCTGGATGATAAGGGAAACTCTCTGTATCAGTAGTCTGATCCTGCGGTGGTGATCAGACCTCTTCTCTTCCGTTGGATTTTGAAAAAAACGATCAGACGCCTTGCACACTGCCTTATATAATCCCATACGCCCAACCTTTCCACAACCACGATCTGGCCTCTCTCTCAGAAAAAAACCACGATCTGGCTAGGTTAACCACCGCAGCCGCCAGCCAAGAGCTTCATGCGCGTCACGGTTGCGGCCAGTGACGGTGGTGAGGATCTCGATGGAGAGCGGGGGCGAGAGCATCTCGTTGGCGAGTACGTCGACATGAAGCGGCTAGCGTCGGCTAATTCTAAATGGAGGCCGTGGCCGTGATCTGCCGATACGCATCGACACGATGCTCGTGGCTGTGATCTACCGAGATGCTAATTATCCATGGCGCCGTGGACGTGATCTGCGTCCGTCAAGGCCAACGAGATCGGCCACTGAGGACCATGAGCGAGACCATTGATGGCCGATCCCTTGTCACGGTGAGCATAGCCATGTGAGAACGATCATCTCAGCATACGGATCTCCTACACGATGTCGCTCTCTTCATGTCACTTGCGACTTCCCCCACCTACTGGAGTCTGGAAGCCATCCCAATTCTCGTGGCCCGCCTCTTTGGTCACGACGAGATCGAGACCTCATGATTTGCTTCTTTCTTTTACACAACCCATTACAGTGCATCAGTAGTACTTTGTTCATGCTTCAACAATTATCAAACTATGTTTCCAATGACCCACCAAAACATAAAATATAATGCATCAATATTACATGTGACATGTTTCAACCATCGTAAAATTGTGCTTCTAAATACAACAACACATGTCCTGGTAGCGGAAATTATGAAGCATGACCTGTAGAGTTGGAAACAATATTGGAATGAAAGGAAGCACGTAATTATGGGAAGTGTTTAGGAACGGCGCGCCGGCCGAACCGTTCCGCCGGTCCCGCGCGGGCCACTCGATCTAAGCGAGGCGAAGCGCATCGTACGCCTCGCGCTCCTCCCAATCCCCTTCTTCCTCCTTCAGATCCTGCCGCAGCCCTAACTCCGCGTAGGTCACCTCCATCTTTCAGATCCCTTTCTTTTCTCGCTGGCCACCCTCACCCCCCCCCCCTCCTGTTGTAGGTTCCTTCCGCGCCCGGCGAGTCGGAGTTGGAAGCCGCCATGGAATATACCATTCGCGAGCTGCTGTACGTACTCCCCTATATGTTGGAACCGTCCACCGGAGATGCTTCAACCACGGCAGCGCGAGTGCGCAACCTCCTCCCCCACCGCTGCAACCATCTGCTTCAAGACGAACTTTGGAAGCATTTTTTTTCTCCTCCATCGTTGTTGCAACCGACCACCAAAAAAGCTACAACCGTTCAATTCGAGAGCTTCAACTAGCGGTATATCAAGCTTCAACCGGACACCATGCACTGAAAAAAGCTAAAACCGTTCATACAAAAAGCTTCAACCGTAGTATGAAAAGCTGCAAACGACGGAATAGAGAAGTTCATCGGACCACTATGAGATAAAAAATCCACACCCGTCATTTTTTGAGAAAGCTTCAACCATTGAATTGAAAAGCTTCAACCGGTTTTATTAAAAGCTTAAACTGGCTTTATAGGACGCTTCAACCAGCGAGTACAGAACAAAAAAGTTGCAACCGTTGTGATGTGCTCATCTGTAACATGGCTATACATGCAACTGCTACGCTTGGACCTATGACTAAAGCGCGTGTGCAACGAATAGCTAGCCAGGTACTATCGTTTCTTTGTACGTATAATCTAACTGACAAGAATATGATGTTACACTCATATTTTAATTTATTTGTACTCAGGAATAAAATGATGAAAGGATCAATCAGAGAGTCACGCGGAGATCAATCCAACCAGAGCAAAACACCATATGCATCATGTCTTACACCGAACCATGCATGGTACGTGCACAAGCGCCAAAGTATTTGGCCTTGGCACCATGGACCAAGATGGGCCACGTGGGCCATGAGACTTGGGCTGCTCCAAGTGCTTCTCCACGTCAATGAAGAGACCCAAGCGTGGACTAGTTGCAGCCGATCCGTGGACAACGTAATCTACATGGAAACCAACAGCTACGGGCTACGGCGGCGGCCGTCCATAATAAATACTTAGCATCTTTTAGGGTTTAGACTTGGGTTTTGTTTAGAGAAGTTTAGCTATATTGCTACTTTTATTTGTCTTTACTCGTAGCGGCTAGTGCGACCGTCAAGACATTCTATCGGAACCCCATCTTGTGAGATTAATCCCATCTAGCATATTCGCAATTTTGAGATTGCTTGGCTATTATTTTCTTGCATGTTCTTTGATTTGCTTGCAGGAAAAATCCTTCGTGGATAGGTCGATCAAGCCGTTGGCTCAGTCGATAACGCCGTGGAGTTGGTTCAGCGATTGCCGTGCATATCAGTCGTGTACGGTTCTCCCTGTACGGTTGGTAGCCGGATCGTGAGGGTCAAGTCCCACCCAAAATCATAGTTATCTCCCTCTCATCGAAAGATCGGGTCCCCAGTTCACATCAAGTGGTATCAGTTTTCAGGTTTATCGGTGAGAGATTTACAGTTTTGTTAGATTAGATCGTTTTTCGTCCTACAAACCACACAAAAAAAAGGCAAAAAAAATTAGATTAGTTCATCCGTTGCACCTATCTTTTTAGCCTTTAGCAATTTTTGCATCTAGTATTTGCTTTGTTGAATCTTTGGTTGCATTCATCCTAGAATTAGTGTTGGTTTAGATTAGTTTGGGAGAAAAATATCTACTAGATCACACCTGTTTTTGTCTACCCAAAGTTCTTGCCGCACGTTGTCTTTCCTAAAAGAAAAATAAAAAAAAATCTGCCTCGATTAAGTTTCCATCCTTGCATCCAGCTTTCTCACACGTTTGACTTTCCATGCACGCATATATACACGCGCGTTTGTTTTAGGCAGTATCCAACCAGCCGCGTCCACCGCTTTGCCCGGTTACAACTTACAAGCCAACTTCTGTCTGCTGTTTCCTCTGCTCCTCTGCGCCGCTCTTCACACAGTTTCTTTGCACGGTCTTGCATGCATACACGTGACACATCCCATCAAGAGAGTTGTGCTTTGTTTTTCTTTGGACTTGTTTGCTTTGCCAGCTCCACGGTCCGGTGGCTTGTTTGCTGCTTGCTAGCCTAGACTCTGTAGGCATCGGTCGCTAGTAACCGGCTTGATAAAAAAAGAAAAAAAAGAGAGAGAAGAAAAACAGAGAAAAAATAGCAAAAAAAAGAGAAAGAAACAAAGAGAAAGGAAAAAAAGAAAGAAAAGAAAGGAAAAGTGCAAAGTTGAGGCCGCATAGCATTTTGATATCCAGGACTTCTGCTCTGTACGAGCGACAGTTTATACCTCACTTATATCTAGCTATTTAGAGCTAACATATTTGCATCGCTTTTCACACTCATTTGATTCAGTATCTGGGCTTAGATTATTTTCTCTCTTTCTAGTCGATTGCCAGCACTAGTTAGGAGTTTGAGCAATTATTCAACTTGCATTGCTTTTTGCTAAATTGTGCCACTAATATTGTGAGTTGAGAAGCCTTTGCCAAGCTGCATTTTTTCTACCAATAAGTACAGGTTCCGGCTCTACTGATTCCTGGTTATCGCTCCATCCAATCTTCATCGGTAGTTTGAAGCCAACACCAACGCGCCGATCACCACCTCTTGCATTGGTAAGAACAAGTAAGAATTTGATACTAAGTTTGAGTGTGAGCGAATTTTGTCCACCATATCCTGTTAGTTGATAGGGATTATACATTGTGTTTTTTCTCTCTTTCGCTAACAATGGCACAGGAACAACCCACACTTGAGGGCCTCACCGCAGATGTGAAAGTCACCAGCGAGCGTCTCGCTCAACTTGAGGGTGCTCAGATTGCGGCTGAAGAGAGGCTCAAGGCCATAGAGGATGCACAGGGTGTTGCAAACGCACAGCTAAAGGACATCTTATCACGTCTGGACGAGTTGCGGACTACACCCCCCGTCGACAACAACGGTGATCCTCGCAACTCCACGGGTGGCGCCGCTATTTCGCGAGCTCAACGTGTGCCCATGGGTCATCCGCAACATCCAGCTACTGCCACAGATGCCGCCACCATACACCGGCAACAACGCATTCCTCCTCGTGTCAACGATGAATATGGGGATAACTATGTGGATTATTCCGGTGACACCGAGGACGACCAAGCGGTCGACCACCACAATGACCATGCTCATCGACAATTACGTTTCAACCGTCAAGGTATGGCACGAGGTCCACACAGGTATGATGTTCGAGATTATGACCACTCCCGTGCTAAAATTAAATTTACTATGCCTGCTTTTAATGGTAAATATAATCCAGATGTTTATCTTGATTGGGAACTTTCTGTTGAACAAAAATTTGCATGTCATGATATTCCTGAAAACCAACGAGTTAGGGCAGCCACTAGTGAATTTACAAACTTTGCTTCCATGTGGTGGAGTGAATATTGTCGTATTAATGCAAATAATATACCTACTACTTGGGATGCTTTAAAACGAGCTATGCGACAACGTTATGTTCCTTCATATTATGCTCGTGATAAACTAAATGAATTGCAACGTTTAAAACAAGGTAGCAGTTCTGTAGAGGATTATTATCAAGAATTGCAAACTGGCTTAGTGCGATGTGAATTAGTTGAAACCGACGATGCTATGCTGGCTAGATTTTTAGGTGGTTTGAATCGTGATATTCAGGATATATTGGACTATAAGGAGTACAATTCTATTACTCGTTTGTTCCATTTTGCTTGTAAAGCTGAAAGGGAAGTACAGGGACGACATAACAAGGGACGAGGTAACTTTTCTGCAGGTCGTCACTCATCATGGACACATTCTCCAACTATCCCACCCACTACCGAGGCAACACCACATGTCTCGAACAATGGTGCACTCCCAACAAGTTCGAAATCAGCTCCACAATCCTCTGCGGCGTCGAGAGCAATTTCTCAAGTACCCACCACTTCGTCTGGACGCACAAGATGACATGAAGTGTCATATATGCAAAGGTGGTGGGGCACTTGATGAAGGATTGCCCGAATAAACGTACATTCATTGTGCGGGAAGATGGTGAGTACTGTTCTGCTAGTGATTTGGATGAGGATACATGTGCTATGGTTGCTACTAATAATGCAGGTGACACTAAGGAGGATGACATGGAGGAGATACATATTAATGCTGAGATGGCAGATCAGTACCCAAGCCTTGTAACCATGCGAGTACTTAGTGCCCAGGTGGGGCATGATGAGATGCCTCAACGCCATAATCTTTTTCAAACTAAGTTTGTTGTCAAAGGGCATTCTGTTCGTGTGATCATTGATGGTGGAAGCTGCAATAATTTGGCGAGTATAGAGATGATCGAGAAACTTAGCCTCACCACTACGAGACACCCCCATCCATATTACATCCAATGGTTCAACGACTGTGGTAAGTTGAAGGTAACACGTCGTGTGCGAGTACAATTTACACTTGGGTCATATCATGATTACGTTGACTGTGATGTTGTACCTATGCAAGCTTGTTCTTTATTGTTAGGTCGACCTTGGCAATATGATAATAGTGTTACTCATCATGGTAGAACAAATTCGTATACTCTTGTGTTTGAAGGAAAAACCATCAACTTGCTTCCTATGACCCCCGATGAAATAGTAAATGATGGGAAAGCTAAATCAACGGATCATACTATGCACACTATGATTGCTTTCAATTCTGAAAAAATTCCGTTGAGTGTCTCAACATCTGATCTAGAGATATCACATGCTCAAATAGTTCCTTTGCATCCCTATAAGTCATATATAGATTCTGTGTGGGACAAAATTTATCATGATATTCATAGCGATGCTATAATCAGGTTCCGACACTCTCATGAGCTAACACATTTGAAATCTAGTATATGTGCTGCACCTATTTTTGGTTTTCTCTGTGATGAATTTAAGGTACACAAACGTCGAGGACGACTTTGTTTTCAAGGAAGGGAGGATGATGTGCTCATCTGTAACATGGCTATACACGCAACTGCTACGCTTAGACCTATGACTAAAGCGCGTGTGCAACGAATAGCTAGCCAGGTACTATCGTTTCTTTGTACGTATAATCTAACTGACAAGAATATGATGTTACACTCATATTTTAATTTATTTGTACTCAGGAATAAAATGATGAAAGGATCAATCAGAGAGTCACGCGGAGATCAATCCAACCAGAGCAAAACACCATATGCATCATGTCTTACACCGAACCATGCATGGTACGTGCACAAGCGCCAAAGTATTTGGCCTTGGCACCATGGACCAAGATGGGCCACGTGGGCCATGAGACTTGGGCTGCTCCAAGTGCTTCTCCACGTCAATGAAGAGACCCAAGCGTGGACTAGTTGCAGCCGATCCGTGGACAACGTAATCTACATGGAAACCAACAGCTACGGGCTACGGCGGCGGCCGTCCATAATAAATACTTAGCATCTTTTAGGGTTTAGACTTGGGTTTTGTTTAGAGAAGTTTAGCTATATTGCTACTTTTATTTGTCTTTACTCGTAGCGGCTAGTGCGACCGTCAAGACATTCTATCGGAACCCCATCTTGTGAGATTAATCCCATCTAGCATATTCGCAATTTTGAGATTGCTTGGCTATTATTTTCTTGCATGTTCTTTGATTTGCTTGCAGGAAAAATCCTTCGTGGATAGGTCGATCAAGCCGTTGGCTCAGTCGATAACGCCGTGGAGTTGGTTCAGCGATTGCCGTGCATATCAGTCGTGTACGGTTCTCCCTGTACGGTTGGTAGCCGGATCGTGAGGGTCAAGTCCCACCCAAAATCATAGTTATCTCCCTCTCATCGAAAGATCGGGTCCCCAGTTCACATCAAGTGGTATCAGTTTTCAGGTTTATCGGTGAGAGATTTACAGTTTTGTTAGATTAGATCGTTTTTCGTCCTACAAACCACACAAAAAAAGGCAAAAAAAAAATTAGATTAGTTCATCCGTTGCACCTATCTTTTTAGCCTTTAGCAATTTTTGCATCTAGTATTTGCTTTGTTGAATCTTTGGTTGCATTCATCCTAGAATTAGTGCTGGTTTAGATTAGTTTGGGAGAAAAATATCTACTAGATCACACCTGTTTTTGTCTACCCAAAGTTCTTGCCGCACGTTGTCTTTCCTAAAAGAAAAATAAAAAAAAATCTGCCTCGATTAAGTTTCCATCCTTGCATCCAGCTTTCTCACACGTTTGACTTTCCATGCACGCATATATACACGCGCGTTTGTTTTAGGCAGTATCCAACCAGCCGCGTCCACCGCTTTGCCCGGTTACAACTTACAAGCCAACTTCTGTCTGCTGTTTCCTCTGCTCCTCTGCGCCGCTCTTCACACAGTTTCTTTGCACGGTCTTGCATGCATACACGTGACACATCCCATCAAGAGAGTTGTGCTTTGTTTTTCTTTGGACTTGTTTGCTTTGCCAGCTCCACGGTCCGGTGGCTTGTTTGCTGCTTGCTAGCCTAGACTCTGTAGGCATCGGTCGCTAGTAACCGGCTTGATAAAAAAAGAAAAAAAAAAGAGAGAAGAAAAACAGAGAAAAAATAGCAAAAAAAAGAGAAAGAAACAAAGAGAAAGGAAAAAAGAAAGAAAAGAAAGGAAAAGTGCAAAGTTGAGGCCGCATAGCATTTTGATATCCAGGACTTCTGCTTTGTACGAGCGACAGTTTATACCTCACTTATATCTAGCTATTTAGAGCTAACATATTTGCATCGCTTTTCACACTCATTTGATTCAGTATCTGGGCTTAGATTATTTTCTCTCTTTCTAGTCGATTGCCAGCACTAGTTAGGAGTTTGAGCAATTATTCAACTTGCATTGCTTTTTGCTAAATTGTGCCACTAATATTGTGAGTTGAGAAGTCTTTGCCAAGCTACACTTTTTCTACCAATAAATACAGGTTCCGGCTCTACTGATTCCTGGTTATCGCTCCATCCAATCTTCATCGGTAGTTTGAAGCCAACACCAACGCGCCGATCACCACCTCTTGCATTGGTAAGAACAAGTAAGAATTTGATACTAAGTTTGAGTGTGAGCGAATTTTGTCCACCATATCCTGTTAGTTGATAGGGATTATACATTGTGTTTTTTCTCTCTTTCGCTAACAATGGCACAGGAACAACCCACACTTGAGGGCCTCACCGCAGATATGAAAGTCACCAGCGAGCGTCTCGCTCAACTTGAGGGTGCTCAGATTGCGGCTGAAGAGAGGCTCAAGGCCATAGAGGATGCACAGGGTGTTGCAAACGCACAGCTAAAGGACATCTTATCACGTCTGGACGAGTTGCGGACTGCACCCCCCGTCGACAACAACGGTGATCCTCGCAACTCCACGGGTGGCGCCGCTATTTCGCGAGCTCAACGTGTGCCCATGGGTCATCCGCAACATCCAGCTACTGCCACTGATGCCGCCACCATACACCGGCAACAACGCATTCCTCCTCGTGTCAACGATGAATATGGGGATAACTATGCGGATTATTCCGGTGACACCGAGGACGACCAAGCGGTCGACCACCACAATGACCGTGCTCATCGACAATTACGTTTCAACCGTCAAGGTATGGCACGAGGTCCACACAGGTATGATGTTCGAGATTATGACCACTCCCGTGCTAAAATTAAATTTACTATGCCTGCTTTTAATGGTAAATATAATCCAGATGTTTATCTTGATTGGGAACTTTCTGTTGAACAAAAATTTGCATGTCATGATATTCCTGAAAACCAACGAGTTAGGGCAGCCACTAGTGAATTTACAAACTTTGCTTCCATGTGGTGGAGTGAATATTGTCGTATTAATGCAAATAATATACCTACTACTTGGGATGCTTTAAAACGAGCTATGCGACAACGTTATGTTCCTTCATATTATGCTCGTGATAAACTAAATGAATTGCAACGTTTAAAACAAGGTAGCAGTTCTATAGAGGATTATTATCAAGAATTGCAAACTGGCTTAGTGCGATGTGAATTAGTTGAAACCGACGATGCTATGATGGCTAGATTTTTAGGTGGTTTGAATCGTGATATTCAGGATATATTGGACTATAAGGAGTACAATTCTATTACTCGTTTGTTCCATTTTGCTTGTAAAGCTGAAAGGGGAGTACAGGGACGACATAACAAGGGACGAGGTAACTTTTCTGCAGGCCGTCACTCATCATGGACACATTCTCCAACTATCCCACCCACTACCGAGGCAACACCACATGTCTCGAACAATGGTGCACTCCCAACAAGTTCGAAATCAGCTCCACAATCCTCTGCGGCGTCGAGAGCAATTTCTCAAGTACCCACCACTTCGTCTGGACGCACAAGAGACATGAAGTGTCATATATGCAAAGGTGGTGGGGCACTTGATGAAGGATTGCCCGAATAAACGTACATTCATTGTGCGGGAAGATGGTGAGTACTGTTCTGCTAGTGATTTGGATGAGGATACATGTGCTATGGTTGCTACTAATAATGCAGGTGACACTAAGGAGGATGACATGGAGGAGATACATATTAATGCTGAGATGGCAGATCAGTACCCAAGCCTTGTAACCATGCGAGTACTTAGTGCCTAGGTGGGGCATGATGAGATGCCTCAACGCCATAATCTTTTTCAAACTAAGTTTGTTGTCAAAGGGCATTCTGTTCGTGTGATCATTGATGGTGGAAGCTGCAATAATTTGGCGAGTATAGAGATGGTCGAGAAACTTAGCCTCACCACTACGAGACACCCCCATCCATATTACATCCAATGGTTCAACGACTGTGGTAAGTTGAAGGTAACATGTCGTGTGCGAGTACAATTTACACTTGGGTCATATCATGATTACGTTGACTGTGATGTTGTACTTATGCAAGCTTGTTCTTTATTGTTAGGTCGACCTTGGCAATATGATAATAGTGTTACTCATCATGTTAGAACAAATTCGTATACTCTTGTGTTTGAAGGAAAAACCATCAACTTGCTTCCTATGACCCCCGATGAAATAGTAAATGATGGGAAAGCTAAATCAACGGATCATACTATGCACACTATGATTGCTTTCAATTCTGAAAAAATTCCGTTGAGTGTCTCAACATCTGATCTAGAGATATCACATGCTCAAATAGTTCCTTTGCATCCCTATAAGTCATATATAGATTCTGTGTGGGACAAAATTTATCATGATATTCATAGCGATGCTATAATCAGTTTCCGACACTCTCATGAGCTAACACATTTGAAATCTAGTATATGTGCTGCACCTATTTTTGGTTTTCTCTGTGATGAATTTAAGGTACACAAACGTCGAGGACGACATTGTTTTCAAGGAAAGGAGGATGATGTGCTCATCTGTAACATGGCTATACACGCAACTGCTACGCTTGGACCTATGACTAAAGCGCGTGTGCAACGAATAGCTAGCCAGGTACTATCGTTTCTTTGTACGTATAATCTAACTGACAAGAATATGATGTTACACTCATATTTTAATTTATTTGTACTCAGGAATAAAATGATGAAAGGATCAATCAGAGAGTCACGCGGAGATCAATCCAACCAGAGCAAAACACCATATGCATCATGTCTTACACCGAACCATGCATGGTACGTGCACAAGCGCCAAAGTATTTGGCCTTGGCACCATGGACCAAGATGGGCCACGTGGGCCATGAGACTTGGGCTGCTCCAAGTGCTTCTCCACGTCAATGAAGAGACCCAAGCGTGGACTAGTTGCAGCCGATCCGTGGACAACGTAATCTACATGGAAACCAACAGCTACGGGCTACGGCGGCGGCCGTCCATAATAAATACTTAGCATCTTTTAGGGTTTAGACTTGGGTTTTGTTTAGAGAAGTTTAGCTATATTGCTACTTTTATTTGTCTTTACTCGTAGCGGCTAGTGCGACCGTCAAGACATTCTATCGGAACCCCATCTTGTGAGATTAATCCCATCTAGCATATTCGCAATTTTGAGATTGCTTGGCTATTATTTTCTTGCATGTTCTTTGATTTGCTTGCAGGAAAAATCCTTCTTGGATAGGTCGATCGCGCCGTTGGCTCAGTCGATAACGCCGTGGAGTTGGTTCAGCGATTGCCGTGGATATCAGTCGTGTACGATTCTCCCTGTACGGTTGGTAGCCGGATCGTGAGGGTCAAGTCCCACCCAAAATCATAGTTATCTCCCTCTCATCGAAAGATCGGGTCCCCAGTTCACATCACGTTGACGTGAAAAGCTTCAACCATATTTTTGAAAAGCTTCAACCGGCGACTGGCGAGGGGGAAAGGCACGAGCGGTGTCGGGTGTGGGCATGTTGGAACCGGCATTTTCTTTTGCTATGAACGTGTGACAACTTTTGCTTCAACCATGTGGATTTTTGCTACTACCGTCCATAGTTTTTGCTACATCCATTTTTTTTCACGACGGTGAGATGCCGGTGGTGGGTTTCTGTGAATTCCGGCGGCGAGATCCAGCACGGGGGCAGGGGGCGGATGCTGCAACCGGTCGCCAGCAAGCTGCAACCTCGACCGGCGAGGCATGGCGGCGACCACGCGGGGGCTACAACCCAGTGCCAGATGTGCTGCAGTTGCGCCTCGTTTTTTGGCCGGAACCGACGCCCGCGGGGTGCTTTATGGCCACCACGGCGAGCAGGGATGAGGGCGAGGCGAGCGGGGATGAGGGCGCGGGGAGCCGAGAGGGCGAGGCGAGCAGGGATGAGGGCACGGGGTGCCGAGAGGGTGAGGCGAGCGGGGATGAGGGCGCGGGGTGCCGAGAGGGCGCGGGCGTAGTCGCTGCGGGGGAGAGAGAGAAGCGGGGGGATTTTGACCCGTGCGGGAGGAAGGAGAAGGAACAGATCTGACGGCCCACCTCGCTTAGATCGGACGGCTGCTAGCCGACCGGCCGAAAGTTTCGGCCAGTGCGCCAGCGCAGAGTGCTGTCCCGTAATTATAGGGACTTTGAGTGAAAATCATGTATGAGAGCAACATAATTAAGGAAAGTTTGTGAATATACCGGAAGTACTTAAAATTTGGCCGTGTTTTAGATGGAAGCATACTTCAGTTGCGTCAGAAGCAATATCGACAAATACTAGAAAAAATTCATGCTACATGACGTTGGGAAATTATTGTGGTAAAGTAATTAATTTTATTCCCCAATATCCGGAATAATTAGTTTACGAAATAATAGCAATTGTGAGTGATTATAGGAAGCAGTCAAATCCCATACGGTGATTGTGGTGAACAAATTGTTTACGAAAAATCAGTGATTGGTTTCTAACTTGACAACTTCCATGTGGGGTGGGGTGCATGCAACCCACTCATCCAGGTTGCATCCGACGGCATTCCACTAGTCTCATGAAAAGCAAAAAGTCACTAGTCTGATGCCTAGTAACTCCCTAAGAAAATCGGGGCTACGGTCAAACCAACTCTCAGTGCTCTCCGGTGTACATGCATGTTTTGCACACCGATGAGCCGGGGAATTCAGGTTTCGCCCGACATCGGTAACCGAAAAGGAAGTAAAGCTAGGGACTATATCCTCTAATTCTTGTAGGATAGGCGCGGCCACTGAATGAGTATTGTTGCGAGAGAAGACCAAAAATCGACTAGCTCAAGGCAGTCTACTTGTATTATCACATGCGAGTATCTGCGGATGCGAGCAAAGATTACCCCCTCCCAAAATGCCAGCAGCTTAGAGGTGAACAGGTCCGAAACCCCTGGTTGGAACGTGGATTTTTTAAGCTCAGGCTTTCAGACACCTCTTATCCTTATCATCCAATGTTGCTTTGAGATCTGTGCTACACAAACTAACTCACTACATGAAAATTTTTCTTTTTTGTTTCTTCAAAACAAAACATCATACGAACTTCAAACTTTGCAGGACAACAAAACATTTTTACTACAATGTGGGTAAAAACTTTCAGATTTTTTCGTCCGACATAAATATACAAAACGAGCCTTTTTTGAGTAAAAAATATTACTTTTAGTATAAATAATTCGCAAAAAAATCTGAAAGTTTTTTCTCACATTCTATTTGGAATGTTTTGTTGTCCTGCAAAGTTTCAAGTTCATATGTTGTTTTATTTGGGAGAAACAAAAAAGACAAAAGTTCTTGCACGAATCTTAATGAAGAAATGGATAGCTAGATTAGGGGGTGTCCCAAAGCCTATGCTTTCTCAAATGTTAACCCCCTTGGTAGTGTTTTGCTGCATGTGGTAAGGACTAAGGAACGCAAGTGAGAGCGGACTACACCTCCAGCCCTACCCTTCATGGCATCCCCATTAATCCCACGGTCCGTGCTGATTGTCACCCATCCTGGATTAGGTGGTCTTAAGCATTGATCTACTAGAGCTCTCGTGCGGCCAACCGGAAGGTCCATAAGTGACAAAGTATCATGCTCCTATTTTATCACTTGAATTGGATCATAGCCATCCTTGTCGTGTGTCCAACGATTCCGCGATGACCAAATGGAGTGCATAATGGTGATGATCTTGCATCTTTCATCATCAAAGAAAATATCTGCCATGATATCTCTCGCCTATGTTTGTGGATATAGCCTCGATAAGGTGAACTTGAACCGATCCTTTGTTGCAATCGAGAACTTCTTGGCATGCGTGCAGCCTATGAGGGCATGCATCAAATCCTTGTTCATGGCTTTGCAAATATCACAGAGCCCAAGAAGTTTTTTGTGTCTGTACCGTAGGGTGACCGAATCAGGAACAGCATCTTTGTTTCCCGGGATACAGTATTTTACCTCCGTACCATACTAGTATACAATTGTAGTGCATAAATTTTAGTCTACTATCTGCATGCTTCTTTATCGTTCTCTATTGTGTACATTTCAATACTGGAATGTCGTAGTGATTGTTCTCAGTTGCATATTTGCCTTCTTCAGGGCAACTCTAACCGATCCTCTAAAAGTTAAAGGAGGATCGCGCCAAGTAAAGTTAGAGGAGTAAACTTTTCCTTCTCTATAGATGGCCACACCTAACCGATCCCCTAAATTTTAGTGGAGTATTTATTATAGATTTTGTGTTCTAGCCGCATAAACTTCAAACACTTCACAATGTATATCATAAAAACATTGAAATTTAAAACATGCACAACATAACCTTCATACATATAGTTTCATCATCGCAGTTTTCAAATAAAAACATGCATAGTTCATCCAAAAGGCATCACTTTAAAACCAAATGTTTGATTCAAAATCACCACAAACATAACATGTATATGTTGTGGATCAAGCCAACCAATGGCATAAACAAACTCAAGCGAGGTGGTTGCCAAAGAAAACATCATCACCACCACCATCCTCTCGACCGCCACCGCCGCCACCACCACCACCACCACCACCATCCTCTTCGCCGCCACCACCACCATCATCCTCTCGGCCGCCGCCACCACTCCCTCGGCCACCACCACCATTCCGAAGAGATGCTTACACTTGGGTCAAGATCTCCCCACAAGTGAGCTCCCATTAATTTCTTGTGGTTTCAGCAATTGTGATTAGATTCATGAACAAGATAGCGCGTTCTTCGGCCTTCTTAGCATCACAAATCCTCTCCTCCTCAAGTGCAAGTCTATGCTTGTGACGCCCTCGATTCAATCGTACACTAATCATGCACGCAAATGTGTACGATCAAGATCAAGGACTCACGGAAAGATATCACAACACAACTCTAGACACAAATTAAAATAATACAAGCTTTATATTACAAGCCATGGGCCTCGAGGGCTCGAATACATAAGATCGAATACACAAGAGTCAGCGGAAGCAACAATATCTGAGTACAGACATGAGTTAGACAAGTTTGCCTTAAGAAGGCTAGCACAAAAGCATCTATGATCGAAAAGGCAAGGCCACCTGCCTGGGAGCCTCCTAACTACTCCTGGTCGTCGGCGGTCTCCACGTAGTAGTAGGCATCGGCGGTGGCATCTGGCTTCTGGGCTCCCATATCTGGTTGCATCAACCGGAAAGAAGAAGAAAGGGGGAAAAGGGGGAGCAAAGCAACCGTGAGTACTCATCCAAAGTACTCGCAAGCAAGGATCTACACTACATATGCAACATTACCAAAGGAAGACTGTATATGTGGACTAGGCTGCAGAAATGCCAGAATAGAGAGAAGGCCTAGTCCTATCGAAGACTAGCATCTTCTGGAAAATCACCATCTTGCAGCAATAGAAGGGAGTAGAGTAGCATAAAGTAAAGTAGCAGTAGTGTTATCAACCTCGGCCAGAGATCCTTTCTCGACTCCCTGCGAGAAAGAAATCCCAGAGCCATACTATCCAGTTATCATCACAATCCACTTCTCATCACCATCCAGTTCTCATCACAAGTATCCAGTTCTAGTTGTATCGATCGGGATACAACTCCAAGTGTCCGTTACCGTAGGACAGGCTATCGATAGATGTTTTCTTCCCTGCAGGGGTGCACCAACTTACCCACCACGCTCGATTAACTCCGGCCGGACACACTTTCCTGGGTCATGCCCGGCCTCGGCCAAACAATACGCTGCAACCCGACCTAGGCTTAATAGAGAGGCCAGCACGCCGGACTAAAACTATGCCCACAGGGGTCATGGGCCATCTCCCCGGGAACTCCTGCACGTTGCATGGGCGGCCGGTGAGCAGACCTAGCTACCTCCTTCAACAAGGCAGGCGCTTACGCAGTCCAACCCGGCGCGCGCCACTCAGTGGCTGACGTCTATTAAGCTTCGGCTGATGCATACGAGGCAGAACGCCCATACTATGCCCACGTGATGGTTAGTGCTATCAGGCCAGAGGCCCCTCGGATCAAATATCCAAATCGTAGTGGATTAGGAACGCGCGGTAACAAGCAGAGACTCACGAAAGATGTGACCCCGTTGCCCCGTCTCGAGGACTTGCGGCAAGGGCTAGGAATGCCCGACCACGCCTCGTAATTATCTCGCGGGCACCTTCCAGGTCCGCCCGACTCCACATCACTCGCAATTAAGCTCGCGCGGGTACCCCTAAGGGTCGAGCCGTCTTTCCAAGTAACAATGGTAAAGTCCAAGTATCTGTGTGTCTAAACATCAAGGGGAAAACCCGAGGAATCACCTCCGATGAATTCCACTAGATGTAATCATCAAGGTGAACGTAAGAGGAACCACCCTCGAGGTTCACACTTGAGGGGTTGCACGACAGAGTCGTATCGGAAGTGGTTAAGGAGGAAATCACCCTCGATGACCTCAACCGAATGACTACACTACAAGGTTAACATCAGAAGTGCTGAAGAGGTTCACCATCGGTACTTGATAGTAACCTAGTAGTGTCGAGCAACTAAGGGGAAGTGATGTGCGGTGTCGGGGCCTGGTCTTCGATCACGTAGATCGAGTTGTCGATGATGAAGCAGGGGCAACAAGGACAAGGTGGGGGTCACTGATGGATCACTAACCAACCTATACTAAGCAGTTTAGGATAAGCAGGTAAGGTACAACAACAGATACAAAAGCGGGCTATGCATCAGAATAGGAGCAAACAATAATTGTAGCAAAATCTAATGCAAGCATGAGAGCATGGAATAGGCGATATTGATATGATCAAAGGGGGGCTTGCCTGGTTGCTCTGGCAAGGAGGGGTCTTCGTCGACGTAGTCGGTCACAGGGGCGGCATCGGTCTCGGGGTCTATCGGAGAGAAGAGGGGGAAGAAATAATAAATATAAAGCAAACATAGCATCATAAAGCATAACATGGCAATAAGCGATGCTAGAAGTGTTCTAACGCAGGGTTACACAATACCGGAAAAGGGGAACAACATCTGAGAATGTTTCCCCAGTGCTAGGCATTTTCGGACAGATGAAACAGAAGGGAAAAGTTGCATGTTCGCTATGATAGGTGCATGTGACAGATGAACGGACCATGTATTCGGATTCGTCTCGTCGTTCTGAGCAACTTTCATGTAGAAAACTTTTTCGTTCGAGGTACAAATTATTTTCTACGTTTTTTCAAAGATTTCAACATTATTCTGAAATTTACTGAAATTATTTTAAATGAAAACAAAAAAAATAGGCAGAAAAGGTTGGGTGCACCTGGTCCAGTGCACCAGGGACGCACTGTGAGGCTGTAAGGTGGGGCCAGTCAACTGCTGACTCAGTAGTTGACTGGTCAAAGGTTGACTAGTGAGCGGGTCCAGTGGGACCCGTATGTCAGCGACTAAAACCTACAACTAACAGTTTATTTATTTTGAACTAGTTAAGTAATCAGTGGGGGCCACATGTCATAGAGTACAATTAAAACCAAACCTAAATATAATATTAAACTAAGAGTGGGGGCCTTGGCTTAAGTGGGGATTAAACCCCTCCCTAATCTAAACGAGGGTCGGTCTCGGAGGCCGTGCATGCTCGCGGCCTCACAGAGGAGGGCCGACGGCCACGGCGGGAAGCCCCGGCGGTAGCTGCCCTGGCGGGCGCAGCCAGCCGACGGGCGCGGCCAATGCGGCGACGAGCAGCAGCAGGGCAAGTGCAACGTCGCCGGCGGAGCAGTAGCGTGTAGCGGCAGCAGCAACCCAAGGAGCAGCAGCAACAGCAGACGGGCGGCAGCAGGTAGCGGGACGCCACAAGGTGCGCCGAGGCGGACCAGCGCGGAGGCCAGTGTGGTGGGGGGGAACACACGAGGGGCGTGGCCGGCGCGAGTGACGGGCGCGGCCTAGGTAAAGCAGGGCACGGACGGCTGCGGGCACACAGAGAGCTTCGGGCTCAATATGATGGCTATGGCGATAAATCAAAGGGGAAGATCAGGGGGATCAGAAGAAGAGCTCACCCTAGGGCTTGTGGACGCCTTGGTTGCCGCGGGGATAGACTGGAGCAGCGACAACCATCGACGAGATGTGGCGGCCGTGGGTGAAGACGACGGCGATGGCGAGCCTACGGGGCGTCCTAGCTCGAGCCCTTCGGCGAGGGTGAAGGAGACGGCGATGGCGGAGCTCCTGGATGTCTTCTAAGGTGCTGAGGTGGACGGTGGCCGCGGTGACGGCGACGACCATGGCGACCACAACTCGGCCTTGCGCGGGAGGGAGAGACGCGACGCGAAGAGGAAGGAGGAGAGGGTGGGTGCTAGGGTTTCAGAGGGGTCGAGGGCAGGCCAAGTAGGCGCCGGGGAGGGCTGGATGCTCGGCACGTGGCCATCCATGGCCACGGATGAGCGCGCGGCGTCCACCGAGTCTCTGGTGAACAGGGGAGGAAGAAAACAGGGGAGTCGGGCTGGGCTCCACTATTCACTGGGCCGGTTAAGTGCACAGTGCAGTTTAGTTGGGCCATTTTCTATTTCCCTTTTTATGTATTTCAGTTAGCCATGGTTCGTATTTATTTGGGTGACAAAAATGAATTTAGTCAACCTAGAAACTTGGCACACAATTCGAGAACAACATTGTGGTGTTGCATAAAAAAATGTTTTAGAGCCAATGTAATTGTTCAAGCACTTTTAGAAATTGAATAGGTCAATTAATATGCTGTTAGGCCACTTATATTTTCCTAGGGATTAAAGGGAGAGCCAAATGATGTTGGTTGCCACCTTATAATTAGCTAGTGAATATTTGCAACCCAACCAACATTTTTGTTTTATTTTTGAAGAAAAATAATTTGACATGAAATTTGAGTATGAATATGAATTTGATTTGGAACAAAGTGATGATTAGCAAAATAATTGTGATGACTTGGCAGTCATTAGCAGGAGTTTACTGTAGCATGATTATCGGGATGTTACAAATCTCCTCCACTACAAGAAATCTCGTCCTGAGATTTAAGGGGTGGAGTAAGGGGGAAAGACTAGGGAAGGGCGGAGCAGAACACAAGATAGGTACCTGGGGGCTATCTCAGGGAACGTGGCATAGAGGCACCTCTCGAGTCGAAATTCCAGAAATATGTTGAGAGCAAGGTAAGGAGGTGCAATAAGAAGCTTCAACCGGGTAGGCAATCATTTGTTGCCTAAAACAAAGGGTGAAAGGGGCTTAGAGCAATGGGAATAGGTATTGCGTCTGATACCAGAATAGATCGCTAGGAATGTGGCTTGTTATTTACATATGAAGTCAAGTGCGAGGAACAATTTTGTAAAACAGGGATTTACAGGAGAGTCAGGTTTCAATCATGTGGAACGGTGGGTTATGGGCCCATCACGTGGGTTAAAAAGTAGGAAGGGTGTTGACATCTTGCACGGTCATGATAGCAAGGCATGTCAAAGGATACCTGTCAGTTATGTTGGCAACAACATTTGGTACTAAGGGCATGGGACGAAGAGAACCATATTCCTGCTCGTTGAACGAGGCGGACCAATCGGCAAGGTTCGCGTCCTTCAGTGGTTACCGGAATGTCATCAACAATAGTAACAGGGTCTCACTGACAAGGTTGTACATCGGGGGTGTTTTATAAGCAGGGAATTATTTCTGCTTATATCATATAGATCACAAGAAGGTTTAATCAAACCAATGGAAAGGAAAATGAAATTATCGGATTAATCAGACTAATGGAAAGGAAAATGTGTTTACACACCAGAATTGGGAGTATATCCTTCCCAAGGGGAAGCGGAGCAGGATATACATGATATGACAGCAAGTTCAAAAGCATTTAGATAAAGGGGGCGAGGGAAGAATCATGATATTACCCATACAATAGGGTATAGATAATCGATCAAGAAACATTTCGCAGTGCGCTTCCAATGTTCTTGTTGACGATCGGAGTACCACAGACATGCTTGGGGATATCATTGACATGGTCATCAGGTAAAAGTCAGACTTTTGAATTCACAAAGGATCCTGCGGGAACTGCTAGAATAGTTCGTACAATTTCATCATTGAAAGATGGGGATATGGCCGATGGGTTCAGCAGCAATCCATCGACAGGTCAAAAGAATGTAATTCCAAAATGATATGAACAAAATTGTGTTGGGGGGAAGGTAAGAATGTTGTCGATGATAACCCAATTCATCGAGGGGCACAGATGGTATTTCTCATCATGAATTCGATTGATATCCTGGAGGAGCATCAGAATGTTGATGATGATCACGACACATTTGTTGAGAGATTTCATGAAGATGTAATCGATCGGCGATGACATCAAGTCAAAGGAATGATGAAGCGAAAGGTTATTGGAACCACGGGTACGACACAAACTTGGAATCAAGCTTGCTGTTCAAGGTGAAATGACATAACAATGAAGATCGACGTAAGCTTAGCTCATCATCGAAAAATATGCTCCGGGAAGAAGGACCAGGTAGCACAGTTAAAAGTTACCACGGTAAAGATATAGTCGATCATGCTAGGAATGACTTGAAGGATTATTAAAGTCGTAAGCAACGAAAATAGCTTAGAGCTATTAAATCGGAGTGTGGAATCGATTCACTTATCGGTGTTCTCGAGTGACCAATAACTCAGAACCCGGGGCAATCTGAAATCCCTGAGGAGCAATACCAGATGAAGACTCATAGGAAGCAACACAGTTCTTTGTTATCCTCGAGATACCGGAGGGTAGTACTCGAAGGAAGATCAAAATAGAGGTTGCTGAGATGTATCGATCTGCAGAAGACAAGTGCTTTAACTTGTACGAGAAATGGAATCAAAGGGGAACAATCATGGTCAGAACCATGGTTGTAAAGGATCAAATCCTAGATATAAGATAATCTTATAACAAGGGGATAAGTAATTTTAAGAGAAGCTTCCATGATAAGATCTACATCGTGTCCATGGGCATGAACACAAAGTTCAAGGTCGACTCCCACTTCTTCAATGCATATCATTTCATTTACTTCTCGCTTTCGATGAAGTTGTAGTGTTGAAATGTTATCTGGCAAAACACCAGAAGAGTATGACTCGTGAAAACTCTCAGGTTCACCTGGATTAAGGAAGGCATAGGTTCAGCCCATAGGGGCATCTTGGGAACATATACCACAAACTCCACGAGTAAAATAACACAAGCTCGAAGGCAGAGCATGGTTGAGAAGGCAGAGAATACAATTTACCAAAGGCAATATGTATCAAGGGAAGAGCGCACAAAATTTTGAATATGAAGGAAACTGCCGGATAATAATCCAACAAAGGATTCAGCGGTCCTTAATGGACCTGGTGTGAGTATCAGTACTCAATCAGAAGAAGGAAGGAATGCAAAGGCATTGGATTATAGAAACATCTGAATAATTCGATGCTTGAGTACAAAGGAGTTATGATTTCAAGTCGAAGGATCAGAAGCAGAGGCTCTGATCAAAAGATGAGTATGTTGAATAGACTTAAAGGTGCACCCGATCAAATCTTGATTGGGCAAAAACCAACTCATAACCGGAGCGATGTCGAAGCCGGAAAGAAAATTTCCAAGGATTAATTGATGATTGCGAGTATTCGCTCACACGCTGAATCCATAGGAACAGAATGACAACCACAAAGAATTTTAAAGAATATTGCTAGACATGTGGAAATAATCCTAATGCAAGCAGGCAAGGAGAATCAAGAGCAATAGGCTGCAGATGATTTTCAGAAGATCACATAGTATTTCCAAGTATTTTGGAAAGCATATGAACAACTGGGGATGAATGGGTTCAGCGAAATATCCGTAGTGCAAAAAGAAGCCGTAAAGCAGAAGGCAAAAGGGATTCTCGAAACAACGGAGAGTGCATCTTGTAATAATAGGAGCAACTGGGTATGAAGGTACAAGCGGCAAGAATGTTATTCATGGGTACTATTTGTGGTCAGGAACTGCAAGGCAGTGGGCACAGGGTCTCGAGAAACATCGAGGAGTATCTGCAGAATCTTCTGGCGAAGCAAGCGATCATCGGTGATGTCGGGGCTCTCCGGGAGGAAGTGGGTACGAGAACCTAATGTCAGAGTTAGTAAAATGTTTAACCCGAATAGAAGAGAGATAAGAGTCCCAGAGTATAGACGAGGAATAAAAGATCCTAATACCACCCAATGGCGACGTGGGCCCGTAAGCCACACAGCCATGTTAGTAAAAGCTTTTCAGTGACTAGACTCAACTTCGGCCAAGAAGTTGGAAAGGGGGCTACCTACAGGCAGTCGGCTCTGATACCAACTTGTGACGCCCTCGATTCAATCGTACACTAATCATGCACGCAAATGTGTACGATCAAGATCAAGGACTCACGGAAAGATATCACAACACAACTCTAGACACAAATTAAAATAATACAAGCTTTATATTACAAGCCATGGGCCTCGAGGGCTCGAATACATAAGCTCGAATACACAAGAGTCGGCGGAAGCAACAATATCTGAGTACAGGCATGAGTTAGACAAGTTTGCCTTAAGAAGGCTAGCACACAAGCATCTATGATCGAAAAGGCAAGGCCTCCTGCCTGGGAGCCTCCTAACTACTCCTGGTCCTTGGCGGTCTCCACGTAGTAGTATGCATCGGCGGTGGCATCTGCCTCCTGGGCTCCGATATCTGGTTGCATCAACCGGAAAGAAGAAGAAAGGGGGAAAAGGGGGAGCAAAGCAACCGTGAGTACTAATCAAAAGTACTCGCAAGCAAGGATCTACACCACATATGCAACATTATCAAAGGAAGACTGTATATGTGGACTGGGCTGCAGAAATGCCAGAATAGAGAGAAGGCCTAGTCCTATCAAAGACTAGCATCTTCTGGAAAATCACCATCTTGCAGCAACAGAAGGGAGTAGAGTAGCATAAAGTAAAGTAGCAGTAGTGTTATCAACCTCGGCCAGAGATCCTTTCTCGACTCCCTGCGAGAAAGAAATCCTAGAGCCATACTATCCAGTTATCATCACAATCCACTTCTCATCACCATCCAGTTCTCATCACAAGTATCCAGTTCTAGTTGTATCGATCGGATACAACTCCAAGTGTCCGTTACCATAGGACAGGCTATCGATAGATGTTTTCTTCCCTGCAGGGGTGCACCAACTTACCCACCATGCTCAATTAACTCCGGCCGGACACACTTTCCTGGGTCATGCCCGGCCTCGGCCAAACAATACGCCGCCACCCGACCTAGGCTTAATAGAGAGGCCAACACGCCGGACTAAACCTATGCCCCCAGGGGTCATGGGCCATCTCCCCGGGAATTCCTGCACGTTGCGTGGGTGGCCGGTGAGCAGACCTAGCTACCTCCTTCAACAAGGCAGGCGCTTACGCAGTCCAACCCGGCGCGCGCCACTCAGTGGCTGACGTCTATTAAGCTTCGGCTGATGCATACGAGGCAGAACGCCCATACTATGCCCACGTGATGGTTAGTGCTATCAGGCCAGAGGCCCCTCGGATCAAATATCCAAATCGTAGTGGATTAGGAACGCGCGGTAACAAGCAGAGACTCACGAAAGATGTGACCCCATTGCCCCGTCTCGAGGACTTGCGGCAAGGGCTAGGAATGCCCGACCACGCCTCGTAATTATCTCGCGGGCACCTTCCAGGTCCGCCCGACTCCACATCACTCGCAATTAAGCTCGCGCGGGTACCCCTCAGGGTCGACCTGTCTTTCCAAGTAACAGTGGTAAAGTCCAAGTATCTGTGTGTCCAAACATCAAGAGGAAAACCCGAGGAATCACCCCCCGATGAATTCCACTAGATGTAATCATCAAGGTGAACATAAGAGGAACCACCCTCGAGGTTCACACTTGAGGGTTGCACGACAGAGTCGTATCGGAAGTGGTTAAGGAGGAAATCACCCTCGATGACCACGACCGAATGACTACACTACAGGGTTAACATCAGAAGTGCTGAAGAGGTTCACCCTCGGTACTTGATAGTAACCCAATAGTGTCGAGCAACCAAGGGGAAGTGATGTGCGGTGTCGGGGCCTGGTCTTCGATCACGTAGATCGAGTCGTCGATGATGAAGCAGGGGCAACAAGGACAAGGTGGGGGTCACTGATGGATCACTAACCAACCTATACTAAGCAGTTTAGGATAAGCAGGTAAGGTACAACGACAGATACAAAAGCAGGCTATGCATCAGAATAGGAGCAAACAATAACAGTAGCAAAATCTAATGCAAGCATGAGAGCATGGAATGGGCGATATCGGGATGATCAAAGGGAGGCTTGCCCGGTTGCTCTGGCAAGGAGGGGTCTTCGTCGACGTAGTCGATCACAGGGGCGGCATCGGTCTCGGGGTCTACCGGAGAGAAGAGGGGGAAGAAATAATAAATATAAAGCAAACATAGCATCATAAAGCATAACATGGCAATAAGCGATGCTAGAAGTGTTCTAACGCAGGGTTACACGGTACCGGAAAAGGGGAACAACATCTGAGAATGTTTCCCCAATGTTAGGCATTTTCGGACAGATGAAACGGAAGGGAAAAGTTGCATGTTCGCTATGATAGGGGCATGTGATAGATGAATGGACCGTGTATTCGGATTCGTCTTGTCGTTCTGAGCAACTTTCATGTAGAAAACTTTTTCATCCGAGGTACAGATTATTTTCTACGGTTTTTCAAAGATTTAAACAATATTCTGAAATTTACTGAAATTATTTTAACTGAAAACAAAAAAACAAATAGGCAGAAAAGGCTGGGTGCACCTGGTCCAGTGCACCAGGGACGCACTGTGAGGCTGTCAGGTGGGGCCAGTCAACTGCTGACTCAGTAGTTGACTTGTCAAAGGTTGACTAGTGAGCGGGTCCAGTGGGACCCGTATGTTAGCGACTAAAACCTAGAACTAACAGTTTATTTATTTTAAACTAGTTAAGTAATCAGTAGGGGCCACATGTCATAGAGTACAATTAAAACCAAACCTAAATATAATATTAAACTAAGAGTGGGGGCCTTGGCTTAAGTGGGGATTAAACCCCTCCCTAATCTAAACGAGGGTCGGTCTCAGAGGCCGTGCACGCTCGCGGCCTCACAGAGGAGGGCCGACGGCCACGGCGGGAAGCCCTGGCGGTAGCTGCCCTGGCGGGCGCAGCCAGACGACGGGCGCGGCCGAGGCGGCGACTAGCAGCAGCAGGGCAAGTGCAATGGCGTTGTCGGAGCAGTAGCATGTCGCGGCAGCGGCAACCCAAGGAGCAGCAGCGACAGCAGACGGGCGGCATCAGGTAGCGGGACGCCACAAGGTGCGCCGAGGCGGACCAGCGCGGAGGCCAGTGTGGTGGGGGAACACACGAGGGGCGTGGCCGGCGCGAGTGACGGGCGCGGCCTTGGTAAAGCAGGGCGCGGACGGCTGCGGGCACACAGAGAGCTTCGGGCTCAATACGACGGCTACGGCGACAACTCAAAGGGGAACATGAGGGGGATCAGAAGAAGAGCTCACCCTAGGGCTTGTGGGCGCCTTGGTTGCCGCGGGGAAGGACCGGAGCAGTGACAACCATCGACGAGATGTGGCGGCCGTGGGTGAAGACGACGGCGATGGCGAGCCTACGGGGCGTCCTAGCTCTAGCCCTTCAGCGAGGGTGAAGGAGACGGCGATGGCGGAGCTCCTGGATGTCTTCTCAGGTGCTGAGGTGGACGGTGGCCGCGGTGACGGCGACGACCATGGCGACCACAACTCAGCCTTGCGTGGGAGGGAGAGACGCGGCGCGAAGAGGAAGGAGGAGAGGGTGAGCGCTAGGGTTTCGGAGGGGTCGAGGGCGGGCCAACTAGGCGCCGGGGAGGGCTGGATGCTCGACACGTGGCCATCCATGGCCACGGACAAGCGCGCGGCGTCCACCGAGTCTCTGGTGAACAGGGGAGGAAGAAAACAGGGGAGTCGGGCTGGGCTCCACTATTCACTGGGCCGGTTAAGTGCACAGTGCAGTTTAGTTGGGCCATTTTCTATTTCCCTTTTTATGTATTTCAGTTAGCCATGGTTCGTATTTATTTGGGTGACAAAAATGAATTTAGTCAAACTAGAAACTTGGCACACAATTCGAGAACAACATTGTGGTGTTGCATAAAAAATGTTTTAGAGCCAATGTAGTTGTTCAAGCACTTTTAGAAATTGAATAGGTCAATTAATATGCTGTTAGGCCACTTATATTTTCCTAGGGATTAAAGGAAGAGCCAAATGATGTTGGTTTCCACCTTATAATTAGCTAGTGAATATTTGCAACCCAACCAACATTTTTGTTTTATTTTTGAAGAAAAATAATTTGACATGAAATTTGAGTATGAATATGAATTTGATTTGGAACAAAGTGATGATTAGCAAAATAATTGTGATGACTTGGCAGTCATTAGCAGGAGTTTACTGTAGCATGATTATCGGGGTGTTACAATGCTCCTCTGCTTTTAACTTTCTCTCTTCGGCCGCCAACTTAGCCTTCCATTTCTCATTCTCCAACACCTTGAGCTCATTCCACCTCGCCATCTTCTCTTCTTTGCGTTCGACCGCCAACACCTTCTTGGCCTCAATCATGGCCACATATTCTTCTTTGTATGTCCCACATAATCCATTTCTCTTCTTTCTGTCTTTTGCAATCTTGGTTTCCTTTTGGTCTATTATTTGCCTCTTTATCAACCTCGTCGTCCTCCTCAACGGATATGCTCAACCTTGATCTCTTTGGTGTGGTCTCCAAAATTCTTTGGATCCACTTCTCGTTCTTGCATAGCACTTTGTAGCAATGATGCAATGTGAAGGTCTTGTGGCCTTTTTTCGTCTTCTTCACAACCTCCTCAGCAAGGGCCGATGCCGCCGCTGTCGGTTTTAGGGATCTTTTGGCTCCGCCAGGAGGGCGGCGGGCTGTCGCTGGAGAGGCGGTTGCCACACCGGTGGCCTTTACCGCGGTAGGAGCCGAAGCTTGAACCCGTTGAATTGTTTTATCCCTAAGCTTTTCTTCGTCGCGGTCGGCGGAGCTGGGGTCGTTTTCGACGGAGACAAGCCGGCGGGGTGGCGGATGGGTCCGGGCTGTCCATTTCGATGGAAGGGACGGTTATTGGTGGCGACAACGGGGCATGGTGGCGGTTGCGGTGGGAATGGATCCGGCACAAGGGTGGGAGAGAGGGGGCGCCACTTTGCCAAGGGCTTCTTTGTCGTGGTACCTCGATAAGAAGTCGTTGGCATATCTTATGTTGTTGGCAACAAGGTTGATTCCTATAGTGAATGTCATCTCTTGGGAAGATGATGTTTCATGTGTGTACACCGTGTTTCTTCTTCTTAGAGGCAATGAGAGAACCACTAAGAAATACATAGTAAGCAGAAAGTGAACGATGATCAGAAGTATCACTAGCCCAGGTAGCATCTGAATAGACCTAGAGTTGTAACGAGCTAGAACGAGGAAAGAAGATACGGTGAGAGATCATACCATGAAGATATCATAGAACACGAAAAAGGTGACTATAGTGAACCGAAGTGGGAGATGAAACAAATTGACCCAGGATACAGATAGGATAGGAGACATCAAGATAGACAAGACTCCCAACAAGATGATGACAACGAGTCGGATTAGACAAGGCCTCACCATCACAAGAACAAAGGTGAACATTAAGCTCCATAGGAGTCTCAAGAGTGCGCTAATTACTAAGAGTCACACGAGCAAGAAAAACCTGGATATAATTTTCTTGAGAAATAAAAAAGGTATCAGAGATGGGGAAACCTCAATCCTAAGAAAGTAACGAAGAGGACCAAGACCAGACATAAGAAACTTCCCACCGAGACGGGCCTTCACAAAGGTAATGTACTAAATATCATCACCTATAATGATCATGTCATCAACATATAGAAGAAGAAGAGCGTGACAACGAGCAGAAAGGTGGACAAACAACACCGGATCATGAGCACTGGGAGAGAAAAATCAGTTGCAGTCACGATAGAGGTAAAATGCTCAAATCATGCACGGGGCTTGCTTAAGACCATAGAGAGAGCGATGAAGACGACAAACCATGCCATCGGGAATAGAATACCTAGGTGGTGGCTGCATATAAACCTCCTCACACAGCTCAGCATTAAGAATGGCATTCTTGACATCAAGCTGAGAGACGGACCAGTGGCGAACAGATGCCAAAGTGAGAAGTGTCTGGATAGTGTCCATATGGTCCACAGGAGCAAAAGTATCATCATAATCACGATCATGTTGTTGCTGAAAGCCAAAGGACAAGCTTTATAACGCTCAAGAGAACCATCAGAGCAAGTCTTAACCTTATAGAGAACCATCAGAGCGAGTATTAACCTTATAACCTCATAGAGCCACTTACAAGTGATGGGAGGAACAAGGGAGGAAGAGAAACAGGATCCCACGTGTCAGTGGCTGAAGTGCAGCAATCTCCTCCGCCATCACAAGCTGTCATTTAGGATGAACAAGAACATCGCGATAAGAGATGGGCTTAAGTACAACTAAAAGAGAATATCGGGAAGGAGAATATCCATCAGGAGGAGGACAAGGTTGAGCCCAAAGACTATAAGTCGGCTGAGAAGAGGAAGATGGCACACCAGAAGTAGATGGCTCATCACTGGATGCATCCACAACATGTGGATGATGACTATAATGGAAAGGAAAAGAGGGACAAGTAGGAATACCGGAGATGGGGACGGGGAAGACATTGATGCTGACGAGAAGGCATCATTAATGAAGGTGGAGACGTTGAAGATATCAGGGATGAAGGTGAAGACATGGAAGGTGGAGAATCATGCGACAAGGGAGGAGAAGAAATTTTGGGAGAGGACGGCGCCATATTGGCAACAATGGAGGGAGGAGGGTTAGGAATATGGGGGCAGAGTTGGTGGTGTACCGAGAAATTTGAGAAAAGAGATGTCCTCCATAGAAAGAGTCAAGGAGGATGGACGCGAGTAGAAAGGATGAGACTCATCAAAGGTCACATCATGGAAAATACACGTCCATCAACCGATAGGTTCCCAACACCGATAACCCTTATGCTCATCGCCGTATCCTGGAAAGACACACTCAACAGATCGAGTGGTCAGTTTGGTGTGTTCATGTTGATGAAGAAGAACATAGCAAACACAACCAAACAAACGAGCGTCGAGTAATCAGGAGAACGGTCAAAAAGATGCTCGAAAGGAATACCACCATGCAGAGCAGAAGATGGCTGGATATTGATGAGATAGGTGGAAGTGGATATAGCTCCAGCCCAAAAGTGAGGTGGAAGGGAGGCATCGATCATCATCGCACGCACCATCTCAAGAAGGTGATGGTGCTTGCGTTCAGCCACACCATTTCAAGCGTAAGCACCAAGACAAGAAAACTGGGGAAGAGTACCCTGTTCAGCTAGAAATTATTGCAATGCAGGAGAGATATACTCACTAGTAGAATCTATGCAAAAACACGAATAGGAGTGGAGAACTAGGTATGAACCATGTCAGCAAATTTTTTGTATACATATAAGACCTCACCACAAGAGGACATGAAATAGATCCAAGTGTAGCGAGTAAAATCGTCTATAAAGAGAATATAGTAGTGATGACCCCCTTTCAAAGCAAAGGGTGCTGGACCCCAAACATCTGAGTGAACGAGATCAAAAGGACGCTTGGTCGCTAACTCATTGTGAGGATAGGGTAGCTGAATCTGCTTACCAGGCCTACAACCCAAAAAATTCAATGCAGCGTTACCGGGGACATGGCCGAGAACACCACGGTGAACAAACGATGAGCGACAAGAACCACATAAATGGCCAAGACGATGATGCCATTGCTGAAAAGAGCTAGCAGATGGAGGAGCAGGGACCGCGAGATTGGCGGTGGTGGCATCAGAGGGAACACGAAGCTAGTCAAGCTCCCAAAGACCATCATGGCGTCGGGGCCAGCACCAAGCAAGGCACCTGTGCGACGATCCTGAACAGAACATGAATCAATGTCGAGATTGACCCTACAACTAGAGTCAACAATCTGACTACCTAAAAAGAATTGCATGCTATATGTTAAGGTACATGAGCAATAGAGGGAACATGAAAGGAAGACATGCTAAGTGTGCCTTGACTAGCGACAGGGAGGGGAGTACCATCAACAGTAAAAATACGAACAGGAGACTCAACAAGTCGAATGGAGGTCAAAGAGGAAGAATCATAAGGCAGATGGAAAGATGCTCCAGTATCAAGAATCCATGAGGATGTACCTGAATGAGTAGAAGGTGAATTTGTCGTGCCATGTGTATTTGCAACATGTGTGCATATGTATGTGTGTGAGATAGAGGGACCACCAACATGAGACACAGTGTGCATCTATAGCGAGCTTGAAGAGAGCCGGAAGAGTAGTGCTGCCTTAAGCAACACGCTAGTGAGCCAGCCCAGTAGCGTACTGCTTTGATCCTTTGTTTATTTTCTTGGTTATTTTTTTATTCTTGTCTTATTTTTTGGAATATTGCAAATACATATATTCTAAAACTGAATTTACCTAACATTTTAAAAGTGTTCATCATGCATTTAAAAAATATATTCATGCACGGTAAACAAATGTTTGTGCGACGTTACAAAAATGCATAAATAATGTAAACCAAATGTTTGTGCAACTTTACAAAAATGTTGATAGCATTATAAAAAATTGTTCGTGACATTTACAAAGTCTGTGACAAAAAAATTACACAATGTTAAAAAAACTTTGAGGGATTTAATAAAAATGTTTATACAATGGAAAAGATATTCACATATTTTTAGAAAAATGTTTCTTAACAATCAAAAAAATCTTCACCCTTTTAAAATATGTTCATGACATTTATGAAAAAAATAATACAATGTACAATACTTTTTTGTAATTTCAACATAATATTTTGTATCATTCAAGAAAATGTTCAATGTATATTAAAAAGTTTAAAATGTATTTCATAAAATATATTCAAATAATTTATTTGAAAAATGTTCAAAGTATATCAAAAACAATGTTCAACAAGTATTAGAAAAATGGTCAATGTATATTGCCAAAAATATTCTGCATGTATTTGAAAAATGTTCAATGTATATCAAAAACATGTTCCTTATATGTACGGAAAATGTACGACCTGTATTGAAAAAGTAGACATGTATTTGAAAAATAAAAAATAAAAAGGAGAAACCGATAGAGAAACACGTAAAAAAACCACATAGAAAAACTGATAAAAGAACAATGAAGAAGAAAAAAGGAAAGGAAATACCCCAAAAAAAAACGAAAAGAAGACAACCAGAAAAAAGGAAAGCTGGATCAGAGCACACCTAACCGAAGAAAAACCAGCACGCAAAAAAGAACGAATGCTTCCTACTCGCGCAGGAAAACCACTTGCTGGTCCGGCCTTTTCCAAGGATCACAGCAGGTGAGGCGCTGCTATATCTCACATATTGCGAGATATAGTATTCGATTGAGATGCAACTAGGCCCAACCCTGTAGGGGGGTGAGGTTGGCGGCCGCCCCGGCTATCGAAACTAAGGGGCCCCAACATGGGTAGTTAATCTATATCTATGTTGGCTCTTGCTTTTTGTGGGACACTGTAAGTTCTATGAAATTTGTGTACAATTTTTTGTCATTATTTTATTTAACTTTTACTTATTTATTTTCTTTTGCACGTAGTACCAATGCCCTTAATTCCTTCTACCTCAGAATAACATCTCTTTTTCTTTTGTTTTCGTTTTATTTTTAGTATAGTGTCTTTGTTTATTGGCAAGGAAAAGTGGTTGGCATGACAAAAACATTGTTTTTGTTTTATTGGTCGTGCTAGTGTTTCTAGCTACTATTGTTCTGTTGTTGCCTACGGATTTTTGGTTGTTAAAATTTTCTCCTATATCTTGGCACGCAACAATGGTTTGATGTTGCAATCGTGTCACACTACTTAATGTTGTACTCCATTTTTGTAATCGATCAACTTAATTATATTTATTCTTTTAGGGCAATATCAACACATTTAATTCATTCAAGCTTTGAACAGTATTTATTTTATTTTTTGTTAATTATTATTGAATTTCACTAGTTTACACTTGTTCTTGCATAGTATGGGAAGAGTGCAAGATTTTGTATAATCTATGTGCAAGCTTTCAATATGTTCTAGCTCCTACGTAAAAGAAAATAGTTGGACAATGTAGGATCTAAGTAACCGATATGAGGGGGAGAATGGAAGATTTAAAAATTTATTTGAAAATAGAAAGTTCTTCTAAGAAAACAGGGAAACCAAGAATACAACAAAAGCAATTTTGAAGAATTTAATACTTTATGGAAATAAACCTAGCTAGAGACATGCATGGTAAAACAACTAAGTGAACTAATAGAAGCAAGTTAAAGAGATAGAAAACTATTAAAATAAGCAAGTTAAATAAACTAGTAGACATTGTTCTTCAAAGGTGAAAACTGAGTACATGAACTTAAAAAAAATTACACAATAGAAGGAAAGTACTCGAGAAGTCTTCACAAAGAGGAGAGGGAAGAATTCTTTAGAAGATGCAAATTTCTGAAAGTAAAGGTGCGGAGAATTGTAACATAGATACTTGGTGAAGACAAAGGGATTTGTTTTCCCAAGTTTAAACTACTGGCACAATCCTACGTCGTGGTTGCAGACGCTAGCCAGTGCCCTGAAGACACACAGGCCTTCACATTATTCTTCCTGAGCCAAGTTCCTCAAAACTCGCATAATCCCTCGGGGTAGATCTTGTGGTGATCTTCAGACCGGTGCAAACTTGTTCCTCGGCTTGATCCACTCTTAAGATGCTTTGAAGAATGTCTAACCATCTAGAGGATACGCAGTCCTCAAGAGAAACAAGTCCAAGCTAGGATTGCTTAGATTCTAGATTCTTTGACTTCGGTGCTTTTCCTCACTTAGAATTGGTTCTAAATTTGAGCGAGGAGGGATGCTATGTGCATAACACTTGGCAAAATTTCTCTCGAGAAACCGCCTGCTATTTAGGGGGGGGGGTACTGGGTGCCGATATGACCGTTGGATTGAGTGCGCCCACTAACATATTGTTGCAAGATGTCACAATGGTCGGAATCCAAATAATCAAATTCCTTGGGTTTTAGAGAAGCTAGGACAACCTCATGGCAGGTTTCCTAACTCCTTGGCGAAGAATTAGAACTCAAGTCTTTTGAAGAATCTGCTTGAGCCGACTGCTACAAATCTGAACTGGAAAGAAATTTCCAAGTGTTCACTCACAATTTTAGATGAGTTTGATTGAGCACACACTCTTCAAAAGGCAACAAAAAAATTCAATGTTATCATAAAATTTTTAGGGGTTAGTCTCTGAACCATTTTGTCATCAATCTTCCAAAACCCACAAGGGGACACAAGATGCATTCATAGACAAGCTTGGGCAACCGCATAGCCACCCAATGTCATTGGCCAACGTGCATTGCATTCTTGTCTTTTAGGCAGGTGTCAGTTCCATAGTTTGGATCAAGTAGTAAGGCCAACTCCAGCGCGCAATCCCATCCTGTCCGAGTGCGTCCGTTTGGGGCAAAACAGACAAACCAGACAGCCCAGTGCGCGGGCGCAAACGGACTTTTGTCCGTTTTATGTCCGGTTTCGACCCATCCCTGGCCCAAGTTTCGGCCGCTTTTTCGGTGAAATGGACAGAGCACGGGCGGGCGGGACGCGCGCTCTTATCCTCCCTTGGCCCGCCTATCGGTGTCACAAAGCACCACCCCGGCGCCCCATTTCGCGCAATTTCCCCCCAAACCCTCCCACGTCCCGCCCACCACCCTCCCTGTCCATGGCCGACCCCCACCAAATTCTGGCGGCCAGGCCGTCGACCCGCCCGGAAAGGTGAAGAAGAAGACGGCCAAGGGTTCGAGGAAGCCGCGGTCAGAATGCACGCCGGCGGAGCTCGCAAAGTTGGATGCGGAATTGGCGAAGAGGAGGAACCAGAGGGCGGTCGTCAAGGGCAAGAACGCCGCGGCCAAGTTTGCCGCCGAGCGTGATGCGTTGGAGGCCACGCGTCGCAAGGCTGAAGTCGACGAGAAGAAGGACATCGTCAACAAAGCGCACGCCCTCCTCATGCTTGGCATTTGCCGTCCGGCGGGTTTCTCTGCAGCGCCCGTCTGCCCGGCGAGCACAGGCTCGTCGTTCACCAGGCCTCCGCACTTCCCCTCGCCGACGTTGCAGACCACGCCTTGTTGCCCGGTTTTCCTCCGCCAAGGTACGAAGGCCAGACCCGTTTTTCGGGGTCGCCGGACGTTGGCGTGATCGCGCCATCCACCCCGCGCCCCTCGATCGTCATCGACCTTAACGTCACGCCGGGGTCCAGCAGCGATGGCCGACCGTCCGTCGAGATTCAAAGAAAGCAAGCACGGCTGCCGTCTACGGGCTCCATGCCGTCGCCCCGCGTCCTGTTCGACGAAATGCCAACACTAATGCCAACGGTCGACGACCCCTTCTACAACCAGTTCATGGAGAATGTCATCTACGAGGGTGGGCATGGCGGTGCCTACGATCCCGACGAGACCCAAAGTCAGGATGGCCGCGCCCAGTACGTTGCCGATGAAGACAATGAGGCCCACGACCATGCTAACTACGACCATGGTGACTCGTGGCATGAAGATGATGACATCTATTGCGAAGGTGATGGTGATGAAGAAGAAGGCGTTTATATTGGTGGCGAGCCATTGTTCATCGACGAACTCACCCAAAGAGCAGAAGCACAAAAGAGGAAGAAGAGCATTCATATGGGATCATACTCACAAGAAGAGGACAAGTTGATTTGCCAAAGTTGGATGGAGATTAGCCAAGATCCGAGGACCGGTGCGCAACAAAAGGGACTTGTTTTTTGGACAAGAGTTCACAAAACATTCCATGAAAGAAAGTTGTTTGCGCCCTACCAATTTACGAGCGAGCGTGGCATCACCTCAGTTCAAAAGAGGTGGTTGTTCATCCAACAAGAATGTAACAAATATTGTGCCGCACTTGAGAGCGTTGAAGCACGTCCCATGAGTGGTCTCGGCATTGGGGACATGGTGTGCTCTCTTACCTTCCGTTGCTACGGCCACAAGACTTCGGCCTTCTATATGTTTGCATGTTCAATTGTTGTTGGTCGTGTAGGCATTTCAATCGTTGGAAGCATTCAAGGCTCGGCATAGTGACAAACCATTCACTCTTATGCATTGTTGGACGATCATCAATAATTTCCCTAAGTTTAAAGATCAATACCGTGAACTTCAAAGGAAGAGAGGCAAGAAGACGGTCGTGTTGGCCGGAGGTGGAGATGGTGAGGCGTTGAAGATGCCGAGGGGCAAGACCAAATCCAAGGTGGACGACGTACGTGATGCGTCATCCATGGCCTTGCACGAGACTTTGCACGGCATGATGTCCCAAAAGGATGTGAGGGACGAGAAAAGGCGACAAAGCAAGGACGAGCAAATGCATCCATACCTAGAGCTTGAAAGGAAGAAGCTTGAGATGGAGGAGGCGACCAAGAAGAGGAAGATCGACATGGAGGAGGCGTCCCGGCAAAGGCAGCTCGACATCGAGGCCACCAATGTCACGACCAGGCAGAGGCAGCTCGACATCGAGGCCGCCAATGTCACGGCCAGGCAGAGGCAGCTCGACATCGAGGCCAAAGATGAGCGATCATGAGTGTGGACTTGACCAAGATGAGCGAGAAGACGAGGAGCTGGTTCAAAGCCAGGCACAAGGAGATGTTCGACGCCGACGGCCTGAACTAGGTGGTCTGTTCGGCCGTGGCCGTTATTTTTGGAGGCTGGCATGGGTGCCAGCCATTGGGCCGCTGGTTGTGTGTCGGTGATAAATCTATTCATTTTGGGGGCTGGCTGTGTTGCCGGCCGTTGGATGTGTTGCCGGCGACAAAACTATTCATTCTGTAGGCTGGCTCTGTTGCCGGCGAGGACATGTAGGCGGGCTGTGTTGCCGGCGTGAACTAGAGCCGCTGGCATGAACTAGGGCCGCTGGCATGAACTAAGGCGTGGTTTATTCGAAAAGTGGCGTTTGAAAAAGGAAGCGAAAGGATGCGGCCTGGATGCGTCTGCGTGTTGGGCGCACGACCACTGCATCTCAGAAATGGCATGAACACGATCTCATTGCCCTACTCAAACGAACAGAATCCAAGCAAAACAGACGTCCGTTTGAGATCGTGCGCTGGAGTTGGCCTAATCGGTAAGAGATAACCTAGCTAGGCATTCTTTGTCGTTAGATCAGGGTTGTCATATTTGGCTTGGTCCAGCGGCATGATGCCAACATTATTCCTGTATTATTGCTACTGGGTAATAAGGTTAGTTGTTAGAGGAGGGACATCACGTGTGCCGATCAAGGTTTTTTTCTTCTGCTGCTTTTTCTTTTGGTGGAGCCAGGAAAACTGGCTTTCAGAAAATCTTAGATTTCTTGGATTTTTTTGGCCTGAAATTTTCAAAGGAAATTCAAGTTCAAGAAAAAGTCGCAGCAAAATGTACTATATTTGATAGTCTAAAAAAATGTATTCTGTTTAACACATAATTGGAACAAAACTGGTTCTCGTCCAAGTGGTCAGCACTATTCGCCTTCTTCTACCGTAGGTCGCGATTTCTAATGCTGCGTGCGACGCCGCTCGGCATGATTTTTTTTGCTTTAACCTGAATAACATTACTGGTGGCTACTAAACGCTCATGACATTTTTATTATGGGTTTGTGTAGATCTCAGTCGACTGAGACTTCGCGAAGTCTAAGTTAACTGACGTCATATGTAAACTGATCGCACGTTTAACTCTATTTAACTCCGTTCGCTTGCCTGGAGTTCAGTTTCCCTGTTCGTTATGTTTTGGCCTGCGTCGGCCTGTGTTGGCTCACACGTGGGCTGCTGCTGGGCTGTCTTGACATAGTCTATTTGTTATGCTTGTGTTTATTTTTTTTATTTTTTATTTGTGCTTTTTACTGGAATTGCTAGAACATTGTCCCGTTGGTGTACTGCGCAACACAGTGCAGCTCTTAATTTTTACGCTAGCGTTACTAATGCTCTGTTTCTTCTTTTCGTGTCATCTTGCTATTTTTGTTCTTTATTTATCATTTTATTCAAAAATTATTTTGAATTTTTAAATGATAAAGAAATCTTCAATATATCAAAGAAAAATAAAAACAAACAAAATGAAAAGAAGAACACAATTTAATTGTCTGTAACCGACGGATAAGCAACTATATGCGGGCGACTAGTGTGCAAATGTGTATAAATATTAGGCTGTCAAATATATCGGTGTATGTGTCAACTCTCCCAGCCGATGTACACTGTAGTGTGGCTCAAACAAATTTGATACATACAAAAAAGTGTAGTTGTTCTAAAAAAAGTGTAGTGTGTTTGTATTTCTCTGAGCACATATTTTTGACACAAAAAAGAAGGAAAATAAATTAAGAAACTATGTGCATCCCACGTGTGTGCAAATCGAGTGGCATTATTTTTTAGAAAAATATCCAAACATCACTAATTTAGAAAAGAAGCAATACCACAAATCCAAAATGCAAAAATAAATAGAAAGAAAAATAGAAAGTACAAAATCAAAATTGAAAAATAAATTCACATACTGGGACGCCCAAGCTCCTAGGCCCCCGCCCCGCCCGCACCCAAGTTATGCCCGGCTGCTGGCGTCGCTTGCAGTTGCATGCAAACTATAACATATGTGGTTGCACATGGGGCGCAGTGCAGCTGGTGGCGCGTTTGAAATAAGAAAACACCATTATTTAGAAAAGCTAAAAGACCTACAAGAATAAAAGTAGAAAAATAGAAATAGTGGCAAACATGCAACCACGGTAGGGGCAACACTTGCACTTGCGGCCTGCTATCCCCTCAAGTTAAAAGCGCCGCTAAGTTGGAGTTGCGTCGAATACATGCAGTTGAAGTCGGGTCGATACTTGTAGTTGTTTACCTAATGCGGACATACAACTGCTACCCCTCCCCTAGACAAAACACCAATGAGTTGAAGTTGCAGTTGAGGGAGACACTTGTAGTTGGGGGTGGGGAGGGGGGGGGGATAACGCTTGCAGTTTCATGGCTACTATCGGGCATGCATCTATTGTGACAGCCTGGTTTTTGCCCTCTCTTATTTGTTTGAGTTTTCATTTGAAAGTTTTTGAAACTTGGAGTTTTTGAATCTTTTCATTTGGACTTAAACACTTGGGCATCCTTAGCTTTCACCCAAGTGTTCACTTCTCTCCCAAACCATCATTTCACTTCTGATCCACCACAAAATAATCTTTGGAATATTTTTCTTAAATGAAAAATATTCATTTTCTTTCTAAAACCCTAAGCCAAATCTGTTTGCTCAAAAGCAACCCTAATTTTTATGGCTCAGAAAATTCTTAGATAATTCACAAATATTCTAGGGACCCTAGGGCACCTGCCTGAGCAAAAATATTTCATCACTTTTTGGAATATTTTTGCTACAGAAAATCTTTTCTGTTCTGGACAAAAATGGTGGTTTCTGCAGCAACTACCATTTTACTTGCTCCATTTGACCTGATCTTTCTTGTGCTTATTTACCTTAGTAACTCTAAGCTAGCCTCCAAAGCACAGCTTCAAACTCCCAACCATTTGACCACAGTAACATCACAAAGTTACTGTCCAGAAACTTACCAGACTTGTAAAATTTTCTCTACTGCACCTGGATCCAAACCAAACCGTGGTAAACTTCAAAACCACCGCGAACAACATGCAAGACGTGATTTTTGGACGAAGGCTAGCCTAAGGAGAGAGTTCACGCGGTGACCACGCGTGTCCATGATGCCAGGCATGCGTGTCGACGCGCTCTGGGAGCCGCCGAGCGCTCTGTTCGCGCGTGCTCGCTTCCCCCGCCTGCCAAACCTTGCCAAAACTCGCCACCATCATCGTCTCGACACCCTTAACTCCACCCTGGCACTCGCCGACGCCGGAGCTCGCCGCAGCGAGCACGGGCAAGGTCCGGCCAGCCCAACAGTGCGGAGCGCACTGTGCTCGTCGTCACCCCCTTGATCATGTGCTCGTCTCCGCTCGCCCACAGTGGCCGCGTGACCTCCATCCCCTTCTCCCCCTCTCACTGACGTCGCTCGTCGCCGGGCGCCGTGGACACGTGTCCACCGGCGGGGCCCGAAGCACCCTCGCCGCTCGCCTATATATAGAGCCTGTTGGAAATATGCCCTAGAGGCAATAATAAATGGATTATTGTATTTCCTTGTTCATGATAATTGTCTATTGTTCATGCTATAATTGTATAGTTCGGAAATCATAATACATGTGTGAATACATAGACCACAATGTGTCCCTGGTAAGCCTCTAGTTATCTACCTCGTTGATCAATAGATAGTCATGGTTTCCTGACTATGGACATGGGGATGTCATTGATAACGGGATCACATCATTAGGAGAATGATGTGATGGACAAGACCCAAACCTAAGCTTAGCACAAAAGATCGTTTAGTTCGTTTGCTGGAGCTTTTCTGAATGTCAAGTATCATTCCTTAGACCATGAGATTATGCAACTCTCGGATATCGTAGGAATGCTTTGGGTGTATCAAACGTCACAACGTAACTGGGTGACTATAAAGGTGCACTACAGGTATCTCCGAAAGTATCTGTTGGGTTGGCATGAATCGAGACTGGGATTTGTCACTCCGTGTGACGGAGAGGTATCTCTGGGCCCACTCGGTAAGACATCATCATAATGAGCTCAATGTGATCAAGGTGTTGTTCACGGGATGATGTATTACGGGAACGAGTAAAGAGACTTGCCGGTAACGAGATTGAACAAGGTATCGGTATACCGACGATCGAATCTCGGGCAAGTATCGTACCGATGGACAAAGGGAATTGAGTACGGGATTGATTAAGTCCTCGACATCATGGTTCATCCGATGAGATCATCGAGGAGCATGTGGGAGCCAACATGGGTATCCAGATCCCGCTGTTGGTTATTGACTGGAGATTGTCTCGGTCATGTCTGCATGTCTCCCGAACCCGTAGGGTCTACACACTTAAGGTTCGGTGACGCTAGGGTTGTTAAAGATATTAGTATGCAGCAAACCGAAGGTTGTTCGGAGTCTCGGATGAGATCCCGGACGTCACGAGAGGTTCCGGATTGGTCCGGAGGTGAAGAATTATATATAAGAAGTGTCGTTTCTGCCATCGGGAAGGATTCGGGGGTCACCGGTATTGTACCGGGACCACCAGATGGGTCTCGGGGGTCCACCGGGTGGGGCCACCCATCCCGGAGGGCCCCGTGGGCTGAAGTGGGGAGGGAACCAGCCCATAGTGGGCTTGTGCGCCCCCCCATGGGCCTCCCCCCTGCGCCTAGGGTTGGAAACCCTAGGGCAGGGGGCGCCCCACTTGCCTTGGGGGGCAAGGCACCCCCCTTGGTCGCCGCCCCCTCCTGGAGATGCATCTCCAGGGCGGCGCCCCCCCCTAGGGGGCCTATATAAAGGTGGGGAGAGGGAGGGCAGCCGCACCCCTGCTGCATTAGCGCCTCCCTCTCCCTGTTACACCTCTCCCTCTCTCCACAGAAGCTCGGCGAAGCCCTGCTGGAACTCTGCTGCATCCACCACCACGCCGTCGTGCTGCTGGATCTTCATCAACCTCTCCTTTCCCCTTGCTGGATCAATAAGGAGGAGACGTCGATCGTCCCGTACGTGTGTTGAACACGGAGGTGCCGTCCTTTCGGCGCTGGTCATCGGTGATTCGGATCACGGCGAGTACGACTCCATCATCCACGTTCTCCTTGAACGCTTCCGTTGCGATCTACAAGTGGTATGTAGATGCTCTCCTATCCCCTCGTTGCTAGAATACTCCATGGATATATCTTGGTGATGCGTAGGAAAATTTTAATTTCTGCTACGATCCCCAACAGTGGTATCAGAGCTAGGTCTATGCGTAGTTTCTATGCACGAGTAGAACACAAAGTAGTTGTGGGCGTCGAATTGTCAATTCTTCTTGCCGTTACTAGTCCTATCTTGGTTCAGCGGTATTGTGGGATGAAGCGGCCCGGACCAACCTTACACGTACGCTTACGTGAGACCGGTTCCACCGACTGACATGCACTAGTTGCATAAGGTGGCTGGCGGGTGTTTGTCTCTCCCACTTTAGTTGGATCGGATTCGATGAACAGGGTCCTTATGAAGGGTAAATAGAGATTGACAATTCACGTTGTGGTTTTAACGTAGGTAAGAAACGTTCTTGCTAGCAACCTATAACAGCCACGTAAAAACTTGCAACAACAATTAGAGGACGTCTAACTTGTTTTTGCAGCAAGTGCTTTGTGATGTGATATGGCCAAAAGTTGTGATGAATCATGTAATGTATGAGATGATCTTGTTATTGTAATAGGAATCATGACTTGCATGTCGATGAGTATGACAACCGGCAGGAGCCATAGGAGTTGTCTTTATTTATTTATGACCTGCGTGTCAACTTAAATCGTCATGTAATTGCTTTACTTTATTGCTAAAGCGTTAGCCATAGTAGTAGAAGTAATAGTTGACGTGACAACTTCACGAAGACACGATGATGGAGATCATGATGATGGAGATCATGGTGTCATGCCGGTGACGACGATGAACATGGCGCCCCGAAGATGGAGATCAAAGGAGCGAAATGATGTTGGCCATATCATGTCACTATTTGATTGCATGTGATGTTTATCATGTTTTACATCTTATTTTCTTAGAACGACGGTAGCATAAATAAGATGATCCCTCATTAAAATATCAAAAATGTGTTCTCCCTAACTGTGCACCATTGCTAAGGTTCGTCGTTCCGAAGCACCACGTGATGATCGGGTGTGATAGGTCCTTACATTCGCATACAACGGGTGTAAGCCAGATTTACACACGCAATACACTTAGGTTGGATTGACGAGCCTAGCATGTACAGACATGGCCTCGGAACACGGAGGACCGAAAGGTCGAACATGAGTCGTATAGAAGATACGATCAACATGGAGATGTTCACCGATGATGACTAGTCCGTCTCACGTGATGATCGGACACGGCCTAGTTGACTCGGATCATGTAACACTTAGATGACTAGAGGGATGTCAAATCTGAGTGGGAGTTCATTCATTAATTTGATTAGATGAACTTAATTATCATGAACTTAGTCTAAATCTTTACAATATGTCTTGTAGATCAAATGGCCCACGCTAAGATATGATGTTCCAAGCTCATGCCCGGGTCGAGAGATATGATGTCTCCGACAAGTTCTTTAGCTATAAGATGGAGGAGAATAGCTCTGTCAGTGAACACATACTCAAGATGTCTGGGTTGCACAGCCGCTTGACTCAGCTGGAAGTTAATCTCCCGGATGAGGCGGTCATTGACAGAATCCTTCAGTCGCTCCCACCTAGCTACAAGAGCTTCGTGATGAACTACAATATGCAGGGGATGGAAAAGACCATTCCCGAGTTGTATTCAATGCTGAAATCTGCAGAGGTGGAGATCAAAAAGGAACATCAAGTGTTGATGGTGAATAAAACCACTAAGTTCAAGAAAGGCAAGGGTAAGAAGAACTTCAAGAAGGACGGCAAGGAAGTTGCCGCGCCTGGTAAATCAGTTGCCAGGAAGAAGTCAAAGAATGGACCCAAACCTGAAACTGAGTGCTTTTATTGCAAGGGAACTGGTCACTGGAAGCGGAATTGCCCCAAGTACTTAGCAGATAAGAAGGCCGGCAACACTAAAGGTATATGTGATATACATGTAATTGATGTGTACCTTACCAGTGCTCGTAGTAGCTCCTGGGTATTTGATACCGGTGCCGTTGCTCATATTTGTAACTCAAAACAGGAGCTGCGGAATAAACGGAGACTGGCGAAGGACGAGGTGACGATGCGCGTCGGGAATGGTTCCAGGGTCGATGTGATCACCGTCGGCACGCTACCTCTACACTTACCTACGGGATTAGTTTTAAACCTCAATAATTGTTATTTAGTACCAAGTTTGAGCATGAACATTGTATCTGGATCTCGTTTAATACGAGATGGCTACTCATTTAAATCCGAGAATAATGGTTGTTCTATTTATATGAGTGATATGTTTTATGGTCATGCTCCGATGGTTAATGGTTTATTCTTAACGAATCTCGTACGTGATGTTACACATATTCATAGTGTGAATACCAAAAGATGTAAAGTTAGTAACGATAATCCCACATACTTGTGGCACTGCCGCCTTGGTCACATTGGTGTCAAGCGCATGAAGAAGCTCCATGCTGATGGACTTTTAGAGTCTCTTGATTATGAATCATTTGACACGTGCGAACCGTGCCTCATGGGCAAAATGACCAAGACTCCATTCTCAGGGACAATGGAGCGAGCAACCAACTTGTTGGAAATCATACATACAGATGTGTGTGGTCCAATGAGCGTTGAGGCTCGCGGAGGCTATCGTTATGTTCTCACTCTCACTGATGATTTGAGTAGGTATGGGTATGTCTACTTAATGAAACACATGTCTGAGACCTTTGAAAAGTTCAAGGAGTTTCAGAGTGAGGTTGAGAATCAACGTGACAGAAAAATAAAGTTCTTACGATCAGATTGTGGGGGAGAATATTTAAGTCACGAATTTGGCACACACTTAAGAAAATGTGGAATCGTTTCACAACTCACGCCGCCTGGAACACCTCAGCGTAACGGTGTGTCCGAACGTCGTAATCGCACTCTATTGGATATGGTGCGGTCTATGATGTCTCTTACAGATCTACCGCTATCATTTTGGGGATACGCTCTAGAGACAGCCGCATTCACTTTAAATAGGGCTCCGTCAAAATCCGTTGAGACGACACCGTATGAATTATGGTTTGGGAAGAAACCTAAGCTATCGTTTCTGAAAGTTTGGGGTTGCGATGTTTATGTCAAGAAACTTAAACCTGAAAAACTCGAACCCAAATCGGAAAAATGCGTCTTCATAGGATACCCCAAGGAAACAGTTGGGTATACCTTCTACCTCAGATCCGAAGGCAAGATCTTTGTTGCCAAAAACGGGTCCTTTCTAGAGAAAGAGTTTCTCGCGAAAGAAGTAAGTGGGAGGAAAGTAGAGCTTGATGAAGTACTACCTCTTGAAAATCAGAGTAGCGCAGCTCAGGAAAATGTTCCTGTGGTGCCTGCACCGATTAGAGAGGAGGTTAATGATGATGATCAAGATACTTCTGATCAAGCTCCTACTGAACTTCGTAGGTCCACAAGGACGCGTTCCGCACCAGAGTGGTATGGCAACCCTGTCCTGGAAATCATGTTGTTGGACAACGGTGAACCTTCGAACTATGAAGAAGCGATGGCGGGCCCAGATTCCGACAAATGGCTAGAAGCCATGAAATCCGAGATGGAATCCATGTATGAAAACAAAGTATGGACTTTGAGTGACTTGCCCGATGATCGGCAAGCCATAGAAAATAAATGGATCTTCAAGAAGAAGACAGACGCGGATGGTAATGTGACCATCTATAAAGCTTGACTTGTCGCTAAGGGTTGTCGGCAAGTTCAAGGGGTTGACTACGATGAGACTTTCTCTCCCGTAGCGAAGCTGAAGTCTGTCCGAATCATGTTAGCAATTGCCGCATACTATGATTATGAGATATGGCAAATGGACGTCAAAACGGCATTCCTTAACTGCTTCCTTAAGGAAGTATTGTATATGATGCAGCCGGAAGGTTTTGTCGATCCTAAGAATGCTAACAAAGTATGCAAGCTCCAGCGCTCCATCTATGGGCTGGTGCAAGCATCTCGGAGTTGGAACATTCGCTTTGATGAGATGATCAAAGCGTTTGGGTTTATGCAGACTTATGGAGAAGCCTGCGTTTACAAGAAAGTGAGTGGGAGCTCCGTAGCATTTCTCATATTATATGTGGATGACATACTATTGATGGGAAATGATATAGAATTCTTGGAAAGCATAAAGGCCTATTTGAATAAATGTTTTTCAATGAAGGACCTTGGAGAAGCTGCTTATATATTAGGCATCAAGATCTATAGGGATAGATCGAGACGCCTCATCGGTCTTTCACAAAGTACGTACCTTGACAAGATTTTGAAGAAGTTCAAAATGGATCAGTCCAAGAAGGGGTTCTTGCCTGTATTGCAAGGTGTGCGATTGAGCACGGCTCAATGCCCGACCACGGCAAAAGATATAGAAGAGATGAGTGTCATCCCCTATGCCTCAGCTATAGGGTCTATTATGTATGCCATGCTGTGTACCACACCCGATGTAAACCTTGCCGTAAGTTTGGTAGGTAGATACCAAAGTAATCCCGGCAAGGAACACTGGACAGCGGTCAAAAACATCCTGAAGTACCTGAAAAGGACTAAGGATATGTTTCTCGTTTATGGAGGTGCCGAAGAGCTCGTCGTAAAGGGTTACGTCGACGCTAGCTTCGACACAGATCTGGATGACTCCAAGTCACAAACCGGATACGTGTATATTTTGAATGGAGGGGCAGTAAGCTGGTGCAGTTGCAAGCAAAGCGTCGTGGTGGGATCTACATGTGAAGCAGAGTATATGGCAGCCTCGGAGGCAGCACAAGAAGCAGTCTGGGTGAAGGAGTTCATTACCGACCTAGGAGTCATACCCAATGCGTCAGACCCGATGACTCTCTTTTGTGACAACACTGGAGCAATTGCCCTTGCGAAGGAGCCCAGGTTTCACAGGAAGACCAGGCATATCAAGCGTCGCTTCAACTCCATTCGTGAAAGTGTTCAAAATGGAGACATAGAGATTTGTAAAGTACATACGGACCTGAATGTGGCGGATCCATTGACTAAACCTCTCCCTAGAGCAAAACATGATCAACACCAAAATTCCATGGGTGTGCGATTCATCACAATGTAACTAGACTATTGTCTCTAGTGCAAGTGGGAGACTGTTGGAAATATGCCCTAGAGGCAATAATAAATGGATTATTATATTTCCTTGTTCATGATAATTGTCTATTGTTCATGCTATAATTGTATTGTTCGGACATCATAATACATGTGTGAATACATAGACCACAATGTGTCCCTGGTAAGCCTCTAGTTATCTAGCACGTTGATCAATAGATAGTCATGGTTTCCTGACTATGGACATGGGGATGTCATTGATAACGGGATCACATCATTAGGAGAATGATGTGATGGACAAGACCCAAACCTAAGCTTAGCACAAAAGATCGTTTAGTTCGTTTGCTGGAGCTTTTCTGAATGTCAAGTATCATTCCTTAGACCATGAGATTATGCAACTCCCGGATATCGTAGGAATGCTTTGGGTGTATCAAACGTCACAACGTAACTGGGTGACTATAAAGGTGCACTACAGGTATCTCCGAAAGTATCTGTTGGGTTGGCATGAATCGAGACTGGGATTTGTCACTCCGTGTGATGGAGAGGTATCTCTGGGCCCACTCGGTAAGACATCATCATAATGAGCTCAATGTGATCAAGGTGTTGTTCACGGGATGATGTATTACGGGAACGAGTAAAGAGACTTGCCGGTAACGAGATTGAACAAGGTATCGGTATACCGACGATCGAATCTCGGGCAAGTATCGTACCGATGGACAAAGGGAATTGAGTACGGGATTGATTAAGTCCTCGACATCGTGGTTCATCTGATGAGATCATCGAGGAGCATGTGGGAGCCAACATGGGTATCCAGATCCCGCTGTTGGTTATTGACTGGAGATCGTCTCGGTCATGTCTGCATGTCTCCCGAATCCGTAGGGTCTACACACTTAAGGTTCGGTGACGCTAGGGTTGTTAAAGATATTAGTATGCAGCAAACCGAAGGTTGTTCGGAGTCCCGGATGAGATCTCGGACGTCACAAGAGGTTCCGGATTGGTCCGGAGGTGAAGAATTATATATAGGAAGTGTCGTTTCAGCCATCGGGAAGGATTCGGGGGTCACCGGTATTGTACCGGGACCACCAGATGGGTCTCGGGGGTCCACCGGGTGGGGCCACCCATCCCGGAGGGCCCCGTGGGCTGAAGTGGGGAGGGAACCAGCCCATAGTGGGCTTGTGCGCCCCCCCATGGGCCTCCCCCCTGCGCCTAGGGTTGGAAACCCTAGGGCAGGGGGCACCCCACTTGCCTTGGGGGGCAAGGCACCCCCCTTGGCCGCCGCCCCCTCCTGGAGATGCATCTCTAGGGCGGCGCCCCCCTAGGGGGCCTATATAAAGGGGGGAGAGGGAGGGCAGCCGCACCCCTGCTGCATTAGCGCCTCCCTCTCCCCGTTACACCTCTCCCTCTCTCCACAGAAGCTCGGCGAAGCCCTGCTGGAACTCTGCTGCATCCACCACCACGTCGTCGTGCTGCTGGATCTTCATCAACCTCTCCTTTCCCCTTGTTGGATCAAGAAGGAGGAGACGTCGATCATCCCGTACGTGTGTTGAACGCGGAGGTGCCGTCCTTTTGGCGCTGGTCATCGGTGATTCGGATCACGGCGAGTACGACTCCATCATCCACGTTCTCCTTGAACGCTTCCGTTGCGATCTACAAGTGGTATGTAGATGCTCTCCTATCCCCTCGTTGCTAGAATACTCCATGGATAGATCTTGGTGATGCGTAGGAAAATTTTAATTTCTGCTACGATCCCCAACAGAGCCCCTTCCCAACCTCCTTGAGCATCCTCCAGCACTCACGCACACACACTCCACGATCGAGTAGAAAGCCGTAGCCCAGCCGGGCAGGCCTCGGGCTGCCGTCCCCAAGCTCGAGCTCGCCGGCGATCCCCTCTGGTGGCCGCAGCAGCTCCAGCCCCTCCCAGGCCTGGGCGACCTCACCAGGGCCTCCGCCTCTCTCCGGTGAGGCCGTCTCGCCCGCTTGGAGCCCCTGGAGCGGCCTCTGCTCGCCGTCTTCCTCAACTCCGACGACCTCCTCGTTCTGCCTCTGCCCGCGAGCTCGATTCCGATGCCGTCCGACCACCCCTAGCCACGCTACGGGTATGGGCAGGTGCGCCTCGACCTCCTCTTGCCATCCCTCCCTCTCATTTTGGCCAAAGAGCCCTCGTCGCCGGTGAGAGCTCTGGCGAAGCCGCGGCCGTCTCTGTTTCTCTCTCCCTCTTCCCCCACCTGACTAGCGGGGCCCGCTAGTCAGCCACTCAGTACACGCGCAAAGCGGTACGAGTGGTGGCGCCCCTGGGCTTTACGCCTTCGACGTCACCCCCCATTCTTTTTCTTTTTATTCAAATTCATTTGAGTTTACATAACACTTCCAACAGTTATAATTTTTAACCATAAGTCCAAATGAATTGATTCTTTTTGCATTGTGTTCTTTGAAAGGAAATCTAACAGCTCATCAAAAATGAGATTTTTCTGAGCTGTTTAGAATTTCTGGTGAATTTCAGAAGTGTTCTTGATATTTTCTTTTTGTGTTTAAAATTATTTTCAGAAGGTGAGGCTTGTCTTGAGGATCACCAGGAGGCTTGTGAACCTCATCTGCACTAAGGCAAGCGACAACAACATTTTTATGATGCCATTTCAATATTTGTGATTTTCTCACTTGAATGAAATGATTAATCCATGCATTTAAATAATTATTGAGTTATTTGTATTCTGTTAAATGTTGGATAGTTGTTATGCTTGATTTTCAGAATAGTTGAAACTAGTTTAGTGGATAAAGCAAGTTAAGATTTATTTGAGGTGATGTTAGAAATAATTTTGTTATGCATGGTAGTTATTTTAGTTATATTTTTGCCTACCTAAAATTGATAAAAATTTGTTAGAAAATATTCTGTTAAATCATATTACTTGTTTTACAGAATGTTTGAACTTAATTTAGTGATAAAGAAAGTAAGAATTGTTGATAGTAAAACTTTTGTTATGCATATGAAAAAGTTATTGGAGTTGCTTTCTTGCGTAAGAAATTAATGAAACTTGTTGCAAAATATTTTGGTTAAGTTGTGAGTCATTTTGAGTTAGTAGAGTAGCGTGAGTTGTTGACGGTTATGCTTGGTGTATAGATGACATCGGTCATTTTTAGATGATGCATGTGTTTTTTTACATTTCATGGCATGCTATGACACCGGTCATTGTTAGTTTAAAGTTGAAACTGAAAATAACTCAACTTGAATACACCGTTGACTGGGCCATGGTGCCGCCGAATCGAGTTCTTTCCAGTGCAACCACATTTGCCTTTATGGGGGGCCTTGATTCGGTCCATTAACACGGCCTCTGGTTGGTGCCTCCATCTAGGGAAGGTTATGTCGTGTTTGCCCTGGCCTGGCAAGCAGACATAATCTTGTGTGCTCGTTGATGAGATTATGGTACCGAGTCCCCGAGTGGGTGTTTGACCATGGCGGTGGTCGGGGTGTCTTTGGTAGACACGGGGCCACCCAGGACCAGCCCGTTGGGGATTTGGGTCGGAGTGGCCGGGAGAGTGCTGTGACAATGGAGGGGTTTCGTCGGAATGCCGTTGGTCCACCCGAATGGGAGTGCGAGGCCATGGGTTCCGTGGTGTGGGTACAGTGTGCTACCTCTGCAGAGTGTATAATCTATCGATAGCCGCGTCCACTGTTACGGACACCTCGTAGTAGGTCCCACCATGAGTCAACGAATAATAAAAATTGCGCACTAAGCTGTAATCTTTGCATTGTCGAGGATGGCAGAAAGGCCATCGAGGAATTTGAGACCAGATATTGATCGTGGTTGTGATCGCCATAAGGATCACGAGTCATGTTGTTAAAGACCACGTGGGTGGTGTATTTTACCACATTGGTGGTGTGTTTGTGATCTAAGGATGATCACGGTTGGTAAGTTGTCCCGAGGGACGTTCGAGCATGATCACATCATGTTGACATATAGTGTTGCATTTTTAATTGGTTAAATATCATGATATTGTTTGTCATTATGATTATGCTTGTTGTGAGCTTGCAAGTACATTCAATGTACTGACCTGGCGTGTCATGCCAGATTTCAGGAAAGTCTCGTTGGAAAGGAGCGTTGTTCGAGTCTAGATCGTGTCCACATCGGTGTCCCTGTGATATGGAGCTTCCGCTACGACGTTATTCCGCTGCCACGTAGTTGTTTGGGTTGAGGCCCCTTTATGTTCACTAAATAATGTACATATTGTTCAGCCGCACCGAGTGTGCCGCTTGGCCTCGACCGCTTTTGTAATATGAAATCTGTTCCGCTAGCATCAATAAAGCGGTTGTTTTATGTACCAATATGTTGTGTGTTGCCAAAAGACATGGTCTCTGGGCTGGCAATGCAGGGTAAACCGGTCGCTCTGAGCCGGGGTGCCGCAACGATTGGTATCAGAGCCGCGCTGACTGTAGGCCACGCTAGACTAGGATGTGTTAACTAGACGCTAGGCGGGAGTAAATTTGAGTGCCGGTAGCAGTTATAGCTGGTTGTTGCATTCTAGTCATTTGATTATTATTGTTATGCTAACCTGCTAATGGTTGTGAGTGTAGATGGCTCCGGTGCCGTATCCGTGCCAGTTGCAGCTGATGTCGTACACGTCACCGCACCTTCTCCGCAACGTGTGGCGTTGGCTGTACCCTCATGGAGACGAACCAGTCTACTGTATGTACCGGGAGCGTCTAGCAGACTCAGTGTATGAGTATCACGCAGTGGTTACTCTGCGCACCAGTTCTGATTCCGGCTCTTACACTTGCACTTCTCGGAGCGGTTACACCTCCACCGCTTCTCAGACTGTCCAGTTTGCCGCATTTGAGGTCCTTGTCAAGCTTCGTTATACCGAGGTTCAAATGCAGCACCACCCAGGTTTCTATTACTACCCATCTCTGCACGACAACGGTCGTGTCCGTTTTCCTCTCATTGACCCGGAGTCTTATAGTGTTGCTAGCCACCTTGCTCGCTATATCACTGCTAGCTATCTGATGATCCACGAGTTGGCTCGACAGTTGACTCGTGCCCGTACTACTTTAGCCGCTACCTTGGTCACTACTAGATCCACCACTACTCCGTCCTCACTGGGATTTACCCCTTATGTCCCAGTTAGCTCTAGCTCCCCTATTTCGCCGGTTACTCCCCCGAGTAGCATAGGCATCTCGGTCGTGAACCCTCTCAGTGCTCCTGCCGAGTGGGTCTCACTTCTTGCTACTCCTACAACCCCGATGCTTCATCCTACCCCTGCCCCTGAGGGAGAGCCCTCGAGGCAGCGTCGTCGCGTTAACCATGTCAGTTCGGGATCTGAGACTGCTTCAGGGGAGGACACAGCAGCACCAGCAGAGCAGTAGTGTCTTTGAGTATTTGCAGTCATCTAGATGGTGTACGAATGTAGTTGTACGAGTCATGATGCTTCATGTATGAGAGTAGTGGAACCAGTCATGTTGTTTAATTTTCATGTATGAGTCTATGTATAATTATGTTGGGACTTTTATCCCCGTATTTTCTTCGCTCTTTTGACTTTTTCGAGATTTGTTGCTGGCTTTTCCCCAATTTCATTCTTGGATGTCTCTCATCTCGATTGCGTTGCCTTGGGAAAAATACTCAATAGGATGACGCGGGGTTGCCTCCCAACAAGCGCTATTGTCGGTGTCAAAACCGGCGGATCTCGGGTAGGGGGTCCCGAACTGTGCGTCTAGGCGGATGGTAACAGGAGACAAGGGACACGAAGTTTTACCCAGGTTCGGGCCCTCTCGATGGAGGTAAAACCCTACGTCCTGCTTGATTAATATTGATGATATGGGTAGTACAAGAGTGGATCTACCACGAGATCAAGGAGGCTAAACCCTAGAAGCTAGCCTATGGTATGATTGTTGTATGTTCTGTTGTCCTACGGACTAAAACCCTCCGGTTTATATAGACACCGAAGAGGGTTAGGGTTACACAAAGTCGGTTAGAATGATAGGAGATCTAAATATCCGCATCGCCAAGCTTGCCTTCCACGCCAAGGAAAGTCCCATCCGGACACGAGACGAAGTGTTCAATCTTGTATCTTCATAGTCCAGGAGTCCGGCTGAAGGTATAGTCCGGCTACCCGGACACCCTCAGTAGCCCCTGAACCAGGCTTCAATGACGACGAGTCCGGCGCGCAGATTGTCTTCGGCATTGCAAGGAAGGTTCCTCCTCCAAGTACTTCATAAAAGATTGTTAACACTAAGGATAGTGTCCGGCTCTGCAAAATAAGTTTCCACATATTGCCGTAGAGAGAATAATATTTACACAAATCTAATCTGATGACGTATTCCGTAGCATGACATCACACTACGTCCAAGCCTCTATTCGAATCGTTTTCACTTCCCCACCTCAGCACATTTTGCGAGGCGGTTTCCTTGGCACGTCTTGTCGAAGCAGAGACCGTGTCCCTCATTTACGGGATTCTCATCAATACGGACGTGGGTAACCCAACCGCGCCATTTATCACGGCGCTTGGGAGACAAGCGAGTTTTACCAGGCTGGTGGGGACGCATAGTCACATCCGCCCATATAAGGGGATAAGGATCCACCTTTTTACCTACGCCTTCTTCCTCCTTTGCCTATCCATCTTCCGCGCACTCGAGCTCCAGCGCCCAAGCCCGCACTTCCCACCTCAACCTTCTCCAGCCGTGTCCGGAGCGGGAGGCAAGTGGATGGTCTCCTCCGTCACGGAGGGCCATATCAAAAAGCTGAGGAAGGCCGGATACTTGTCTAATGACATCACGCACCGGCTTCCCGAAAAGGGGCAGCTCCTCCCCACCCCAAGGCCCCATGAGAGGGTTGTATTCCTTCCCCATTTCCTCCGCGGACTGGGTTTTCCTCTCCACCCGTTCGTCCGGGGGCTCATGTTCTACTATGGCCTGTATTTCCACGATCTGGCCCCGAACTTTGTCCTCAACATCTTGGCGTTTATCATCGTGTGCGAAGCCTTCCTCCGTACCCGCCCCCATTTCGTCCTTTGGCTCAAGACCTTCAACGTCAAGCCGAAGGTGGTGCGCGGCAACCAGGCGGAGTGCGGAGGCGCCATGGCGGGCAAGATAGCAAACGTCCTATGGCTCGAGGGCTCCTTTGTGGAGACCCTGAAGGGCTGGCAATCGGGGTGGTTTTACATCACCGAGCCGCGTGACCTTGAGTGGGTCGCAGCCCCCGAGTTCTGATCCGGACCCCCTACGCGGCTCATGTCCTGGAAAGAGACGGGCCTGTCGTGGGGCAACGAGGAAGAGGTGACTGGACTGCAAACATGCATCCAATCCCTGGTGAACAAGCAGCTCAAGCTTGTCAATGTAGTCCAGGTTATGCTCGTCCGCCGGATCCTCCCGTGTCAACAACGGGCCTTCAACCTGTGGGAGTTCGACCCGGCGCAGCACCGAACTTTGAGTAGGCTCTTCGACACGACGTACGAAGATGCCTGGAAGGTGCTATTCAAGGGTGCCGAGGCTTCCACATCCACTTCCGAGGATCGCGGATTCAGCACACAGCGTCAAGCTAGTGCGGTGAGTTATCTTTACCTTTTACAGGACATTTGTTTCTCATAGTTTGACTCTATGCGGGATCTAAACTCCCTTACCTTTGACAGGATTGGCAGGCGAAGTCCGGACAGATCAACTGTCCGGCTCCTTCGCCCGAAGACCCAGGTGACGCTCGTTTATCGAAGCTGCTAGTTCCGGCACCTTATGTGGTGCCGGAGAAGAAGGCCAAGAAGAAGGCCACGGGGACTCGAAAGAGTGCCTGACGCATGGAGGTGTCGGATTCATCATCCGACGTATCCGAGACGCACTCCTCCCATGAAGATGAGGAGGAGGAAGAAGAAACCTCTCCCCCTCCTGCGGGGGGAGGAAAGAAGAGGAAGGCCGCCCCAACAGGGGAGGCCGAAGGGTCCAAGAAGGGGAAGACCCTCCCTCCGGACTACTCCACCGACGCCAACGAGGGCGAAGAGGAGTGGCCGCACAGGGCCAGGCGCCCGGCGGCATCGTAAGTATTCGGACACTAGAGTAACTCATAGCATCCCTTTGTTGCACAACTTTTCCTTATGTCGAATATAATTATGCAGTCCGCCCAAGGCCGGGCTCGACGAGTCGTCGAGCAGCTCCCTGGATTCATCGGACGTGAATTCAGTTCCGCCCACTGCCTCCCCCCGCACTACGGACGACGCCGAAGTGGCGTCGCGACAAGCTCCGGGCCAAGAGGAGGTGGTCCTGGAGGAGCCACGAGGCAACCTCCCGGACTCCGGGAGTAAAGGGGACAAGACCCCCCAGGGCTCCAAGTCCGGCTTTGCGCCGGACACCGAGCCGGAATCCTCAATGGTTCCGGACTGCGGCAGGCGACCTCCTTCTAAGAGGAGTAAGCCTACTAAGCCGGCGGCCCCCGTCCAACTGGAGGCGCAGGACAATTTGCTGGAGGTGCTTAACGGCGCCTCCATCGACGAGGATCACCATACTATCATGAGTATGGTGCTCCAGAAGGTTCAGTCCGCCAAGAGCGGACTGACTGAAGCTTGTGCTAGCCTTCTAACAGGCTTCGAGGTAAGTAAAAATATGTAAAAATATTACCGCATAGACAGTAGCCCCTGATGCTCTGTTTGGCGTTTGGAAAGAAAAGCCGAATCGAGGATCTAATAAATTTTGCAGGAGTCTAACAAAAAATAGTCAATATGCGTGTGCAGGCTTCGCTGCTTGCGACCGCCGCACTGACTTCGGAGGTAGGCACCCTGAAGCAGGGTCTCGAGCGGTCCGAGCAAGAGCTCGGCCTTGCCAAGCGGCAGCTCGAGGAGAAAGAAGGTAAGAGATACCTTATAGAAAAATATATAAAAAGATGCAATTGCAAAAATGACAGGATTGTGCAGCTTATTGCAGGGGCCACAACTGAGGTGGCGACCCTCAAGCAGGCGCTATCCGAGGCCGAGAAGAGAGCGACCTCAGAGCGCATCGAGCGGGAGAAATTTGAGGCACGGGTCGGCGAGGCGCGGTAAGAGCTTCAGGCTCTCATGAAAAAACATGAGAGTTTGGAGCTTGACTCGAAGACGCAAGCGTCCGAGCTCACGGCGGCCATCGAAACTGCCAAGTCTGCCAAGGCCGAATCCCAGAAGGCCCTCCACGAGTTGGATGCGGTGAAAAAGATAGCGGCGGGTAAGGCATTCTTTATGCAAAGCAGACATATAAAAGTAAGCTACTTGTTACATACCCGAATCCGGAGCTCTCCAGGGGCGTTCGCAGATCTTCCCCGTAGCATATCCGATGCCGCCACGTTCTACCGAGCCGAGGAGGGCAGCTCGACGGAGAAGGTGTTCTAGTCTCAGTATGCTGAGGCCGGACACCCTGTGCCCCTGAGCGACCAGCTGAAGCAGCTGGTCGAGCTCCACAAGGCGGCCGAACAGGCCATGAAGGGCCTCATAGTTCGGCTGTGGCCTGGAGAGGCCCTGCCTGGGAGCTACTTCGGACTGGTTCAGCGGCTGGTGGCGGCCTGTCCAAGGCTTGAAGTCATCAAGCGCTCCGTCTGCATCGAAGGTGCCCGGAGGGCCCTTGCCCGCGCTAAGGTGCACTGGGGCAAGCTGGACGGTGAGAAGCTTGTGAAGGATGGGCCACCGCCGGGGAAGGAGCATCGCAAACCCGAGAACTATTATAAGGATGTTCTGAAGGGTGCCCGCCTTATGGTGGATGAATGTACCAAGGATGTAATTTTTGAATGAACTCGCTCGTGTTGTCATGTGCGCTGAAAACTTGTTCATGTGTGCTAAGCAATGCTTTTTTATTTTAAAATATTACTTTCTGTGCGGCCGTTTATCAAAAATTGAGAGATGGCCAGTCGTCGGATTATGCCCCCATGCCACTAGTGTTGGGGTGTTTGGGATAAACCTGAGCGCTCTTTTTCCCATGTTTGGGTCCTTCGAGGGAGGCGCTCAACACAACGAACAAGGCAATCGGACTATAATGCTTGAACACTCTCACTTAGCCATAGAACTCTATAATTTTAAATTTTGGCGAAGCCCCTAGTATTCGGAAGACTGAGTTCGGGGCGCTATCCACGCCTTGGCCGGACAAAGCCGGTTCCTCGCTCTAAGCGGCATAAGTCTTTAGGGACTCGAAAAACCTCTCGAACAGCGACCGGTCTCTCGCTTCATCATGACAGTGAGTTCTAGCTTTCTCTACTGAGGTGCTCAGCCCAGCTCAACTGGGGCACAATCGTAGTAGTTCTCCTAGTGCTACCTTAGCCGATATAGCGGAACGTAAGGTACCAAAACATAGGAGCCGGGCAAACCCAACTATTGACCCAAGACATGATTCGGAGCCGATGCATATAATGTTATAAGTTCGGGGTGCCGCACTTGTTAAAGTGTTCGGACTTCTCACACCATATTGAGGGGTACTGAAGCCCCTGGCGTATTTGCCGTACCACAATGTACGGCTGCAACATGTCATTAATGAACATATATTTGTAAAAAAGGTGATGCAAAAAATAGATAAAGACTATGCATTGTTTAAAAGGGCTGCGATCAAAGCAGAACGATACAAATAGCGCGATAAGCAAAAAGTTAGACTATTTAACATGTCCGATCCAGGGGCGGGCCGCGGAATTTATATGCAAAACAGGTATACTGCTCGTGATAGAGACCACCTGGGAGTCCATAATGCGGCATGGCTTGTCTGCTTCCGTGGTTCTTGCATCGTTTGTGCGGCAGCTAAATTGCCGAACAGGTCGTCCGAAGTATGGAGTCCTGAAAGTAAGAGAAGATAAAGAAAGAATTCGGCAGCCCCTAGTACGGTTTAAGCCATGTTTTGGGCGTGCCGTGATGGTGCCCCTTCCCCTGCGCCCATGGTATTTTGAGAGCGTAGTTATGTACGCGAAGCACTGGTTTTGCTATTTCGCGAGGGCTGGGGTTGAGGCCGCATTGCTACGCCTGCTCAGAACGTGCCAGGCGGTCTTGTTGTAGGTTACTCTGGGCGCTCTTGACAGTGTCCGGCCTTTTAACGGCCGGACTGGAGAACTGCCTAGAGAGGCTGCTTTGTACTTCCGCTGCGAGGGCCGCCGTGTGCTCCTCCGTTCAAAGGGAGCGTTCCGTGTTTCCATTGACCGTGATTACTCCTCGAGGGCCTGGCATCTTGAGCTTGAGGTATGCGTAGTGTGGTACCGCATTGAACTTTGCAAATGCGGTTCGCCCGAGCAGTGCGTGATAGCCACTGCGGAACGGGACTATGTCGAAGATTAACTCTTCGCTTCGGAAATTATCCGGAGATCCGAAGACCGCTTCAAGTGTGACTGAGCCTGTGCAGTTGGCCTCTACACCTGGTATGATGCCTTTAAAGGTCGTTTTGGTGGGCTTAATCCTCGAGGGATCTATGCCCATTTTCCGCACTGTGTCCTGGTAAAGCAGGTTCAGGCTGCTGCCGCCGTCCATAAGGACTCTTGTGAGATGAAATCCGTCAATAATTGGTCTAGAACCAATGCGGCGAACCCGCCATGACGGATGCTAGTGGGGTGGTCCCTTCGATCAAAAGTGATCGGGCAGGAGGACCATGGGTTGAACTTTGGGGCGACTGGCTCTATCACGTATACGTCCCTTAACGCACGCTTCCGTTCCCTCTTGGGAATGTGGGTTGCGTATATCATGTTCACCGTCCGCACTTGTGGGAGAAAACCTTTCCGTCCACTGTTTTTCGGCGGCCTGGGCTCCTCTTCGTCGTCGCTACGCATCCCCTTGTCTCTATTTTCGGCATTTAACTTGACTGCCTGCTTGAACACCCAAAAATCCCTGTTAATGTGATTGGCTGGCTTTTCGGGGGTGCCATGTATCTGGCATAAGCGGTCGAGTATTCGGTCCAGACTGGACGGGCCCTGAGTATTTCTTTTGAATGGCTTTTTCCGCTGACCGGATTTGTAGCCTCTGAATCCGGCATTGACTGCCATATCCTCGTTGTTGTCGCTGTTAACGCGGCGCTTTTGCTTGTTCCGACGCGACCTGCCACTTTTGTCCTTGGTATCCGAATTACCAAGGTTCTTGGTTAAGTTGTTGCTGCGAGCTAGCCAGCTGTCTTCTCCCGCGCAGAAGCGGGTCATGAGTGTCGTGAGGGCTGCCATAGATTTCGGCTTCTCCTGTCCAAGGTGCCGGGCAAGCCACTCGTCGCGGATATTATGCTTGAAGGCTGCTATGTCCTCTGCGTCCAGACAGTCGACTATTTGGTTTTTCTTTGTTAGGAACCGTGTCCAGAATTGCCTGGCCGATTCCTCTGGCTGCTGAATTATGTGGCTTAGGTCATCGGCGTCTGGTGGTCGCACATAGGTGCCCTGGAAATTGTCGAGGAATGCGGCTTCCAGGTCCTCCCAAGAACCGATTGAATCTGCTGGCAAGCTGTTAAGCCAATGTCGGGCCGGTCCCTTAAGTTTGAGCGGGAGGTATTTGATGGCGTGTAGATCATCGCCGCAGGCCATGTGGATATGAAGGAGATAATCCTTGATCCATACCGCAGGAACTGTTGTGCCATCATATGATTCGATGTTCACGGGTTTGAAACCCTCAGGGATTTTATGATCCATTACTTCATCTGTGAAGCATAGTGGGTGTGCGGCGCCTCTGTATTGGGCTATATCACGACGCAGCTCGAATGAGCTTTGTCTATTGTGTTCGGCCCGGCCGGATTTATTATGTCCGGAGTGACGATCCCCGTCACGTGCCGTGGGGCGCCCACGCGATCCGTAGATCGATCTTGTTTGTCTTGGCTTGTCCTCCAGTATCTCTCGCATGGCTGGAGCATTTTCCCGTGCCTTTGTATGTTTTGAGCGGCGCCGGGGCACGGCTTGAGTGGAGGGCCGAGAGGCCTCTCTGTCACGGCCACGAGGTGGCCGGTCGGCCATGTCATGCACTGGTGATGTAGGTTTAGGTGCTTCCTCCTCTAATCGGGGTAGCAGCCTGCGCTTTGGGTAACTCTTGGAGGGGCGTTCGAGTTCATACTCTTCGGCCGCAAGGACTTCAGTCCATCTGTCGGCTAGCAAATCTTGATCAGCTCTAAGCTGTTGCTGCTTTTTCTTGAGGCTGCTTGCCGTGGCCATAAGCCTGCGTTTAAAACGCTCTTGTTCGGCGGGATCCTCTGGCACGACGAATTTGTCGTCGTCGAGGCTTGCGTCGTCTTCAGAGGGAGGCATATAATTATCATCCTCAACCTCTCTGTCTGCCGCTCTCTCGTGAGGGTTGGCTTCTCCATCCTCCTGTGCTGAATCTTGCTGGAGGGGGTGTTCTTCGGCGCTATCCGGAGTATTATTATCTCCCGTGCCGGAATCACCATTTTTGCTTTGGCGGGATTTAGAGCGGCGCCGCTGACGCCGGCGCTTGGGTTGTTTCTTGGAGGTGTCATCCCCCGGTGTTCCATCGCCATCTCCATCTTTTGGAGTGTCCACCATATATATGTCGTACGACGAGGTGGCCTTCCAGTGCCCTATAGGTGCTGGTTCTTAGTCGTCTCCTGCATCATCGTCCATACCATCGATGTCTTCGGAGTCGAAGTCAAGCATGTCGGTTAAGTCATCGACACTGGCTACGAAGTGGGTGGTGGGTGGGCTTTGAGTTCCTTCATCGTCCGTATCCCAACCTTGCTGACCGTAGTCCGGCCAGGGCTCTCCTGATAAAGAGAGAGACTTTAGTGACTTCAGAATGTCGCCGAAGGGCGAGTGCTGAAAGATGTCGGCGGCGGTGAACCCCATGATCGGCGCCCAATCGGATTCGATCGGCAGGTGCGCGGGGGGCTGGGAATCCGGACAGGAATCCGGCCCCTCGGAGTCACGGGCCTTGCGGAGTGCGGGGCTGGTGTTCGGCTCAATCGCCTTTGAGATCACAGCCCCCGAGGCGGCGTCCAACCGCTCATCCTCGATCGGCGCAGCCAGCTCCGAATTAAGGGTCGGAAACGAAGCATGTGCGGCCTCCAGCGCACTGTTCGGTGGCAGAGCTAGATCATGCCCATCGAGACAGTGCGCCGCGCTCGGCTGTGGCTCGAATCCGTCGAAGATCAAGTCCCCACGGATGTCAGCCGTGTAGTTTAAACTTCCAAATCTGACCTGATGGCCAGGGGCGTAGCTTTCGATCTGCTCCAGATGGCCAAGCGAATTGGCCCGCAGTGCGAAGCCGCCGAAGACGAAGATCTGTCCGAGGAGAAAAGCCTCACCCTGGACTGCATCATTGTTGATGATCGAAGGAGCCATCGGGCCTAAAAGCGACGACACAGAGGAACTCTCAATGAAAGCACCAATGTCGGTGTCAAAACCGGCGGATCTCGGGTAGGGGGTCCCGAACTGTGCGTCTAGGCGGATGGTAACAGGAGACAAGGGACACGAAGTTTTACCCAGGTTCGGGTCCTCTCGATGGAGGTGAAACCCTACGTCCTGCTTGATTAATATTGATGATATGGGTAGTACAAGAGTGGATCTACCACGAGATCAAGGAGGCTAAACCCTAGAAGCTAGCCTATGGTATGATTGTTGTATGTTCTGTTGTCCTACGGACTAAAACCCTCCGGTTTATATAGACACCAAAGAGGGTTAGGGTTACACAAAGTCCGTTACAATGATAGGAGATCTAAATATCCGCATCGCCAAGCTTGCCTTCCACGCCAAGGAAAGTCCCATCCGGACACGGGACGAAGACTTCAATCTTGTATCTTCATAGTCCAGGAGTCCGGCTGAAGGTATAGTCCGGCTACCCGGACACCCCCTAATCCAGGACTCCCTCAGCTATCGTTTAACGCCCCTAGCTAGGCATGATGATTTCAATGATGCTCACATATAAGATAAGAATTGAAACATAAAGAGAGCATCATGAAGAATATGACTAGCACATTTAAGTCTAACCCACTTCCTATGCATAGGGATTTTGTGAGCAAACAACTTATGGGAACAACAATCAACTTGCATAGGAAGGCAAAACAAGCATAACCTTAAAATTTTAAGCACATAGAGAGGAAACTTGATATTATGGCAATTCCTACAAGCATATATTCCTCCCTCATAATAATTTTCAGTAGCATCATGAATGAATTCAACAATATAACCAGCACCTAAATCTTTCTTTTCATGATCTACTAGCATAGAAATTTTATTACTTTCCACATAAGCAAAATTCTTTTCATTCGGAATAATGAGAGTATCATAAGAACTTGAATACTATAAATTGTTTCCACATTAAAAGAGTAATGTTCAGAGAAAGGGTACTCATAATCATGACAAGTTTTATAAATGTAATCATCACTACTCTTTATAGCATTCGTTTTATCATAATAATCATCATAAGTAGCAACTTTGTTCTCATCATAATCGATTGAAACCTCTTCCGAAATAGTGGATACATCACTAAATAAAGTCATGACCTCTCCAAATCCACTTTCATAAATATAATCATCATAGGTAAAAGACATGCTATCATCATAACTACTTTGCATATCAAAACTTGAAAGGCTAAAAATATCATCATTATTAAACATAGCATCCCCAAGCTTGGGACAAACATTAATTGCAGCAAATATATTCTCAAATATGTCATCCTCATCAAACATAGCTTCCCCAAGCTTGGGCCTTTTCATATCATAAGCATAATCACTCGAATCATTAATAGTATGGATAGCACCAATAGTATAGCAATTATAATATTCTTCCAAGCAACTGCCAAAAAGATTTTCAAGATCATAAGGAGTATCATTATCTTCCCAATCATAATCATCACAACAAGCAATAGGCATAACGAGATCATCATCAAGTGTATCATCTTCATTTTCATGAGGCACGGCAATAATAGGAGCAACTTTATTTGGGAGAGATACCTTTTTACCTCTCTTCCTTGTTCTTTTCTTCTTTCTCACCACATCCTGTGTGGTTTCAATCCTCCTTTTGGAGCTCCTTATTAATGAGATTGGTTGAATAGAAGGCTCCTCCTCGTTACCTGATTCATCATGATAAATAATAGGAGGATATTGGGAGGTCTCTTCCCTTTCATTAGTATTCTCTTCATCCTCTATTTGTTTTCTTTTCTTTATGTAATTGGTAATATAAGGATTTTCAATTCAATTCACCGCACAATACATATAAATTTCTTCTAGATCAATATCGAGGAATTTCTCAAGGTTATATTCTGGAATATGCTTAGTTTGACGTTTCAATTCTTCATAACCCAAAAGCAAACTTAGTTCATTATAATGCGCAAGGGAAATAAAGTCATCACAACTTTTGGACACGATTCGGTCATGAAACAATTTGCAATTGATATTTAAATGACCATGTTCATTGCAAAGTTCACAAGTACGGCTAATATATCTTAAATTTTCAGCACTAACTTCTAGCCTTTCTTGCAACAATTTGGTTTCTAAGTACTTATGCCTCTTGCAAAATCTATCTTCCCTATTTGGTGTGTCCTTGCAAACCCAATTTACTCCACAAAAATTGACATGTTTATAGGAGGCATTTTCATCATAACTAGTGCAATCATCACTAGTACCATGGATATTCAAGGATTTCATACTAACAACATTGCAATCATGCTCATCATTCAAAGATTTAGTGCCAAACATTTTAATGCATTCTTCTTCTAACACTTTGGCACAATTTTCCTTTCCATCATACTCACGAAAGATATTAAAAAGGTGAAGCGTATGTGGCAAACTTAATTCCATTTTTTTGTAATTTTCTTTTATAAACTAACTAGTGCTAAAACAACAACCAAAAAGATTCGATTGCAAGATCTAAACATATACATTCAAGCACTAACCTCCCCGGCAATGACGCAAGAAAAGAGCTTGATGTCTACTACACAACCTTCTTCTTGTAGACATTGTTGGGCCTCCAAGTGCAGAGGTTTGTAGGACAGTAGCAAATTTCCCTCAAGTGGATGAACTAAGGTTTATCAAACCGTGGGAGGCGTAGGATGAAGATGGTCTCTCTCAAGCAACCCTGTAACCAAATAACAAAGAGTCTCTTGTGTCCCCAACACACCCAATACAATGGTAAATTGTATAGGTGCACTAGTTCGGCGAAGAGATGGTGATACAAGTGCAATATGGATGGTAGATATAGGATTTTGTAAACTGAAAATATAAAAACAGCAAGGTAGCAAGCGGTAAAAGTGAGCGTAAACGGTATTGCAATGATAGGAAACAAGGCCTAGGGTTCATACTTTCACTAGTGCAAGTCCTCTCAACAATAATAACATAGTTGGATCATATAACTATCCCTCAACTTGCAACAAAGAGTCACTCCAAAGTCACTAATAGCGGAGAACAAACGAAGAGATTATGGCAGGGTACGAAACCACCTAAAAGTTATTCTTTCCAATCAATCCGTTGGGCTATTCATATAAGTGTCACAAACAGCCCAGAGTTCGTACTAGAATAACACCTTAAGACACAAATCAACCAAAACCCTAATGACACCTAGATACTCCATTGTCACCTCAAGTATCCGTGGGTATGATTATACGATATGCATAACACAATCTCAATTCATCTACTCAAACCAACACATAGAACCTCAAAGAGTGCCCAAAGTTTCTACCGGAGAATCACGACGAAAACGTGTGCCAACCCCTATGCATAGGTTCATGGGAGGAACCCGCAAGTTGGTCACCAAAACATACATCAAGTGGCACATGATATCTCATTGTCACCACAGATATTCACGGCAAGACATACATCAAGTGTTCTCAAATCTTTAAAGACTCAATCCGATAAGATAACTTCAAAGGGAAAACTCAATCCATTACAAGAGAGAAGAGGGGGAGAAGAAACATAAGATCCAACTATAATATCAAAGCTCGCGATACATCAAGATCATGCCAAATCAAGAACACGAGAGAGAGAGAGAGATCAAACACATAGCTACTGGTACATACCCTCAGCCCCGAGGGTGAACTACTCCCTCCTCGTCATGGAGAGCACCGGGATGATGAAGATGGCCACCAGTGAGGGTTCCCCCCCTCCGGCAGGGTGCCGGAACAGGGTCCCGATTGGTTTTTGGTGGCTACAGAGGATTACGGCGGCGGAACTCCTGATCTAGGTTATGTTCTGGAAGTTATGCGATACGTAGGTATATATGGGTGAAAGAGGTACGTCGGGGGAGCCACGGGGGCCCCACGAGGCAGGGGGCACGCCCCCCACCCTCGTGGGCAGCTCTCGTATCTTCTAACGTGCACTCCAAGTTCCCTGGGCCTTATCCGGAGAGAAAATCACGTTCCAAAAAGGATTTTTCTGTTTGGACTCTGTTTGATATTCCTTTTTCTCGAAACACTGAAATAGGCATAAAACAACAAATCTGGGCTGGGCCTGCAGTTAATAGGATAGTCCTAAAAATAATATAAAAGTGGAAAAAAGCCCAAATTGCCCAAAACAGTAGATAATATAGCATGGAGCAATCAAAAATTATAGATACGTTTGAGACGTATCAAACATCCCCAAGCTTAATTCCTACTCGTCCTCTAGTAGGTAAATGATAAAAAAGATAATTTTTGATGTGGAATGCTAGATGGCACAATTTCATTGTAATTCTTCTGTATTGTGGTATGAATATTCAGATTCGAAAGATTCAAGACAAAAGTTCATATTGACATAAAAATAATAATACTTCAAGCGTACTAACAAAGCAATCATGTCTTCTCAAAATAACATGGCCAAAGAAAGTTATCCCTACAAAATCATATAGTCTGGCTATGCTGTTGAAGGAAATATGCCCTAGAGGCAATAATAAAGTTATTATTTACTTCCTTATATCATGATAAATGTTTATTATTCATGCTAGAATTGTATTAACTAGAAACATAATAGATGTGTGAATACATAGACAAACAGAGTGTCACTAGTATGCCTCTACTTGACTAGCTCGTTGATCAAAGATGGTTATGTTTCCTAACCATAGACATGTGTTGTCATTTGATTAACGGGATCACATCATTAGGAGAATGATGTGATTGACATGACTCATTCCATTAGCTTAGCACCCGATCGTTTAGTATGTTGCTATTGCTTTCTTCATGAATTATACATGTCCCTATGACTATGAGATTATGCAGCTCCCGTTTGCCGGAGGAACACTTTGTGTGCTACCAAACGTCACAACGTAACTGGGTGATTATTAAGGAGCTCTACAGGTGTTTCCGAAGGTACATGTTGGGTTGGCGTATTTCGAGATTAGGATTTGTCACTCCGATTGTCGGAGAGGTATCTCTGGGCCCTCTCGGTAATGCACATCACATAAGCCTTGCAAGAATTGCAACTAATGAGTTAGTTGTGAGATGATGTATTACGGAATGAGTAAAGAGACATGCCGGTAACGAGATTGAACTAGGTGTTATGATACCGGCGATCGAATCTCGGGCAAGTAACATACCGATAACAAAGGAACACCGTATGTTGTTATGAGGTCTGACGATAAAGATCTTCGTAGAATATGTAGGAGCTAATATGAGCATCCAGGTTCCGCTATTGGTTATTGACCGGAGACGTGTCTCGGTCATGTCTACATTGTTCTCGAACCCGTAGGGTCCGCACGCTTAAGGTTTCGATGACAGTTATATTATGAGTTTATGAGTTTTGATGTACCGAAGGAGTTCGGAGTCCCGGATGAGATCGGGGACATGACAAGGAGTCTCGAAATGGTCGAGACGTAAAGATCGATATATTGGACGACTATATTCAGACATCGGAAAGGTTCTGAGTGGTCCGGGTATTTTTCGGAGTACCGGGAAGTTACGGGAATACGGGGGAAGAAGTATATGGGCCTTATTGGGCTTTAGAGGAGAGGGAGAGGCAGGCCGCGCCCCCCCCCATTGACTAGTCCGAATTGGACTAGGGGGCGGGGTGGCGCCCCCTCCTTCCTTCTCTTCCCTCTTCCCTTTCCTTGACTCCTACTCCTACTACTTGGAAAGGGGGGAATCCTACTCCTGGTGAAAGTAGGACTCCTCCAGGGCGCGCCATAGGGGCCGGCCCTCTCCCCCCTCCTCCACTCCTTTATATACGGGGGCAGGGGGGCACCCCATAGACACAACAATTGATCCTTGAGATCTCTTAGCCGTGTGCGATGCCCCCCTCCACCATAATCCTCGATAATATTGTAGCGGTGCTTAGGTGAAGCCCTGCGACGCTAGAACATCAAGATCGTCACCACGCCGTCGTGCTGACGGAACTCATCCCCGACACTTTGCTAGATCGGAGTCCGGGGATCGTCATCGAGCTGAACATGTGCTAGAACTCGGAGGTACCGTAGTTTCGGTGCTTGATCGGTCGTGCCGTGAAGACGTACGACTACATCAACCGCCTTGTTATAACGCTTCCTCTTTTGGTCTACGAGGGTACGTGGACAACACTCTCCCCTCTCGTTGCTATGCATCACCATGATCTTGCGTGTGCGTAGGAATTTTTTTGAAATTACTACGTACCCCAACAATGGCATCAGAGCCTAGGTTTTATGTGTTGATGTTATATGCACGAGTAGAACACAAGTGAGTTGTGGGCGATATAAGTCATACTACTTACCAGCATGTCATACTTTGGTTCGGCGGTATTGTTGGATGAAGCGGCCCGGACCGACATTACGCGTACGCTTACGCGAGACTGGTTCTACCGACATGCTTTGCATAGGTGGCTGGCGGGTGTCAGTTTCTCCAACTTTAGTTGAACCGAGTGTGGCTACGCTCGGTCCTTGCGAAGGTTAAAACAGCACCAACTTGACAAACTATCGTTGTGGTTTTTGATGCGTAGATAAGAACGGTTCTTGCTAAGCCCGTAGCAGCCACGTAAAACTTGCAACAACAAAGTAGAGGACGTCTAACTTGTTTTTGCAGGGCATGTTGTGATGTGATATGGTCAAGACATGATGCTAAATTTTATGGTATGAGATGATCATGTTTTGTAACCGAGTTATCGGCAACTGGCAGGAGCCATATGGTTGTCGCTTTATTGTATGCAATGCAATCGCCCTGTAATGCTTTACTTTATCACTAAACGGTAGCGATAGTCGTAGAAGCATAAGTTTGGCGAGACGACAATGATGCTACGATGGAGATCAAGGTGTCGCGCCGGTGACGATGGTGATCATGACGTTGCTTCGAAGATGGAGATCACAAGCACAAGATGATGATGGCCATATCATATCACTTATATTGATTGCATGTGATGTTTATCTTTTATGCATCTTATCTTGCTTTGATTGACGGTAGCATTATAAGATGATCTCTCACTAAATTTCAAGATAAAAGTGTTCTCCCTGAGTATGCACCGTTGCCAAAGTTCGTCGTGCCCAGACACCACGTGATGATCGGGTGTGATAAGCTCTACGTCCATCTACAACGGGTGCAAGCCAGTTTTGCACACGCAGAATACTCAGGTTAAACTTGACGAGCCTAGCATATGCAGATATGGCCTCGGAACACTGAGACCGAAAGGTCGAGCGTGAATATATAGTAGATATGATCAACATAGTGATGTTCACCATTGAAAACTACTCCATTTCACGTGATGACCGGTTATGGTTTAGTTGATTTGGATCACGTGATCACTTAGATGATTAGAGGGATGTCTATTTAAGTGGGAGTTCTTAAGTAATATGATTAATTGAACTTAAATTTATCATGAACTTAGTCCTGGTAGTATTAGCATATCTATGGTGTAGATCAATAGCTCGCGATGTTGCTCCCTGTTTTATTTTTGATATGTTCCTAGAGAAAACCAAGTTGAAAAATGTTAGTAGCGATGCAGATCGTGAAGGAAATATGCCCTAGAGGAAATAATAAAGTTCTTATTTATTTCCTTATTTCATGATAAATGTTTATTATTCATGCTAGAATTGTATTAACCGGAAACATAATACATGTGTGAATACATAGACAAACAAGAGTGTCACTAGTATGCCTCTACTTGACTAGCTCATTAATCAAAGATGGTTATGTTCCCTAACCATAGACAAAGAGTTGTTATTTGATTAATGGGATCACATCATTAGATGAATGATCTGATTGACTTGACCCATTCCGTTAGCTTAGCACTTGATCGTTTAGTTTGTTGCTATTGCTTTCTTCATGACTTATACATGTTCCTATGACTATGAGATTATGCAACTCCCGTTTACCGGAGGAACACTTTGTGTGCTACCAAACGTCACAACATAACTGGGTGATTATAAAGGTGCTCTACAGGTGTCTCCAAAGGTACTTGTTGGGTTGGCGTATTTCGAGACTAGGATTTGTCACTCCGAATGTCGGAGAGGTATCTCTGGGCCCTCTCGGTAATGCACATCACTTAAGCCTTGCAAGCAATGCAACTAATGAGTTAGTTGCGGGATGATGTATTACGGAACGAGTAAAGAGACTTGCCGGTAACGAGATTGAACTAGGTATAGGATACCGACGATCGAATCTCGGGCAAGAAACATACCGATGATAAAGGGAACAACGTATGTTGTTATGCGGTCTGACCGATAAAGATCTTCGTAGAATATGTAGGAACCAATATGAGCATCCAGGTTCCGCTATTGGTTATTGACCGGAGACGTGTCTTGGTCATGTCTACATTGTTCTCGAACCGTAGGGTCCACACGCTTAAGGTTTCGATGACAGTTATATAATGAATTTATGAGTTTTGATGTACCGAAAGATTTCGGAGTCCCGAATGAGATCGGGGACATGACGAGGAGTCTCGAAATGGTCGAGACGTAAAGATCGATATATTAGACGACTATATTTGGACATCGGAAAGGTTCTGAGTGGTTCGGGTATTTTTCGGAGTACCGGGGAGTTACGGGAATACGGAGGAAAAGTATTGGGCCTTATTGGGCCATACGGGAAAGAGAGAGGGGCTGCCTAGGCAGGCCGCACCCCCCCAAGGCCTAGTCCGAATTGGACTAGGGGGAGGGGCTGCGCCCCCTCCTTCCTTCCCTTCTCCTTTCCCCTTCCTTGTCTCCTACTCCTACTACATGGAAGGACTCCTAGTTGGACTAGGAAAGGGGGAATCCTACTCCCGGTGGGAGTAGGACTCCCTAGGGCGCGCCTTAGAAAGGGCCGGCTGTCCCCTCCTCCACTCCTTTATATACGGGGGCAGGGGGCACCCCATAGACACAAGTTGATCTTCGTGATCGTTCCTTAGCCGTGTGCGGTGCCCCCTCCATGATATTACACCTCGATCATATTGTAGCGGTGCTTAGGCGAAGCCCTGCGACGGTTGAACATCAAGATCGTCACCACGCCGTCGTGCTGACGGAACTCCTCCCCGAAGCTTTGCTGGATCGGAGCCCGGGGAGCGTCATTGAGCTGAACGTGTGCCAAGAACTCGGAGGTGCCGGAGTAACGGTGCTTGGATCGGTTGGACCGGGAAGACGTACGACTACTTCCTCTACGTTGTGTCAACGCTTCTGCTTCGGTCTACGAGGGTACATAGACAACACTCTCCCCTCTCGTTGCTAGGCATCACCATGATCTTTTGTGTGCGTAGGAATTTTTTGAAATTACTACGTTCCCCAACAGATTGGATCCGTGATCTGAGGTTTATCCTCATTGCTGCACAGAAGAATTATGTCCTTGATGCACCGCTAGGTGACAGACCTATTGCAGGAGCAGATGCAGACGTTATGAACGTTTGCCTAGCTCAATATGATGACTACTTGATAGTTTAGTGCACCATGCTTAACGGCTTAGAATCGGGACTTCAAAGACGTTTTGGACGTCATGGACCGTATGAGATGTTCCAGGAATTGAAGTTAATATTTCAAGCAAATACCCGAGTTGAGAGATATGAAGTCTCCAACAAGTTCTATAGCTAAAAGATGGAGGAGATTCGCTCAACTAGTGAGCATGTTCTCAGATTGTCTGGGTACTACAATCGCTTGAATCAAGTGGGAGTTAATCTTCCAGATAAGATAGTGATTGACAGAATTCTCTAGTCACCATCACCAAGTTAGTAGAATTTCGTGATGAACTATAATATGCAAGCGATAACGGAAACGATTCCCAAGCTCTTCGTGATGCTAAAATCGACGAAGGTAGAAATCAAGAAAAACATTAAGTGTTGATGGTTAACAAGATCACTAGTTTCAAGAAAAGGGCAAAGGGAAAGAAGGGGAACTTCAAGAAGAACGGCAAGCAAGTTGCTGATCAAGTAAAAAGCCCAAGTCTGGACCTAAGCCTGAGACTAAGTGCTTCTACTGCAAAGGGACTGGTCACTGGAAGCAAAACTGCCCCAAGTATTTGGCGGATAAGAAAGGATGGCAAAGTAAACAAAGGTATATTTGATATACATGTTATTGATGTGTACTTTACTAGTGTTTATAGCAACCCCTAAGTATTTGATACTAGTTCAGTTGCTATGATTAGTAACTCGAAACGGGAGTTGCAGAATAAACAGAGACTAGTTAAGGGTGAAGTTACGATGTGTGTTGGAAGTAGTTCCAAGATTGATAGGATCATCATCGCACACTCCCTATACTTTCGGGATTAGTGTGGAACCTAAATAAGTGTTGTTTGGTGTTGAGCATGAATATGATTTGATCATGTTTATTGCAATACGGTTATTCATTTAAGTAAGAGAATAAATTGGTGTTCTGTTTTCATGAATAAAACCTTATAAGGTTACACACCAACGAAAATGATATGTTGGATCTCGATCGTAGTGATACACATAATCATAATATTGAAACCAAAAGATGCAAAGTTAATAATGATAGTGCAACTTATTTGTGGCACTGCCGTCTAGGTCATATTGGTGTAAAGCGCATGAAGAAACTCCATGCTGATGGGATTTTGGAATCACTTGATTATGAATCACTTGATGCTTGCGTACCATGACTTATGGGCAAGATGACTAAAACTCCGTTCTCCGGAACAATGGAGCGAGAAACAGACTTGTTGGAAATAATACATACTGATGTATGCGATCCGATGAGTGTTAAGGCTCGCGGCGGGTATCATTATTTTCTGACCTTCACAGATGATTTGAGCAGATATAAGTATATCTACTTGATGAAACACTAGTCTGAAACATTTGAACAGTTCAAAGAATTTCAGAATGAAGTGGAGAATCATCATAACAAAAATAAAAATTTCTATGATATGATCGCAGAGGTAAAATATTTGAGTTACGAGTTTGGCCTTCAATTAAAACAATGTGAAATAGTTTCACAAACTCATGCCACCTGGAACACCACAGCATAATGGTGCGTCCGAACGTCATAACCGTACTTTATTGGATATAGTGCAATCTATGATGTTTCTTACCGATTTACCACTATCGTTTTGGGGTTATGCATTAGAGACGCTGCATTCACGTTAAATAGGGCACCATCTAAATCCGTTGAGAATAGCTCAAGCAGTGAGCATGTGCTCAGATTGTCTGGGTACTACAACCGCTTGAATCAAGTGGGAGTTAATCTTCCAGATAAAATAGTGATTGACAGAATTCTCTAGTCACCATCACCAAGTTAGTGGAACTTCATGATGAACTATAATATGCAAGGGATGACGAAAGTAATTCCCAAGCTCTTCATGATGCTGAAATCAACGAAGGTAGAAATCAAGAAAAACATCAAGTGTTGATGGTTAACAAGACCACTAGTTTCAATAAAAGGGCAAAGGGAAGAAGGGGAACTTCAAGAAAAACGGCAAGCAAGTTGCTGCTCAAGTGAAGAAGCCCAAGTCTAGTCCTAAGCCTGAGACTGAGTGCTTCTACTGCAAAGGAACTGGTCACTGGAAGCGGAACTGCCCCAAGTATTGGCGGATAAGATGGATGGCAAAGTGAACAAAGGTATATTTGATATACAGATTATTGATGTGTATTTTACTAGTGTTCGTAGCAACTCCTTGGGATTTGATACTGGTTTAGTTGCTAAGAGTAGTAACTCGAAACGGGAGTTGCAGAATGAACAGATACTAGTTAAAGGTGAAGTGACGATGTGTGTTGGAAGTGGTTCCAAGATTGATATGATCATCATCGCACACTCCCTATACTTTCAGGATTAGTGTTGAACCTAAATAAGTGTTATTTAGTGTTTGCATTGAGCATGAATATGATTTGATCATGTTTATTGCAATACGGTTATTCATTTAAGTAAAGAGAATAAATTGTTGCTCTGTTTACATGAATAAAACCTTATATGGTTACACACCCAATGAAAATGGTTCGTTGGATCTCGATCGTAGTGATACACATATTCATAATATTGAAACCAAAAGATGCAAAGTTAATAATGATAGTGCAACTTATTTGTGGCACTACCGTTTAGGTCATATTGGTGTAAAGCGCATGAAGAAACTCCATGCTGATGGGCTTTTGGAATCACTTGATTATGAATCACTTGATGCTTGCGAACCATGCCTCATGGGCAAGATGACTAAAGACTCTGTTCTCCGAAACAATGGAGCGAGCAACTGACTTATTGGAAATAATACATACTGATGTATGCGATCCAATGAGTGTTGAAGCTCGCGGCGAGTATCATTATTTTCTGACCTTCACAGATGATTTGAGCAGATATGGGTATATCTACTTGATGAAACATAAGTCTGAAACATTTGAAAAGTTCAAAGAATTTCAGAGTGAAGTGGAAAATCATCGTGACAAGAAAATAAGGTTTCTATGATCTGATCGCGGAGACAAATATTTGAGTTACGAGTTTGGTCTTCAATTAAAACAATGTGGAATAGTTTCACAAATTCGTGCCACCTGGGACACCACAGCATAATGGTGTGTCAGAACGTCATAACCGTACTTTATTGGATATAGTACAATCTATGATGTTTCTTACCGGTTTACCACTATCGTTATGGGGTCATGCATTAGAGATAGCTGCATTCACGTTAAAAAGGGGCACCATCTAAGTCCGTTGAGACGACACAATACAAACTGTGGTTTGGCAAGAAACCAAAGTTGTCGTTTCTTAAAGTTTGGGGTTACGATGCTAATAAGAAAAAGTTTCATCATGATAAGCTCAAACCCAAATCGGAGAAATGTGTCTTCATAGGATACCCAAAGGAGACAGTTGGGTACACCTTCTATCACAGATCCGAAGGCAAGACATTCGTTGCTGAGAATGGATACTTTCTAGAGAAGGAGTTTCTCTCGAAAGAAGTGAGTGGGAGGAAAGTAGAACTTGATAAGGTAATTGTACCTTCTCCCTTATTGTAAAGAAGTTCATCACAGAAATCTGTTCCTGTGGCTACTACACCAATTAGTGAGGAAGCTAATGATGATGATCATGTAACTTCAGATCAAGTTACTACCGAATCTCGTAGGTAAACCAGAGTGAGATCCGCACCAGAGTGGTACGGTAATCCTGTTCTGGAAGTCATGTTGCTAGACCGTGACAAACTTGCGAACTATGAGGAAGCGATGATGAGCCCAGATTCCGCGAAATGGTTTGAGGCCATGAAATTTGAGATAGGATCCATGTATGAGAACAAAGTATGGACTTTAGTTGACTTGCCCGATGATCGGGAAGCCATACAAAATAAATGGATCTTCAAGAGGAAGACGGACGCTGATAGTAGTGTTACTATCTACAAAGCTAGACTTGTCGAAAAAAAGGTTTTTTGACAAAGTTCAAGGTGTTGACTACGATGAGATTTTCTCACTCGTATCGATGCTTAAAGTCTGTCCGAATCATGTTAGCAATTGCCGCATTTTATGAAATCTGGCAAATGGATAACAAAACTGCAATCCTTAATGGACTTATAAAAGAAGAGTTGTATATGATGCAACCAGAAGGTTTTGTCAATCCTAAAGGTGCTAAAAAAATGTGCAAGCTCCAGCGATCCATCTATGGACTGGTGCAAGCATCTCGGAGTTGGAATATACGCTTTGATAAGTTGATCAAAGCATAGAGTTTTATACAGACTTGCGGTGAAGCCTGTATTTACAAGAAAGTGAGTGGGAGCACTACAACATTTCTGATAAGTATATGTGAATGACATATTGTTGATCGGAAATAATGTAGAATTATTCGGCCTAGCATTAAGGAGTATTTAAAAGGAAATTTTCAAAGAAAGACCTCGGTGAAGCTGCTTACATATTGAGCATCAAGATCTATAGAGATAGATCAAGACGCTTGATAAGTTTTTTCAATGAGTACATACCTTGACAAGATTTTGAAGTAGTTCAAAATGGAACAGTCAAAGAAAGAGTTTCTTGCCTGTGTTACAAAGTGTGAAATTGAGTAAAGACTCAAAACCCGACCACGGCAGAAGATAGAAAGAGAATGAAAACCATTCCCTATGCCTCAGCCATAGTTTCTATAAAGTATGCCATGCTGTGTACCAGATCTATTGTATACCCTACCACTGAGTTTGTCAAGGGAGTACAATAGTGATCTAGGAGTAGATCACTGGACAGCGGTCAAAATTATCCTTAGTGGAATAAGGATATGTTTCTCGATTATGGACGTGACAAAAAAGGTTCATCGTAAAGGGTTACGTCGATGCAAATTTTGGCACTAATCTAGATGACTCTAAGTCTCAATCTGGATACATATTGAAAGTGGGAGCAATTAGCTATAGTAGCTCCGTGCAGAGCATTGTTGACATAGAAATTTGCAAAATACATACGGATCTGAATATGGCAGACCCGTTGACTAAACTTCTCTCACAGGAAAAACATGATCACACCTTAGTACTCTTTGGGTGTTAATCACATAGCGATGTGAACTAGATTATTGACTCTAGTAAACCCTTTGGGTGTTGTTCACATGACGATGTGAACTATGGGTGTTAATCACATGGTGATGTGAACTATTAGTGTTGAATCACATGGCGATGTGAACTAGATTATTGACTCTAGTGCAAGTGGGAGACTGAAGGAAATATGCCCTAGAGGCAATAATAAAGTTATTATTTATTTCCTTATATCATGATAAATGTTTATTATTCATGCTAGAATTGTGTTAACTGGAAACATAATACATGTGTGAATACATAGACAAACAGAGTGTCACTAGTATGCTTCTACTTGACTAGCTCGTTGATCAAAGATGGTTATGTTTCCTAACCAAAGACATGTGTTGTCATTTTATTAACGAGATCACATCATTAGGAGAATGATGTGATTGACATGACCCATTCCATTAGCTTAGCACCCGATCGTTTAGTATGTTGCTATTGCTTTCTTTATGACTTATACATGTTCCTATGACTATGAGATTATGCAACTCCCGTTTGCCGGAGGAACACTTTGTGTGCTACCAAACGTCACAACGTAATTGGGTGATTATAAAGGAGCTCTACAGGTGTCTCCGAAGGTACATGTTGGGTTGGCGTATTTCGAGATTAGGATTTGTCATTTCGATTGTCGGAGAGGTATCTCTGGGCCCTCTCGATAATGCACATCACATAAGCCTTCCAAGCATTGCAACTAATGAGTTAGTTGTGAGATGATGTATTACGAAACGAGTAAAGAGACTTGTCGGTAATGAGATTGAACTAGGTATTAAGATACCGACGATCGAATCTCGGGCAAGTAACGTACCGATGACAAAGGGAACGCCGTATGTTGTTATGCGGTCTGACCGATAAAGATCTTCGTAGAATATGTAGGAGCCAATATGAGCATCCAGGTTCCGCTATTGGTTATTGACTGGAGACGTGTCTTGGTCATGTCTACATTGTTCTCGAACCCGTAGGGTCCGCACGCTTAAGGTTTCGATGACAGTTATATTATGATTTTGTGAGTTTTGATGTACCTAAGGAGTTCGGAGTCCCGGATGAGATCGGGGACATGACAAGGAGTCTCGAAATGGTCGAGACGTAAAGATCGATATATTGGACGACTATATTCGGACATCGGAAAGGTTCTGAGTGGTTCTGGTATTTTTGGAGTACCGGGGAGTTACGGGAATACGGGGGAAGAAGTATATGGGCCTTATTGGGCTTTAGAGGAGAGGGAGAGGCAGGCCGCGCGCCCCCCCATTGACTAGTCCGAATTGGACTAGGGGGAGGGGCGGCGCCCCCTCCTTCCTTCTCTTCCCTCTTCCCTTTCCTTGACTCCTACTCCTACTACTTGGAAAGGGGGGAATCCTACTCCCGGTGAGAGTAGGACTCCTCCAGGGCGCGCCATAGGGGCCGGCCCTCTCCCCCCTCCTCCACTCCTTTATATACGGGGGCAGGGGGGAACCCCATAGACACAACAATTGATCCTTGAGATCTCTTAGCCGTGTGTGGTGCCCGCCTCCACCATAATCCTCGATAATATTGTGGCGGTGCTTAGGCGAAGCCCTGCGACGGTAGAACATCAAGATCGTCACCATGCCGTCGTGCTGACGGAACTCATCCCCGATACTTTGCTGGATCGGAGTCCGGGGATTGTCATCGAGCTGAACGTGTGCTAGAACTCGGAGGTACCGTAGTTTCGGTGCTTGATCGGTCGGGCCATGAAGACGTACGACTACATCAACCGCGTTGTTATAACGCTTCCGCTTTCGGTCTACAAGGGTACATGGACAACACTCTCCCCTCTCGTTGCTATGCATCACCATGATCTTGCGTGTGCGTAGGAATTTTTTTGAAATTACTACGTTCCCCAACAGCTCTATCTTCACCACACAAAGTATTCAAATCATGCACAACCCCGATGACAAGCCAAGCAATTGTTGCATACTTTTGACATTCTCAAAACTTTTTCAATCTTCACGCAATACATGAGCGTGAGCCATGGATATAGCGGTATATGTGGAATAGAATGGTGGTTGTGGATAAGACAAAAAGGAGAAGATAGTCTCACATCAACTAGGCGTATCAACGGGCTATGGAGATGCCCATCAATAGATATCAATGTGAGTGAGTAGGGATTGCCATGCAATGGAAGCACTAGAGCTATAAGTATATGAAAGCTCAAAAAAATAAACTAAGTGGGTGTGTATCCAACTCGCTTGCTCACGAAGACCTAGGGCAATTTGAGGAAGCTCATCATTGGAATATACAAGCCAAGTTCTATAATGAAAAATTCCCACTAGTATATGAAAGTGATGTTGGGGAACGTAGTAATTTCAAAAAAATTCCTACGCACACGCAAGATCATGGTGATGCATAGCAACGAGAGGGGAGAGTGTTGTCTACGTACCCTCATAGACCGAAGCAGAAGCATTGACGCAACGTAGAGGAAGTAGTTGTACGTCTTCCCGGTCCAACCGATCCAAGCACCGTTACTCCGGTACCTCCGAGTTCTTAGCACACGTTCAGCTCAATGACGCTCCCCGGGCTCTGATCCAGCAAAGCTTCGGGGAGGAGTTCCGTCAGCACGACGGCGTGGTGACGATCTTGATGTTCAACTGTCGCAGGGCTTCGCCTAAGCACCGCTACAATATGACCCAGGTGGAATATGGTGGAGGGGGGCACCGCACACGGCTAAGGAACGATCACGAAGATCAACTTGTGTGTCATGGGGTGCCCCCCTGCCCCCGTATATAAAGGAGCAAGGGGGAGGAGGTTGGCCCTAGGAGGGGCGCGCCAGGGAGTAGGATTCCTACTCCTAGTTGGAGTAGGTTTCCTCCTTTCCTAGTCCAACTAGGTCAAGGGGGAAAGAGGGGAAGATGGGAAGGAAGGGAGAAAGGGGCCGCGCCCCAAACCCCTTGTCCAATTCAGACTGGGCTTGGGAGGGGCGTGCGCCACCTCCTGGTCCTTCCCACTAAGGCCCATCAAGGCCCATTGATTCTTCCTCGTATTCCCGTAACTCCCCGGTACCTCCGAAAATACCCGAATCACTCGGAACCTTTCCGATGTCCGAATATAGTCGTCCAATATATCGATCTTTATGTCTCGACCATTTCGAGGCTCCTCGTCATGTCCCTGATCTCATCCGGGACTCCGAACTCCTTCGGTACATCAAAACTCATAAACTCGTAATATAACTGTCATCGAAACCTTAAGCGTGCGGACCCTACGGTTCGAGAACAACGTAGACATGACCGAGACACGTCTCCGGTCAATAACCAATAGCGGAACCTGGATGCTCATATTAGCTCCTACATATTCTACGAAGATCTTTATCGGTCAGACCGCATAACAACATACGTTGTTCCCTTTGTCATCGGTATGTCACTTGCCCGAGATTCGATCGTCGGTATCCAATACCTAGTTCAATCTCGTTACCGGCAAGTCTCTTTACTCGTTCCGTAATACATCATCGCACAACTAACACATTAGTTGCAATGCTTGCAAGGCTTATGTGATGTGCATTACCGAGAGGGCCCAGAGATACCTCTCCGACAATCGGAGTGACAAATCCTAATCTCGAAATACGCCAACCCAACATGTACCTTTGGAGACACCTGTAGAGCTCCTTTATAATCACCCAGTTACGTTGTGACGTTTGGTAGCACACAAAGTGTTCCTTCGGCAAACGGGAGTTGCATAATCTCATAGTTATAGGAACATGTATAAGTCATGAAGAAAGCAATAGCAACATACTAAACGATCGGGTGCTAAGCTAACGAATGGGTCATGTCAATCAGATCATTCAACTAATGATGTGACCTCGTTAATCAAATAACAACTCTTTGTTCATGGTTAGGAAACATAACCATCTTTGATTAACGAGCTAGTCAAGTAGAGGCATACTAGTGACACTCTGTTTGTCTATGTATTCACACATGTATTATGTTTCCGGTTAATACAATTCTAGCATGAATAATAAACATTTATCATGAAATAAGGAAATAAATAATAACTTTATTATTGCCTCTAGGGCATATTTCCTTCAGTCTCCCACTTGCACTAGAGTCAATAATCTAGTTCACATCGCCATGTGATTTACCAGCAATAGTTCACATCACCATGTGATTAACACCCATAGTTCACATCGATATGTGATCAACACCCAAAGGGTTTACTAGAGTCAGTAATCTAGTTCACATCGCTATGTGATTAACACCCAAAGAGTACTAAGGTGTGATCATGTTTTGCTTGTGAGAGAAGCTTAGTCAACGGGTCTGCCAAAATTCAGATCCGTATGTATTTTGCAAATTTCTATGTCTACAATGCTCTGCATGGAGCTACTTTAGCTAATTGCTCCCACTTTCAATGTGTATCTAGATTGAGACTTAGAGTCATCTAGATTAGTGTCAAAACTTGCATCGACGTAACCTTTTACGACGAACCTTTTTGTCACGTCCATAATCGAGAAATATATCCTTATTTTACTAAGGATAATTTTGATCGATGTCCAGTGATCTACTTCCTAGATCACTATTGTACTCCCTTGCTTAACACAGTGTAGGGTATACAATAGATCTGGTACATAGCATGGCATACTTTATAGAATCTATGGCTGAGGCATAGGGAATGACTTTCATTCTCTTTCTATCATCTGCCGTGGTCGGGCTTTGAGTCTTACTCAATTTCACACCTTGTAATACAGGCAAGAACTCTTTCTTTGACTGTTCCATTTTGAACTACTTCAAAATCTTGTCAAGGTATGTACTTATTGAAAAACTTATCAAGCGTCTTGATCTATCTCTATAGATCTTGATGCTCAATATGTAAGCAGCTTCACCGAGGTCCTTCTTCGAAAAACTCCTTTCAAATACTCCTTTATGCTTCACAGAATAATTCTACATTATTTCCGATCAACAATATGTCATTTACATATACTTATCAGAAATGCTGTAGTGCTCCCACTCACTTTCTTGTAAATACAGGCTTCACCGCAAGTCTGTATAAAACTATATGCTTTGATCAACTTATCAAAGCGTATATTCCAACTCCGAGATGCTTGCACCAGTCCATAGATGGATCGCTGGAGCTTGCATATTTTGTTAACACCTTTAGGATCGACAAAACCTTCTAGTTGCATCATATACAACTCTTCTTTAATAAATCCATTGAGGAACGCAGTTTTGTTTATCCATTTGCCAGATTTCATAAAATGCGGCAATTGCTAACATGATTCGGACAGACTTAAGCATAGATACGAGTGAGAAACTCTCATCGTAGTCAACACCTTGAACTTGTCGAAAAACCTTTTGCGACAATTCTAGCTTTGTAGATAGTAACACTACTATCAGCGTATGTCTTCCTCTTGAAGATCCATTTATTTTCTATGGCTTGCCGATCATCGGGCAAATCCATCAAAGTCCTTACTTTGTTCTCATACATGGATCATATCTCAGATTTCATGGCCTCAAACCATTTCGCGGAATCTGGGCTCATCATCGCTTCCTCATAGTTCGTAGGTTCGTCATGGTCAAGTAACATGACCTCCAGAATAGGATTACCGTACCACTCTGGTGCGTATCTCACTCTGGTTGACCTATGAGGTTTGGTAGTAACTTGATCCGAAGTTACATGATCGTCATCATTATATTCCTCACTAATTGGTGTAGTAGTCACAGGAACAGATTTCTGTGATGAACTACTTTCCAATAAGGGAGCAGGTACAGTTACCTTATCAAGTTCTACTTTCCTCCCACTCACTTCTTTCGAGAGAAACTCCTTCTCTAGAAAGGATCCATTTTTAGCAACGAATGTCTTGCCTTTGGATCTGTGATAGAAGGTGTACCCAACAGTCTCCTTTGGGTATCCTATGAAGAAATATTTCTCCGATTTGGGTTTGAGCTTATCAGGATGAAACTTTTTCATATAAGCATCACAACCCCAAACTTTAAGAAACGACAACTTTGGTTTCTTGCCAAACCACAGTTCAGATTGTGTCGTCTCAACGGATTTAGATGGTGCCCTATTTAACGTGAATGCAGTTGTCTCAAATGCATAACCCCAAAACGATAGTGGTAAATCGGTAAGAAACATCATAGATTGCACTATATCCAATAAAGTACGGTTATGACGTTCGGACACACCATTATGCTGTGGTGTTCCAGGTGGCATGAGTTTGTGAAACTATTCCACATTGTTTTAATTGAAGGCCAAACTCGTAACTCAAATAATCGTCTCCGTGGTCAGATTGTAGAAACTTTATTTTTCTTGTCACGATGATTTTCCACTTCACTCTGAAATTCTTTGAACTTTTCAAATGTTTCAGACTTATGTTTCATCAAGTAGATATACTCATATCTACTTAAATCATCTGTGAAGGTTAGAAAATAATGATACTTGTCGCGAGCTTTAATATTCATCGGACCACATACATCAGTATGTATGATTTCCAACAAATCTGTTGCTCGCTCCATTGTTCCGGAGAACGGCGTTTTAGTCATCTTGCCCAAGAGACATGGTTCGCAAGCATCAAGTGATTCATAATCAAGTGATTCCAAAATCCCATCAGCATGGAGTTTCTTCATGCGCTTTACACCAATATGACCTAAACAGCAGTGCCACAAATAAGTTGCACTATCATTATTAACTTTGCATCTTTTGGCTTCAATATTATGAATATGTGTATCACTACGATCGAGATCCAACAAACCATTTTGTTGGTGTGTATAACCATAGAAGGTTTTATTCATGTAAACAGAACAACAAGTTATTCTCTTACTTAAATGAATAACCGTCTTGTAATAAACATGATCAAATCATATTTATGCTCAACGCAATACCAAATAACACTTATTTAGGTTCAACACTAATCCGTAAAGTATAGTGAGTGTGCGATGATGATCATATCAATCTTGGAACCACTTCCAGCACACATCGTCACTTCACTCTTAACTAGTCTTTGTTCATTCTGCAACTCCCGTTTCGAGTTACTAATCTTAGCAACTGAACCAGCATCAAATGCCGAGGGGTTGCTATAAACACTAGTAAAGTACACATCAATAACATGTATATCCAATATACCTTTGTTCAATTTGCCATCCTTCTTATCCACCAATCACTTGGGGTAGTTCCGCTTCCAGTGACCGGTCCCTTTGTAGTAGAAGCACTCAGTCTCAGGCTTAGGTCCAGACTTGGGCTTCTTCACTTGAGCAGCAACTTGCTTGCCGTTCTTCTCGAAGTTCCCCTTCTTCCCTTTGCCCTTTACTTGAAACTAGTGGTCTTGTTAACCATCAACACTTGATGTTTTTCTTGATTTCTACCTTCGTTGATTTTAGCATCACGAAGAGCTTGGGAATCGTTCCCGTTATCCCTTGCATATTATAGTTCATCACGAAGTTCTACTAACTTGGTGATGGTGACTAGAGAATTCTGTCAATCACTATTTTATCTGGAAGATTAACTCCCACTTGATTCAAGCGATTGTAGTACCCAGACAATCTGAGCACATGCTCACTAATTGAGCGATTCTCCTCCATCTTTTAGCTATAGAACTTGTTGGAGACTTCATATCTCTCAACTAGGGTATTTGCTTGAAATATTAACTTCAACTCCTGGAACATCTCATATGGTCCATGACGTTCAAAACGTCTTTGAAGTCCCGATTCTAAGCCGTTTAAGCATGGTGCACTAAACTATCAAGTAGTCATCATATTGAGCTAGCCAAACGTTCATAACGTCGGTATCTGCTCCTGCAATAGGTCTGTCACCTAGCGGTGCATCAAGGACATAATTCTTCTGTGCAGCAATGAGGATAAACCTCAGATCACGGATCCAATCCGCATCATTGCTACTAACATCTTTTCAACACAATTTTCTCTAGGAACATATCAAAATAAACACATGAAAGCAACAATGCGAGCTATTGATCTACAACATAGATATGCTTATACTACCAGGACTAAGTTCATGATAAATTAAAGTTCAATTAATCATATTACTTAAGAACTCCCACTTAGATAGACATCCCTCTAATCCTCTAAGTGATCATGTGATCCAAATCAACTAAACCATAACCGATCATCACGTGAAATGGATTAGTTTTCAATGGTGAACATCTTTATGTTGATCATATCTACTATATGATTCACGCTCGACCTTTCGGTCTCCGTGTTTCGAGGCCATATCTGCATATGCTAGGCTCGTCAAGTATAACCCGAGTATTCCGCATGTGCAACTGTTTTGCACCCGTTGTAGATGGACGTAGAGCTTATCACACCCGATCATCACGTGGTGTCTGGGCACGACGAACTTTGGCAACGGTGCATACTCAGGGAGAACACTTCTTGATAATTAGTGAGAGATCATCTTAAAATGCTACCGTCAAACTAAGCAAAATAAGATGTATAAAAGATAAACATCACATGCAATCAATATATGTGACATGATATGGCCATGATCATCTTGCGCCTTTGATCTCCATCTCCAAAGTACCGTCATGATCTCTATCGTCACCGGCATGACACCATGATCTCTATCATCTTGATCTTTATCAATGTGTCGTCACAAGGTCGTCTCGCCAACTATTGCTATCGCATAGCGATAAAGTAAAACAATTATTTGACGCTTGCATCTTATGCAATAAAGAGACAACCATAAGGCTTCAGCCAGTTCCGATAACTTCAACAAAACATGATCATCTTATACAACAACTTATAGCTCATCACGTCTTGACCATATCACATCACAACATGCCCTGCAAAAACAAGTTAGACGTCCTCTACTTTGCTGTTGCAAGTTTTACGTGGCTGCTACTGGGCTTAGCAAGAACCGTTCTTACCTACGCATCAAAACCACAACGATAGTTTGTCAAATAGACTCCGTTTTAACCTTCGCAAGGACCGGGCGTAGCCATACTTGGTTCAACTAAAGTTGGAGAAACTGACACCCGCCAGCCACCTGTGTGCAAAGCACGTCGGTAGAACCAGTCTCGTGTAAGCGTACGCATAATGTCAGTCCGGGCCGCTTCATCCAACAATACCGCCGAACCAAAGTGTGACATGCTGGTAGGCAGTATGACTTATATCGTCCACAACTCACTTGTGTTCTACTCGTGCATATAACATCAAACCATAAAAACCTAGGCTCTGATGCCACTTTTGGGGAACGTAGTAATTTCAAAAAAATTCCTACGCACACGCAAGATCATGGTGATGCATAGCAACGAGAGGGGAGAGTGTTGTCTACGTACCCTCGTAGACCGAAGCGGAAGCGTTGACGCAACGTAGAGGAAGTAGTCGTACATCTTCCCGGTCCAACCGATCCAAGCACCGTTACTCCGGCACCTCCGAGTTCTTAGCACACGTTCAGCTCGATGACGCTCCCCGGGCTCTGATCCAGCAAAGCTTTGGGGAGGAGTTCCGTCATCACGACGGCGTGGTGACGATCTTGATGTTCAACTGTCGCAGGGCTTCGCCTAAGCACCGCTACAATATGACCGAGGTGGAATATGGTGGAGGGGGGCACCGCACACGGCTAAGGAACGATCACGAAGATCAACTTGTGTGTCATGGGGTGCCCCCCTGCCCCCGTATATAAAGGATCAAGGGGGAGGAGGCCGGCCCTAGGAGGGGCGCGCCAGGGAGTAGGATTCCTACTCCTAGTTGGAGTAGGTTTCCTCCTTTCCTAGTCCAACTAGGTCAAGGGGGGAAAGAGGGGAAGAGGGGAAGGAAGGGAGAGAGGGGTCGCGCCCCAAACCCCTTGTCCAATTCGGACTGGGCTTGGGAGGGGCGCGCGCCACCTCCTAGTCCTTCCCACTAAGGCCCATCAAGGCCCATTGCTTCTTCCTCGTATTCCCGTAACTCCCCGGTACCTCCGAAAATACCCGAATCACTCGGAACCTTTCCGATGTCCGAATATAGTCGTCCAATATACCGATCTTTACTTCTCGACCATTTCGAGACTCCTCGTCATGTCCCCGTTCTCATCCGGGACTCCGAACTCCTTCGGTACATCAAAACCCATAAACTCATAATATAACTGTCATCGAAACCTTAAGCGTGCGGACCCTACGGTTCGAGAACAATGTAGACATGACCGAGACACGTCTCCGGTCAATAACCAATAGCGGAACCTGGATGCTCATATTAGCTCCTACATATTCTACGAAGATCTTTATCGGTCAGACCGCATAACAACATACATTGTTCCCTTTGTCATCGGTATGTCACTTGCCCGAGATTCGATCGTCGGTATCCAATAACTAGTTCAATCTCGTTACCGGCAAGTCTCTTTACTCGTTCCGTAATACATCATCTCACAACTAACACATTAGTTGCAATGCTTGCAAGGCTTATGTGATGTGCATTACCGAGAGGGCCCAGAGATACCTCTCCGACAATCGGAGTGACAAATCCTAATCTCGAAATACGCCAACCCAACATGTACCTTTGGAGACACCTGTAGAGCTCCTTTATAATCACCCAGTTATGTTGTGACGTTTGGTAGCACACAAAGTGTTCCTCCGGCAAATGGGAGTTGCATAATCTCATAGTCATAGGAACATGTATAAGTCATGAAGAAAGCAATAGCAACATACTAAACGATCGGGTGCTAAGCTAACGAATGGGTCATGTCAATCAGATCATTCAACTAATGGTGTGACCTCGTTAATCAAATAACAACTCTTTGTTCATGGTTAGGAAACATAACCATCTTTGATTAACGAGCTAGTCAAGTAGAGGCATACTAGTGACACTCTGTTTGTCTATGTATTCACACATGTATTATGTTTCCGGTTAATACAATTCTAGCATGAATAATAAACATTTATCATGAAATAAGGAAATAAATAATAACTTTATTATTGCCTCTAGGGCATATTTCCTTCAAGTGACAACATAGGACACTCTCTATCATGAAGATCATGGTGCTACTTTCAAGCACAAGTGTGGTAAAAGGATAGTAGCATTGTCCCTTCTCTCTTTTTCTCTCATTTTTTTATTTTTTTTATTTTTTTTGTTTGGGCCTTTTCTCTTTTTTTATGGCCTATTTTTTTCTTTTTTTTATTTTTCGTCCGGAGTCTCATCCCGACTTGTTGGGGAATCATAGTCTCCATCATCCTTTCCTCACTTGGGACAATGCTCTAATAATGATGATCATCACACTTTTATTTTTCTTACAACTCAACAATTACAACTCGATACTTAGAACAAATATGACTCTATATGAATGCCTCCGGCGGTGTACCGGGATATGCAATGAATCAAGAGTGACATGTATGAAAGAATTATGAACGGTGTCTTTGCCACAAATACGATGTCAACTACATGATCATGCTAGCAATATGACAATAATGGAGCGTGTCATGATAAACGGAACGGTGGAAAGTTCCATGGCAATATATCTCGGAATGGCTATGGAAATGCCATGATAGGTAGATATGGTGGCTGTTTTGAGGAAGGTATATGGTGGGTGTATGATACGGCGAAAGGTGCACGGTATTAGAGAGGCTAGCAATGGTGGAAGGATGGGAAAAAGTGTGTATAATCCATGGACTCAACATTAGTCATAAAGAACTCATATACTTATTGCAAAAATCTACAAGTTATCAAAGCAAAGTATTACGCGCATGCTCCTAGGGGGATAGATTGGTAGGAAAAGACCATCGCTCATCCCCGACCGCCACTCATAAGGAATACAATCAATAAATAAATTATGCTCCGACTTCATCACATAACGGTTCACCATACATGCATGCTACGAGAATCGCAAACTTCAACGCAAGTATTATGTAAATTCACAACTACTCAACTAGAATGACTCTAATATTATCACCTCCATATCTCAAAACAATTATTACGCTTCAATCTTTTCTTAGTATTCAACATACTCATAAGAATTTTTCTTTTATTAGTCTTGTATGCCAGCATATTAGAATTAAGCACATTACCATGCTATTTAAGACTCTCAAAATGATCTAAGTGAAGCATGAGAGTTCATCTGTTTCTTCAAAATAAAACCACCACCATGCTCTAAAAGATATAAGTGAAGCACTAGAGCAAACGACAAACTACTCCGAAAGATATATGTGAAGATCAATGAGCAGTCGGATAATTATGCAACCATGTGAAGACTCTCCCATTTAAGAATTTCAGATCTTGGTACTTTATTCAAACAACAAGCAAAGATAAAGAAAATAAACACATATCATGTGGTGAATAAAAATACAGCTCCAAGTAAAGTTACCGATGAATGAAGACGAAAGAGGGGATGCCTTCCGGGGCATCCCCAAACTTAGACGCTTGGTTATCCTTGAATATTACCTTGGGGTTCCTTGGGCATCCTCAATCTTAGGATCTTTCCACTCCTTATTCCATAGTCCATCGAATCTTTACCCAAAACTTGAAAACTTCACAACACAAAACTTAACAGAAAACTCGTGAGCTCCGTTAGCGAAAGAAAACAAAACACCACTTCAAGGTACTGTAATGAACTCATTCTTTATTTATATTGGTGTTAAACCTACTGTATTCCAACTTCTCTATGGTTTATAAACTATTTTACTAGCCATTGAGTCATCAAAATAAGCAAACAACACACGAAAAACAGCATCTGTCAAAAGCAGAACAGTCTGTAGTAATCTGTAACTAAAGCAAACTTCTGGAACTCCAAAATTTTTAAAATAAATTGGTGGACCTGAGTAATTTGTCTAGTAATCATATGCAAAAATAATCAACTAAATATCACTCTCCAGAAAAAAGTTCTAGCTAATCTCGTGAGCACTAAAGTTTTTGTTTTTTTACAGCATGATCATAAAGACTTCACCCAAGTCTTCCCAAAGGTTCTACTTGGCACAAACACTAATTAAAACACAAAACCACATCTAAACAGAAGCTAGGTGGATTATTTATTCCTAAACAGAACCAAAAAGCAAGAAACTAAAATAACATTGGGTTGCCTCCCAACAAGCGCTATCGTTTAATGCCCCTAGCTAGGCGTGATGATTTCAATGATGCTCACATAAAAGATAAGAATTGAAACATAAAGAGAGCATCATGAAGAATACGACTAGCACATTTAAGTCTAACCAACTTCCTGTGCATAGGGATTTTGTGAGCAAACAACTTATGGGAACAACAATCAACTTGAATAGGAAGGCAAAACAAGCATAACCTTAAAATTTTAAGCACATAGAGAGGAAACTTGACATTATGGAAATTCCGACAAGCATATATTCCTCCCTCATAATAATTTTCAGTAGCATCATGAATGAATTCAACAATATAACCAGCACCTAAATCATTCTTTTCATGATCTACTAGCATAGAAATTTTATTACTCTCCACATAAGCAAAATTCTTTTCATTCGGAATAATGAGAGTATCATAAGAGACTTGAATACTATAAATTGTTTCCACATTAAAAGAGTAATGTTCAGAGAAAGGGTACTCATAATCATGACAAGTTTTATAAATATAATCATCACTACTCTTTATAGCATAAGTTTTATCACAATAATCATCATAAGTAGCAACTTTGTTCTCATCATAATCGATTGAAACCTCTTCCGAAATAGTGGATACATCACTAAATAAAGTCATGACCTCTCCAAATCCACTTTCATAAATATAATCATCATAGGTAAAAGACATGCTATCATCATAACTACTTTGCATATCAAAACTTGAAAGGCTAAAAATATCATCATTATTAAACATAGCATCCCCAAGCTTGGGACAAACATTAATTGCAGCAAATATATTCTCAAATATGTCATCCTCATCAAACATAGCTTCCCCAAGCTTGGGCCTTTTCATATCATAAGCATAATCACTCGAATCATTAATAGTATGGATAGCACCAATAGTATAGCAATTATAATATTCTTCCAAGCAAGTGCCAAAAGATTTTCAAGATCACAAGGAATATCATTATCTTCCCAATCATAATCATCACAACAAGCAATAGGCATAACGAGATCATCAACAAGTGTATCATCTTCATTTTCATGAGGCACGGCAATAATAGGAGCAACTTTATTTGGGAGAGATACCTTTTTACCTCTCTTCCTTTTTCTTTTCTTCTTTCTCACCACATCCTGTGTGGTTTCAATCCTCCTTTTGGATCTCCTTATTAATGAGATTGGTTGAATAGAAGGCTCCTCCTCGTTACCTGATTCATCATAAGAAATAATAGGAGGATATTGGGAGGTCTCTTCCCTTTCATTAGTATTCTCTTCATCCTCTATTTGTTTTCTTTTCTTTATGTAATTGGCAATATAAGGATTCTCAATGCAATTCACCGCACAATACATATAAATTTCTTCTAGATCAATATCGAGGAATTTCTCAAGGTTATATTCTGGAATATGCTTAGTTTGACGTTTCAATTCTTCTTAACCCAAAAGCAAACTTAGTTCACTATAATGCGCAAGGGAAATCAAGTCATCACAATTTTTGGACACGATTCGGTCATGAAACAATTTGCAATTGATATTTAAATGACCATGTTCATTGCAAAGTTCACAAGTACGGCTAATATATCTTAAATTTTCAACACTAACTTCTAGCCTTTCTTGCAACAATTTGGTTTCTAAGTACTTATGCCTCTTGCAATATCTATCTTCCCTATTTCGTGTGTCCTTGCAAACCCAATTTACTCCACAAAAATTCACATGTTTATAGGAGGCATTTTCATCATAACTAGTGCAATCATCATTAGTACCATGGATATTCAAGGATTTCATACTAACAACATTGCAATCATGCTCATCATTCAAAGATTTGGTGCCCAACATTTTAATGCATTCTTCTTCTAACACTTTGGCACAATTTTCCTTTCCATCATACTCACGAAAGATATTAAAAAGGTGAAGCGTATGTGGCAAACTTAATTCAATTTTTTTGTAATTTTCTTTTATAAACTAACTAGTGCTAAAACAAGAAACAAAAAGATTCAATTGCAAGATCTAAAGATATACCTTCAAGCACTAACCTCCCCGGCAATGGCGCCAGAAAAGAGCTTGATGTCTACTACACAACCTTCTTCTTGTAGACGTTGTTGGGCCTCCAAGTGCAGAGGTTTGTAGGACAGTAGCAAATTTCCCTCAAGTGGATGACCTAAGGTTTATCAATCCGTGGGAGGCGTAGGATGAAGATGGTCTCTCTCAAGCAACCATGCAACCAAATAACAAAGAGTCTCTTGTGTCCCCAACACACCCAATACAATGGTAAATTGTATAGGTGCACTAGTTCGGCGAAGAGATGGTGATACAAGTGCAATATGGATGGTAGATATAGGTTTTTGTAAACTGAAAATATAAAAACAGCAAGGTAGCAAGCGGTAAAAGTGAGCGTAAACGGTATTGCAATGATAGGAAACAAGGCCTAGGGTTCATACTCTCACTAGTGCAAGTCCTCTCAACAATAATAACATAGTTGGATCATATAACTATCCCTCAACATGCAACAAAGAGTCACTCCAAAGTCACTAATAGCGGAGAACAAACGAAGAGATTATGGTAGGGTACGAAACCACCTCAAAGTTATTCTTTCCAATCAATCCATTGGGCTATTCCTATAAGTGTCACAAACAACCCTAGAGTTCGTACTAGAATAACACCTTAAGACACAAATCAACCAAAACCCTAATGTCACCTAGATACTCCATTGTCACCTCAAGTATCCGTGGGTATGATTATACGATATGCATAACACAATCTCAATTCATCTACTCAAACCAACACATAGAACCTCAAAGAGTGCCCAAAGTTTCTACCGGAGAATCACGACGAAAACGTGTGCCAACCCCTATGCATAGGTTCATGGGCGGAACCCGCAAGTTGGTCACCAAAACATACATCAAGTGGCACATGATATCTCATTGTCACCACAGATATTCACGGCAAGACATACATCAAGTGTTCTCAAATCTTTAAAGACTCAATCCGATAAGATAACTTCAAAGGGAAAACTCAATCCATTACAAGAGAGAAGAGGGGGAGAAGAAACATAAGATCCAACTATAATAGCAAAGCTCGCGATACATCAAGATCGTGCCAAATCAAGAACACGAGAGAGAGAGAGAGAGAGAGAGAGAGAGAGAGAGAGATCAAACACATAGCTACTGGTACATACCCTCAGCCCCGAGGGTGAACTACTCCCTCCTCGTCATGGAGAGCACCGGGATGATGAAGATGGCCACCGGTGAGGGTTCCCCCCCTCCGGCAGGGTGCCAGAACAGGGTCCCGATTGGTTTTTGGTGGCTACAGAGGATTGTGGCGGCGGAACTCCCGATCTAGGTTATGTTCTGGAAGTTTTGCGATACGTAGGTATATATGGGTGAAAGAGGTACGTCGGGGGAGCCACGGGGGCCCCACGAGGCAGGGGGCGCGCCCCCACCCTCGTGGGCAGCTCTCGTATCTTCTAGCATGCACTCCAAGTTCCCTGGGCCTTATCCAGAGAGAAAATCACGTTCCAAAAAGGATTTTTCTGTTTGGACTCCGTTTGATATTCTTTTTTCTCGAAACACTGAAATAGGCATAAAACAGCAAATCTGGGCTGGGCCTCCGGTTAATAGGTTAGTCCCAAAAATATTATAAAAGTGGAAAAAAAGCCCAATATTGCCCAAAACAGTAGATAATATAGCATGGAGCAATCAAAAATTATAGATACGTTGGAGACGTATCAGAAGTCACCTGGGAAAAAATTCAAGGATAAGTTCCGCAAGTATCAGATCCCTACTGGAGTTATGAAGGCCAAGCAGCGTGAATTTCTTGCGCTCGTCCAAGGAAATCAATCTGTCACTACTAGGCAAAACCTTATACACAGAATGTTACCAGTAGCGCTGTCCAAAATCAAACGCTACTGCTACTTAGTAGCAGCGCGCGTAAATAAACCGCGCTACTGCTACGACTCTTGCAGCAGCGCATACTGGCAAAAAGCGATGCTGCTATGTTTGAACTGGGCGCACATGGCTAGCCCAGCCAAGCAGTAGCGGTATACTAGCCCAGCGCTACTGCTACGCTCCTTAGCTGTAGCGCGCTTACGTGTAAGGCGCTGCTGCTAACGGAAATAAAATAAAGTGAAAAACAAGTAGAAAAGTAAATGAAAATGAAAGAAATAGAAAAAGGAGAAAGGAAAAAAATAAAATGTAAATAAAAATAAAAGAAAAAAGGAGAAAGGAATAGCAGTAGCGGGTTTCATTAAATGCGTTGTAGCAAACATAGCTATAGCGCATTTCCGGAAACTCGCTACCATTACGTTTCACTTAAACAGTGGTTCCCCCTCCCCCCCCCCCCCGCGCCCCCCGGCCACCACTTCTTCCCCAAATCCCTCGCCCTCGCCGCCGTCTCCCCAATTCGTCGTCGCCCCACTTCGCCGCCATCTCCTGCCGGCATGGACGCCCGCAACCTCACCGTCTCCCCCCGAGGCCGCCGTAATCCTCACCACCGCCACCCGAGGCCGCCCTCAGCCTCACCGCCGCCGCCCGAGGCCGCCCTCGACATCACCGTCGGCGCCCTCCACCTCACCGTCGCCCGAGCCCCCCCCCCCCCAGGACCGCCGTTGCCCGTGCCCGAGCCCGCCCTCTCTTCCCTCTCTGTAAGTCCCCGACCCCTCCCCCCACTCATCTCTCTCTGCATTTTAGAGAAAAAATTAGTAGAGAAAAGTTAGTAGAGCAAAAGTTAGTTAGGGCAGTAGGGTTTAATTAGTGTAGATGCTGCTTGTATAGTATATAGTGATACTAGTAGATGTTAATTAGGTTAGGGCAATAGTGGTACCAGTAGATGTTAATTAGATGTTTTTCAGTTAGGGCACTAGAGTTTTGCTAGGTTAATTAGGTTAGTAGTGCTGCTAGTAGTAGTGGTACAGTAGGTTAATTAGGTGATGTTAAATGAATAACCTAAATGAATGAAATTAGTAGTTAACTAAATTTGTTTCCTTTCATCATTATAGAGCACTAAAGTTAACTGATTTTTGTTCTATTAGTAGTTAAATGAATTTTCTTCTACACTTTGTTTTTGAATTAGCTTGTGAAATTTGGACATGTGGTTGCTCGTCTATATTTGGACATGTGTTGCGGTGTCGAAGAGGGATATTTGAACACTGTTTCCAGGGAATGATGCTGAGTGGCCTATGTTTTGCCGGAATGTTGATTCATTACTGTTCCGGCAAATTTCAGGTTCTCGATTTGTCCACTTTCTAGCAAAGGTCATGCTGAAATTTTCGATGAATTTCGGCATGACTTGTGCTACAAACTAGGACATATCAAGTGCCCGTGATTTGCCGCACCAGGAAGGAGTCAACATTCCTGCAAAACAAATAGGCCTTTTTTATGTCATTATTCATTTTATTAGGTCTAGAATTAATTGACTAGATTTAATCATAGGAAACATGGCTAGCAACGATGAAGGACAGGGTTCTGGTGATTGCGACGACGCCTACCGGGCGGCAGACGAATTTTTTAGCCTTACCGACGATCAACCGATGTTATTGCTGGGCCCACCGGTGGCATCGGGGACTGAGACCGACACGTAGACCGGTGTTGAGACTGAGACCGGCGCTCAGACTCAGACCGGCGCTGAGACCGAGACCGACGCTGCCTCGGGGAGCGGAGCCGGTGTAGAACCGAAAGCAAAGAGGCAACGGGTTCCTAACAAACTTAGGACTACTAGAGTGGTGGTCACGGAGGTGGACGACGGCAATTTTGAGCCAACGGCGCCCGAGGAAGCGCGTCGATGCTACGGCAATCAAATAGGTTGCATCGTACGGACAACCGCCACCATCAACGATGAGAAACTACAGAAGATAGAAAATATGAGGAGCTCCCTCCTAAAGAAGTTTCACCAGATATTCTTGTTCCCGGGTAGGAATGAGAAGGATTATAAAGATCGAGATGAGGACCCGGCAATGAAGAAGATAAACAAACACGCCATGACCAAGTTTAGCGACGCATTGGCCGACTGGAAAAATCGAGTGAAAGCAAGGATCATCGACAAGAAGGAACCCTACTCCGAGATTGTAAAGGATAATCCGACAATCACGGAAGAGCAGTTTCAAATATTCAAGGAGGCTTGCGAGGCTGAAGATGCAAAAAAAAGTCTAAGTACATGAAGGGGCTTCAAGTGAGGAACTTTGGGAGCCACCACCTCGGAAGCCGTGGTTACGGCGGAAAGAGGTCCAAATGGGCCAAGGAGGACGCAGAAGCCGCGAGTCTGGGCATCCCAGGCCCCTTGGCGGATTTCACCGTCTCGCAGGAGCGTGACGTCCTCAGGCCCGGCACCGTTGGACCCAGTGAAAAAGGTTTACGAGACAACACCAGTCATTAGGGAGTTCATGAGACTGCTGGTAATTTTAGTTTCTGATCAATTCGACTGCACACGTTAGTCATATTTGTAAACGATCGTTGTGCCTTTTGCAGAGAGAGCAGCACAGGATTGCGGCCGAAAGCGACTCGCCGTCTGAGGCATTGGCGAGGCCCAAGTGGGACACTCCATTCAACCGGGCATTGAACATATTGAAACAACAACCAGTGGATACTCGACCGTCGTATGGACGCGTGCACGGTGTCGGAGACGGCGCCATGTGGAAGAAGTACTACCGTGAGACCACGGAGGAGAGAAAGGAAAGACGGAGATTAAATGAAGAAAACATCGACAAGAGGGTTGAGATTGCGGTTGAGAAGAAATCAACTCAGACAGTCGCAACAGCGGTAGGTGCCGCAAAACAGGTGGCTGTAGATATTTCTACTACCTTGGTTCCTGCCGTTTTCAATTGGACCAGGCAAAATCCAGAAAAAAATGCAGCAGACTTTCCCCTTGCTGACTTCTTGGCGGGGAGCAGCTCGACTAGCATTGCACCAGCACCTGCAGCTGCACCTGCTCCTGCACCGGCTCCCGCACTGGACGTGCTAGGCGGTGCTTCGTCTTTGGCTGAGCTCGACGCCCTCACAGTATCTGTCACACCGGGCCCCTTCAATATAAATGTATAATCTCCCGTTTTCGTTGCCTTTCGGATGTCTCACGTCGCAGACTTTTCTTTGCAGGCCGGCGAAACCCCGTGCACCATATTGTACACCATCGGCGACCAGAAGGTGGATGTGGGGAAGGCTACGATAATGGAGCCGAAGAAACCATTGTTCCACAGCCGGCCGATCCCCCGAACGTCTTCAAGGTTTCCGTGGCCAGTGTCAAATCGGGCCACGAGAATTTGCCTCCTCCAGTACTACTGGGGGATGACGACGAGACACCACGGCGGCTTGGTGATTGTTGCAATGCTGGGTGGGTCCTATTGTGGCCAAAGAGTCTGCTTCGTCTGGAGGCAGCCGGGAGCACACCCACGAGCACGCAGCCTCAGCAAGGTATGAACATCAACACCCCACCTACCCAATTAGCATCGGGTGTCGGGTTGGGTGATAGCGGACGGGGTAAGGAGGAGGCTCCATTAGTCGCTGATGACGTCGCCATGGATGAGGATGAGGACGACGATGGCGCTGCTGAACAGTATGTCTATACTGGCGCCTCCTCGGGGTTTGAGCGTCATGAGTCGGTGCCTGAATTGCCGTCTGAACATATTATGGACGAACTTCTGGTAGTAAAGAAGTTTAGGAAGAGAGCGAGGAAAGCCAAAAAAGTTGTTTCTATGATCCAGCCGCCTCAGCAGCCTCGGCTTCAGGACCGTATAGATATCCCCGATGCGGATAAATGGCATATCCCCGGTCAACCAATCCTACCTGCAACAGCGCTACGGGCTAGATTCGGCGATCTAAAGAGACTTCATGACGATGTGCTGCGGGTAGAGAAATACCTCATCGCCTCGAAAGATCCAGGATACCCACTCTACGTGGTTAACGTTCCGTGGCAAATGTCGTACGTCGACAACTTCCCCGCGGATAAGTTCTTCCTCCGATTCGATTACATATTCAACATGTTTCACGTGAAGAAGCTGGATTTTACGTTTGTCTGCCTTTATGCCTTGCACATGAACTACATCATCGGGGTTGAGCAGATATCTCATATCTGTGTCGCTGACCCGTACTACATGCACGAGGGCTTCTTGGGAGTCTGCACAAAGCACCGTGAATACGCGAGGGATTACATCGCCAGTTTCATGCTCACCAATAAGGACAAGGGGGCGATTCTCGTGCCTTATCATCCCGTGTAAGTCATCCGCGCTGCTATCCTTCCTTTGATTTCAATCATTCATTTGCACGGTGGAGGCTAATTAATTTGAGGACTTATTTTGCGCAGCGGCGGGCGCGCCGTCCTCATCATCCTCTACCCCTGATTCTCCCACGCTCTTTACTTGGACTCATCGATGAACATTCACAAAAAGGATTACACCCACATCAAGGATGTTCTCGACAGTGCTATGTATTACTACCAATCAATGGGTGGAGAGGTCAGGGACAAGAAGATAAGGGGCGGCAGGGTCGCCTTCGGCCATAAGACCAACTTCTGCTGCATCCAGCAACCGAATGATTCTCTTAATGATGGATTCTATGTCCTACACCACATGCTGGAGTACAGACGGGATCACCAGAACCTTCGCATGGCACCTTCTTCCGGCCATGCCCATATTCTGCAATGGGCAAAGGACATAGGAGATATCGAGGATCATCGACTTCGAGCTGAGTTCTATAACATCCAGCGCGAACTTGCCCAAATCATCATGAAGGAGGTCGTCGGAAAAATAGGGATGTTCTACGGAGAAGGACAAATGTCGCGGGAAGACGTCCGAACATGGATAGCCTCTCAGCGTCTCGACCTGAAGCCTTTCACTACGCTCGGGGACTATCTCCCTGACTTGGATGGATGGAACGACATGTTGGAGTGATTGTCGATATATGACAATGTGTCTGTTTAGTCCATACTTTCTGTATGACAAAACTTTGAGTTATGCACGGTGAAACTTTATTTGTGATGTAATTAAACCGTCCTCCTCGTCGACTAGCGAAAATCACTCTAGTTAGGGCATTTTGGGGTACGATGAACTTTGTTATTTATGCTTATGATATGTTGTTTCTATTTTTGCCAAGTCTGTCTCTTTCTGTTGCTCAACTATATATGATGCATATCATTGACTCATGTGATGATGCAGGTGCATAGATCATAGATGGCGAAGAAGTGCTACGCCAGGAGTATATATACGACAAGTGGCCGGAGTGTCAGGCCCTTCCGGTTTCCGAGCGACAGGCAGTAGTTAGTTTAGGTTCACGCTAATGCAAGAGAGGGATACGAACTCATGTTCTCAAAGTGATAGCTCTTCTCGCGTATATCATTGTTTAGATGGATGACGATGTATTTGCATATCATTCGAGACTTGTATCGTTATTTTCGAGATGATGACGAGAGACCACTTTGTGTTGGATGATGATTATGATGATGACATGATTTGATGAGACTAATTGTATGTATATGCTATGATTACATTTGTATGTGTATGATATGCTAAAGATTATTGTATAAAGCCTATTCAAATACAAAACAAATATGCAGGAAAAAACTAATAAATAAACTAGTAGTAGCGAGGGGGGATATTTAGCAGTAGCGCCGCATTATCAGTAGCGCGTCCCAGCAAACAGCGCTGCAGATAATATCAGTAGCGCCCTTTCCCAAAGAGCGCTACAGCTATTCGTGTATAGCAGTAGCGTGGGACAACAGGCGCTACTGCTATACGTTAGCTGTAGCGCCTTATTAGAAGCGCCGGTACCCGCGCTACTGAGAGGCCCAAAACCCTCGCTGCTGCTAGGCTTTTCCCTAGTAGTGTGTGGCTGAGTATCTGCAAAAATTCAATCATTTCGCCCCTTACTCTCTATATGACGTAGCCACTGAAGATAGGAAGATTGACAGATGTCTTGGAGGTCTAACTCTGCAACTCCGGTGTGCTCTCAGCATCTTTGATTTCACCGATTTCCAAACTCTGGTAGATAAGGCGTTCATTGCTGAACGGGAGCACAAGCTTATATCATATAATAGGCCTGCTAACAACGACAACAAGCGCAAGTTTGAGCCAAAGAAGGATGGACAACCTGTGCAAAAGGCTCGTACCTGGCAGCAGACTCAGGTGGAATACATGCCAAATTGGCAACAAAACGTTAACATGACCACCACTCAAGTCAAGAATATTGTAACCAGTCCAACACACGAGGAGCGCCAGCGCAATAATTCGTGTTTCATTTGCGGGCAGCCCGGACATTATGCCAAACAGCGCCCCAAGAACCACAAGGTGAATGCTCTAAGCAAGCCACAAGTCAACTTTATGGAGGCAGGGCCAACCCAGCAAAACTTCACTAGGCACGTGAATCATATCTCCGCCGATGAAGCCCAAGAGAAGCCAGAAGTCGTCATTGGTATGTTTTCTATTAATGACATACCTGCAGTAATTTTATTTGACTCTGGGCTTCCCATTCTTTTATTTCTTGGAGTTTTGCCGCCCAAAACAATTTTCCTTGCACAATTTTGGGCAAAAATATGCAGGTACAAACCCCGGGATCTATAATCAAGAGCAATCTAGTCTGCCGTGATCTGGAGATCAATATCAACGGGGTCCACTTTCCAACATCTCTGATAATAATTGAGTCTGAACAGTTGGATATTATATTGGGTATGAATTGGCTGACCAAATATCAAGTTTGTATAAACTGCGCAACCCGAGAAGTCAATTTGACCAGTCTGAATGGGCAGCTCACCAAATTCTATGCTTGCAAGCATGTACCCAAGGCAGAACTAGTTTGCACCGCTATGACTGAATTGGAATTTATTCCTGTGGTCAGTGAGTACCCTGATGTGTTTCCACAAGAACTGCCAGGCATGCCACCAGATCGGGAACTGGAATTTGCCATAGATCTTGTGCCCGGAACCGCACCATTATACAAGAAGTATTACCGGATGCCCTCATCAGAATTAGGGGAACTAAAGAAACAGCTTGACGAATTACTCCAGAAGGGTTATATTCGTCCCAGCTCTTCACCGTGGGGGTCACCTGCAATTTTCGTGGGCAAAAAGGATGGCAGTCTCCGTATGTGCATAGATTATCGCCAGCTGAATGAGATCACCATCAAAAATAAATACCCACTGCCAAGGATTGATGATCTGTTTGATTAGCTTAGTGGGGCTAAAGTATTCTCAAAAGTCGATTTAGGGACCGGATATCATCAGCTCAAGATTAAAAAGGAAGATATTCCTAAGACCGCATTCACTACACGATACGGTCTTTACAAATATACAGTGATGTCCTTTGGTCTCACCAATGCCCCTGCCTTCTTCATGCATATGATGAAAAAAGTGTTCATGGACTTCCTCGACAAATTCGTGGTAGTATTCATCGACGACATGATCATTTACTCCAAGAGTGAAGAAGAGCATAAGGATCACCTCCGAGCAGTGCTACAACGGCTCCGCAACCATCAGTTATACGCCAAGTTCAGTAAGTGCGAATTTTGGCTCAAGCAAGTTGGGTTTCTCGGACATGTACTATCCGTCGAAGGTATATCCGTGGACCCGAGCAAAGTAAAGGATGTGCTCGATTGGGTACCGCCCACAACTGTAACACAGATTCGGAGTTTCCTCGGATTAGCTGGATACTATCGTCGTTTCATTGAAGGGTTTTCCAAAATTGCTAAACCTATGACGGAACTGCTTGAAAAGGATACAAAGTTTGAGTGGACAAAGGACTGTGAGAATAGTTTTAATGAGCTAAAGACACGTCTGACAACCGCACCGGTATTGACTCTCCCAGACATTTATCGCAGCTTTGATGTGTATTGTGATGCCTCCAGACAAAGTATTGGTTGCGTGCTGATGCAAGACGACAAGGTAGTAGCCTATGCATCACGACAACTATGACCACATGAGGGAAATTATCCTACTCATGATTTGGAATTGGCTGCAGTGGTTCATGCATTACAAATTTGGAGACACTATCTCATTGGAAAAAGGTGCCAAATTTTTACCGACCACAAAAGCCTCAAGTACATCTTCACTCAGCCAGATTTAAATCTCCGTTAGCGAAGATGGTTAGAGTTGGTCAAGGATTATGACCTTGAAATAAATTACCATCCAGTCAAGGCCAACGTCATTGCCGATGCGCTCAGTGGAAAGCCCGTCAGCTTAAATGTCATGTTAAAATCATTGCCTACCGAACTTCAGGAGGAGATCGCTCAGCTCAACTTGGTCATCGTGGATGCTGGCCTCACTAATATTTTGGAAGTTACCCCCACACTTGAGATGGAAATCCGCAAGGCCCAGCCAGATGACGCCGAGCTACAAAAACATGCAAGGCAGCCCCCAGATTTCTTCAAGGACAACTTCGGTACCCTCCGATTCCGTGGACGAATTTGTGTACCAAATCAACCGGACTTGCAGAAGAAAATCTTGTCAGAAGCACACGAATCCTCGTATTCCATTCATCCGGGAGGTACGAAAATGTATGAAGACCTTAAACAAATATTCTGGTGGGATGGGATGAAGAAAGACATTGCTTATTTTGTAGCCTGTTGCGACATATGCAACAAGGTGAAAGCAGATCATCAGAAGCCAGCCGGACTTCTCCAACCACTGCCAGTGTCACATTGGAAATGGGATGATGTTTGCATGAATTTCATCACCGGATTGCCTAGGACTCAGCGAGGCAAAGACGCAATCTGGGTTATAGTGGACACCCTCACCAAGGTTGCTCACTTTATCCCGATCAGCACCAGATACAGAGCAGATGAACTTGCACAACTGTATGTATCCAGAATCGTCAGTCTGCATGGAGTACCCCGGACTATCACTTCCGACCGAGGTTCTTTGTTTACCTCCGCTTTCTGGTCCCATCTCCATCAATCCTTGGGGACAACACTAAAATATAATACTCCTTATCACCCTCAGACGGATGGTCAGACAGAGCGAGTAAATCAAATACTCGAAGATATGTTGCGAGCATGTGTGCTAGCCAACGGGGCGAAATGGGAAGATTGCTTGCCATACGCCGAGTTCTCGTATAACAACAGTTTCCAGACTAGTCTAAAGATGTCACCATATGAAGCTCTACATGGTCGTAAGTGCCGCACTCCTCTAAATTGGTCTCAAGCTGGAGATAGCCATATCTTCGGAACCGATCTCATGATGGAAGCTGAGAGACAAGTCAGGGAAATTAGAGACCGACTGCAATTGGCCAAATCCCGTCAGAAGAGTTATTATGATGCAAAGCACCGACAGGTCAGTTTTGAACCCGGAGAACACGTGTACCTCCGAGTCACTCCTATGAAAGGAGTTAAGCGATTTCAGACTCGTGGAAAGCTGGCACCCAGATTCATTGGTTCATTCCCAATTATGTCTCAAGTAGGTACGGTTGCATACCAACTGGAACTACCCCCGGAGTTGTCAGATATACACAATGTGTTCCATGTTTCACAATTGAGACGATGCATATCCCCGCCTAAGAAAAGGACTGCAATGGCTGAGATAGAATTGGCAAAGGATTTAACTTCTGAAGAAAGACCGTTCAAAATTTTGGATCAAGTGGAAAGGGTCACTCGCAGCAAAGCCAGAAAAATTTTCAAAGTTCAGTGGGAGCATCACACAGAGTCAGAAGCAACTTGGGAGCAGGAAGAGTTCCTTAAGAGTCAGTATCCAGAGTGGTTTTCCCAAGCAACCGAATCTCGAGGACGAGATTCATTCTAAGTGGGGGAGGTTTGTGACAGCCTGGTTTTGCCCTCTCTTATTTGTTTGAGTTTTCATTTGAAAGTTTTTGAAACTTGGAGTTTTTGAATCTTTTCATTTGGACTTAAACACTTGGGCATCCTTGGCTTTCACCCAAGTGTTCACTTCTCTCCCAAACCATCATTTCACTTCTGATCCACCACAAAATAATCTTTGGAATATTTTTCTTAAATGAAAATTATTCATTTTCTCTCTAAAACCCTAAGCCAAATATGTTTGCTCCAAAGCAACCCTAATTTTTATGGCTCGGAAAAATTCTAAGCTAATTCACAAATATTCTAGGGACCCTAGGGCACCTCCCTGAGTAAAAATATTTAATCACTTTTTGGAATATTTTTGCTACAGAAAATCTTTTCTGTTTTGGACAGAAATGGTGGTTTCTACATCAACTACCATTTTACTTGCTCCATTTGACCCGATCTTTCTTGCGCATATTTACCTTAGTAACTCTAAGCTAGCCTCCAAGGCACAGCTTCAAACTCCCAACCATTTGACCACAGTAACATCACAAAGTTACTATCCAGAAACTTACCAGAGTTGTCAAATTTTCTCTACTGCACCTGGATCCAAACCAAACCGTGGTAAACTTCAAAACCACCACGAACAACATGCCAGACATGATTTTTGGACGAAGGTTGGCCTGAGGAGAGAGTTCGCGCGGTGACCACGCGTGTCCACGATGCCAGGCATGCATGTCGATGCGCTCTGGGAGCCACCGAGCACTCTGTTCGCGCGTTCTCGCTTCCCCCGCCTGCCAAACCTTGCCAAAACTCGCCACCATCATCGTCTCGACACCCTTAACTCCGCCCTGGCACTCGCCGATGCCGGAGCTCGCTGCAGCGAGCACGGGCAAGGTCCGGCCAGCCCAACAGTGTGGAGCGCACCGTGCTCGTCGTCACCCCCTTGATCATGTGCTCGTCTCCACTCGCCCACAGTGGTCGCGTGACCTCCGTCGCCTTCTCCCCCTCTCACCGACGCCGCTCGTCGCCGGGCACCGTGGACAGGTGTCCACCGGCGGAGCCCGAAGCACCCTCGCCGCTCGCCTATATATAGAGCCCCTCCCCAACCTCCTTGAGCATCCACCAGCACTCACACACACTCCACGATCGAGTAGAAAGCCGTAGCCCGGCCGGGCAGGCCTCGGGCCGCCGTCCCCGAGCTCGAGCTCGCCGGCGACCCCCTCTGGTCGGCGCAGCAGCTCCAGCCCCTCCCTGGCCTGGGCCACCTCTCCAGGGCCTCCGCCTCTCCCCGGTGAGGCCGTCTCGCCCGCTTGGAGCCCCAGGAGCGGCCTCTGCTCGCCGTCTACCTCAACTCCGACGACCTCCTCGTTCTGCCTCCGCCCGCGAGCTAGATTCCGACGCCGTCCGACCACCCCTAGACACGCTACGGGTACGGGCAGGTGCGCCTCGACCTCCTCTTGCCATCCCTCCCTCTCGTTTTGGCCAAAGAGCCCTCGTCGCCAGCGAGAGCTCCGGCGAAGCCATGGCCGTCTCGGTTTCTCTCTCCCTCTTCCCCCACCTGACTAGCGGGCCCCGCTAGTCAGCCACTCAGTACGCGCGTGAAGCGGTACGAGTGGTGGCACCCCTGGGCTTTACGCCTTCGACGTCACCCCCCAGTCTTTTTCTTTTTATTCAAATTCATTTGAATTTACAGAACACTTCAAACAGTTATAACTTTTTAACCATAAGTCCAAATGAATTGATTCTTTTTGCATTGTGTTCTTTGAAAGGAAATCTAACAGCTCACCAAAGATGAGATTTTTCTGAGCTATTTAGAATTTCTGGTGAATTTCAGAAGTGTTCTTGATATTTTATTTTTGTGTTTAAAATTATTTTCAGAAGGTGAGGCTTGTCTTGAGGATCACCAGGAGGCTTATGAACCTCATCTGCACTAAGGCAAGCCACAACAACATTTTTATGATGTCATTTCAATATTTGTGATTTTCTCACTTGAATGAAATGATTAATCCATGCATTTAAATAATTATTGAGTTATTTGTATTCTGTTAAATGTTGGATAGTTGTTATGCTTGATTTACAGAATAGTTGAAACTAGTTTAGTGGATAAAGCAAGTTAAGATTTATTTGAGGTGATGTTAGAAATAATTTTGTTATGCATGGTAGTTATTTTAGTTATATTTTTGCCTTCCTGAAATTGATAAAAATTTGTTAGAAAATATTATGTTCAATATTCTGTTAAATCATATTACTTGTTTTACAGAATGTTTGAACTTAATTTAGTGATAAAGAAAGTAAGAATTGTTGATAGTAAAACTTTTGTTATGCATATGAAAAAGTTATTGGATTTGCTTTCTTGCATAAGAAATCAATGAAACTTGTTGCAAAATATTTTGGTTAAGTTGTGAGTCATTTTGAGTTAGTAGAGTAACTTGAGTTGTTGACGGTTATGCTTGGTGTATAGATGACATCGGTCATTTTTAGATGATGCATGTATTGTTTTGCATTTCATGGCATGCTATGACACCGGTCATTGTTAGTTTAAAGTTGAAACTGAAAATAACTCAACTTGAATACACCGTTGACTGGGCCATGGTGCCGCTGAATCGAGTTCTTTCCAATGCAACCACATTTGCCTTTATGGGGGGCCTTGATTCGGTCCATTGACACGGCCTCTGGTCGGTGCCTCCATCTAGGGAAGGTTATGTCGTGTTTGCCCTGGCCCGGCAAGCAGGCATAATCTTGTGTGCTCGTTGATGAAATTATGGTACCGAGTCCCCGAGTGGGAGTGTCCCCGAGTGGGAGTTTGACCACGACGGTGGTCGGGGTGTCTTTGGTAGACACGGGGCCACCCGGGACCAGCCCGTTGGGTATTTGGGTCGGAGTGATCGGGAGAGTGCTGTGACAATGGAGGGGTTTCGTCGGAATGCCGTTGGTCCACCCGAATGGGAGTGCGAGGCCATGGGTTCCGTGGTCTGGGTACAGTGTGCTACCTCTGCAGAGTGTATAATCTATCGATAGCCGCGTCCACGGTTACGGACACCTCGTAGTAGGTCCCACCATGAGTCAACGAATAATAAAAGTTGCACACTAAGCTGTAATCTTTGCATTGTCGAGGATGGCAGAAAGGCCATCGAGGAATTTCGGACCAGATATTGGTCGTGGTTGTGATCGCCGTAAGGATCACGAGCCATGTTGTTAAAGACCACGTGGGTGGTGTATTTTACCACATTGGTGGTGTGTTTGTGATCTAAGGATGATCATGGTTGGTAAGTTGTCCCGAGGGACGTTCGAGCATGATCACAACATGTTGACATATAGTGTTGCATTTTTAATTGGTTAAATATCATGATATTGTTTGTCATTATGATTATGCTTGTTGTGAGCTTGCAAGTACATTCAATGTACTGATCTGGCGTGTCATGCCAGATTTCAGGAAAGTCTCGTTGGAAAGGAGTGTTGTTCGAGTCTAGATTGTGTCCACATCAGTGTCCCTGTGATATGGAGCTTCCGCTATGACGTTATTCCGCTGCCACGTAGTTGTTCGGGTCGAGGCCCCTTTATGTTCACTAAATAATGTACATATTGTTCAGCCGCACCGAGTGTGCCGCTTGGCCTCGACAGCTGTTGTAATATGAACTCTGTCCCGCTAGCATCAATAAAGCGGTTGTTTTCTGTACCAATATGTTGTGTGTTGCTAGAAGACATGGTCTCTGGGCTGGCAATGCAGGGTAAACCGGTCGCTCTGAGCCGGGGTGCCACAACGATTGGTATCAGAGCCGCGCAGACTGTAGGCCACGCTAGACTACGACGTGTTAACTGGACGCTAGGCGCAAGTAAATTTGAGTGCCGGTTGCAGTTAAAGTTGGTTGTTGCATTCTAGTCATTTGATTATTATTGTTATGCTAACCTGCTAATGGTTGTGAGTGTAGATGGCTCCGGTGTCGTATCCGTGCCAGTTGCAGCTGATGCCGTACATGTCACCGCACCTTCTCCGCAACGTGTGGCGTCGGCTGTACCCTCACGGAGACGAACCAGTCTACCGTGTGTACCGGGAGCGTCTAGCAGACTCGGTGTATGAGTATCACGCAGTGGTTACTCTGCGCACCAGTTCCGATTCCGGCTCTTACACTCGTACTTCTCGGAGCGGTTACGCCTCCACTGCTTCTCAGGTTGTCCAGTTTGCCGCATTTGAGGTCCTTGTCGAGCTTCATTATATCGAGGTTCAAATGCAGCACCACCCAGGTTTCTATTACTACCCATCTCTCCACGACAACGGTCGTGTCCGTTTTCCTCTCGTTGACCCGGAGTCTGATAGTGTTGCTAGCCACCTTGCTCGCTATATCACTGCTAGCTATCTGATGATCCACGAGTTGGCTCGAGAGTTGACTCGTGCCCGTACTGCTTTAGCCGCTACCTTGGTCACTACTAGATCCACCACTACTCCGTCCTCACTGGGATTTACCCCTTATGTCCCAGTTAGCTCTAGCTCCCCTATTTCGCCGGTTACTCCCCCGAGTAGCACAGGCGTCTCGGCCATGAACCCTCTCAGTGCTCCTGCCGAGTGGGTCTCACTTCTTGCTACTCCTACAGCCCCGATGCTTCATCCTACCCCTGCCCCTGAGGGAGAGCCCTCGAGGCAGCGTCCTCGCGTTACCTTTAACCCGGAGGTTTCCGTTAACCACGTTAGTTCGGAGACGACATTGGTAGTTGCATGACTATTGTGGGCCATGCAGTTGATCCCATCTCCTCGAGGTCCCTCCGACGAAACAAAAGCCTTATTGGAACCAAGTTAGAAAGACATGCCGTTGCATGACTACAGTTGGACGTGCAGTTGCGGTTGGGTGCGACGCTTGCAGTTGCGGGAATGTTGTCGGGCTTGCAACTGGCCCGCCCCTTCTACTGGTGCCCCCTCCGACAGAACAAAAAAGGCTAGTTGCGGTCGGGCTAGAAGACATGCAATTATGGTCGGGTGCGACACTTGCAGTTGCATGCCTAGTGTCGGACATGCAACAGGCCTGCCCCCTCTCTCGCCGACCCCTTCGACAAAGCAAAGGTCCAGTAGCAACCATGTTGGGGGACATGCAGTTGCGATCGGGTGCGGCGCTTGCAGTTGCGGGGCTGTTGTCAGGCTTGCAACCGGGCTGCCCCTCCGACAGAACAAAAAGTCCAGTTGCGGTCGGGTTACAAGTAATGCAATTGCCGTTGGGTGCAACACTTGTAGTTGTATTCCTAGTGTCGGACATGCAACTGGCCCGCCCCTCTCCTACCACCCCCTCCGACAAAACAAAGGTCCAATTGCAACCATGTTGGGGGACATGATATTGCGGTCAGGTACGGCGCTTGAAGTTGCAGGGATGTTGTCGGGCTTGCAACTGGCCCACCCCCTCCGACTGAACAAAAAAGTCCAGTTGCGATCAGGTTACAAGACCTGCAGTTGCGGGGCTATTGTCGGGCTTGGAACAAGCCCGCCCCTCCGACAGAACAAAAAATTCCAATTCCGGTCGGGTTACAAGACATGCAGTTGTGGTCGGGTGCGACACATGCAGTTGCATTCCTAGTGTCGGCCATGCAACTGCCCCACCCCCTCTCTCGTCGCCCGCTCTGACAAATCAAAGATCCAATTGCAACCATGATGGGGGACATGCAGTTGTGGTCAGGTGTGGCGCTTGCAGTTGCAGGGTTGTTGTCGGGCTTGCAACTGGCCCGCCCCTCTACCGGCGCCCCCTCTGACAGAACAAAAAAGTCCAGTTGCAGTCGGGCTAGAAGACATGTAGTTTGGTCAGGTGCGACACTTGAAGTTGCATTCCTAGTGTCGGACATGTAACTGGCCCGCCCCCTCTCTCGTCGCCCCCTCTGACAAAACAAAAGTCCAGTTGCAACCATGTTAGGGGACATGCAGTTGCGGTCGGGTGCGGCACTTGCAGTTGTGGGAATGTTGTCGAGCTTGCAACTGGCCCGCCCCCTGTACCGACGCCCCCTCGCTGACAGAACAAAAACTTCCAGGTGCACTCGGGCTTGAAGACATGGAGTTGCGGTCTGGTGCGACACTTGCAGTTGCATTCCTAGTGTCGGACATGCAACCGGCCCTACTGATCTCTACTCGAACCACAAACAAAGTTAAAAAAACTCAAACCAGAAACAAAGTCTAGTTGGCCGGTGACAAATATTTTTGAGAAGAAAAAAGATAAGTTACACGCCAATGACATACATACAACTATATGTGGCCGGTATGCATGACACTGTGTGTGCTCGACGGGTGTGTCGGCGATAATATTTTTGGAAAGAAAAAAGTTGCACACGGACACCGACAATAAAACATGTAATCGCATGTGATTCAATGTACATGCAATTGTGTGCGATCGATGTATGTGTAAACAAGTGACAATATTTTTTAAAATAATAATAGCAATTGAAAAAAGAAGAAAAGAAATGGGAACAAACCAAAGCGAACAGCCCTATTAATCGCTTCTGTCCCCACGCAACACGAGCACTAACAGAAAATTCAGCCTAGAAGAAAGCCCAAATAACAGAAAAAGGAAAAGCCACACACCCCTCACGGCCAGCCCATGGGGCATCTCTGTCCAACACAAAGAATAGAAGAGCGGGTCTGTTTACGGTCAGTTCAGCATATAAGTTCATGGTCACTACAAAAATCCAACGAGAGAATTGGTTGGAAGGAAGAGCGGGTCAGTCGGACACGGAGAGGGAAGCAAATTCGTGGTCCTCGCTTTGGAGCATGGTAGTTCCTTCGAAGGTCAAGATCTTTGTCTGGAGGTTAGCTCGACACTCCTTGCCAACGACGGATGTGCTGAAGCATCGCAACATGGCTGAGCAGGATGCATGCCCACTCTGCGGGTGTGTGGATTCGTGGCGCCATGCATTAATATCCTGTACAAATGCCAGATTCACTTGGGCGCTCACTGATGACAATCTAGTATCTAAAATGACAGTGAACACTGAATCCAGTGCTAAGAGTTGGCTTTTTGAAATGAATGATGTGTTGGACCAGAAGGAGTTTGCACGGATGGTTATCAAAAAAAAAAAAGAGAAGGCAAGAAAAGAAAAAGGAAACAAGGCAATGAGCCGGGAGCACAACTAAAACAGACCGATACATCACAAGGAAACAGCGATCGTGAATCTCAAACAGAAAACGATCAAAGGTCAAAGTACATCGACGACTGAGACTTTCTTAAAACTCGACTGAGTTTTAGCCGTCCCCTTTTGTTATTCGTGCAAGTTTGCCAATCGATCAAGAAAGTAACCGTGTTCACCCTAAAAAAAGGTAATTGGAACTAACAAAGTCTTGATTAATCCTATATATAGTGTTAGTCTAAATCCAGAAAGTAATTGGACGAAGATGGTGGCGACGAGCGAGCGAGCGGAAGCTGTGATGCATGGCCTCATGCAAGTACCATCAGCCGGTCCTCGATCGCGGCCTGCGCGCGAAGCTCTCGTGCTCATGGCCTCTCGGCCACCCACCTGGGCACCTCTCGTGGTCGATCATGGTCGCGGCTCGCGCGCGAAGCTCTCTCGTTGCCCGGGCGGTGGCCTCTGTGCTGTATAAAAAGCTAGCGATCATGGACATCAGACCACCCACAGCTACCGATCCTCTTCCTCCCTCCACTCCACGGACATCTGCTCCATCCAGCAGCTAGCTTGCAATGGCACCTCAGCGGCAGCAGCAGCAGCACAAGGCCGCCGTGATCGCGCTCTTCCTGCTGTCCGCCCTCGTGGCTGCGCCCGCCGTTGCTGCTTCCAGGCCCGAATCCGGCGGCTACGCACCCGCCACGCCCTCCGAGGCCGCGACGCCGGCCGAGCCCGCCGCCAGCACGCCCGCCAAGAAGGCGGCAGGCTACACTGACTCTACGCCGGCCGAGTCCTCAGCCAGCACGCCCGCCGAGGCGGCAACGCCCGCCAAGAAGGCGGGAGGCTCCACCGACTCTACGCCGGCCGAGTCCTCAGCCAGCACGCCCGCCGAGGCGGCGACGCCCGCCAAGAAGGCGGGAGGCTACACTGACTCTACGCCGGCCGAGTCCTCAGCCAGCACGCCCGCCGAGGCGGCGGCGCCGACCGAAGCCGCCGCCAGCACGCCCGCTGAGGGGGGGACGCCGACCGAGGCCGCCGCCAGCGCGCCCGCCGACGCGGCGACGCCGACCGAGGCCGCCGCCAGCACTCCCGCTGAGGGGGGAACGCCCGACAAGGCCGCGGCGGGCTACACTGACACTACGCCGGCCGAGCAGCCCGCCGCCGATGGCACTAAGGTCAAGGTGCCGCCCGGGGAGGGGAAGGCGACGACGCCCGAGCAGAAGTTCATCGAGAAGGTGAACCAAGCGTTCAAGAAGGCTCTGGACGCGGCCAACGCGGCGGCGCCCGACGACAAGTTTTCGGTGTTCGACGCCGCCTTCAACAGGGAGATCAAGCAGTGCCTCGCCGGCATGAGTGCCAAATTCATCTCCATGATCGACCGCGCCTTCAAGATAGCGTACAACTCCGCCGTCGCCGCCGCCAACGCGCAGGAAAAGTTCTCCTGCTTGGTGCTCACCCTCACGGAGGCCCTCCGCTTCATTGCCGCCACCCTGGACGCCCACGCCATCAAGCCGGCCATCGAGGAGGTGGTTGCCGGAGGTATGAAGGCCGCGGCCGGCGCGACGCAGGTCATCAAGAAGCTCGACACGATCATCAAGGCAGCCTCCACTGCTGCCAAAGAAGCTCCGAAAGCCGACAGGATCCTCGTGTTCCAAGCCGCCCTCAACAAGGCCATCAAGGAGCAGATGGGCCCCGGCTACGACGGGAGCAAGACGACCTCCGATCTCGACGCGGCGTTCAAAAAGGCCGTCGACTCCGCCGCCACCTCCAAGCCGGAGGCTAAGGACACCGACGTGGCGGACGCCTTGGCGAAGACCATCACCGCCGTTGCCAATGCCACCAAGGATGGCGCCGAAACTGCTGCCGCGCCCGCCGCAGAAGCCGGTACCAAGACTGCAGCCGCCGACGCCGGCTACAAGGCCGCCGACAAATCCGCTGCCGAGCCCGCTGCCGCGCCAGCTGCCGAAGCCGCCGATAAATCCGCTGCCGAGCCCGCTGCCGCGCCAGCTGCCGACGCCGCAACCGCGCCCGCTGCCGAAGCCGCTACCAAGCCCGCGGCTGATAAATCCGGTTACAAGGCCAAGGCCAAGGCCGAAGCCGCTCCCGAGCCCGCAGCAGAATCCGCTACCAAGTCCGCTGCCAAGCCCGCAGCCGATGCCGCTGCCGAGCCCGCTGCGGAAGCGGCCACCAAGCCCGCAGATGGCAAATCCGGCTACAAGGCCGCCTCCGCCGATGCCGCGACCAAACCTGCTGCCGCAGGCGGCTACAATCTGTGAGCTGCTGGCGCTAGCTAGCTTTTCCCTTTCCCTTCGTCCACGCATTTAGCCGCGCGATCGACACAGTGCCATTGCTTTAATAATTCCTTTTTGTAATTTTTGTCTAGCATTTATGTGATGGTGCATTGCATGGATGGATAACATGCAATCCCCATAATAAGTCAGGTTAAGTCCCTGTCAGCCGTGATAAATCTTCAGTTATGCTAATTTATAGTGAACTGGTTTTTTTTTCAGCCGCATTCAAAAGAGTTTGGTCACTAGCTTATGTCTTTGGTCTATTTCAGTCCCAATTGTTCCCTAATTAGTAGTTTCTAACCTTGGCTCAAATGGTTTAATTGAAAAGCTCCATTGTTGCATTGCGAATGAATCATGTTCTAGTTATATGGAACAAAAGTTTTCCTTCGGTCGGTTGATAACGTAACAATCTTGCCTAGTACAAACCGGTGAGAAGCCTCATGAAATTCTTCTCGGTTCCGATATCAGCAACACCAGCCAACCGTGTCACAAGGGCATGAGTGCCATGATTTCAGATCTGAACCTATTATACTTTCATGAATATAAGTGAGGTTTGGATCCTATCTTGCAAGTTGTATGCACCTACTATGTATTATGATCCGCAGACCCCAAAGTGACAACAATTGAGATTCACTCCGGTGATGACTGTAGTATGGGGAGTTCATGTATTCGTTGAATGTTAATGCTTTGTTCCGGTTCTCTGTTAAAAGAATGTCTTAATATCCCCTAGATTTCTTATGGACCCCGCTGCCACGGGAGGGTAGGATAAAAGATGTTATGCAAGTTCTTATTATAAGCACGTATGACTACATACTAAATACATGCTTACATTGAATTGATGAATTAGAGCTATTGTGTATTGCTCTAGGTTATGACTGCTATATGATGAATATCATCCAACACAAACATCCATCATGTTTCCAATGCCTGCGCTTTTCTCATATTGATCATTGCTGAGTTACTGTTTTTGCTGCTGCTGTTACAATCACTACAAAACTACTACTGTTACTGTTTCTGTTACTGTTGCTACTACCAAAACCATCAAACTGCTGTGCTACTAAATACTTTGTTGCAGAGATATTATTTTTTAGGTATGGTTGAATTCACAACTCAACTACTAAGGCTCATAAATATTCCTTGGCTCCCCTTGTGTCGAATCAATTAATTGGGTGAAATACTAGCCTCGAAGACTATCGTGATTCCCTACACTTGTGGGTTATCAATTATTTCGTCTATTAGGAGGTGGGGATGGGAGAAAAGCATCCCCATGATGATATTTACTAAACTAATTTATTCCCTATAGGGTACAACAGAGATGGGGGTGATATCTTATTCCCCAGTACGAATACCCATCTGGGACCTGGTTTTTAACTGTGACACTGGGGTTAACCTTAAAATACTCACAAACAAACTTGTGAAAACAAAAAATGCCCTGAAGAAAACCTTAAACTATCTCACATCCTCACTTCAGCTGCCACCTTGACCAAGAAGTCAGTACGTCCTAGATCGACATTAGTAGGGCAAGGACAACACCATGTATATATGTTAATTATAGGGTGTCATATTATATGAGTATTTGTTTATGGGGATGGGGACCCTAATGGGGCTCCGTTCCCCAGTGGGGCATGGGTATGAAGAAATTTCATCCCCAGTCATCTAAATGGGGATGGGGATGGGATAAAGGAGAATAGATGGGGATGGGGATGTTTTAGATATCCCCATATGGGATTGTCCCCATTGCCATCCCTAGATGCAGCCTCGATGCTCAATGCGAGTTCTAGGGACCGCTCATAATATATGGCTCTTTGTGCGCGACATCTAGCTACTGTTGTCAGAGGACCCACAGGAGATTTCAATTACACATTTTAGGTGTACTCAAAAAAAAGTTATTCATAGCCTCGTGGCCTATGGGCGTAGTACACTCTGTACTGCCATTTGGTTTGGTACGGGCACAGATGAAGTTGTAAACTTGTGTACGGCTGAAAAGCCGCCTTGAGTAATGAAATCTTCCTATTTCCTACAAAAAATAATAATTAATGTGGTGTTGTTTTACTTGTAAAGATTGCATTTTTAGACGTTTGCACTATCTTATCTTAATATGGCAATCGCTGCCTACCAAACAAGTTTTCATATGGAGGGGATTGTGCCGAATGGGTTTGGGATTTCAAGGGGTTTTGATGGGATTGGGTGGAAGAAAGGGATTCACCAAATCCTCTGAAATCCCCCGCCCCAAACCTCCCAATCCACTTCTACCAAACAAAGGGAGCAACTAACTGATGAGTGCTCCCGTAGCTCATGAACTGGCACAATTGGTAAAGTTCCAAGTTTGTAGAGTCTGGCTTGATGAACCTCCCCCCTCTATTGTACCTCTTATGGTGAACGATGTAACATTATTTTCTAATGAATAAAGAGGTTTTTTTAGGTCAAAAAAAATGATGAGTGCTCCTTCGGGAGCCCCCCAAGTGTCACTTGGGGTGGGCTAGGAGCACGCCACTTGGCACACTCTCGGCCGCCGCCACGTGTCGTGCTCTGGGTGCTCCCTTCGATTTTTTTTTCCGCACGCGTTTTCGGCTTTTTAGATGAGTTTTTTCGGGGGGTTTTCGGTTTTCACTGGTCTTTCTTAGCTTAGGACAAAAAAATCGAAAAAAAACATGAAAACACGCATATTCTTTTTCCTGCTTCCACTAGAGGTATGGATTTGCTTCCGCGAGAAGCACAGCCGTGCCTCTCAAAAACGAAAAAATAGGTTTTCTTTTTTTCCTGCAAGAGGCACAGATTTGATTGCGTGAGAGGCACAGTCGTGCCTCTTTCGTAAAGGAAAAATGCTCCATTTTTGTCTTTCCATCTGTTTTTTCGTTAAAAAAAAGTCCGTCCAAACCTGTCAACATGGGATCTAGTTTTAAAGATCTCAGCATGAGGAATCCAACGGTGAAAACGGTTCAAGATTTAAACGCATGGTTTAAGAGATTGCAGTGCGTCATTTGTCGCAACATGATAAGGTGGAAATGACCTCTACAAAAGATGCTACTTAATTAGTGATTTCGCCAAACAAAGCCTGGGAGAAAGCCCAAAGTTAGGCCGCCAATATTTTGGTGAAGGTTTTCGGCACCGTTGACTCAGCCGCATGCCGGCGAGAATACACGGGGTGGGTGAATCAAACAACCTCAGAAAAAAGGTAGTACCGGCCCATAAGTACTGGTATTTTCAATCTGGTATCTATTTTACGACCGTCAGATTATGGTCGATGGACAGTCCCTAAAATTTTCCAACCATTGTGAAGCTTATATATATGGGAAATACAATTAGAGAACAATCACACCATTTGTGTGTGTGTGTGTTTTGGGTGTGATTTTTTTTTTTTTGAAACAAGGCAAAAGATTTGCCATTTCATTGATTAAGAAGAAGGTTTCAGACAAAGCCGCAAGCGGCAAAAGGTAAAAGAATACTCTCGCGGCATTACAATACCCAAGTGCTTGGCACCTGCCAAAGCCCAAAGCGACACCTCTTGCTCGATCTTGTTAATGATTACCACCGGAGGGACTGCAACGTTGCGAAAGACTCTCGCGTTGCGCTTGGACCAAATCTCCCATGAGATGAGCATCATCAATGAGGCAAGGTCTTTGGGCGAGCCGAGACGAATCTGAAGGTTATCGTTCCACCATCCTTTGACCGAAGCGCTTGCCGACCAAGAAGAAGTAGAGATGTGGTGCATTCCGAGCCACGGGAGAATGTCGTTCCAGATGCGCAAAGAGAAGCGGCATTGGAAGAGAAGGTGGGCCGCGGACTCCTGCACTTGCTTGCAGAGAGGACACAAGCCGCAGTTGGGCCACCCACGACGGATCAAGCGGTCTGATGTCCAGACCCTATTTTGAAGAACCAGACAAGCAAAGAATTTGCACCTCGGCGGAGCCCACGCACTCCACACTGACTGGACAAGATCAGAGGAGGTGAGGCCTTCGAATTGCGCCTTGTAAGCCGAGGAAGCTGAGTACGTTCCGTGTTGGGGAACGTAGTAATTTCAAAAAAAATCCTACGCACACGCAAGATCATGATGATGCATAGCAACGAGAGAGGAGAGTGTTGTCTACGTGCCCTCGTAGACCGAAGCGGAAGCGTTGACGCAACGTAGAGGAAGTAGTCGTACGTCTTCCCGATCCGACCGATCCAAGTACCGTTACTCCGGCACCTCCGAGTTCTTAGCACACGTCCAGCTCGATGACGCTCCCCGGGCTCCGATCCAGCAAAGCTTCGGGGATGAGTTCGGTCAGCATGACGACGTGATGACGATGATGATGTTCTACCGACGCAGGGCTTCGCCTAAGCACTACAACGATATGACCGAGGTGGAATATGGTGGAGGGGGGCACCGCACACGGCTAAGGAACGATCACGAAGATCAACTTGTGTGTTCTAGGGTGCCCCCCTGCCCCCGTATATAAAGGAGGGAGGGGGAGGTGCGGCCGGCCCCCAAGGGGTGCGCCTGGAGGAGTCCTACTCCCACCGGGAGTAGGACTCCCCCCTCTCTTGCCTTGTTGGAGAAGGAAAGGGGGAGGGAGAAGAGGAAAGGGGGGCGCCGCCCCCCCCCCCCTTCCTTGTCCTATTCGGACTAGGGGGGAGGGGCACGCGGCCTACCCTGGCCGGCCCCTCTCTTCTCCCTTATGGCCGATGAAGGCCCATTAACCCCCCGGTACTCCGGTAAAATGCCGATTTCACCCAGATCGATTCCGATGTCCAAATATACGCTTCCAATATATCAATATTTATGTCTCGACCATTTCGAGACTCCTCGTCATGTCCGTGATCATATCCGGGACTCCGAACTACCTTCGGTACATCAAAATGTATAAACTCATAATAACTGTCATCGTAACTTTAAGCGTGCGGACCCTACGGTTCGAGAACAATGTAGACATGACTAAGACACGTCTCTGGTCAATAACCAATAGCGGGACCTGGATGCCCATATTGGCTCCTACATATTCTACGAAGATCTTTATCGGTCAGACCGCATAACAACATACGTTGTTCCCTTTGTCATCGGTATGTTACTTGCCCGAGATTCGATCATCGGTATCCAATACCTAGTTCAATCTCGTTGCCGGCAAGTCTCTTTACTTGTTCCGTAATACATCATCTCACAACAAACACATTAGTTGCAATGCTTGCAAGGCTTATGTGATGTGCATTACCGAGAGGGCCCAGAGATACCTCTCCGACTATCGGAGTGACAAATCCTAATATCGAAATACGCCAACCCAACAAGTACCTTTGGAGACACCTGTAGAGCACCTTTATAATCACCCAGTTACGTTGTGACGTTTGGTAGCACAAAGTGTTCCTCCGGTAAACGGGAGTTGCATAATCTCATAGTCATAGGAACATGTATAAGTCATGAAGAAAGCAATAGCAACATACTAAACGATCGGGTGCTAAGCTAATGGAATGGGTCATGTCAATCAAATCATTCAACTAATGATGTGACCTCGTTAATCAAATAACAACTCTTTGTTCATGGTTAGGAAACATAACCATCTTTGATTAACGAGCTAGTCAAGTAGAGGCATACTAGTGACACTCTGTTTGTTTATATATTCACACATGTATTATGTTTCCGGCTAATACAATTCTAGCATGAATAATAAACATTTATCATGATATATGAGGAAATAAATAATAACTTTATTATTGCCTCTAGGGCATATTTCCTTCAGTCTCCCACTTGCACTAGAATCAATAATCTAGATTACACAGTAATGATTCTAACACCCATGGAGTTTTGGTGCTGATCATGTTTTGCTCGTGGAAGAGGCTTAGTCAACGGGTCTGCTACATTCAGATCCGTATGTATCTTGCAAATCTCTATGTCTCCCACCTGGACTAGATCCCGGATGGAATTGAAGCGTCTCTTGATGTGCTTGGTTCTCTTGTGAAATCTGGATTCCTTTGCCAAGGCAATTGCACCAGTATTGTCACAAAAGATTTTCATTGGACCCGATGCACTAGGTATGACACCTAGATCGGATATGAACTCCTTCATCCAGACTCCTTCATTTGCCGCTTCCGAAGCAGCTATGTACTCCACTTCACATGTAGATCCCGCCACGACGCTTTGTTTAGAACTGCACCAACTGACAGCTCCACCGTTTAATGTAAACACGTATCCGGTTTGCGATTTAGAATCGTCCGGATCAGTGTCAAAGCTTGCATCAGCGTAACCGTTTACGATGAGCTCTTTGTCACCTCCATATACGAGAAACATATCCTTAGTCCTTTTCAGGTACTTCAGGATGTTCTTGACCGCTGTCCAGTGATCCATTCCTGGATTACTTTGGTACCTCCCTGCTAGACTTATAGCAAGACACACATCAGGTCTGGTACACAGCATTGCATACATGATAGAGCCTGTGGCTAAAGCATAGGGAACATCTTTCATTTTCTCTCTATCTTCTGCAGTGGTCGGGCATTGAGTCTTACTCAACTTCACACCTTGTAGTACAGGCAAGAATCCTTTCTTTGCCTGATCCATTTTGAACTTCTTCAAAACTTTGTCAAGGTATGTGCTTTGTGAAAGTCCAATTAAGCGTCTTGATCTATCTCTATAGATCTTGATGCCCAATATGTAAGCAGCTTCACCGAGGTCTTTCATTGAAAAATTCTTATTCAAGTATCCCTTTATGCTATCCAGAAATTCTATATCATTTCCGATTAGTAATATGGCATCCACATATAATATCAGAAATGCTACGGAGCTCCCACTCACTTTCTTGTAAATACAGACTTCTCCAAAAGTCTGTACAAACCCAAATGCTTTGATCACACTATCAAAGCGTTTATTCCAACTCCGAGAGGCTTGCACCAGTCCATAAATGGATCGCTGGAGCTTGCACACTTTGTTAGCTCCCTTTGGATCGATAAAACCTTCTGGTCGCATCATATACAACTCTTCTTCCAGAAATCCATTCAGGAATGCAGTTTTTACATCCATCTGCCAAATTTCATAATCATAAAATGCGGCAATTGCTAACATGATTCAGACAGACTTAAGCATCGCTATGGGTGAGAAGGTCTCATCGTAGTCAATCCCTTGAACTTGTCGAAAACCTTTTGCGACAAGTCGAGCTTTGTAGACAGTAACATTACCGTCAGCGTCAGTCTTCTTCTTGAAGATCCATTTATTCTCAATTGCTTGCCGACCATCGGGCAAGTCAACCAAAGTCCACACTTTGTTCTCATACATGGATCCCATCTCAGATTTCATGGCTTCAAGCCATTTTGCGGAATCTCGGCTCACCATCGCTTCTTCATAGTTCATAGGTTCACCATGATCTAGTAGCATGATTTCCAGAACAGGATTACCGTACCACTCTGGTGCGGACCTTACTCTGGTTGATCTACGAGGTTCTATAGTAACTTGATCTGAAGTTGCATGATCATCATCATTAACTTCCTCACCAATTGGTTTAGACGTCACAGAAATCGGTTCCTGTGATGTGCTATTTCCCAATAAGGGAGCAGGTACAGTTACCTCATCAAGTTCTACTTTCCTCCCACTCACTTCTTTCGAGAGAAACTCCTTCTCTAGAAAGTTTCCAAATTTAGCAACAAAGGTTTTGCCTTCGGATTTGTGATAGAAGGTGTATCCAATAGTTTCCTTTGGATATGCTATGAAGACACATTTCTCCGATTTGGGTTCGAGCTTATCAGGTTGAAGCTTTTTGACATAAGCATCGCAGCCCCAAACATTTAGAAATGACAACTTTGGTTTCTTGCCAAACCATAGTTCATAAGGCGTCGTCTCAACGGATTTCGTTGGTGCCCTATTTAACGTGAATGCGGCCGTCTCTAAAGCATAACCCCAAAACGATAGCGGTAAATCTGTAAGAGACATCATAGATCGCACCATATCAAGTAAAGTACGATTACGACGTTCGGACACACCATTACGTTGTGGTGTTCCGGGTGGCGTGAGTTGCGAAACTATTCCGCATTTGTTTCAAATGTAGACCAAACTCGTAACTCAAATATTCTCCTCCACGATCAGATCGTAGAAACTTTATTTTCTTGTTACGATGATTTTCAACTTCACTCTGAAATTCTTTGAACTTTTCAAATGTTTCAGACTTATGTTTCATTAAGTAGATATACCCATATCTTCTTAAATCATCTGTGAAGGTGAGAAAATAACGATATCCGCCACGAGCTTCAATATTCATTGGACCACATACATCTGTATGTATGATTTCCAACAAATCTGTTGCTCTCTCCATAGTATCGGAGAACGGTGTTTTAGTCATGTTGCCCATGAGGCACGGTTCGCAAGTACCAAGTGATTCATAATCAAGTGGTTCCAAAAGTCCATCAGTATGGAGTTTCTTCATGCGCTTTACACCGATATGACCTAAACGGCAGTGCCACAAATAAGCTGCACTATCATTATCAACTCTGCATCTTTTGGCTTCAATATTATGAATGTGTGTGTCACTACTATCGAGATTCAATAAGAATAGACCATTCTTTAAGGGTGCATGACCATAAAAGATATTACTCATATAAATAGAACAACCATTATTCTCGGATTTAAATGAATAACCGTCTCGCATTAAACAAGATCCAGATATAATGTTCATGCTCAAAGCTGGCACCAAATAACAATTATTTAGGTCTAAAACTAATCCCGAAGGTAGATGTAGAGGTAGCGTGTCGACCGCGATCACATCGACTTTGGAACCATTTCCCATGCGCATCGTCACCTCGTCCTTAGCCAATCTTCACTTAATCCGTAGTCCCTGTTTCGAGTTGCAAATATTAGCAACAGAACCAGTATCAAATACCCAGGTACTACTGCGAGTATTAGTAAGGTACACATCAATAACATGTATATCATATATACCTTTGTTCACCTTGCCATCCTTCTTATCCGCCAAATACTTGGGGCAGTTTCGCTTCCAGTGACCAGTCTGCTTGCAGTAGAAGCACTCAGTTTCAGGCTTAGGTCCAGACTTGGGTTTCTTCTCTTGAGCAGCAACTTGCTTGCTGTTCTTCTTGAAGTTCCCCTTCTTTTTCCCTTTGCCCTTTTTCTTGAAACTAGTGGTCTTGTTGACCATCAACACTTGATGCTCCTTCTTGATTTCTACCTCCGCAGCCTTTAGCATTGCGAAGAGCTCGGGAATCGTCTTATCCATCCCTTGCATATTATAGTTCATCACGAAGCCTTTGTAGCTTGGTGGTAGTGATTGGAGAATTCTGTCAATGACGCAATCATCCGGAAGATTAACTCCCAGTTGAATCAAGTGATTATAATACCCAGACATTTTGAGTATATGCTCACTGACAGAACTATTCTCCTCCATCTTGCAGCTATAGAACTTATTGGAGACTTCATATCTCTCAATCCGGGCATTCTGTTGGAATATTAACTTCAACTCTTGGAACATCTCATATGCCCCATGATGTTCAAAACGTCGTTGAAGTCCCGGTTCTAAGCCGTAAAGCATGGCACATTGAACTATCGAGTAGTCATCAGCTTTGCTCTGCCAGACGTTCTTAACGTCGTCAGTTGCATCAGCAGCAGGCCTGGCACCCAGCGGTGCTTCCAGGACGTAACTCTTCTGTGCAGCAATGAGGATAATCCTCAAGTCACGGACCCAGTCCGTGTAATTGCTGCCATCATCTTTCAACTTTGCTTTCTCAAGGAACGCATTACAATTCAACGGAACAACAGCACGGGCCATCTATCTACAATCAACATAAACAAGCAAGATACTATCAGGGACTAAGTTCATGATAAATTTAAGTTCAATTAATCATATTACTTAAGAACTCCCACTTAGATAGACATCCCTCTAATCTTCTAAGTGATCACGTGGTCCACATCAACTAAACCATGTCCGATCATCACGTGAGATGGAGTAGTTTCAATGGTGAACATCACTATGTTGATCATATCTACTATATGATTCACGCTTGACCTTTCGGTCTCCGTGTTCCGAGGCCATATCTGTATATGCTTGGCTCGTCAAGTATAACCTGAGTATTCCGCGTGTGCAACTGTTTTGCACCCGTTGTATTTGAACGTAGAGCCTATCACACCCGATCATCACGTGGTGTCTCAGCACGAAGAACTTTCGCAACGGTGCATACTCAGGGAGAACACTTCTTGATAATTAGTGAGAGATCATCTTAAAATGCTACCGTCAATCGAAGCAAGATAAGATGCATAAAAGATAAACATCACATGCAATCAATATAAATGATATGATATGGCCATCATCATCTTGTGCCTGTGATCTCCATCTTCGAAGCACCGTCATGATCACCATTGTCACCGGCGCGACACCTTGATCTCCATCGTAGCATCGTTGTCGTCTCGCCAATCTTATGCTTCTACGACTATTGCTACCGCTTAGTGATAAAGTAAAGCATTACAGGGCGATTGCATTGGATACAATAAAGCAACAACCATATGGCTCCTTCCAGTTGTCGATAACTCAGTTACAAAACGTGATCATCTCATACAATAAAATTTAGCAGCATGCCTTGACCATATCACATCACAACATGCCCTGCAAAAACAAGTTAGACGTCCTCTACTTTGTTTGTTGCAAGTTTTACGTGGCTGCTACGGGCTTAAGCAAGAACCAGTCTCACCTACGCATCAAAACCACAACGATAGTTTGTCAAGTTGATGCCGTTTTAACCTTCGCAAGGACCGGGCGTAGCCACACTCGGTTCAACTAAAGTTGGAGAAACTGACACCCGCCAGCCACCTGTGTGCAAAGCACGGCGGTAGAACCAGTCTCGCGTAAGCGTACGCGTAATGTCGGTCCGGGCCGCTTCATCCAACAATACCGCCGAACCAAAGTATGACATGCTGGTAGGCAGTATGACTTATATCGCTCACAACTCATTTGTGTTCTACTCGTGCATATAACATCGAACCATAAAAAACCAGGCTCTGATACCACTGTTGGGGAACGTAGTAATTTCAAAAAAAATTCCTACGCACACGCAAGATCATGGTGATGCATAGCAACGAGAGAGGAGAGTGTTGTCTACGTACCCTCGTAGACCGAAGCGGAAGCGTTGACGCAATGTAGAGGAAGTAGTCGTACGTCTTCCCGATCCGACCGATCCAAGTACCGTTACTCCGGCACCTCCGAGTTCTTAGCACACGTCCAGCTCGATGACGCTCCCCGGGCTCCGATCCAGCAAAGCTTCAGGGATGAGTTCTGTCAGCACGACGGCGTAATGACGATGATGATGTTCTACCGACGCAGGGCTTCGCCTAAGCACTACAACGATATGACCGAGGTGGAATATAGTGGAGGGGGCACCGCACACAGCTAAGGAACGATCACGAAGATCAACTTGTGTGTTCTAGGGTGCCCCCCTGCCCCCGTATATAAAGGAGGGAGGGGGAGGTGCGGCCGGCCCCCAAGGGGTGCGCCTGGAGGAGTCCTACTCCCACCGGGAGTAGGACTCCCCCCTCTCTTGCCTTGTTGGAGAAGGAAAGGGGGAGGGAGAAGAGGAAAGGGGGGCGCCCCCCCCCTTCCTTGTCCTATTCGGACTGGGGGGGAGGGGGCGCGCGGCCTGCCCTGGCCGGCCCCTCTCTTCACCCTTATGGCCCATGAAGGCCCATTAACCCCCCGGTACTCCGGTAAAATGCCGATTTCACCCGGATCGATTCCGATGTCCAAATATAGGCTTCCAATATATCAATCTTTATGTCTCGACCATTTCGAGACTCCTCGTCATGTACGTGATCATATCCGGGACTCCGAACTACCTTCGGTACATCAAAATGTATAAACTCATAATAACTGTCATCGTAACGTTAAGCGTGCGGACCCTACGGTTCGAGAACAATGTAGACATGACTGAGACACGTCTCTGGTCAATAACCAATAGCGGGACCTGGATGCCCATATTGGCTCCTACATATTCTACGAAGATCTTTATCGGTCAGACCGCATAACAACATACGTTGTTCCCTTTGTCATCGGTATGTTACATGCCCGAGATTCGATCGTCGGTATCCAATACCTAGTTCAATCTCATTGCCGGCAAGTCTCTTTACTCGTTCCGTAATACATCATCTCACAACTAACACATTAGTTGCAATGCTTGCAAGGCTTATGTGATGTGCATTACCGAGAGGGCCCAGAGATACCTCTCCGACTATCGGAGTGACAAATCCTAATCTCGAAATACGCCAACCCAACAAGTACCTTTGGAGACACCTGTAGAGCACCTTTATAATCACCCAGTTACGTTGTGACGTTTGGTAGCACACAAAGTGTTCCTCCGGTAAACGGGAGTTGCATAATCTCATAGTCATAGGAACATGTATAAGTCATGAAGAAAGCAATAGCAACATACTAAACGATCGGGTGCTAAGCTAATGGAATGGGTCATGTCAATCAGATCTTTCAACTAATGATGTGACCTCGTTAATCAAATAACAACTCTTTGTTCATGGTTAGGAAACATAACCAACTTTGATTAACGAGCTAGTCAAGTAGAGCATACTAGTGACACTCTGTTTGTTTATATATTCACACATGTATTATGTTTCCGGCTAATACAATTCTAGCATGAATAATAAACATTTATCATGATATATGAGGAAATAAATAATAACTTTATTATTGCCACTAGGGCATATTTCCTTCATTCCGTCCTTAGAAAACTGCCATATAATCGAGTCTTCCACTTCATCCTCGAGGGCCACCGTTGAATCCTTTTCCCAAAGGTCAGCAAATTGCTCAATCAGCGCGAGGGACAGACCATTGGTGAAGTCAATATTTGCGATCCAAAGATTGTTGGCCATGGCTTGCCGGACTGAGGAGTTTTTCTTGCGAGAAAGATGGAAGAGGTCCGGTGCAATGTCACGGGGGCGCAAGCCGTTGAGCCACGACGAGTTCCAGAATTGCGCAGTTCATCCGTTCCCAACAGTGACCGAAGTGGCAGCCGCAAAGAAGTGGCGATCCTCATCAATACACGGAGTCCCCATGCCAATCCAGGGTTTGCTCCTATCAATCCATTCAAACCAAAGCCATCGGAGCCGTAGAGCCTTAGCAAACTTGTCCAGATTAAGCACACCAAGCCCACCCTTTTCCTTAGGTTTGCAGACAAGCTCCCAGTTAACCTTACATTTTCCTCCAGAGACCTTGTCCGAGCCCGCCCAAAGGTATGCATGGCGAATACTATCAATTTTCTTGAGGACCTCCACCGGGATGTCGAGGGGCGTGAGGTGATAGATGGCAATGGCGGTTAGGACAGCCTTAACAAGAACAATACGGCCGGCAGAGGCCACAAGCCTTCCTTGCCATGGAGGGAGCTTGCCTGCAATTTTATCCTCAAGGTACTGGAAGTGGATTCGTTTGAGGCGTTTAACAGCAAGCGGGAGTCCAAGGTAACGCATTGAGAACGAGGTGTGCACCGCCGGGAAAGCATGAAGAACCTCATCAAGGTTGATGTTGTCGCATCGGATGGGGGCAACCAAACTTTTTGCACAGTTGGTGACAAGGCCAGTTACCGTTCCAAAGGAGGTCAGAGTTGCAGCAAGGAATTGGACATCTTCCTTAATGGGCTTAACAAATATGGTTGCATCGTCGGCATAGAGCGAGGCCCGAACGAGGGAAGATCTGCCACACAGAGGGTGAAGGTGCCCTTGGGTCGTGGCCTTGAAGAGGAGGTGGTGGAGCGGATCGATGGCCAAGACGAAGAGTAGGGGAGAGAGCGGGTCTCCCTGACGAAGACCACATCCATGCTTTAGCGGATCACACAACACTCCATTGATCAACACCCTCGAAGTGGCTGTAGAGAGCAAAGCCGAAACCCAGTCGCGAAATCTGTCCAGGAATCCAAGGTGCTTCAACAGATCCATGAGAAAGTCCCAACGCACAGAATCGAAAGCCTTTTTGATGTCAAGCTTGAACAATAGCGTCGGGGAGCGGCTGCGATGGAACTTTCTCGCCAAGTTTCTGACGTACATGAAGTTGTCGTGGATGCTTCTCTTTTTGAAGAAGGCACTTTGAGCATTTGAGACAAGGTCGTGCATGTGAGGGGCCAGCCGGTTTGCCATCATTTTTGCAATAATCTTCGCGACGGTGTGGATGAGACTAATGGGACGGAAATCCGAGATACACTCAGCCCCATCCTTCTTCGGGATGAGAGCAATGTTTGCCGAGTTGAGCCAGCTTAAGTTTGAGGAGCGTAGGTTTGAGAAGTGATTGACAGCAAGCAAGATATCATCTTTTATGATCTCCCAACATGCCTTGAAGAAGGCCCCAGAGTAGCCATCCGAATCCGGTGCTTTGTCGCTGGGGAGATCAAAAATCGCCTTTTTCACCTCCTCCTCTGAGAAGGCAGTCCCCAGATCTGTGAGATCGCAAGCAGGCACCGGGATGTTGTCCCAGTTGATGTCGGTGGTGCGCGGCTGACCGCGCTTCGTGACCTCTGAGAAGTGGTTTTGAATGATGGACTTCTTGTGGTCGTGAGAAGTAACCCACCCATTGTTGTGCCTGAGCCGGTGAATGAAGTTCTTCCTTCGCCTATGGTTAATGCGAAGGTGGAAGAAATGAGTGTTGGCGTCACCGTCTTTCAAGTTCGTGATTCTTTATTGTGGTAGATAGAAATGTAGGCGTCAGAATAATAAAGAAACCGGATTTGCTAAGTCACATCTAGATGAAATTTAGTTATCTCACATCTAAGTCTACAACCGTTGGATTTGTTTACTTTAAAATTCGTGCAGGGGTTGATCACGTGTTTTGTCCCTCGTCTCGTTGTCCCCTGTCGGCCTGTTTTCTTGTTCACGAAGATGGGCTTCCATTTGTTACATGGGCTGTCTTATTTCTCTCTCTCTCTCTGATTGTTACACCGGCATGCACAGTGGTGTGGATACCTGCTGATTTTGTCTGTTCGTGTGACTGTTTTTATTGGGGGTCTGTTCCTTTTGCAACGAAGTGTAGGTGTGGCACGGCATTTACTTAAGGGTCGGCCATTTTATACGCCTCTCATGTCCCAGTTTATGGCTAGAAGTTTACCACCAATTTTTTTTTCTCTTTGCTTTTTTGATGATTTGTTTTTCAATTTATTTGTTTCCCTTTCTTTTTTGTTATTCTTTTTATTTTTCCTTTCTCATTGTTTTACAAATTTTGTGATTTATCTTTTTTTACTTTTATTTTAAATACCTCTATTTTCATTTTTCTAGATTTGCTAATTCCCATCTAGATTGTCTTTTCTATTTCTTTTCATATTTTTATATTTTTTAAACAGGATTGCTAACTCACAATATTTAAGGATGTCACATCTAAGTTCAGGGCTGTCAGATCTTGTTTGTCTTTAAAACTCACACCAGGTGATCGTCCCGGTGAATCCTATTTGGCGCTCTAGTTGCAAGTCGAACATCGACTCACAACTAGGTGTGTGTGTGTGTGTGTGTGTGTGTGTGTGTGTGTGTGTGTGTGTGTGTGTGTGTGTGTGTGTGTGTGTGTGTGTGTGTGTGTGTTGAGGGCCCCCAGTTGCAAGTCAACCATCGACTCGCAACTGAGGGGAGGGGGAGGGGAAGTGTGTTTCTATGGGTCCCTAGTTGCAAGTCAACAATCGACTTGCAACTAGGGGTTGCAAGTTAACCACCGACTCACAACTAGGGGGCGTCGTCAATGTGCGTTTGACGAGGGCCCGTAATTGCAAGTCAACCATCGACTCACAATTCAGGGTGTGTGTGTTTTCTTCTGGAACCTAGTTGCAAGCTGACCATCGACTCGCAACTAAGGGGGTGTGTGTTTGTCGAGTGTCCCCAGTTGCATGTCAGCCATCGACTCACAACTAGGGGTGTGTGTGTGCGCGTCAGTTCTTGCTTTTATTCCTGATCGAAAGAGTAGCAGCAAGGCTCTATCAATCGAAGCCAACATAAATAAAGCCCAGGTCGGGGGATGGAAGTTGCTGGGTTGGACTGGAGATGCACAGCCGAACAAAAAAAATCAAAACAAACAAACAATGAGTCTAGGCGAGTTTTGTTTTTCTGCTGATGTGGAGGTGATGTCATACTTAGATGTGACATAACTATGTCACATCTAGATGAGTCCTAAACACACCCGAAAGAAACACGGTAGAAAGGGCTTAGTATGCCCTGCGATTGCAATGTGATACTACTGATAGTAAAATGCAATCTTGGTTTCCAAGAGTTACTCAAGGAAAACTCATCCAACAATAGACAGAACAATATGCCGATTTGATGATCCCGCTTGTCATGGGGATTACCAATTCATAAAAAAACATTACAAATATTTTGTTATTATTACAGGCACATGCACACACGGTCGATCGCGGCTGCATGAAACGAAAGCATCACGAAAATCCCTGGCCGCCAAGGCCACCCACGTACGTACAACATACGTACACAGCATAGCAAGTGTGCGTGATGGATGTCTATTGGTGGCGAGCTCAGGGTTTGTAGCCACCGGCAGCGGCGCCGGCGCCACCGGCAGCGGTCTTGGCATCCTTCTCGGCTTCAACCATGGCATTGATGGCCTTGCTCAGGGCGGCCTGAAAGACAGCGTACTTTACCTCGGGCGCGGAGGCGACGGTGGCGGCGTAGGCCTGCTTGACGGCGGACTCAAGGGCGGGGACGAACGTGTAGTTGTCGTATGCGCCGCCCGTGGTCTCCTTGATGGCCTTGTTGAAGGTGGACTCGAAGACGGTGAACTTGTCGTTGACCGGGGCAGCGTCGGCGGCGGTGGCGGCGGTCCTGTAGGCGGCGTCGATCTGGTCGATGGTCTTGAGCTGGGGGGCGGGGATCCCCTTGACCTCCTCGGCGGCGGGCTTGACGGAGTGGATCTCGAAGGCGCCGGAGATGACGCGGAGCGACTCGGTGAGACTGGCGACGTAGGTGTCGTACTTGGTCTCGGGGGTGGCGCCCTGGGCTTTGTCGTAGGCGAGCTTGTAGGAGGCTTCGAGGCTCTTGGAGAGTGAGGCCATGGAGGCTGACTGGGCGGGCATCTGGCCGGAGGCGGCGGCCTTGAGGACATCTGCGAAAGCCTTGTTAGAGGCCGCGCTGAAGGTGGCCTCGAACGTCTTGTACTTGTCGGCCGGAGGGACGGCGGCTGCGGCCGCCACGGCCGCCTTGAAGCCGTTGTTGATATCCTCCATCAGCTTCTGCTCCGGAGTCGTCGCCTTGGGCTGGGTCCCTGGGGCGGCGGGGGTGGCCGGGGCGCCGGGGGCGTAGGCGGCGTAGGAGACGGCCGGCCCCGCCACGAGGGCGACGGCGAGGAAGAGCGCCACCGCGTACTGCTGCACCGCCGCCATTGCGCTGCGTTGGTTGGCTTGTAAGCTGGCCGGAGGAGAGGAGAGATTGTCGTGCGTTGTGAGGATGAAGGAGGTGGCTTTATAGATATACACATGCTGGCTGCACCACGTACGTACGGTGAGAGGCCGGGAGAGCTTCACGCGCCCAAATTAGCTAGCAATCGCTCCTCCGCTCAGTCTTCCCGGCTTCCGCTCCCCTCCTCTCTCTTTTCTTGCCCATGACTCTTTCCCTGCTCTTTTCTTTTTTTTAGCCAAATTTTAATTTTAAAGGTGTGCAAATAGATATTTTCACACGCCGCCTATGCCCGTCAGTATGTACTATCTATGTATGTATGTATGTATGTATGTATGTATGTATGTATGTATGTATGTATGTATGTATGTATGTATGTACTACCTCCGTCGAAAATAAGATATAAAATATATGCTATAAATTGCATTTGTACTTGAAAGAGCTTTGCGAAGGTACAATTTTTGTGGCATATAGTTTACATTTTATTAATTAAATTTATTGGTCAAATTTTAGAGGGGACCTAATAAACTCGGACGAAGGTAGTATGTATGTATGTACTAGCAAAGTATCCGTGTGTTACAAAGGATCTAAAAAAACACAAACAGTGCACTAGTTTGGCATCGACCACACCATATTGGCATGTTGAAATCTTGAAAGAGACATTGTTTTCAGATGATATGACATAGCACCTAATCAACAATGAAGCAATTTTGTATGACAACTGAAAGAAGAAACGGATGGTGGATCTTTTTTGTGTGTGCTGAAACGGCGTATGTTCAATGAAACACCTGCAGATGTACCTGAAAAATATATATACACACCTTCATCCTGGCATATTCCTGAAAGAAAGAAAAAAAAAAGGGGGGGGGGGGGGGGGTTACGCAGAAGGCTGTTGATGTTTGAGGTGAATAATCCTCCTAGATACATTGTCAAGATTTGCTAAGAAGAACACAATCCAGCAATTTGCATGACCTGACTCCACAGTACGCACTGTCGATTGCTAGCCATGGCGTGCCATCTCACTGATCCGTGTACGTGCTCAAGTCATAATAAAACAAATGGGCATAATTATGTCGTTATCTTGTTGAAGGCTTTGTCTTCTTGCTAACGTGCTGGTCTTTAGTGGTTGCATCAGCTTTAATAAAATTGGATTTGTGCATCATAATGATGCAAAGGCCAGAAGTTTCAACCTCCTCCTCGAGGAAAGGGAGAAAAACAAAATATGTTTTTTTTTGCGGGGGAAAAACAAAATATGTTGCAGCAGCATAGAAGTGAAAGAAGACGGAAGAAATAGGTTAGGATACATGAAAACGTTGCGGAACTAGATCAAATCGGCGTTTGTAGGTAGGTCGGGTAATGTCAGATAAAACCAGCGGGCTCGACTCGTGTCAGCATAGAGGAAGAAGAGCTGAGCAAGCAGATGAAACAATGGCCAAGTAGCGGGAGAATTTGTGCAAACGTCTCAAATGCTGCATCAGTTTCTAGGGGAAATGTATGGTTGATCATAACTGTTGCCTTTGTTCCTGAATACAAAACGTTTTTGGCAGTTTAATTATTATTATTTTATAACTTTACCTCATCTTTATTAACTGGTAATCAAGTTTACATCCTTAATCAACAGAGGAAGTAGCTCAAATGGAGCATCTTCAAACCACTCATTACAAAAGGAAAATCTAGCTAGTATAGCTAATTCATGAGATACAATATTCGCTTCTCTTGGGAAAAACTCGAAAGTAATAGAGCTGAACTCGCATGCCAGGTGATAACAGTCATCAATAATGGCTGCGCATTCCCAGCAAAATGGCCTCCATTTTTTATAGTATCTATTGACGCGTTTGGTTGCCCGCATCTATTCCAACCGGCCTTGGGCAGAAAGAATTTGACACGTTTGGTTGGTTGGGTCGCATAGAAATATATGTTGGCCCGCACGGAACTTAAAGCATTCCCAGCAAGACCCGCTAGAAACGGCCGAATCGGCAGTCTCCAGTGAACCGGGCTGGGCCGAGCCACCTCGAGCGCACGTGGTGGGTCCTGTTGCACGCGAGAATACATGAGGGATGCGAGCTCTCTGTAAGTGGTTTCTTCTCCTACCTCCACTAAACTCCTCCTCCCCTAATCTCCTTTTCTTTGTACCTTTTGATCTACATAATGGTATTTCAATTCGAGATAAGGTCTGTATGAAAAAGATGCACATCAATGTCATGGTTCCATTCAGGCGATCGGTTCATAGTTTCGCCGACCATAGAGGCAAGGTAACCTTTTGGGGCGGCCATGGCGTCCTGTGGGAAGAAGGGGAAGATCAGAGAGGAGTAGAATGAAAAGAAGCAGGGGATAGAGAGAGGAGAACGGGAGGAGGGGGACGAGCCGAGGAACGGCGACGCGTCGCATGGGCTCGGGAGAGGAGCCCGCCATCCATGAGCAGGCCTTCCGGCTCCACCTCGCCGGCAGTCTTCGTTCCTCGAACACGCACGATCTTTCCTGGAACAGTGTGTGTGCATGCTTGCCGGCAATCTACATTCGTTCAAGCCCGTGGCCTCCCGCAACAGCCTACTCATCCTTCACCGGCGCTGACAGCAACGCCGGTCTGGCTCTCCAGGATGGGGCCCGTCAAGAGAGGCGATCACCTCCGACGTCGCCGGTGTTAGCGTCCGCGGCAACGTCCACCAGTCACCGGGGATGGAGGCGCGGCCCCCACGCGACCCAGGAAAGCAGGGACGGTGCGGCGAGGTGGACGGCGGCGTGGCGAACTAGTTGCTTGCTGCGTCGCTAGTGTTATGTGTAGTTGTCAACCTTGTCGGATGGACGCCATGTTGTGCCCAGCGCAAACTGTCGGCGTCGTTCCTCTCGGTCACCTCGTCCTCGACCTACACTGACGTCGCCATCACGAGCACGCTACCAAGAACTCTATTGTAACTCAGTGTGTATTGTATAGGTGTTAACTTTTAATCACGTTGCATGTATGCAACCAAACACCGGGCACTTGCATCTGCCAAGCCAATGCACGCAACCAAACGGCAGGAAAAATGCTCCCATAATGCAGGCGACCAAACCAAGTGCAGATGGTTTTTTGCCTTCGCTAGCTCAACCGGGCTCGTGTGGAACAAGTATGCAAACTGCTAAAAAGACAATGCAGGTAACCAAACGCATCAGCTTCAGATCATAAAATGAATCAACCAGTTTGTTTCCAGCGACAATCATATGGCCCCTATCTTCTCTGATTATTGCCCCGTTTGGCATGTCAATGTCAAAGCCTGCATCGACGTTCAGTCTGACGACTCCATTCGGTGGTTTGCACCAGCCTCCTCTCTTCATCGATGCCTTTGCATCTCATGCAATGATAAAATTCGATGCAAGACCCCGAACTGACTGCGCAATTCTCCTTGCATCTTGGACCAGCTCCTTGTGCACGAGTTTTCTCCTTTCCCACCGGAGATACCAGGAACATAGCGCCACCATCTCATGAAGACTGTGAATACCCATTATAGACACTTCTTGTGCTGGAAAGTTGAGAAGGTAAGCTAGGATCTGCCAATTAAACTGTCAACACGTCTTACATTTATAAACAGATGTACTAGTAGTAGTATTTAGGCACATGAAAGAAATAGATAGTGGATCAAAACTATTTAGGAACAGAGGTGTATACATGAACGGCTTGAACGTCTATCTAAAGAAGAAGAAAAAGTGATCCATTTAGAGATTTAACGTACTCATCTATTACAGATCAAAACTTTCATCTATATTCAAAACTACAATAGTACAGTGTTGTTTTCCTTATTGCTCTACTATGGCAACAAAAACAAATCCAAAAACGACATATATGGAAACAAGGAAGGATCTTTTGTAAATAAAGTTTTACAATGCTGCTGGAAGGATCTGCCGTCTCCAAAACAGAGCCCACCGCATGCGTGAGGCACTAGTGCTCGCTCAGCTAGCTAAAGCTAAAGCCCTTGTGAGCCAACAAGGGTCAGATCAGGAGAGCTTCATGTTCTTCAGCATGCCCGCGACGAGCGCCTCCATGGACGGCGCGCGCCGCTTGTAATCCTTCATCAGTGCCTCTGCGGCCAGGCTCTGGAGCTCCGAGCTCTCCTCCTCTTTGTTCCTCCCTTTGGTCAGTTGGCTAATTGCTGCGCTGCACTGTGGGGATCAAGGATGTATATGCATCAAGGATCACTACTGTGGATAAATAAATAAATAAAATATAAAGGCAACTGGGACCCTTCCGAGATGTCTCTCCGTCTTACCAGGCACACGCCAAAGAGAGCTCTCGTGTTCTTGCCCCCAGTCAACTGGATCGTCGACGCGTAGTACTTTTTAGCGGTTTGAAGGTTTTCCAAACCACCCAATGTGTACAAAACCTTCAACATAAAAGAAGAGCCGACACTCAGCGGGGATAAGCTGTGCACCCGCATTGCATGAAATCAACTGCGCCTTTGGCAGAATCAGGACATGGCATTGGCTTGACTTGGTCATTTATATGAATCAGAAACGTTGGGCGATTTTGCATTCCACCAGAAGGATTATTAAACAAATAAATAGCACTGATCATCGTATTGCCATATATGCACGTCAAATAAACTCTACTTCTGGGCTCAGCATGCCCTCTCCCACCTACCACACAAAATCAGTAAGACAAACCATGCAACTTCCGTTTCTTGCAGACCCCAGAAGAATAAGCTCCTACAGCTTCCCACCCTAAAGCTACATATCGCACGTATCAGCCTATGCCATGCCCCGTCCGCTTAGTACAACATGACTTCTAAAATAAACAGAAAAAAAAAAAACTGCTAACTTGAATAAATACCCAACAAAACTCCTTTAAGATGACAGCTTCAATGAAAGCCAGTCTTTATCTTTAAATTACTAAAATCGATTTTCATGGCTGATCACAACTAGATGTGGGACCTCAATTGGTAGAAAATATAAGTCGGTGTTAAAATACTTCATCGATTATGCATCTATGCCTGAGAGGTTTTATAAAGATGTGTGTCATTTTTTCATCTCAATTCATCTCTCACATGGACCATTATCTTGAGAAACACAACTTATAAAACTTAATACACTTGCTATTTTTAATCTTATGTCTCATTATCATGGATTATGAGTCCAAGGAGTAGTCAAGCCTAGTCTATGGACTAGTCTATGAGTCCCAACTCCATGGCCGACTACACTTCAGTGTCAACTAGTCTACGAGTCGCAACTTCAGTGTCGATTAGTTACGCTTAGTCTATCAGTCTCAACCTCGGAACGACTCGTCGACTCATAAACCTTGCTCATTTTAATTATTTTGTAACATTTTTGTTAACTTCAATGTTGAATTGGCGTGCTTCATTTTAATTGGATCTTTGATAGTTATTGTTGTCTCATGCTGTATTCGACCATTCATCATTTACCATTGGAAGAAAGAGACCATCAGTAAATCATCAACAGGATAATGACAAATTTCATAACAGATAATTCTAACTTTTCTATTTATTTGGACGAAAGACTGTGTTTGGTCCACTTACCTCAGCATAAGCTAGATGATAAAGTGGAATGGTTGGTTGAGCCAATATTAGTTCCTCGTAACAAAAGGCGGCTTGTTTGTACCTGGCAAAAAAATAGTCAGATAAGTTGGTATTTTCACATCTGACCATATTATGTTGAATCAATCAAGATTGAACATCTCACATTTGTAAGGAAACATAAATTTCAGCAAGCTCTCTCCATGCATCATGATCCGCCATGAATCTAACACAGGGAAAGGGTTAATATGTTCTAATAAGCAAAATATAGGAGGCGGTAACAGGTGGATGCATACTTACAATTCCAAATACTTATTCAGATAATCAACTGCTAAAGACATGTCACCTTGTGCTTTTGCAATAGCAATTTTTCTCTTGTGGACAATCTGACAACCAAACAAGGAGGATATTTGTTGTGTAAAATGACACCGTATTGAGGTACACAAAAGTACCATCCTTAGCATTTGAATGGTTCTAGAAAGCAAAGAAAATCAAATTCCTCCTGCACACCGAATTTTCACCTGATCAAATGGGTTGTTTTCCAGGATAAGTGCATAAGCTCTTTCAGCTTCAGCCCAATCACCCTTTGCCTCAAACAGCAGGGCTTCTAGCCGGCCTGCATTTTAGAGCAAGTGTGTTCAGCATTTACAGAAAGATGAGCATAATAACCAGCATTATATGACTCGACAGATATCAATTCTGGCATACTTGAATAAAAAAATGCGTTCCAAACTTAGGTGTTCACATCGCTTTTGTGTACACCAGTATTTAGGTAATCCGTAACTGGTTCTTAGTTAACAAAAATGCCATGTATTACACCTTCACCCTCAAGCAACACCTTGCACTCCTACTTTAGACCAGACAATCCCTGGCCTGTAGAATACCCAAGATCAACATCTATTTATATTCCAAGCGAGGGTACCACAACATCATTTGGCTTGATATACTAAAGTAGTGTGCAGGTATATTTGTTCAGAGAAATCAACTCACCAAGCTAATAATATTTGATATCATTATATGGTGAGCAATTATGCATATTCCTTCTTTCTTAAGTAATAGTCTTCGCCGTTCGCATTATAGTTCACTTCTCAGGCTATTGACAACATGAGCTGTCTTAAAAACAATCACAACCTTGCATAGATTTATGGAACTGGCTTGATAATTTTGAAGTTTCATGTCAGACCCTTTCCCCATTTGAAAAACATTAAACCCATTTTGGAAAGGATTAGCTTGGCTCCACCACATGTTTCTTGTTTGTCACCAACCCGTTTTAGATGATTTTGCTGATAATAAAGTTTCCTAAGTGTAACGAGATCTGCAAACTGCCTTTGTATGGGCCAAACAAACTTACCAACACGAGCGCTGCCAGGAAACTGCTTGGAGAGGACTCCAATACAATCCTGCAGAACCATGAAACAAGGCGATTTGATCAATACATAATGGTAGCCATACCCAAGATAAACTGAATTTTTCATTCTCGGCGGGCAAAGTCAAATTGCATCGGATCAGAGAATAGAACCGGACCAGAGATGGTCATAAAAGAACAGTGACTGCGTAACCAGAGCACCTCACCTTTGCGACATCAAGACGCTGGCAGTCCATGGCGGCCACCGCCACCTGCTCGTAGAGCGTCCACTCTGCATGCATCGAAACAAAGCGATCTCGCGTTCAGTACTGGGGCCAAGAGCACGGCGAGAGATCATCGGCAGCAGCTGAGAACGCCGCAGGGACGTTCCGGCAACGATTCCGGGCGCAAAAGCGCAGCAATTCCAGTTCAGCGGATGAGATCTTGGAAGGGGGAGGCGGATCGGGAGCGCGGGGGGAAGAGATCTGGCCGGAGGCGGGCCACGAGACGAGATCTATCCGTACCGCGCGCGGGGGAGGGGGGAGGGAGGGGATCAGGAGGAGGAGGGAGGAGGGGCGTGACGTACGCTCGGAGGCGAGACGGGAGCGGGCGGAGGCGTCGTTGAGGAGGGAGAGGCCGAGGCGGAGGACGGGGGCGGGGCGGCGCGCGCGGAGCCTGCGGGCGAGGGAGAGGTACTCCCAGGCGCCGCCGCCGCCGTGTTCCGCCTGCTCCTCCAGACGCAGCAGGCGCGCCTCATCCTCAGCCGCCGTCGCCGTCGCCGTCGCGGCCGCCATGACGAGAGGAGGGGTGGTCCGGGCGTCGGTTGACTCGGCCGGCGGGGGTGGAGACTAGACTGGACTGGGCCGGACCGGGTGGGATTGGGATTGGGGGCTCTCTTTCCTGTTTCTTTCCGCTTCCGTGCTGCCCGGGGGCCGGTTCGTTATTTCAGTTTGTTTCCCTCATTTGGGGTGGTTTTTGAAGCACCCCCTGTTGGCAGGATTTGGACTCTGAACCCCTGCAAAACTTTACGATTTGGATTTATTTTTTGTTTTTATGTTGGTTTTTTCAGAGGCATGCGGAGTTTTATTCTAAAATTATAGAGTTATGGTCGTGAGGTAAGAATTCATCAATACACAAAGGTCCTTGGTGCACACTGCGATAGTACACTTAGTATGTCTGGATCGGTCACACTATTTTGTAACCTCCTAATCTTTTGCCGAGTTAACTCTCTATCATCCATCAATGATCTGTTCTCCGCCGCAAGATGCCCACAGAACGAGCCAATCCACCACCTGATAAGATGAAGAGAGACTCTGAAGAGTTCGATTGCACAATGACCAAAAGGGTTGTATCTTGGATGACAAGACTCATCCCTTGCATTAATGCATGTACTCCGCTTTCAAAGCATCGCTGCAATTGAACACAAACCGATAAGCCGCAAAATGTATCGTCCCAGCATGCCTTCTCGAGATCATAACTATCGCAGTTGAGTCGTTCGACTCTAAAAGAAAGCCTTCAATAGGTTCTTTCACCATCGACACAACCTCATTATCAAAAGCATGCATTTTGTTCCTTCAAAACTTCTTCCTTGCTGAATTTGCATGAGAGACCAACGCATTTCATGTAGTTGTCTAAAAATTTCATCGTGCATCAACGGGGATACCTCTCTGTCATAGATCAGATCAATACACAGGTTCCAAGTGTGGCATATCAACATAATAAATCTAACCTCTATAACTTCAGAGCACTGAAGCAACACGTCGAGGAGTCATTCCTTTTCATTATCTATCAGATGATCGTTCTCAAGCAAGAACCAAACAGCGCGCATGCGTTCCCAAAAGTTCCTAGCATGGTGAGGGAGTCCTGGATTAGGGGGTATCCGGACAGCCGGACTATAACCTTTGGTCGGACTGTTGGACTATGAAGATACAAGATTGAAGACTTCGTCCCATGTCCGGATGGGACTCTCCTTGGCGTGGAAGGCAAGCTTGGCAATACGGATATGTAGATCTCCTTCCTTGTAACTGACTCTGTGTAACCCTAGCCCCTCCGGTGTCTATATAAGCCGGAGGGTTTAGTCCGTAGGACCAAGAACAATCATACCATAGGCTAGCTTCTAGGGTTTAGCCTCTCTGATCTCGTGGTAGATCAACTCTTGTAATACTCATATCATCAAGATCAATCAAGCAGGAGTAGAGTTTTACCTCCATCGAGAGGGCCCGAACCTGGGTAAAAACATCGTGTCCCTTGTCTCCTGTTACCATCCGCCTAGACGCACAGTTCGGGACCCCCTACCCGAGATCCGCCGGTTTTGACACCGACATTGGTGCTTTCATTGAGAGTTCCTCTGTGTCGTCACCGTTAGGCTTGATGGCTCCTTCGATCATCGATAGCGATGCAGTCCAGGGTGAGATCTTTCTCCCCGGACAGATCATTGTATTCGGCGGCTTCGCACTGCGTGCCAACTCGCTTGGCCATCTGGAGCAGATCGAGAGTTACGCCCCTGGCCACCAGGTCAGGTTTGGAAGCTTAAACTACACGGCCGACCTCCGCGGAGACTCGATCTTCGACGGATTCGAGCCCCTGCCGAGTGCGTCGCACGGTCACGGTGAGCATGATTTAGCTCTACCATCGGACAGTGTGCAGGAGACCGCACCTGCAACCGCTCCGGCCCTCAATCCGGAGCCTATTGCGCCATCCTTGGACGGGTGGATAGACCCCGCCACGGAGGTCGCGTTCTCAGCGGCGATCGAGCCGAATACCAACCTTACCCTTCACGAGAGCCGTGACTCCAAACTGCCGGATTCTTCTCCGGCCACGGACTCCGAACCGCCTGCGCCTGTGCCTATCGAATCCGACTGGGCACCGATCATGGAGTTCACCTCCGCGGATATCTATCAGCACTCGCCCTTCGGCGACATACTAAACTCATTAAGGTCCCTCTCCTTGTGAGGAGAAACCTGGCCGAACTATGTCCGGCAGGATTGGGATGCGGATGACGAAGAAATTCGCCGCCCACCCACCACCCACTTAGTAGCCACTGTCGACGATTTGACCGACATGCTCGACTTCGACTCCGAAGACATCGACGGTATGGACGACGATGCAGGAGATGAACAGGAACCACTGCCCATAGGGCACTGGACAGCCACCTCATCCCATGATGTATACATGGTGGACACACCCAAAGAAAACGACGACGAGGCACAGAAGGACGCAGCGAAGGATCGTTCCCTCGAGAAGCAGTCAAGGCGGCGGCGTAAGCGCCGCTCCAAATCCCGCCTCGGCAGAAACATCGCTCATATAGACCCAGCGATAGAGCAGGGTGAGCCAGCGGACGACGAACACGGCATTGAACCACCATCCGACCAAGGCAACACGGAGTATCAAACCGAACAACCCGTCTCCGGCGAAGATAACAGTCCGGATGATACTACACCGGACAACCTACTGGAGCAGAAGAATCTCCATCAAAGGCTTGTCTCCACTACGCGGAGTCTGAAAAAGCAGAAGCGAAAACTCAAGGCTATGCAAGATACACTCAGAATCAGATGGAGTAAAGTGCTCAACACCGTAGAAAAATATGGCGGCAGTCGCCACACGAAGAGCTACCTGAAGCGAAAGCTACTACCTGAATTCGATGATGAGGCCCTAGAGCCCCCGCAATCAAAAAAAAAGCCATCCGGTCGGATAGACGACCTCGTGGCCAACACAGAGCAGCAAACGACGCCGCACACAAGCCAGTATGCGATCCACGCAAGGACTCGCATCAAAAGGACGGCCCAACCCGATCCATCTACGGGCCAAGAAAGCGTGCTCCAGCACACAATACAACACAGGAACAATCCGAACACCACGGCACACCCAAATACAGGGGTGCCGCACACCCCTTATGTTTCACCGATGAGGTGCTGGACCATGAATTTCCAGAGGGATTCAAACCCGTAAACATAGAGGCATACGACGGAACGACAGACCCTAGGGTCTGGATTGAGGATTGCATCCTCCATATCCACATGGCTCGAGGAGACGATCTCCATACAATCAAGTACTTACCCCTCAAGCTCAAAGGCCCAGCTCGGCACTGGCTTAAGAGCCTCCCCGAAAACACCATTGGAAGTTGGGAGGAGCTCGAGGACGCTTTTTGGGCTAATTTTCAAGGGACCTATGTCCGACCACCGGATGGAGACGATTTAAGTCATATAACTCAACAACCCGGAGAGTCAACCCGAAAGCTTTGGAACAGGTTTCTCACTAAAAAGAACCAAATAGTCGACTGTCCGGACGCAGGAGCCTTAGCAGCTTTCAAGCACAGCGTCCGAGACAAATGGCTTGCCAGACACCTCGGCCAGGAAAAGCCAAGAACAATGGCTGCATTAACAAGCCTCATGACCCGCTTTTGCGCGGGCGAGGACAGCTGGTTAGCCCGATGTAGCACCAGCGACCCAAGTACATCCGAAGTCAGGGACGGAAACGGGAAGCCACGACGCAGCAAAAACAAGCGCCGGAATAAAGAAGACAACCCGAAGAGCACGGCGGTAAACGCCAGATTCAAAAGCTCTCGGCCGGGTCAGCAAAAGCTGCCCCCCAAAGGCAACAGAGACGAACTGTCCAGCCCAAACAAGATTCTGGACAAACTATGTCAGATCCACAGCACCCCTGATAAACCTGCAAATCATACCCATAGAGAATGTTGGGTCTTCAAGCAGTCCGGCAAACTCAACGCCGAACACAAGGGGCTGGATACACCAAGCGAAGACGAGGACGAACCTCGCAAACAAAGCACTGGGGAACAGAAGAAATTCCCAGCAGAAGTCAAAACAGTAAACATGTTACACGTGACGAAGGGGAAAAACAAAGCGGCGCTCCTAGAGACACATGCCCCAGGGCCCGTTACCGCGGAGTTCCGCCACTGGTCGTCCCAACCGATCACCTTCGACCATCGGGATTACTCCGCCAGTATCCGGCATGTAGGATGGGCTGCCTTGGTGTTAGATCCAATAATTGATGGATACCACTTCACACGAGTCCTGATGGACGGCGGCAGTAGTTTAAACCTGATATATCAAGACACATTCCGCAAAATGGGGATAGACCCAACAAAAATTGGCCATAGCAATACTACCTTTAAAGGAGTAACGCCAGGCCCAGAAGCCCATTGCACGGGCTCCTTGCTACTAGAGGTTATATTCGGCTTTCCCGATAACTTCCGAAGCGAAAAGTTAACCTTTCACATCGTTTCGTTCCAAAGTGGCTTTCAAGCACTACTCGGACGCGAAGTTTTCGCTCACTTTAATGCAATACCGCATTACGCTTCTCTCACGCTTAAGATGCCTGGTCCACGTGGCATCATTACAGCAAATGGAAGTATTGAGTGCTCCTTGCGCGCGGAAGACCGTGCGGCTGCCTTGGCAGCCGCACACTAGACGACCTCACCAAATAGAGCAGCCCACAGGTCGTTAAGACCAAGGACATGGTTAGACGAGTCCGGTGTAGCTATATATAATTGACACAGGTTTGATGGCTATACCCCTATAATAATACAAGGGGCTCAACACATGTAAACAAGTGACAATTAGACTCAACTTCAATCATCTTGATCTGTATATGGTTTATTTAGTATAACCTACCTTTTTGCGCGACAACTTCTTAGCTAAGTTCCTCTCTTTTACGGATGACCATCGTGCTACACCCGTCTAGGATACGGCACAACAGAGACACAGGCGTAGACGTGGAGCAGGGACCCGTTCTAAGGATTCTTTTCAGATTAAGACCCTGCGTAAACCTTTTTTTACTGTCTCTTGTTGATACACATCCCTCTGGTTCTCAGTACAACTAAGATGGATGCTGACGTATTGGCATGTGGCCACGTCAGAATATTGCATGTACCTGGACACCAGGGACTTGTTACAAAGGGCACTGTTTAGCCCGGTTTACATCATAAAGACTGAATACCTTAGGGAGTGTTCGGCGTCGTGAGTTTGGCCTTATATGCATCAGCTCCGAGTCATGTCTTTGGTCAAATGTTGGGTTTGCCCGGCTCCTGTGTTTTGATGCCTTACGTTCCGCTCTATCGGCTAAGGCGGCACCAGGAGAACTACTGCGATTGTGCCCTGGGTCATCCAGACGAGCACCTAAGTAGAGAAAGCCGAAAACTGACTGCCATGATATAGCGTGAGACTGGTCAACCACTCGATGACCTAGCGGAATCTTCGGGATTCCTCCGCCTTAACGAAGGGCCGTTTTCCGGCCAGGCATGTACGCGCCCCGAATTCGGATGAGCGCGAAGCCACCAGGGGCTATATAGTAGCCCCACTGTCAAACACCTCTGGCTAAGTGAAAGTGTTAAAGCATTATAGTCTGATTGCCTAGTTCGCTGCGCTATCACCTCCTTAATGGACCAAGACGTTGGATCAAGTGTGAACATGCGTCTTTTGCGAACACCCCCGCATTATATGCGTGGGGGCTGAAGCCGACGACTGCCATCTTTCAGGTTATATACATATATACATAAACGGCCGCACAGGAGGTATTATAATTCTTTTAGGCAAAAGTATACAGTAGCCTTTACAATTCAGTAAGACATTGTTTTCAATGGCAATACATGTCATTAGAACATAATATTCTTCGAGCACTGCGCTTTTATTTAACGAGCGCCCTCGAGAACTTCTCGAAAGTAGTGCTCGGCAAGTACTCGGCTCTCGTCTGAATCTTGGGCTGCAATGGCAGTGGCCTCCATCTCCGCCCAATATGTTTTCACACGGGCAAGGGCCATCCGCGCACCCTCTACGCACGCCGACCTCTTCATCACGTTGATGTGCGGCACCGCACCAAGGAACTGCTGCACCAAACTAAAATAACTGTTCGGCTTTGGCCTTTCCGGCCACAGATGATCCACAACATACCTCATGGCGAGTCCGGACAACCTATTCAGTTCGGCCCATTCGGCTAACCGATCAGTCAATGGAAGCGGACGCTCTGGAACGTTAAATTGTGACCAGAACAGCTTTTCCACTTCGTGATCTTTTTTATCTTGGAAGTATTCGGCCGCATCGGCAGCACTCGCCGCTAAGTCCAGATATGCATCCGCAGAACTCCACAGTCGGTCCAAAGGGGCGTACTTAGGATCTCCGAACTTCATCTACAGCATAAAGGGCTTCCCAGCCGCAATATCCCCGGCTTGACGCAGCTCCTCCTTCATCGCTCTCATTGTAGAGCGGGTGTCTTTGGCCGTCGTCGTGGCCTTCTCCAGGTCTGTCCTCTTCGCTTGATCTTCCTTTTCCAGAAGCTTGCAATGGTCGGCGACATTCTTCAATTCCACAGCCATCCTGGCTATTTCCTCCTTGCTTTGGCAGTGAGTAGTTTGTTCGGCTTTCAGTTCCTCGATCGCCTTTAGGGCAGCCACATCGCTTTTTCTGGCTTGTTCTTTGGCTCGGATAAGTTTCGCCCGAAGGTTCTCCACGGCCACAGCTCCATCTACATTCACACACATGTCATAGATACTGGCATCATGCTCCTCTTCCCATGTGTTACCGATGGAATCACATACCCTGTGCCTCATCAAGCCGCTTGTTGACAAGTACGATGTCGGCATCTGCCACGTCAAGCTGCCGCTTTAACTCGGCAAACTCATCAGTCCGGCTGGCCACCGAACACTTCGCCACCTGCATATTAAGGCAGCAAGATTATTCCTGGGACTATGATCCTCTGTGCGCCGTCGTCTTCGACAGCACCCAAAGTCTCAGGGCCACTATCTAGACAGGGCGCATCTTAAAATGCGTGGTACTGTCAAAAGTGTACATCATTTCACGTACCTCAAAACCCGCCAGTAGACTCGTAAAGGCTTCATGCAACCCGCTTTCGGCGGACGAGATCCTGTCAATCACCATACCCATCAACGTACGGTGCTCTTCTGAGATAGCTGCTCGCTCTAGCAGATCCCTCAGTACGTCCGACCGCACACCAGACGGTGTCGGACTCTTACGATTGCTCTCTTCAAGAGCCGGATACTGAGGACTTCGGGCAGCCATAGGATTTCCCTCTGGCCTTGCCGGATTAGAAGAAACCCTCCGTGATGACACCTCGGGGTCGCCCGCCTCACGAGGCGGGATGGCAGGGGGAGGCGTTTCTCTCTCCATCATCTCCGGAAGAAGATCCCCTGAAGACGAGCTCTGCTGAGAAGGGCTAAGATCCGAACTGCATGATAAATGCTTCGGTTATCTTCCTCAGAAGTAAAGCAAGATATTTTCATTATTAAGGTACCCTTTTACTCACAGCTCGGTGGAGGGCTGACCCCCTTGAGGGCTGTGACACCCTTGATTCAATCGTACACTAGTCATACACGCAAATTGATACGTCTCCGTCGTATCTATAATTTTTTATTGTTCTATGCCAATATTATTCAACTTTCATATACTTTTGGCAACTTTTTATATTATTTTTTGGGACTAACATATTGATCCAGTGCCCAGTGCCAGTTCCTGTTTGTTGCATGTTTTATGTTTCGCAGAAACCCAATATCAAAAGGAGTCCAAACGGGATAAAAACGGACGGAGAATTATTTTGGAATATTTATGATTTTTGGGATGTAAAATCAACGCGAGACGGTGTCCGAGGGGGCACGAGGTAGGGGGCGCGCCCCAGGGTGTCAGGCGCGCCCCTGACCCTCGTGGACACCCCGTAAGGCGGTTGACGCTCTTCTTTTGCCGCAAGAAAGCTGATTTTATGAGAAAGATCTGGGCGAAATATTCACCCCAATCGGAGTTACGGATCTCCGGATATTTAAGAAACGGTGAAGGGCCAGAAAACAGAATGCAGAAACAGAGAGAGACAGAGAGATAGATCCAATCTCGGAGGGGCTCTCGCCCCTCCCACGCCATGGGAGACAAGGACCAGAGGGGAAACCCTTCTCCCATCTAGGGAGGAGGTCAAGGAAGAAGAAGAAGAAGAAGAAGAAGGGGGGCCCTCTCCCCCTTCTTCCGGTGGCGCCGGAGCGCTGCCGGGGCCATCATCATCACCGCCATCTTCACCAACAGCTTCACCGCCATCATCACCAACTCTTCCCCCCTCTATGCAACGGTGTAACCTCTCTCTTACCCGTTGTAATCTCTACCTAAACATGGTGCTCAACGCTATATATTATTTCCCAATGATGTATGGCTATCCTATGATGTTTGAGTAGATCTGTTTTGTCCTAATGGCTATTTGATGATCGTTATTGATTTGAGTTGTATGTTTTATTATTGGTGCTGTCCTATGGTGCTCTCCGTGTCGCGCAAGCGTGAGGGATTCCCGTTGTAGGGTTTGTTGGAAATATGCCCTAGAGGCAATAATAAATTAGTTATTATTATATTTCCTTGTTCATGATAATCGTTTATTATCCATGCTATAATTGTATTGATAGGAAACTCAGATACATGTGTGGATACATAGACAACACCATGTCCCTAGTAAGCCTCTAGTTGACTAGCTCGTTGATCAATAGATGGTTACGGTTTCCTGACCATGGACATTGGATGTCGTTGATAACGGGATCACATCATTAGGAGAATGATGTGATGGACAAGACCCAATCCTAAGCCTAGCACAAAGATCGTGTAGTTCATATTCTAAAGCTTTTCTAATGTCAAGTATCATTTCCTTAGACCATGAGATTGTGCAACTCCCGGATACCGTAGGAATGCTTTGGGTGTACCAAACGTCACAACGTAACTGGGTGGCTATAAAGGTACACTACAGGTATCTCCGAAAGTGTCTGTTGGGTTGGCACGAATCGAGACTGGGATTTGTCACTCCGTGTGACGGAGAGGTATCTCTGGGCTCACTCGGTAGGACATCATCATAATGTGCACAATGTGATCAAGGAGTTGATCACGGGATGATGTGTTACGGAACGAGTAAAGAGACTTGCCGGTAACGAGATTGAACAAGGTATCGAGATACCGATGATCGAATCTCGGGCAAGTGCAATACCGCTAGACAAAGGGAATTGAATACGGGATTGATTGAATCCTCGACATCGTGGTTCATCCGATGAGATCATCGTGGAACATGTGGGAGCCAACATGGGTATCCAGATCCCGCTGTTGGTTATTGGCCGAAGAGTTGTCTCGGTCATGTCTGCATGGTTCCCGAACCCGTAGGGTCTACACACTTGAGGTTCGGTGACGCTAGAGTTGTTATGGGAAATAGTATGTGGTTACCGAAGGTTGTTCGGAGTCCCGGATGAGATCCCGGACATGACGAGGAGCTCCGGAATGGTCCGGAGGTGAAGATCGGTATATTGGACGAAGGGTATTGGAGTCCGGAATTGTTCTGGGGGTACCAGGTGATGACCAGCGTGTCCGAAAGGGGTTTCGGAGGCCCCGGCAAGCGTTGGGGGGCCTTATGGGCCAAGGGGTGAGGGCACATCAGCCCACTAAGGGGATGAGCGCCCCTCCCAACCCCATCTCACGTAACCAGAGAGGTGGGGGCGCCACCCCTAGGGCAGCCGCCCATCCCGGCTTGGGGGGCAAGTTTCCTAGGGGGTGGGGGCGCCCAAACCCATCTAGGGTTTCCCCTGTGGCCGCCGCCCCTCCCCTAGGGAACCCTAGGGCGCCTCCCCCTCCTCCCTTACCCCTATATATAGTGAGGAAGAGAGAGGGCAGCCGCACCCTTCCCCTGGCGCAGCCCTCTCCCTCCTCCAACACCTCGTCTTCCTCCGTAGTGCTTGGCGAAGCCCTGCCGGAGAACCACGAACTCCATCACCACCATGCCGTCGTGCTGTCGGAGTTTTCCCTCAACTTCTCCTCTCCCCTTGCTGGATCAAGAAGGAGGAGACGTCCCCGGGCTGTACGTGTGTTGAACGCGGAGGTGCCGTCCGTTCGGCACTAGGATCATCGGTGATTTGGATCATGACGAGTACGACTCCATCAACCCCGTTCACTTGAACGCTTCCGCTTAGCGATCTACAAGGGTATGTAGATGCACTCTCCTTCCCTCGTTGCTATATTACTCCATAGATTGATCTTGGTGTTGCGTAGAAAATTTTGAATTTCTGCTACGTTCCCCAACAGTGGCATCATGAGCTAGGTCTATGTGTAGTTTCTATGCACGAGTAGAACACAAAGTAGTTGTGGGCGTCAATTTTGTCAATTTACTTGCCGTTACTAGTCTTATCTTGATTCGGCGGCATTGTGGGATGAAGCGGCCCGGACCAACCTTACACGTACGCTTACGTGAGACCGGTTCCACCGACTGACATGCACTAGTTGCATAAGGTGGCTGGCGGGTGCCAGTCTCTCCCACTTTAGTCGGATCGGATTCGATGAAAAGGGTCCTTATGAAGGGTAAATAGCAATTGACATATCACGTTGTGGTTTTGCGTAGGTAAGAAACGTTCTTGCTAGAAACCCATAGCAGCCACGTAAAACATGCAAACAACAATTAGAGGACGTCTAACTTGTTTTTGCAGGGTATGCCATGTGATGTGATATGGCCAAAAGAATGTGATGAATGATATGTGATGTATGAGATTGATCATGTTCTTGTAATAGGAATCACGACTTGCATGTCGATGAATATGAAACCGGCAGGAGCCATGGGAGTTGTCTTAATTTATTTATGACCTGCGTGTCAAACATATACGTCATGTAATTACTTTACTTTATTGCTAACCGTTAGCTGTAGTAGTAGAAGTAATAGTTGGCGAGACAACTTCATGAAGACACGATGATGGAGATCATGGTGTCATGCCGGTGACGATGATGATCATGGAGCCCCGAAGATGGAGATCAAAAGGAGCAAAGTGATGATGGCCATATCATGTCACTATTTGATTGCATGTGATGTTTATCGTGTTTTTGCATCTTATTTGCTTAGAACGACGGTAGTAAATAAGATGATACCTCATTAAAATTTCAAGAAAGTGTTCTCCCTAACTATGCACCGTTGCGAAGGTTCGTCGTTTCGAAGCACCACGTGATGATCGGGTGTGATAGATTCTTTCGTTCGAATACAACGGGTGTTGACGAGCCTAGCATGTACAGACATGGCCTCGGAACACATGCGAAACACTTAGGTTAACTTGACGAGCCTAGCATGTACAGACATGGCCTCGGAACACGGAGGACCGAAAGGTCGAACATGAGTCGTATAGAAGATGCGATCAACATGAGATGTTCACCGATGATGAATAGTCCGTCTCACGTGATGATCGGACACGGCCTAGTTGACTCGGATCATGTAATCACTTAGATGACGAGAGGGATGTCTATCTGAGTGGGAGTTCATAAGATGAACTTAATTATCCTGAACATAGTCAAAAGATCTTTGCAAATTATGTCGTAAGCTCGCGCTTTAGTTCCACTGTTTTAGATATGTTCCTAGAGAAAATATAGTTGAAAGTTGATAGTAGAAATAGAAGGCTTATCTCCTTAATGCAACGCTCGGTGTGCTGGACCTCGAACGTGGTCTGTGGATGTTGCGAACATCTGACATACACGTTTTGATGACTACATGATAGTTCGGTAATGTTAAATGGTTTAGAATTGAGGCACCGAAGACATTTTTGAAATGTTGCGGAACATATGAGATGTTTCGTGGGCTGAAATTGGGATTTCAGGCTCGTGCCCACGTCCGGAGGTATAAGACCTCCGACGAATTTTCTTAGCCTGCAAACTAAGGGAGAAAAGCTCAATCGTTGAGCTTGTGCTCAGATTGTCTGAGTACAACAATCACTTGAATCGAGTGGGAGTTGATCTTCCAGATAAGATAGTGATGTTTCTCCAAAGTCATTGCCACCAAGCTGCTAGAGCTTCGTAATGAACTATAACATATCAGGGATAGATATGATGATCCTTGAAATATTCGCGATGTTTGACACCGCGAAAGTAGAAATCAAGAAGGAGCATCAATTGTTGATGGTTAGTGAAACCACTAGTTTCAAGAAGGGTAAGGGCAAGAAGGGATACTTCATGAAACGACGAATCAGCTGCTTCTCTAGTGGAGAAACCCAAGGTTGAACCCAAACCCGAGACTGAGTGCTTCTGTAATAAGGGGAACAGCCACTGGAGCAGAATTACCCTAGATACTTGGTAGATGAGAAGGCTGTCGATAGAAGTATATTGGATATACATTATGTGAATGTGTACTTTACTAGTACTCCTAGTAACATCAGGGTATTAGATACCAGTTCGGTTGCTGAGTGTTAGTAACTCGAAATAAAAGCTACGGAATAAACGGAGACTAGCTAAAGGTGAGCTGACGAGATGTGTTGGAAGTGTTTCCAAGGTTGATATGATCATGCATCGCACGCTCCCTCTACCATCGAGATTGGTGTTAAACCTAAATAATTGTTATTTGGTGTTTGCGTTGAGCATAGACATGATTGGATTATGTCTATCACAATACGGTTATTCATTTAAAGAGAATAATAGTTACTCTGTTTATTTGAATAATACCTTCAATGGTCTTGCACCTAAAATGGATGGTTTATTGAAATCTCGATCGTAGTGATACACATGTTCATGCCAAAAGATATAAGATAATAATGATATTACCACATGCTTGTGGCACTGCAATTTGAGTCATATTGGTATAAAACGCATGAAGAAGCTCCATGTTGATGGATCTTTGGACTCACTTGATTTTGAATCACTTGAGACATGCGAACCATGCCTATTGGTATATATGCATGAAGAAACTCCATGCAGATGGACCGTTTGGACTCACTTGATTTTGAATCGCTTGAGACATGCAAATCACACCACATGGGCAAGATGACTGAAAGCTTCGGTTTCAGTAAAATGGAACAAGAAAGCAACTTGTTGGAAGTAACACATTTTGATGTGTGCAGTCCAATAGTGCCGAGGCACGCAGTGGATATCGTTATATTCTTACTTCACAGATGATTTAAGTAGATGCTGAGGATATTTACTTGATGAAACACAAGTCTGAATTATTGAATGGTTCGAGTAATTTCAGAGTGAAGTTGAAGATCTTCGTGACAAGAGGATAAAATGTCTATGATATGATCATAGAAGTGAATATCTGAGTTACGAGTTTGGCACACAATTAAGACACTGTGGAAATTGTTTCACAACTAATACCGCCTGGAACACCATAGTATAATGGTGTGTCCGAACATCATAGTTGCACCCTATTGGATATGGCGCATACCATGATGTCTCTTATCGAATTACCACGATAGTTTATGGGTTAGGCATTAGAGACAACCGCATTCACTTTAAATAGGGCACCACGTAATTCTGATGAGATGACACCATATGAACTATGATTTAGAGAAATCTAAGTTGTCATTTCTTAAAAGTTTGGGGCTGCGACGCTTATGTGAAAAAGTTTCAGGCTGATAAGCTCGAACCCAAAGCGGATAAATGCATCTTCATAGGACATCCAAAACAGTTGGGTATACCTCCTGTCTCAGATCCGAAAGCAATAGGGATTGTTTCTCAAATCGGGTCCTTTCTCGAGGAAAAGTTTCTCTCGAAAGAATTGAGTGGGAGGATGGTGGAGACTTGATGAAGTTATTGAACCGTCACTTCAACTAGTGTGTAGCAGGGCACAGGAGTTGTTCCTATGGCACCTACACCAATTGAAGTGGAAGCTTATGATAGTGATCATGAGACTTCGGATCAAGTCACTCCCAAACCTCGTAGGACGACAAGGATGCGTACTACTTCAGAGTGGTACGTAATCCTGTCTTGGAAGTCATGTTGCTAGACAACAATGAACCTACGAGCTATGGAGAAGCGATGGTGGGCCCGGATTCCGATGAATGGCTCGAGGCCATAAAATCCGAGGGAGGATCCATGTATGAAAACAAAGTGTAGACTTTGGCAGAACGGCTCGATGGTCGTGAGGCTGTTGAGTACAGATGGATTTTAAAAGGAAGACGGACAATGATGGTAAATGTCACCATTAAGAAAGCTCGACTTGTCGTTAAGATGTTTCCCGACAAGTTCAAGGAGTTGACTACGATGAGACTTTCTCACTCGTTGCGATGCTAAGAGTCTGTTGGAATTAGCAGGTACTGCATTATTTATGAAATCTTGCAGATAGGATGTCAAAATATTGTTTCCTTGTTCTTGAGGAAAGGTTGTATGTGATACAACCAGAAGATTTTGTCGATCCTGAAAGATGCTAACAAGTATGCAAAGCCCCAGCAATCCTTCTAAGGACTGGAGTAAGCATCTCGGAGTTGGAATGTACACTTTGATGAGATGATCAAAGATTTTGGGTTTATACAAAGTTTATGAGAAACTTGTATTTCCAAAGAAGTGAGTGGGAGCACTATAGAATTTCTGATGAGTATATGTTGTTGACATATTATTGATCAGAAATGATGTAGAATTTCTGGAAAGCATATAGGGTTATTTGAAAAGTGTTTTTCAATGGAAAACCTGGATTAAGCTACTTGAACATTGAGCATCAAGATCTATAAGGATAGATCAAAACGCTTAATGGCACTTTTCAAATGAGCACATACCTTAACATGATCTTGAAGGTGTTCAAGATGGATCAGTCAAAGAAGGAGTTCTTGCCTGAATTGTAAGGTATGAAGTTAAGACTTAAAGCTCAACCACGGCAGAAGAAAGAGGAAGGATGAAGGTCGTCCCCTATGCTTTTGTCATAGGCTCTATACAGTATGCCATGCTGAGTACCGCACCTGATGTGTGCCTTGCTACATGTCTGGCAAGAGGGTACAAAGGTGATCTAGGAGTAGGTCACCAGATAGCGGTCAAAATTATCCTTAGAGGAATAAGGATATGTTTCTCGATTATGGAGGTGATAAAGAGTTCGACGTAAAGAGTTACATCGATGCAAGCTTAACACCTATCCGGATAGCTCTGAGTAGAGTAAACCGGATTCGTATAATAGAACAGTTGTTTGAAATATAGCGTAGTAGCGACATCTACAAGATGACATAGAGATTTGCAAAGTACATATGGATCTGAATGTTGCAGACCGGTTGACTAAAACCTCTCTCACAGACATAACATGATCAAACCAAGAACTGATTGAGTGTTAATCACATAGTGATGTGAACTAGATTATTGACTCTAGTAAACTCTTTGGCTGTTGGTCACATGGCGATGTGACCTGTGAGTGTTAATCACATGTCGATGTGAACTAGATTATTGACTCTAGTGCAAGTGGGAGACTGTTGGAAATATGCCCTAGAGGCAATAATAAATTAGTTATTATTATATTTCCTTGTTCATGATAATCGTTTATTATCCATGCTATAATTGTATTGATAGGAAACTCAGATACATGTGTGGATACATAGACAACACCATGTCCCTAGTAAGCCTCTAGTTGACTAGCTCGTTGATCAATAGATGGTTACGGTTTCCTGACCATGGACATTGGATGTCGTTGATAACGGGATCACATCATTAGGAGAATGATGTGATGGACAAGACCCAATCCTAAGCCTAGCACAAAGATCGTGTAGTTCATATGCTAAAGCTTTTCTAATGTCAAGTATCATTTCCTTAGACCATGAGATTGTGCAACTCCCGGATACCGTAGGAATGCTTTGGGTGTACCAAACGTCACAACATAACTGGGTGGCTATAAAGGTACACTACAGGTATCTCCAAAAGTGTCTGTTGGGTTGGCACGAATCGAGACTGGGATTTGTCACTCCGTGTGACGAAGAGGTATCTCTGGGCCCACTCGGTAGGACATCATCATAATGTGCACAATGTGATCAAGGAGTTGATCACGGGATGATGTGTTACGGAACGAGTAAAGAGACTTGCCGGTAACGAGATTGAACAAGGTATCGAGATACCGATGATCTAATCTCAGGCAAGTGCAATACCGCTAGACAAAGGGAGTTGAATACGGGATTGATTGAATCCTCGACATCGTGGTTCATCCGATGAGATCATCGTGGAACATGTGGGAGCCAACATGGGTATCCAGATCCCGTTGTTGGTTATTGGCCGAAGAGTTGTCTCGGTCATGTCTGCATGGTTCCCGAACCCGTAGGGTCTACACACTTAAGGTTCGGTGACGCTAGAGTTGTTATGGGAAATAGTATGTGGTTACCGAAGGTTGTTCGGAGTCCCGGATGAGATCCCGGACATGACGAGGAGCTCCAGAATGGTCCGGAGGTGAAGATCGGTATATTGGACGAAGGGTATTGGAGTCCGGAATTGTTCTGGGGGTACCAGGTGATGACCAGCGTGTCCGAAAGGGGTTTCGGAGGCCCCGGCAAGCATTGGGGGGCCTTATGGGCCAAGGGGAGAGGGCACATCAGCCCACTAAGGGGATGAGCGCCCCTCCCAACCCCATCTCACGTAACCAGAGAGGTGGGGGCGCCACCCCTAGGGCAGTCGCCCATCCCGGCTTGGGGGGCAAGTTTCCTAGGGGGTGGGGGCGCCCAAACCCATCTAGGGTTTCCCCTGTGGCCGCCGCCCCTCCCCTAGGGAACCCTAGGGCGCCTCCCCCTCCTCCCTTACCCCTATATATAGTGAGGAAGAGAGAGGGAAGCCGCACCCTTCCCCTGGCGCAGCCCTCTCGCTCCTCCAACACCTCGTCTTCCTCCGTAGTGCTTGGCGAAGCCCTGCCGGAGAACCACGAACTCCATCACCACCATGCCGTCGTGTTGTCGTAGTTTTACCTCAACTTCTCCTCTCCCCTTGCTGGATCAAGAAGGAGGAGACGTCCCCGGGCTGTACGTGTGTTGAACGCGGAGGTGCCGTCCGTTCGGCACTAGGATCATCGGTGATTTGGATCACGACGAGTACGACTCCATCAACCCCGTTCACTTGAACGCTTCCGCTTAGCGATCTACAAGGGTATGTAGATGCACTCTCCTTCCCTCGTTGCTAGATTACTCCATAGATTGATCTTGGTGTTGTGTAGAAAATTTTGAATTTCTCCTACGTTCCCCAACAGGGTTTGCAATATGCTTATGATTTTCTTATGGTGGGTGGCATGAGTGACAGACGCACAGACCCGAGTAAGTAGGTTGTTTGCGTATGGGATAAAGGGGACTTGATGCTTTAATGCTATGGTTGGATTTTACCTTAATGAATCTTTAGTAGTTGCGTATGCTTGCTAGAGTTCCAATCATAAGTGCATATGATCCAAGTAGAGAAAGTATGTTAGCTTATGCCTCTCCCTCAAATAAAATTGCAATAATGATTGCCGGTCTAGTTATCGACTGCCTAGGGACAAATAACTTTCTTGTTGACAAAAGCTCTCTACTAAAACTAATTTAGTTGTGTGTTCATCTAAACAGCCCCTAGTTTTATTTATGTGCTCTTTACTTTCTTGCAAGCTTACCCAAAAACACCTACAAAGTACATCTAGTTTCATACTTGTTTCCGGTAAAGCGAACGTCAAGTGTGCGTAGAGTTGTATCGGTGGTCGATAGAACTTGAGGGAATATTTGTTCTACCTTTAGCTCCTCGTTGGGTTCGACACTCTTACTTATCGAAAGAGGCTACAACTGATCCCCTATACTTGTGGGTTATCAAGACCTTTTTCTGGCGCCGTTGCCGGGGAGCAATAACGTGGGGTGAATATTCTCGTATGTGCTTGTTTGCTTTATCACTAAGTAATTTTTATTTGTTGTTCTTAGTTGTTTTCTATCTTTAGTTATGGGTAGGAAACGCAAAATACCAAAAAAATTAGTTGTACCTACTGAACCAATGGTTGAAGAACCACTCAAAATCTATCACACTGCTAAAGGTTATTACTTGGATCATCTTTGATCCCTATGTACTCGTGCTGAAACCCCAACTAGCTTAGTTGAGGGCAAATCTTTAGATGAGAATGCTTGTTATGTGCGACACCGTATATCTGAAAAAGGGAAACATTTATTGGATCAAATCCATCGTTTGCAATGCTATGCTTGGAATTTATGTTATATATATGATTTTACTTGTTGTTCTGAAAACCCTAAGAAACACCTTCCCTATCAATGTGAGTTTAGTGATAATGGAATCATATCTTCATATGCTAAGGGTGTTTATAATTACTATGATGTTCAACAAATTGAAGAATTTGTTGCTTTTAAGGGTGCTTTTGAAATTGCTTCTTTGATTGAAAAGTATGATGCTACTCTTTACAAATCTGAAAATTTTGCCATACTTGAATATTGTTATGAGAATTATGCTTCTAATGCTTATGTTAAACCATATATTGAGGAATACAACGCTGTCCAAGAAGAGGCTAATATTTTGCAGGAGTCTATGAAAGAAGAAATTGATGAAACTGTGAGCTCATTGGATGAAAAAGATGATGAGGAGAGCGAAGAACAAAAGGAGGAAGAGCGGATTAGCTACCCGTGCCTCCTTCTAATGAGAGTAACTCTTCAACTCATACATTGTTTAATTCCCCTTCATGCTTACCGAAGGATGGTTGCTATGATGACTGTTATGATCCCGTTGATTATCTTGAAATATCCCTTTTTGATGATGCTTGCTATGCTTGTGGCCAAGATGCCAATTTGAATTATGCTTATGGAGATGAACTTGCTATAGTTCCTTATGTTAAACATGAAATTGTTGCTATTGCACCCACGCATGATAGTCCTATTATCTTTTTGAATTCTCTCGAATATACTATATCGGAGAAGTTTGCACTTATTAAGGATTATATTGATGGGTTGCCTTTTACCATTGCACATGATGATTTTGATAGATATAATATGCATGTGCTTGCTGCTCCTACTTGCAATTATTATGAGAGAGGAACTATATCTCCACCTCTCTATGTTTCCAACATGAAAAAATTGCAAGAAACTGTTTATACTATGCATTGACCTTTACTAGGTGTGCATGAATTGTTCTTTTATGACATGTCGATGCATAGGAAGAGAGTTAGACTTCGTCATTGCTTGATTTATGTTGCTTTGTGCTCACTACTAAATTACAAATCATTGCTAATTAAAATTGGCTTTGATATACCTTGGGATCCGGGTGGATCCATTACTTGAGCACTATATGCCTAGCTTAATGGCTTTAAAGAAAGCGCTGACAGGGAGACAACCCGAAAGTTTTAGAGAGTCATTTATTTCTGTTGAGTGCTTTCACATAGTTTTAAAACAACAAAGATAAAGAGGGGAACCCAAAACTTTTTCAAAAAGAAAGGCGAAAGTGAGAAAGACAAGCATAGTTGAAGTGGGAGCTAGCCTTGAACTTTGTTCATGCTCATGGAAACTTTGTGAATCTTGATTACAAAAACTTTTCAACAAAAATAATTATCCCCTTGTACAATTCCATTGTATTATAAAAATAATGTGCCAAGGTTTGCCTTTACGATGTTTAAAATGCTTGTTGGTTTGTGCGGTGCAGGACAGAAACTTTGGTTGTAGTGCGTGAATTTTAATTGTTTACTGGAACGTCAAATGGTTCTGATTCGTTTTGCACTGTCTTGCTGTACAAATTGTTTATTTTTCCTAATTTTGGCAGAATTTGTCAAGTATCAGAAGTATGGTGAATGTTCAGATTTCTACATACTGTTCTGTTTTAGACAGATTCTGTTTTTGATGCATAGTTTGCTTGTTTTGATGAAACTATCTATTTATATCAGTGGATTAAGACATGAAAAAGTTATATTACAGTAGACACAATGCAAAAACAAAATATGAATTGGATTGCAACAGTACTTATAGTAGTGATTTGCTTTACTATACTAACGAATCTTACCGAGTTTTCTGTTGAAATTTTGTGTCGATGAAGTGTTCGGTGATCGAGGAGGTCTCGATGTGAGAAGAAGGAAGAGAGGCAAGAGCTCAAGCTTGGGGATGCCCGTGGCACCCCAAGTAAATATTCAAGGAGACTCAAGCGTCTAAGCTTGGGGATGCTGGGAAGGCATCCCCTCTTTCTTCAACAAACATCGGTATGTTTTCAAGATTCGTTTCGTTCATGCGATATGTGCAATCTTGGAGCGTCTTTAGCATTTAGTTTTCTTTTTTCTTTTATGCACCATGCTGGTATGAGATAGTCCTTGGTTGATTTATAGAATGCTCTTTGCACTTCACTTATATCTTTTGAGTATGGCTTTATAGAATGCTTCATGTGCTTCACTTATATCATTTGAAGTTTGGATTGCCTATTTCTCTTTACATAGACAACCACCATTTGTAGAATGCTCTTTTGCTTCACTTATATTTGTTAGAGCACGGGCATATCTTTTGTAGAAAGAATTAGACTCTCTTGCTTCACTTATATCTATTTAGAGAGATGACAGGAACTGGTCATTCACATGGTTAGTCATAAAATCCTACATAAACTTGTAGATCACTGAATATGATATGTTTGATTCCTTGCAATAGTTTTGCGATATAAAGATGGTGATATTAGAGTCATGCTAGCCGAGTCGTTGTGCAATATTGAAATACTTGTGTTGAGGTTTGCAAGTCCCGTAGCATGCACGTATGGTGAACCGTTATGTAACGAAGTCGGAGCATGAGGTGTTTATTGATTGTCTTCCTTATGAGTGGCGGTCGGGGACGAGCGATGGTCTTTTCCTACCAATCTATCCCCCTAGGAGCATGCGTGTAGTACTTTGTTTCGATGACTAATAGATTTTTGCAATAAGTATGTGAGTTCTTTATGACTAATGTTGAGTCCATGGATTATATGCACTCTCACCCTTCCATCATTGCTAGCCTCTTCGGTACCGTGCATTGCCCTTTCTCACCTCGAGAGTTGGTGCAAACTTCGCCGGTGCATCCAAACCCCGTGATACGATACACTCTATCACACATAAACCTCCTTATATCTTCCTCAAAACAGCCACCATACCTACCTATCATGGCATTTCCATAGCCATTCCGAGATATATTGCCATGCAACTTCCATCATCATCATATACATGACTTGAGCATTCATTGTCATAATTGCTCCGCATGATCGTAAGATAGCTAGCATGATGTTTTCATGGCTTGTCCGTTTTCTGATGTCATTACTATGCTAGATCATTGCACATCCCGGTACACCGCCGGAGGCATTCATATAGAGTCATATCTTTGTTCTAGATATCGAGTTGTAATATTGAGTTGTAAGTAAATAAAAGTGTGATGATCATCATTATTAGAGCATTGCCCCAATGAGGAAAGGATGATGGAGACTATGATTCCCCCACAAGCTGGGATGAGACTACGGACTTTACAAAAAATAAAAGAGGCCAAAGAAGCCCAAATAAAAAAAAGAGGCCAAAGAAGCCCACCAAAAAAATAAAATAAAAATAAAATAAAAAGAGAAAATAAAAAAAAAGAGAACAAGAGAGAAGGGGCAATGTTACTATCCTTTTTACCACACTTGTGCTTCAAAGTAGCACCATGTTCTTCATATAGAGAGTCTCTTGAGTTATCACTTTCATATACTAGTGGGAATTTTCATTATAGAACTTGGCTTGTATATTCCGATGATGGGCTTCCTCAAATGCCCGAGGTCTTCATGAGCAAGCAAGTTGGATGCACACCCACTTAGTTTCTAGTTTGAGCTTTCATACACTTATAGCTCTTAGTGCATCCGTTGCATAGCAATCCCTACCCACTCACATTGATATCTATTAATGGGCATCTCCATAGCCCGTTGATACGCCTAGTTGATGTGAGACTTTCTCCTTTTTTGTCTTCTCCACACAACCTCCACCATCATATTCTATTCCACCTATAGTGCTATGTCCGTGGCTCACGCTCATGTATTGCGTGAAAGTTAAAAAGGTTTCGAGAACATCAAAAGTATGAAACAATTGCTTGGCTTGTCATCGGGGTTGTGCATGATTTGAATATTTTGTGTGGTGAAGATGGAGCATAGCCAGACTATATGATTTTGTAGGGATAACTTTCTTCGGCCATGTTATTTTGAAAAGACATGATTGCTTTATTAGTATGCTTGAAGTATTATTGTTTTTATGTCAAAGGATAGATTATTGCTTTGAATCACTCGTGTCTTAATATTCATGCCATGATTAGACATATGATCAAGATTATGCTGGGTAGCATTCCACATCAAAAATTATATTTTTTATCATTTACCTACTCGAGGACGAGCAGGAATTAAGCTTGGGGATGCTGATACGTCTCCGTCGTATCTATAATTTTTGATTGTTCCATGCCAATATTATTCAACTTTCGTATATTTTTGGCAACTTTTTATATTATTTTTTGGGACTAACATATTGATCCAGTGCCCAGTGCCAGTTCCTGTTTGTTGCATGTTTTATGTTTCACAGAAACCCAATATCAAACGGAGTCCAAACGGGATAAAACGGACGGAGAATTATTTTGGAATATTTATGATTTTTGGGATGTAAAATCAACGCGAGACGGTGTCCGAGGGGGGGCACGAGGTAGGGGGCGCGCCCCAGGGTGTCAGGCGCGCCCCTGATCCTCGTGGACACCCCGTAAGGCAGTTGATGCTCTTGTTTTGCCGCAAGAAAGCTAATTTTATGAGAAAGATCTGGGCGAAAGATTCACCCCAATCGGAGTTACGGATCTCCGGATATTTAAGAAACGGTGAAGGGCGAGAAAACAGAACGCAGAAATAGAGAGAGACAGAGAGATAGATCCAATCTCGGAGGGGCTCTAGCCCCTCCCACGCCATGGGAGCCAAGGACCAGAGGGGAAACCCTTCTCCCATCTAGGGAGGAGGTCAAGGAAGAAGAAGAAGGGGGGCCCTCTCCCCCTTCCTTCCGGTGGCGCCGGAGCGCTGCCGGGGCCATCATCATCACCGCCATCTTCACCAACAGCTTCACCGCCATCAGCACCAACTCTTCCCCCCTCTATGCAGCGGTGTAACACTAGTGCAGAACCGGGCAATAGCACCGGTTCGTAAGGCCCTTTAGTGCCGGTTTAGGAACCGTTACTGAAGTGTGGGCACTAAAGCCCCCCCCCCTTTAGTACCGGTTCAGCACGAACCGGTGCTAAAGGGCAACCACGTGGCACGAGCCAGCTCCGGGGGCCGGGAGACCTTTAGTACCGGTTGGTAACACCAACCGGTACTAAATGTTAGTGGGTTTTTGTTTTATTTTGTATTTTTCAATTAAATTTGTGTTATAAATTTAATTTAGGATTGTTTTACGTTATAATGAGTTGTAGTCGTCATCATCATCATCATCATCATCGCATATTAATAAATAAATAAAATCTAACTACCTAAAAATCATCGTAGTCGTCTAATTAACACTATTTAATCATCATAGTCATTACCGCTAGCTATCTAATCATCACCAACGCTGGCTAGCTTAATTAAAGAGGAAACATTCACTTTGTAACAGAAGCAAATATATCATCAAGTTCAACATAATCATCACCAACATCGAAGTTCAGGACACGGACATGAGACAAGTACTAATTAAGAGCATGAACTAGTAGCTACTCCTGCTGCTCCCTCTCAGGTAGAATAGCATAGAACATGTATAGCTCTCCTAATTCATCATACTGGAGCATGCAGATGAATCTGTCTCCTAATCTTGGGTTGCGCTTCTCCTTGCTGCCCCCTAGTACTTCTCTGCGATCGTTAACAATTTTGCTCCAATCTTTCACTATTAAGCATTCTTCGCTTTCAGAAATCCTGAATGCACTCATGTGCAATGTAGGAAATCTTGGTCCTAAGCTAGCATTGACATGCGACCTTTTGTCTCGATCCACTGAGGCACAACTGTCATCGGAAGTCCCTGTTGAAGAACATCGTATAGTAATTAATATACTAAGCAATGAAAGTTTAGCTTCAAACATAATGTATGCAAAAGATGCACTAATTAAGGACAAATATTTAAAATCTTACCATCTTTCGATTATAGATGTGACCGTAGTTCAATACGATCATCATTGGTTGCACGTTTTGAGTACTAACATTTCTAAGTTCGGGAAAAAAATTTGTCTTGACAGTATTAAGATCCTCAAGCCATGAAACATAATGACTTATCTCCTCGCAGTTTAGTTGAGCCCCGGGGCAGTAGTAGGTCCTGTCTACCAAGCGCCAGACATGTTTGCTTGAACCGAAATAAGCTGACAATACAAATTAGTTGTCAACTATTTTTGAATAAACTGTATCAAAGACATAAACATATGCATGCATGTGGTTGAGAAAAACTCACATAATGGTAGAACTGGAGGCGTTTGCGCATCGACCCAGATGTCTATATTACCTTCAATATCATCTTCCGGACGAATATCAAAGGTGATAACCATATCAGGCTCAAATGCATAAGCCTTGCATAGTGCTTGCCAAGTTTTGCATTCAAAATGGGTGTACGTGTCTCCGTTATATAATTTGACGTTGAAAGTATACCCATGCTCCGTCTTCAAGTAAACTCTCTTTACCTCCATATCATCTATAGCACTAAAACCTATCTTATCCAAGACAAAAATTCTTGCATGGCAGGGGATGCGCTAGTAGAATAGTGAAAATTTAAAATTATAAGTTGAAGCAAATGAAGCATAAGTTTTGCATTTAAATAATAATTGACAAAGTGACTTACTGTATCAACTTCGAATGTCTCATCCAGCTTGATGCTGAAGCGCCTACCATCAACAAGGAAATTTTTGTCGCACAGGCCGCGCTGGTCTTCACAGTGTTCGCACGTAATGAAATCTTTTTCGTCGTCAGATGACATTTCCTATGTTCATATAGGTGAAACATTAAACACCTATATATATCTAGCCAAATATATATTCATCTAACATTTGACATTAATATATCTAACTATATTCATCTCTAACATTTCCTATATCTAACTATATTCATCTCTAACTATATTCATCTCAAATTATATATAAAAAATTAAATAAACAGAAAAACGCATTAACAAATAATATTTTACTTAGATCATCAAATCTCAGATACCTAAATTTTCTTACTAAAAATAAACTAGTTATATTAATTATTGAACTAGTTCAAATCTCATATACCTAAATAAACTAGTTTGACAATTTTCTTACTAAAAATAAACTAGTTATATTAATTATTCAACTAGTTCAAATATCTAGGTCGACAATTTTCTATCTATAGCTAATTCATCTAACATTCAATCATCTAATTGACTTTTCTAAAAAACAGAAAATAAGTAAAAAAGTGTGTGTGTGTGTGTGTGTGTGTGTATGTGTGTGCATGTACGTGTACGTATATATGTGTGTGTGTATGTGTGTGCCCCCGTACGCCGCCGCACCGTACATACGAGCGGGGGCGCCGGCGTACGGGGCGGGGGCGGCGTACGTACGGGCGGGGGCGTACGGGGCGGCGGCGTACGTGTGCGACGACGACGGTCGACGGTGGCGGGGAGAGCGCGAGAGACGTACCACGAACGACGATGGACGGCGGCGCGCGGCGTTCAGGGCGGCGGCGCGAGACGGCGACCACGACGGGCGGCGGCGGGGACGACGACGACGGACGACGGGCGGCGGCGGCGACGACGGGCAACGGGCGCGCGTGAGAGGTTGAGAGACGAAAGAAGTGGAGATCTAACTGAATTTTCGCAAGTGTTGTATATATAGGAGATGCCTTTAGTACCGGTTGGAGTCACCAACCGGTACTAAAGGCCAACTTTGGCCAGGCAAAGAGGCGGGAAGAGCAGGCCTTTAGTACCGGTTGGTGGCTCCAACCGGTACTAAAGGGTGGTCTTTAGTACCGGTTGGAGCCACCAATCGGTACTAAAGGCCTCGCGCTGCAACCCCAAAGTTTAGTCCCACCTCGCCGGGCGAAGGGCAGCCGCACTGGTTTATAAACCCAGCCGCGGCTGCCTCTTTGAACTCCTCTATATAGCAGCCTTGTGGGCCTAATTTCTGCGCGCTGCCCTGTGAGTCTGCTGGGCCTTTAGGGCATTTAATTCCACGCCCGTGGTGTAGCAGGCCCACACGGCAGCGCCCCAATTTTTTTATATTTTTTCTTTTCTGCTTTATTTTCTTCTATTTATTTATGCGTAGTTTTTTGTATAGTTTTTTCTTTTCTGTTATATTTATTTTCTTCTATGTATTTATGAGTAGTTTTTCATCTAGTTTGCTAAAATTCAACATTTTCAGAGTTCATTTTGTAGTGATTTTCAATTTCACGGTCATTTTGTAAACGATTGAAAAATAGCAAATATTTTTTTTTTCTTTTCTGCTTTATTTTTTCTTCTATTTATTTCTGAGCAGTTTTTTCTTTTCTGCTATATTTATTTTGTTCTATTTATTTCTGAGTAGTCTTTTATATAGTTTTTTTATTTTCAGATATAGTTTTTTTTTTCTTTTCTGCTATTTTTTCTTTTCTGCACAACTTGATGGTCAAAGTCTGGAGTTATAACCAAAGTTTAAAAAAAATGCCGACGTGCAATTAGTTTTTGCCATAACAGAAGAAGTCCGGAGTTGTAATAAGTTATTAAAAATAAAAGAGAGGTGCAATGCTCGTTATTTTGCTTCAAGCCTTTCGGAATAGTGTAAACTGCACTGCGTATAGCTCCGTGCAATCTATCTTATAACATCAAAAAAATACTTTGATCATCAATGATCTTTGTGTGTACAATCTGAATTGTCAATATGAGTCATCAATGATTTTTAAACCGATGAAGACTCATATTGAGGCCACAAATTCTACATATAGAGTTCAATGAAGACCAAGTGCTTATGATAGTTTGAGAAATAACATATTTAAGGTGGTAAAAGGCTTGTTAGGGGAGCGAGGTGGGACTAAAAACAGCCTGCCATAACCTCATTAGTACCGGTTCGTGGTACGAACCGGCACTACATGGTGATGGTGGGGCCATAGCCTGACCGCGGGCTGACACAACCTCTTTAGTGCCGGTTCGTGGCACGAACCGGTACTAAAGATTCTCCACGAACCGGTGCTATTGATCGCCGCCACATACCGGCACTAGTGTACACATTAGTGCCGGCTGAAATTCAAACCGACACTATTGTGCTTCACAAAAGACCCTTTTTCTACTAGTGTAACCTCTCTCTTACCCGCTGTAATCTCTACCTAAACATGGTGCTCAACGCTATATATTATTTCCCAATGATGTATGGCTATCCTATGATGTTTGAGTAGATCTGTTTTGTCCTAATGGCTATTTGATGATCGTGATTGGTTTGAGTTCTATGTTTTATTGTTGGTGCTGTCCTATGGTGCTCTCCGTGTCGGGCAAGCATGAGGGATTCCCGCTGTAGGGTTTGCAATATGCTTATGATTTGCTTATGGTGGGTGGCGTGAGTGACAGAAGCACAGACCCGAGTAAGTAGGTTGTTTGTGTATGGGATAAAGGGGACTTGATGCTTTAATGCTATGGTTGGATTTTACCTTAATGAATCTTTAGTAGTTGCGGATGCTTTCTAGAGTTCCAATCATAAGTGCATATGATCCAAGTAGAGAAAGTATGTTAGCTTATGCCTCTCCCTCAAATAAAATTGCAATAATGATTACCGGTCTAGTTATCGACTGCCTAGGGACAAATAACTTTCTTGTTGACAAAAGCTCTCTACTAAAACTAATTTAGTTGTGTCTTCATCTAAACAGACCCTACTTTTATTTACGTGCTCTTTACTTTCTTGCAAGGTTACCCAAAAACACCTACAAAGTACATCTAGTTTCATACTTGTTTCCGGTAAAGCGAACGTCAAGTGTGCGTAGAGTTGTATCGGTGGTCGATAGAACTTGAGGGAATATTTGTTCTACCTTTAGCTCCTCGTTGGGTTCGACACTCTTACTTATCGAAAGAGGCTACAACTGATCCCCTATACTTGTGGGTTATCACAAATGTGTACGATCAAGATCAAGGACTCACGGGAAGATATCACAACACAACTCTAGACACAAATTAAAAATAATACAAGCTTTATATTACAAGCCAGGGGCCTCGAGGGCTCGAATACATAAGCTCGAATATACAAGAGTCAGCGGAAGCAACAATATCTGAGTACAGACATAAGTTAGACAAGTTTGCCTTAAGAAGGCTAGCACAAAAGCAACAACGATCGAAAAGGCAAGGCCTCCTGCCTGGGAGCCTCCTAACTACTCCTGGTCATCGTCGGTCTCCACGTTGTAGTAGGCATCGGTGGTGGCATCTGGCTCCTGGGTTCTGACATCTGGTTGCATCAACTGGAAAGAAGAAGAAAGGGGGAAAAGGGGGAGCAAAGCAACCGTGAGTACTCATCCAAAGTACTCGCAAGCAAGGATCTACACTACATATGCAACATTACCAAAGGAAGGTTGTATATGTGGACTGGGCTGCAGAAATGTCAGAATAGAGAGAAGGCCTAGTCCTATCAAAGACTAGCATCTTCTGGAAAATCACCATATTGCAGCAACAGGAGGGAGTAGAGTAGCATAAAGTAAAGTAGTAGTAGTGTTATCAACCTCGGCCAGAGATCCTTTCTCGACTCCCTGCGAGAAAGAAATCCTAGAGCCATACTATCCAGTTATCATCACAATCCAATTCTCATCACCATCCAGTTCTCATCACAAGTATCCAGTTCTAGTTGTATCGATCGGGATACAACTCCAAGTGTCCGTTACCGTAGGACAGGCTATCCATAAATGTTTTCTTCCCTGCAGGGGTGCACAAACTTACCCACCACGCTCGATTAACTCCGGACGGACACACTTTCCTGGGTCATGCCCGGCCTCGGCCAAACAATACGCCGCAACCCAACCTAGGCTTAATAGAGAGGCCAGCACGTCGGACTAAACCTATGCCCCCAGGGGTCATGGGCCATCTCCCCAGGAACTCCTGCACGTTGCGAGGGCGGCCGGTGAGCAGACCTAGCTACCTCCTTCAACAAGGCAGGCGCTTACGCAGTCCAACCCGGCGTGCGCCGCTCAGTCGCTGACGTCTATTAAGCTTCGGCTGATGCATACGACGCAGAACGCCCATACTATGCCCACGTGATGGTTAGTGCTATCAGGCCAGAGGCCCCTCGGATCAAATATCCAAATCGTAATGGATTAGGAACATGCGGTAACAAGCAGAGACTCATGAAAGATGTGCCCCCGTTTCCCCGTCTCGAGGACTTGCGGCAAGGGTTAGGAACGCCCGGCCACGCCTCGTAATTATCTCGCAGGCACCTTCCAGGTCCTCCCGACTCCACATCACTCGCAATTAAGCTCGCGCGGGTACCCCTCAGGGTCGACCCGTCTTTCCAAGTAACAGTGGTAAAGTCCAAGTATCCGTGTGTCCAAACATCAAGAGGAAAACCCGAGGAATCACCCTCGATGAATTCCACTAGATGTAATCCTCAAGGTGAACGTAAGAGGAATCACCCCCGAGGTTCACACTTGAGGGGTTGCACGACAGAGTCGTATCGGAAGTGGTTAAGGAGGAAATCACCCTCGATGACCACGATCGAATGACTACACTACAGGGTTAACATCTGAAGTGCTGAAGAGGTTTCACCCTCGGCACTCGATAGTAACCCAGTAGTGTCGAGCAACTAAGGGGAAAGTGATGTGCGGTGTCGGGCCTGGTCTTCGATCCCGTTGATCGGGTCTTCGATGATGAAGTAGGGGCGACAGGGACAAGGTGGGGGGTCACTGATGTATCACTAACCAACCTATACTAAGCAGTTTAGGATAAGCAGGTAAGGTACAACAGCAGATACAAAAGCAGGTTATGCATCAGAATAGGAGCAAACAATAACAGTAGCAAAATCTAATGCAAGCATGAGAGAATGGAATGGGCGATATCGGGATGATCAAAGCGGGGCTTGCCTGGTTGCTCAGACAAGAACGAGGGGTCGTCGGTGACGTAGTCGATCACAGCGGCATCATCGGCCTCGGGGTCTACCGGAGAGAAGAGGGGGAAGAAACAGTACATATAAGCAAACAGATGCAACGCTAAGCATGACATGACGATAAGCAGAATTAGGGTCGATCTAACGTAGTACTACATGTTGCAGACAGAGGGGATAAACATCCGAGGATGAATTCCCGGCGTTAGGCGGATTCCGGACACAGGAAAAGAGGGGGAAAGTTCCATGTTCAGCATGCTAGGGTCATGTGACAGATGAACAGACCGCGTATTCGGATTCGTTGGATTTTCCTGAGCAACTTTCATATAAAAAACATTTTCATCCGAGCTACGTTTATTTTCTATGAATTCTAAAGTTTAAACAATATCCTGAAATTTCTGGAATTAATACTAATTCTAAAAATAATAGTAAAATGCTATGGGCACACACTAAAGTGTACATACACAGGGTGATATAGAAGATGACACGTGGGGACCTGTTGACTGCCTAGTCAACAGTCAACAGTCAAAGCTGACAGGATTGACTGGTCCAATTGACATATCGGGCCCACTTGTCATAGAGGGGCTTTATTTGATCTTATCCACAAAATAGTACAGGGGGGTCCCACCTGTCATAGAAACACTTCTATTTTTTTAACAGATTGATCTAAAGGGGGGTAGTTAGTAGATGGGGCCCAAGTGTCATACACTAATTAGGAGTGGGGAATATTAGCACTAATTGCGATTAGTCCCTAAACTAAACAAACGGGGCCGGACTCCAAATACAGAGGCATCGGTGGCCTCGCTGGGCACGCTCACCCGCGTCCGCACCCGCGCTCGAAGGCTGCGGCCGGGAGCTGCAGGCCTGTCAGGACCAGTTTTCCAATAAAACATTTATTGAAAAGCTGACCCTTGTGTTGACCAGCACAGAAGAATTCTTCTCACTGGCAGACAAAACCTTGATACAGAAGTCCAGCAGTACTAAATATTATACAAGGTTGAGGTGAGGATGCTCAACGATTTATTACAAGCATGCCGATATTATACATAAAGGCGGATATGACACAAGGGTATGGTGGCATAACTACTGACTCGTAATAAAAGTGGTGGTGGATATGTCACAGTGAAGTGGGTGACATGACTCCTATATCTTACAGCTCATCAAGCGTTGGAGTGAGGCTCGATGATTTTATTTGGGTAGCGGAAGCATATATAATGCAAGTGATCCACTCCAGGATCGCACGAGACTGACTGGGACTCCTCTAGGCGTCGGACTCTCTATCGAACTCTTCATCCATAAGATCGCCTTCATCAACATCTGTCCAAATCAACAAGCCAGGTGAGTACTTTGAATGTACTCACAAGACAGTTTGGACATAAGATATAACAAACGTAAACATGATGCACATGAGCAGATTAGTAATGCACATTCTGATAATAAATTTGCACTGCACAATAATTAAAAGGAAGTCAGGCGGTAGTCCTCCCGAAATCCCAAAAAAATAACAAAAGACCGATCGGGTGTCTGAAGCGACGCCTCGAAAGGTAAAAAAATAAATTAAGATGCCGCAGTCGGGCGTCGGGGCGACACCACATAAAGGGCTTATATTGAAAAGTAAATGACAGAACGTGCCACAGTCGGACGTCTAAGCGACATCTCGAAAAGGGCTTATAATGAAAGTAAATAACAAGAATGCCACAGTCGGACGTCTGGGCGACATCACATAAAGGGCTTATATCGAAAGTAAATAACGAGAGTGCCACAGTCGGACGTCTAAGCGACATCACATAAAGGGCTTATATTGAAAGTAAATGACAAGAGTGCCACAGTCGGACGTCTGAGCGACATCACATAAAGGGCTTATATTTCATCATTCATATTCAACAAGTTCATAAATTTAAGTCATCTCAAGGAAATACTCCGCACATAAAAATCAATTGGTTAGTCCAATCACAAGAATAGCGTTCAACCGGGTTTACCATTCTCGGTTGTCCTGCTTATACCTCCGGAGACTGACACTGGTGTTGATATTGAGATCGATACTGAGACTGACACTGACGCTGAGATGATGTCCAAGTCTTTGATCGTGGACATGGATACTCGAATGGTTTTGACTCTGCAGAGTTTGTACTCTTTAACCACAGCCAACGGATTTCAGTAGTCACAAGGACTAGTTCCGTTTACGGTGTTTTAGAAGAAACACGTCTAACCAATACACACCCATTCCACATTCCACTACTAGGAATCACCCTCGGCAACATTCAAGAAAAACTTCAAGACGGGGAGGTCACAACCTCGAATAGCATGGGATCAAATTTATATCGCGCGCTCTAAGGGGTGCCCCCCTCTCGGTCCCAACCGGAAACACCCATGCCCCCTGACCGGATGACAGGCTTTAATCCGGGGCCATGGAACCCTCATCGCGGTCCCTCTGTTTGGTGTGTACAAGGAAAGAGTTTTGCAACTTACTAAACCGCACTCTTTGCAGAAAGCATGTGGCAGCACGAAGGGAAAATGAATGGGATCGAGACTTGATCCATGTTAGTACTGAGGTTATACGGTTGACTTAAGACGGGCATGCTTCAACAGTACCAGCTTGCAACCCATCATGTCACCACATGATCAGGTTATCTTATCATCATAAGAACACATCAAGCTTCGAAGCTCACCGGTAGCTTGCCTTGCATGCAACATAACTTTCGCTAATGCTTATATAAACATGCCATGAGAAAAGCTACTCGAGCAAACATGCAAAACACTCATCATATCAAAGGTTCCAACATGCTTGCCTGGTTCGGAGTAGTCGGAGTCTAGCTCGGTGAAGTTTGCGTCTCCTTCACCTCCTTCGGTATCTACGTATTAAAAGAAAATCGGATACTACATAAATATCGTGCGTGTACAAAAGTATCTCGAATATTTTCCAAATAAATATGACAAAAAACTAGACAGAAAAATAAAAATGACAGAAAAAGAATCAAGTCAAAATCATCTTTTGTTAAAAAGTTATAAGGGTTTTAGTCCAGGGACTTTTCTGTAATGAAACAGAAAGTTTCCAGGGGCTAGATTATAAAAATAGAAAACATTTCAGTTATAAATACGCCAGTCCAGAGGGGAGACGTATTTTGCCCGAAGGCATTTTCAGAAAACGGTTCGAATAAACAGAATAGAGGCTGACGTGGGGGTCCCACATGTCAGGTTCAAATATTTGAAAAGAAAAACAGAGTACGCCGGCGCCCGAAGCTCGCGGTGGTTGCCGGCGTTGATCCACGGCGAGGCAGGGGGATCGGAGGGTACCTACGTGTTCACGGAGCTCTACCGCACCTGAGGGTGGTGGAGTTGGCCGTCGACGAGCACCACGTCGACGGTGGCCTTAGCTCCGGCGGACAACGGTTCGGGAGGTAGTGGATCTCGTCGGGGGAAGCTGCAGACGCCAAATTGAGGCTCGGGTTAGATGATTGAGTGCACTAGGAGGCTACTGGCAAGATTTGGGAGGCGGGGGTGCCCTCACCGGAGCGAATCATGCCGGAGCCCGAAGCGGATCGGGGTGGCCGGAGGCGGATAAGAAGACCTCCTCGAGGTCCTCCTAGTGGCTGGGCGTGGCTGTGGTGAGGTGGAGCAGTGATGCTAAGTCGAGAACGAGCTCGAGGGCTCCTTTTATAGCCGGTCCGAGGCGGTGCCCGAGAATGGGATAACTCCAGCGATGATTACGGCGAGGCAGTGGTCGGTTAGGTGGATTAGGGGGTTAGGCATCATCGCGATGGTCTGCTGGTTCCGTTCAAGGGTTAAACTTGGCCTGACTTGGGTGGTACTCCAAGTCCCCGACGGAACGGCTTCACGGGGCTCGTCGACGGCAGAGAGCGCGCTCTGCGCCTCTCTGGCTGCGGTGACTGTGCTGCAGCGTGCACAGGGGAGGGGGTGGACACGCGGAGGCTCTGGGTGGCTTGGGCGGTGCTGGTCGGCGCCGAAAGGCAGGGCCGGCCCCCTATCGACCGCCACGGGCTGTTCTGCCACTGCAGAAGACGCCGACGATGAGGTGCCACGTCGCCACCGACACTTGCGCCCGTCCAAACGATCGTGCAGCGCACTGGATAAGAAGAAGGAGCAGGGAGCAAGGCGCCAATGGGTTCACCGGTGAGATTGACGCTGTGGTTCTAAAGAAACGACACTGACGACAGAACTGCATCACTGAAACTCTGAAATTTCTGAATTTTGACAGAAATAGTGCACGCCAGGTGTTCAATGAAATGTTTTTGGCATGTGGAAAATTTTCCTGGAAATGATCTTTGGTGAGGTGACCTTTCAATTCATCTGAGGGCTGCCTGATTTATCTCAGAATTTTTGGAGAAGAAAAACTATGAATTTCATCAAAATTTGCAAATCAGGTCCAAACTTGCAGCAAACATATTTTGAAAATTTTGAAATGTGGGCCAATGGATCTAGATGGATCTTGGTTGAGGGTACTAAGGACTAGTCAGAGGAGTTTGTTTGGGACCAAAACTCAAAAGGAAACTTGCAGTTCCTTTCTAAGTCACCTAGGCCCAAAATAAATGACAGAAATTGTTTTGAGGATAAAATAAATAGAATAAAAAAAAATGGGTTGGAACTTGCTGGAGTTGGATATTTGACTTGAACCAAAGTAGGGAGGTGGATTTGGAAGAAGATATCAACATGTGACATGGCAAAAGAGAAATTTTTGAATGGGAAAAGAATAAACCCATAATCTCTAGGGTTTCTTTTTAATAGAAGGAATTTCAAGAACTTTCAAAAATAAATTTGTGTTGAGTCAAGACAAAATGAAAAGCTCTCAAGACCAAAAATCAAGGTTGAGAAGAGCACCAAAAATATTTGTCATAAAAGTTTTGAGGAGAGGTTTTAAGAAAAAATTTAAATAGCCTCCTTCAAATCAAATAAAGAATTTGATAAAAACCAAATCAAAATTTTTGGACTGTCACAAGGCCGGGTCGCCGGGGAGGCGCGCGAAGGAGGCGATGGCGGATGTAGGCGTCGCGGTACAGGGGGCCGTCGGCAGTGGCGGGTGGAGGCAGGGGTGGCCGGCCATGGCGAGCAGCGACGGGGAGCAGGGGAAGGGAGGAGGAGCGGCGGCAGTAGCACAATCAGCAGCAGCAGTAGCCAGCGGCGGGAGCAACAACAACGTAGCAGAAGTAGGGCGAAGACGGCGGCGGCAGGCGCAGGGGCGCAGGCACGTGCGGCCGGGCGAGAAAGGGCGCGGCCCGGACTGGCGCTGGCACGCTAAGGCACCGCCAGGGCGAGCACGAGACGGTTAGAGGGCACAGGAAAACACAACTAGGGTGCGCGCAGAGCAAAGCTCCGGCTGTCCGACCATGGTGGCCGAAGCTCGAGGTCGACGACTAAATGTTGATGGAACGGGACGAAAAAAAGGATTCGAAGGAGGGGCTCACTATTGTTGCAGAGAGGGCTCAAGGAGGCCAGAGGAGCTCGAAGCGGTGGGGATCACGCGACGACAGTGGCGGATGCCGACGAAGGGGAACGGCGCGAGTGTCGTCATTGAGCCTCCTGAGGCTCGATCTGGTGGCGAGGAGGAAGTAGGCGTCCGCGACGGAGCTCCCAACCAGCTCAGAATGGAGAGGGGAGGCTGGTGGCCGCGTCCATGGCGATGGCAGTGGCAGGCGTTGCGGCGAGGAAGAAAACGAGCGAGGGAGAGAGAGAAAAAGATCTGGGGCTGCCCAGGGTGTCCTTGGTGGTCTTCTTATCCACCCGGCGCCCTATAGCGATGCGAGGAGGCGAGGAGGCGAGCTGGTGCGACTGCGACGGCGAGCCGAGCGTCAGGTGCGCGTGCGTTTAGGGGGTTAAGGAAAGGCTGGCCCAAATGGGCCGGGCCACACTATTGGGTCAACTGGGACAAGTGCATAGTGCACTTTTCCCATTTTCCTTTTCTTTTAGTACGTTGCCATTTTCTTTCTGTTTGCAAATTGTTTGGGCACCAAAACATTTTTTAAAAATGTCCAATCTGGCCAAATAATTACGATGCAATATACTGCACTGCCATAACAAGTTTGGGAGCAATATAATTCCATTTTGAATTTTTGCATTGCATTAAAAGAGTCGAAGGTGATGTTGGCTCTGTTTTCAAGATGTTAGAGTCATCCAGGTACTTTAGATGATGTTGCTACCCTAAACATAATTCACAATGGATTATTTACAAAAATTATGAACTTTTTAGTTCCTGGATTTGGACAACGTTTATTTCACCTCATATTTGAATTTCAATTTGAGTTGGAATTTGAAATGAGATATGATTCCAATGTGATCAAGCACTATTCAGAAAAAATGATTATCTTAATCATAGAGGGTTACTGTAGCATGACACTGGGGATGTTACAAATTTCCTCCACTACAAGAAATCTCATCCTGAGATTTAAGTGGGGAAGTAAAGAGTAACTTCGGGATAACTGACCCTTATAGGGTTAATTATCTAGTGAACAATTCAGGGAAAGAGGCAGAAGTATCTTTCGAGTTGAAACTTAATAAGGCATCGAGAGCAAAGCATGAAGGTACAATAGGAAGTTTCAACCGAATGGACAAATGATTGATACCTGAACAGAGTGTGAGAAAGGGGTTCAGAGCATCGGGAATAGATCATCTCTCGAAAGGTGGCTCGTGACATGATACGAAGCCAAATGCAAGAATATTTCGGAATCAAAGATATACAGGAGAGTCAGGTTCCGATCCTGTGGAACTGTGGGTTATGGGCCCACCATGTGGGTTAAAAGTAGAAAGGGGGCCGTTAGCAAGGCATGTCAGATGATAGACTGTCAGTTATGCTGCCAACAACATTGGTACCAAGGGCGAGGGACTAACAGAACTATTTTTTTTCTGCTCGTTGAACGAGGTGTACCAATAGGCAAAGTTCTCATCCATCGGTGGCTACCGGAATGTCAACAAAAATAGTAACAGGGTTTTACTGTAAGAGTTGTACACCAAGATGTTTATTTAAGCATCAGAATATTACTGCTTAGATCATATAGATCACAAGAAAGGTTTAAACAAAACAAGGGAAAGGAAAAATGTGATTATCAGATTAAACACAAGTATTTGGTGTATATCCTTCACAAGAACAAGCAGAGCAGGATATACACGAAAGGGCAGCAAGTAGATAACCACTTTGGTAAAGGGGGCGAGGAAATTCGTGACGTTACCCATACAACAATGTTTGGATAGGTGATCAAGAAACATTTAGCATTGCGCCTCCAATGTTCCTAATGATGTTCGGAGTACCACAGCCATGCTTCGGGATAGCATTGACATGGTCCTCAGGTAAAGATCGGACCTTGGGAACACAAAGGACCCATCAGGAATTGCTAGAACATCTCATGCAAAAAAATCAGGAAAAAGATGAGGACGTGGCCGATGGGTTAAGCAGCAATCCATCGACATGTCAAAAAGATGTGTTTTCCAAAATTTATATGAACAAGTTTTTGTTGGGGGAAGGCAAGAATGTTGTCGATGATAACCCAAATCATTGAAGGTCAAGGATGGTATTTCTCATCACGAATTCGATTGATATGCTGGAAGAGTTCAGAATGTTGACGATGATCATGACAAATTTGTCGAGAGATTTCATGAAGATGTAATCAATCATCGATGACATCAAGTCAAAGGAATGATGAAGCAAAAGGTTATTGGAACCACGGGTACGACACAAACTCGAAATCAAGCTTGTTGTTCAAGGCGAAATGATAAGATGAGGAAGATCGACGTAAGCTTAGCTCATCATCGGAAGTTGCTCCGGGCATAAGGACCAGGTAGCACAGTTAAAAGTTGACACGATAAAATATAGCCGAACAGGCTAGGGAATAAAACTTCCCAGTATCAAGTACTAGGTGTAATGCCGGAAGGTAATTCAGAGTAGAGGTTGGACGGGGGAAATGATTTGCAGAGGATAAGTATTTTTAACTTATCCAGTAAATGGAATCAAGGAGGAAATATGGTCGGAACCACGAATGCAAAGGATCAATTCATAGATACAAGATGAGCTTGTACCAAAGAAATGATTATTTTTACGAGCCGCTTCCATGATAAGATCTACATCGTGTGCATGGGCATGAACACAAAGGTTCAAGGTCGACTCCCACTTCTACAATGCCTAACATTTCATTCACTTCTCGTCTCTGAAGAAGTTGTAGAGTTGAAATTATATCTGGCAAAACACCAGAAGAGTATGACTCGTGAAAACTCTCGGGTTCACACAGATTAGGGAAGGCATAAGTTCAACCCATCCAGGCATATTTACGAATCTATACTACCATCAACCAAGCAAAAGATACGAGTTCGAAAATAGAGTATCAAAGTCAAAGCAGATGATACAATTTACCAAAGGTATTATGTATCAGGGAAAAACTCACAAGTTTAATGAATATGAAGGACATTGTTGGATAATAATCCAACCAAGGATATGGCGGTCCATAAAAGATCTGATGTGAGTATCGATACTCACCTAGAAGAAGAAAGAATGCAAGGATATCAGATTATAGAAAGAACTGACTAATTCAAGGCTCAAATGCAACGGAATTGCGATTTCCAATTCAAGGGATCAGAAGCAAACACTCTGATTAAGGATGGATAAGTTGAACGGACTCAGAATGATATTCAATCAAGGCTTGATTTGTTGAGAACCAGCTCATGTCCGGGGTGAAATCTGAGCCGAAGGGAAGAATTATAACTATGATTGATGATTGCAAGCATTCACAAACATATCGAATCAAGTGTTCCAAATAAAGATGACAAAGGATACTACTGAATATTGCCAGACATATGGAAAGTATCCATAATGCAAGCAGACAAGAATTTCAAGAGCCATAGGCTACAGAGGATTCTCAAAAGATTGGATAACATTTTGAAGAATTTTGTGAAACACCTGAACAACTAGGGAGAAACAAATCCTCGATAAGTGTGAGGATTAATTTGTAGGAGTATTCAGGCGACAAGGAACTGCAAGGCAGTAGGCACAAAGGATTCTCGGAACAATGACGAGTATTTCGGGGTATCTTGTAATAAGAAGATCAACTGGGAATAAAAGTAGGAACGATAAGTGCATGTATTTATCCATAGGGTATTTCGATGGTAGGGAATTGAAAAAGCAAAGGGCACAAAGTTCTCGAGAGAACATCGGAGAGTATCTTCGAAATCCTTCGGTGCATCAGGCGATCACATGTATCGAGTGGCTCTCCGGGAGGAAGTAGTTACGAGAACCTAGAGTTAGAGTTAGAAAAACATTTTTAACCCGAGTAGAAGAGAGATAAGAGTCCCAGAGTATAGACGAGGAATAAAAGATCCTAATACCACCCAATGGCGACGTGAGCCCGTAAGACACACAGCCATGTTAGTAAAAATTTTGTAATGTCTAGACTCGACTTCGGCCAAGGAGTTTGGAAGGGGGGATTCCTAAAGGCAGTCGGCTCTGATACCAACTTGTGACGCTCTCGATTCACTCGTACACTAATCATACACGCAAATGTGTACGATCAAGATCAAGGACTCACGGGAAGATATCACAACACAACTCTAGACACAAATTAAAAATAATACAATCTTTATATTACAAGCTTGGGGCCTCGAGGGCTCGAATACATAAGCTCGAATATACAAGACTCAGCGGAAGCAACAATATCTGAGTACATATGTAAGTTAGACAAGTTTGCCTTAAGAAGGCTAGCACAAAAGCAACAACGATCGAAAAGGCAAGGCCTCCTGCCTGGGAGCCTCCTAACTACTCATGGTCATCGTCGGTCTCCACGTAGTAGTAGGCATCGGCGGTGGCATCTGGCTCCTGGGTTCCGACATCTGGTTGCATCAACCGAAAAGAAGAAGAAAGGGGGAAAGGGGGAGCAAAGCAACTGTGAGTACTCATCCAAAGTACTCGCAAGCAAGGATCTACACTACATATGCAACATTATCAAAGGAAGGTTGTATATGTGGACTGGGCTGCAGAAATGTCAGAATAGAGAGAAGGCCTAGTCCTATCGAAGACTAGCATCTTCTGGAAAATCACCATCTTGCAGCAACACGAGGGAGTAGATTAGCATAAAGTAAAGTAGTAGTAGTGTTATCAACCTCGGCCAGAGATCCTTTCTTGACTCCCTGCGAGAAAGCAATCCCAGAGCCATACTATCCAGTTATCATCACAATCCAATTCTCATCACCATCCAATTCTCATCACAAGTATCCAGTTCTAGTTGTATCGATCGGGATACAACTCCAAGTGTCCGTTACCGTAGGACAGGCTATCGATAGATGTTTTCTTCCCTGCAGGGTGCACCAACTTACCCACCACGCTCGATTAACTCCGGCCGGACTCACTTTCCTGGGTCATGCCCGGCCTCGGCCAAACAATACGCTGCAACCCGACCTAGGCTTAATAGAGAGGCCAGCACGCCGGACTAAACCTATGCCCCCAGGGGTCATGGGCCATCTCCCCGGGAACTCCTGCATGTTGCGAGGGCGCCGGTGAGCAGACCTAGCTACCTCCTTCAACAAGGCAGGCGCTTACGCAGTCCAACCCGGCGCGCGCCGCTCAGTCGCTGACGTCTATTAAGCTTCGGCTGATGCATACGACGCGGAACGCCCATACTATGCCCACGTGATGGTTAGTGCTATCAGGCCAGAGGCCCCTCGGATCAAATATCCAAATCGTAATGGATTAGGAACGCGCGGTAACAAGCATAGACTCACGAAATATGTGACCCCGTTGCCCCGTCTCGAGGACTTGCGGCAAGGGCTAGGAATGCCTGGCCACGCCTTGTAATTATCTCGTGGGCACCTTCCAGGTCCGCCCGACTCCACATCACTCGCAATTAAGCTCGCGCGGGTACCTCTCAGGGTCGACCCGCCTTTCCAAGTAACAGTGGTAAAGTCCAAGTATCCGTGTGTCCAAACATCAAGGGGAAAACCCGAGGAATCACCCCCGATGAATTCCACTAGATGTAATCATCAAGGTGAACATAAGAGGAATCACCCCCGAGGTTCACACTTGAGGGGTTGCATGACAGAGTCGTATCGGAAGTGGTTAAGGAGGAAATCACCCTCGATGACCATGACCGAATGACTACACTACAGGGTTAACATCAGAAGTGCTGAAGAGGTTTCACCCTCGGCACTCGATAGTAACCCAGTAGTGTCGAGCAACTAAGGGGAAAGTGATGTGCGGTGTCGGGGCCTGGTCTTCGATCCCGTTGATCGGGTCTTCGATGATGAAGCAGGGGCAACAGGGAAAAGGTGGGGGGTCACTGATGTATCACTAACCAACCTATACTAAGCAGTTTAGGATAAGCAGGTAAGGTACAACAGCAGATACAAAAGCAGGTTATGCATCAGAATAGGAGCAAACAATAATAGTAGCAAAACCTAATGCAAGCATGAGAGAATGGAATGGGCGATATCGGGATGATCAAAGGGGGGCTTGCCTGGTTGCTCAGACAAGAACGAGGGGTCGTCGGTGACGTAGTCGATCACAGCGGCATCATCGGCCTCGGGGTCTACCGGAGAGAAGAGGGGGAAGAAACAGTAAATATAAGCAAACAGATGCAACACTAAGCATGACATGACGATAAGTAGAATTAGGGTCAATCTAATGTAGTACTACACGTTGCAGACAGAGGGGATAAACATCCGAGGATGAATTCCCAGCGTTAGGCAGATTCCGGACACAGGAAAAGAGGGGGAAAGTTCCATGTTCAGCATGCTAGGGTCATGTGACAGATGAACGGACCGCGTATTCGGATTCGTTGGATTTTTCTGAGCAACTTTCATAGAGAAAACGTTTTCATCTAAGCTACGGTTTATTTTCTATGAATTCTAAAGTTTAAACAATATTCTGAAATTTCTGGAATTAATACTAATTCTAAAAATAATAGTAAAATGCTTTGGGCACGCACTAAAGTGGACACACACAGGGTGATATAGAAGATGACAGGTGGGGACCTGTTGACTGCCTAGTCAGCAGTCAATAGTCAAAGCTGACAGGATTGACTGGTCCAATTGACATATCGGGCCCACTTGTCATAGAGGGGCTTTATTTGATCTTATCCACAAAAAAGTACAGGTGGTCCCACTTGTCATAGAAACACTTCTATTTTTTAACAGATTGATCTAAAGGGGGGGTAGTTAGTAGATGGGGCCCATGTGTCATACACTAATTAGGAGTGGGGAATATTAGCACTAATTGTGATTAGTCCCTAAACTAAACAAACGGGACCGGACTCCAAATACAGAGGCATCGGCGGCCTCGCTGGGCACGCTCACCCGCGTCCGCACCCGCGCTCGACGGCTGCGGCCGGGAGCAGCAGGTCGGGTCGCCGGGGAGGCGCTCGAAGGTGGCGACGGCGGATGTAGGCGTCGCGGGACAGGGGGCCGTCGGCAGTGGCGGGCGAAGGCGGGGGTGGCCGGCCATGGCGAGCAGCGACGGGGAGCAGGGGAAGGGAGGAGCAGCGGCGGCAGTAGCACAAGCAGCAGCAGCAGTAGCGCAGCAGGAGCAGCAGTAGCCAGCGCCGGGAGCAACAACAATGTAGCGGAAGCAGGGCGAAGACGGCGGCGGCAGGCGCAGGGGCGCAGGCACGCGCGGCCGGGCGAGAAAGGGCGTGGCCCGGACTGGCGCTGGCGCGCTAAGGCACAGCCTGGGCGAGCACGAGACGGTCAGAGGGCACAGGAAAACACAACTAGGGCACGCGCGGAGCAAAGCTCCGGCTGTCCGGCCATGGTGGCCGAAGGTCGAGGTCGATGACTAAACGCTGATGGAACGGGACCAAAAAAAAGGATCCGAAGGAGGGGCTCACTATCGTTGCAGAGAGGGCTCAAGGAGGCCGGAGGAGCTCGAAGCGGTGGGGATCACGCGGCGACAGTGGCGGATGCCGACGAAGGGGAACGGTGCGAGCGTCGCTGTTGAGGCTCCTGAGGCTCGATCCGGTGGCGAGGAGGAAGTAGGCGTCCGCGACGGAGCTCCCGGCCAGCTCAGAACGGAGAGGGGAGGCTGGTGGCCGCGTCCATGGCGATGGCAGTCGCAGGCGTTGGGGCGAGGAAGAAAGCGAGCGAGGGAGAGAGAGAAAAAGATCTGGGGCTGCCCAGGGTGTCCGCAGTGGTCTTCTTATCCACCCGGCACCCTGCAGCGATGCGAGGAGGCGAGGAGGCGAGCTGGTGCGACTGCGATGGCGAGCCGGTCGTCAGGTGCGTGTGCGTGCAGGGGGGTTAAGGAAAGGCTGACCTAAATGGGGCGGGCCACACTATTGGGTCAACTGGGACAAGTGCATAGTGCACTTTTCCCATTTTCCTTTTCTTTTAGTACGTTGCCATTTTCTTTCTGTTTGCAAATTGTTTGGCCACCAAAACATTTTTTTAAAATGTCCAATCTGGCCAAATAATTATGATGCAATATACTGCACTACCACAACAAGTTTGGGAGCAATATAATTCCATTTTGAATTTTTGCATTGCATTAAAAGAGTCAAAGGTGATGTTGGCTCTGTTTTCAAGATGTTAGAGTCATCCAGGTACTTTAGATGATGTTGCTACCCTGAACATAATTCACAATGGATTATTTACAAAAATTATGAACTTTTTAGTTCCTGGATTTGGACAACTTTTATTTCACCTCATATTTGAATTTCAATTTGAGTTGGAATTTGAAATGAGATATGATTCCAATGTGATCAAGCACTGTTTAGAAAAAATGATTGTCTTAATCATAGAGGGTTACTGTAGCATGACACTGGGGATGTTACAAGGGCATAGAGCGGCTGGGGTATCCCCCGGGGCAGGACCCTCCGGCGAAGATTTCTTCCCCCGTTTGGAGACCATTGTCTGTGGGTCCTCGGAGGCGGTCCTCTTTCTTCCCTGGGGAGAGGAAGTTTTAGTTCCTCCTCCCCGGCTGACCTCCTTCGCGGAGGCGCTAGCCTCTTTGTTCCCCTCTTTACCTTCTCCTGAAGGCGCTTGATAAGGCGCGATCTCCAGCATCCTGGTTAACACGGGATCTGGTGAGGTCTCAGGGAGGGGGGCCGGACACCTGATCAACTTTGCCTTCGCTATCCAATCCTGGTCAAAGAGCGGCTTTTTTAAGGGCAACGTTGCGATAAATAAACAGACAGTTTGTTCGGATGCGGGGCTACTTACTTGGGTATCCGGGCGATTGCAGCTCAGACCTGCATCCTCAGTGGTGTCCGGACACATTATTTGTGGTCCGAAGAACAATTTGTACATCTCCTCGGGCGTCATGCCAAGGAAGTGTTGAAGAGCTCGCGGTCCCTTCGGACTGAACTCCCACAGGCGGAGGGGACGACGTTTGTAGGGCAGGGCTCGGCGAGTTAACATGATTTGCATCACCATGACCAGACTGACATCTCTCTCAAGGAGATCTCGGATGCGGCTCTGCAATATGGGCACATCCTTTACTGGCCCCAGTCCAGCCCCTTGTTGACCCATGACGTTAGTCGTGGCGGGGAACCCGAGCGAAAGACAGGTGGGGCCACTGTCGGTGTCAAAACCGGCGGATCTCGGGTAGGGGGTCCCGAACTGTGCGTCAAGGTCGGATGGTAACAGGAGACAAGGGACACTTTATTTTACCTAGGTTCGGGCCCTCTCGATGGAGGTAAAACCCTACTCCTGCTAGATTAATATTGATGATATGGGTAGTACAAGTGTAGATCTACCACGAGATCAAGGAGGCTAAACCCTAGAAGCTAGCCTATTGTATGATTGTGTATAATGATGGTTGTCCTATGGACTACAACCCTCCAGTTTATATAGACATCGGATAGGGTTAGGGTTACACAGAGTCGGTTACAATGGTAGGAGATCTTGAATATCCGCACGCCTAGCTTGCCTTCCACGCCAAGGAAAGATCCTTCCGGACACGGGACAAAGTCTTCAATCTTGTATCTTCATAGTCCTAGAGTCTGACTGGAGATATAGTCCGGCTATTCGAACACCCCCTAATCCAGGACTCCCTCAGTAGCCCCTGAACCAGGCTTCAATGACGACGAGTCCGGCGCGCAGATTGTCTTCGGCATTGCAAGGCGGGTTCCTCCTCCAAGTTCTTCAAGAAGATTACAAACACCAAAAATAGTGTCCGGCTCTGCAAAATAAGTTTCCACATATTGCCATATAGAGAATAATATTAACACAAATCAAATCTGCGGACGTATTCCGCAGTGCATCATAACACTGCGGCCAAGCTCTTTATATAAATTGTTTTCATTGTTCCACCTCAGCGTGTTTAGCGAGGCGATTTCCTTGGCACGTCTTGTCAAAGCAGAGATCGTGTCCCCCTTTTAACGGGATTCTCATCAATACGGACGTGGGTAACCCAACCGCGCCATTTACCACGGCGCTTGGGAGGCAAGTGAGTTTTATTAGGTAGGTGGGGATGCCTAACCGCACCCGCTTGTATAAAGGGATAAGGATTCACCTTTTTACCTACGCCTTCTTCCTCCTTTGCCAATCCATCTCTCGCGCACTCAAGCTCCAGCGCCCAAGTCCGCTCTTCCTTCCTCAACCTTCTCCAACAATGTCCGGAGCGGGAGGCAAGTGGATGGCCTCCTCCGTTACGGAGGCCCAAGGAAAAAAGCTAAGGAAAGTCGGATACTTGTCCAAGGACATCCCGCATCGGCTTCCTGAGAAGGGGCAGCTTCTTCCTACCCCAAGGCCCCATGAGAGGGTAGTTTTTCTTCCCCACTTCCTCCGCGGACTGGACTTTCCACTTCACCCATTTGTCCGGGGGCTCATGTTCTACTACGGCTTGGATTTCCACGATCTGGCCCCGAACTTCGTCCTCAACATCTCGGCGTTTATCGTCGTGTGTGAGGCCTTTCTCCGCGTCCGCCCCCACTTCGGCCTCTGGCTCAAGACCTTCAACGTCAAGCCCAAGGTGGTGTCCGGCACCCAGGCGGAGTGCGGAGGCGCTATGGCCGGCAAGATGGCCAACGTCCTCTGGTTCGAGGGCTCCTTTGTGGAGTCCCTAAAGGGGTGGCAGGCCGGGTGGTTTTACATCACCAGCCACGCAATCCGAAATGGGTCGCAGCCCCCGAGTTCAGATCCGGACCCCCCACGCGGCTCATGTCCTGGAAAGAGACGAGCCTGTCGTGGGGCAACGAGGAAGAAGTGACTGGGTTGCAAATCCAGTCCCTGGTGAACAAGCCAATCCGGCTGATCAATGTGATCCAGGTCATGCTCGTTCATCGAATCCTCCCGTGCCAACAACGGGATTTTACTTTGTGGGAATTCGACCCGGCGCAGCACCAAACCCTCAGTAGGCTCTTCGACACGACGTATGAAGACGTCTGGAAGGTGCTGACCAAAGGCACCGAGTCCCCCACATCCGCTTCCGAGGACCGCGGATACAGCTCGCAGCGTCACGCCAGCGAGGTAAGCTATCTATACCTTTGACAGGTTTGTTAAGCTCTTCTTCATAGATTAACTCTATGCGGGATCTAAACTCCCTTTACATTTGACAGGCTTGGCGGGCTATATCTGGACCAATTAACTGTCCGGCTCCCCTGCCCGAAGACCCGGCCCCAGCTCTCCTAGTGAAGCTGTTGACTCCGGCACCTTACGCGGTGCCGGAGAAGAAGGCCAAGAAGAAGAAAACCACCGGGACTCGAAAGAGTTCCCGCAATATGGTGGTGTCGGACTCGTCATCTGAAGAGTCCGCGACGCTCTCCTCTCGTGAAAACGAGGAGGAGGAACAAGAAAGCTCTCCCCCCCAGCGGGGGGAGAAAAGAAGAAGAAGGCCACCCCAACGGGGGAGGCCGAGGGGTCGAGGAAAAAGAAGACTCCTCCGCCGGACTACTCCCACGACGCCGAAGAGGGCGGAGAGGAGTGGCCGGACAGAACCAACCGTCCGGCGAAATCGGAAGTACTTATATACCAGAGTGACTCATGATATTCTTTTAATGCACGACTTTCCCTAACATCGCTCGTAATTTATGCAGCCCGCCCCGGGCCGAACTCGACGATTCGTCGAGCGGCTCCCTGGATTCGTCGGACGTGAACTCTGTTCCGCCCGCTGTCTCCCCCTGCAGGGCGGACGACGCCCAAGTGGCGTCCCGCCAAGCTCCAGGGCAGGAGGAGATAGTCCTGGAGGAGTCGCAAGGCAATCCTCCGGACCCCAGGAGTAAAGGGGATGAAACCCCCAGGGCTCCAAGTCCGGCTTTGTACCGGACACCGCGCCAGACTCGACAGTCCCGGTCCGCGGTGGGCGAACTCCTTCCAAGAGGAGTAAGCCGTCTGAGTCGGCGACCTCCGTCCAACCAGAGGCGCCGGACAATCTGCTGGAGGTGCTTGAGGGCGCCGCCATCGACGAGGAGCATCGTACTGTTATGAGTATGGTGATCCAAAGGGTTCAGTCCGCCAAGAGCGGACTGACTGAAGCTTGCGCTAGCCTTCTAACAGGCTTCGAGGTAAGTAAAAATATGTCAAATTATTACCGCATAGACAGTAGCCCCTGATGCTCTGTTCGGTGTTCGGAAAGAAAATCCGAATAGAGGATCTAGTAATTTTCGCAGGAGTCTGACAACAAAAAGTCAAATATGCGTATGCAGGCTTCGCTGCTGTCCACCGCCGCACTGACTGCGCAGGTGGATGTCCTTAAAAAGGACCTCAGGCGGACCGAGCAAGAGCTCGGCCTTGCCAAACGGCAGCTCGAGGAGAAAGAAGGTAAGAAATACCCTAAAAAAAGAAAAAAAGGTGCCTATAGAGAGGCTTGATTGCAGAAAGAAATAACAGGATTGTACTGCTTATTGTAGGGGCCACAACCGAGGTGGCAACCCTGAAGCAGGCGCTGGCTGAGGCCGGAAAGAAAATGGCCGAGGAGCGCGCCGAGCGAGAAAGGCTTGGGGTTCAGGTCGGCGAGGTGCAGCAAGAGCTGCAAGCTCTCATGAAAAAACATGAGAGTTTGGAGCTTGAGTCAAAAGCGCAAGCATCCGAGCTTGCGTCGGCCCTTGAGATCGCCAAGAGTGCCAAGGCCGAAGCCTAAAAGGCCCTCCAAGAGTTGGAGAAGGTGAAAAAGATAGCAACGGGTAAGGCATTCTTAATGAAAAGTAGGAATATAAAAGTAAACTACCTGTTACTTACCCGAATCCGGAGTTCTCCAGGGGCGTTCGCCGATCTTCCCCGCAGCGCATCCGACGCCGCCGCATTCTACCGAGCTGAAGAGGGCAGCTCGACGGAGAGTGTGTTCTGGTCTCAGTATTCTGAGGCCGGACACCCTGTGCCTTTGAGCGATCAGCTGAAACACCTGGTCGAGCTCCACAAGGCGGCCGAACAGGCCATGAAGGGCTTACTAGTTCGGTTGTGGCCTGGAGAGGCCCTGCCTGGGAGCTATTTCGGGCTAGTGCGGAGGCTGGTGGAGGCCTGTCCATGGCTTGAGGTCATCAAGTGCTCCGCTTGCATTGAAGGTGCCCGGAGGGCCCTTGCCTGTGTAAGGGTACAATGGGGTAAGCTGGACGGAGAGAAGCTGGTGAAGGATGGGCCGCCGCCGGGGAAGGAGCATCGCAAGCCCGAGAACTACTACAAGGAAGTTCTTGCCGGAGCCCGCCTTGTAGCGGATGAATGTACTAAAGATGTAGTATTTGAATGAACTCGCTCGTTTGTATCTTGTGCGCTGAAAACTTGTTCATATGCGCTAAGCAATGCTTATTGAATTTAAAATATTATTTTTTGTGCGGCCGTTTATCAAAAATTGAGAGATGGCCAGTCGTCGGCTTCTGCCCCCATGCCACTAGTGCTGGGGTGTTCGGGATAAACCTGAGGGCTCTTTTTCCCATAGTTGGGTCCTTCGAGGGAGGCGCTCAGCACAACGAACCAGGCAATCAGACTATAATGCTTGAACACTCTCACTTAGCCATAGAACGTTATAATTTTAAATTTTGGCGAAGCCCCTAGTTCGGAAGGCCGAATTTGGGGCGCTATCCACGCCTTTGGCCGGACATAGCCGGCTCCTCGCTCGAAGCGGCATAAATCTTTAAGGACTCGAAAAACCTCTCGAACAGCGACCGGTCTCACGCCTTATCATGACAGTCTGTTTTAGCTTTCTCCACTGAGGTGCTTAACCCAGCTGAACCGGGGCACAATCGCAGTGGTTCTCCTAGTGCTACCTTAGCCGATATAGCGGAACGTAAGGCACCAAAACATAGGAGCCGGGCAAACCCAACATGTGACCAAAATCATGATTCGGAGCCGATGCATATAGTGCTATAAGTTCGGGGTGCCGCACTTGTGAAAGTGTACGGACTTCTCACACCAGATAGAAGGGTAATGAAGCCCCTGGCGTGTTTTGCTGTACCATGGTGTACGGTTGCGATCATGTTTATTTAATGAACATATATATTAAAAGAGGACAACGCAAAAAAATAGGCGAAAAGCTATGCATTGTTTAAAGAGAGGCTATTTATCAAAGCCGAACGATACTAGTAGTGCGATAAGCAAAAAGATATTAGACTATTTAACATGTCCTGACCAGGGGCAGGCCGCGGAATTTAGAAACAGATATATCGCTCGAAATAGAGACCACCTGAGAGTTCCGTAATGCGGCGTAGCTTTGTCTGCTTCCCTGGGTCTTGCATCGTCTGTGCGGCAGCAATGCCGAACAGGTTATCCAGAGTGTGGAGTCCTGAAAGTAAAAAAAAATCCGGCAGCCCCTGGTACGTTTGACGCCGTATTGTAAGCATGCTGTTAATGTGCCCCTCCCCCTGTGCCCATGGAATTTCAAGGGCGTAATTGTGTACTCAAGGTACTAGCTCCGCTATGTTGCGATGGCTGGGGTTGGGGCCGTATTGCTACGCTTGCTCCGAACATGTCAGGCGGTCTTGTTGCAGGTTACTCCGGGCGCGCTTTGCATTGTCCGGCTTTTTAACGGCCGGACTGGAGAGTTGCCTTGAAAGGCTGCATTGTACTTCCGCTGCGAGGGCCGCCGTGTGCTCCTCCGTACGGAGGGAGCGTTCAGTGTTTCTGTTGACCGTAATTACTCCTCTAGGGCCTGGCATCTTGAGCTTGAGATATGCGTAGTGCGGCACCGCATTGAATTTAGCGAATGTGGTTCGTCCGAGCAGGGCGTGATAGCCACTGCGGAACGGGACTATATCGAAGATTAACTCTTCGCTTCGGAAGTTATCCGGAGATCCGAAGACCACATCAAGTGTTACAGAGCCTGTGCAATTGGCCTCTACACCTGGTATGACGCCTTTAAAGGTCGTCCTTGTGGGCTTGATCCTTGATGGATCTATGCCCATTTTCCGCACTGTATCCTGATAAAGCAGGTTCAGGCTACTGCCACCGTCCATGAGGACTCTTGTGAGATGAAATCCGTCAATGATTGGGTCAAGAACCAATGCAGCAAAACCGCCGTGGCAGATGCTAGTGGGGTGGTCCCTTCGATCAAAAGTGATCGGGCAGGAGGACCATGGGTTGAACTTTGGGGCGACTGGCTCCATCGCGTATACGTCCCGTAGCGCATGCTTCCGCTCCCTCTTGGGAATGTGGGTCGCGTATATCATGTTCACCGTCCGCACTTGTGGGGGAAACCCCTTCTGTCCATTGTTGTTTGGTGGCCTGGGCTCCTCCTCGTCGTCGCTATGCGGCCCCTTGTCTTTGTGTTCGGCTCTTAACTTGCCTGCCTGCTTGAACACCCAACAATCCCTGTTGGTGTGATTGGCTGGCCTTTCGGGGGTGCCATGAATCTGGCACGAGCGGTCGAGTATCCGTTCCAAACTGGACGGGCCCTGGGTATTCTTTTTAAATGGCTTTTTCCGCTGACCGGATTTATAGCCTCTGAATCCGGCATTTACTGCCGTATCCTCATTGTTGTCGCTGCTAACGCGGCACTTTTGCTTATTTCGACGTGTCCTGCCACTTTTCTCCTTGGTATCCGAATTACCAGGGTTCTTCGATAAGTTGTTGCTGCGAGCTAGCCAGCTATCTTCGCCCGCGCAAAAGCGGGTCATGAGTGTCATGAGGGCTGCCATAGATTTCGGCTTTTCCTGTCCCAGGTGCCGGGCAAGCCACTCGTCACGGATGTTATGTTTGAAGGCTGCTAGGGCCTCTGCGTCCGGACAATCGACTATCTGATTTTTCTTTGTTAGGAACCGTGTCCAGAATTGCCTGGCCGATTCTTCTGGCTGCTGAATTATGTGGCTTAGGTCATCGACGTCCGGTGGCCGCACATAGGTACCCTGGAAGTTGTCGAGGAATGCGGCTTCCAGGTCTTCCCAAGAACCAATTGAGTCCGCTGGTAGGCTGTTAAGCCAGTGCCGGGCTGGTCCTTTGAGCTTGAGGGGGAGATATTTGATGGCGTGTAGATCGTCGCCACGTGCCATGTGGATGTGAAGGAGATAATCCTCAATCCATACTGCCGGATCTGTCGTACCATCGTACGACTCGATGTTGACGGGTTTGAAACCCTCTGGGATTTTATGATCCCTTACTTCATCTGTGAAGCATAGTGGGTGTGCGGCGCCCCTGTACTGGGCTATGTCACGACGCAGCTCGAAAGAGCTATGCCTGTTGTGTTCGGCCCGGCCGGATTTATTGTGTCCGGAGTGAAGGTCATCACGTGTCGTCGGGCATCTGAGCGATCCATAGATCGATCTTGTTTGCCTTGCTTTATCCTCCAGTACGTCTCACAGGTCTGGCTCATTTTCCCGTGCCTTAGTTGAGCGGCACCGGGGCATGGCTTGTTTAGAGGTTCGACAGACCTCTCTGTCGCGGCCGCGAGGTGGCCGGTCTGCCATGTCATGCATTGGTAATGTAGGTGCTTCCCCCTCTGATTGGGGTAGCGGCCTGCGCTTAGAATAATTTTTGGAGGGGCGCTCGAGTTCATACTCTTCGGCCGCAAGGACTTTAGTCCATCTGTCAGCTAGCAAATCTTGATCAGCTATAAGCTGTTGCTGCTTTTTCTTTAGGCTATTCGCCGTGGCTAGAAGCCTGCGTTTGAAATGCTCTTGTTCGGCGGGGTCTGATGGTACGACGAATTCGTCGTCGTCGAGACTTGCCTCGTCTTCGGAGGGAGGCATGTAGTTATCATCCTCAACCTCTCGCTCTGCCGCTCTCTCATGAGGGCTAGCTTCTCCATCTTCCTGCGCCGAATTTTGCTAGCTTTGGTGTTCTTCGGCGCTATCCGGGGTAGTATTATCTCCCGTGCCGGAATCACCGTTTTTGCTATGGCGGGATTTAGAGCGGCGCTGTTGACGCCGGCATTTTGGCTGTTTTTTCGAGGTGTCATCCTCCGCTGTTCCATCGCCATCTCCATCCTTTGGAGTGTCCACCATATATATGTCATATGACGAGGTGGCGGTCCAGCGCCCTACAGGTGCTGGTTCTTGTTCGTCTCCTCCTTCATCGTCCATGCCGTCGAAGTCTTCGGAGCCGAAGTCAAGTATGTCGGTTAAATCATCGACAGTGGCTATTAAGTGGGTGGTGAGTGGGCTTTGAATTTATTCGTCGTTCGAATCCCAACCTCGCAGACCATAGTCCGGCCTGGGCTCTCCTGATAGAGAGAGAGGCTTGAGAGAATTCAGGATATCACCGAAAGGTGAGTGCTGAAAGATGTCCGCGACGGTGAACTCCATTATAGGCGCCCAATCGGATTCGATCGGCGGGGGCACGGGAGGCCCTGAGTTCGGAGAAGAATCCGACATCTTGGAGTCATGGGCCGTGCGGAGTGCGGGGCTGGCGTTCGGCTCGATCGCCTTCAAGATCGCAGCCCCCGAGGTGACGTCCAACCGTTCGTCCTCAAAGAACGCAGCGGGCTCCGAGTCAAGGATCGGGGCCGGTGCGTGTGCGGCCTCCAGGGCACTATTCGGAGGCAGAGCTATATCATGCCCCTCGAGGTAGTGCGGCGCGCTTGGCTGTGGCTCGAATCCGTCGAAGATCAAGTCTCCGCGGATATCTGCCGTGTAGTTTAAGCTTCCAAACCTGACTTGATGGCCAGGGGCGTAGCTTTCGATCTGCTCCAGACGACCAAGCGAGTTGGCCCGGAGAGCGAAGCCGCCGAAGACGAAGATTTGTCCGGGGAGGAAAGTCTCACCCTGGACCTCATCGTTGTTGATGATCAAAGGAGCCATCGGGCCTAGAGGCGACGACACAGAGGAACTCTCAATGAAAGCACCAATGTCGGTGTCAAAACCAGCGGATCTCGGGTAGGGGGTCCCGAACTGTGCGTCAAGGTCGGATGGTAACAGGAGACAAGGGACACTTTATTTTACCCAGGTTTGGGCCCTCTCGATGGAGGTAAAACCCTACTCCTGCTAGATTAATATTGATGATATGGGTAGTACAAGAGTAGATCTACCACGAGATCAAGGAGGCTAAACCCTAGAAGCTAGCCTATGGTATGATTGTGTATGATGATGGTTGTCCTACGGACTACAACCCTCTGGTTTATATAGACACCGGATAGGGTTAGGGTTACACAGAGTCGGTTACAATGGTAGGAGATCTTGAATATCCGCACGCCAAGCTTGCCTTCCACGCCAAGGAAAGATCCTTCCGGACACGGGACGAAGTCTTCAATCTTGTATCTTCATAGTCCTGGAGTCCGGCTGGAGATATAGTCCGGCTATCCGAACACCCCCTAATCCAGGACACCCTCAGCCACCCACTTGGTACCCCTGGGAGCTGTGATATAAAACCACTATTGAAACGATCGAGAAGAGGTGTCCAGAGGGGGGTGATTAGACACTAGGTGATTAAAGTTGCAGTTTTTAATATTCTTAAGTTTGAGTAGAGTTTAACTACAAGTTTAACAAACACAATACATATCAAGCAAGCATGCAATGAGTATATGAGCAGCGGAAAGTAAAGCATGCAACTTGCAAGAATGTAAAGAGAAGGGTTTGGAGTATTCAAACGCAATTTGAGACACGGGTGTTTTTGTCGTGGTTCCGATAGGTGGTGCTATCATACATCCATGTTGATGGAGACTTCATCCCACGGAGGGTAGCGGTTGCGCGAGTCCACGAAGGGCTCCACCCACGAAGGGTCCACGATGAAGCAACCTTGTCTATTCCATCATGGTCGTCGCCCACGAAGGACTTGCCTCACTAGCGGTAGATCTTCACGAAGTAGGCGATCTCCTTGCCCTTACAAACTCCTTGGTTCAACTCCACAATCTTGTCGGAGGCTCCCAAGTGACACCTAGCCAATCTACGAGACACCACTCTCCAAGAAGTAACAAATGGTGTGTTGATGATGAACTCCTTGCTCTTGTGCTTCAAACGATAGTCTCCCCAACACTCAACTCTCTCTCTCACAGGATTTGGATTTGGTGGAAAGAAGATTTGAGTGGAAAGCAACTTGGGAAAGGCTAGAGATCAAGATTCATATGGTAGGAATGGAATATCTTGACCTCAACACAAATGTAGGTGGTTCTCTCTCAGAAAATGTGTACTGGAAGTGTAGGTATGTTCTGATAGCTCTCTCTACGAATGAAGAGTGGGTGGAGGGGTATATATAGCCTCCACACAAAATCTAAACGTTATACACAATTTGCCAAACTCGGTGGGACCGAATGGTTAAACTCGGTCGGACCGATTCAGCAAACCTAGTGACCGTTAGGATTTTCGGTGGGACTGAGATGCAACTCGGTAGGACTGATATGGTTAGGGTTAGGGCATAACGTAATCTCGGTCTGACCGATTACACAAACTCGGTGGGACCTATTTTGGTAATAAGTAACCGAAGAGTTGGTCAGGCAAACTCGGTGAGACCGATTACACAAACTCGGTTGGACCAATTTTGGTAATAAGCTAACCAGAGAGTTTGCATTGTAATCTCGGTAGTACCGATTGCTCAAACTCGGTGAGACCGATTTTGGTAATGGACATACACACAGATATTGCAATCCCATCTCGGTGAGACTGAGGTCCCTATCGGTGAAACCGATTTGCTAGGGTTTGTGGCAGTGGCTATGACATCTGAAACTCGGTGGCGCCGGATAGATGGAATCGGTGGGGCCGAGTTTGACTTTTGGTTTAGGTCATATGTGGATGTGGGAAGGTAGTTGAGGGTTTTGGAGCATATCACTAAGCACTTTGAGCAAGCAAGCCATTAAGCAACACCTCATCCCCTCTTGATAGTATTGGCTTTTCCTATAGACTCAATGTGATCTTGGATCACTGAAATAGAAAATGTAGAGTCTTGATCTTGAAGCTTGAGCCAATCCTTTGTCCTTAGCATCTTGAAGGGGTTCCACATCCTCTAGTCCATGCCACTACATTATTGAACTTATCTGAAACATACTAGGTAAAAGTGTTAGTCCAACAAGAGATATGTTGGCATTAATTACCAAAACCACCCAGTGAGCACTTGTGCTTTCAATCTCCCCCCTTTTGGTAATTGATGGCAACATACATCAAAGCTTTAGATAAAGATATAGAGAATAGCAAGTAAAGCTTTGGTAAGACATGTAACATGCATAGGCTCCCCCTACATGTATGCAATCATGTGAATATTGAATATAGGAGCATGTGAATGCGTAAACATGACAAAGTAAGCAATGTGTTACATGTATCTTGGCTATATGCATCAGAGCAAATGATGTGAATGTGAGAAATGTACCTTCATGCTCATGAGTCCTTCTTGCAAACAGTATGTACATCAGCAAGAACTTCTCATTCACATGACTGAGATGCATATACTTACCTTGTGGTCTTGAGTTGGCTTAGGATGGGATGAACCTGCGCAAACAAGGTTAGATAACACAGATACACCTACTGACCAGAGCAAACAAAAGAAACCACAAGAGAACCAAGACTGGGATGACATGTAGAGTGAGTACTAAGTACCACATTGGATATAGACATGTCCCCAAAGGTAAAGATATGCAATAAAATCATAGGTTTCCTTCCCTTAGATGTCTTGCTCCCCCTGAATCTGCATGGGATATTGGGAGAAGATAGGGAACAGAAAATCAGAGCAACAGAAAAGAAACAACAGAGCTTGAGCTAAAGCAAGCAAACAAACATGTCTTTCCCCTCTTAAAGACATGTGACATCTCTCCTCTTGAACACCAAGCATCTGGGGTCTTTGATGATATTACTTTTCTCCTTGTTGAGAAACTCTCTCCCCCTGAGTATTCTCTCTTTCTCCCCCTATAGGAAAGATTAAGCTTTGATGTGATCTCTCTCTCCCCCTTTGACATCAATTTCCAAGAAGGGCTCTTCTGGACATGTGATACAAATGGGTTGGTCCTTGAGTCACAGAGCAAAGCAGCATGTCTAATATGATGCTGGTAGAGGACAAGAATCATTGAGTGGAGCTGGAGCAAACAGAAATCATGAATAAGTGGCAAGTGGGTTTTCCTATGGTGGAATCGGTGACTCCGAGTTGTGTGCTTCGGTTGCACCGAAAGATTTCGGTTGGCCGAAGAGAACAAATCGGTGTGACCGAGTTCATCAGAGTGAAACCACTTGTCACCTCAGCTCATTAGACAAGTAAGATCTCACAAGGATATGCAATGAATTAACTGAAAGATTTGCAATGAATTGGATGCAGAAAATGCAGAACAAAAAGCAAAGAAAAGAAACTAAAAGATCTAGATGAAGTTATATTTTTTTGTGAAAGGGGAAACAAATATGCAAGAGACAAATGCAATGACACAGAAAAGAACACAAGAGAACTTCATCTAGAGTTGGGCGGAGACAAAGTCACCTATGTTAGAGTATATTGACTTAGGAGTCAAGTGAGATCACTTGATCATAGGTCATACTCATCGTTTAAGCTCAAAATGGGGTTACCATTTTTTGTTTAAGCCTTTTGATGTATTCACATCTTGTCGAGTTGCTTTGACTCATGACTTGGAGTAAAGCTTCTCTAAGATGGAATAACATACCTTGGGTGGTGATGTTGATCTTGCTCATGTAGTTGAACTTGTGTGGGTTGCTCAAGGTTGATGTAGTTCATCAAGAGTTGGGAGCACCACTTGGAGTTTGAGTTCATCTACCTACATGGGTTAGTCTTGCAAGGAAGAGCACTTGTGTATTCAAAATGACAATTATAAGATTTAATCCTAGAATTTGTCAAAGGATATGTTTGAATGGTTTCGTGCTTCCTTGTCTTCAACCACCATTGTGTAGAGACTTGGTGATGTAGAGATTGCTCAAGATGTGAGTGAGTGACAATCTCATAGATTTAGATTCAACCAAGTACCTACACGGGTTAGATAACATGCAAGGTGCAAAAATATCCAAGACATATGAATAGCATCATAAGAGAAATATCGAGGATTAGGCATAGGCTCATGCCCCGCATGTATCAAATGAAGTTCCTACTCCAAGTTTGAAGCATCAATGATGTTCAATTCACCTCTCAACCTGCAAAACACTTTCTCATCAAGTGGTTTAGTGAATATATCCGCCAATTGCTTATCGATGCGAACATGCTTAAGGTTAATGTCCCCTTTGGCAACATGATCTCAAATGAAATGATGACGAACTTCAATATGCTTAGTTCGAGAGTGTTGCACGGGATTGTGAGCAATCTTAATAGCACTTTCATTGTCACATAACAATGGAACATGTTTCACATATATCCCATAATCTTTAAGAGTTTGGGTCATCCAAAGTAATTAAGCACAACATGAACCAGCAGCAATGTATTCCGCTTCGGCGGTGGATAAGGATACCGAGTTTTGTTTCTTGGAAGACCAAGACACAAGAGATCTACCAAGGAATTGACAAGTACGCGAAGTGGACTTTCTATCAACCTTGTCTCCGGCATAGTCCGAATCGGAGTAGCCAACAAGATCAAAAGAGGACCTCTTAGGATACCAAATGCCAAAATTTGGTGTATGGATTAGGTATCTCACTATCCTTTTCACAGCCTTAATATGACATTCTTTAGGAGCAGCTTGATATCGTGCACACATGCACACACTTAGCATAATATCGGGACGTGAGGCACATAGATATAACAATGAACCGATCATAGAGCAATAAACCTTTTGATCAACCGGTTCACCATCTTTGGTCAAATCAAGATGTCCACTAGTAGGCATGGGTGTAGTCATACCTTTGCATTCTTGCATATTGAACTTCTTGAATAAGTCCTTAGTGTACTTCGTTTGAGAGACAAAGGTACCTTCCTTAGTTTGCTTGATTTGCAAACCAAGAAAGAATTTGAGTTCACTCATCATAGACATCTCAAACTTCTCCGACATTAGCTTTCCAAACTTCTCACTAAAATGAGGGTTAGTTGAACCAAATATGATATCATCAACATAAATTTGGCACACAAATAGTTCTCCATTAACCCTTTTAGTAAAAAGAGTAGAATCAATTTTACCAATTTCAAAGCCTTTTTCAATAAGGAACTTGTTCAAGCATTTATACCATGCTCTAGGAGCTTGTTTAAGACCATAAAGAGCTTTGTGAAGTTTGTAAACATGATTAGGTTTCTTAGGATTGACGAAGCCGGGAGGTTGCTTAACATAAACTTCCTCCTCAATTTTTCCATTTAGAAAAGCACTTTTAATGTCCATTTGGTACAAGGTGATATCATGGTGATTAGCAAAAGCAAGTAAGATGCGAATGGACTCAAGTCTAGCAACGGGAGCATATGTCTCACCATAGTCCATACCTTCAACTTGTGTGTAGCCTTGGGCGACGAGATGTGCTTTGTTGCAAACCACTTGTCCATCTTCATCTTGCTTGTTGCAAAACACCCATTTGGTACCAATGATGTTGTGGTTGTTGTCGGGCTTCTAGACCAATGTCCACACTTGATTTCTCTCAAAGTTGTGTAGCTCTTCACGCATAGCGTTTATCCAATCCGTATCATCCAATGCTTCTTCAACCTTCATAGGTTCAATGCTAGAGATGAATGAGTAATGTTCACAAAAGTTAGCTAAACGAGTTTTAGAGCGAGTGATTCTTCCGGTTTGGATATCATTGTAGATTTGCTCGACGGGGTGATCTTTGGAAATTCTTGCTCGAACTCGTGAAAGCTTTTGCCTGGGTCGGGGTGGAACATCCTCTTCATCTTGTTCTTCTTCTTGGCCTTCTTCATTGTTGACGTTGTCGTTCTCTTGTCGTGGTGGAGAAGGAGGTTGTTGATGTTCATCTTGGTGTACTTCCTCGTTTTCTTCATCTTGGCGTGTCCCACTTGTGAATGCTTCCGTATCAACTCTTGGTTCACCTTGTCGTGAGGTAGAAGCTTCCACTTGGACGGTCGAGGTATTCTCCTTCACTTCCGTTGGACGAATCTTGCCAATGGACAAGTCTTGAATTGCTTCCGAAGGGTCTTTGTCTCCTACATCAATTGGCAATTGCTCTAATTGCGAGCCGTTAGACTCATCAAACTTCACATCTACCGTCTCTTCAACCTTTCGGGTGAAATTGTTGTAGACACGGTAAGTGTGAGAGTTTGAGCCATAACCAAGTAGGAAACCTTCATGAGATTTAGGAGAAAATTTAGAACGACGATGCTTATCAAGAATGTAGCAATTTGAGCCGAATACTCGAAAGTATCCAACTTGGGGTTTGTTACCGGTGAGGAGCTCGTATGCCGTCTTGCTGAGTAGCTTGTGAAGATACAAGCGATTTGTTGCATGACAAGCTGTCTCAACCGCTTCCTCCCAAAAGTGCTTTGGCGTTTTGTACTCATCAAGCATCGTTCTTGCCATCTCGATAAGAGTCCGGTTCGTTCTCTCAACAACTCCATTTTGTTGAGGTGTGTACGTAGCCGAGAACTCGTGTGAAATCCCTTCTTCGTCAAGAAAGGTGTCCACATTTGCGTTCTTGAACTCTGTTCCGTTGTCGCTCCGAACCTTCTTGATCTTCACGTCAAACTGATTTTGGGCCTTTCTAGCAAAGTTTTTGAAGATCTTTTGGACCTGCAATTTGTCATCAAGAAAGAACACCCACGTAAATCTTGAAAAATCATCAACTATGACTAGACCAAATGAGTTACCACCGAGACTCTTGTAGGCATTTGGACCAAAGAGATCCATGTGAAGTAGCTCGAGTGGTCTTCTTGTGGTCATGATGTTCTTCGCGCGGTGACTTCCTCCAACTTGTTTTCCTGCTTGACAAGCACTACAAAGTCTATCCTTGTCAAATATTACATCTTTTATTCCAAGGATATGATCACCTTTAATAAGCTTATCAAGATTTCGCATACCAACATGACCTAGTCTTCTATGCCACAACCAGCCTTTAGAAGATTTAGCAATTAAGCAAGTTTTAGGTTGAGCCTTTTTAGTGAAATCAGCAATGTAAAGATCTCCTCTACGTATACCGGTAAAGACCATTTTATGATTGTCTCTACGAAACACTTGGCAATCTACTTCAGTGAATAGGACATTGAAATCGAAATCAGCAAGTCTGGAAACTGAAAGTAAATTGTATCCAAGGGATTCAACGAGCATGACATTTTGTATGGAGCTATCATGTGAGATGGCCACCTTACCAAGGCCAACCACCTTACCCTTTGAATTATCACCAAAAGTGACATATTTTCGAGGGCCATCGTTTTCAGCAAGCTCATTAAACATATCTTCATTTCCGGTCATATGATCAGTACATCCAGTATCAAGGACCCATTCTTTTCCTCCAGCCATGTAGCCGTGGAGATTTGCCATAAGACCAAAATGCCTCATTGCATCATCAAGATCATAGTCACTATCATCATCTTCATCATAGTATCCATGTTCAACATCATCTTGTGATTGATCAATTCCTAGAGAGGGTAATTCATTAGATAAATGATCATCACAATGGTTACCTTTACGAATTATAATAGCTTCGGATATGATATCGCTAATGATTCCAACATTTCCTTTAGCACGCATGAGATTGGTAAGCTCAAATAGACAATCACCAAAGCTAGGATCACTAGAGTTCATCTTACTCAAGGCAATAGACTTATGGAGAATTTCATCTAAATTTTTCAAGAAATAATCCGGAAATCATTCCTCAAGAAATTTCCATATAGTATAGGCACAATCAAGAGTAGGCAAACTAGCAATCAAATTTTTGGGCAATCCTCTTATGATAAGATTGATGGTTCTAAGACTGCGAATCATGTCAAGATCTTCATCTAGGGTAGGGTGCAAAGGATCAACATGAGGTGCACAAGGGCTAGTAATGTACTTGTTCAAATGATATTCATTGAAAATCTCAAGCACTTCATTTTTCCACTCATGAAAACACTCTCCATCAAGAATAGGCACTCTATGTCTAAGACTCCCCAAAGTAGACACATCCATCTTCCTCCAATGGTGTTTAAACCAAGGCAATGGAGACCAAAGCTCTGATACCAATTGAAAGGATCGAGAATAGGTGTCTAGAGGGGGGTGATTAGACACTAGGTGCCTAAAGTTGCAGTTTTTAATATTCTTAAGTTTGAGTGGAGTTTAAGCACAAGTTTAACAAACACAATACATATCAAGCAAGCATGCAACGAGTATATGAGCAGCGGAAAGTAAAGCATGCAACTTGCAAGAATGTAAAGAGAAGGGTTTGGAGTATTCAAACGCAATTTGAGACATGGATGTTTTGTTGTGGTTCCGATAGGTGGTGCTATCGTACATCCATGTTGATGGAGACTTTAACCCACGGAGGGTAACGGTTGCGCGAGTCCACGGAGGGCTCCACCCACGAAGGGTCCACGAAGAAGCAACCTTGTCTATTCCATCATGGTCGTCGCCCACGTAGGACTTGCCTCACTAGCGGTAGATCTTCACGAAGTAGGCGATCTCCTTGCCCTTACAAACTCCTTGGTTCAACTCCACAATCTTGTCGGAGGCTCCCAAGTGACACCTAGCCAATCTAGGAGACACCACTCTCCAAGAAGTAACAAATGGTGTGTTGATGATGAACTCCTTGCTCCTGTGCTTCAAATGATAGTCTCCCCAACACTCAACTCTCTCACACAGGATTTGGATTTGGTGGAAAGAAGATTTGAGTGGAAAGCAACTTGGGAAAGGCTAGAGATCAAGATTCATATGGTAGGAATGGAATATCTTGACCTCAACACAAATGTAGGTGGTTCTCTCTCAGAAAATGTGTACTGGAAGTGTAGGTATGTTCTGATAGCTCTCTCTACGAATGACCCAGAGATACCTCTCCGACAATCGGAGTGACAAATCCTAATCTCGAAATACGCCAACCCAACATCTACCTTCGGAGACACCTGTAGAGCTCCTTTCTAATCACCCAGTTACGTTGTGACGTTTGGTAGCACACAAAGTGTTCCTCCGGCAAACGGGATGTGCATAATCTCATAGTCATAGGAACATGTATAAGTCATGAAGAAAGCAATAGCAACATACTAAACGATCGGGTGCTAAGCTAATGGAATGGGTCATGTCAAGCAGATCATTCACCTAATGATGTGATCCCGTTAATCAAATAACAACTCTTTGTCCATGGTTAGGAAACATAACCATCTTTGATTAACGAGCTAGTCAAGTAGAGGCATACTAGTGACATTCTGTTTGTCTATGTATTCACACGTGTATTATGTTTCCGGTTAATACAATTCTAGCATGAATAATAAACATTTATCATGAAATAAGGAAATAAATAATAACTTTATTATTGCCTCTAGGGCATATTTCCTTCAGTCTCCCACTTGCACTAGAGTCAATAATCTAGTTCACATCACCATGTGATTTAACAGCAATAGTTCACATCACCATGTGATTAACACCCATAGTTCACATCGATATGTGACCAACAGCAAAAGGGTTTACTAGAGTCAGTAATCTAGTTCACATCGATATGTGATTAACACCCAAAGAGTACTAAGGTGTGATCATGTTTTGCTTGTGAGATAATTTTAGTCAACTGGTCTGTCATATTCAGATCCGTAAGTATTTTGCAAATTTCTATGTCAACAATACTCTGCACGGAGCTACTCTAGCTAATTGCTCCCACTTTCAATATGTATCTAGACCGAGACTTAGAGTCATCTAGATTAGTGTCAAAACTTGCATCGACGTAACCCTTTACGACGAACCTTTTGTCACCTCCATAATCGAGAAACATATCCTTATTCCACTAAGGATAATTTTGACCGCTGTCCAGTGATCTACTCCTCGATCACTATTGTACTCCCTTGCTAAACACAGTGTAGGGTATACAATAGATCTGGTACACAGCATGGCATACTTTATAGAACCTATGGCCAAGGCATAGGGAATGACTTTCATTCTCTTTCTATCTTCTGTCGTGGTCGGGTTTTGAGTCTTACTCAATTTCACACCTTGTAACACAGGCAAGAACTCTTTCTTTGACTGTTACATTTTGAACTACTTCAAAATCTTGTCAACGTATGTACTCATTGAAAACTTATCAAGCGTCTTGATCTATCTCTATAGATCTTGATGCTTAATATGCAAGCAGCTTCACCGAGGTCCTTCTTCGAAAAACTCCTTTCAAATACTCCTTTATGCTTCGCAGAATAATTCTACATTATTTCCGATGAACAATATGTCATTCACATATACTTATCCGAAATTTTGTAGTGCTCCCACTCACTTTTTTGTAAATACAGGCTTCACCGCAAGTCTGTATAAAACTATATGCTTTGATCAACTTATCAAAGCGTATATTCCAACTCCGAGATGCTTGCACCAGTCCATAGATGGATCGCTGGAGCTTGCATATTTTGTTAACACCTTTAGGATCGACAAAACCTTCTAGTTGCATCGTATACAACTCTTCTTTAATAAATCCATTAAGGAATGTAGTTTTGTTTATCCATTTGCCGGATTTCATAAAATGCGGCAATTGCTAACATGATTCGGACAGACTTAAGCATAGATACGAGTGAGAAACTCTCATCATAGTCAACACTTTGAACTTGTCAAAAACCTTTTGTGACAATTCTAGCTTTGTAGATAGTAACACTACTATCAGCGTATGTCTTCCTCTTGAAGGTCCATTTATTTTCTATGGCTTGCCGATCATCGGGCAAATCCATCAAAGTCCATACTTTGTTCTCATACATGGATCCCATCTCAGATTTCATGGCCTCAAACCATTTTGCGGAATCTGGGCTCATCATCGCTTCCTCATAGTTCGTAGGTTCGTCATGGTCAAGTAACATGACCTCCAGAATAGAATTACCGTACCACTCTGGTGCGGATCTCATTCTGGTTGACCTACGAGGTTCGGTAGTAACTTGATCCGAAGTTACGTGATCATCATCATTATCTTCCTCACTAATTGGTGTAGTAGTCACAGGAACAGATTTCTGTGATGAACTACTTTCCAATAAGGGAGCAGGTACAATTACCTTGTCAAGTTCTACTTTCCTCCCACTCACTTGTTTCGAGAGAAACTCCTTCTCTGGAAAGGATCCATTCTCAGCAACGAGTATCTTGCCTTCGGATCTGTGATAGAAGGTGTACCCAACTGTCTCCTTTGGGTATCCTATGAAGACATATTTCTCCGATTTGGTTTGAGCTTATCAGGATGAAACTTTTTCATATAAGCATCACAACCCCAAACTTTAAGAAACGACAACTTTGGTTTCTTGCTAAACCACAGTTCATATAGTGTCGTCTCAACATATTTAGATGGTGCCCTATTTAACGTGAATGCAGCTGTCTCTAATGCATAACCCCAAAACGATAGTAGTAAATCGGTAAGAAACATCATAGATTGCACTATATCCAATAAAGTACGGTTATGACGTTCGGACACACCATTATGCTGTGGTGTTCCAGGTGGCATGAGTTTGTGAAACTATTCCACATTGTTTTAATTGAAGGCCAAACTCGTAACTCAAATACTCTTCTCCACGATCAGATCGTAGAAACTTTATTTTCTTGTTACAATGATTTTCCACTTCACTCTGAAATTATATGAACTTTTCAAATGTTTTAGACTTCCTATTTCATTAAGTAGATATACTCATATCTGCTCAAATCATCTGTGAAGGTCAGAAAATAATGATACCCGCCACGAGCCTTAACACTCATCGGATCACATACATCAGTATGTATTATTTCCAATAAGTCAGTTGCTCGCTCCACTGTTCCGGAGAACAGAGTCTTAGTCATCTTTCCCATGAGGCATGGTTCGCAAGCATCAAGTGATTCATAATCAAGTGATTCCAAAAGCCCATCAGCATGGAGTTTCTTCATGCACTTTACACCAATATGACCTAAACGGCGGTGCCACAAATAAGTCGCACTATCATTATTAACTTTGCATCTTTTGGTTTCAATATTATGAATATGTGTATCACTATGATCGAGATCCAACGAACCATTTTCATTGGGTGTGTAATCATCGAAGGTTCTATTCATGTAAGCAGAACAACAATTGTTCTCTTACTTAAATGAATAACCGTATTGCAATAAACATGATCAAATCATATTTATGCTCAACGCAAACACCAAATAACACTTATTTAGGTTCAACACTAATCCCGAAAGTATAGGGAGTGTGCGATGATGATCATATCAATCTTGGAACCACTTCCAACACACATCGTCACTTCACCCTTAACTAGTCTCTGTTTATTCTGCAACTCCCGATTCAAGTTACTAATCTTAGCAACTGAACTAGTATCAAATACTGAGGGGTTGCTATAAACACTAGTAAAGTACACATCAATAACATGTATATCAAATATACTTATGTTCACTTTGCCATCCTTCTTATCCGTCAATCACTTGGGGTAGTTCCGCTTCCAGTGACCAGTCCCTTTGCAGTAGAAGCACTTAGTCTCAGGCTTAGGACTAGACTTGGGCTTCTTCACTTGAGCAGCAACTTGCTTGCTGTTTTTCTTGAAGTTCCCCTTTTTTCCCTTTGCCCTTTTCTTGAAACTAGTGATCTTGTTAACCATCAACACTTGATGCTCTTTCTTGATTTCTACCTTCATTGATTTTATCATTATGAAAAGCTCGGGAGTCGTTTTTGTCATCCCATGCATACTATAGTTCATCACGAAGTTCTACTAACTTGGTGATGGTGACTAGAGAATTCTGTCAATCACTATCTTATCTGGAAGATTAACTCCCACTTGATTCAAGCGATTGTAGTACCCAGACAATCTGAGCACATGCTCACTAGTTGAGCGATTCTCCTCCATCTTTTAGCTATAGAACTTGTTGGAGTCTTCATATCTCTCAACTCGGGTATTTGCTTGAAATATTAACTTCAACTCCTGGAACATCTCATATGCTCCATGACGTTCAAAATGTCTTTGAAGTCCCGATTCTATGCCGTTAAGCATGGTGCACTAAACTATCAAGTAGTCATCATATTTAGCTAGCCAAACGTTCATAACGTCTGCATCTGCTCCTGCAATAGGTCTGTCACCTAGCGGTGCATCAAGGACATAATTCTTCTATGCAGCAATGAGGATAAACCTCAGATCACGGATCCAATCTGCATCATTGCTACTAACATCTTTTCAACACAATTTTCTCTAGGAACATATCAAAATAAACACAGGAAGCAACAACGCGAGCCATTGATCTACAACATAGATATGCTAATACTACCAGGACTAAGTTCATGATAAATTAAAGTTCAATTAATCATATTACTTAAGAACTCCCACTTAGACAGACATCCCTCTAATCCTGTAAGTGATCACGTGATCCAAATCAACTAAACCATAACCGATCGTCACGTGAAATGGATTAGTTTTCAATGGCGAACATCATTATGTTGATCATATCTACTATATGATTCACGCTCGACCTTTCGGTCTCCGTGTTCTGAGGCCATATCTGCATATGCTAGGCTCATCAAGTTTAACCTGAGTATTCTGCGTGTGCAAAACTGGCTTGCACCCGTTGTAGATGGACGTAGAACTTATCACACCCGATCATCACGTGGTGTCTGGGCACGACGAACTTTGGCAACGGTGCATACTCAGGGAGAACACTTCTTGATAATTAGTGAGAGATCATCTTAAAATGCTACCGTCAATCAAAGCAAGATAAGATGCATAAAAGATAAACATCACATGCAATCAATATAAGTGATATGATATGGCCATCATCATCTTGTGCTTGTGATCTCCATCTCTGAAGCACCGTCATGATCACCATCGTCACCGGCGCGACACCTTGATCTCCATCGTAGCATCGTTGTCGTCTCACCAATCTTATGCTTCTACAACTATCACTACCGCTTAGTGACAAAGTAAAGCATTACAGGGCGATTGCATTGCATACAATAAAGCGACAACCATATGGCTCCTGCCAGTTGCCGATAACTCGGTTACAAAACATGATCGTCTCATACAATAAAATTTAGCATCATGTCTTGATCATATCACATCACATCATGCCCTGCAAAAACAAGTTAGACGTCCTCTACTTTGTTGTTGCAAGTTTTACATGGCTGCTACGGGCTTAAGCAAGAACCAATCTCACCTACGCATCAAAACCACAACGATAGTTTGTCAAGTTGGTGCTGTTTTAACCTTCGCAAGGACCAGGCGTAGCCACACTCGGTTCAACTAAAGTTGGAGAAACTGACACTCGCCAGCCACCTGTGTGCAAAGCACGGCGGTAGAACTAGTCTCGCGTAAGCGTACGCGTAATGTCAGTCTGGGCCGCTTCATCCAACAATACCGCCGAACCAAAGTATGACATGCTGGTAAGTAGTATGACTTATATCGCCCACAACTCACTTGTGTTCTACTCGTGCATATAACATCAAATCATAAAACCTAGGCTCGGATGCCACTGTTGGGGAACGTAGTAATTTCAAAAAAAAATCCTACGCACACGCAAGATCATGGTGATGCATAGCAACGAGAGGGGAGAGTGTTGTCTACGTACCCTCGTAGACCGAAGCGGAAGCGTTGACACAACGTAGAGGAAGTAGTCGTACGTCTTCCCGGTCCAACCGATCTAAGCACCGTTACTCCGGCACCTCCGAGTTCTTGGCACACGTTCAGCTCGATGACGCTCCCCGGGCTCCGATCCAGCAAAGCTTCAGGGAGGAGTTCCGTCAGCACGACGGCGTGGTGACGATCTTGATGTTCAACCGTCGCAGGGCTTCGCCTAAGCACTGCTACAATATGATCGAGGTGTAATATCGTGGAGGAGGGCACCGCACACGGCTAAGGAACGATCACGAAGATCAACTTGTGTCTCTATGGGGTGCCCCCTGCCCCCGTATATAAAGGAGTGGAGGAGGGGAGGGTCGGCCCTCTCTATGGCGCGCCCTAGGGAGTCCTACTCCCACCGGGAGTAGGATTCCCCCTTTCCTAGTCCAACTAGGAGTCCTTCCATGTAGTAGGAGTAGGAGACAAGGAAAGGGAAAGTAGAAGGGAAGGAACGAGGGGGCGCAGCCCCTCCCCCTAGTCCAATTCGGACTAGGCCTTGGGGGGCGCGCGGCCTGCCCTAGGCAGCCCCCCTCTCTTTCCTGTATGGCCCAATAAGGCCCAATACTTTTCCCCCGTATTCCCGTAACTCTCCGATACTCCGAAAAATACCCGAACCACTCAGAACCTTTCCGATGTCCGAATATAGTCGTCCAATATATCGGTCTACGTCTCGACCATTTCGAGACTCCTCGTCATGTCCCCGATCTCATCCGGGACTCCAAACTCCTTCGGTACATCAAAACTCATAAACTCACAATATAACTGTCATCGAAACCTTAAGCGTGCGGACCCTACGGTTCGAGAACAATGTAGACATGACCGAGACATGTCTCCGGTCAATAACCAATAGCGGAACCTGGATGCTCATATTGGCTCCTACATATTCTACGAAGATCTTTATCGGTCAGACCGCATAACAACATACGTTGTTCCCTTTGTCATCGGTATGTTACTTACCCAAGATTCGATCGTCGGTATCCTATACCTAGTTCAATCTCGTTACCGGCAAGTCTCTTTACTCGTTCCGTAATACATCATCCCACAACTAACTCATTAGTTGCAATGCTTGCAAGGCTTAAGTGATGTGCATTACCGAGAGGGCCCAGAGATACCTCTCCGACAATCGGAGTGACAGATCCTAATCTCGAAATACGCCAACCCAACATCTACCTTCAGAGACACCTGTAGAGCTCCTTTATAATCACCCAGTTACGTTGTGGCGTTTGGTAGCACACAAAGTGTTCCTCCGGCAAACGGGAGTTGCATAATCTCACAGTCATAGGAACATGTATAAGTCATGAAGAAAGCAATAGCAACATACTAAACGATCGGGTGCTAAGCTAATGGAATGGGTCATGTCAATCAGATCATTCACCTAATGATGTGATCCCGTTAATCAAATAACAACTCTTTGTCCATGGTTAGGAAACATAACCATCTTTGATTAACGAGCTAGTCAAGTAGAGGCATACTAGTGACATTTTGTTTGTCCATGTATTCACACATGTATTATGTTTCCGGTTAATACAATTCTAGCATGAATAATAAACATTTATCATGAAATAAGGAAATAAATAATAACTTTATTATTGCCTCTAGGGCATATTTCCTTCAAATCTCGGTGTGACCGATTACACAAACTCGGTGGGACCGATTTTGGTAATAAGCTAACCAGAGAGTTGGTCAGGCAAACTCGGTGAGACCGATTACACAAACTCGGTGAGACCGATTACACAAACTCGGTGGGACCGATTTTGGTAATAAGCTAACCAGAGAGTTTGCATTGTAATCTCGGTAGTACCGATTGCTCAAACTCGGTGAGACCGATTTTGGTAATGGACATACACACAGATATTACAATCCCATCTCGGTGAGACTGAGGTCCCTATCGGTGAAACCGATTTGCTAGGGTTTGTGGCAGTGGCTATGACATCTGAAACTCGGTGGCGCCGGATAGATGGAATCGGTGGGGCCGAGTTTGACTTTTGGTTTAGGTCATATGTGGATGTGGGAAGGTAGTTGAGGGTTTTGGAGCATATCACTAAGCACTTTGAGCAAGCAAGCCATTAAGCAACACCTCATCCCCTCTTGATAGTATTGGCTTTTCCTATAGACTCAATGTGATCTTGGATCACTGAAATAGAAAATGTAGAGTCTTGATCTTGAAGCTTGAGCCAATCCTTTGTCCTTAGCATCTTTAAGGGGTTCCACATCCTCTAGTCCATGCCACTACATTATTGAACTTATCTGAAACATACTAGGTAAAAGTGTTAGTCCAACAAGAGATATGTTGGCATTAATTACCAAAACCACCCAGTGAGCACTTGTGCTTTCAACTATTGTTGCCATAAACTGGACACCTCCTGAAAAGCGCCCTCGGGCCATGGGGCGTCGGTGTTTTTGCTTATTACGGCGCCTCCGCACTCTGCGTGCCGCCCCTCGATCATCTTCGGCTCCACTTTGAAGGTCTTGAGCCACAGTCCGAAGTGAGGGGTAATACGGAGGAAAGCTTCACACACGACGATGAACGATGAGATGTGGAGGATAGACTCCGGAGCTAAATCGTGGAAGTCCAACCCATAATAGAACATAAGCCCCCTCACGAAGGGATCGGGCGTGAAGCCTAGCCCTCGGAGGAAGTGAGATACGAACACGACACTCTCACCGGGCTTGGGAGTGGGAATAACCTGCCCTTGAGCAGGTAGCCTATGCGGAATTTTGCCGGTCAGGTACCTGGCCTCCCTTAGCTTTATTACGTCTTCCTACGTGACGGAGGAAGGCATCCACCGACCTTCAAGGTCGGATCCGGACATAATCGGAGGTCCGAAGCGCCTAAACCTGAGCTTTGGGTGCTGGAGCTTGAGGCGGGAGGCGGATTCGATTGAGATCGAAAGAAAAGAATATGCCTTGGTCTCTTTATAAAGAGATTTAATACCAAGTGCCCTCCTCGTGACCGTTTGGGACTTACCTCCAATCGAGGGGTCATACCAACAGGCACGATTGGGTTACCTGATGAAGCTATGTACCTAGGGTAGGGTCATGGACCTGTCCAAGCTACCCTCCCCTAGGACATCTCTAAAAGAAATCACCTTTCAATCGACTCAGAAGTGTTCCACTCGACGGACTCGAAGACACTCGACCATGAAGACTATCACTCAACCATGAAGCCAGCCACTCGACAGCCAGGAGATCTAAAGTCACTCCGCACGCTAACGGTCGGTCATTAAGTAGCTTTTATGGTCATCATAGCACTTTATTTGTGGCGTTACCAGTAACGACCGACCTTAATGTACCTTAAACCCTGCATAACTGAGGGCCGGAGGGGTCTGGCGAACTCTATATAAGCCACCCCCTCCTCAGTGTAAAGGGTTCGCACCCCTGTAATCCATACATGCATAATCCAATCGACCGCCTCCGGGCTCCGAGACGTAGGGCTGTTACTTCCTCCGAGAAGGGCCTGAACTTGTAAAACTCCTGCGTATACAACTACTCCATAGCTAGGATCTTGCCTCTCCATTCATACCCCCCTACATTATTGTCAAACTTAGAACCACGATAGTTGGTGCCCACCTTGGGGCATGTGTCTTAGCGATTTGTTGGAGAAGTTGCGATTTTTCCGACTCACCTTCATCATGGTTTCGGGTGGAGTTTTGGTTGAGGGCCGCGAGATCCGTCTCGGCGCGCTCATGTTCATCGCTGACGACTCCGCTTGGCTTCAGGAGGCTCCGCTCGACGTCGACACGCTCCCTGTCCGTGGAGCAACGCACTTTCGCGCGTGCGTCCGCGGCGTCCTCCTGCGGCAACCGTCGAACCAGTATCGGTCGGCCCCTGTGTCGTCCTCCCTCCCTGTCTCCCGTCGGTGCAAGCGCTCTGGTCGGTCGAGGCTTCAGCGGTGGGTGAGGCAAGCGGTGGCTCGCCAGTCGTCCACCCCCCCCAAGTCGCGGCGATCGAGCCCGACAAATCTCTCTACGGCCTGTTCGACTGGCTCCGCAGAGACTGCATCCGAGTGCGACAGCAGTGATCCAGCGGCGAAGGTTCTGATGGTCGATGGACCACGCAGTCCTCCCGGATTTCCCCGCACCGATGGGGGCGATGGCGGAGGCGATCTGTCGCATGCCCATGAAGAGTATCTCCCCGAGCCCCTCACTTCGCTTCAGAAGGAAGAACTTCACCGCCGGAATATGGATGCGTTGCACACTCCTATCGTTGGAGAAACCCCCGAGGCCCATGCCTTAGAGGACGCGCGCTTGGCCAACTTGGTTGAGCGCACTCGACTGGAGAACCTCCAGTGAGTACTCGACGAGCGTGCGCGACAACGGGTTCCGAAATCTAGTCGACGTCAGCTCTTTCCACCACCGACTCAGGTATAACTCCGATTCAGAATTTTGCAGCTGCAGGCCGTATAGCAGAGTCGATTCAGCCTTCCCAGTCAGAGGCTGGCAGAGGTTTGTCGCAGATCAGAGCATTACTCCGGGCAGCAGGGGACCAAAATTCAGCTGTATCACAGTCGCGGAATAGGGTCCATAGCAGATCCGTCGCTGCAGATACAGTCCAGTCGGCCCACAGCCCAAAATCGCCCCCGAGGTGTGAGGGACGTGAGGACCGGCGTGATCAGTACAGGAACCGTGAGCAGTATGATCACCGACTCGGTCGTGATGATCGACGTCGAGTGCCCACCCCTCCCCCAAGGAGTGGATCGTACGTGCCTCGACAGCAGGATGACAGACGCCCCCACAGTGTTGGGCGAAGGATCCCAGTCGACCCCAGGGAACCAGGCTTTGATGCGAGATCCATTCTCGTTCAGGGTTTGGTCGACAGGAACAGAGCTCACCGAGAAGGTCATGATAGAGATGTACCCACCAGCAGCAGAGTACACGTCTCAGGACCAGAGTGCTTCAGCAGAGCCATCAGGGCCGCGGTGATTCCTCCCAACTTCAGGTTGGCGACTGGAGTTAGTAACTTCACTGGGGAGTCCAAGCCTGATACTTGGCTTCAGGACTACCGAGTGGTTGTTCAGATCGGCGGCGGCAACGACGAAGTGGCCATGAAACACCTGCCTCTTATGTTGGAGGGCTCGGCCGGAGCATGGCTGAATCAGTTAGCGCCCAGCAGCATTTACACTTGGGAAGATCTTGCCCGAGTGTTTGTCAGAACATTTGAAGGAACTTGCAAATGACCAACAGGGTTGACAGAGCTGCAATCTTGCGTGCAGAAGCCGAATGAAACTTTGAGGGCCTACATCCAGAGATGGATCACATTGCATCACACATTAGAGAACATATTTGATCACCAAGCAGTCTGTGCCTTCAAGGAAGGCGTTAAGTACAGAGAGCTGAACCTGAAATTCGGTCGAACCGGAGACATGTCTCTGAGTCGAATGATGGAGATTGCCACCAAGTATGCCAATGGTGAAGAAGAGGATCGGCTCCGGAGTGGCAAGAACAAGTCAGTCGCCCACGAAACCGGAGGAGGGAACTCCAGTCGGAAGCAGAAGCGGAAAGCCGAGCCAGCTGCTCCTAGAGAAGCCTTGGCCGTGACTCAAGGAAAGTTTAAGGGGAATCCCAAAGGGCCTTGGAACCCTAAGAAAGTGAAAGATCAAGACGGAAATGATGTGTTGGATTTGCCATGCCACATTCACACAAAGAAAGATGAAGAGGGTAAACTCATTTACCCGAAACATACCACTCGACAGTGTCGACTCTTGATCCAACAGTTCCAGGGGAAACAACCCAAAGATAAAGAAAAGGAGTCAGACAAAGTTGAAGACAAAGAAGATAGTGATGATGGATATCCCCAGGTCAATTCCACCCTGATGATTTTTGCTGACATCGAAAGTAAAAGTCGACTGAAAGTTATCAACAGAGAAGTGAACATGGTCGCTCCGGCAACATCGAGTTATTTGAAATGGTCTTAGACTGCCATCACATTCGACCAGTCCGATCACCCGACGCACATAGCCACCCCTAGAAGGCAAGCTCTGGTGGTTGACCCAGTTGTCGAAGGCACTCGACTGACCAAAGTTTTGATGGATGGAGGTAGTGGCCTGAATATACTGTATGTAGAGACGTTGAAAGGGATGGGCATTCCGATGTCCAGACTCAGTGCCGGCAACATGAGTTTCCATGGAGTCATTCCTGGAAAGAAGGCTGAGTCACTCGGCCAACTTGCTCTTGATGTGGTTTTCGGTGATTCCAAGAATTACCGCAAAGAAAAGTTGACGTTTGAAGTTGTGGATTTCCAGAGCGCCTATCACGCTATTTTGGGCAGACCAGCTTATGCATGTTTCATAGCTCGACCATGCTATGTGTACCTCAAATTGAAGATGCCTGGTCCCAAAGGTGTGATCACTATTACTGGCAATCGGAAGAAGGCAGAGGAGTGCTTTCAGAAAGACTCAAAGATTGCCGATGCTCAGATGGCAGTGGTCGAGCTGCAGGAGTACCAGAAAACTGCCGACCCGAGTGATTTGTTACGAGCCAAGAAGCCCGCTACGGAATCAGCGTTTCAGTCGTCCGGTGAGACAAAGCCAGTTCACATTCACCCGACCGACCCCAATGCTGCTCCGACTCATATCTCAACGACACTCAACTCCAAATAGGAAGAAGCGCTCATCTAGTTCCTCCGTGAGAACTGGGACATCTTCGCATAGAAGCCTTCTGACATGCCAGGTGTTCCCAGGGGGCTGGTTGAGCACCGCCTACGAGTCGATCCAAAAGTGAAACCTATCAAAGAGCATCTTTGACGGTCCACCATCCAGAAGAGAAAGGCTACTGGTGAGGAGGTGGCTCGGCTCTTAGCAGCAGAGTTTATCCGAGAGATTTACCACTCCAAGTGGCTCGCCAATGTTGTCATGGTCCCCAAGAAGGACAAGTCACTTCGCATGTGCATTGACTTCAAACATATCAATCGGGCCTACCCGAAAGATCATTTTCCTCTCCCCTGCATCGATCAGATAGTCGACTCGACTGCGGGATGTGAGCGCATGTCTTTTTTAGACGCCTATTCCGGTTACCATCAGATCCGTCAGTATGGACCCGACGAGATCAAAACAGCTTTCATCACTCCATTCGGGTGCTTCTGTTATGTTACCATGCCATTCGGCCTCAAGAATGCCGGAGCCACGTTCATGAGGATGATTCAGAAGTGTTTGCTCACTCAAATCAGTTGGAATGTGGAAGCATACATGGATGATATAGTGGTCAAGTCACGGAAGGGTTCCGACCTGCTGACTGACCTTGCTGAGACATTTGCCAACCTCCAGAGGTATGACATTAAGCTTAATCCGTCAAAGTGCACATTCGGAGTTCACGGCGGAAAGTTACTCGGTTTTATCGTTTCCGAACGAGGAATCGACGCCAATCTAGAGAAAGTTGGTACTATACTCCGAATGAAACACCCTATGTGTGTGCACGATGTCCAGAAGCTTACTGGTTGCTTGGCCGCTTTAAGTCGATTCATCTCTCGTCTCGGTGAAAAGGCATTGCCTCTTATCGACTGATGAAGAACTCAAACAAGTTCGAGTGGACTCCTGAAGCTGATGCAGCGTTTGCAGAGCTAAAAGCCCTGCTCTCCACCCAGCCGGTGCTTGCTGCCCCAATCAGCAAAGAGCCTTTGCTGCTCTACATTGCAGCCACAGGACAAGTCGTTAGTACAGTACTTACGGTCGAGCGGGAAGAAGAAGGGAAAGCCTTTAAAGTTCAGTGCCCAGTATATTATGTTTCTGAAGTTTTGACTCCATCAAAGCAAAGATATCCTCATTATCAGAAGCTTGTATATGGGATTTATATGACCACGAAGCAGGTTGCACATTACTTCTCTGACCATTCCATTACAGTCGTCAGCGACGCTCCATTGTCAGAGATTCTGCACAACAGAGATGCAATTGGTCGAGTGGCAAAATGGGCGATTGAACTCCTTCCCCTAGATATCAAGTTTGAGGCAAAGAAAGCCATCAAGTCCCAAGCAATAGCAGATTTCATCGCCGAGTGGATTGAACAACAACTGCCGACTCAAGTTCACTCGGAGCACTGGACCATGTTCTTTGATGGTTCTAAGATGCTGAATGGTTCCGGTGTTGGGGTAGTATTGGTTTCCCCCCGAGGAGATAAGCTCAGATATGTTCTCCAAATTCACTTTGATTCCTCCAATAATGAAGCAGAATATGAAGCACTTTTGTATGGGTTGCGTATGGCCATTTCACTCAGCGTCAGTCGCCTCATGGTCTATGGCGACTCAGATCTGGTGGTTAATAAGTGATGAAGGAGTGGGACGTCAGAAGTCCGGCCATGACTGGTTATTGCAACGCAGTGAGAAAGCTAGAGAAGAAATTCGAGGGGTTGGAGCTGCATCATATACCCCGACTGAAAAATCAAGCAGCTGATGATTTGGCAAAAATAGGTTCCAAGAGAGAAGCCATTCCCAGCGATGTGTTTTTGGAACACATCCACACACCATCAGTTCAAGAGGATCCTTTCACCGAAGAAGCCCCGCAACCAAAGAGTGCCACGGATCCGACTGAAGTTGAGGTTCCAGCAGTGGTCGATCTGATCATGGAAGTTTTGGTCATTACTCCCGACTGGACGGTGCCATACATTGCATACATCCTAAGGAAAGAGCTCCCAGAGAATGAAGAAGAGGCTCGACAGATCGTCCGTCGATCCAAGGCCTTTACTGTAATAAAGGGTCAGTTGTATAGGGAAAGCGCGACTGGAGTCAGTCAGAAGTGCATAACGCCAGAAGAAGGTCAAATAATTCTCGACGATATCCACTCGGGGACCTGTGGTCATCATGCGACCTCTCGGACCATTGTGGCTAAAGCATACGGAGCGGGATTTTACTGCCCAAGAGCAAATGAAATGACGAAAGAGATAGTCGACAAATGTGAAGGATGTCAATTCTATTCCAATATGTCACACAAACCCACCTTAGCCTTGAAGACCATTCCACTCGTCTGGCCCTTCGCTGTTTGGGGGTTGGATATGGTTGGACCACTGAGAACTGGTAGGAGCGGCTTCACTCACGTGCTAGTGGCAGTCGACAAGTTTACTAAATGGATTGAAGCTAAGCCTATCAAAAATCTTGATGCTTGCACTGCTATCAGTTTCATCAGAGAGTTGATATTCAGATATGGAGTTCCGCATAGCATCATCACTGATAATGGGTCAAACTTTGATTCCGACAAATTCAGAGTCTTTTGCACCTCTCAAGGCACACGAGTCGACTATGCGTCAGTTTCTCACCCCCAGTCGAATGGACAAGCGGAAAGAGCAAATGGTCTAATTCTCAAAAGGGCTAAAACCCCGACTGATGCGTGATCTGAAGCATGCAGCAGGCGCATGGGTCGACAAACTTCTGTCAGTTCTTTGGGGATTGAGGACCACCCCCAGTCGATCAACTGGACGAACTCCATTTTTTCTGGTCTATGGAGCTGAAGCAGTTTTGTCGAGTGACTTGCTTCACAATGCACCCCGAGTCGAACTCTACTCTGAAGATGAAGCAGAACAAGCCCGGCAGGACGCAGTCGACCTCCTAGAAGAGGAAAGAGATATGGCCATGATCCGATCGACCATCTATCAGCAGGACTTGCGTCGATTCCATGCCAGAAATGTGAAGAGTCCAGCCTTCCAGGAAGGAGACTTGGTCCTCCGAGTGGATCAACAGAAACCACACAAGCTCGCTCCTACTTGGGAAGGTCCCTTCATCGTCACCAGAGTTCTCCACAATGGAGCATACCATCTTTACAATGTCGATCGCCAGATCGATGAGCCACGAGCTTGGAATGTGGAGCTGCTCCGCCCCTTTTATACTTAAGTACTCACTCGGATGAGATGTAATAAGAGATACCTCTTTAGTTTATTTATCAAAGACAAAAATATTATAATTTTCCCAGTAATTGTTGTTGCTTTTGTTTACGTGAGAAATCCCCCAATGGGTGGCTTAGCTGCGAATCTGTTTCGCCTAAGTTTGTAAAAAAATCCCTACCGAGTGACGAGCAAGCCTCTCACTTGGAGGCTTAGCTGCGAATTCGCTTCGCCTAAGTATTTGAAAATCCTACCGAGTGGTGAGCCAGCCTCCCACTCGGGGGCTTAGCTGCAATCCAGTACTCGCCTAAGTTTAAAAAATCCTACCGAGTGGTGAGTCAGCCTCCCACTCGGGGGCTTAGCTGCAGTCCAGTACTCGCCTAAGTTTAAAAAATCCTACTGAGTGGTGAGCCAGCCTCCCACTCGGGGGCTTAGATGCAGTCCAGTACTCGCCTAAGTTTAAAAAATCCTACCGAGTGGTGAGCCAGCCTCCCACTCGGGGGCTTAGCTGCAGTCCAGTACTCGCCTAAGTTTAAAAAATCCTACCGAGTGGTGAGCCAGCCTCCCACTCGGGGGCTTAGCTGTAGTCCAGTACTCGCCTAAGTTTAAAAAATCCTACCAAGTGGTGAGCCAGCCTCCCACTCGGGGGCTTAGCTACAGTCCAGTACTCGCCTAAGTTTAAAAAATCCTACCGAGTGGTGAGCCAGCCTCCCACTCGGGGGCTTAGCTGCAGTCCAGTACTCGCCTAAGTTTAAAAAACCCTACCGAGTGGAGAGCAATCCTCCCACTCGAGGGCTTAGCTGCAGTCCAGTACTCGCCTAAGTTTAAAAAATCCTACCGAGTGGAGAGCAATCCTCCCACTCGGGGGCTTAGCTGCAGTCCAGTACTCGCCTAAGTTTAAAAAATCCTATCGAGTGGAGAGCAATCCTCCCACTCGGGGGCTTAGCTACAGTCCAGTACTCGCCTAAGTTTAAAAAATCCTATCGAGTGGAGAGCAATCCTCCCACTCGGGGGCTTAGCTGCAGTCCAGTACTCGCCTAAGTTTAAAAAATCCTACCGAGTGGAGAGCAATCCTCCCACTCAGGGGCTTAGCTGCAGTCCAGTACTCGCCTAAGTTTAAAAAATCCTACCGAGTGGAGAGCAATCCTCCCACTCGGGGGCTTAGCTGCAATCCAGTACTCGCCTAAGTTTGAAAATTCCTACCGAGTGAAGAGCGATCCTCCCACTCGGGGGCTTAGCTGCAGTCAAGTACTCGCCTAAGTTTAAAAAATCCTACCAAGTGGAGAGCAATCCTCCCACTTGGGGGCTTAGCTGCAGTCCAGTACTCACCTAAGTTTGAAAAATCCTACCGAGTGAAGAGCGATCCTCCCACTCGGGGGCTTAGCTGCAGCCAAATACTCGCCTAAGTTTGAAAAATCCTACCGAGTGGAGAGCGATCCTCCCACTCGGGGGCTTAGCTGCAGTCTAAGTACTCGCCTAAGTATGAAATCCATCCCGATCCGCAAGGACGACGAGGTGCAGGTCGGCTGCTACCTTCTCCTTCGGAGCTACGCCACAAGTACAACGTGCGCTCCATCCCAATCCGCAAAGATGACGAGGTGCAGGTCGACTGCGATACGTGCTCCATCCCTACCTGCAAGAGCGATGAAGCACATGTCGACTGGATTTTTCCACTGCAGAGCTGCATCTCAAGCATAAAGATTGTTCCAAATGAAGAACAAAATTCACTCGAAGGCAAATGCAAACATATTCGGAAATAAACCAAGTTCAGATAAATCCTAAAGGTCCCAGGCCGCAGGTCAAATTACTCGGGCATTCATCCCGAAGGAGTTTAGCGTTTACAAAATCCACTCGGCATCCCGAGGCAAATTTAAGGTGAGGCATAAAAGTTCGTTCACTCCGCAGGAGGAGGGCTGGCAGGCTCGACAAACTCGTCCAGGTCGACACCATTGGCAATCCGAGTGGCAGCAACGATGAAAGTCTCCATGAAAGATCGGAAATCGTGCCTCTTGGTGTTGGCGACCTTGATTGGTGCCAGCTTATCTTCTCACGCCTCTTTAAAGTGGACACGAACCAAAGACAGAGCCACGTCAGCGCCACACCGGGCAAAAGACTTCTTCCACTCCTACACTCGACCAGGGATCTCGTTAAGTCGAGTCATCAGAGACTCGAGATCATTCTGGAGCGTGGCCCTCGGCCAAAGTGCTGTGTCGATTCGCTACGTGGTGACCTTCAGTCGGGCCAAGTAGTCAACAACGCCGTCGATGCGGGATTCCAGTCGGAGCAGGTTCATGGCAGTTTTGTCCTTCACGGGAGAGTTGATGGGGTCCAAGTTTGGTTCAATCTGCCTAGTCTCCTCCTCGAAGTCAGGGCAAAATTCTGCATGTACAATCCAAGGATAAGTCAATTTTCGTATACCGAGTCGACGAAGAAAAAATCAGTCGGAACAAAATATATACCTTCAAGCTTGATGAACAACTTCTTGGCAAGGCTCCTCAGATAGCTTTCCAGATCGTCTCTCCTGCGAGCGATGCTTTCCATCTTCTCGTTCAGGTTGACCTTGTCCTTCTTCAAGCGCATGACTTCCTTGTTGGCTTCATCCAGAGCAGATTTCATCTTGGCGTTCTCTCCTTCCAATTGACCGACTGAAGCCAGTTTCTGTTCAGCCAGAGCAGTTTTGTCATCAGCCTTCTTCTGAGCAGCAGCCAGATCTTGGTCCTTCTTCTCCAGAGCTTGGTTCAATTTTTCTGAAAAGAAATGATGCTTAAGTCAGAAAGAGCAGAAGGAAATCCAAGCCTAAGACAAACCAGTCGACAAATCCGTCTTACCATTGGCATCGTCCTTGGCCTTCTGCAGCTCTGTCTTGGCCAATTCCAAGTCAAGGTTGAGTTGGATCTGCTGTTTCTCCAAGTCAGCAAAGCGGGCTCCAAGATCACAAGATTTCTGCAATCAGGGAGGAGCAGTTATTTTGCAGAGAAAAACGACAAAGACAATAAATACTAAGACTACAATCGACTGCCCGCAGTCCACCATAGTCTCGGGGACTACACCCAGTGGGTGCACTTAGCGTGCCCCCACTGGTTCAGTTAACACTCGACGAGAACTTTTCGGCGCGAGTGTACAAAAAAAGAGAGAGGAAAGACAGCAACAAACAAGCTCTTCAGACCATAGCTGATTGCCAGCAGTCGACCACGGTCTCGGGGTCTACACCCAGTGGGTGCACTTAGCGTGCCCCCACCGGTTCAGTTTACACTCGACATGGTCAGACCAGACCGAGTGAAAGAATTAAAATTTCAAGACTACAAACGACTGCCCGTAGTCCACCGTAGTCTTGGGGACTACACCTAGTGGGTGCACTCAGCGTGCCCCCACTAGTCCAAAACTTCAATAACAAAAATTCAGCTCAAAGTGTAGATTTGCTCAGTGACAAGTCGAAACACCCAGTGGGTGTACAGATGCAAAGACCTTTGGAAAGAGAGTTTTCAAGTACCATATCCTAACAGAACAAGCCTAGAAAATCAGTCGACGTGCTGCTAACCTGAACATTGCTTTGGAGAGCCGAGCTGGCATCATAGGCGGCCTGACTGGCATCCCGCACCATCTTCATCTTTTCCATCATGATACCCGCTTGACGTATGGCTTCTTTCACAGCATTCACTTCGTCCTCTGGGATGTGATGAGTGGCAAAAACTGAAGGTGGATCGGCAGGAGCTTGAGCAGTCAACGAAGAAGGCAGAGCACTCGACAGTGGCACGGCGAAGGTAACAAAAGCCCGATTGGTATCACCAGCGTCCCGAACTGGTTCCGCTATCGGCATCGACTGTGGCACCCTGTATGCAGGAGTTTTCCTATTTTTCCTCGTCAAAGGCCTCTCGGACTCTTCATCGTCATCGTCGAGGAGGTCAATAATGTTGGGAGTTGTTCAAAGATCAGTCGCTAAATTTACATCACCCGATGGTATATATTACACTTGAGTCGACCAAATGAAGACAGAACGACAGAAACCATACCCAGATTGGAAGTGACTGCATCCTCCATTGCCTCATCCTCATCCCTGTAAACTGAAGTCCCGGAAGTAGCAGCGCTGCTAGTACCAAAGTTCGTCTGGTCAAATCAAGGAAAAATAAACAACACGGAACGCCGAGTGAATACAAAGGGAGACACTCACGTGGAAGCGACGGGGATGTCGATCTTAATATTCGGCAACGCCTTCCGAGGCTTCTGCACTACAACCTTTGGCTGCTTTGACGCTTTTTCTGTCGGGGTCGGTGAAGACGTCCGAGGGCGCTTTGAAGACTGGCCAGTCTGAGCAATCGCCTTTTCACGGGCGCTAGGACGTTCTTGGTCAGCCTTGGATCGCCTCTCCCTGCGAGGGGGCGACTCGACTTCTTCTTCGCCACTTGAGTCGTTGCTCTCCTCGCTTTTCTCCCCATCAGAATGCCAGTCGCCACTATCACCGCCGCTTGCCTCCCCCTCCGGGTCTTGCTCTTGCTCTCTGTTGGGCATTGAGTACATTTCGATAAGGGCCTGGAAGAAAACAGGAAGAATAAAAGTCAATCGACGAAGCTTAAACAGCCGCGCGAGTGAATCCAGATCATAGTCAGAAGTTCAGAATCGGACCTTGTCTGGTTCGTGGGACTGGTCGAATGGAGGAACTCTCCTGGCTCCCCTGGGATTGTCCTTGTTTCCGGTGATGCTCGTCAGCCACCCCTCCAACGTGGACTCCTCGACCTCCTCCGGGTGGATCCGAGTGGTGTCCTCAGTACCCGAATACATCCACATCGGATGGTCTCGAGCCTGAAGAGGTTGGATGCGTCGCCGGAGGAAGACCTCCAACAAATCCATACCGGTCACTCTGTCGCGGATAAGCTGAACAACCCGCTCGACCAGCACCTTAACCTGAGCTTTCTCCTCCGGGATCACCTTCAAAGAGGAGGGCTTCCTCACTCGGTCCATGGAAAAAGGAGGAATTCTAGTCGACTGCCCTGGCGTCGGCTGATCCTTACAGTAGAACCAGGTCGACTGCCATCCAAGAACCGAGTCAGGAAGAATCATGGCCGAAAAAGAACTTTTACCTCTCATCTGAATCCCGAGGCCCCCGCACATCTGAATCACTTGAGTTCTCTCGTCACTCGGACTGGCCTTTTTCACCGTCTGGGAGCGACAGGTGAAAATGTGCTTGAAAAGACCCCAATGGGGTCGACAACCCAGGAAATTCTCGCACAAAGACACGAAGGAGGCAAGATACACGATTGTGTTGGGAGTGAAGTGGTGGAGTTGCGCACCAAAAAAATTCAAAAATCCCCGAAAGAAAGGGTGAGGAGGCAAGGAAAACCCGCGGTCGACGTGGGTGGTAAGGAGAACGCGCTCACCCTGCCGAGGTCGTGGTTCGGTCTCCTCCCCCGGAAGCCGCGCCGATCCGTGAGGAATCAGCCCTCCATCAGCTAAGTCGTCGATGTCCTCTTGACGAATCGCCGAGCGGATCCAGTCGCCCTAGATCCAGCCCCGCGGCAGGCCAGCCCTCGAGGAAGATCCTCCCCGATTGGACTTCTTCGCCTTCGCCTTCGCCGTCGCCTTCTTCGCCCGCTCCAGAGCCACCGTCTTCTCCTTCCCCATCGTCGTTGGCGAGACGCGTACGGAGTGGCGGCACTGGGGCGAGAACGAGCGCGGCGGAGAAGTCTGAGGATGAGAGGAGGAAATGAGAATGCACTGTTCAAAAACACCTACCCGGTGCCTTATATGAGGTTACTTCTGAGTGACTGACCTGTAGGCCCGGACGATCCTATCAAATCCCGCAACAGTCACGCGCGCGATACGTGGCAAAAAAAGGTGGCGCAGAGATCGAGGCGGCTCTGCCCTATCCCATCCAATTACTGCGGCCTCCTCCGTCCCGCGCGCTTCCCAAAATTCAAATCCCGCGAAATCCGCGAGCAGCAGAGCAACTTGTCAGAAGGAAGATCTCCTCCACACCGTCACTCGGAGCTCTTCAAGTAAAGAAACTCACTAGACAGAAACCAAGAATGGGTCAAGGCGACTGAAAAAGAAGTTGGTGTCATCACCTAGGTTTGTTGATTCAGGACAAAGCGCACTCATAGCACGAAAAATGGGTCGGAAGTGTTTTCAACTCCTTCCCACTCAAACCTCTATCCATTTGGGGGCTAATGATGAAGCTATGTACCTAGGGTAGGGTCATGGACCTGTCCAAGCTACCCTCCCCTAGGACATCTCTAAAAGAAATCACCTTTCAATCGACTCAGAAGTGTTCCACTCGACGGACTCGAAGACACTCGACCATGAAGACTATCACTCGACCATGAAGCCAACCACTCGACAGCCAGGAGATCTAAAGTCACTCCGCACGCTAAGGGTCGGTCATTAAGTAGCTTTTATGGTCATCATAGCACTTTATTTGTGGCGTTACCAGTAATGTCCGACCTTAATGTACCTTAAACCCTGCATAACTGAGGGCCGGAGGGGTCTAGCGAACTCTATATAAGCCACCCCCTCCTCAGTGTAAAGGGTTCGACCGCCTCCGGGCTCCGAGACGTAGGGATGTTACTTCCTCCGAGAAGGTCCTGAACTCGTAAAACTCTTGCGTATACAACTACTCCATAGCTAGGATCTTGCCTCTCCATTCATACCCCCCTACATTACTGTCAGACTTAGAACCACGACATTACCCACGTCCGTGTTGATGAGAATCCCGTAATAAAGGGGACACGATCTCTGCTTCGACAAGACGTGCCAAGGAAACCGCCTCGCGAAACGCGCTGAGATGGGTTATGAAAAACAATTCGAATAAAGGCTTGGCTGTGGTGTGATGTCACACTACGGGGTACGTCGGCAGATTAGATTTGTGGAAATATTATTCTCTCTGCGGTGGTATGTGGAACTTGTTTTACAGAGCCGGACACGATCCTCGTGTTCAAAATCTTTTATGAAGTATTCGGAGGAGGAACCCGCCTTGCAATGCCGAAGACAATCTGCGCGCCGGACTCATCGTCATTGAAGCCTGGTTCAGGGGCTACTGAGGGAGTCCTGGATTAGGGGGTATCCGGACAACCGGACTATAACCTTTGGCCAGACTGTTGGACTATGAAGATACAAGATTGAAGACTTCGTCCCGTGTCCGGATGGGACTCTCCTTGGCGTGGAAGGCAAGCTTGGCAATACGGATATGTAGATCTCCTTCCTTGTAACCGACTCTGTGTAACCCTAGCCCCCTCCGGTGTCTATATAAGCCGGAGGGTTTAGTCCGTAGGACCAAGAACAAACATACCATAGGCTAGCTTCTAGGGTTTACCCTCTCTGATCTCGTGGTAGATCAACTCTTGTAATACTCATATCATCAAGATCAATCAAGCAGGAGTATGGTTTTACCTCCATCGAGAAGGCCCGAACCTGGGTAAAAACATCGTGTCCCTTGTCTCCTGTTACCATCCGCCTAGACGCATAGTTCGGGACCCCCTACCCGAGATCCGCCGGTTTTGACACCGACACATGGCTACAAGAAACCAACGACTGAAATTATTCTCTTCCTCTACACCGCATAACAAGCAAGTGCCAGAGGTAACCAGATGGCGATAATCTTTGCATGTCGAGGTAGCCAACACATCTGTCGCTGTCGTCCAGGCCGCGATATTCATATTTTGAGGTATAGAGGATTGCCAAATACAGTTCCAATCGAACAATCTCCTTCAAAATGGTTGCCCGATGCATCCCATGTAAACAACTCACCATGGCCTGCAATCACTAACCGATATGTGCTCTTAACAGAGAGACGTCTGCTTTTTTCACCAAAGGATGTGCGAATTTTTCAGGATCTTGTGAACGTTCATTGGCCAAAATTTATCCATTGAGACGTTGGGTATTTGATGCACCATGACCATATAAAAAAATCTGAATTATAAGATGATCCATGAGCTTAACTCAAACATGCCCTAAATGGTCTGAAAGATTTCAAACTACCCGCTAGTGTTTTTTTAGAGAACCACCCACTAGGTTGAATTTCTCTTTTTAAGTGTTGATACTAAAACATTAGAGGACGTGAGATGACCAGGCTCTTCGGGCTGCCCATGCATTTTTTTTGTCTGCAATTCATCTACTCTGTTATTTCTTCTCCTGCTGTGTTTCGTCCTTTTCATTGTCAACTATGTAAACACCACACGTTGACAATTGCCCAACCAAATCTTATTTTTTCAAATCGTCCAACCACCACCAGCAGTGAGGAGAGGCATCGACATTTTTATCAAAAAAATTACTCTTAAGAATGTTTATGTTGTTCATCACTGGTAAAACCCTCGAGAGTGTGAATGTCAACATTGTCGACGTTCAGTGGTCCTTCCCTCCTTTTTTCTTTCTTTCCGTCCTTCTACCGTCTCGCAGTTCTTCCTCAAGCATGCATTTTCGGGCCGATGCCAGGTAAGCGTCATATTCTGTATTTTTGTCATACCATTATTTCTGTTTTTATAGGTTGTAACCCACCTTTTAAACTTACAAACTTACAGTTTTGAATTTCGATTAGAGTAACGTGGTACATTTTCTTCGGTACCAGTAGATACATGGTATTGTTTTCCTTTTGGGCATGGTGTACTACTAGTACAGGTACAAATTTTCGATGTCTACTACAGCTCTGGCCAAAAATCAACGGTAGCGAAAATTCCTTGCTCGCATCGAACTCTCCGCCCGACCTGACCCCCACCCATCTCCCATGGCTGCGGCGGCGGCGGCGGCGGCGGCGGTGACGGTGACGGCCACCCGCCTCCACCCTCCTCTCGTCCTCCACTCCGCCGCACGGCCCCAGCCCCCGCTCCGCCTCCGCCTCCTCCTCCCCACCCCACCGCCGCTCCGCCTCCGACACCGCTTCCCGCTCCTCGCCGTCGCCTCCGCCTCCGCCGGCGAAGGCCGCGCGGAGGAGGCCGCCGATAAGAGCGACAAGGCCCGGCAGCTGCAGCGGAGGGTGCTCGTGGGCATCGCCATCGGGGTCGGCGCGGGCGGCGTCGTGGTCGCCGGCGGCTGGGTGTTCACCGCCGCCATGACCGCCGTCGTCCTCGCCGGTGCCCGCGAGTACTTCGGGCTCGTCCGTGGCACCGCCAGCGGCGGCAGCACCCCTCCGCCGCGCTACGTGTCCCGCGTCTGCTCCGCCATCTGCGCCCTCATGCCCGTCCTTACGCTGTAAGGGAGCCCGGCATTTGTTGTCTGTTCTGCTCTAGTGTCAGAATAAGCTAGAACTTCGCTGTGGCTACTGTAATTTATGTGGTATTTAGTCACAATTTTCACTATAAATTGGCTAGCTATGCTCACGTTGTTGTGGTCAACTGGTCATAGTGCGAGCATAAAATTGCCTTGGCTGACTCACTCTTTAATTTTGTTGGGAATTCTTGAGGTAGAGGCAAGAAGGTAGCAATTAACTCAAATGTCGACATTGCAACTTTTCAGTCTGTAAGTTTTAGCTTTAGCTTGATGCAAATACTTACCATTTTGATCATGGGGTCATTAGACACGATGCGAATTAGGCATCACGGATTACCATCTCAGCACCGAATTCCCCATCTTATCACTCAATTTCTTGAGTCTGAAGAACTTTTAAGTATCAGTGCATTTTTGTATACTTTCGAGGTATCAGCTTACAGATGTTGCTTGATTGCTTCATTTTCTGAACTTAGTAGCATCTTTTACTAGATCAGAGCTTCGTAACATTTTTTTAGATGATCATAATTTACGCTATATGTTTTTCTTTGTGTGCGCATGTAATGTGGGTGGGGAGGGGTTGCTTAAGAAGGAAGGATTGCTACATTTGGTTGTCAGTTCCTGTTAATATGACTACAGCTTCGGGTTCTGATGTTTCTCATGTATATTTGCGTAGGTGCTATGGCCGCATGGATGTTCCCCTGACGTTATCGGCATTTATTATTGCAATATCTTTGGTATTGCAAAGAGGAAACCCCCGTTTCGCTCAGCTAACTAGTTCAGTTTTTGGTTTATTTTATTGTGGCTATCTTCCTTCTTTCTGGGTTAAGCTCCGTTGTGGACTAGCAGCTCCTGCCTTAAATACAAGTATGTCGTTCAAATTCTCTTTCTACTTCTCTGCTTACTTCTTTGTTTGTCCCCTTTCTCTACCGATTCATCTTTCTGTTTGATTGGCAGTATTGGTAGAGACAGTTTGTTTATAAGAGATTAATTTTATGTATAGTTTTAATTGATTTATTAAGGGTTCATAAGAAAGTGCATTTTTTTAAGTGCTTACCAGTTACCAGTGCAAGTAATTATGATGTTTTTCTGTTCTTGGTGAGTTAATATATTATTGTTATATGTTAAAAGTTATAACCAGTGTTCTTTGACAGGTATAGCACATAACTGGCCGATACTTCTTGGTGGGCAAGCTCACTGGACAGTTGGACTTGTAGCAACCTTGATATCTATTACTAGCATTATTGCTGCTGATACATCAGCTTTCCTATGTGGAAGGGTATGCTCTTTCCTAATTCTCTTCTATTTTGATTGACCCCATTTGACTTTGTCATGTTATTGTAAAAGACAGCCTTTTTTAGTTTGTTTTAATTTATCTGGAAACAACTTGCCTATAGTTCTGTGGGTCACTATAATTTTTTTTACTCGTTTTGAACAATATAGTGTACATCAAGAGACTCCTACAGAAGCCTGTCAGAAGTTAGGAGCTATCCAGCTTATGGTGTAACTACTGTTGGGCAACCTGTTAAGATTGCCATTGATGTGGCACAACCACACTGATAAAAAAGTGTGTCAGATCACAAATGAACTTCTAGTTTATTGTTTTTCCCTACCAAAGTAACTACTATAAATTTGTAGACACGCATACGATTGCCCTGCCATGTATGTTTGTTGAATGAAAAAGCATTCAACTTGTCTGAATTTTTGCAGACAAGTGATTTATTTGGACAGTTGTGTATTTGAAAGGAAGTAAATCATGTCATCGTGTTATCCATTTCCCGTTTCAGGCATTTGGCCGTACTCCTTTGACTAACATAAGCCCTAAGAAGACCCTGGAGGGTGCTTTAGCCGGTCTGACTGGCTGTGTGCTTACCACTGTGCTTTTGTCAACTCTCTTTCGCTGGCCAAGATCGCTGTTGAGGTATTGCTAACTTCAGACACCTTTCTATTGTTATTGTCCTAGTTCTGAAACATTATTTTACTTCACTGAATTCTTGAAATTTGGTTACTTGAACGCAATAAACCATCAAATTTTAGGTTTTAGGGTGAAGAAAATTGTACCAACATATAACGCATTAGTTTTCAATATATCAACAAGAAATACACCACTGACAGGATTTTTTCTAATAACTCCATGGGAACTCATGACTCATTACATGTTATCTTGTTGCAAAGGATGAAAGGAATATATGCCTCTCGATAAAGTTTAGATGGAAAAACTGATATTGATATGGATTTCCAACAATTATAAGAGTTTCTCAAAAAGTCAGTTTTGGTATCTGCCAGGAGTAGGGGCAGTGTTCTTTTCTTTATATTTTTGTAACTCTATCTGCACAGTATTAACTTACTTCAAATATTTAACAAGGCTGTTCCTAACGTCCTCAGAACTCAAATAAACATTGTATCTTGAATCTTGAATGACATATATTTGCATAGAACTTTGCTTCCCTGCCTAATTATTTAATTGATTGATGTCAGTGCTACTGCTTATGGGATCCTGATCTTTCTGGGTTCATTATTCGGGGATCTCATTGAATCTCTTATTAAGCGTGATGCTGGTGTGAAGGACTCTGGGTCGCTCATTCCTGGCCATGGTAAACATTGTTAGCTCTGTTCTTGTTATATATTCATCTACTGCTCGGAGTCATGTGTCGAGACGTGAGACCATCTTAGAGTTGGGCTCATAATCTCATGTTTTGTCATGTCGATTTTTCTGCAGCATTACTCCATGCAATTTTATTTATTTCATTCGTACTTTGGTATCAACCTTTTTTTCTAACAGTTACTACCATACTTTCCAAAGTTAAGACATCTTGTTTCCATCGGTTTTGTCCTTGTACGTGAAGGGGGCATGATTTATTTACATTCCGAGTCTCACATCTTATACTTCATCGCGTCATTGCTTTTTCGCAAACATAACACAAAGCTCCAATGCAGGTGGTATTCTTGACCGGGTCGACAGCTATGTCTTCACAGGGGCGCTTTGTTACTCCTTCGTCCGAGTAGCTCTACCCCTGTATGGAGTCTGATTTACCGCAGCGAGGAAAATCTGTCTCCTTGTACCTTCGACGACATTGTCACCCAATGTAACGTCGTGTTGGGGCCTTGATGAGATGGCCAGGATCAGCTCCCTTGGCTGCACAATATGAGAATTCGGTGGCTGGCTGTAAAGTGGGATAAGATCATAGGATGTGGCTGCTAACTAAGCGGTGTTTCTTCTTCATACAGGATCGAGCTGTTTCTTCTTCGGCGCCAAAATGGTGAAAACTTGTCACTTTGGTGTACATAGTTTTTTCTTTTATTTTTGTAGAGTAAAAAGGGAACGCGGGTGATTGAGTACAAGCTACTACATATCTTAAGAAGTGTATTAAGGTTGTTTATGGGATCCTGGTACTTGTTGATCCCCAAACTTTTTTGCATGCCCCCCCCACAGGGTCTCTTTGGCAACTACTACCTGGGTGACAGAGTGAGTGTATATTGAGATTGACATTTTAATCTTTAGGCACATGGAAATGAATTTGCAAGCAATAGTGCAAGCAAACAGCTCAACTCCCATTGTAAGATGGAACATCGCGATGGGGCCTTGATGAGATGGAACAAAGTGTTTGTACAAGCAACAGCTCAATTCCCATTGTAAGATGGAAGTGTCAGAAGTGTGTCATCGTATTTACTCGAACAAGCAACATCTCAATTCACCAAACAAAATTGATCTAAGGTATAAATGACAAGGGAGATCTCCAAAAACAGGATATGTCGAGGGCAGCATGGTGAGGGCTAAACACGACGGGATCTCCCATTCCCTCGTACTAGCCCTAAGAAATGGATGATATAATCACCAGTCTTTTATCGTGCCATCTTCTGTCACTTGTCAGTCATTCTGTGGCGAGGGAGGAAGTCCCCGTCGCGAGCTTTTCCAACAACGGACCGATCATTTTGAGAGCCAGTAGATGATCAAAAAGATGGTGCAGGCCGCGATTACTGCTGAAAGAATGATCGTGTCCTTTGATTTCTTCCTCTTGATGGCGCCTGCAAACAAGAATGTGTTGGAATCGGGTCAAATAACAGCGAGCATTCGATGATGCCCGCCGAAAGACTAATGTCCAATGTAAGAATTGGGGATCGATAGATTACCAAGGAGGCCTCGAACCACAGGGAATTTTTCACCCAACTGCTTGACTTTTCCCTGAACATCTCCAAACAGGGCCCTCTGATTGGATAGGGCTGCTCTTGTGCTTTGAGCTTGCCCAATTACCTCGTCTATCTGGAATTTGGGTAAAAAAAGAGGGACTTAGTGCCTCATGAGCTAGAGTTGATCACAAAGACACAAACACATATTGACAGTGACAAAGTTTCGCTGCACGAAAGTAGACTTGTTTTCTCTCTTCTCCACTCAAATCATCGTTCAATGTTCACACTGTTATTAGTACAGAAAACATGGTTGTAAGTGTTCCTAACACCCTGTTCTTCCTATTGCTGTGTCCTTCCTAACACACTGCCCCAAGTTGCACATCACATGGGACACCACTCGCGGATATTAATGATTTTGTGCATTAGATCAGAGAATGCAGAATGAACAAGATGTAATGGTGAACATCACAAATATAAATGGGGATCCTTCTAGTTCTAGTGCAAGTGTGTGATGCTAAGCAACTGGCATGTAATTGAACAGAATTTTAGATATCCTTTTGGTCTAACTCAAGTACTGGAACCATACCTGGTTGACGCTGCCGTGAATGGAAGCCCTCTCCCGGAGCAAATGCACCCTCGGCGACATGCCGCCGGTAGCCTAGAGAGAGAATTTCCGGCGATCAGACTGAGACGACACAACAGGGGCATACGCACTGCAACAACACTTCTGATGAGAAGCAGAGAGCCGGAGAGGGGCGAGAAGAAACCTTGGACTCGGTGATGTCGCCGCGCACGGAGCTGAGCAGGTCGGCGTGCTCCCTCATGGAGCTCAGGTTCCCCCGCGTCCTCCTGAACTCCTGTTCCGATCGACCGGATCGGATCAGCCAACCAACCAACCATTTCAGCGAGGCGAGCAGCGGGGCAGAGAGGAGAGGCGGCGGGGGAGGAGGAGGGGGACCTGCGTGAACTCGTGCAGGATGTCGCGGTGGCGCGCGAGCTTCTGGGAGACGGAGGCGGTGGCGGGGGCGGCGGGGGCGGCGCAGCGGCTCATGGCGTCGTTCACGTCCTGCAGCTTGTCGAGTAGCGCCTGGATCTCGAGCTCCGTGGACTTCCAGGAGGAGCGGTCGGCGGTGGGGGAGGCCGCCGAGGCCGAGGCGGAGGAGGAGCGCGCGGCGAGGCGCGCGTACGAGGAGAGCTTCACGTCCAGGTCCCCCTCCAGCTTCCGCGCCTCCCGCCGCAGCTCCTCCCACCCGGACTCCTGCAGCTCCAGCGCCGCCGCCGCCGCCGCGTCGTCCGACGGCCCCACGCCGTGCATCATCGCCGTCGCCCCTCCTCCGCCGCGCCCGATCCGGTTCCGGCGCCCCCTGCTGCGCGTGATCTGGTGAGGGGGGTTGGGGTGGGAGGAGGATTTGGGTTTGCGACGACGGGGAGGTTGGAGGGGAGAAGGGTCACGTGGAGAGCGGAGAATGGGCGCTTGGCAAATTTGGCTTGTTTTTTAGAGAAATATTCATCACTAATCTTTTTTTTTTTGCGGGCATCACTCTGTTATTTTTTCTCATGATATACGTGTCTCATTTATATCATAAGTATCATAGTAAGTCATGTAACCGACCTGGCAAAACTGAAAAGACAGCAGAAAGCTAGCCTTTGCATAAAGGAACAACAACGAAGAAGTAAAATTACAATCAAGATTGAAACAACCTTTGAACTTGACACCAAAGTCCTCACTTGCATTTGAAACCACCATAACAGCCACCAAAGGAAAAAATGATGGATCACCTTCACACCCGAGCTCGTAGCGGTTTCATCGCTAATATGCAGCTTTGCGGACCTCCAAGGTGGCTCACCAGAGGCAAAACCATTACCGTTGAACGAATCAGACACGCCATCAATCTCCAGATCTGGCACCCCCACACGACTACAACGCCGGAGGAGAAAACCACATCTGCCATCCACGAACCGCGAACCCAACACACGATCCACCGTCTTTCAGATGCCGCAGATGCAAACCACAATCTGCATCCGCTCCTGGACTACCTCCCAAGCTCCGCGCCGACGCTGGAGCAAATGCCATCGCAACGGCAGAGCCCGAGGACACAGGTCCACCACAAGTATGTCGCCGCCGCCACACCATCTTTGCTGGAACAGACTGATTTCCAAATCCATCCCCAACAATAGGACCGAGCGCCTCGTTGGAGTAGGATCCGAAGAAACTTTATTCAACGCCGCCATCGCCGCCGCCGAAGCCAAGACGATGAACGGCCTAAAATCCTAATCTACGAGAGAAAAAACAATCCACACGCGTGGATCCGGCGACCCCCCTCACCACCGACGACCGAGGCCGCTGGCGGAGGGGAGCCGCCGGATGGCGACGATGGGGAAGACACCTGGCGGCGAGGTCGCCTTTTCTTTCCTCTGGCGGAAGAAAGAAAAGCGAACAAGGAAGCTACCTGGGCATCACTTTGTTCACCGCCCTTCAAAATCGCAAAGGCAGAGCCCGATGACGCAGGTCCACCACAAGGATGTCACAGCCGCCACGCCATCTTTGCTTGAACAGACTGATTTCCAAATCCATCCCCAACCATAGGACCGATCGCCTCATTGGAGTAGGATCCGAAGAAACTTTATTCAACGCCGCCATCGCCGCCGCCGAAGCCAAGACAATGAACGGCCTAAAATCCTAATCTACGAGAGAAAAAACAACCCACACGAGTGGATCCGGTGACCCCCCTCACCACCGACGACCGAGGCTGCCGGTGGAGGGGAGCCGCCGGACGGCGGCGGAGGGGAAGACTCCTGGCGGCGAGATCGCCTTTTCTTTCCTCTGGCGGAAGAAAGAAAAGCGAACAAGGAAGCTACATGGGCATCACTTTGTTCACCGCCCTTCAAAATACCCTAAATACCATCACGAAAGAGTACAATCACTCATATACGGTTTTTATACGATTGTTTACGCAAGTGGCAGCTGGAAGATGTCACATCTTGTGCTGGGTTTGTGATTGGAGGCTGACAGTTCTGGTTTCCTCCTTCGATGTCGTAGTCGCCGGGGGGTGTCACTTCTGCAGTTCGATGGCGTGTCCGAAGACACATTATCCGGACTGATTATTTCAACGACAATGGTTTTGCTCAGGCAAACTACTTTGGAGGTCCGTAAAGCTGCTGATCAGCGATGGAGTCGTGTCGAGCTCGGATGAAGAGGTGACATGTCTCTTTTTCCTTAGTGGAGAGGGACACAAACTGGTTTTTTGCATAGGATTATCCTATCTTTTTAGTTACGTAATGTCGATATTTACGTGGCTTGTAACTAGATCTTTATTTTATTAATGAGACATGTATTACCATGCAAAAAAAACATGTGGGCTTGGTCCACTGGGACAGCGTGGCTTTGGCCGTCCAATATGTTTATGGCTTTGAATACACACGAGTTGCAGGGGGTTCTTTGCAAATGTGCCATAGATCAGAAGCACGCATCGATTCAGTCGAACCAAGCCAGCTCCCCCTCGCCCGACCAGACCAGCTCTTGCCTCGCTCCCGTCGCCAAATCCGTAGTTCCCAAATCCCTGTCGACGCCTAGCACTTTGTATGATTCATGTCTAGTTCATATATTTGCTCTCTGAAGTAATGTTGCTCCATAAGTTAAATGTGAGTGTTTATTTATCATGGTTCTTGCTAGTTTAAAAGTTGTATAATTTTCCTGTTTGTTACATAGGTCACCTGTGATTTTTGGCGCTGGAAGAGCTAGAGTATGTGGAGCATCTGTTTGGTACAAGGGTCCTTGTTGGCGATGTTGTTGCGGACGCAATAGGTGCAACAGAGGACAAAATGGAAGAGTTTGAGAGGAGGAGGAATGAATGTACCAGTTGAGGCATTGCAGGTAGAGGTGCATGCAGAGCTAATTTTGGCAGCTATAGTGAGAGGACTTTAGCTACCAAGCAGCAGGCTGGTAGAGAAATTCTGTTTGTGCTGAAGCTGGTGATGGTGTTGTGTGTGTTTTTAATGATGAAGACCTGAAGTGGTGCTAGATGAATTGGTGTTAGGTAAAGTCAGGCATGATCAAGTGGTTCTAGATCAAATGGCTTTCTCTTGGTATGATTAGTAGCAGCAACTGGTTCTAGAATGATTGATCAGGTTTAACACCATGAATTTTCAGATATTTTTTGTGCATGCGGTTAGATCTCTGAGACTTGGGAGAGAACATATAAAAAGAAGAAAGAAATATTTTTAAAGATTTTTTTTAGATCTTTATGTAAGATCTGACAAACATAGCATCTGTTGAGACTTGGTTAAGTCTATTTAGCAATCCCAATTTTTTTATTTTCCTGGTATTTTTTTAATTTACTATTCATATAGGGTTGAGATCTAGCAATCCCATTTTTTTATTTTCCTTGTATTTTTATTTTACTAACACACATTCTTATATTTTGGGACAGAGGGAGAATATTGCTAACAAAGCTTTTCAGAAACATTTCCCGAACTTCTGAAAATATAATACGTGTACAGCTATGTCATCACGGCACTCAGCTTCTTGCGTCATATCATAACCAGTAGTAACCGGGACAACAATATTTCTCCCTTGGGACTTAAAACAGGACAATGACCATACAAAATTTGCCAAGACTATCCTTGATGCTTGGAAACTGCGCTCCCCGCCTACAGCACGGCATGTCAACGATGATGTGCACCCCTAAGCGCTTTTCTTTGAAGATTTCTTGTGGATTTTCTTCTGGGGCTTCAACTTATTTGATCCGGACGACGACGACGATTGCTTGTCTTTCCTCCTCTTGTTGTCCTTCTTCACCTTGTACATCGTGATTGCCTGTTATCAGAGTTATTTACAGCACTTGTTAGATGGTGGACTAGACAAATGGAAGTGACATATATACTGAATTCTGGAGCTTGCCTTGCTGACATCCAACGGTTCCTCGAAGTTCTTGGCCAGTAGACTGTTCAGGATCTTGTCGTTTTGCTGTTTCTCCAGGTTGCCCATTCCTTTCCCTTCAACAACAGGGAGGAACTGCAGAAAAGAAACGGCTAAGCTAACCAAACTATCAACTTACAAAGGCGCGCGGATTTACAAAAGGCAAACAGGTTCATAGGAGAAAAAACCTTTCTGTTTTTGCCAGCCTTCTTGAGAGGTTTCTCGCCAGGCAACTTTTTGTCGAACTTCCCACCGCTAGCCGTTGCTGCAGAAGCCATACCAGCGACATTCTCGAGGTCTTCCTTCTTAGCTTTTCTTGGCAGATCAGCTTTAGTTCCTGTGATGGGCACGGACGTGGCAGCGAGCTGTATATGACTGCATGATGTTTTTCAGAAAGATGTTATATGAGAAACTTGAGTTGCTAATGTAATGAATAACACACATAGTGCATCAGATATACAGATTATAGTAGCTAGTAGGAAAGGATTACCTTGGCAGAGCACCAACTTTTGCAGCATTCTTCAAATTCCCAAGTCTGTTCTTTTCTTGTTTATCGACCCTGCCCTTCTTCTCTTCCCTTCTTTGAGCAAAAGGATCAACACCAGGCTCTGTAAAAATCATATTTGATTAAAAGAGTAACTGAATGCAAATAGGTTTGAAGAAACATATAAATTTGAGAAGTAATTACATTGATAATGAAGACTCAAGAAATTCAGTGTCAGTCACAAAATGAGAAAGATCATTGGGAATTATAAAATGATAGATGAACCAAATTATTGAACAAAGCAGAAGCATGCAGGCTGTTAAGCATTTATGTCACAGCTCATGATAACTACAATTGGGCATGGGGAAAGCTTGAAAAGATTACTAATCTTTCTACAAAACATGATTCAGCAGCCATAGGTTTCAAAACACATATACATTTAAGAACAAATTACATTGGCAACAAAGACTCGTTAGATTCAGTTGGTCATATATGAAAAGAGCATTGGAGATTTGAAGTAAAAGCTGGATTAAATCAGTGTACATAAGCAGAAGCATGCAGGCTGTTAAGCGTTTGTGTCACTTGTACTCGGCCCAGGGAAAGCTCTAAAAGATTACTAATGTTGCTACAACACAAGATTCACCAGCCATAGACACAGGAGACAAAGTTGCTAACCGTCTGTCAATTTGGCTTCAATGATGGGAACGTCTCTGTCATCATTAACACGATCGTAGCCATACGTCCGCTTCCAGGAATTAGTTTGCTCATCCCATGCACGCTTGTTCTTCTTGTGCTTGATAATCCCTGCAAGAATGTTACTGTTACAAAAATCCAAAGCAAGTACACTTCCACAAAAACACTCAGAAAGCCAGCTAGAATAAGTTCACCTTTCGACTTTGCGAACTGCTCCCACTTGGTAGGAGGCTTTGGCCTTGGTAACTAGTAACATGAAAGAAAGATAAAGATTAGACATTCTGCGGTTTGAAAATGCATCCATGCATCAAGATAAAACAGGTCTCCGTTCAGCTTGATATCTTGTTTACAGGTTCGCGCAGAGCAAGAATGAAAAACTAGAATCCATGCAAAGAATCAACTACAGTAATATGCTAGCTGTAGTTTCATGGCAGTAGGATACTCTCCCATCTGTAACATCATTTCTTCATATGTTGAAGAAGCAAATTACCACCATAGCCCACAGGGACTTCAACTGCACTACGTCAAGAAAATTCGAAAAATTAAGCAGCCAGCGTTCCACTGAAACCGCACACCACTCTACTCCGGCACTTGCAGAATAGCAGTATGCAGCAGTAACTATTCACTGTAGTAACAGATCGACATCGTCCGACACCGGCGAGCAGAGATGGTACGAGGGGGAGGGAGAGAGAGAGATGTAATCTTCTCACGTGCTTCTCGCGGGGCAGGCGGTTGGCGGGCGGCGGGAGGCGGACGACGGGGCCGTCGCGGCCCTCGGTGGCGGGCAGCGAGAAGAGGGCGTTGGCGACGGCCTGCGCGAGCTCCGTGGCCTTCCGCAGGCACTCGTCCCGCAGCTCCGCCCGGGAGGACGCGGCGCCGGCGGCGAGGTGGTGCGAGGGGTCGTAGGCCATGAGGTGGCCCAGGTCCACCTCGAAGTTGGTGGCGGACGCGGAGGCGGCGGCGGCGGCTTCTTCCGCCATGGCTGCGGCGAGGGTGCGGGGGTGCGGGGCTAGGGTTGGTGCTTTGAGTGGGAACCCCTACGCGACGCGTTCTGCGGCAATTTGTCGTTGAATCGCACTGTCGCGATGGGATGTGGGCCGGCCCACGAGAGCATTCATTCATGTAACGCTGCAAAAAAAATCATCTTTTGCGATTTTCCTCTGTTTGGATGTCTGTATTGAAGGGCTCCGTATTGAATTGGTTGCAATACCAATTCAGCAAGGAAACTGAAATGAGAATGAATACGAATTCGCTTGTTTGGTTGTTCACCGAATTGGCTCATGGAATCTCATAGAGGTTTCAATACCAAATCTTGTTTGGATGACAAACTATGGAATTGTATATTTACATGAGTATGAAGATTATGCTTTGTTCTTTATGACTCAATTTTTTAATATACTAGAATAAAAATGATTATATAGCAATAAAAATGACAAAAAGATATACAGTCTGTGACTCAATTTTTTAATATAATCTAGAATAAAAATGATTATATATCAACCGGTTTCCTTTGAAAAACTCGTATGCTTTTTGTTTAGGGAGAAAACCCCGTATGCTGATATAGATTGAAAAAAATATATTGGGTGATAAAAATAATTTATCTTAAATTTGAGTTTTTTTGTAAAACTATTTTTTTAATGTTTGTTTACATCTTTTGGAAAACACATGAATATTTTTATAACTTTGTGAACCTGTTTTTTAGTTATAAACATTTATTTATCTTTATGACTTTTTTAAGATTATGAATTTTTCTTCTGGTGTATGCCTATTATAGTATACTCCTATGTGTAAACTAAACAAGACAGTATATCTTTGCCACGTATGAAACTAGTTTGTCTACATCTCAGGTCAAATAAAAGGTCTACATCTTGGCATAGGCCATTGTTCATGCGCATCTCACGGTTGTGGAGCCAGGACCGCCTTCCGACTAGTTCGTGGATCAACGATCTCAGGTGTCGAGTCAAAATCACGAACTGAATTTCAGATTCGAGGATTTTGTGGAACCAGGACACGAAGATCTCATCCTCCGAATGTCAAATAAAGAATCTTTCCTATTCTTTTTTCTTAAACATTATGTCGGGCTTTGACATCCATCTTTTTTCTCCTTTGTTTTATCAAAAAATTCCACCATTTTTTTCTTGAGAACTTCTTTAACTAGTCCATGTCTTATTGAGTTATTGAACAAAAATTTAAATCAACAATGATGGTTTAACTACCATTTTTATATATAATAATCACATTAATAATAAAATGACAGGTAAATCGGAGTGAGTACACACGAAAAATTTGTGCCTTCGCAATCCATTGGTAGATATCTAGTAGCTACTACAAACATGAGGTTGCACTATCGTCTTGCCTCGGAAGCTTTCTCTTTGCTAGGAGCAACTCTAGCAAATACCATAAAATCTCATGTCGTAAAGGGTTTTTAGTGTATCCCCTAAAACATATTTATGATACAAAGCAGGTTCTGGCAGAATATGTACCGTAAAAACCGTACTCAAAAACAGATTTGCACAAATTTGACTTTCCTATGCATATGAAGCATACCTACGAACATCTATATTAATAAAAAAAATCAAAACTCAACAACATACAATAGTTTTCAAGTTCTAAGCATTTAAATTTCAATCTCGTCTATAGTTTTAGAGCCAAAAGGAAGACCAGACATAGAACAAGTGTCATTCAGATAAAAAAAAACATGACCAAAGCATGATAGTCGAACGAGACCAACTGGAGTAAAGTACATTAAAGTTTTACAACGAAAATTCGATGATTTTTTTGAGTAAGCCGTGGTGTGTGCAAGGCTATTACAGTCTATGTGTAAACTAAACAAAACGATATACATATCCTACATATGAAACTGACCCGTTTGCATCTTAGGTCAAATAGAAGGTATAGTAAAAATGAGGAGTCAAATTGCACTATTGTCGATCCCGGACAGGATCTATTCTATTCGCGACGTTCGCCTCGCCATGTTGTCGAGTTCGACTCTGGCAGCCTCGTTTTTGACTACACGGTTATGGACCTCATGTCTGACTATCACTTAACATGTTGGACTACTATGCCACGTCTTCGATGGGATGTAGAGTTGGCCCTCATGAGGTAGGTCATTGATCGTGCCCATCTATGATAGATCATAGGAATGCATCCAAATGGCTCGCTAGATCAACGATCTCAAGCGTGGAATCATATCATGAGCTGAATTTCAGATTTGAAAATTTTATGGAGTCGGGACTAGGAGATCTCATCCTTCGAGGGTCGAATAAAGAATCTCTCCTACTTCCTTAAAGGAATGTACATAGGGTTTTGTCATCCATCGTTTTTTTCTCTCACCCCTCCTTTCCACCTCCTTCGTTTCTGGTTTTTATTGAAAAACATGCATCAAGAACCATCTTTAACGGTCCATATCTTATTGATTTATCAGATAAAACCATATTTTTAAGTCAATAATAATGGTTTTACTACCATTTTGATATGTTCACACTTTTTATAAAACAACTTGTAAATCAAGGTGACTACATACTTACTAAATATTTATGCATTTTACAATCCATGGGCAGTCATCTCTACTACTTAAAAAATGAATTGTGTTTTGACGTGAGACAGAGTGCTTCATACGCACCCTCCCATTTCCTCTCTTCATTTTAGTTTTTTCTGCTATCAATTGTTATTCTTACCGGTTTTCCTTAAAAAAACATCTTAACTGTCTCACCTTTTATTGACTTACCAAATGAAATTATATATTTTGTTAAACCAATACTTTTTACCAAACAAATGGTTTTTAGTTAGGCAGGTAAATCACGGGCAGGAATTTCTATTTATTTACACTACTATTATATTAAGAACATTCGTATTCTTGCAATGGCAATTTTATCTACTTCAAATTCTCATCTAAAAAAAATCTACTTCAAACATGAGGGGGCAGGCTGCACTATCGCCCGGCCCGGGACCGGGCGCTTCCTCTTGGCTCTGCTCGTGTTCGATTCGACTCCACCCTCCGAACCGCAGAGCCTCCTGGAACTGGAAGCAAGCGAAGCACGCTAGGGTTTTCCTTCCGCCGGGGACCCCGCAGGCCCAAAGCTCGTCGGCGAGGGGGAGCGCGGACGGCGGCAGCCATGGCGTCCACCAAGGTGCAGCGGATCATGACCCAGCCCATCAACCTCATCTTCCGCTTCCTCCAGAGCGTACGCCCCTCCCTTTCTTCTCCTCCCCCTTGTTTGTTTCCTCGTGCTCGCGCCTGGGTGTCGCTGACCCCGTTTCCTCCGCCCGAGCAGAAGGCGCGCATCCAGATCTGGCTCTTCGAGCAGAAGGACGTGCGGATCGAGGGCAGGATCATCGTAAGTGGTCTCTAATTTCTCTGGGGATTTTTTTTATCCAGTGTTTGTGTTGGAAAGGCTTCCATTGTGTGGGGGAATTTCAGGGGGCTTCGGCTCTGTCCTTGGGAGAAAGGGTGAGCTTGTTAAAGCTGCTAGCCATTGTTGCTCTGCACTCTGTATATGGAGAATGTGGTGGTACTAGTATTTTGTTGCAGCCACATGGACGGATGAAAGATGTGTCGCTCCTGTGCTGAATTTCGTTATAGCCACATGAGGAGATATAATAAAAATGTGGAACTGGCAGACATGTAGGTTCTTGGCTTCTTGCAGTTGTCTTGCTGCATTTCCATGTAATCCGATTTGACACATATCAAATGGAACAGAAGTAGCAATCTCAGAGTGCCTGTTCATGCATTGGACACCTCTTATTGTTTGTTTGTTATACTGATTGAACGGACATGTGTTGACAACTTGACATCAAGAAAAGTAGCTCTAAACACCGGCAATAATTTGACAACACATATCTGATTGTCTATTGCTTGGTTCTGTTTTACTGGCTTTATGCTTGCAATTTCTGTTTAAATACCCCACAACTTATCCGCTCTGCGTATATTTTTTATTTATCAAAGAATAACTGTTATGATCTAGAAACAACTACTGTTCAAAACCTTAAATACTGTATCTGTGGCTTTCAGCATGCACGTCGAGATAGCATTTCCATACAGTTTTGGTGTATCATTGAACAAAGTGGACCAGAAGCATTGTTGAATTTTAAACAAACACTTTATACTTACTGCAGCTTGTGTCGTAGGGCTTTGATGAATACATGAATCTGGTCTTGGAGGATGCTGAGGAGATCAACATCAAGAAAAACACTAGGAAGTCTCTCGGTAATGAAACGAGTACTCTGATATCATTTTTTTGTTTTGTTCTCAGACTAGTGAAAGCTCCATAATTGTCTCCTCAATCATTTGCAGGTCGGATCCTCTTGAAAGGAGATAACATTACACTAATGATGAACACGTAAGTAAAAAGGCAAACCAAGTAACCTTTGTATTTGAGTTTTTTTGTTTTGCTTTATTTGGTGTATACTTACCTAGTATTTGCTATTCATGTTTGTCTTTTCAGGGGAAAGTAACAACAGCTCAGTGACTGTTCTATTGCAAGGATAACTAACAACCAACGTATCCTGAGCTCCTAGGGTTGCAAACTCGAGGCTGTAACAGACGTTCCTCTCTGGGTTCTCGTCTAAATTTGATTGTAATATGATATATTTTGCCAGAGAGAACAGGCTCTGTGAGGTAAAAGTGTGTTATCCAGATCATGAGCTTAGCTCTTGTACTAGCTTAATTCAGAGGCATTGATGTTCTGGTGGTTTGTGCTCTCATTGAAATATGAACGTGGTGGTACTGATTGTTCTCTTGGAATTTTTTAGGCCATTGTGTAAGATAAAAGTATCATTCTGTAAAATTTCTTGTGACGAAATTACTTCTCCTCAGTCTGTATGCTATGTTTTCACGGTGAATGTTCTTTCGTAAGCAACATCTTGTTGATTCCATGCTTGATTTGCACCACACTTAAAATTAGCTTTCTTGTAGCGGTCTTAAAAGTGCAGTGTTTTGCAAGCTTAGAATGTAGGTAGGTTTCTTGCAGCAGTCAGGAATCTAGGTTTACTTGCAAGTGCAGTGTCTTGCAAGCGAGGGATAATACAGAGTTTTGATTGAACAAGAAATTTGTGCACTCTGACCAAATATACAACAGGTACCGAACATTAACACATTTCTGTTGATGTTCAAAGAACACCAAAGAAAGTGTGAGAAAATGGGCATATCACATATGGAAGAAAACAAAATAGCAAACCGTGACAAACTTGATATTTTTTCAAACTTTGCTTTCTTTCCATCGGCTATTTGAACAACAAAAGGAACATGTATATTTAACCCATGACTTGCATCTTAGTATAATTTTATACAATCATTTGGATGATAATATGCGTTCCAGGTTTCTTGTTTATTACATCATCTTATTTAAACAGCAGACAAGAACGAGACGGGATCAGCTCGCAGGCTTGTTGTTGTCTTTGCTCTTCTTGCTCATCTGAACTGCAGTGGCACCCATGATGGCAACCAGCGTGCACACCGGCACGAAGACGACGTTGGGGATTAGATGCACCTTGAACTTCTTGACCTGCGGGATGCTCTCCCCGCTCTTCTTGGCGATGATGGCCGCCGCTGGCGCAGCCAGGCCGGCCATGATGAAGAGGCTGTCGTCAACTTTGGCCTCGTGGACGTTTTCCTGCATATACTCGATGAACATCTTCTTCCTTCCGGGCTCGTCCGCCACTGCCCATTTGTTATGGAATGCCTGCAATATGCGCATGTACCATGTTCAGTCGAGTTTTTGGACTATATGTAACAGTCAATTGCCAGATGTCCATGAATATTTACACCGAATCGGGCTTACCTCTAGTTCACCACGGTCCGGAGTATCAAAATCTTGGCCAGGCAACACAGTGTTGAAATACCTGCAGCGTTTTCAGATGATGACACGCATAAAAGGTTGGGCACAAGAAGTGCAAGCAACATAACTGCACAAACAGGAAGCTTACTTGCAGAATTCGACGTATGCAAGATGAAAGTCTTTAAAGGTGCCCGTGTCCCTGTCCTTAAAATGTCGATCATAAACTTGTCCGGTTGTTACTGCGCCCAACCCTGGCACTCCTGAGAAGAACGACAGCACAAGTTAACAAATTTAGAATATGGAGCAGAAGTTCCAGCAACAGATAAAACAGTGCGGAGCCGCAAGAACCATGTAACGGCACCGGGATATAGAGCAAAACAAAACCATAGAAAGAACTGGGACTTGAGAACTTACCTAACTTGTTTAACGCGCTGAAGGGAAGACCCATTATTGGTGCAAGCAAGAGGACAGAGAGATTTTTAGGATAGACCCATCAAGGGAACTCGAGTGTTTATATAGTCCGAGAGAACCAAGGGAATGCAAGCTTGGAATGCATTCCTTTCTTCCCTTTTTGTCCTACAAGTTCTCTTTCTGCCCTTTCTGGTTGATTCCTGCCCTGGGAGTGAAGTTAGAGCTGGCCTGGTTCTTGAGCTGCAGGAATCATTCGAGGGAAAACCTACCAACTCGGCTATTAGTTGGGTTTCTGCAATAAGGGTTAAGGTCTAGTTTCTCTTACCACCTAAAGAATGTTCTGCACATAATTTACCAGGTAAGTTAGGCCTCCCAACCACTGAAAGAATGTGTGGCTACGAAATAAGAGCTGACTCTTCTATACATTGAGGCTAATGAGGTGCCAAACTTCAAAAGCTCAAGTTATAGTAGTGTAATATTTAGAGCATTCTAACTTCTAACATTGCTTTTTTGCAGAACAGGGAGCTAAGCTACAAGGATGATGCTAGACGTGCTTTCTCGCACATGTATATGCTTTTGCTTGCATAAGATGAATTGAATAACCATGCTTTAGCTCATAAAGGAGAGATTCCTACTGCTGTTTCCCTTTTATGTCTTTTATAGACCATCTGTTTATGCTCTGAGTTCTAACAAGCAGCACGCAATCGGAGACACTTGAATTAGAAGGTGGATAGTCGTTGCACTGCAAAAAACAGACTATTACCAATATATACATAGACATTTGCTGTCAGAACTCAGAAGAGCTCATGGAAGAATGTCAAAAAATGCATTGCATTGTCTGCTTGTCACGGTTCAATGACGGTATCATATCATTTTATGTTCATTCTTGCAGTTCATGCCAAAAAATGGGCACAATTGGGCTCACCTTAATTTCCGCCCGATAATCTTGTGACTCAGCAAGATTACACTTCAGATATTGTGGTCCAGCAAAAAAATATCGCTTGGTTTTCTCATAGATCTGGTGGCAGACTGGCAGCCCATAAAAAGATCAGATTCCCCTCCTTTACTCTAATCATAATGATCAGATCATATTTTGTCGTTTTGAATCTGTGTAGGTCATTTCAAGAGTTCTGCTCAACCCAGGTAGATCCGACATCCTTTTCGAAACCCCTGTCCTTCATCACCTCCCGCAGCTTGTTAATCTCCTCCCACAAGCCAGCACTCGCATACAAATTTGATAGCTCGACATAAATCCCAGCATTCCTAGGCTCCAGTTCAATTGCCTTCCGAGCTGCCAGTCTCCCAAGCTCAACATTGCGGCAATCACAGCAAGCACTAAGAAGAGCGCCCCATGTAGAGACGCCAATATTACCTCCACATTCCTCCCTGGTAGCGATCTCCCATGCCCTGGCTACTTCTCCTGCCCGGCAGAGCATGTTGACTACACAACCATAGTGCTCTGGTGTGGGCACCAGCCCGTAATCTGCACGCATAGACTCGAAATACTTGAGCCCCTTGGCAACCTCCCCAGCATGCTGGCATGCTGAGAGCACGGCCAGAATAGCCAGATCGTCAGGCCAGAGCCCGAAAGCCACCATCTGGTCATAAGTCTGGATGACCTCCTTGCACTGCCCGTGCCGCCCATAGGCGTTCAGCATCGCCGTCCATAGCACAACATCGTCTCCACCAGCGTTGGCACGCAGCGCCAGCCTGAACACGCGCTCCGCGTGTCCAACGAGCCCGCATTTGGCGTACATGTCCACGAGCGCGCTGATCAGGAACACGTCGGACCCCACACCTCTGACCCTCCTGATCGCATGCCCGTGCGCCTCGCCGCCCAGATCAGCATTCGCCGTCTCTCCGCAGGCCCTCACCACGGCCGTCATCGTGTAGCCGTCGGCCGGCAGCCCATACTCCGGAAACCTCCTCGCGAACTCCAGAGCTGGGGTCCACTTCCCCGCGCCCACGTAGGCCGCGAGAACGGCGTTCCCGAAGACGCCATTCCTGGTGGGGCTTTCGTCGAACAGCCTGCGGGCGTCCAGGAACCGGCCGGACCCGCCGTAGGACGCGGCGAGCGCGCAGGACACGAAGACGCTGGCGAGCCACCCGGACCTCGCGGCGAGCGCGTGGAGGGGCCCCGCCTCGGCCGCGGAGGCGTGGCGGAGCGCGGAGCAGAGCGCGTAGGAGTCGAGCGGGCCGGCGGCGGCGGGGGAGCGGTGCGCGAGCGCGAGGGCTGGGAGGGCGAGGGAGCGGAGGCGGGGGTGCGGGGAGGTGGAGGCGGCGGCGAGCAGGGAGTTGAAGGAGAGGCGGGGAGGGAGGCGGGAAGGGGAGGATCTGAGGAGCGCGGCGTGGAGCACGGCGGCGGGGTCCGGCGCCACCGGAAGGGAGGGCGGCGGCAGCATTCAAAAGAAGCGTTATTTTTGCTTTGGTTTACTGGAGTACAAGAGGGTTATCAGTTTTTGGCTATTTTATTTACGCTCTGATATTTAGGCATTTTTTTAAACACCATCTGGGTTTTGTTCAACTCAACACAAACAACTGAAAACTAACATTGTACTCCCTCCGTTCCAAATTACTTGTCTTGGATTTGTCTAGATACGCACTAAAATGAGTCTAAATACATCCGTATCTAGACAAATTCAAGACAAGTAATTCAGAACGGAGGGAGTACATGATGGCAATTCCTTTTGTGAACGGAGAGAGTATAATAAAAGGTCGTCATAAGTACAAAACACCGTAAACATAATAAAAATTAGTATATCAAGGCCTCTAGACCACTTAACAACCACTACCATCGCCCCGCTGATGTCGCTCCTCCCCTAAAGAGCCAACCTGACCTTGTCGATGATAGCCGGGAACTCTTTGTGCGTGTGCCCCCCTAATGACCAACGGTCTGAAGATGTGGTCGTGGTCTTTGAGCCCTTGAATCAATATGAAGCACCTCACACCGAATCTCGTCATCGGTCTCGCACGATAAGAAACCCTAACCTCGCTACCCCAATGAGATGGTAGGAATCTACGTCGGAGCTTCGTTCGTTCCGTCCAAATGGACAAACACGGGGAGGATCGAAGCTCGGAGGACCAATTCGAAGAAGCGCCGCCATTTGCCCGAACGCGGCACCCGCGAGGACTAAAATACCCTAACCTAAACTACTAGGCACCGAGATTCCCCTTCCACCACTAATAGCTGCCCGCTGGAGTGATGGGCATAGGGAGGCAAATCCATAGGCTCGCCGACAAAGCTTGACAGGGTTGAGTTTACCCTAGTCACCGAGAAGGACCGAAGGAAACACTCGTGTAAAACTTGAGTGAGCTTATGTTTGAACGGGGCGCTCCTATTCTACAGTAGAATATGTAGACTGATTGTTCATCACAATGAATTCATCTAGCACTTCTTCAGTAATCGGTAAGAGGAAGCTCTTTGACTGTGAGAGCGTTGCAACGGACGGAAGTCAATGCACAAACTTCAGGACACATTCTGCTTGGTTGTCTCAACTCTGAAGCTATTTACAGAGTAGCGTTCACGCCAACAAATTAGTGCCATCTCTGTACGAAAATATAAGACGTTTTTGCAGTCCAATTTGATCTGCAAAAGCATCTTATATTTTGACAGGGAGGGAGCACTATGTGATACGTATGCCCGGTGCCACTCGCGAGTATTTTAAGATACCGATTAACAGTGCATGTATGGGATTTCTTGGTGATTTGCTCATCGGGGTGCTTCATTTTTGTCAGTGCAGGACCTGCAGCAGGGGCAGCAGGGCTGGCCGTGGAGGCAGCCACCACCAAGATGGCATAATTTGCCACACCTGAGCTAAATATGCTTGGATTCAGTATTAGAGAAATGGAGATCCAGTCGGGCCTAACTTTTCAACCTTTGGTTTCTTTGTGAGGGTTCCAAACCTGTTTGTTGCAAGCCATCCAATAATGCATAGGAGAGCAGAAACAATAAAATACTGTACTTTTCCATAAAAAAAGGGGGGAAAGCTGTACAAGAAAGAAACTGTAATCTGGGCCTTCCATGCAACTCCGTAAATATTTACCTTGAAACTTGTCTATCCATACAGTGACTGCACACAGAACCTGGATGCTAACAAATCAGAAACCCTCACATCGCACGGAACGCGGAAAACAGCACGAAAGAAGAAGAAATAAACAGACTACTGTGCTCCTTCCCCCTAGATGCTCCTAGCCGATTGTCACAGAGCCTGGGGATTCGGAACTCCGGACGGGCTCGGCAGGTTGCTCATGCTCGCGGTTCGTAGGAGCTTGCGGAACTCGGACAGGCTTATCCGCCCGTCCTTGTCGATGTCGGCCTCCTCCAGCAATGGCTCGATGGATCCCTTCAAGCCCGTGTGCTGCACATTGAAATTAAACCCCAATGAGAACGCTACCGGTCACAGTTAGTTTCTATGCTGTAGTTGTTGGTACTACTAGCATAATGCCCGTGCATTGCTACGAAACTATAAAATACAATGAGTTAGGTCACTCGCTTAGGAAACTGTCAAAATACGTTGGCGCCATGCGGCCTTTGCTCGCGGTTCACTACTAAAAAGAGCAAAAATACAACAAAAGATCACGCGTCAGGCATTGGAGAATCTTAAGTGACCATGGTTTTTTACAGACACAACATTTCGAATGTTGAAACATACGAGAATAGACATTGGTAAGTTGACTGCACAAAGTCGTGGATCAGGTAGGAGGACAAGGTCTATCGTCGTTTTGGAATTACAATTTGTTCACTCTCTTGTTCTGTGATATAAAACTGAAATAACTTGGTCGGAAAGAAAGAAAAGAAAAAAGAAAACAAGAGCATTATATTGAGTTGGAGTCGCATTTCTGCATTTGTTATTTGTGCCAGTGTTAGCCTCACATGAATAGTAGTGTATTGTTTATCTGTGTTTGGTCCCACATGTGAGTACAAAAACATTTGTTTATTTATGTTCATTCAAGGTTGCTATTCTCAATGTGGGTAAGGGTGCATTCGTTTATTGGCGAAGGTTGTTGGTCCCACATGTGAACTCACCACCAACTCCAACCTTTATAAGTAGGAAAGATATTGTTAGGTTTGTGTCGGTAAATAAATATTTAGGCTCTCAAATAGTAGTCCAAATATAAATGCCGAAGCATGCAACTTGGAGAATCAAACAGCCTTCAAATCTTGGGATGTACCTGAATGGGCTACAACCTGATGCATACTTTCTTTTTATGGTGGAAAAATATTAATTTCTGTGTGCAAACTCGAGGAATTACTAAATTCACTGAATATGAAGAACCAGATAGTTGGAAGCAAAGCACAATACGGAACGTCTCATCCAAATTAAGTCGAGCCAACTCACCATTCATGAGCAAAAAAGTGCAAAAAAGGATTATGTGACATGATGCAAGAATCGAAGAACCAACATGAACACAATAGGAATCAGAACTTACCATTCTAAGTTCATCGGGGGTGATGTATCCATCCCCATCCAGATCAAATTTGCTGAAAGCAGCTTGGCAGCGCAGGCCCCACCTTTCAGAGTCCAGCTCAGCCATCTGATGTATGTGGAGAGTTGCTGCAACAAACTCTTTGAAGTCGACAAGGCCATCCGTGTTGCTGTCGATCTACCATGAAGGATAGAGTCAGCTACTTGTTCTGAAACCAAAGGGAGATCGAAAAGAAGTATCAAAGCTTACCGCTTGAATGATCTCGAGAACACGAGGGCCCTTCAATCTCCAAGGAAGATCTTTCGCAAGGGCCTATAGAAACATACAAAGTTCGTCAGCAACATCCAGTACCAGTGCAAAACGTTCTCATATAGAAAGGACTCTAAATCTTACATGCCGCATTTCTTCAATGCTAATTGATCCACTTTTATCAACGTCAATTGCATCGAATTGGTCCTTCAGATCCGCTAGCTCTTCCTCATTGACTGTACTTGCTAAGGCCTGAACAGGCAATGGAGCAATATTTGTAAGGAAAAAAAGAGAGTACCATACAAAATAAAATAAAATGAGACCACGATAATTACCCGCAGCGCAAATTGCTTAAAGCGGCTGTACTTGACAAATTGGCGCATGTTGTACAATACAGATATATCAACAGGGATCTCAGATGCATCTCCTCCTTCTCTCACCCATGGATGTGCTAATCAAGTCAAGCACAATCAGAATTAGTAAACATGACAGACAGTGAGTACTAGACATTCTTGCTGCAATTACCTACCTAACTTGATGCTTAAAGTGTAAGCTACTCCCTCTCTCCCAAAATAAGTGTCGTTGATTTAGTACAACTTTGTACTAAATCAGCGACACTTATTTTGGGATGGAGTACATGTTAACACCCTATGTCACTTATTTTGCGATGGAGGGAGTACATGTTAACACTACATGTCTTTCTACAATCAAATATACTCCTATAAGATGGTAGAGCCAGAAAAAAAAGGTATTACAGCAAACATCCAATGTATCAGCTCACGAAAAAACAAATAAAACTGAATAAGACTTCTTTTTCAGATCAATTTATGTTACTTCTGAAGTCAGAATGCAATTTCTGATTCTAGCCTCATATTTTAAGAATGACAGAAAATTTGTGATGAAAGCCAGTATTGTCCTCATGCTTTATGTATGCACAGCACTTAGCATGCATATTGCAGACCTACTCTACATGTGCATTCTTTTTCGGCACCATGTATGTGTGTTTTCTCACACAGAAAACAAGAATAGGCGAAATAGCAACCCTAAGCATCATGGGAACACTAGTAAAGAGCCATTGACTTAGGAGCTGGTCAAATAATGTTAGTGTTCTTTGTGGCCGTTGTGTGATTTACGATCAGAAAAGGTAGCAAGAATATGATGAGAGTCCTGCGGTGGGAGAGAATTCAAAATGAGCATAGTAGGTTGGGAAGAGAAACTAAAACCAAGATTGATGTTGTGTTGAAGTCACACTTTTGTTTTTGTATCATGCCTTTACCAAAAAAAATGATCTCCCACGAAAGTAGTCTATTTGTTTATTTAGTATGATAGACCCCACATGTGAGTGAAGTATATTTGTTTATATGTCCCTTAGAAGGTTCCTAGTTCCACATGTGGAGATGCGTGTATTTATTTATTTGAAAAGGATGTTCGACCCACATGTGAACTCACCACCAACTTCAATCATTATAAGTAGGAAAGATATTGGAACTTACAGAGAGCTTGAGCTGCTGTCAATCTCGCTCTTGGGTTCTTCACCAGTAATTTTTTAACAAAATCTTTAGCGCTTGAACTGATGCTTGGCCAAGGTCTCTTACGAAAATCAGGCTTGTTTCTTAGAACCTGATTAGAAGAAATTAACAGAATTCATAAGATCATGTATACCATTAAGACTGTGTCATTGCTATGTACATGCATAGAAATATTTAAGACAACAATAAAAAAATGATGGTAGATTGAAGTAAGCCATATTACCCAACACCATTTACTGGTGGAGTAAAATGTTTAACTTATGGTTATTTTCTAAATTAACTATAAATGTTCTGTCATGGCATGTGGGGCCAGACTTTTCCAGCAAGCCAGTAGGAAACACCCAGAATACCGAGGCATGTGTTAAAAATAGTTATAACATAATACTGAGACATGTTATAGCCTACCCCAACTTGTTTGGGACTAAAGGTTTTGTTGTTGTTGTATAATTTGGCTGGAAAAATTATTCAAGGAGGTACTACCATAAATTTCTATGCTTAGGTGCCTGCCTGAAACTAAGGCAGTATACCATACATTTAACATGCATAATCCTAGAAACAAATTTCCCAGTACCTCTACCAGCAGCTATGCACAGATTGCCTGAGAGGATTAACACCATAGACTGTGCCTTTATATAAATTAAATAAAAGTGGACACTTTTCTGTATATTCATTTCTTAGATGGCTAACCGTTATACATTAACACATCCAAGTGATGGTAGGCATTTTAAGACTGCATTGTGTCAAATAAATTGGCAGGCATCAGCTACTACAGAAATCACCAAGAGACTGGACATGTTTAAGTTTAACACTTAATAAGGTAACACTGCTATACATTACATAGTGAAAAAAGTTGCAGAAAATACAGCTTCTCCATTTTTGCCAGTTCACTGAAAACACTATGATAAAGCTCACCACAACAGCAATCCATTTACCTCCTTGAATATACCATCCTCTGTTTTATCCCAAAAGGGGCGCCTCCCACAGAGCAAAATGTAAGTTATTACTCCTATGCTCCAAACATCCGACTCAGGTCCAGATCGACGTTTTAATACTTCTGGTGCAACATAATAGGCACTGCCAACTATATCACGGAACTTCTTCCCTGTAATCATGCATTTAAACGATGTATGAGACAGAGCAATTCCGAGTTCTATGCCCCGTTAAGACTTGATGCAACAAGATACACATAACAATGATGCACATATACAGAAGACACTGAAGCAGGTACCTGGTTTTATGAAGTCTGACAAACCAAAATCGGTTGCCTTCAGAGGCGAATCCTCCTTGGTTGATTTGAAAAGGAAGTTCTGGGAAGGAAAATAGGCACATTCTTACATGACCTGAGAAGTAGTGAAGTATCACCAAAACTGTATACTAAGTGCCAAGACATCAAAACCGATCAATTTTTACCTCAGGCTTCATATCTCGGTGGACTAACCCACGCAGATGACACTCAGCAGCCACTTTGAGCATCTGCCGCACCACCACAGCAGCATCTTTCTCACTATAGCGGCTGTTTTTTCTGTCAAAGGGGAAATGCCAATGAGAAGTGGTTCTTGTTTTCAAAACCAAAAAGTGATTAATGCAGATAGCAAAAACATCAAGGCCAAAGTTTGTGGGAACTAAAAGACGCCACTAACTCTAGCAACCAAATGATACCAGAAAAGAAAACGATATATGGAACAAGAAAAGCAGAATATATCTGATCTTACTTTGCCAAAATCCGGTCCAATAGTTCACCACCTTCACAAAGTCTGCAAGAAAGGGCAAAGAAGCAAGACTTAGTACTTGGTAATAGAGCATAGGAATGATTATGTTTTTAAAAGAAAGAACTCCGAATATCTTCAAGTATGATAGTCCAATAGATCATGCTATATGCTAACCAAATATCTGTCATACAATGCAAGGAAACTGCAAGGAGTCCAAAACATACATGACTAAGTGCCAAAAAGTCATGCACTCAAAATTTAAACATTTAATTACACTATAACACATTCTGACAATTCATATATTATTATAATGTAAAAGATAGACAGTCAATACAGCTGGTCTACCCACAGTTAGGAATAGAAACTTAATCTATCTCAGGACAGGACAGAATTACTAGGATATAGGGCGATATTTCAGCAAGTGCATGTTTGTGACTCTAGGAACAAGAAATCGTAATTTGTTTCAACAACAAAATAACACCGTTAAATCTGCAGACCATCATATGATTAAATGTTAATGAGAGCAAATTCTGCTAAATAAGTACAAGACTACTTACTCCATCACAATATACACATATGAATCGTCCTCGAATGCATTGTCAAAGTGAACAATGTTCTCATGGCCTTTAAGGGCTTTAAGAATCTTCACTTCTCTCTTTACATCTTCCACAGCAACAGGTCGGGTCATCTGTTATAAAGTCCATAAATATACTTGTGTTAATCACATACTCCAAAGATGATGCATAGCAGACAGATGTAAATGTGTAATTTTGTACACTGCACGTATCCAAGACTTCAATTAGCTGCATAGATGAACATTAGTTGAACAAGACTCGACATCGTATCTATCTAAAATAGAGGATAATGATTTATAGGACCATGGGCAATTAGCATTCATGTAGTGAAGTTATTATGTTTTCATTAGTTATTATTATAGTTCACAGCATAGCAGTGCAGGTGCTACATTTTCTTTCCTTTGGAATAAGAGGTATAATTTCCACAGAAGGTTAATGATCAATAGTCAGTACGACTTTCACAAGGATATCCTGCTGTCAACTTTCATTCTGCCACAGAACGAATGGCCCATATTTCTAGCATACCTATGACACGAATTTACTATGAAAGTCATTTAAGATTCCGTGGTGATTGAAATTTCCCTCCATGGCTTTGCATTTTTAGTACTAGAAAATAATAAATCAATACTGTCGTTTGAACCAAGGTACTAAGTCTTTGAATACATCAACACCGTGTTGATTAGTACATGCATTCCCAGGTCAAAATTGAGAGGAATGAAGAAAATGTCATCTGTCCATAGCATGGAAGAAGCCAAGGAGACATTGTCCACTCCAGGAAATGGTTGGTGAGCTTACCAGGAGCAAAAGGTTAGCTATCCTAAATGAACACCTACACCAAATTATCCGTAAAGGCTGCAAAAAACAATATCAAAACCAGAATCAAGGTTGAAGGCGAAGACATATACACTAGACGCAAACGGGAGCTCCATGCGGAACGTATTTCACAAAAATGGCGCTTCACAAGTTCTTAAGAGAAACAAGAGGCGCCGACAAGGTAGCGTACAAACAACTACTATCAACCACAACATTCTCCCTCTGAGGTAGAAACGACGAAGCATCTACGCAAACAGTCAGGAGTCAGGACGAAGAGTCTTCACCATTTCGGGGAGAAGTACAGGTAGATGTACCATTTTCAGGAGCAAAATTGGCGTGGTGAACAACTAGTCAAGTGCCAAACCAGGAAGGAACCCGCGAAGATGGGCTTCACTCATGTACTGGACCCCTCAAAAAGGAAAGTGGACAGCTGCACCTAGCGACGAATTGACAAGAGGAGGAAGAGTGTAGGGCCTCGCCGACACGGAGAGCAGACCACCCTCCTCCACACATCATCAGCGGCAGCGGCAGCATTCAGCAATCTCATACCGAGAATGGCGAGTAATTTCATCTCCCCCGTGTAATAATCTATCTTCTGAAGTCTAAATCCGCGCAACGCCGCTGAATCGACGAGCCGGGTGATCTCAAGCTAGCCGAATGAATCGCCCGACGACCGGCGGCAGCGACCCGAATGAATCTCCCGACCAAACGAAGACCGCGGGGAACCGAGCTGCAGATGCGGTGGGGGGAAATCCTGAGAAACGGACCTTGGCCTTGTCGATGCGCTTGACGGCGACGCGGTCCCCGGAGAGGCGGTCGACGGCGGCGAAGGTGTAGCCGAACTGGCCGTGGCCGAGCAGGCGGCCGACCTCGTACCTGCCCTCGAAGTCCCGCTCGTAGCCGAACTCCACCGCGGGCGCCTCCGCCGCGCCCTTCTCCTCCGCCTTGCCGCCCCTCGGCCGCTGCCGTCGCCGCCGCTCCGCGTCCGCCTCCTGCTTGGAGGAGGACAGGCAGGCGCCCATGATGCCCGGTCCTCGTCGTCGGAAGGGTCGTCGTCGGAAGAGTCGTCGTCGTCGTCGGGGGCGCGGGGGTTTGGGGGTGCGAGCTCAGCATAGGGAGGGCGCGGGCGAGGTATATAGGGGCGGGGAGGCGGAGGCGGAGGAGGGGGGTTTGGGTCGGGTCGGGTGGGGTGGGGTGGGGGAGGGGGGAGGAGGAAGGTGGAGAGGAAGGTGAGGGCGGAGCGGAGGAAGGAGGAGGGAGACAGCGAGAGGGGAAGAAGAGGAGGCCTTCGCGTGTGTCGCTGGTCAGTCAGTCAAACCGTCAAACTGCCTTGCCTCCCAATGCTCCCATTGTCAACACACCTCCCTACCCTCTTTCAGACCATTTCTTCCCTTCTATTCTTGTCTCTTTCCTTCCTTGTTTCTCCTATCGTAATGTAATTTTTCTGTTTAGCTTAAGTTACAACTACGATCGAGGGGGGGGGGTTAGTTTGTGTGATCCGCCGGAGACTAGTCCGCGGACACGCATGCCAAAGCGGCCATCCAACGTTGTCGGCATACATCCGGCCATCAATTTGAACTAACCGAATGAACTTCAATAATTTTTACATAAAACTGGACGATATTTCGTTTGGTGAACTAAAAACTTTAAAGCATAGACCCTAAGCTACTCTAGACTTGACGGTATACCTGGCCATGTGCAGCCTGGCCCGAGTGGCCCGACCCGCCCTAGCCCAAAAATCTCGGGCGGGGTCGGGCCTGTGCATGCCATCGGGCCGGGCTCAGGCCTGGAAACTTAGCCCAACGGGCCGGTCGGGCCTATGCGTGCCATCGGGCCGGGCTCAGACCTGGAAATTGAGCCCGATGGGCAGATCTGGTCGGGTTCGGGCTTGCATAAAAACAGATTTCAGTCGTAATCGGGCCATGTCGGGCTTTTTTGGGCTCGGGCCCAATTTATTAGGCCTGACAGTCGGGCTGTGCCGGGCTCAGGCCTAGGTTTTCAGCATCGGGCTTTTTTCAGCCCGACCCGACATATGCCAAGGTATACTTGACGGTGACCTTGTAGGCCATGCCAGGCTAGCCGGCGACTACTCCTCCGTCATCATCGCCCGATCCGGCATCGGAGTCGTTATCATTGGGTTTCGGGTGGCGGAAGGTGGTGGCGTCGCAGAAGGGCTTCCCGGCAGCCGCATGACACTCGCGGACGATCCTCTCTGCTTCCTCCTGCACCATACGCGGTGTGGCCGCATTCACCGACAACATGGGTGGGGGAGAGAGTGCCGGGCCCGGGAGGAGGCGGCGTTGACGTCGACGATCTCACTGAGAGACCACTTCTCGTTCGTATTTGGAGCAAAATGAGTTAATCTACACTCTAGAAAATATATTTATATACTTTCGTATGTAGTCCATATTAAAATCTCCAGAAAGACTAATATTTAGAAACAAAAGGAATAGACAGTTGAAAGGATGTTATACGTTGAGTCGATGAGGATCAGACCCCTTATCTTTCGGCCAAACCAGCATGATAGCCAAGGGAGGTTCACCATAATGGCCTCCTTTTGCTATGGTATCATATTCTTGGTGTCCTTTCGTTTAGAGTAAAGAACTATCTATGTTATATATCAAAGAGATCGTTTTTGTTTTGAACAGTCTGACATTTGGCGCTCGTAGTGACTTTGTCAATTTGAAGCTTCACGGCTCGTTTGGTTCCCCACGACAATACACTTGTCTGGTCTTAGTTACTTATGTAACCTCTTTGATCTGTTCGGAACAAACGCGACACTGGCCAACTTGTGATTGGATAATTAGAAGGGTGATTATATCCGAAACCAACGAGGTCCTGCCAATTTTGATGCTTCGTGACTCGTCTGATTCCCCTCAATTATCCACCTTTCTTGTTTTACTTGTTTGACCATCATTTCATATCCCTAATCGCTTGCCTCATTCGCTTCTCCATTGTGTGCCCTTCAGTCTCCTCCATAGGTCGTTTAAGGTTGGGGCAGACATGGTGGCTCGCCGCCCTCGGCAACGACGAGGATGAGCGCATGATGGAAGCAAACATGCCTGGTGTAATGTCCCGGCCTCTATGGATGAGATCTAGACTGGTCCCATAGTTCAGCACTAGTATCCTCAAATTGCTCCGAGCCAAGAAGGAATTCCTTATTGTTATATGCTTAATTTTGAGATTCCTTGCAGATGGAGCTCCTGAAAAAGAAGAAAATTCTTATTTGATATGAGTAGCATATCCATCATATTAACCCGGATATTATACATGGCCTTTCGAGAGCAGAGGGAGTTTACAAAATAATCTTGTACCAGGGTTTTAAAAAAACAAGGAAAAGTAAATAGACACTAGTGTTGGGCATGCTTCCAACACGGTTGGTACATCATCATTGATAGGTGTGATATTGGTTTCTTTATTCCAGAATCGGCATGTGCAATTTTATCAGGGACAAGGCGCTCATAGTCCTTAAACATCTGTCTTTCTCGAAAATATCTGAACATGCTTTGAGCTATCTTAGACAGGCGGCAGCTAACGATTTGTATACATACTGTAAAAAAAAGAGATTGCATACTGTAAAAAACATGTGCTCCCAAACTAGCTAAGCATGATCGGCCAGTGTTAATTTCCTGGTGGTTCCATACCAGCAGCCACTTAATTATAATAATACTATGGATTAAGTTTGATTTGATTGCCTGACAGCGCTATGTTGGTCGTCTCTCCTCCGCAGTCTAGATAGGAGTGATATCATGCCGGGAAAAAACTTTTGTAATATATACACTCAGCGTGTGTTGACTTCCCATGCGTCGTAGCCGGGTAGATTCCTCCTTGGACGCGGTCTTGGTCAAAACAACTTTGTTCATGGACCGAACCTTTCGAAATCATCTGTATTTAAAAGGGAAAAGTGTCAAAAGATGCAACACGACAATCAACATACAGGTTACAGGCTTATAGCAGTCTGCAAACTCCTCCCCCCACCTACCCCATGTCGCTCGACCTTAACCTACCCCCCTTCCCACTCTCCACCCTCGCCCCTGGCATGCCGCAAAAGAAAGCCGGCGGAAAAGCCCGCGGCTCTTCCGAGGATGGCGGCGATGAGGTGCTCATTCGATGCGTGCGTTTCAGCTGCCTGGCCGAGTTGGTGGTTTCCCCTCTGCCCCGGTGCCCTGGCTGACGAGCGGGCAAGCCTATCTCTCACCTTTAGCGAGTCGAAAGCCGAGCTCGCATATAGGGAGCCGGTAATGGGCCATCCCAATAGGCATGTGGTTTCATCACGCTGACATCACGCACGTGTTTTTTACTTTTGTTTGTATTTAGAAAAATACAAAATACATATATTATGAAAAAATATTTAATTTTTTTAAGAAGTGTTCATTGCAAATTTAAAAAATCTTCATGAAGTGCAAAAATAATATTCACTCAACTTATAGAAAATGTTCATACCACTAAATTATGTGACATTTAAAAAATATTCACGTGTTTTAAAACATGTACGTGACATTATACAATGTCAAAAATGTTTTGGACCATTCAAAATATATATGTTGCATTTTAGAAAATGTCAAGTGTTTCACAAACTTATTTGTAACATTTAAAAAATGTTCATAAAAATGTAAAAAATGTTAGCATAGTTTAAAAACATATCTTATGTCATTAAAAATAAATTTTCAATGTTTATTTTTACAATGTTTAACATGTATTTGAGAAAATGTTAGTCATGTGCTTGAAAAATGTTAAAAATATATTAAAAAATATTTTAGATGTATATGAAACATGTAGAGTATGTATGAAAAAAAGGTAGACATTAAACATATATTTGAGAAAATGTTAAACGTGTATACAATGTTGTTCCTACTGTGCACGAAAATGTATAATGTGTATGAAAAAAAGACGACATGCATTAAAAAAGTCGACACGAAAATGTATAATGTGTATGAAAATGTATAATGTGTTTTAAGAAAAAAAGTTCCCTCACTAAACTGGGATTCATGTCCAATTCAATACGAGCATCCAAACAAAGCGTTAGGTAAAAAGAAGACTACTGCTCAGGTAACCATGGTGGAAAACCGGGCCAAAACATTTGAGCAACATGCATTGCGTGTGCAGTCCAAATGAAAGAGTTCGATGGGCCATGGCCATCCAGTGTAATTGCGCCTTTGTTTTGTGTCTCGATAAGCAAAATAAGTTTGATATGGACTTGAATGACAAGTAAGGCTACTATTTGCCAAGTTTCCAACACTGTTGGCACATAGACCATAATTTTGTGTGTGTGTGTGCGCGCGGGTGTGTGTGTGTGTTCGCGATCACACCTATTATAAGATTTCATCGGAAGTACAAAAACATCTCATGCATAATAAAAATTGCAACGAGATTCTGAGAGCACCGAACAATCACCACTGCCACCAGAACGAGCAGTCGACCTGCAACTATCACCGTTCCCCTACCAGAATCGCCTTGACTTTGTTGATGATAGCCGGGAAGTCTTTGTGCACGTGCCCCCTAAGAACCATCACCCTGAAGTCGCAGTCGTCGCCGTTGAACTTTTCAATAGATATGAAGCACCTGACGCCAAAATCTTGCCACAAGACGAGAAACCCTAACCTCACCACCCAAGGAGACGGCAGAAATCTATGCCAGAGCTCCGTCAACTACGTCCATAACGGACGAACTTGAGAGGGATCAAAGCTCTGAAGACAAACTCGAAGAAGAAACGCCACCATTGACCCGAGCACTGCACCTGGGTTAGGGGAGGAAACGAAAGGAATCCGTAATAGTTGGGTATGCTTGCTCTTAATCTGTTTAGTAATAATCAGGTGCACTTGGGCTTTGAATATTAATTATCTCTTATTGTGCGTGAGAGAGAATAAACTTTGATATGGCTGACCGCAAAAAGAAAAGAATTGGTATTTACCAAACCTTTGAAAATCACCTGTTTTTTTCTAGAATATGCATAAGCATGCGTATCATATATTGAAGAAGAAGAAGCGGCAAAGAAGTCGAGTACAATGCCTTTCGACCATTACAATGCCAATCACAAGGATTAGCGTCCACATCCATCAAACACACCCACCACACGAACTACGATACATGTTCCACCTAGCCTGACCTCATGCCAATGGCGACGAGACAAGCCACGTCACAACCGACGCCGGAGACCTCTACGACAAGACCAAGACTCATGAAACACACAGACCAACATACCCCACCCATTGCGCCAAGAGGAAGTCGGCAAGTGGACGGCAGGGTCTGGACAGACCTAGAGGAAGCGTCGTCGAGAGAGCTCCGACGATGGTGTACATTGCTCCCTCGAGACCCACGCCCAAAATAGTAGCCGACACCGATGTAAGGGTTCCCGCCAAAAAAAACTTGTAAGGGTGGAGAGTGAAGTGGATGTACCCAACCCACACCACCCGGCCCTAGTGGGACCCCACTCCGAAGCAGTGGGGCGGTGGGCACAAGCACGTCGCCAATGATGCCCGAGTGAGCTCTCGTTCCAGACCGGATCAAGTCAACACACAGTCCTCTCTGGACACCTTGCTTTCACACATTTTCCCCTGCTCCCCGGCCACTGCTGTCCTGTCCTCTCTGGAAAGCCAGCGCGCCTTGTATTCTATAGCCTAATTAGCCTCGTGGCCAAGTAGCAGATGAATCTTTGTTTTGTTGTTTTATAAATGCCCAATCCTTGTTTTGTACCCCCTTTTTTGGGGGTCTGATATATAGTTTTAATTTGGTCTTCTAGATACATGTGTTTAGTGCTCTCATGTCTATTGTCTCGATCCACTTAGAAAAGTTTTGGATTTTTTGAATACCTTTTGGTTGTGCTCGCTCGGTAGCAACGCGAGCTCCGGAAGCACTAGACACGTTCTGTCTTTCTCTCCGAGGACGAAAGTCCTAAAGAGACGGCTTAGATACTAAAAAAACCCTATGTTTAAAGACCTGAATTTCTCATGTTCCTTTACAAAATAATATTTTTATTTCATCCGTAGATACTGCACTCTTGTTTTGTTACCGCGCAAGGTTTAAACTTCAACGAATTTTGACGGCATCCCCGACATAACCGAAACTAGTGATCTAAAAAGTCTTGTAGTAGTTTACAGAGGAAGTATTCGGTTAAAATCCATTGACATTAACTGAATTTCAATGCATCGAAATCTAAAATGTTTTATCGAAATTTCTGGTATTTCGGCCAAGTTTGAAAAAAGATCTTACTAACAATTTGAACACTGATGTCGCTTAATATTCTCGAGTCTGGAATTTAGAGAAGGTTCTGATATGATAACGCTATAATAGTCTAAATTTGGATCTACCATGCAGCTTGAGCTCCTTTTACGTAGTGCTACCCTAAGCAACTTTTCCCTTTTCAAAAGCTACTGAGCATGCATCATGTCCCATCTTTATGATTTATCAATCACTACACACATGTTAGATTAGCAGGGAGAAACTTCTTCATTTTCAATAGAAAAATGTGGCCACTTGTACACATTGTGCCAGTGACGCCTTTTACGTTCCTAAGTTGGATTTTACTTGTGCTTGATAGTGCCGCTGATGTTGATTGATGGTCGTTGGGGTTTGCTATACCGCCATTCAAAAACAGATGAGGTTTTAAATAGTATGTGGCTTAACTTTTTAGAAATTCAATAATAATATTTTCTACGTCTATTTTGATTGGTTAGAAGCAAATAGCATCATATTGATTTTAATTAGCATTAAGTTGTGACCTTATATTTACGTAATGACTAGAGAAGTAACTATGTAAGTACCACGTGGGATATTTTGCCTTTGTCTAAATCATTATCCATTTTTGTATGAAACGAGTAGCATGAAAGCCATTAGTTTTTTTTGAGACAATGAAAGCCATTGGTTAGATCTAGCTAACACCCCCTCCCGAGTGCGGGCTTATGGAGCCGATCTCCTTAGAGCTCAGTATTTTTTCTAAAACATATTTAAAGTTTCGAAAAAAAAATATTTTCCCATGGAAACTTCTATGTGTTCAGCACAAATAGGTTAAAATTCGGTTGAAAAAATTATGATTTCTAGGCTTTAGAAAACAAAAATTTGCCAGAACAACAAAAAATCACGGCCCACTCGGAAATAGATTTCCCCTCTTTTTTGCACACAATTAGTGGAAGTATAATGTTTTGAAATTTTGTACATACGTAGTATGCATGTGTATGTGTTGTTCACAAAAAAAATCATTTTTTTTGGGTTGTAGAAAATGGTATTTTGAGAACGAGCTCCAAGGAGCTCGGCCTCCATTGTCATTTTTTGCCCCATCCCCCGCTATAGGTAGGTCCACTACTTTGACAATATCAACATACACCTAGATAAAAGCAAGTTCGTGTCGTTGGTTTTTTTATCTCTCCATATCATCTCGAGTCTATTGTAAAATAACTCATATTATTATAAGATTTAAGCTTAGTCTACATCTCGCATTATTGTAGCATTGTACAAATACAAAAGGCATCGAGGTCAACTGTTAAAATCTTATAATGGCAAATACATAAGTTATCTGTCAGCTCATTTTAGTTATGACAGGTAATATGGTTGTTGGTGCCTAGGAAAGAGGAGAGAAGATAGAGAATAAAATCGACTCTTAGCTAAGAGTGACAATAGTTAGCTCTACCTTATTGCCTTTGTATGGCAACTCTTCATGCAAAGTCTGCTTAAAACACGGGAAATCACACCCTATCATACAAAACTACTTTATGCTTGACTCTAAATTGTGTGCCCCCGCAAAAAAAAAACCCCAATTATCTTTGGCAGGATGAAGAGTCATATGGCATCACGAGCGTGTAGATTTCCCGATGGGGACAACTCATCATTAGATCCATCAACTATTTTCTTCACTATTTTCATGGTTAGTTTTTGTTTGCAGGGGATTTTTCATGGCTATAATTAGTACTAGGTAACCTAAAAATCTTATATTTGTTAACAGAGGGAGTAATTATTTCCAATAAATTATTTTATAATTTTCTCTCACGTCTCAACTTGTGACCAGTCATATACTTTTTACCTCATTTTTCACGTGTATGCATGTGTGAATGCTGGACTTTTTTTTTTGCGGGGGAATGCTGGACTTCTCTAGATGAGTGATCAGAACTAGTCATGTAAAAAAAAGTGATCAGAACTAGTACTACCAATTATTTGTCGTCATGTATTTGTCAATAAAATACTCTTTTTATTAGTATGTTTTAGGTGCTTTGAATTTCTGGTAATAACAGACCCGCGTCTTCTTTTATTAAAATTCCTTTTTATGCAGGTTCTATGAATGTACTCCCAACGTTCCTAAATATAAGTCTTTGTAAAGATTCTATTATGGACCACATACAAATGTATATAGATGCATTTTAGAGTGCAGATTCACTCATTTTACCCCGTATGTAGTTTATAATGAAATCTTTATAAAGACTTGTATATTTAGAAACGAAGGGAGTATATACAGATGAAAGACACATAATCACGACGAAAATGCGTGTCGAGGGCCTGGCATTTCGCCGGCCGAAAAGGGAGAACACACATGCATTGATATAGACACAAATCCTAATGAAAAAACACTCTGAAGCGAAAGTCAAAGCATAGCACAAAACAAAACAGAAAAGAGTCTGGATCGCGGCGCTCAGGACCCAGCCTTTGGTGCACACGAGAGCTCAGCATGCATGCGTACGTGGAGCTGGAGCCGTATCCGCTCGCTGGTCTGACCGGAGACTTTGATCGACGGGGTGGATGCCGCGTGCGTGCGTATGTTGTATGTACGGGGAAGCTTCTCACCGGCTCTCCAGCCAAACGGAGGGAGGGGTTGCTGCTGCGTGATGACTATAATACTGTACGCCAGCGGCGGACCGACGGCGACGTCGACGGCGACGCGAGTCCAACTCCGCGTGGAGAAACCCGCCCGTCTCTGTCGTCGCATCATCTTCTTCCACGGTCGCCTCCGTCCGGAGCAGGAGATCTCCGTGCGCCTGTGCGTGCCGACCGTGACCCCTTGACCCTTTCTTCCGCCCCATCCAGCTCCTCGCCGAGAATTTCCTCTCGACCGAGGCATAAATGTATTCCGTTCCGTTCCGTTTGCATCCAGGATCCCAGGGTAACCTTGGTGCTCCTCTCTTCGGCCGGCACCCGCGTCTTCGTTTTGCTAGTTCTTGCTCTGTCATCACTCATCAGTTTGTTCTGCGCCGTTTCTATCTTCAAATATTGAATTCATGTTCCGATCAACTCATTTAAAAGCCCAAATTAATGGAGAGAGATACTCCGTAGACAATATATTTCAACACCAACACTCCTGGGAATGGTATTTTTCCCTTCTTTTCTAAGAAATGGTCTCACCATGCTTTTTTCATAAATAAAACACAAACGGCCAAACCAATGCAAGGCAGCGAGAATTAAATCCTCGTTCAAAGATGGCCACTTCGGTACACAATAAAAAATTGTCTTGGGTTAGAATATTATGTTTTTTCATTATTCTTTGCATTCTTTTAATTTTTTTGCTGCAACTGAGGATTTCTGTCATTTGGCCGAAATGAGAACATAAATTAGTAAAGTATATTGATTTAGGAAGCCATGGCCGAAATATTTCTGCAACCAAAATTCAAAACGACATGCACTACTAGCCATGTAAAGGACCAAACTTGGACACCATTGAAAACTAGAGCCACTAAAGCACATGCAAAGACCTATAAAGGACCAAACTTGATCCAATCGTTGCAATGGAAGTCTGTCACGTATGACGGAGCTTCGCAATTACGCCAAGCACATTTAGGAAGCATACCAGGTCAACGACCTTGCTCGCAAAGGCTTAAAGAAAGTATTAAAAAAGAAGATGATGTTGTCACTGATGATACCCGTGAACCATGATGCCAAACAACGTTGAGTACCAACCCGTCGTCCGAGCTCCTCGGCAACACACACTGAGCATGAACAAGGAGGGATTGGGGCCAAAGGACTTTCATTCGATGTTGAAAAAAAAAACTAATTCTTTAACTACACGACGGACAAGTGACAAAATTCCCTTTCCCTCTAACCCATGATGACGGAGGGATGGCTGGAGGTGTGAGAGGGGCGATTTATCTAGTGGCGGTTAGGCTTTCTCTCAAGACGACTGGAAGTCCCTAGCTCAACCTCTTAGGCCTTGTATAATGCAAGATGCTTAGAAGAGATGCTTGAAATAATAAATCAGGCTTTCCTTAAGCACCGGTGCTTATTTGTACAGGGTAGACGATTAATTAGTCCGGTTTATTTTTTAAGCACCTTCCTAAGCACCTATCGTTGTACAAGGCCTTATTAACTTAGATTAGATTCGTCCCACATCGCACATGCTAACCCATCTCGAACCAGGGAGAAGAACGGTGGAACAACGCAATATGACACATTCGATGTATTTTTATAGGACTTTCTGTTTGACCGTTGAGTTTTTTTTCTATGTGTAGTATTCGTTTCACATAAATGGAAGTGCTAGATTGCAAGACTGTGTTTATATCTACCATATTCCTAAAAATTATTAGCATTTGATGTGAATTGAGATGCCATGGAAATTTCCTATATACTTCCTCCTTTCCTAAATATAAGGCTTTTTAGAAATTCCAACACAGACTAAATACAAAGCAAAATGAGTGAATCTACATATAAAATGCGTCTATATAGATTTGTATGTAGTTTGTATTGAAATCTATAAAAGGTCTTATATTTAGAAACGGAGTCTTACATTTTGAAGCACAATATGTAGCCATCATCAAATCTGGAGGCCGCGGTCGCAAATGTTTCGTTTGCCCCAAACGGCTTGACTGTGCAGCAGCTCACACGTACGTGCAACCCGGAGTGCTCCTAGGATGTGTTTGGTTGGGGAATGAAGTAGAATGTAATGTCATGGTTCCATTCCACTAGAATGGGTTGGTTCTGTTCCTATGTTTGGTTTGGACAAATAGGTGAAATGAAACGATTCCATTTTAGTGTTTGGTTGAAGATATGGAATGGAATGCATTTTGGTTCATCTCACCTTTTGTATAAAAATAATGATGTTTTTTTTTTCACATATAAGGTCAAAAGATCTGTCAAAATACAAGTCATTTACTCAAAATTGAGCTTGCCGTGATTAGGAAAAGGAAGCTAGCAAGGGGCAGAACACAATTCTCTTCCCATTAGAGCTTGCTATGATTATGAGAAGCTAGCAAGACCGCTGATTGCTGTGACTGCTTGCCGCTGATTGCCCATCTGTAGCACGTAGCCCAGGGACGGCGGTGGCAGGGAAAGCCGAGCAGAGCTGATGGACGATGATGCCCACGTGGAGGCGGTGCCGGGAGGCCGCGCGGAGCAGGAGGTAGTGGGAGTCGCGGGCGCTGCTCTGCCTCCGAGATCGGCCGCCGCCGCCGCCGCTCTGCCTGTCAAATCGGACGCCCGCCGCTGCTCCACCTTTTCTCGGTCAGACCCGAGGATCCCGCCGCGGCGACCAGGTCGTCCTTTTGACGGCGAGACACGAGGGACATGAGTGTGCTGGCGGTGAGACATGAGCCAAGGGGCGAGGCTGGGGCATGGTTTGGTCGAGGGAGAGAGGGCAGAGTCAGGGGAGAAGGGAAGACGCGAGGCGTTCCGTGTGATTCCGTACCAGCGGGTTCCGCGTCTGGGGCGAATATGCCATTCCAGGGAATGACTTGGTTCCGGTTCTTTGACCCAACCAAACGCGAGGACCACCCTTGGGAACGGGACGGACCCATTATAATCCAGTTGATGACCTGAATCAAACACACCCCTATTTCACGCTCGCGTGTGTCAAAACGAGTAGCTTCCGCTGAAGGATTCACGCCAAACGGGCCGGCCCATTTCCACAAGCGAACCTAAAAGAGAAATGGCACGAAAAATGCAGCGTTAGGGAGTCAAACCCGCGACACATATATACACAGCAGACTTACTTGCCACTGCACTAGCGACTGAGCGTACGTTTGACTGCAGCGCTCAATTGTAGGTATTATGTGAAGAGGTAGATTTGTCTTTTAATCATTCCTTCAAGAAATGAATATCGTTTTCTCGAACAAAATTTTAAAACTTGATTGAACATTTTGCGATATACGCTTAAAATATACATTGATTTTTTTGTGAAAATATGCCGAACAACTTTTAACTACACAGTGTAAATTTTTTTGATATATGATGCACAAATTTCAAATACACATTGAACATTTTTGTAATATACGTTGAACTATTTTAACTACACATTGAAAAATTTTGCTATATGTATTGAACAAATATTAAATACATATTGAACATTTTTTCATATACGTTGAACAATTTTAAAATTGTGAATCAATTTTTAAAAAGTGAACACAATTTTAAATCCATGAACAATTTTTGAAATCATGAACAAACTTTGAAATTCAAACAATTTTCTTAAAACAAAGTATAAAAGTAAAACGAAAAAAGGATAAAATGAAAGAAAAGAAACAGAAACAGAAAAAGGAAAGAAAAGGTAAAAAAAACAGAAACAAAAACAGAAAAAGGAAACAAAAGGTAAAAAAAGAAACAGGAAAAAAAGGAAAAACTACAAAAAAAGGGTTCAGGGAACCTACTAGAAGGTTCCCAAGACCAAGTCTCGCTCGAAGTGGGCCGGCCCGTGCGCCTTGTTCGCTTGCTTCGCTTCATCGAAGCAGCGACGAACGGACGCACGCGGGCGTCATATAGGGCATGTTTGGATGCCTGGCTCGCACCTGTCTCGTATGGGGCATGCAACATTCGGCCCGTTTGGTGTCCTGTGCGGGCTACTCAGCCTGGCCCGACTGATGCAAAGCGAGGCCTCTCAGCCAGGCTGAGAGGAACGCAAGTATCGAGCGTTTCGCTGATGCAGCCCCGCGCCTGCACCCGCGCGTCGACTTAAAACGAAACGGTACGCGAGATTGGCCCTAATGTTTTGCAGAATTACTTTGAAAGTGCCACTGCAACCTCCCATATCTCTCTCCTCTCCCCTCACGCGTCAGATTGGATCGAACACAACCAATCGCCGCCGCCGCCGCCGGGAGCTCCCTCTCGCGCCACCAGGCCAAGCTCCCTCGTCCACCTCAACCCCTCCTTCCGAGCTCTCTCTTTCTCCACCGGTCTGAGCTCCATCATCCACTGTGACCCCGCCGACGGACGTCCGTGCTCCTCCGCCCGCCGGCACAGCCGCACAGGGGCTACTGCAGATGGGCCTGTGCCGGCTCGTCGCGACCGTTGCAGCAGCGTCATGCTGCACTGGTGGTGCAGGAGCTCACTTTCGGCTTGCTATGAAAGAATCGAGTCAGTCGTCGTGATTTGAGGAAGTACGTCGCTGATTTCTCATACAGCCTAGCAAACAACATCTCGCATTGGCCTTCCCCACGGCATGCACACAACCAAACATACATCTTACCTCTTTTTTGCAGCAGCTTAGCCAGGCTAGACTCAACCAGGATGACGGATGCGATGCAGCGTGAGGCTATGCAAGGAACCAAACACGCCCATAGGATCTGCCCGCAACCCGTGCGATTGGGCGCCGGCAAATCCTATTTGGCGCTGCAGGCGTCAGTTAACGTGCATTTCGTTAACGGGCGCCTGCAGCGCACACCACTTCCCGCAAGATAGGCTGGCCCATTAATTTTTTTTTCTGTTATTTGTTAAATCGCAAAAAGAAGCGCATCAGGAGGGAATCGAACCACCGAACTGCTGGTTTCAACGACACCGCGCCAACCACCCACCGACCTGCATCTGACGGGATAGGTTACCTTCTTTACTGTTGGTTTACTTACTGTTGTTTTGAACTGTTTTGTTCGTTTTTATTTTTATGGTTTTTTCTTTTTTCTTTCTTTATTCTTACACTTTTTGATAAATGATCACTGTGCAAACTTTCTTCAATTTCGCTTTTCTATTTGTAAAACCGATGAACTATTTTTCAGTACATGAACTTTTCTTTTGAATTTGATGAACTTTTTTCAACTCGATGAACTATTTTTTTTTCAAATTCGATGAACTTTTTTCAAATTTGTGAACTATTTTCTTCTTCTTTCTGGGTCAACGAATTTTCTTGCAAATACGTGAACTTTTTCTTCAAATCGATGAACTTATATTGAAACTTGATGAACTTTTTCAAATTCAATGAACTTTTTTCAATTTTTTGTGTAATTTTCGAAAATTCATGAACTTTTTTTTAAAGTTTTCTGATGAACTATTTTCAAAATTGATGAACTTTTTTTTCAAATTCACTGAACTCTTTGAACAATCAATGAACTTTTTTCTAATTATGATGAACTTTTTTCACATTCGATGAACTTTTCTCATATTTGATGAAATTTTTTCAGTTATGACGAACTTTTCTTAAATTCGATGAACTTTTTTTTAGATTCAATGAACTTTCTTCAAATTTTGATGAACTTTTAAGAAAGCAATGAAATTTTTTCAAATTTGAAACAAAAGTAAAAGTTTTCACATTTTTTAAGAGAAGTGCACCCATTTAGCAAAAAAAAGGCAAGAAAAAAGTCAAACAAAACCGTTACAGAAAAAAGAGGACGGTTTTGGAAGCTTCCTAGACCGGGGTTTTCGCGAGGTGGACGAAAATAAAAGGGAGCAAACGACTTTAGAGAGCACATGTTAGTCGATGGTGTAGTGGTCCGTTCACCTGTGGTTGTGGGTTCAGGTATCAAGTTCGAATCCTGCTCCCAGCGCCTTTTTTGCTCTTTACACAGAAATAGGACAAATGGGCCGGCCCGCTACACGCCCTGCGAGCGCCAGAATCATTAATGGGCGCCGTGAGCGCCGACTAGCCCTTGCGCGCCAGCTCAGTTTCAACGGGCGTGTAGCTTCCCTTTGGGCCTCCGAAAAGCAATATTTGATAACAAAAAATACTACAAACAATTTCATAACAAAACGCCTATTTGAAATTGCCATGATAGCCTATAAAATTGACATGCATTTAATAATAAAATTTTCATGTTCTTAATACTCCCTCCGTCTAGATGTGTAAGTCACATTAAAAAGTGCATCGCGACCTAGGTGCAAGCTGATTGGAAGAGAAGAAAATCTGGACCGGTCATCCTTCCAATCAAAGTGCAGATTTCTTTCTTCTAAACGTAGCATTTAATCGTAGCAATTAAGAGGATGGCGTTTTAGCTACCCACGCAGGCCCACGTACTTCTAGCATGCAAAGCCGCTTTGATTTGTTGCCTAATCAATCGCATAGACGTGCTGCATGCATTGGCCATTACCTGAGAAAAAGAAAACAAGAGAAAATGAGTTTGCGCTGGAAGATAACGAGGCATAGGAGGCAAAGCTCGCCGGCGAACGAGACTGGGAGGGAATCGAGACGGAAAATTAATGAACGACGCCTAAACGTTTTGGGAAAACCTTATTTTCGTAAGGTGACTTACACACCTAGACGGAGGGAGTAATGAATTTCCATGTGAGAAAGTTGAAAACCATTTTCAGGATTGCCATGAATAAGTCATAAAATTTCCCAGCGCCTTTTTTGCTCTTTACACAGAAATAGGACAAATGGGCCGGCCCGCTACACGCCCTGCGAGCGCCAGAATCATTAATGGGTGCCGTGAGCGCCGACTAGCCCTTGCGCGCCAGCTCAGTTTCAACGGGCGTGTAGCTTCCCTTTGGGCCTCCGAAAAGCAATATTTGATAACAAAAAATACTACAAACAATTTCATAACAAAACGCCTATTTGAAATTGCCATGATAGCCTATAAAATTGACATGCATTTAATAATAAAATTTTCATGTTCTTAATACTCCCTCCGTCTAGATGTGTAAGTCACATTAAAAAGTGCATCGCGACCTAGGTGCAAGCTGATTGGAAGAGAAGAAAATCTGGACCGGTCATCCTTCCAATCAAAGTGCAGATTTCTTTCTTCTAAACGTAGCATTTAATCGTAGCAATTAAGAGGATGGCGTTTTAGCTACCCACGCAGGCCCACGTACTTCTAGCATGCAAAGCCGCTTTGATTTGTTGCCTAATCAATCGCATAGACGTGCTGCATGCATTGGCCATTACCTGAGAAAAAGAAAACAAGAGAAAATGAGTTTTCGCTGGAAGATAACGAGGCATAGGAGGCAAAGCTCGCCGGCGAACGAGACTGGGAGGGAATCGAGACGGAAAATTAATGAACGACGCCTAAACGTTTTGGGAAAACCTTATTTTCGTAAGGTGACTTACACACCTAGACGGAGGGAGTAATGAATTTCCATGTGAGAAAGTTGAAAACCATTTTCAGGATTGCCATGAATAAGTCATAAAATTTCCCAAAGCGAGCCACGCGAGCATTACAAAAAACCTAAAATCGGGATGTCTGAAAGACAAAAAATTATGAATTTGCCATGGGGTCAGGAGAACTTTTTTTCTAAAATTTGCCATGTGTACAAAACAACTTGACATGTGAAAATTATAAAAAAATAATTAAATTTGACATGTGACAAGGTAAAACATTTATAAATCAGCCATGTGTATATTTTTAAATAATTTCCATGTACCTAAAAAAATATCTGCATATTTTTGCCACCAACTAAAAAGGAAAAATAATGGAGGAATTGATGATTTTTTCGAGAGTTAAAAAATTATGAATTTGCCATGGGGTCAGGAGAACTTTTTTTCTAAAATTTGCCATGTGTACAAAACAACTTGACATGTGAAAATTATAAAAAAATAATTAAATTTGACATGTGACAAGGTAAAACATTTATAAATCAGCCATGTGTATATTTTTAAATAATTTCCATGTACCTAAAAAAATATCTGCATATTTTTGCCACCAACTAAAAAGGAAAAATAATGGAGGAATTGATGATTTTTTCGAGAGTTAAAACGAGACCAGCCCGGACTAGCCCTTGGCGGCATATTTTTATAAAAGAAATCTCAAAGCACCCCCTCGGCCAAGCCAGGACTCGAACCAGGGCGGGCAGCCTGCACTCCCGCATGGCTAACCAACAGGCAGGAATTGATGGTTCAATCCTAGGTTTCTCAGGTGGAGGCTTGAGGCACCAGCTAGTGCAATGGATGAGTGTGTTTGTGAAGGATAGCGTTTGCGTCACATTTGTGTTCAAGCTAACAAGTTTCAGAGTTGACGTGTCTCCTCTCTCCGGCACTCAGATCCGTGCATCGCATCGAACGGCCAGCAGGGTATTCGCTGAAGATTGCAAAATAACTGACGTTCGTTGAATAATACTTCCCTACATTTTTATTCCTTCTGCTATACCTATGATTTGAAGATCTCATAAAGAATTCGCCATTGGTTTCAGTTAGAGCATGTACAATGATTTTATTATAGTAGTGTCACGGATGATAAATGCTGAGATAAAAGCGAGAGAAACCATAAAAAGGCTTGCCTTCTCTTAATTAAGAGATGATCTTTTAGCATAACTTTGTCACCACATATTTAGGTATATCTGCACTGAGAGATCATCTTCTCTAGATTATTTTTTTCTTTGAAAAGCTTCACTGGATTATGTAATGGGCTTAATGGCAGAACATTATTAGAGAAAAGTATGTTAAAAGGAAATGTCTTTCTGGAGTAGAACATAGAAATGGAGACTCCCAGTTCTGGTCTAATCTCATTAAAATAAAAAAAAAACTTTTATCCTCATGTGAAGAAAAAGCTTGGGGATGGTAAAAACACCAGGTTCTAGGAAGACTGGTGGGTTGGAGACAAGCCATTAAAGGAAGCTTATCCCTCACTCTTCTTCATCAGTAATGACCATGTGATCTCTGCAAGAGATGCCATTGATAAATGATGGGATATTTTTACCTTTAGGAGGTCTCTATTTGGAGACACCGGGCAACTATGGGAAAGCCTCAAAGGGGGATGTGAGGAAGTGTTGATGCATGGAGGAAGGGATAAACCTATGTGGATGCTTTCTGCTGATAGAATTTTTTTGGTCAAATCTCTATATCTACATCTCATTAAAACTGACATGGGGTTCCCATTTTTTTGTGGAAAATAAAAGTTCCAGCAAAATCAAGTTCTCCTTATGGTTACTTGTTAGAAAAAGCATTCTTACTAGAGACAATTTACTGAGGAGGGGATGGAAAGGTGACAAACATTGTGTACTTTGTGGCAAAGATGAAACTATTGATCACCTTTTCTTTTCCTGTTCAGTTGCCAGACTGATATGGAATTTGGTGGGGGTGTGCTTTTGATTTAAAACAAATCCCCATGGATTTGAATGATTGTCTTGGAAATTGGCTTAATAAATTTCAAATAAATAACAAGAGGCTGATCCTAGTTGGTACCTCTGCCTTACTTTAGGCTATTTGGAAATGCTGGAATGACATTATTTTTGATAGAAAGAAGATAAACGATCCAATGGGGATAGTGAAAATGATGTGTGGTTGGATTTCTAACTGGGTTGTTTTGCAGAAAAAGGACCCAGAGCAAAAAATACTGATGCTTGGAGGTTGCAAGTGAAATCTACAAGGCGTCTCAGGGATAGCGCTTCGGAGTGTTGCGACTGCAGGAGTGAAGATGCACTTTTGGGGTGTTTTTGGAAAGTGTTCGATGCTGCTTTTGAGTTGTAATAGCCTAGACTTTCGTGGCTCCTCTAGTTTCTTCAGTAGTTTCCGGTTTTGATTCTTGCTCAGTCCTTAGATGTATTTTAACTTGCAGAAATTGTAGCTCGCTATTGTACTCGACTCTGTTGGTTGCGGTGTTTTTTTGGGTCACGCTAACTGCCACACGTGTGGCAGGAAGGGAGACGCACCACACGTTTATAATGTAAACAGATTGCCATGTCAGCGCATGCATGCATGTAGGAATCTCTTTGGATTTTCAGTTTTTAAAATGTTTTATCTCTTAAATGAAAAATCCGATTGAAAATCCGTTTTCACCATTAAATCCCTCGCGATGAGATCTTCGAAACTAGATCCCATGTTGATATGTTTTGATGAAATTTTTTTTGGATTAAAAGTTGCCATGTCTATTGCATATGAATTGCCATGATGTTTACGCTGAAGTTGTCATGATATGTTTCAGCTATTTTCTTCTACATTTAAAAGTAAATTTTGACATTTATAAAATGGGGAATTAAGAAACTAGACTTGCCATGAACCATAAACTAAAATTGCCATGATACATGCACGTAAAATTGCCATGGTTCATACAAAAAATAATTTTCATGCTCAAAGTACTGGAGTTGCCATCATCAAAATACTAAAATTGCCATGATCTACAAACTAAAATTGCCACATGGCAACTTTAGTTTAAGCCCTATGGCAACTGCAGTGTAAACATCATGGCAACTTTTGGCCAAAAAAAATTTCGTCGAAACATATCAACATGGGGTCTAGTTTTGAAGATCTCGTCGAGACGGATTTAATGGTGAAAACGGATTTTTAGTTCGCTTTTTTATTTAGGAGATACAACATTTTTAAGCCGAAAACAAAAAAAAATTCTGCTGATGTCATCTATTCATACGTGGCAAAATGAGTGGTGATGGAGGCGTGTGGGAGATGTGCAAACGCCCACACGTGTGGGCTTTTTAATAGAAATCGAAAAAACCAAAAAAATTTCTGCTGATGTCATCTATTCATACGTGGCAAAATAAGTGGTGATGGAGGCGTGTGAGCGATGTGCAAACGCCCACACGTGTGGGCTTTTTAATAGAAATCGGATGGGCATCTTTTGCTAAAAAAATGTAACGGGCTTAAGATAAGGCAGTTTTATCGATCACTTATACATGGCCGTATGCAGCTCCAATATCCCAACAGCCTCACGTGTGAGGGGGCATATTGCGAGGAGCAGGCAGGCATGCAAAGTGCTCCTCCAGAGATCCTAAAAAAAAAAAAAGTGCTCCTCCAGTAACACGCATGCCATGCACGCACAGATCGCCCGCGCTTTTCTCTCCCACATCGATCGACGCGCTCGCGCAACTTGCTCTCGACCGATCGCCCGAATCCCTGAAGCCGTCGCCGTCGTGTCGCTCGTCCGTCCGGCCGGCCGACCGTCGCCGCCGCCGTAGTCCGACACGTCGCGCTGATCCGTCCAACGTTGTCTCATCCACGTACGGCCGCGTCCTTGACCTCGACGTACGTAACGCACGCACCGGCATCGATCGATCGTCCTCGGAGGAGGAACCATGAGGCCGGCCACCCAACGGCGGGCGACATGGCCGGCTCCCTGAAGCTGCATGCGGGTTATCCCGTTCCCCGTGCGTTCCAGAACAAAGAATGGAGCCCCGGCGGGAGCTGCTGCTGCGGGAGCTCCGGGAGGCGTGGGACGAGGTCGGCGAGGCGGAGGAGGACCGGCGGGAGGCGCTGCGGGCGCTCGAGGAGGACTGCCTCGCCGTCTACAGGGCCAAGGTCGCGCAGGTGAGGCAGCAAGGCGCGCGCCTGCGGGCGGAGATCGCCGCCGCCCTCGCCGAGCTGGCCGCCCTCCGCGCCGCCGTCGGCGACGACCCGCGGAGTGCTGCCCGGACCAGCGCCGGGAGCCTCAGGGAGGAGCTGCGCGCGATCGCGCCGGAGCTGGAGGAGGTGAGGCAGCGGCGGGACGAGATGTGTCGGCAGATCGCCGAGGTCACGGAGCTCATCGACCGGCTCCGGCAGGAGATGAGGCCCGGCGAACGGCCGCCCCCGCCGCGCGTCGACGCCGACCCCGACGACCTCACCATGAATAGTCTCCAGGAGCTCAGAGCGCACCTGCGGCATCTCCAATCCGAGAAGGTCCAGTTAGTTCGGATTAGAAAAGAAATATCAAAACTAGTCTGTCATTGAGAGATTGATGAAATTTGTTCTGTTCTTGGCAGGACAATCGAATCAAGAAGATGGCCGAGCTCACGAGCTCGCTTCACGCGTCCTCCTCGGTGCTCGGCATGGATCCGCAAGAGATCACCACCATAGTCCAAGAAGCTGCTGCCGGTGACATCAGCGACGGCGCGATCGCGAGGCTGGAATCGGAGGCGGAGAGGCTGAGGGAGGCCAAGCGGGGCAGGATGCAGAGGCTGCAGGACCTGGTGGTGGCCATGCTGGAGCTGTGGAGCCTGATGGACACGCCGCCGGAGGAGCAGAGCCGGTTCCAGGGCGTGGCCTGCAACGTCGCGGCCTCGGAGGACGAGATCACTGAGCCCGGCGCGCTCTCGGCCACCGCCATCGGCGAGGTCGAGGCCGAGGTGGCGCGGCTGGAGGGCCTCAAGGGGCGCCGGATGAAGGACCTTCTGGCCAGGAAGCGCGGCGAGCTCAGGGAAATCCGGCTCCGCGCGCGCATCGTCTCCGCGCAGCAGGAGGAGGAGGAGGGCGGCGAGGAGGTCGTGTCGGACGACGGCTGCGCAGACGTTGCGGAGCGGTCGCTGGTGCTGGAGCGGCTGGATGCCCGGATCTCGGAGGCCAGGGACGAGGAGTTCAGCCGGAAGGAGGTGCTGGAGAGGATGGAGAGGTGGCAGGCGGCCCTCGAGGAGGAATCCTGGCTCGAGGAGTACAACAGGGTGAGTCAGACAGACACACTCTCTGAACTTCAAATGAATTTCACAGAAATTTCCTACTAATATATTTCAGTTTTACTATTCTCGGAACAACCATCGCATGTATACATGACTAGCTAAATGTCCATGAGTTGCTACGGAGTAACAAAAACACTGGCCAAATAATTAATCTAATTCAAAAAAGTGTGTTAAACATAACAACTTTCCATTCATATAACTTTTCTCTACTTATGTTCTCATCGACACTCGTACTGTCTCCTTAAACTTAACATCGTACTGAACATCGCTGCCTGTCCTTCCTTGGTGTATCTATCTTCAAGCCATTGGAGAGCACTACCTTCAAGCATAACCTCACACGACCTTTAAGCATAACCTCATGCTGAACTATTGTAGTTCAGCAACATGCTTGCTATTATCTTCCCAATAATCCTAGGCCACGGGAGAGAGGCTACAGGCTAACGTGTGTGCTCCTCATTAATCTCTTCACCCTTAAATTTTGTTGAGGGTCCCACCACTAACCAACCACAAATTTACACTTCTGCCCGTAACTGCTTTCGTGCCAAAACAGTCTGTAAGTGTAGCATTTCCCTTATCTTCCTCTCCATCCCCACCTTCTCTAGAGATAGGCAAACATAACATAACACAACAATTGCTGGTCAGGAAAGAGGTTATGCTATGATCCAATTAACAAAAGTAAAACAAGTTGTAAAGCCAAAGTCAGTCACGCCACAAAATCAAAAGGTTGAAGGAACAAATCCTTCTCCAAATTATGGACTTTTTTTGACCATTTACAGTAGGGAAAAATCCCTACTGTGTTCTTTTTTTCATTAATAGTGAGGGGTTAGAAAGTCTTACAAGATGGCATGATTATGCCAGTTACAATCAGTTAGTAAGGACATGTTTGCATAAGAAAACAAGAAATATACGCCCGTTTCAACCTTTGCCTCGACAACATCACATATCTTCGTAAGATCATAAAATTTAAAGTTTGATGCAGCAGGCGAGCAACATCCTCACCTAGCAAAACATGAGCATATTTAAGTCAGTTTACAAAATAATGAATGCATCATGGATCAAGCAGGCAAATACAACATAAAGTTAGGATCCCTCACCATATCTGGATGCGGCTGAAAATTACATTCCATGGCCACATCAGATGTCTTCTACTGCATCAAATGAGTGCAATAGTAATACTGCTGAAGGAAAATAATGAAGATTTAACGAAGATAAGCAATGTAGACTACACGCGTGAAATTGATTTCTATAAAAAATCAGAGTTATTGTTGAGAAACAATTCAAACACACATATGTTTTTTTTTACAAAAACATCATGAACACTAAAGAAAGCAGCCAAATTTCTTTCCATTGGGAAGCAATTTTGTATGGACACCAAATTGTACCTCCATGGCAACCATCACATTAAATTAGATCATGTTGCGCGTCGGGCGGGGGCGAAGGGTATGTAGTGGTAGGTAGTAGTGTTGGCGCCAATGATGAGCAGAGGAGGAGGAGAGGCGGGAGGTTGGTTGGTGCGGCAGAGGAGGAGGTAGGAGGAGCCGACGAGGAACAGAGGGCACCTGCGGCATACTTGCGGAGGTTTGCGTCGGAGGAGACGGGGTAGGGACAAAGAGATACCGGGAGGAAGGGGAGGTTCCGGTGGTGGGCAGGTGGGGCTACTGCGGCAGAGCTGCTCCTGGCGGCCACCATCCAGATTGGTTCCATGGCTACTTTGCCGGGGGGGGGGGGGGGGGGGGATGCGGGGGGTGGGTCTGGGCTGGACAGAGAGACTAAGGATTCTTTTGTAAATACTCCCTTCGTCCCATAATATAAGAGCAAAGCGGAATGACGGGTGTCGTCTTACAAAATTGCTACAACTTGTCCGTGTGTGTTAGGTGCAAATCTAATGGTCAGAAGTGATGGAGGGCAGACACACTATCAACACCAACTGTGTTTTTTTATAGGAGTAGAGATATTTGTGCAAGTTGTACATGTTGATATTGGTTAGCTAAAATTTTGACCATGAGATAACTATTTATGCGAGCTTTATCCACTTTCAAAAAATTTCTTCTTCGTTTTAAATGTTGAATTGTTTTTCATGTGTGTAATTTTCAGAATGAGAACAGATACAACGTGGGTAAAGGAATGCACCTGGTGCTGAAGCGCGCCGAGAAGGCGCGCGCCTTGGTCAACAAGATGCCAGGTGTGTGCACATCGATGCTCATCTTGTTCTTCATGAGAAACTTGCGTTTGTATATTGATCTCCTTTCCTCAATAGAACACTGATGCTGCCCTGTGAATTTTTCTTGTTCTGTTTCTACGGGGTGCAGCGATGGCGGAGGCCTTGACGGCGAAGGTGGTGGCCTGGGAAAAGGATAGAGGCACCAAGTTCTTGTACGATGGTGTATGCATGTCTTGTTTGCATTTTTCTTTACTTGTTACTTTCCCTTTTGAAATTTGGCGGGAAGGTACTCTCGCTTCCATTTTCAATTTTCTGAATGAGAAATAATCGACTGTGCAAATGCAGGAGGGGCTTTTGGACATGTTGGAGGAGTACGATAACACGAGGAAGGAGAAAGAACAAGAGAAGAAGAGACAGAGGGTATTAATGAATTCAAACCACTTAATCTTAACACATCATTCCTAGTAATATCTGTGCACAAGTACAAATGTTTTTTCGGATGGGGGGAGGGGGGAAGACATGAATCACACATCAAATCTCGCATGCATTTGAAAATACATAGTACAATTCATGCGTCCAAAAACGAGCCTTGGACATGACCATGTTCATGGTTTTCTCAGGACCAGAGGAGGCTGCAGGGGCAGAGCACGGTGGAGTCGCCGGTTGCCCGGGCACTCCAAAAGAACCTCAAGAACGTGACGAGGACATTGTCCATGGGAGGCAGCAAGAAGATGATCGTGTCGGCATCATCATCATCATTGTCATCGCCGAGGCCAATCACACCGAGCTACCTCAAGTCTTCATTCTCGCCGCGAAGGAGCGACGTTGGGCAGATGGTGTCGCATGATTCTTTCGAGTGAGACCTGGTTCACGCAGTGTCCCGTGTTTTGGGGTAGTTTGCTCAAAGTTGGCGGGAGAAAAGACACTAGTTGTCGCAGAACGGTGGATGGCAAAGTTTTTGCATGTCCTTGTAAAGAAAGGAGAGATGATCAAGTGATGAGAGGATACGATGTTTTATCTCTCTACTAGAAGTATAGAAGGCATATATTAATTCCAAAGAGTACATGAGATCCATACGATCTAGAGACAGTTCGCCTTATGTAAATCTTAACAAAAACAGTACGCGCGCTAGAAATGGTAGCCAGCTTAAAAACCCTAGCTAGCTACTTTTGTAGCCTTAGTTAGTTTGGTTGCCTATGCTTGCTCTCTTGCGCGTTACGGCAACATCCACTGCCTGCTTCTTTTTGTTCGACGCGGAGCTCGCAACATCCCAACCCTTGCTTAGCATTCCACTTGTGATCCTGGAGGATTTGGAGCAATGTGCCTGACCATGAAGAATGGATTTTATATTTTCTTTCATGTGAACGGCCCTATCTTATAAAGAATGTTTTGTCATGCTAGAAATCACGTTGAGAAAGACCAACCAGCAACACAAATAAGGACCGTTCCATTTGGGTACCTCAAAAGGGAGGATTTATGATGTTATGGACAGTTGTCCGAAGTGCATGCAATGACGGGCTCGGATAGGATTAGATTGTGCGCGTCGGGCCCTTCGGGTGTCCATATTTTGACCAACCTTAGTGTATATACTATGTTATGCGACAATAATATTTTGATACCATTAACCACCGTTACGCCAGAAATCCAAGGTTCCATACGAGCTCATCTTTTGCGGCGTGGTGGGAGGACCGTTAGGGGATTGACTCCAGGTGTAGGTAGGGTCAAACCCGCAGGGTTCATGCAAATACATAGGCCCCCTCCCTTGTGCCAAGTTGTTTAGAAGGAGCTTTCTGTTCTACAATCCCGCGGAGCGAAGGATTGGGCAGGTAGTACGAGCGCTCTGACTTGCATCTATGTGTTGTGTGCGACTCCGCGAAGCAAATGAAGGGAAGGTCTTTGAGCTTTCTCCAACTGATCCCCATTGGAGATTATATGAACTACCATGACGCTTCGGTGAAAAAGGTCACCGGGTGACCATTGAAGGATTCTGTGGTAGTCTTTGACTCCCTCCAACTCAATCAATATCAAGAACATGCCATAAGCATAGGGGTTTGTCCGACTACTAAACTAGACTATTGGCTAGGGCTTTTCTAGTTAAAGCTTCTATAGTGAGTGGCCCTTCCACTTTGATCTAGTTGTACTTTTTATTTGACTAAATTGAACACATATCAAAGAAAGGTGATCAATCAATAAGTAGTTGCCCTTCTACGGCTTAGGAAAAGACTCGTTAAACTAGGGGATCTTTTACCCATGGTTGCTACTGTTGTATTGTATATTGTCGGGGGAAGCTACTGCTTCTACGACAGCTCCACTTTCTCGTCTTGCTTCTACTTTGCTTGTTTGCACGAAGGCTTAGAGTCCTTTTCGCTAGGTCCAAATTTCTTGAAGCGAAAGATCTGATCCAATGGAGGTCCCACATATTGAGCGTAGCTGATATGTGGCTACTTAGACGTGATCATCCCACATGCCATAAAAATACTTTTTTATGGCCGGTCATATAAAGATAGAATATATATGGATAGAGGAATATTCTATTAATTCATGAAATGGCTCGTCGATCCAAATGAATCATTCTTCTGCTCTCTCTCTCTCTCAGTCCCCAGCCCCAAAACTGACCCACGACACATGTCCATATGTTTCATGCGTGGGAAGGCAACGAAGTTAAATTCAAAAGACCTCAGCGGAGTGGAGCAGCCACGACTAGAAGTTCCTTACCTTAGATGGATCTCGCTAGTGACACCTAAACGGTAGGTATAGGCGGCGGATGGGTTACATTTGGAGTTTCATGCTCATAGCATAGATGTGAAACACACGAGCTTTGCACCGTTTGTTTTGACATGTCCAAATTTTGTTTGTATGAATAGAGGTTTTCATTACAATTTTGTCATGTAACCCTAGTAGCTAATTATATGCAATGCGCATGCAAACCGTTCACTTAACATCCAACAGCCGTTATTCTCTTATTTTTCTCCAGCCAACTAGGTCTTCTTAATCCTTCAGTTGCACGCATGTGGCTCATGCCTCCCCTCTTCCAGCCAACATCATAGGGCTTCGGGAGCGTACGATTCAACATCCTATGCTCGGTCCTGCAGGTCTTCTACGAGCTAGTGAGCTCCTATATTTTAGAGTTTTAAGTAAACACGAGTTCACAATCTGCTTGTGCTAGGAACAACAAGATATGTGATGTTTCAGCCTTTCAGGAAGTAGAAAGGTAAACAAGTCAAGTAAGAAAAACTTTGATGTAGCATGTTACCAAACTTGTTTCTGGCAAATCGAAATAAAAAATTGTCGATATCTCTCATTTTTCATGTAAATGGTTAAATAAATTTGAACGATCAACCATTGAACAATTAATAATGCAGAAATCCATGGTGAAACTGAAGCAACAAAACGTCGGGGTGCATGCTTTTGAGAAGGGGTAGTTTCATCGAAACATCACTCGCTTATACATTATTTCACACTTAGCTTAGGTACCTACGCATGCTCTTGACATCAAGGATTTTCTCATACTGTTCGAGATCGGCATCGTCAATACCATCACCACTACCAATGTAGTAGCAATATTCCTCATAGGAGTCGTTGTAATCCGGATAGTAGGAAAGCGAACCATCTCTAAGTCCACGGTAGTTGAGTTCGTAATGAATACGACGGATCTTGTACTCATAGTCAACCTGTTGGTCACTGGAGTACTCATGGTTATCCATATTGATCTGGGCAAGCTTCACTCGTAGGCTGTCATCCATTGTTATCCATGTCAACAAGGCTGCACTCTCGCATGTTGAGGTACTCTAGGTCGTGGCAGTTGTCAAGGATGGTTGCCAGCTCTTCATTGTCGAGCTTAAGGCGGACAAGATGCAATGAGCGTAGCTTGTGCATCCTTGCAACCAAAGATGCTACCCTGGCACTAGTACGCCTGCCTTCAACTCTAGGCATATTCCCGCGACTAGTTCAACCATTTCTCGTGTATTGGAATATGCAGGTCGTGTAATCTCAAGCTCCTCGAGCAGAGGTAGCATCTTGATCGCATTTGCAAATCCAAGGTCGGAGACAGAGCACGTGATGAGATGAAGGCTCTTCAACGAGGGTGCCCTGCAGGGTAGCTTCAGATATGACTTGTGAGTGATGAATGAGCATAGCATCTCATTCAAAACAAAAACACTTTTGATGAGGTCTAAAATTTAAACACAGTAATAAATCAAAGAAGGGAAAACCCTAAGAATATGGGTAGGGTTCGAGGATTAGGGAAGAACTTGGTAAATCTCTAACCGCTGGGCGAGCAGCAGGAGCGTGTGGTTGTCGACGCCATCGCTCAGGAAGGCCTCTGTCTGTCCCGCGCCGAGACGCAGGGCCTTGCGCACCATGTTCTCAATGCTGATCTTGGGGCGGAACGGCGGGACGTACCAGAGGCCTTCGCGCAGGTCGATCCGGCGCCACAGCTCCGGCTCCTCCCGGGCGGCGCGGCGCCAGGAGCGGCACACGCCCGCGACGCCGCCGACCAGGAGCTCGGCCTGGTCCAGCCAGTGGAGGATGAGGGAGATGAGGTCCGGGTGCAGCTCCGCCCAGTCCCTCTCCGGCGGTGCCCTTTTTTTCTTGGAATATCGGATTCGCTGTGACGCCCTCGCCAGCGGCGGCATCGCGATCGCCATCGCCAAGGGCGACCGAGCTGGCCTCGCACCGGCTTCGATCGATTGTTTATAGTGTGGCCGATGGCTGTTTATTTTACTCCGTAGGCAGCCGGTTGCTGGTTAAAGTGCCTTTGTGGCAGCCCGTTTGTGATGGGATCTTGGTTTTCTTCCCTTTTTTCTTATGTTTTTTATTTCTTCGCGAATTTTATAATTTTCTTCTTTGTTATATTTTTTTATTTTTCACCAGTTTTCTTTGGTTTTTTTATTTTCTTCTTCTTTATATGTTGGTTTTCTTTGTTTCTTTCTCAGTTTTTTTGTTTTCTTTGCCTTTCTTTTTGTTTCTTTGTAAACATTGACTTTTTTTATTTTCTTTCATCTTTTGTTCTGTTTTCTTATGTTTTTCTTGTTTTTCATCGGTTTTCTTCATTTTTTCATTTTTCTTGTTTTTTCAAATACTGGATGTACAGTTTTTCTTAAATACAAGTTAAGAACACTTTTTTATGAATACATGGTCAACATTTTTCAAATACAGAGTGAACATTTTTTAATTAGAATAAGCATTTTTTTCAAGTAAAAATGCATTTTTGTATACATCATAAACATTTTATACATGCTTAAAAATTTTAAATACATGATCAACGTTTTTTCATACACATTGTATACATTTTTTGTATACAGATAAACATTTGTTTCTATAGAGATTTAACATTTTTCAAATGCTTGATTAACATTTTTTTAACGTTGAACATTTTTCATGCACATTATATATTTTTTATGCATGTTCCGTATGCATGGGAAACATTTTTTTATACAGATTTAACGTTTTCCAAATGCTTGATTATCATTTTTCAAATACTTGGATACCATTTTTCAAATGCTTTATTAACAGTTTCTAAATACATGATCACATTTTTCATACACATTGTATACATTTTCATATACATGAGAAACATTTTCTCTATACACATTTTTTTCAAATGTTTTACAAAATTGTAGATGTCAACACATATAACAAGCCTTGCCATTGCCAGTGTGTTCCGTTTACTTGTGAGTTTAACTCCTAAGTCCTAACAATTTTTTCGAGCAACACTCGTAACCATTTTGACTGTGAACTTACGAAACCAAAATTGTTGGAAATAAAAAGAGAAAAGGAGCATGAGTCCTAAAAGAATGGAAAGTTTTTGGAAAGTGGGAAGGAATCGGTGAAGTTGTTGCGAGCGGTTACATGATACACTGATAGACAGATGCATACTTATTCCAACATCTCCTCCTCCTTGCCTTGCTTGTTTGCCTCTCTTCTAATTTAATTCCCAAGTGAAGGAAGGAAGGAAGGAAGAAAGAGGTGGTGAGTGATTGAGTGTGTTTCTCCATTGTGCTTCCCTTGGCCTGGCCTCCATTCTTTCTTAGATACCCCTCCACTCCATCTCTTGCTTCCCTCAACTCAACTTAACCCCTCCTTAACTTACTATACTTCAAAGAGATTAATTTCAAAGAGTTTGTTTAAAATTTAATATGTTTTGTTTTGCACAATTTTGATTTTCTTCTTCTAGGGGAGCTACTACAGGATGTCCATGTCTTATGTTTCATGATATTTTGTGCAACGATAGAAATCTAATACTTTTTTTCACTTTTTTTTCATTTTTGGGGGGATGGAGCGTGAGGTGCAAGAACACACGTTATTCAGGAGCCTTCAAGTGTCAACATTGTCAAATATAGTGAAACTGACAACAACAACAACAACAATGTTGAAGACATACAACACTTTATTAAAGATGTTGAGTCTAAAGAAGATAATGTCAACATAGTTATAACTGAAATACAAGCATCAGATAACTAAAACATTGGTGTTCTATTCCACCAAGACTAACATCAAATAGTGCTCCAGGAGATTGAGAATGTTCAACCTAAACAGACCAAACTATAGTAAGTAGTCTATTCTATTCTTTGAACAACCAGATTACACATCTGGCAAAGAAACATGCTTGTGTATCAATGTAGTTGCCTCGCTAACTGTTTTAATCACCTGCAATAATAGTTTAAGACATTTCCAGTTTCAAACAATTTTAATTCGCTTATTTGAATGCATAAAAAGTACTAAAGATGAAATACATGGGCTACGAAAATGTTTAACACAAATGATTTTTTCCAGCCAAGATAGCAACATAACCTAGGTGTCTAACTTGAGTGTTGACAACATATGTTGTTTATTTTTACAGGTGGGTAGTCTAGCATATGTTTTCTCTGTTTCGTCAAACATAGTTTCGCATACTAAGGGACTGAACCAAATGGCAAGTAGTTGACATGATTTTCTTGTCATTAGAATCCCTTTTGTGATATCCCTTACATCTTTTTTTTGTAAACTAATTACACTTATGTTTTTTTTTCGCCATGAAAAACAACACCCAAAAACACTAAGTAGGACAATAAACACATTTTGATTCGTCAAAAGCAGGAGTGTTAACGCACGGGGGTGGGGAGGGGGTGTTCGACACATACTCTTTGGGTTGGTTGGAGATTTGTGTATTAATCAAGTAGGGTGGGGGAGGACTGGTATGAAGGGATCTCACCCCGGTAAGAACTTCCTCTATCTCCCATCTTCCTTTGCCTAGTAAGAACTTGCTCCTGACAGGGTTTTTTAGTTGTTCTTCCTTTCTGTGGAACAAGTTTATTATTAGAATGCCTTTTAGAAGCCTTTTACCATCATGCCTGATCCAGTGTGTGAAGGCCTTTTGTTTTGTGCAACTAGGACAAAGCCCAGCCAGAGACAACAACGACCACAACTCAAAAAGCCCAGGACAAACAGGGGGTGACGTGGTGAGCTGTGGTGGGCTAGAACCAAACATGATGTGTCCCCTTGTCAAAACAAACGAAGACAACAAACCTAGCAACAATGTAAGAAGCGACACACTTGGTTTCGCAAGGGCTACAGCTGCCGCCGCCGCACCGGAGTTTTTGGTCCCCTCGCCTCCAGCTGCCATCTTGGCGCGCTGAGAGGTGGGGGACCTCACATCTTCATTGGTCCTATGTTCTTTGTCATCATCTTGTGACCACTGTATTTTGAGAGAATAAAAATTACTCTCGTTCTTCTGGCGGTGCCATGAGATTAGAGAGTCTTTTGTCCTCAGGGATCCGATTATTCAAATCTGATGAGTTTATGTTGGTGCGTAATGTTTTTTTGTTTGTTCACTTCTTTGTGGAGTTAAAATATTTCATTGACACAATGGCAAAGATATTGTGATATGACGGCCTGCACTTCTAGGGGATCATCCCCGGCCCAAGTACGTTCATGGATAAAGGCTTCCCATCTTTTTGGATCGGCGAGTCAAGGTGCTTTCAAAAACTATTATTGGTAATGTTCGTGCGGGTGAAAGAGTGACAACACCTAATACAACGAAGAAGTTGTTTCCTAGAGATTTTATTGTAATTCTTAGTCATAGGAGTTACTTTCTGTAATTGTTATGAGTACGAATAAAATTAAAGGTGTTTCTCAAAAACAAACAAACAAAGGCAACACGAAGTCAATGAAGACAACAAACAAAGCGTGATAATCAAATTGCCTGCAACTTCACCTTAGATGTGACATAACTATGTCACATCTAGATGAGTCTTAGACATATTCTATATTATATGCACTACAATTTTATGAGTGTTACATGAAGATGATTATTAAATGGAGGAAGCAATGTGAGGATGATCCAAAAATATATTAATACATTTTAAAATTGGCTGCATATAAGGAAAAAATTCCAAAAATACCATGGATTTTACAGAAACAGGACTAAGATATCATTAAAGAGTAAAATTGCAGAAGAAAGTTGATTTTTTCAGCAAGAAATACTGTAAAATATTTTCATAATGTGGAGACACCTTGGGCCATCCTTTAGATATTTGAGTCCACCATGGCGATGTCACACACATAAACAATCATGCTCTCCCATGTACATGATCTTCAATGGATTTCCCGCTAATAGAGTGAGCACATGCATGTTTTAAAGAATCACCCGCATCATTTTGACATCTCGACGTTAATTGGCAAATTCAAAATTTTAAAATGATTTATCAATTGAACAGTTAATCCGATTCACGACCCGTCTTCATTGGTGGGTTTGTCCTGGTGAGGGCTTTGGATAAGATTCCAAGTTAACATGTCCTGATGATATTTTCTGGTCCTCACTACTTGCTAGATTATGTTACTGTGCTTCCCATAATTTTTTGCATCGTAACTCATTTATATCATAAAGATCATATTACAAGCCACGTAGACACTGAGCTAACGATACTAAATGACCTCAGAATGCTGGCCTTTGCACAAATAAACACCAGCCAAGAAGGAAAATTACAATCAAGACCAAAGAATCCCTTGATCTTGATACCAAAACCTGTCACCTACGTTCGGCACCACCACAATAGCCACCAAAGGAAACAATGGCGGACCACCTCCTCATAGGAGTTCGACATAGCTCCATTGTTAATATGCAGTTTTGCGGGCCTCCAAGGTAGCTCACCAAAGGCGCAACCATTGTCGTTGCACGAATCAAACAGGGGTGACAGCTCAGACACGCCATCGAATTCCATATCTGACACCGCCGCATGACAAAACATTAGAGGAGGAAACCATACGTGCCAGCCATGAACCACAAATCCAACACACGATCCACTATCTTCCAGATGCCACTGATGCAAACTATAATATGCATCCACTCCTGGACTATCTCCCAAGCTTGGAGCAAACGTCCTCGCAACGACGGAGCCCGAGGTCACAAGTCCACTGTTGACACACGAACACGTCACGTGTACCCTCGACGCCGGGGGTGATGCACCGCAGCTCACATCGAAGGAGACCTGACCGACAGCGCAATACGCAAGACAGTCGATGGGCGCTTTTGCAGACCCGAAAACCCCACACCCCCGGGAGGGACCCCGTCAGGGAGTGCGGCGGCTATGGGCTGCCCTAGGTCGATTCGCTCGCCCCTAGAGCCTCGGGATTCGCAGCTCTCAAACACGAAGAACAGCGAAGAACGAGAGAGAAAAACGGTGGAGAGATAAAACGTAGATGAAAAAGTAGTATATTGATTTATTCGATTGTCTGTTCTTCAATCGGCCATCACCCCCAACATATATAAGAGGCGGCTGGACTTCCCGTACAAGTAAAGGATTCATCTAGGCTTTCCTTACAAGAAAAATTACATCAATTCACGTCCTAGAGTCCTAATTCTATTCCAACTCGGATTAAGTCTGAATCTGGCCCAAACTCTATCTTCCTTCTTGCGCGGGCCGCCGGGCTTGCATATGATCTCCGATCAAGATGGCCCAAATATCGAACTCGTGCGCCTCGATGATACGAACAACTCTCATGTTGATCACTTTTTCAAATAAGGCCATCTTGAATACTTTTCAAGGTCATCTTTATCTTCCAGTCGGACTCGGTCTTGCGGTAGACTGGATTATCCGAGTCTCGTAGTGAATTTGTAGGCTATATACTATCTCTGATGATGATGACTCCAAAATCAAAGTTTATCGTCTTGATGATACGCACAACTTCTGTATTGAACACTTCTTCATCCGAGGCCATCTTGATAAACTTTCAGGCATATGTTCAATTTCACTCGGATTCGAGCTCATCCACTCGGATTAGAGTCATTCACTTGGATCGTCCGACTGGACTTTTCACTCGGATGTTTAGAGTCTTTCACTCGGAATACAATTTTCACTTGGATGACGATATTTTCATCCGAAAGGCATTATCTTATTCGATCGACAAGTTTTCGTCCCGATGATAATCTTTTCACTCGGAATATTTTCACCTGGAGGACAATTTCACTCGGATGACCATATTTCCACTCAGATGACTATATTTCTACTTGGATAATAATAAGTTCATCCGGTCAGCAAACTTTCACTCGACCAGTAAATTTGCACTCGACCGTAAACTTTCACTCGGACGGTAAACGTTTCACTCGGATTTTCCGACTGAAAACATAGCCTGATCTTGATTTGTCTCTCCAGGCCTCATACGACCTCGGATTGAGACGAATTATATATGAAAATCGATCGGCTCGACGAGACGAAACTTTGCCGTGTTGAAGGTTTTTTTTAATTCAAGGCCGTCTTGAAGGCCGAATTGCTCACGCATTGCATCAGACACTCATCAACATGTGTCTGGTGTCAAGCGTAATATTTTGGTCTCTGGCCTGTCCAGACCGTATTGACTATAACTTTTGCATATGAACTCGGATTGAGATGATTTATATATGAAAATCAATTATCTCGACGAGACGAAGACAATTCCTTTAGAGCACTCCTTCATTTGAGGTCATATTGAGGATATAATCGGCCGAAAAGCACTCAGAATATTAAATTTTGTCACTCGGAGTACAGCTTCGGCCACTGAGATGAGGTCGAATGGCGATAGCCTAAACATCAAAGTTGTTCCACTCGATGATATGAAACTTTCTCATGCTGAAAACCCTTTCACTTTGTATCTTGCCAAAATCAGGTGTCAACACATGCCCCCCTGTTTTTCGGCAAAGCTTGCATGCCGAAAAATAATATGCATAGTGTTCGTTCTAAGGATGATGTTAACACTCCATCGGCCATTTATTTTTCTCAGGGCGATAATTATGTATCGGCCATGTTTGTGCTAAGGGTGATAATTGTATATCGGCCATTGCCTACTTAGGCTTCCTGCCACACACTCGGGTGGTACTTCTTCAAATATTTGCCATTGAGAGCTCGAGGTAACAATGCCCCTTGTATTGATTCCACCAAATATGAATTTTCGGGAACGACTCTTGTAATCCTAAAAGGACCTTCCCAACTTGGAGACCACTTCCCGAGTTTTCTATCTCTTGAACCAATCGGTAAAATCACTTTCCAGACAAGATCACCAACTTGAAAATTCTTCAAATTAACTTTCTTATTGTAAGCCCTTGCCACCCTCAACTTATCTCTCTCTATGGAATTCAAAGCAGCCAAACGTTTATCAGCAACCTCATCAATGTTGTCCATCATCAAGTTATAGAAGTCTATTGCCGATAAATCATTTTGTTTGGCTATTCTCAAAGCATTCAAATTTACTTCCATCGGTAAAACAACCTCCTGACCATATACTAGCTCATATGGAGTCACTTTCGTAGCACCATGCCTTGAGATTCTATGTGCCCATAATGCCTCAGACAACAAGTCATGCCATCTCCTTGGATTATCCTCAATCTTCTTCTTGATGAGCTTGATTAAAATTTTATTGCTAGACTCAGCTTGTCCATTAGCTTGGGCATAATATGGGGAGGAATTGAGCAACTTTATGTTATAAGATTCGGCAAACTCTCTGACTTGGTGTGACATAAAAGATGAACCTTGATCTGTAGTTAACGTTTGAGGAATACCGAATCTATGAATAATGTTCTCGGTTATGAATTGAATTACCTCCGTATGCGTCATGTTTTTGAGAGGTATTGCTTCAGACCACTTAGTGAAATAATCAGTTGCCACCAATACGAACCGATGCCCCTTTGAAGAAGACGGATGGATTTGCCCAATAAAGTCTAAACCCCATCCTCTGAAAGGCCCCGGCTTGATAATAGGATGCAACATAGCAGCAGGAGCCAATTGAATATCACCAAATTTTTGACAAGCTTCGCACCCTTTATAATATCTGAAGCAATCATTAATCATGGTCGGCCAATAAAACCCAGCACGTCGTAATAACCATTTCATCTTGGGAGCCGACTGATGAGTACCACAAATACCTTCATGTACCTCTCCCATAGCAACTCTTGCTTGGTCCTCATCCAAGCACTTTAAAAGAACATCATCAACTGTTCGGCGATAAAGATCATCATCCCTCATAGTATATTTAAAAGCCATACGCCGAACAGCCCTGTCCACCCTCTCACTCGGATTACGCAAGTAAGCAACAATGGGTTTCCTCCAGTCGGAATTGTCACCTGCACTAGATTTTTTGTTAATGACCGAATCAGTGGGTTCTGGTTCGTGTTGGGGAACGTTGCAGAAAATAAAAATTTTCCTACGGTTTCACCAAGATCCATCTATGAGTTCATCTAGCAACGAGTATTCAGATGCATCTACATACCTTTGTAGATCGCGAGCGGAAGCGTTCACTAGAACGTGGATGATGGAGTCGTACTCGCCGTGATCCAAATCACCGATGACCAAGCGCCGAACGGACGGCACCTCCGCGTTCAACACACGTACGGAGCGAATGACGTCTCCTCCTTCTTGATCCAGCAAGGGGGAAGGAGAGGTTGATGGAGATCCAGCAGCACGATGGCATGGTGGTGGATGCAGTTGTCACGTGCAGCAGGGCTTCGCCGAGCGTCTACGCGAGAGGGAGAGGTGTGACAGGGGAGAGGGAGGCGCCAGGGGTCAAGGGTGCGGCTGCCCCTCCCTCCCCCCTTTATATAGGCCCCCTGGGGGGGCGCCGGCCCTGGAGATCCCATCTCCAGAGGGGGCGGCGGCCAGGGGGTGGAGTACCCCCCAAGGCAAGTGGGGCGCCCCCCCATTAGGGTTCCAACCCTAGGCGCAGGGGGTGGGCCTTGGGGGGTGCACCAGCCCACTAAGGGCTGGTCCCCCTCCCACTTCAGCCCATGGGGCCCTCCGGGATGGGTGGCCCCACCCGGTGGACCCCCGGGACCCATTCGGTGGTCCCGGTACAATACCGGTGACCCTCGAATCACTCCCGATGGCCGAAACTGCACTTCCTATATATAATTCTTCACCTCCGGACCAATCCGGAACTCCTCATGACGTCCGGGATCTCATCCGGGACTCTGAACAACTTTCGGATTACTGCATACTCATATCTCTACAACCCTAGCGTTACCGAACCTTAAGTGTGTAGACCCTACGGGTTCGGGAGACATGTAGACATGACCGAGACACCTCTCTGGCCAATAACCAACAACGGGATCTGGATACCCATGTTGGCTCCTACATACTCCTCGATGATCTCATCGGATGAACCACGATGTCGAGGATTCAATCAATCCCGTATTCAATTCCCTTTGTCAATTGGTATTTTACTTGCCCGAGATTCGATCGTCGGTATCCCAATACCTCGTTCAATCTCGTTACCGGCAAGTCACTTTACTCGTACCGTAGTGCATGATCCCGTGATCAAACACTTTGATCACACTGAGCTCATTATGATGATGCATTACTGAGTGGGCCCGGTGATACCTCTCCGTCATACGGAGTGACAAATCCCAGTCTCGATCCGTGTCAACCCAACAGACACTTTCGGAGATACCCGTAGTATACCTTTATAGTCACCCAGTTACGTTGTGACGTTTGGCATACCCAAAGCACTCCTACGGTATCCGGGAGTTACACGATCTCATGGTCTAAGGAAAAGATACTTGACATTGGAAAAGCTCTAGCAAACGAATTATACGATCTTTGTGCTGATGCTTAGGATTGGGTCTTGTCCATCCCATCATTCTCCTAATGATGTGATCTCGTTATCAATGACATCCAATGTCCATAGTCAGGAAACCATGACTATCTGTTGATCAACGAGCTAGTCAACTAGAGGCTTACTAGGGACATGTTGGTGTCTATGTATTCACACATGTATTACGATTTCCGGATAACACAATTATAGCATGAATAAAAGACAATTATCATGAACAAGGAAATATAATAATAATGCTTTTATTATTGCCTCTAGGGCATATTTCCAACAGTCTCCCACTTGCACTAGAGTCAATAATCTAGTTACATTGTGATGAATCTAACACCCATAGAGTTCTGGTGTTGATCATGTTTTGCTCTAGGGAGAGGTTTAGTCAACGGATCTGCGACATTCAGATCCGTATGCACTTTACAAATTTCTATGTCTCCATCTTGAACATTTTCACGAATGGAGTTGAAGCGGCGCTTGATGTGCCTGGTCTTCTTGTGAAACCTGGGCTCCTTGGCAAGAGCAATAGCTCCAGTGTTGTCACAGAAGAGTTTGATTGGCCCCGACGCATTGGGTATGACTCCTAGGTCGGTGATGAACTCCTTCACCCAAATTGCTTCATGCGCTGCCTCAGAGGCTGCCATGTACTCCGCTTCACATGTAGATCCCGCCACGACGCTCTGCTTGCAGTTGCACCAGCTTACTGCTCCACCATTCAACACATACACGTATCCGGTTTGTGACTTAGAGTCATCCAGATCTGTGTCGAAGCTAGCGTCGACGTAACCCTTTACGACGAGCTCTTCGTCACCTCCATAAATGAGAAACATGTCCTTGGTCCTTTTTAGGTACTTCAGGATATTCTTGACCGCTGTCCAGTGTTCCTTGCCGGGATTACTTTGGTACCTTCCTACCAAACTTACGGCAAGGTTTACATCAGGTCTGGTACACAGCATGGCATACATAATAGACCCTATGGCCGAGGCATCGGGGATGAGACTCATCTCTTCTATATCTTCTGCCGTGGTCGGGCATTGATCTGAGCTCAATTTCACACCTTGCAATACAGGCAAGAACCCCTTCTTGGACTGATCCATATTGAACTTCTTCAATATCTTTTCAAGGTATGTGCTTTGTGAAATACCTATGAGGCGTCTTGATCTATCTCTATAGATCTTGATGCCTAATATATAAGCAGCTTCTCCAAGGTCCTTCATTGAAAAACTCTTATTCAAATAGGCCTTAATGTTGTCCAAAAGTTCTATATCATTTCCCATCAAAAGTATGTCATCTACATATAATATGAGAAATACTACAGAGCTCCCACTCACTTTCTTGTAAACACAGGCTTCTCCATAAGTATGCGTAAACCCAAACGCCTTGATCATCTCATCAAAGCGAATGTTCCAACTCCGAGATGCTTGCACCAGCCCATAAATGGATCGCTGGAGCTTGCATACCTTGTTAGCATTCTTAGGGTCGACAAAACCTTCCGGCTGCATCATATACAGTTCTTCCTTAAGATAACCGTTAAGGAATGCCGTTTTGATGTCCATTTGCCATATCTCATAATCATAGTATGCGGCAATTGCTAACATGATTCGGACGGACTTCAGCTTCGCTACGGGAGAGAAAGTCTCATCGTAGTCAACCCCTTGAACTTGCCGATAACCCTTAGCGACAAGTCGAGCTTTATAGATGGTAACATTACCATCCGCGTCCGTCTTCTTCTTAAAGATCCATTTGTTTTCTATCGCTCGCCGATCATCGGGCAAGTCTGTCAAAGTCCATACTTTGTTTTCATACATGGATCCTATCTCGGATTGCATGGCTTCTAGCCATTTGTTGGAATCTGGGCCCGCCATCGCTTCTTCATAGTTCGAAGGTTCACCGTTGTCTAACAACATGATTTCTAGGACAGGGTTGCCGTACCACTCTGGTGCGGAACATGTCCTTGTGGACCTACGAAGTTCAGTAGTAACTTGATCCGTAGTTTCATGATCATCATCATTAACCTCCTCTCTAACCGGTGGAGGCACCACAGAAACATTTTCTTGAGCTGCGCTACTCTCCGGTTCAAGAGGTGATACTTCATCAAGTTCCACTTTCCTCCCACTTACTTCTTTCGAGAGAAATTCTTTCTCCAGAAAGGATCCGTTCTTGGCAACAAAGATCTTGCCTTCGGATCTTAGGTAGAAGGTATACCCAACAGTTTCCTTAGGGTATCCTATGAAGACGCATTTTTCCGATTTGGGTTCGAGCTTTTCAGGTTGAAGTTTCTTGACATAAGCATCACACCCCCAAACTTTTAGAAATGACAGCTTAGGTTTATTCCCAAACCATAATTCATACGGTGTCGTCTCAACGGATTTAGACGGTGCCCTATTTAAAGTGAATGCGGCTGTCTCTAGAGCGTATCCCCAAAATGATAGCGGTAAATCTGTAAGAGACACCATAGACCGCACCATATCCAATAGAGTGCGATTACGACGTTCGGACACACCATTACGTTGAGGTGTTCCAGGCGGCGTGAGTTGTGAAACGATTCCACATTTCCTTAAGTGTGTGCCAAATTCGTGACTTAAATATTCTCCTCCACAATCTGATCGTAAGAACTTTATTTTTCGGTCACGTTGATTCTCTACCTCATTCTGAAATTCCTTGAACTTTTCAAAGGTCTCAGACTTGTGTTTCATCAAGTAGACATACCCATATCTACTCAAGTCATCCGTGAGAGTGAGAACATAACGATATCCTCCGCGAGCCTCAACACTCATTGGACCGCACACATCAGTATGTATGATTTCCAATAAGTTGGTTGCTCGCTCCATTGTTCCAGAGAACGGAGTCTTGGTCATTTTGCCCATGAGGCATGGTTCGCATGTGTCAAATGATTCATAATCTAGAGACTCTAAAAGTCCATCAGCATGGAGCTTCTTCATGCGCTTGACACCAATGTGACCAAGGCGGCAGTGCCACAAGTATGTGGGACTATTGTTATCAACTTTACACCTTTTGGTATTCACACTATGAATATGTGTATTATCACGCACGAGATTCATTAAGAATAAACCATTGACCATCGGAGCATGACCATAAAACATATCACTCATATAAATAGAACAACCATTATTCTCGGATTTAAATGAGTAGCCATCTCGCATTAAACGAGATCCAGATACAATGTTCATGCTCAAACTTGGCACTAAATAACAATTATTGAGGTTTCAAACTAATCCCGTAGGTAAATGTAGAGGTAGCGTGCCGACGGCGATCACATCGACCTTGGAACCATTCCCGACGCGCATCGTCACCTCGTCCTTCGCCAGTCTCCGCTTATTCCGCAGCTCCTATTTTGAGTTACAAATATGAGCAACGGCACCGGTATCAAATACCCAGGAGCTACTACGAGCACTGGTAAGGTACACATCAATTACATGTATATCACATATACCTTTAGTGTTGCCGGCCTTCTTGTCCGCTAAGTATTTGGGGCAGTTCCACTTCCAGTGGCCCTTCCCTTTGCAATAAAAGCACTCAGTCTCAGGCTTGGGTCCATGCTTTGACTTCTTCCCGGCAACTGGCTTACCGGGCGCGGCAACATCCTTGCCGTCCTTCTTGAAGTTCTTCTTACCCCTGCCTTTCTTGAACTTGGTGGTTTTATTGACCATCAACACTTGATGTTCCTTTTTGATTTCAACCTCTGCTGATTTCAGCATAGCAAATACCTCAGGAATGGTCTTTACCATCCCCTGCATATTGTAGTTCATCACAAAGCTCTTGTAGCTAGGTGGGAGCGACTGGAGGATTCTGTCAATGACCGCCTCGACTGGGAGGTTAATCTCCAGTTGAGTCAAGCGGTTGTGTAACCCAGACATCTTGAGTATGTGTTCACTGACAGAACTGTTTTCCTCCATCTTACAACTGTAGAACTTATCGGAGACTTCATATCTCTCGACCCGGGCATGAGCTTGGAAAACTAGTTTCAGCTCCTCGAACATCTCATATGCTCCGTGATGCTCAAAACGCTTTTGGAGCCCCGGTTCTAAGCTGTAAAGCATGCCGCACTGAACGAGGGAGTAATCATCAGCACGAGACTGCCAAGCATTCATAATGTCTTGGTTCTCTGGGATGGGTGCTTCACCTAGCGGTGCTTCTAGGACATATTGTTTCCTGGCAGCTATGAGGATGATCCTCAGGTTCCGGACCCAGTCCGTATAGTTGCTACCATCGTCTTTCAGCTTGGTTTTCTCTAGGAACGCGTTGAAGTTCATGTTGACATTAGCTTGGGCCATTTGATCTACAAGACATATTGCAAAGTTTATTTAGACTAAGTTCATGATAATTAAGTTCATCTAATCAAATTATTTAATGAACTCCCACTCAGATTAGACATCCCTCTAGTCATCTAAGTGAAACATGATCCGACTCGACTAGGCTGTGTCCGATCATCACGTGCGATGGACTAGTCATCATCGGTGAACATCTCCATGTTGATCGTATCTTCCATATGACTCATGTTCGACCTTTCGGTCTCTTGTGTTCCGAGGCCATGTCTGTACATGCTAGGCTCGTCAAGTCAACCTAAGTGTTTGCATGTGTAAATCTGTCTTACACCCGTTGTATGTGAACGTTGGAATCTATCACACCCAATCATCACGTGGTGCTTCGAAACAACGAACTATCGCAACGGCGCACAATTAGGGGGAACACTTTCTTGAAATTTATTATGAGGGATCATCTTATTTTCTACCGTCGTTCTAAGTAAACAAGATGAAAAACATGATAAACATCACATGCAATCAAATAATAATAGTGACATGATATGGCCAATATCACATAGCTCCTTTGATCTCCATCTTGGGGCTCCATGATCATCTTGTCACCGGCATGACACCATGATCTCCATCATCATGATCTCCATCATCGTGTCTCCATGAAGTTGCTCGCCAACTATTACTTCTACTACTATGGCTAACACGTTTAGCAATAAAGTAAAGTAATTTACATGGCGTTTCCATTGACACGCAGGTCATAAAAATAATGACAACTCCTATGGCTCCTGCCGGTTGTCATACTCATCGACATGCAAGTCGTGATTCCTATTACATGAACATGATCTCATACATCACATATATATCATTCATCATTCATCATAACTTTGGCCATATCATATCAGAAAGCACTTGCTGCAAAAACAAGTTAGACGTCCTCTAATTGTTGTTGCAAGTTTTACGTGGCTGCATTAGGGTTCTAGCAAGAATGTTTTCTTACCTACGTAAAAGCCACAACGTGATTTGTCAACTTCTATTTACCCTTCATAAGGACCCTTTTCGTCGAATCCGCTCCAACTAAAGTGGGAGAGACAGACACCCGCCAGCCACCTTATGCAACTAGTGCATGTTAGTCGGTGGAACCGGTCTCACATAAGCGTACGTGTAAGGTTGGTCCGGGCCGCTTCATCCCACAATAACGCTGAAGCAAAATAAGACTAGTAGCGGCAAGAAAGTTGACAACATCTACGCCCACAACAATTGTGTTCTACTCGTGCAAAAGGAACTACGCATAGACCTAGCTCATGATGCCACTGTTGGGGAACGTTGCAGAAAACAAAAATTTTCCTACGGTTTCACCAAGATCCATCTATGAGTTCATCTAGCAACGAGTATTCAGATGCATCTACATACCTTTGTAGATCGCGAGCGGAAGCGTTCACTAGAACGTGGATGATGGAGTCGTACTCGCCGTGATACAAATCACCGATGACCAAGCGCCGAACGGACGGCACCTCCGCGTTCAACACACGTACGGAGCGGATGACGTCTCCTCCTTCTTGATCCAGCAAGGGGGAAGGAGAGGTTGATGGAGATCCAGCAGCACGACGGCGTGGTGGTGGATGCAGTTGTCACGTGCAGCAGGGCTTCGCCGAGCGTCTGCGTGAGAGGGAGAGGTGTGACAGGGGAGAGGGAGGCGCCAGGGGTCAAGGGTGCGGCTGCCCCTCCCTCCCCCCTTTATATAGGCCCCCTGGGGGGAGGGGCGCCGGCCCTGGAGATCCCATCTCCAGAGGGGGCGGCGGCCAGGGGGGTGGAGTACCCCCAAGGCAAGTGGGGCGCCCCCCACCCTAGGGTTCCAACCCTAGGCGCAGGGGGTGGGCCTTGGGGGGGCGCACCAGCCCACTAAGGGCTGGTCCCCCCTCCCACTTCAGCCCATGGGGCCCTCCGGGATGGGTGGCCCCACCCGATGGACCCCCGGGACCCATTCGGTGGTCCCGGTACAATACCGGTGACCCTCGAATCACTCCCGATGGCCGAAACTGCACTTCCTATATATAATTCTTCACCTCCGGACCAATCCGGAACTCCTCGTGATGTCCGGGATCTCATCCGGGACTCCGAACAACTTTCGGATTACTGCATACTCATATCTCTACAACCCTAGCGTCACCGAACCTTAAGTGTGTAGACCCTACGGGTTCGGGAGACATGTAGACATGACCGAGACACCTCTCTGGCCAATAACCAACAGCGGGATCTGGATACCCATGTTGGCTCCCACATACTCCTTGATGATCTCATCGGATGAACCACGATGTCGAGGATTCAATCAATCCCGTATTCAATTCCCTTTGTCAATTGGTATTTTACTTGCCCGAGATTCGATCGTCGGTATCCCAATACCTCGTTCAATCTCGTTACCGGCAAGTCACTTTACTTGTACCGTAGTGCATGATCCCGTGATCAAACACTTTGATCACATTGAGCTCATTATGATGATGCATTACTGAGTGGGCACGGTGATACCTCTCCGTCATACGGAGTGACAAATCCCAGTCTCGATCCGTGTCAACCCAACAGACACTTTCGGAGATACCCGTAGTATACCTTTATAGTCACCCAGTTACGTTGTGACGTTTGGCATACCCAAAGCACTCCTACGGTATCCGGGAGTTACACGATCTCATGGTCTAAGGAAAAGATACTTGACATTGGAAAAGCTCTAGCAAACGAATTATACGATCTTTGTGCTTATGCTTAGGATTGGGTCTTGTCCATCACATCATTCTCCTAATGATGTGATCTCGTTATCAATGACATCCAATGTCCATAGTCAGGAAACCATGACTATCTATTGATCAACGAGCTAGTCAGCTAGAGGCTTACTAGGGACATGTTGGTGTCTATGTATTCACACATGTATTACGATTTCCGGATAACACAATTATAGCATGAATAAAAGAAAATTATCATGAATAAGGAAATATAATAATAATGCTTTTATTATTGCCTCTAGGGCATATTTCCAACAGTTCGGCCTCTTCTATACTGGTAAGACAAGACATCGGACTTTGGGAAATATGAAACATGCCATGATCAACATGGTATCCAGATGCTTGCTGTGCCAACTCATTTGCTTTCCAGTTGTCATGTCTAGATATATGTGCAATGCTAAAACAATCCAAAGTAGAGATTATATCTAGACATTTATGAAGATAAACATTAAGTGATTCGTCCAAACACTGAAAGACTTTGGATATTTGCTGCACCACTAGTAACGAATCACCATAAGCCTCAATATATGTAACACCTATAGCAAGTAACGTCTCTAGGCCGAATAACAATGCTTCATATTCGGCTTGATTGTTTGTGCAAAAATATTTTAAGCGGCATGAGGCTTCAAAAACAGCACCATGAGGAGATATATAAACAATACCAACACCTTGGCCATTGCTACAAACTGAACCATCAAAGTATAATCTCCATGGTACTAATGAAACAAGGTTCATATCACTATCATGCTTGTCATTAATCCGATGTTCAACAATGAAATTAGCAACAATTTGGCCCTTCATGGATTTTAGAGATTCATAAGCCAAATCATATTCAATCAAAGCATAAGCCCACTTGCCAATTCTACCACTAAGAATTGGCCTATGCAACATGTATTTAATGACATCGGTCTGACAAGCTACTACGCAAGCACTCGGCACTAAATAATGTCTCAATTTTGTGCAAGCATAATATAAGCATAGACATAATTTCTCAATAAATGTATACCTTGTCTCTGCGTCCAATAAGCGGCGGCTCAAATAAGTGATGGCATGCTCTTTTCCTTTGGTCTCTTGAGTTAGAACAACACCAATAACTCCTTCCTCTGTTGCAATGTAAAGTCTGAAGGGTTCCCTATGCTTGGGTGCTCTCATCACCGGAGGAGTGCACAAATAATTCTTGATCATATCAAATGCTTCTTGCTGTTTTACCCCCAAGTGAAATCAGCATCATTCTTTAACCGAAGGATAGGAATAAATGCATCAACTTTCCCTGATAGATTAGCTATGAACCTTCTCAAATAATTGACCTTGCCAAGGAACTTTTGCATATCTCTCTTGCATGTTGGAGCCTCCACTTTCTGTATAGCCTCTATCTTTTTGGGATCAATCTCTATACCATCTTCATGAATAATGAAACCCAAAAACTTGCCAGCTGACATGCCGAAAGCACACTTCAAAGGATTCATCTTCAGTCCATACTTTTTCATTCTTTCAAAAGCTAAACGCAAATCGGCCAAGTGAGATTCAAAAGCATCCGACTTGACAACAATATCATCAATATAAACTTCAAGTATGACACCGAGTAAATCATGAAAAATCAAATTCATAGCCCTTTGATATGTGGCGCCAGCATTTTTTAATCCGAATGTCATCACTATCCACTCGAATAAGCCAAGGAAACCAGGGCATCAAAAAGCTGTCTTGTACATGTCCTCTTCGGCCATAAAAATTTGATTGTATCCGGCATTACCATCTAGAAAGCTAATAACCTTATGTCCAGAAGCATCATTAATAAGCATATCGGCTATTGGCATAGGATACTCATCTTTGGGTGTAGCCCTATTCAAATCTCTGAAGTCAATGCACACCCTCAACTTGCCGGATCCTTTCTTCTCTACCGGGACAATGTTAGAAATCCACTCGGCATACCTGCAAGGTCGAATGAAATTAGCTTCAAGCAGTCGACCGATCTCTTCCTTGATCCGGTCATATGTTTTCGGATTAAATTTTCTGGCCGACTGTTTAAAAGGTCTAAAACCGGCCTTTATAGGTAACCGATGCTGCACTAGCTCTCGGCTTAAACCTGGCATCTCATGATATTCCCATGCAAAGCAACAAACATATTCTTTCAATAGCTCGATTAACTTAGCTTTACAATCGGCTTTCAAATTTTTGTTTACAAACGTCGGTCGAGTGACTGAACCATCTCCAATACCTACCTCTTCTAATGGATCGGCCGACGTAAAACCTTGTCCAAGTTTATCCATGTCATCCAACTCCTCTATAGACTCATACATATCGTTCTCGCTCGACTGATATTTCACAAGACGTTTTTGCAACCAATCAGAGCTAGAATCCATTTAAACATATCATACCTTGGAGCCGATTGCATTCAGTCGGCTTTAAAGAGACGGGCACAAAACCATTCTTGATCGCGCTGAGAAAATCAAACTCTGATAAGTCACGTCCCGTCAAGCAAGTAGCATTGGGATGTTGCCAATCCACCGATGCATCGGCCAAAGCAACACAGGCCGAGTTATCCGCATGAATGACTTCCACTTCATCATCAACCCACTGAATCAAAAACTGGTGCATAGTGGATGGCACACACTGGTTTGCATGAACCCAATCACGGCCTAGTATGACGTTGTAGTTACCTTGCACCTCAGCGACAAAGAACGCAGTAGCCAAAGTTTTGCTTCCGACTGTAAGCTCCACATACATTACACCTTTGGCTTCAGTTTTTTCTTTGCCTTCAAATCCGTTGAGCACCATATTGGTCTTGATCAATTCTTCATCAGGCAAACCCAATTTCTTGAAGACCGAATAGGGCATAAGATTTACCACATCACCACCATCAACAAGCATACGAGTGAGCAGCGACCCATTGATATGACCTCTGAGATATAATGGTTTCAGATGCGTTACTAGTTCTTTTGGCTTCTCGAATATTGCATTTTTAGGGCCAAAATCCATCTGAGCCACCTCCCCTTCCTCATCTGCAGCACAAAACTCAGCAGGTAAGTAATACATCATATTGATATCCATACCTTCATGAACCGGCGTAGACCCATAGTCCAACATATCAGTCTCCTCCTCGAGCGCATCCACCAATTCTGAAATTTGTCCGAGTGAAGGAGAAGTAAGAAGTGTCACAGACGATGTGATATCTGTTGCATCGTCCTCCTTTGGTGATGTAGGTGTTGCTGTGATAGATGTAGAAGCTGTTGTATCTTGTATTTGTTTAGGCCTCCACACTTGTTTTGCTGGAACCATGGGTCGAGTGTCATTGAACAACTTATCCCTTTGTTTCTCGGCCTCCTGTTCTGCCATCTCTTGACTCCTTAACCTCTGTAGTTTCCTCTTTTGTGTCTTTGTTAGCCCTGGAGGACACCACTTTGGCTGAGTGTATTTAGGATCTCTCGTTTTTACCTGGCTGGTGCTTGCTTCATGGTCATTGGTCGAGTGCTTTGGCGCGATAGCAAGTATCGGCTCAGTCGGATTGCTATGCACAATCGGCTGCTGTATGACGAATGTTTCGGTGCCCAAGATAAGTGAGCCGGCATCCATTTTCTCCTTGCCTTTTCCTGACTCAACTGCTGCAACACTCGGTGATTTAACACGCCATTCTTTTCGACTTTCCAGATGCATGAAATTTCCACTCGGGCGCACCTTTTTACTCTGATGGAATCCACTCGGATGGATGTCACTCGGCTGGAATCCACTCGGATGAAATCTACTTGGCCACATTTGTTCACTCGGATAGCTTCTACCTGGGTGCATTCTTACACTCGGATAATTTCCATCCGGTCGCATGTTTTGACCAGCCGACCGATAGTTACCGATGTTCAGTCGGCCATTATATGAGTATTCAAGTCGATCCCAAACAGTTTGCCTTTGCTCTTCTGGAAACAACGCCTTTAGTCCACTCGGTTTCATATACTGACTGAACATATCATCTGATGGTGACCTTGGTCGCTTCAAATGAGTCGGCCGATTAAAGCTAGAACCGACCGACTGGTTGGTGTACTTGGATAGCAACATATCAAAAGTTGGCTTGATCCGCTTGCGTTGTACTTTAACTTCATTCCTTTTCCACTTGCCAACTTCTAGACTCTTGGGCTTTACAAATCTCACATGAGCATTTTCTTGCACTTGTAGTTGCCCCCGGAGTGTAGGATTCTTGATGGTGATTTTGATCACTTCCTTGCCATCGGGCTGCTTATCAAGCACAATATGTCTCCCCAAGACCGTGCTGCCTTCCTTGTCTTTCCTGGGCTCACCAACAATGATATTAGCTTTATTGGCAGATTCGGCTACCTCTGGCCGAATGAGTAGCTTCTTCCCCTCCAAATCCATGGTATTCATTGGAAAAGGTTGTTTATCAACTTGCATCTCATAAAAGTTCAATCGTCCATCATTAATGGCCGATTGTATCTGTCGTCGGAAAACATTGCAATTGTTAGTAGCATGAGAAAAAGAATTATGATACTTGCAATAAGCACGCCGTTTTAGCTCTTCAAACGGCGGTAAAGTATGAGATATTCTAATAATCTTAGCCTGCAGCAAAGCATCAAATATTCTATCACACTTAGCAACGTTAAAAGTGAACTTCATCTCTTCATCACGATTCTTATGATTCAGTTTCAGATCATTGCAAGTAAAGGGTTTGGCCTTAGATGGCCAAACAAATTCAGTAGCAAAAACATCACCCTCATCGTCCGAGCGATCACTGTCATATTCCACCATATTCATCTTTGGACGATCGGCTTTGTATCTATGCACTTCTTTGAGGTCTTGGCTTCGGCTTTCTTGAGCCAAAGCCCTTTGCAAGACTTGGTTGATATTTAAGAACTCGTAGCCTTCTAGCTTTTCTCTAATGGGAGTTCTCAAACCACTCAGCACTAGGTCTGCCAAGTCCCTCTCGGTTATCACTAAACTAAAACACCGGTTTTTTGTTTCTCTGAATCTCTTGACGTAATCGGAGACCGATTCATCATGCTTCTGTTTAACTGATGTTAGATGTGACAACTTGAGTTCATTGTCGCCGCTATAAAAGTGATCATGAAACTTCTGCTCTAGCTGCGACCAAACCCGAATGGAACCATGGGGCAAAGAAGAAAACCATGAAAATGCAGTACCAGTTAATGATAAAGGAAATAAACACACTTTCAATTCATTCAATGAGCCTGCCTCACCCAATTGTGCCAAGTATTGACTAACATGCTCCCATGTGGTTTTTGTGCCCTCTCCATTGAACTTAACAAAATCTGGAACCTTATATCCCGGAGGGCACTGGATGGCATCAAAGTACTCGGGGTACAGCTTTTGGTAAATCCGATTCCGAGGTAACTCAACTCCAAAATTCTCTCGAAGCATCTTAGCCATCTCCTCTCTAAGATTACCTAGACCATCATCCATAGTGGACGATGAAGCTTGTGGCAGTGGCATAGGAGGAGTAGGGTTACTAGCCGTAGGTAAGAATTGTGGCATGTATGTCGACCCATAATTTGGTAGTGGTCGAGTGGTTGTAGCTGTAGGTAGGGTTTGGTTCGGCGTTGCCACCGAACCTGGCATGCTCATGATAGGACTAATGGGTGCAACCACAATCTGATTTGTATGGGTAGGGTAATAAGCTATCGGCATGGGAGGCGCCGATGCAATAGGTAAAGCCAGATTAGGGTTTTGCACACTAGCAGCTACACCATCATTACCGCTAGTCGATTGAGATATATTCTTCTGAGCATTAGTATTTTCTATGAAAGTTTGGTAGACTAGATTGTTACCATCAGCAATACGACTTTCAATCTCAGCCCACTGCCCAGGAGAAAACGCAGTAATTACAGAGGGTTTAACCTGCTCGGCTTGAAGAGGAGGGAACTTGATTTCTTCAATCGGAGTGATGTTGCCTTGACGATCCTTCTTGAACTTTGCAAGGAACTCCTGCAAGTCCTTCTCCTCACGTGCCTTCTGGTACTCCTCATAGACTTGGCGATGATCGGCCGATATCTCATCAAGACTAGGCTTAATGATGTTATCGGCGTCTACCTCAGATGGCTTGGGAAGATCGGACATGGTGGATGATGATGATTGATCTTCGTTCCCCAGCGGAGTCGCCAAAAAGTGTGTTGACACACGAACACGTCACGTGTACCCTCGACGCCGGGGGTGATGCACCATAGCTCACGTCGAAGGAGACCCGACCGACAGCGCGATACACAAGACAGTCGACGGGCGCTTTTGCAGACCCGAAAATCCCACACCCCCGGGAGGGACCCCGTCAGGGAGTGCGGCGGCTATGGGCTGCCCTAGGTCGATTCGCTCGCCCCTAGAGCCTCGGGATTCACAGCTCTCAAACACGAAGAACAACGAAGAACGAGAGAGAAAAACGGTGGAGAGATAAAACATAGATGAAAAAGTAGTATATTGATTTGTTCGATTGTGTGTTCTTCAATCGGCCATCACCCCCAACATATATAAGAGGCGGCTGGACTTCCCGTACAAGTAAAGGATTCATCTAGGCTTTCCTTACAAGAAAAAAATACATCAATTCACATCCTAGAGTCCTAATTCTATTCCAACTCGGATTAAGTCTGAATCTGGCCCAAACTCTGCCTTCCTTCTTGCGCGGGCCACCAGGCTTGCATATGATCTCCGATCAAGACGGCCCAAATATCAAACTCCTGCGCCTCGATGATACAAACAACTCTCATGTTGATCACTTTTTAAAATAAGGCCATCTTGAATACTTTTCGAGGTCATCTTTATCTTCCAGTCGGACTCGGTCTTGCGGTAGACTGGATTATTTGAGTCTCGTAGTGAATTTGTAGGCTATATACTATCTCTGATGACGATGACTCCAAAATCAAAGTTTACCGTCTTGATGATACGCACAACTTCTGTATTGAACACTTCTTCATCCGAGGTCATCTTGATAAACTTTCAGGCATATTTTCAATTTCACGCGGATTCGAGCTCATCCACTCGGATTAGAGTCATTCACTTGGATCGTCCGACTGGACTTTTCACTCGGATGTTTAGAGTCTTTCACTCGGAATACAATTTTCACTCGGATGACGATATTTTTGAAGGAAATATGCCCTAGAGGCAATAATAAAGTTATTATTTATTTCCTTACATATCATGATAAATGTTTATTATTCATGCTAGAATTGTATTAACCGGAAACATAATACATGTGTGGATACATAGACAAACAGAGTGTCACTAGTATGCCTCTACTTGACTAGCTTGTTAATCAGAGATGGTTAAGTTTCCTAACCATAGACAAAAGGAGTTGTCATTTGATTAACAAGGTCACATCATTAGTTGAATGATCTGATTGACATGACCCATTCCATTAGCATAGCACCCGATCGTTTAGTATGTTGCTATTGCTTTTATCCATGACTTATACATGTTCCTTTGACTATGAGATTATGCAACTCCCGTTTGCCGGAGGAACACTTTGGGTGCTACCAAATGTCACAACGTAACTGGGTGATTATAAAGGAGTACTACAGGTGTCACCAAAGGTAGATGTTGGGTTGGCGTATTTCGAGATTAGGATTTGTCACTCCAATTGTGGGAGAGGTATCTCTGGGCCCTCTCGGTAATGCACATCACTTAAGCCTTGCAAGCATTGCAACTAATGAGTTAGTTGCGGGATGATGTATTACGGAACGAGTAAAGAGACTTGCCGGTAACGAGATTGAATTAGGTATTGGATACCGACGATCGAATCTCGGGAAAGTAACATACCGATGGACAAAGGGAACAACGTATGTTGTTATGCGGTCTGACCGATAAAGATCTTCGTAGAATATGTAGGAGCCAATATGGGCATCCAGGTCCCGCTATTGGTTATTGACCGGAGACGTGTCTCGGTCATGTCTACATTGTTCTCGAACCGTAGGGTCCGCACGCTTAAGGTTACGATGACAGTTATTATGAGTTTATGCATTTTGATGTACCGAAGGAGTTCGGAGTCCCGGATGTGATCACGGACATGACAAGGAGTCTCGGAATGGTCGAGACATAAAGATTGATATATTGGACGGCTATGTTCGGACATCGGAATGGTTCCGAGAGGTTTCAGATATTACCGGAGTGCCGGAGGGGTTACCGGAACCCCCCGGGGGAAGTATGGGCCTTATTGGGCCGCGAGGGGAGAGAGAGGGCCGCGCCAGGAGGTGGCACGCGCCCCCCATGAGGAGTCCGAATTGGACAAGGAGGAGGGGGGGGGGGGGCGGCCCCCCTTTCCCTCTTCCTCTCCCTCTCCTTCCTTACCCCCTTCCCCCTCCTAGTTGGACTAGGAAAGGGGAGTCCTACTCCTACTAGGAGGAGGACTTCCCCCTCCCTTGGCGCGCCTCTCTAGGCCGGCCGGCCTCCCCCTTGCTCCTTTATATACGGGGGCAGGGGGGGCACCCCGGGACACACAAGTTGATCATTGAGATCATTCCTTAGCCGTGTGCGGTGCCCCCCTCCACCATATTCCACCTCGGTCATATTGTAGCGGTGCTTAGGCGAAGCCTTGCGACAGTAGAACATCAAGATCGTCACCACGCCGTCGTGCTGACAGAACTCTTCCCCGAAGCTTTGCTGGATCGGAGCCCGGGGAACGTCATCGAGCCGAACGTGTGCCAAGAACTCGGAGGTGCCGGAGTAACGGTCCTTGGATCGGTCGGATCATGAAGACGTACGACTACATCAACCGCGTTGATATAACGCTTCCGCTTTCGGTCTACGAGGGTACGTAGACAACACTCTCCCCTCTCGTTGCTATGCATCACCCTGATCTTGCGTGTGCGTAGGAATTTTTTTGAAATTACTACGTTCCCCAACAGTGGCATCCGAGCCTAGGTTTTTATGGTTTGATGTTATTTGCACGAGTAGAACACAAGTGAGTTGTGGACGATACAAGTCATACTGCCTACCAGCATGTCATACTTTGGTTCAGCGGTATTGTTGGATGAGACGACCCGGACCAACCTTACGCGTACGCTTACGCGAGACCGGTTCCCTCGACGTGCTTTGCACACAGATGGCTTGCGGGAGACTGTCTCACCAACTTTAGTTGAACCAAGTGTGGCTACGCCCGGTCCTTGATAAGGTTAAAACGGAGTCTATTTGACAAACTATCGTTGTGGTTTTGATGCGTAGGTAAGATGAGTTCTTGCTTAAAGCCCGTAGCAGCCACGTAAAACTTGCAACAAACAAAGTAGAGGACGTCTAACTTGTTTTTGCAGGGCATGTTGTGATGTGATATGGTCAAGGCATGATGCTATATTTTATTGTATGAGATGATCATGTTTTGTAACCGAGTTATCGGCAACCGGCAGGAGCCGTATGGCTGTCGCTTTATTGTATGCAATGCAATCGCCCTGTAATGCTTTACTTTATCACTAAGCGGTAGCGATAGTCGTAGAAGCATAAGATTGGCGAGACGACAACGATGCTACGATGGAGATCAAGGTGTCGCGCCGGTGACGATGGTGATCATGATGGTGCTGCAGAGATGGAGATCACGAAGCACAAGATGATGATGACCATATCATATCACTTATATTGATTTGCATGTGATGTTTATCTTTTATGCATCTTATCTTGCTTTGATTGACGGTAGCATTATAAGATGATCTCTCACTAAATTATCAAGAAGTGTTCTCCCCGAGTATGCACCGTTGCCAAAGTTCGTCGTGCCCAGACACCACGTGATGATCGGGTGTGATAAGCTCTACGTCCATCTACAACGGGTGCAAGCCAGTTTTGCACACGCGGAATACTCGGGTTATACTTGACGAGCCTAGCATATGCAGATATGTCCTCGGAACACGGAGACCGAAAGGTCGAGCGTGAATCATATAGTAGATATGATCAACATGATGATGTTCACCATTGAGAACTAATCCATTTCACGTGATGATCGGTTATGGTTTAGTTTGATTTGGATCACGTGATCACTTAGAAGATTAGAGGGATGTCTATCTAAGTGGGAGTTCTTAAGTAATATGATTAATTGAACTTAAATTTATCATGAACTTAGTCCCTGATAGTATCTTGCTTGTTTGTGTTAATTGTGGATAGATGGCTCGTGCTGTTGTTCTGTTGAATTTTAATGCGTTCCTTGAGAAAGCAAAGTTGAAAGATGATGGTAGCAATTACACGGACTGGGTCCGTAACTTGAGGATTATCCTCATTGCTGCACAGAAGAATTACGTCCTGGATGCACCGCTAGGTGCCAGGCCTGCTGCTGGAGCAACACCAGATGTTATGAACGTCTGGCAGAGCAAAGCTGATGACTACTCGATAGTTCAGTGTGCCATGCTTTACGGCTTAGAACCGGGACTTCAACGACGGTTTGAGAACCATGGAGCATATGAGATGTTCCAGGAGTTGAAGTTGATATTCAAACAGTGCCCGGATTGAGAGATATGAGGTCTCCAATAAGTTCTATAGCTGCAAGATGGAAGAGAATGGGTCTGTCAGTGAGCACATACTCAGAATGTCTGGGTATTACAATCACTTGAGTCAACTGGGAGTTAATCTTCCGGATGATTGTGTCATTGACAGAATACTTCAATCACTGCCAACAAGCTACATAGGCTTCGTGATGAACTATAATATGCAAGGGATAGATAAGACTATGCCCGAGCTCTTCGCAATGCTAAAGGCTGCGGAGGTAGAAATCAAGAAGGAGCATCAAGTGTTGATGGTCAATAAGACCACCAGTTTCAAGAAGAAGGGCAAAGGGAAGAAGAAGGGGAACTTCAAGAAGAACAGCAAACAAGTTGCTGCTCAAGCGAAGAAACCCAAGTCTGGACCTAAGCCTGAAACTGAGTGCTTCTACTGCAAGCAGACTGGTCACTCGAAGCGGAACTGCCCCAAGTATCTGGCGGACAAGAAGGATGGCAAGGTGAACAAAGGTATATGTGATATACATGTTATTGATGTGTACCTTACTAGAGCTCGCAGTAGCACCTGGGTATTTGATACTGGTTCTGTTGCTAATATTTGCAACTCGAAACAGGGACTACGGATTAAGCGAACACTAGCAAAGGACGAGGTGACGATGCGCGTGGGAAATGGTTCCAAAGTCGATGTGATCGCGGTCGGCACGCTACCTCTACATCTACCTTCGGGATTAGTATTAGACCTAAATAATTGTTATTTGGTGCCAGCGTTGAGCATGAACATTATATCTGGATCTTGTTTGATGCGAGACGGTTATTCATTTAAATGAGAGAATAATGGTTGTTCTATTTATATGAATAATATCTTTTATGGTCATGCACCCTTGAAGAGTGGTCTATTTTTGATGAATCTCGATAGTAGTGATACACATATTCATAATGTTGAAGCCAAAAGATGCAGAGTTAATAATGATAGTGCAACTTATTTGTGGCACTGCCGTTTAGGTCATATCGGTGTAAAGCGCATGAAGAAACTCCATACTGATGGACTTTTGGAACCACTTGATTATGAATCACTTGGTACTTGCGAACCGTGCCTCATGGGCAAGATGACTAAAACACTGTTCTCCGGTATTATGGAGAGAGCAACAGAGTTATTGGAAATCATACATACAGATGTATGTGGTCCGATGAATATTGAAGCTCGTGGCGGATATCGTTATTTTCTCACCTTCACAGATGATTTAAGCAGATATGGGTATATCCACTTAATGAAATACAAGTCTGAAACATTTGAAAAGTTCAAAGAATTTCAGAGTGAAGTTGAAAATCATCGTAACAAGAAAATAAAGTTTCTACGATCTGATCGTGGAGGAGAATATTTGAGTTACGAGTTTGGTCTACATTTGTAACAATGCGGAATAGTTTCGCAACTCACGCCACCCGGAACACCACAGCGCAATGGTGTGTCCGAACGTCGTAATCGCACTTTACTAGATATGGTGTGATCTATGATGTCTATTACAGATTTACCGCTATCGTTTTGGGGTTATGATCTAGAGACGGCCGCATTCACGTTAAATAGGACACCGTCAAAATCCGTTGAGACGACGCCTTATGAGCTATGGTTTGGCAAGAAACCAAAGTTGTCGTTTCTTAAAGTTTGGGGCTGCGATGCTTATGTGAAAAAGCTTCAACCTGATAAGCTCGAACCCAAATCGGGGAAATGTGTCTTCATAGGATACCCAAAGGAAACAGTTGGGTACACCTTCTATCACAGATCCGAAGGCAAGACATTTGTTGCTAAAAATGGATCCTTTCTAGAGAAGGAGTTTCTCTCGAAAGAAGTGAGTGGGAGGAAAATAGAACTTGATGAGGTAACTGTACCTGCTCCCTTATTGGAAAGTAGTACATCACAGGAACCGGTTTCTGTGACATCTACACCAATCAGAGAAGAAGTTAGTGATGATGATCATGAAACTTCAGATCAAGTAACTACTGAACCTCGTAGATCAACCAGAGTGAGATCCGCACCAGAGTGGTACGGCAGTCCTATTCTAGAAATCATGCTACTAGATCATGACGAACCTACGAACTATGAAGAAGCGATGGTGAGCCCAGATTCCGCAAAATGGCTGGAAGCCATGAAATCTGAGATGGGATCCATGTATGAAAACAAAGTATGGACTTTGGTTGACTTGCCCGAGGGTCGGCAAGCAATAGAGAACAAGTGGATCTTTAAGAAGAAGACTGACGCCGACTGTAATGTTACTGTCTACAAAGCTCGACTTGTCGCAAAGGGTTTTCGACAAGTTCAAGGGATTGACTACGATGAGACCTTCTCACCCGTAGCGATGCTTAAGTCTGTCCGAATCATGTTAGCAATTGCCGCATTTTATGATTATGAAATTTGGCAAATGGATGTAAAGACTGCATTCCTGAATGGATTTCTGGAAGAAGAGTTGTATATGATGCAACCAGAAGGTTTTATCGATCCAAAGGGAGCTAACAAAGTATGCAAGCTCCAGCGATCCATCTATGGACTGGTGCAAGCATCTCGGAGTTGGAATAAACGTTTTGATAGTGTGATCAAAGCATTTGGGTTTGTACAAACTTTTGGAGAAGCCTGTATTTACAAGAAAGTGAGTGGGAGCTCTGTAGCATTTCTGATAATATATGTAGATGACATATTACTGATTGGAAATGATATAGAATTTCTGGATAGCATAAAAGGATATTTGAATAACAGTTTTTCAATGAAAGACCTCGGTGAAGCTGCTTACATATTGGGCATTAAGATCTATAGAGATAGATCAAGACGCTTAATTGGACTTTCACAAAGCACATACCTTGACAAGATTTTGAAGAAGTTCAAAATGGATCAAGCAAAGAAAGGGTTCTTGCCTGTATTGCAAGGTGTGAAGTTGAGTAAGACTCAATGCCCGACCACTGCAGAAGATAGAGAGAAGATGAAAGATGTTCCCTATGCTTCAGCCATAGGCTCTATCATGTATGCAATGCTGTGTACCAGACCTGATGTGTGCCTTGCTATAAGTTTAGCAGGGAGGTACCAAAGTAATCCAGGAGTGGATCACTGGACAACGGTCAAGAATATCCTAAAGTACCTGAAAAGGACTAAGGAAATGTTTCTCGTGTATGGAGGTGATAAAGAGCTCATCGTAAAGGGTTACGTTGATGCAAGCTTTGACACTGATCCAGACGATTCGAAATCGCAAACCGGATACGTATTTACATTAAACGGTGGAGCTATCAGTTGGTGCAGTTCTAAACAAAGCGTCGTGGCGGGATCTACATGTGAAGCGGAGTACATAGCTGCTTCGGAAGCAGCAAATGAAGGAGTCTGGATGAAGGAGTTCATATCCGATCTAGGTGTCATACCTAGTGCATCGGGTCCAATGAAAATCTTTTGTGACAATACTGGAGCAATTGCCTTGGCGAAGGAATCCAGATTTCACAAGAGAACAAAGCACATCAAGAGAAGCTTCAATTCCATCCGGGACTTGGTCCAGGTGGGAGACATAGAGATTTGCAAGATACATACGGATCTGAATGTGGCAGACCCGTTGACTAAGCCTCTTCCACGGGCAAAACATGATCAGCACCAAGACTCCATGGGTGTTAGAATCATTACTGAATAATCTAGATTATTGACTCTAGTGCAAGTGGGAGACTGAAGGAAATATGCCCTAGAGGCAATAATAAAGTTATTATTTATTTCCTTACATATCATGATAAATGTTTATTATTCATGCTAGAATTGTATTAACCAGAAACATAATACATGTGTGGATACATAGACAAACAGAGTGTCACTAGTATGCCTCTACTTGACTAGCTTGTTAATCAGAGATGGTTAAGTTTCCTAACCATAGACAAAAGGAGTTGTCATTTGATTAACAAGGTCACATCATTAGTTGAATGATCTGATTGACATGACCCATTCCATTAGCATAGCACCCGATCGTTTAGTATGTTGCTATTGCTTTTATCCATGACTTATACATGTTCCTTTGACTATGAGATTATGCAACTCCCGTTTGCCGGAGGAACACTTTGGGTGCTACCAAACGTCACAACGTAACTGGGTGATTATAAAGGAGTACTACAGGTGTCACCAAAGGTAGATGTTGGGTTGGCGTATTTCGAGATTAGGATTTGTCACTCCAATTGTGGGAGAGGTATCTCTGGGCCCTCTCGGTAATGCACATCACTTAAGCCTTGCAAGCATTGCAACTAATGAGTTAGCTGCGGGATGATGTATTACGGAACGAGTAAAGAGACTTGCCGGTAACGAGATTGAATTAGGTATTGGATACCGACGATCGAATCTCGGGCAAGTAACATACCGATGGACAAAGGGAACAACGTATGTTGTTATGCGGTCTGACTGATAAAGATCTTCGTAGAATATGTAGGAGCCAATATGGGCATCCAGGTCCCGCTATTGGTTATTGACCGGAGACGTGTCTCGGTCATGTCTACATTGTTCTCGAACCGTAGGGTCCGCACGCTTAAGGTTACGATGACAGTTATTATGAGTTTATGCATTTTGATGTACCGAAGGAGTTCGGAGTCCCGGATGTGATCACGGACATGACGAGGAGTCTCGGAATGGTCGAGACATAAAGATTGATATATTGGACGGCTATGTTCGGACATCGGAATGGTTCCGAGAGGTTTCGGATATTACCGGAGTGCCGGAGGGGTTACCGGAACCCTCCGGGGGAAGTATGGGCCTTATTGGGCCGCGAGGGGAGAGAGAGGGCCGCGCCAGGAGGTGGCGCGCGCCCCCCCCATGAGGAGTCCGAATTGGACAAGGAGGGGGGGCGCGGCCCCCCTTTCCCTCTCCCTCTCCTTCCTTCCCCCCTTCCCCCTCCTAGTTGGACTAGGAAAGGGGAGTCCTACTCCTACTAGGAGGAGGACTCCCCCCTCCCTTGGCGCGCCTCTCTAGGCCGGCCGGCCTCCCCCTTGCTCCTTTATATACGGGGGCAGGGGGGCACCCCAGGACACACAAGTTGATCATTGAGATCGTTCCTTAGCCGTGTGCGGTGCCCCCCTCCACCATATTCCACCTCGGTCATATTGTAGCGGTGCTTAGGCGAAGCCTTGCGACAGTAGAACATCAAGATCGTCACCACGCCGTCGTGCTGACAGAACTCTTCCCCGAAGCTTTGCTGGATCGGAGCCCGGGGAACGTCATCGAGCCGAACGTGTGCCAAGAACTCAGAGGTGCCGGAGTAATGGTACTTGGATCGGTCGGATCGTGAAGACGTACGACTACATCAACCGCGTTGATATAACGCTTCCGCTTTCGGTCTACGAGGGTACGTAGACAACACTCTCCCCTCTCGTTGCTATGCATCACCATGATCTTGCGTGTGCGTAGGAATTTTTTTGAAATTACTACGTTCCCCAATAATTTTCATCCGAAAGGCATTATCTTATTCGATCGGCAAGTTTTCGTCCCGATGGTAATCTTTTCACTCGGAATATTTTCACCTGGAGGACAATTTCACTCGGATGACCATATTTCCACTCGGATGACTATATTTCTACTTGGATAATAATAAGTTCATCCGGTCAGCAAACTTTCACTCGACCGGTAAATTTGCACTCGACCGTAAACTTTCACTCGGACGGTAAACGTTTCACTTGGATTTTCCGACTGAAAACATAGCCTGATCTTGATTTGTCTCTCCAGGTCTCATACGACCTCGGATTGAGACGAATTATATATGAAAATCGATCGGCTCGACGAGACAAAACTTTTCCGTGTTGAAGTTTTTTTTAATTCAAGGCCATCTTGAAGGCCGAATTGCTCACGCATTGCATCAGACACTCATCAACATGTGTCTGGTGTCAAGCGTAATATTTTGGTCTCTGGCCTGTCCAGACCGTATTGACTATAATTTTTGCATATGAACTCAGATTGAGATGATTTATATATGAAAATTGATTGTCTCGACGAGACGAAGACAATTCCTTTAGAGCACTCCTTCATCTGAGGTCATATTGAGGATATAATCGGCCGAAAAACACTCAGAACATTAAATTTTGTCACTCGGAGTACAGCTTCGGTCACTGAGATGAGGTCGAATGGCGATAGCCTAAACATCAAAGTTGTTCCACTCGATGATATGAAACTTTCTCATGCTGAAAACCCTTTCACTTTGTATCTTGCCAAAATCAGGTGTCAACATCCACCACAAGGATGCCGCCGCCACACCATCCTTGGTTGAATAGCTTGGTTTCCAAATCCATCGCCAACCATAGGACCAATTGCCTCGTTGGGGAAATATTTATTAAGCGTCCCCAACGCTGCCGCCGAAGTCAAGACGATGAACGACCAAAAACCCTAAGGTACTAGGGCCTAAGACTAAAGCTACACGATCCACACGCATGGATCCGACGACCCCCCCCCCCCCCCCCCCGCCGTCCGGCCCAACCCCAACCACCGCCGACTGAAGTCATCTACAGAGGGGAGCCGTCGGTGGATGGTTAGCATGATGACTGTGTTTTTTACAAGGTAATGATTTATATATTTTTGTGCATTGCGGTATTATGTTGAGCTAGATATTTGAGTATTAAAAAAATGTCATCAACTCATGCAAATACAGTGAAGCAAGTTTTATATTGGTATCTATTGATGTTCAGTACCCCGACAATCAAGCTAACTTTATCTGGCAAACTGAGTGGCTAATAATAAATTGCCAATAAGTGATAGTAATCTGCAAACTTACCGGCATGAGATCTAATTTTTGCAGATAACGTCATGAGGAAGCCAATGAAAAAAAATGAACCATCAATTGGAATAACTATCTGGAAGATAAAACTTTTTTAGTTATGAGGATTTTGACAAAATCTCGCTGATGCCATTCTTTCCGTGCACGAGAGCGATGTGGGTTGACGGCCACACAGGAAGACTGACATGCGACACCGTCCTTGAATATTATGGGATTGAACCATGTCAAAATTGTGGGTTGGGTTCCTCTACAATTGTGATGTTACTGTATACATGTTGTTGCTTTCAAAATCCATCCAAAGCCTATCTTTCCTCCCATTTAACTATGTTATTATCAATGGCGAACAACACGTGCTCCTCGCGCCGGCCAGCTAACCGCAACGGCGCAGTTGAACCGCAAACACACGGTGACGGTACCGTCAGAGGTCAGGCGCTTGCTATCGTCGTACATGAGCTACAGAACAAGGTGCCTCACCCTACTAACAATAGTAACCAGAACTGCAACAGTTTGTTTGATATAAAGGGATAAGTATATTTTTCGTCCTCGAACTCTGACGATAGTGTCGAAATCGTCCCTCAACTCTGAAACCACTAAAACTTAGTCCCTCAACTATTTATACCGGATATTTTTCGTCCCTCGCGACGTTTAAAGTGGCTTTTGTTCCACGTGGCATGGTTTTGACCGCCATGTCACTTAAGTGACTGAGTACACCCGATGGATATCTCTCCACGCATTCTATCGATCCCCTTCTGTCACGCACAAACCCTAAATGTAGCGGAGGCGGCGGCGGCAACTCGCTCATGGGTTGCGGCTGCGTCGGCGGCAGTCCACAGTGAGGTGGGACTTCGGCGGCGCGTGGCATGAGGCGCGGCGGTTGCTGGCTGGCTGGGCACGGGAGCGGCGGACGGGGCTTGCCTGGTCCCTCGGCATGCTCCCATCCGTGCCCCCGTCCTTTTTTTATCCAACGGTCACGTAATTCTCCTCCCGCCCGTCTCCTTCAGATGTACGTATTTTCTCCTCACTCAACGGCGAGTGGATGAAGGCAGTAGCGCCTATGGAGCCGCCGGCCCGATCTCGTCCCACCACCACCCCTCTCTCTCTCCCGGCTGGTCCTCCATTGCCGCTAAATCGTAACCTTGCGTCGGGAAGCCCTGCCACCCCCGCCCCCCGGAGGGATCACTGTCCGCTAACGCCCATCAACAACTGGTCCTTCTTACGCAATTCACATACCACTTTCCAGGATTAGCGCCAGTCCATGATATCCATCCAGCTGTCTCGTTGCCACAGTCACACTCAATCGCCGGCTGATAATCCAAGGACCCCTCACTGTATGGAATGGGGGAGGAGATCCGAGAGAGATCGACAGTGCAGAACAAGACACACACAGGAGCGTCTTGAACTGACCGAGGTTGCCATCTGCCTGCCCAGCCGAGGGATTCACCGGGACCCCCGCCTGAATCGCTGTCGCTGCCTAAATCGCCATTCCTGCTGCTCCCGAGCCCAGCCAGCCAGCAACCGCCGTGCCTAACAGACCACGCCGCCCCGCCGCCGAAGTCCCACCTCACCGCCGGCCGCAACCCATAAGCGAGTCACTGCCGCCTTCGCTAGGTTTAGGGTTCGTGCGTGACAGAAAGGGATCGAGAGAACGCGGGAGAGAGATAGCCGGGTGTGCACAGTCACTAAAGTGACATGGCGGTCAAAACCAGACCACGTGGTCGGTATTAGTCAAAACCGGACCCACGTCAGACCAAAACCACTTTAAGCGTCGTGAGGGACGAAAAGTACCCAGTTTAAATAGTTGAGGGACCGAATTTTAATGGTTTCAGAGTTGAGGGATGATTTCTATACTATTGCCAGAGTTCGAGGACGAAAAATATACTTATCCTTTGATATATAAATAATGAGACTAGCAATTTTGTAAGTCGTCGCTCTATCGAGACACAAATTCCTCGTCCACTAGTTAACCCACAAGTTTCCTCCATGCTCCAGCCAACATCATATTCATAGGGCATCAGGAGAGTACGATTCAACATCTTGTGCTCGGTCTGCAGGTCCTCTACGAGCTGGCGAGCTCCCAGCATTTAGAGTCTTAAGTAAACATGAGTTCACAATCTGCTTGTGCTAGGAACAATAGGATGTGATGTTTCAGGCAATATTAAGGTAAACAAGTAGGAAAAAGAAAAACTTTGATGTTGCATATTGCTAAAATTGTTGATATCTCTCACCTTCATGTGAATGATTAAATATATTTTTTCAAAAAAGGGCGCTTTATTACTTAAAAGATTTAAGCATTACACCCGGCCTCTGCATTACTAAGATGCACACAGCCTTCATTAAATAATTTGAAATCAACCGTTGAACAATTAATAATGCAGGAATCTACGGCGAAACTGAAGCACCAAAACGTTGGCCATTGTTGTGCGAGCGTGGATGCTATCAAGAAACACATACATTATTTCATTAGCGTAGGTACCTACGCATGCTCTTGATGCCGAGGATCTTCTCATACTCTTCGAGATCGGCATCGTCAATACCATCACCACTACCAATGTAGTAGCAATATTCAACATAGGAATCGTCGTTGTAACCGTAGGAAAGCCAATCACCTCCGCTGTTGAGGTCATAATAAATACAACGAATCATGTACTCATAGTGAACGATTCGGTCACTGGAGTACTCATGGTTATCCATATTGATCTGGGCAAGCTTCATTTTTAGGTTGTCATCCATGTCAACAAGGCTGCAATATCGCATGTTAAGGTACTCTAGGTCGTGGCACTTATTAAGGATGGTTGCTAGCTCCTCATTGTCGAGCTTAAGGCGGACAAGATGCAAGGAGCGTAGCTTGTGCATCCTTGCAACCATAGATGCTACCCCGGCACTAGTACGCCCTTCGTCCTAAAATGCAAGTCTGAAGTGCTTCAACTGTAGGCATGTTCCGGCGACTAGTTCAACCATGTCTTGTGTATCAAAATATGAAGGTAGTGAAATCTCAAGCTCCTCAAGCAGAGGTAACATCTTGATCGCCTTTGCAAATGCTTGTTTAGAGACAGAGCATGTGATGAGATGAAGGCTCTTCAGCGAGGGTGCACTGCAAGGTAGCATTAGATAGAGTATGACTTATGAAGTTATGAGTGATGAATGAGCATAGCATCTCATTCAAACAAAAATACTTTTGGTGAGGTCCAAAATTTAAAACCTTCTTCTGAACCAAATAAACAATGGGCACAATCGGAGCACAATAACAAATGGAACCAGGGAAACCCCTAAGAGCATGGTTAATAGTATAGCCAGCTGTTGGCTATATGGTCTTACTACATCATCTATAGCCAAGCTTATAGTCGACAAGTACAATAATTTTATGCAAATACGTACTACTTCTTTGATACATGGCCCACCTCCCTCTCTCACAAGATGACTAGGAGTACGTGCTACAGCTGGCTGTTAATTAGTAGTCCGCTTCCCTTCTCTCTCCTCCTCTCTCTTCTCCAACTCATCCATAATATAATATTCCCTTCGTCCGGAAATATTTGTCGGGGAAATGGATGTATCAAGACGTATTTTAGTTTTAAATACATCTATTTTTATCCGTTTCTCCGACAAGTATTTTAGGACGAAGGGAGTATTTAAAAGCTTACAGCCTGCCTACATCAACCTATTGTACTTGCTCTAAGATAAGGGTGGTTTGGGGGAAAGAACTAATTAAATCTCATACCTCTCGGCAAGGAGGGGGAGCGTGCGGTTGCTGACACCCTCGCTCAGGAAGGCCTCTGTCTGTCCCGCGCCGAGACGCAGGGCCTTGCGCACCATGTTCTCAATGCTGATCTTGGGGCGGAACGGCGGGACGTACCAGAGGCCGCCGCGCAGGTCGATCCGGCGCCACAGCTCCGGCTCCTCCCGGGCGGCGTGGCGCCAGGAGCGGCACACGCCCGCCACGCCGCCGACCAGGAGCTTGGCCTGGTCCGGTGGAGGATGCATGAGATGAGGTCCGGGTGCAGCTCCGCCCAGTCCCTTTCCGGCGGCGGCGGTGGCGGTGCCCTTCTCTTCTTGGAATATCGGATTCGCTGTGACGCCTCGCCAGCGGCGGCATCGCGATCGCCATCGCGAACGCGAAGGGTGCCGTTAACGACTAATGAGCTGGCCTCGCACCGGCTTCGATCGATCGTTTATAGTGTGGGCCGATGCGAAAATGCTCTTTAGAGCTCGGGCTCCATGGAGCCTGAGTTTGACTTGATCAAAATTCAAAATTTCACGTTTCAATTTTTTTGAAAACAAATACACACATACTTAGAGACATAAAGCATATGTGTGTAAATTTTCAGGACGAAACACCTTAAAATGAGTGCTACACACAAAAAAACAAATCTGAGGCTTTTTAGTAGATGCACTATTCATTCTCAAAATCCATGAATTTATCTTTTTTGCATAGATCACATTTTAGGGTATTTCATCGTCAAATTTTACATACGTACAAATAACATCCTTGTTTACTTGTATAATGTTTTTCAGATTTTTTTTGAAATTGAAAAGTGTGAATTTTGAATTTTTCAAAAAATCCGGCCTCCATGGAGGCGGAGCTCCAAAACGCCCTACTCGGGTGGATGTCCGTTTATTTTAGTCCGTAGGCAGGTCATGAATCATTTTTTATCATATTTGATAAAATGTTCGGGATTTCAACAACTGGTCATGAATAAATTTTTATCAAAATTTCAAAAGAATGTTCGGAATAAATAAAATATTAATGAGTTGGAAAAAAGTTCAAAATTTAAACAAAATCCAAATACAAAAAATGTTTGTGAATACAATTTTTCTGCCAAGTACAAATAAATTTCGCCAATACAAAAATTGTTCATGCATACAAAAACAGTTCACAAATTCAAAAGGTGTTCATGATTTCAAGAAATGTTGCTGAAATCATAAAATGTTCGTGAATAAATTAAAATTTGGGATCCATTTTTTTGTGAATTCAAAAAGTGTTCATAAATTCATAGAAAATTTTCATAATAAATTTAAAAAGTGTTTTTGAAATACAAAAGATATTCACAAATTTTAGAAAATCTGATGTGATTTTTTTCATGAATTAAAAATTTGTTCCCGTATTTGAGAAAAAGTTCATGAACATAAACGTAAAAGCCGGATTGGGCCAACCCATACAAGGAACGAGCGTGTGTTAGGTCGCTATTCAGTGACCTATGTGCGAAATAGGTATCCCTTCCCATGTGGTCGCTCGATCTTCGCCCTTATTGCCACCTGATGTACGTGAACAGTGAAACAAGAGGCCTGGCAGATCTCATTTTGCTGCATTGGCATAGCCTCCCCACCCCCATGTCCAGTCATCACCCCGCTCGTAGTATCGGTGTAGCCCTTCGACTAGTAGTAATGCCGGCCACACAAGTTGTCGTCATCGTCACAACATTCGGTGGACACCGTCACATCACCTTTGGTAGTCGATGACGCAACACTTGCTTGCACGTCGTCTCGACGTTCTCGACTGTGTGGCAACATCACCGTCGTCTACTCCCATATTGCCGACAGATTATGGGAGCATCTTTGGTCGACTCATAGGACCGAAGCATGTTTCACGTTCCCAATATGTAATAATACAAATTTTTATTTGAAAAAGGGTATTTTTTTATTAACTCGTCATGAAATCAAAGGGATACAAAACATAATTGGCACACACTTGACCTCTGTATGGTTAGGACGCACACAACCAACACCAATGCACACAGAGTGGATCACGTAGGTAAAATAGCAAAGTAATAGAAGTCTTATGCTATGCATAGGCGGACGAAAATCAAAAACAAAAGAAGAAAAAAAGAGCAACATTCAATTTCGTCGAGCTCTTGTAGCCACCAAAAAATTATGTAAGAGCATATGGTCCAGGAGTGATATTCACGAGAGCTAAAAACCATACGCACACCAAGCAATATAGCCAGTTACAAAGCCACTGACTATAGAGGAGACAAGTCGCCACCATCGAAATCCCACCTTGGAGATAATCCGGCAATCCCATGCTTCCATTGCCAGTGTCTGTCGGTGGTAAACCTCAGATAATACACCACGAGATGTCACTGTCGCGCTGAGGCTGTGATTATCACCGACAAATTGCATCAATGTGGTTTTCGTTGCCGATGCGGCCAATGCCATGGAGGTTGTGGTGTTTTGTTCCCGCTGACCCACAACTTTTGAGGTTGTGATCCGCTGGTCATGCGAATACCGATGGGTAGATTGTGTCGTTGGATTCATTCAAGTAGGACTCAGTTGCTTTATGCCCGTGCTCCATCATGATTCGCTTGAAATTGACCAAGAGAAAAAAGACACTAGAAGTTGTTGAACATGAATGACAAAGCTTTTGTGTCTTGAAGCAACGAAAAGAGAGTTTTCAGGCGATGAGAGGACAACATGTTTTATCTCTAGTTGGAAGTGGAAGGCATAGATTCCAAGAACTACATGAGCTCCATACCATCAAGAGGTAGTTAATCCTGTGTCAAGTATCACATTATGCTTGTAAAGTACTCCCTCCGTCCCCTAATGTAAGACGCTTGTAGTGTTAAAAAGCTTCTTACATTATGGGGCGGAGGGAGTAGATGCTAAACGCGAGAGTTCTGTACGGTCTATTGACCTGTCCAAAGTTTGTTTCAATGAATACAAAATTTCAGTTGTTTCTGTCGACATCATAATATGTACACCTAGACACAAACACAAACTATCAATACCTCTACCCCCACCCCCACCCCCACCCCCAAAAAAAAGAAAACGTCTTCATGCTGTTCGTTTGCTCATACATGAGCTCTCTGTAGAAGACATGCTTGGGAGAATCTTCCCGTCACCGGTGACAAAGGCAACAACAACGCCGTTCTTGAATTTTTTTGTTGGTTCCCAATGGGCGGTGATTACCCTGCACACAATCCAAGCATAAAAGATGGAAATCAATTATAGAAATAGATTATGAACAAACAAAATGGAAGAGTATGCTTTCTTAGCACAAGATGCATGGGGATGATGATCAAAAGCTATATTAAAAAACTTGTCAAATACTCCTTCCGTTTTTGTTTTCTCTACATATTAACTTTGTCTCAAGTAAAACTTTATAAACTTTGACCAAATATATACAATTTTTAACATCCATATTATCAATTCAATACCATCAGAATCACCATTAAATATATTTTCACATCATTACATTTGTTACTGTGAAGGTTTATATTATTTTCTACATATTTGATCAAACTTTAGAAAGTTTGACTTAGGTAAAACCTATATGAGTAGTAAATAAAAACAGATGGAGTAGTATGTAATAATCTAAAAAACATGAACTTTATTTTGAGAAAAAAACATGAACTAAGAAATCATTACAAAGTAGAAAAATAAAAATAAAAATATAATTTTTGTGGATGAAAATTTGAATAAAGAATTTTTTTCGAAATATGAGACACACTTGGGCCAATCCTTTAAATGCTTCTAATGTTTCTCTTTTTTATGAGAAATGGAAAAGGTATGTTTCTTTAAGAACTAGGTCAAATGCATGCTGATATTTTCATTTCCCAACTTGGAATATATATGATAGTTTAGGTCTTTTTTTTGTCAAAAATCCTCTCCGCTTTCGCTATTTTGGTCCAACATGGCGATTAGTTTTGCTCTATATTCAACTAGGCCCCATGACTCTTATTTTTAGCTTGTGCTCATGGAGTAAAAAAAAACTTGCTATTCGGGGTGCAGAAGGAAACAAAATGCAATTGTAAAGATTCAATGTTCCCATAAACAATTTCCCCTTTCTACCTCCATTGCGACCATATAATTTTAAAGATTTAATTTAAGGGCATAGAAATATATTCATTGAACAGCAAAATCCACATGTTTTTCCTAGCACAAGCGGATGGCAGATGTTTTGTTATTCAGTTTCGTTGTTAGAAGATTGAGATTGAGCCATGACAAGACTGTACAACTTATTGAATTAAGTAACTACAAACATAAAAGTTAGCTCTAATGTCATGTGAGATTTGGAGTTTTAAGTAACATAAGATCACAATCTGCTTGCGCTAGGAACATCAAGATGTGGATTTATACTAGGTGAAGTTCACAAATGTTTCGGTCTATCATAAGGTAAAAATAGTACTCCTACAAACATAAATAAATAACACTTATATTTAGCATGTCCAGTTGACAACAACTAAACTTGTTTATAGCAAACTGTAATAAAAGATACTCCCTCTGTCCCAAAATAAGTGTGTTTTATACTAAATCAAAGACACTTATTTTGGGATGGAGGGAGTAGTTGAGATCTCAGTTCTGTGAATTACAATACATTCGGATGATTAGCCATTGGATAAATAATAATGTAGAAATCTCACTGCAAAATCAAATCAACAAAACACCGGCCATTGCCGTGCGGCTGTGCATGCGTTTGAGAAAGGCACAGTTTTTCATCGGAAACATTATTTACATATACAATATTTCATTAGCTTAGGTACCTACGCATGCTCTTGATGTCAAGGATCTTCTCATAATCTTCGAGATCGTCATCATCACCAGTATCATAATCATCAACATCATATCTAAGGGAGTCCATATAATAATCAAAGTAAACCTCGGCTAATTCTGGATCAGACCGCCAACAAGGACGATTTCCACAGGCAGGGGAATAGGGATGGTAGTAAGTACAACCAGCCAAGTACCCATAGTCCTCATAATGGTCGCTCTTGTACTCACGATCATCCATGTTGATCCGAGCAAGCTTCACTTGTAGCCTGTCATCAATGGCAATAGGTTTGCACTCTCGCATGTTAAGGTACTCTAGGTCGTGGCAGTTGTCAAGAATGGCTACCAGTCCTTCACTGTGGAAGGTATGGCCGACAAGATGCAAGGAACGTAGCTTGTGCATACTTGCAGCCGCAAATGCTACCGCATTACCATTTGCGAAGTACATTCCCGCGACATGTCTGAAGTGCTTTAGCAAGGGGCATGCTCTAGCAACAAGTTCAAACACCCTCATACTATCTATCCTTGAGCAGTGGGAAATCTCGAGCTCCTCAAGCAGGGGTAACATCTTGATCGCCTTTTCAAATCCTTGATCGGAGACAGATGAGCTAATGAGATGAAGGCTCTTTAGCAAGGGTGCCCTGCAAGGTAACATGAGATACGGTAATGATTCGAATAATTAAGTATGCAATTTCTGGTTCAAAAAAATTTAAGTAGACCACTAATTCAAAATTGACGGATCGATCTTTCCTAGTTCAAATAAATTTGTAACATTTCTCAGAAAATGGTGATAACCGAAGGGAGCAAGAAACAAGAACCCTGCTTGTGGTACGGTTTGTGGAAAACCTAAGAACAGGACACAGTTTGCAAATGATTTATAGTACTAGGGTTTAGGGTTTAGGATAGATCAAAATCGTACCGCTCGGCGAGGATGAGGAGGATGTCGTCCTCGATGCGCTCGCACAGGAAGGCCTCGCACTGGCCCGCGCCGAGCCGCAGGGCCTTCCGCACCATGGTCTCCAGGCTCCACTCGCGGCGAAACGGCGGGACGAACCACAGGCCGCCGCGCAGGTCGATGCGGCGCCACAGCTCCGGCTCCTCCTGGGCGGCGCGGCGCCATGAACGGCACACGCCCGCCACGCCGCTGATCAGCAGCTCGGCCTGGTCCAGCCTGTGGAGGATGCATGAGATCAGGTCCTGGTGCAGCTCCGCCCAGTCCCTCTCCGGCGGCGCCCTTTTCTTGGAATACCGGCTTCGCTGTGATGCCCTCGCCAGCGGCGCCATCGCGATCGCGATCGCGCAGGGCGCAGTTAACGACGACTGAGCTGGCCTCGCACAGTCGCACTGGCTTCGATCGATCATTTTATAGTGCGCGCGCGCGGTAGGTCGGTTGCTCGTTAGCGTGACCCCGTCACGGCCCGTTTGTGATGGTAAGGGCCCACATGTTGAGCTCTTGACCGGGCTTTTCCGAGAGAGCAATTCTAAAAAAAAACTAGTTATTTGCTCAAAATAAACCTGGTTAGTATGTTCTTGTGATCCTGATGCAATTCCAATGAACATAGTTATAGATCAATAAAGGTCGTGGCCGTTTTGTTCTAAGAAACAAATGGAAAAAATACCCTTGCGAGAGACCTCCGGGGGTCATATTATTTTTCTTTTATGAAAAGGAGGATTACCCCCGTCCTTCACATCAACTAGGGGTTGGGGCGCGCCCGTGGCGCGCCTCTTGAGGCAGTCTTGTGCGCTTTGATCTTATTTAAGCACATTAGGATGGCTATTTGGGTCTTGATCTCAGCTTGGTTATGCAACCAGTGAGACATGCACATCAACATTAGCACATGTTAGTACGAGAAGATTAATCCAAAGATACAAATAGTCTTACTAACACATTCGAAATTACTCATACTGTATCATAATGTGAGGACTATATAAACATCAATCAATAATATGACAAACATTTTAAATTGGCTTGTAGAACAGAGTTACAAACGATTCTTTGATGTATGATCCCTTTTAGTTCTAACTCACCAATTGTTGTCCAAACAAAATGTTTCTTGGGAATACATAAAAACACAATATTCACTAACATGGAATTTGACTGAAATCCTCCAAATATATGCATTAGAAAACAAAAGTAGAAGCAATGACACAAAATAGAGATAAAGGACTAAGAGACCGCCTAACTGCAGCACCTTCCTGTAGAACAAATGCCGCCATGCCTCATTGGTGTCATGATCGACACATCTTGACAGTGTAGTGCCGCCATCAGTGGCTCAACACCACGCCTCCCCACCATGGTCATCTACTCACCACCACTGCTGTCCGGTCGAGCGGGATATGTTAAAGCCCTATAATAATTAAAAATGAGTGAGTATATTCAGTAAGATTTTTATATAACAAGTTTAGTAGTTCACTGGTTGGCCACATTGTGAATGTAAAATGTTGGTCAGAACTCTTCTAGTCAGGTGTGTCGCTAATTTGTATTATTGTTTTTGATCAATAATACATTATGACAACCAACTTTGAGCTTGCAAGGAAAGGAAAGTAATATATGCTAGGTAGCTAGTCATCTTGCCAATTCAGCAACACACTAGCGATGGAGTGATCCCTAAATTCAAAGTTACAATTTTATATTGTCGAAGAGACTTTTGCTTCAAGAGGGATGTTCTAAGTTACAGCAGTAGTATCAGGAAGCAGATGACATATTGGATCTAGGGATTTATATGTGCATCAATTTAGCAATTGGTGCGAAGCGGCAGACTCAAGAGTCATGGAACAAAGGCATGCGATTACATCTAGCAAAAGAAACGACATCTATAGAGGAGAATGTAGAATTTGTAATCAAGGTATATATTCGCCTAAGCTGAAAGCACAAAAGCAATTACATTCTTTCCGGGAGTAAATCATATCTAAACAGATCTGATCTACAGGTTCTTGAAGAAATAATGGAACTGATAAAGAACAATATACTATAGAAAATAATCAAGATGAGCGAGAAAAAACATGGTGCGGAGTTGAGTAATTTAGCCATGGAAACTAATTTCCAATGACAAACTGAATTGTGTTCCCCCATTTCTTCATGTTTCCTATAGTTTTACCTATTTTTGATTGCCTCATTATTAATTATCGAGGGAATGAGACTATGATGAACAACGAAGCACTAAAGCTTAATGCCAAAGGCCTTTGACAAAGCAGATTAAAGGTATACATCCAACAGCCATATATAAAGGTACAAAATATGAGTTCAAAGAGATTCTTTGATGAAAAACCTTACTGAAGTGACCAGAAACTGAACCTTAGAACAGATTAGGCATGTGCGCCCGTGTGTTTCGATAGCATCTCACAGTAAACGAAATCCTGGAAGACAAATCTGAGCACCAAAATCAAGGAATTAATCCAGAAAAATATCTATTTTGTACCTTTGTTTCAATAGGAACATCCACTTTGACGTGGTCATGGACCAAATAGAATGGCATGATGAGCGGCTTGACGCACTTAATGGAGCACGGATGCAGAAGTTTTATCAGTAAGTTAAACCTGGATGAGCATAGCAGCATGCTGAAGTAGCGAGCTCATTGAGAGGGTGACAGTGGCTTAACATGATTAGGTCTACATGTTTTTTGTCATTGGCAAAGCACACACATTTAGCTAGTTTAACTAAATGATTAATATCATGCCTTTAAAATGATCATTAAAATTTCAGTGTTCCCTCAAAATAAAACATTTCAGTGCAGAATTTGTCGAAGTTTGTCGATCTTCGATACAAATCAGGGACCCTGCTCCAAGTACTAAAATTGATAAGTTATAGTAGGACGTTTACAAATTGATAAATGATTACAATAATATCATTTGAATTTTGAGAAATTAACCTGTTTATCAAGCTCCTCCATGACATCTTCAAAGAGTTCTTTTGACATCGAGCCAGGCATGTTCGAAGCAACTGCCAGGTAAGCACGTGAATTTTACCTGTAAATTGGTAAGTTTAAGGAATCATAATTACCATCACTACAGCAAGAAACAAACACACATATAGCGAGGTGAATTACCAGAAAAACATACCCTTTGTAGGGAAACAGTCACATATAGATGCCTAAGCCTGCAGACCAACAAAAACATTAACCCATCAATTTCATCACAAACATTAACTCAACAGCACCAAATTCATGGACAAAGGAAGAAGGAAAAAGATTGTGAACTTGTTGCAATTTGGTATCAGGTTCCTTCAATCTTCTCGCCGATCGGCCCAATCAGCGACCATCGCCGACAAGCAAATTAGCAGTTGAACTGAGAAATAAGAGAAAAGCAAAGCTCATGGCAGCAAGAACATGTCAATCACATAATCGGAAAATTAGAAGTGATTATTATGACCTATGAGTAGAAAGCAGACAAATTTACCAAATTGATTCAAGCCAAGCCAACAAAGAAGCTAGACTCTGTGACTGAAACAATTTTCATGAAAGGAATCATATTCAGATTTGGCATTCCCCATAGCATGTCACTGACAGTGGCACAGACTTTGCTACGGATGAATTCAAGAGTTTCTATTGGTCCCAACGCACTCTGACTCACTTCCCCAACAATATCAAGCACAAGAAGGAAGAACTCACCCACATACACTTGCTTCCAACAATCCCTACAAATTGAAGGAACGCAGATGAGAGATGGAGATGCATAAATAGCAAGATCAGGAGGAGATGACTGCATGATAATCTTAGGAGCTTGGAGGAAGAAGGGCTAACGGACCAGATCTGGGACTCCCAGCGGCAGGTGCGGCGATAGAAGGTGAGGACGTCGTACTGCAAGGTCTTGAGCTGCAGCCCACGCCGACTCTTCCTCGTCGATGCTCGTTGCGCACACAACCCAGCCGCCGCCACGCCGACCGCAACAAATTGATCCATCATCTGTGCCGCTCCTCCTGCGCTGGTGGCCCTTTTTCTACCGCTTCCATGGGTTCGCCTCGCGTGATGGAGAGGAGCAGAGGATGGGAGAGGCGGAGCCGAGCCCCCATGGCATCCCATTCCTCCCCCTCTTCTGCCATGGCATACCTTGCCTCAAAGAGGAGAAGGTTTGGGAGCGGCATGTCTTGCCTTCTCTGATGTCCGACGACGGAAGAGCCGACATGGGATGACCGGATGGCGGCTGCGGCGGCGGAGGCAAAGCTATCGTTTGTCCTCGCCATCGCAGACCTCCCGTTTTTCATCTCCGGGACACCAAACGGGGGCGGGGACGGGGACGGATCCAACGCCGAGATAGAGAAGACCAGGAGGCGGAGGCGCGTCGCCGGCGCGGGCAGGCTAGCTCTATTGCAGTCGTGCGGTGGATTTGGAGGGCGGCGGCGGCGGAGCAACAGGGAGGGGAGGAGGGGCTGCGGGAGATGAAACGAGAGAAGTCGCGTGTGAGGGTTTTCTTTCGAAAGCGACCTGGCTATGTGGGCCAGCAACGAGCTGCCAAACACACAGCTTCGTCCAATCGCTGGATCGATTATTTTTCTTTTCATCACGCCCAATCGGTAGCTGATGACGTGGCTAGCGCAAGGGGGTGCCCTTTGCGCGACTGTTAAAGGGTTGTATTGATGCACACGGCCATTGGGGTCACTTTTGATTCTCTGAGAGCAAGCCAAGGGGTGCCTCTATCCGCCGCCACATATCGCGTGCTGCACTCCCACTAAATTTCATTTTTCTTTTCGTACGCGTTTTTTGGGTTTTAGATGGGTTTTTTTTCACCTTTTTGGTTTTCTCTAGGTTTTGGAGAAAAAAATAGTGAACTCTTTTGGAAAAAAAGTTGTGCTTCCATGAGAAGCAGAGATATTGATTTGCTTCTTGTGAATGCGTAGATTTGCTTCCGCGACGAAAAAAAATGCTTCCATAAGAAGCACAGATTTGCTTCTGCGAGAAGTATGGTTGTGCTTCTCCGGAGGAAAATATGCTACCACACGAATCCTAATTTTGATTTTGCCAAAAGCACAATTGCACTTCCCGAATAGGTAAAAAATGTGTGCTTCCACGAAAAGCACAAATTTGCTTCTCGTGGAGGCATAGATTTGCTTCCGTGGGAAGTACATCTCTGTGCTTCTCGAAAAGGTAAAAAAATTGAGATTTGTGCTTCTCGTGGAGGCACAGATTTACTTCCACGAGAAGTACAAAAAGGGGGAAAGGGTAAAAAAAAGAGCTTTTAGCTCCGAGTGTTTTCTTTTGCGTTTCCTCCTTCAAAAAGTATTTTGTTGAAACCTATTAACATGGGATCTTTTGAGGATCTCGGCGCAAGAAATTCAATGATGAAAATGGTTCAAGATTTGGACGTACGGTTCAAGAGAAAATGTTTTGAATAAATAGCTATGAGAAAAGGAAAAACTCCCAGGTTGTGACACCTGAGAAGGTGGGAGTGACCTTTTCAAGGGTAACCCTTAACTAGTGATTTTGCTTTTTTGACAAGTAATTCTCCTCCAGTTGTTCTCGGTTCCTTCTTTATGTAACTTCATATATATATATATATATATATATATATATATATATATATATATATATATATATATATATATATATATATATATATATATATATATATATATATATATATATATATAGACACACATAGGTACCACTTCAACCGCACCCGTATCCATCCCCTCTCGTTAGGGTTAGACATACTCTCGGCAACACCAAGCGGCGCCATTGAGCTCTCCCCTCCACTCCTCTCTTCTCCGTCGAGAATGGCTCAAGCAAACAAAGGGACGATCCCTGAGTCATTTCCCGGCTTTGCCACATGTGTTCGGTGAATGGCTTTTGGTTTTACGCCTTGCGGTCCAATCTCACCGGGCTAGGATTTCAAGATGGAGACAGGTGATCCAAGTCCGAGCACGAATTCTGGTGATATCAAGGCAGCGATGAAGGCACGGGGGACCTTAGAGGAGGATATTGATTACGTCATGGTGGAGGAAGAGGAAGCAATATCGGAGGAGGCAATCCGTTGCATGGCCATAGCAAGGGTGCACATGGTGAAGCCGTATGGCCAATATTGGTTTTACAGAAACATGAGGGTCGCATGGGACTTGGACAAGGAAGTAAAGATGACCGTTGAATGACAATTTGTACACTCTCCAATTCATGTGCTTGAGTGACTGGGAAAGAATGATGGAGGAGGGGCCATGGACTTTGTGATGGATGCTGTCTCCCTATGATGGCTTCACCAAACCATCCTTCGTAGTCCTTGACACCCTGGAATTTGGATGCAAATCCATGATCTTCCAGATGGGTATTTCCATTGATCAAATCCCTAGCTGGGAAGGTAGGTGAATTTGTGTATGCTGAGCCAAAGTCACAGGATCTTAAAGGCAATTTCTTCAGGTTGCGTGTCAAGATCAACGTAAACAAGCCACTCATGGATGAGGTGACACTTGTCAACGGGAAAATGCATGTGGTATTTCTGATAAAATATGAACACTTCCCTGATTGGTGTGCAGCATGTGTACAAGGAGTGTGGTGAGGGACTTCACCTTCCTGTACCTCTAGTTTTTACAAACTTGCGCACCTCTTGGTTTAGAGGTGTTGGTCGTGGCTTAGGCGGCGGCAAAGGCCAATGACATGGACGTGGTGGTGGATGCACTGGTCGTGGTGCAGGGAGGAACTCCAAGGATGGTGGTCCGGACAAGTTTATGGATGGTTGCGAGGACCTTGATGCAACCATGTAAATCCGATCACAAGAAAAAATGCACGTCTGAACTTGCAGCTCCAATAGACCGTGCATCTACTACTGCGGCTGCAGCAACACTTGATAATGGTGTGACTAAGGGCAGCATCCTAGCTCTTCCACCGCCAAAGATACCCTAGATCATGTCGTCAAAGCGTGATCTCAAGAGAACAAAGACAGGTATGAGTGCGGACAAGAGTGCACCAAAAATAGCATCTCAAGGCAAGACTAATGAAGCAAAGTTGCTGACCTCCCATGAGGAGAGCCGTCGATCCCAATGAGTGTCCTCTGCTGGAAGCGGTGTGGGCAAACCAGCGACAGTTCGAGGGCTTCATGACCTAGCAATTTGCCCCAACGGTGTTATGCATTGTCGAAATGCAAATTTCAAAAACATGCGTCGAACGTTTAGCCGGTACTTTAGGCTTTGATAAATGATATGTTGTTAGTAGTAATGGCTGAAGTGGAGGCCTAAGATTGTTTTGGATAAATGATATAAACATTGAGGTTCTTGGTTACATAGAGTATCACATAGATGCTAAAGTTTCCATTGGAGGTGACATAGACTGGAGACTCGCCTATTTCTACGGAGAGGCTCGGACTAGTGCAAGGTATAGAACATGGGATGTAATGAAATTGTTGGTTACAACCATCTGTTTAGCTTGGTTGCGTGTCGGTGATTTCAATGAGGTTTTGATAACTGATGTACATGTTGGTATATTTCATCAAAGTGCACATTCCATCATCATGGGTAAACTTTAGCATTGGTTAATTAATAACCCAGCTATACTTATCTTCTTAATTACTACTAAATTTTCTGCGGTGAAGAAGGGAACAAGTTCTTTTGTTTCTTCTCGCTTTGTTCTTGCATAAACCCCTTATGACTCTCAAACAGAACCATGGGAGGCTTCCACTCTATACTTGCTTAGACACAGAATGCAGGATACTGAGCATCACATAAAACATACAAAATCTGAACTGAACTCTACCATTGCAAAGATCATTCTAGTTGGAAAATACTAATCGATGACATATGGCCCCCAGCGTCCACTTGTCGGCTCAGCTGTGATGTTACTTCCTCATTGTTATAGTTTATATAAATTTTTTATTTTACTTCACTTGCAAAAAAGAAACTTCAGGGACAAGAATAGCTCATCGGTAATGGACCAGATGTTCGGATTTCCAAATCACTAACATTTGTCTTTATCTTGTTGGTCTCAAGAACCACCAAATGTACTAATCCTTAGAATGATCAATTGAAAACAGAAAGCAGTGAAGAACTCACTTTTTAAGAGGTGCGTCTCTAGGCTCCCGGCACTCATGAACTCGTTCACCAGCATCCGGCGTTCGTCCTAATAGCAGTACCCGATCAATTTCACTTGGATCTTGTGCCTCAGTTGCCCAAGAAAGAAACCTCAGCCCACAAAGCTAAAATTGAATAAAGAAACGGCCAACAAGAAACCAAAACAACACAAGAAAAAAATTCCAAAGGAGTTGTAGAATCAAAGAAGAAACCAAAAGGATGAATAGGAGATGTGAACATGTTATGCCCGAGAGTTTCGTATAGGTGGGGCATCTCCTGTAAGACTTTGAATCCCGAGTCCATGCTGTCAACAAAAAAACATCCATATTTTAACAAATATATCAGCGTGCTTCTAATGTGCATGACCAATTTAAAATATTAATGCTGAGTTGTAACATGGTGTTATCTTGTTTGGACCATTCCACAAATTGGGCGTTCCTACCGAGGACCTCCTGTTGCAACATACTGCTGAATTCTTGCTCCACTAATAGGGCTTCCTTCTACAGTTCTCTACCATTGAAGTCCTCCTCTGAATGAAATAATGCCTCGTTCGAATAATCAATCAGGAGAGTCCTCCTATTTTTCATATTCACTTCAATTAGCCCGTAGGAGGAATCCACGAGAGCCAGTGGCAGTTGATACTGCAATGGGTAGACACAGGTAAACGGCAAACATAGTAAACAAACTAATTCATAAGAATGAGAATAGTTACCATTGCAGGGGTTTGGAACACTTGTATTTTGAAAAAGTCACGCCAGTGTCAATCAGCGCCTTGGTGTGCTTTTCTTGGGATAACCAAGTCTGCCTCGGCGCCCGTGCTTGGGCATGGAATTCCAAATTAAAAAAGTGTGTGGATCCAACAAAGTTGGTGCATGTATTTCTCTCTGGTGCGTCGATAGTAATCTTACACACTGCAAGATTGAAACAAATCGGATGGACAAGTCCATCGTCTCAGATGGGGTCTCGGATCAACCGGAGGCTGATCTCGACCGGGAATGGTCTAAAGCTCCTTATCCATAGTGTGCTGAAAAAATGCAGAACAAGGTTTAGAAAAAATGGAACTTAAAATAAATGGAAATTCAAACTACACAAGTGTATTGGTGTCTATAATATATGAATATTTTCACCTTAGTTGATCTCACTGAAGGAAATATGCCCTAGAGGCAATAATAAAGTTATTATTTATTTCCTTACATATCATGATAAATGTTTATTATTCATGCTAGAATTGTATTAACCGGAAACATAATACATGTGTGGATACATAGACAAACAGAGTGTCACTAGTATGCCTCTACTTGACTAGCTTGTTAATCAAAGATGGTTAAGTTTCCTAACCATAGACAAAAGGAGTTGTCATTTGATTAACAAGGTCACATCATTAGTTGAATGATCTGATTGACATGACCCATTCCATTAGCATAGCACCTGATCGTTTAGTATGTTGCTATTGCTTTTATCCATGACTTATACATGTTCCTTTTACTATGAGATTATGCAACTCCCGTTTGCCGGAGGAACACTTTGGGTTCTACCAAACGTCACAACGTAACTGGGTGATTATAAAGGAGTACTACAGGTGTCACCAAAGGTAGATGTTGGGTTGGCGTATTTCGAGATTAGGATTTGTCACTCCAATTGTGGGAGAGGTATCTCTGGGCCCTCTCGGTAATGCACATCACTTAAGCCTTGCAAGCATTGCAACTAATCAGTTAGTTGCGGGATGATGTATTACGGAACGAGTAAAGAGACTTGCCGGTAACGAGGTTGAATTTGGTATTGGATACCGACGATCGAATCTCGGGCAAGTAACATACCGATGGACAAAGGGAACAACGTATGTTGTTATGCGGTCTGACCGATAAAGATCTTCGTAGAATATGTAGGAGCCAATATGGGCATCCAGGTCCCGCTATTGGTTATTGACCGGAGACGTGTCTCGGTCATGTCTACATTGTTCTCGAACCGTAGGGTCCGCACGCTTAAGGTTACGATGACAGTTATTATGAGTTTATGCATTTTTGATGTACCGAAGGAGTTCGGAGTCCCGGATGTGATCACGGACATGACGAGGAGTCTCGGAATGGTCGAGACATAAAGATTGATATATTGGACGGCTATGTTCGGACATCGGAATGGTTCCGAGAGGTTTCGGATATTACCGGAGTGCCGGAGGGGTTACCGGAACCCCCCGGGGGAAGTATGGGCCTTATTGGGCCGCGAGGGGAGAGAGAGGGCCGCGCCAGGAGGTGGCGCGCCCCCCCCATGAGGAGTCCGAATTGGACAAGGAGGGGGGGCGCGGCCCCCCTTTCCCTCTCCCTCTCCCTCTCCTTCCCTCCCCCCTCCTAGTTGGACTAGGAAAGGGGAGTCCTACTCCTAGTAGGAGGAGGACTCCCCCCTCCCTTGGCGCGCCTCTCTAGGCCGGCCGGCCTCCCCCTTGCTCCTTTATATACGGGGGCAGGGGGGCACCCCAGGACACACAAGTTGATCATTGAGATCGTTCCTTAGCCGTGTGCGGTGCCCCCCTCCACCATATTCCACCTCGGTCATATTGTAGCGGTGCTTAGGTGAAGCCTTGCGACAGTAGAACATCAAGATCGTCACCACGCCGTCGTGCTGACAGAACTCTTCGCCGAAGCTTTGCTGGATCGGAGCCCGGGGAACGTCATCGAGCTGAACGTGTGCCAAGAACTCGGAGGTGCCGGAGTAACGGTGCGTGGATCGGTCGGATCGTGAAGACGTACGACTACATCAACCGCGTTGATATAACGCTTCTGCTTTCGGTCTACGAGGGTACGTAGACAACACTCTCCCCTCTCGTTGCTATGCATCACCATGATCTTGCGTGTGCGTAGGAAATTTTTTGAAATTACTACGTTCCCCAACAGTGGCATCCGAGCCTAGGTTTTTATGGTTTGATGTTATTTGCACGAGTAGAACACAAGTGAGTTGTGGACGATACAAGTCATACTGCCTACCAGCATGTCATACTTTGGTTCAGCGGTATTGTTGGATGAGACGACCCGGACCAACCTTACGCGTACGCTTACGCGAGACCGGTTCCCTCGACGTGCTTTGCACACAGATGGCTTGCGGGAGACTGTCTCACCAACTTTAGTTGAACCAAGTGTGGCTACGCCCGGTCCTTGAGAAGGTTAAAACGGAGTCTATTTGACAAACTATCGTTGTGGTTTTGATGCGTAGGTAAGATGAGTTCTTGCTTAAAACCCGTAGCAGCCACGTAAAACTTGCAACAAACAAAGTAGAGGACGTCTAACTTGTTTTTGCAGGGCATGTTGTGATGTGATATGGTCAAGACATGATGCTATATTTTATTGTATGAGATGATCATGTTTTGTAACCGAGTTATCGGCAACCGGCAGGAGCCGTATGGTCGTCGCTTTATTGTATGCAATGCAATCGCCCTGTAATGCTTTACTTTATCACTAAGCGGTAGCGATAGTCGTAGAAGCATAAGATTGGCGAGACGGCAACGATGCTACGATGGAGATCAAGGTGTCGCGCCGGTGACGATGGTGATCATGATGGTGCTGCAGAGATGGAGATCACGAAGCACAAGATGATGATGACCATATCATATCACTTATATTGATTTGCATGTGATGTTTATCTTTTATGCATCTTATCTTGCTTTGATTGACGGTAGCATTATAAGATGATCTCTCACTAAATTATCAAGAAGTGTTCTCCCTGAGTATGCACCGTTGCCAAAGTTCGTCGTGCCCAGACACCACGTGATGATCGGGTGTGATAAGCTCTACGTCCATCTACAACGGGTGCAAGCCAGTTTTGCACACGCGGAATACTCGGGTTATACTTGACGAGCCTAGCATATGCAGATATGGCCTCGGAACACGGAGAACGAAAGGTCGAGCGTGAATCATATAGTAGATATGATCAACACGATGATGTTCACCATTGAGAACTAATCCATTTCACGTGATGATCGGTTATGGTTTAGTTTGATTTGGATCACGTGATCACTTAGAAGATTAGAGGGATGTCTATCTAAGTGGGAGTTCTTAAGTAATATGATTAATTGAACTTAAATTTATCATGAACTTAGTCCCTGATAGTATCTTGCTTGTTTGTGTTAATTGTGGATAGATGGCTCGTGCTGTTGTTCCGTTGAATTTTAATGCGTTCCTTGAGAAAGCAAAGTTGAAAGATGATGGTAGCAATTACACGGACTGGGTCCGTAACTTGAGGATTATCCTCATTGCTGCACAGAAGAATTACGTCCTGGATGCACCGCTAGGTGCCAGGCCTGCTGCTGGAGCAACACCAGATGTTATGAACGTCTGGCAGAGCAAAGCTGATGACTACTCGATAGTTCAGTGTGCCATGCTTTACGGCTTAGAACCGGGACTTCAACGACGGTTTGAGAACCATGGAGCATATGAGATGTTCCAGGAGTTGAAGTTGATATTCAAACAGAATGCCCGGATTGAGAGATATGAGGTCTCCAATAAGTTCTATAGCTGCAAGATGGAAGAGAATGGGTCTGTCAGTGAGCACATACTCAGAATGTCTGGGTATTACAATCACTTGAGTCAACTGGGAGTTAATCTTCCGGATGATTGTGTCATTGACAGAATTCTTCAATCACTGCCACCAAGCACTGCCACCAAGCTACAAAGGCTTCGTGATGAACTATAATATGTAAGGGATATATAAGACTATGCCCGAGCTCTTCGCAATGCTAAAGGCTGCAGAGGTAGAAATCAAGAAGGAGCATCAAGTGTTGATGGTCAATAAGACCACTAGTTTCAAGAAGAAGGGCAAAGGGAACAAGAAGGGGAACTTCAAGAAGAACATCAAACAAGTTGCTGCTCAAGCGAAGAAATCCAAGTCTGGACCTAAGCCTGAAACTGAGGGCTTCTACTGTAAGCAGACTGGTCACTGGAAGCGGAACTGCCCCAAGTATCTGGCGGACAAGAAGGATGGCAAGGTGAACAAAGGTATATGTGATATACATGTTATTGATGTGTACCTTACTAGAGCTCGCAGTAGCACCTGGGTATTTGATACTGGTTCTGTTGCTAATATTTGCAACTCGAAACAGGGACTACGGATTAAGCGAACACTAGCAAAGGACGAGGTGACGATGCGCGTGGGAAATGGTTCCAAAGTCGATGTGATCGCGGTCGGCACGCTACCTCTACATCTACCTTCGGGATTAGTATTAGACCTAAATAATTGTTATTTGGTGCAAGCGTTGAGCATGAACATTATATCTGGATCTTGTTTGATGCGAGACGGTTATTCATTTAAATCAGAGAATAATGGTTGTTCTATTTATATGAATAATATCTTTTATGGTCATGCACCCTTGAAGAGTGGTCTATTTTTGATGAATCTCGATAGTAGTGATACACATATTCATAATGTTGAAGCCAAAAGATGCAGAGTTAATAATGATAGTGCAACTTATTTTTGGCACTGCCGTTTAGGTCATATCGGTATAAAGCGCATGAAGAAACTCCATACTGATGGACTTTTGGAACCACTTGATTATGAATCACTTGGTACTTGCGAACCGTGCCTCATGGGCAAGATGACTAAAACACCGTTCTCCGGTATTATGGAGAGAGCAACAGAGTTATTGGAAATCATACATACAGATGTATGTGGTCCGATGAATATTGAAGCTCGTGGCGGATATCGTTATTTTCTCACCTTCACAGATGATTTAAGCAGATATGGGTATATCTACTTAATGAAACACAAGTCTGAAACATTTGAAAAGTTCAAAGAATTTCAGAGTGAAGTTGAAAATCATCGTAACAAGAAAATAAAGTTTCTACGATCTGATCGTGGAGGAGAATATTTGAGTTACGAGTTTGATCTACATTTGAAACAATGCGGAATAGTTTCGCAACTCACGCCACCCGGAACACCACAGCGCAATGGTGTGTCCGAACGTCGTAATCGCACTTTACTAGATATGGTGCGATCTATGATGTCTATTACAGATTTACCGCTATTGTTTTGGGGTTATGCTCTAGAGACGGCCGCATTCACGTTAAATAGGACACCGTCAAAATCCGTTGAGACGACGCCTTATGAGCTATGGTTTGGCAAGAAACCAAAGTTGTCGTTTCTTAAAGTTTGGGGCTGCGATGCTTATGTGAAAAAGCTTCAACCTGATAAGCTCGAACCCAAATCAGAGAAATGTGTCTTCATAGGATACCCAAAGGAAACAGTTGGGTACACCTTCTATCACAGATCCGAAGGCAAGACATTTGTTGCTAAAAATGGATCCTTTCTAGAGGAGTTTCTCTCGAAAGAAGTAAGTGGGAGGAAAGTAGAACTTGATGAGGTAACTGTACCTGCTCCCTTATTGGAAAGTAGTACATCACAGGAACCGGTTTCTGTGACATCTACACCAATCAGAGAAGAAGTTAGTGATGATGATCATGAAACTTCAGATCAAGTAACTGCTGAACCTCGTAGATCAACCAGAGTGAGATCCGCACCAGAGTGGTACGGCAGTCCTATTCTGGAAATCATGCTACTAGATCATGACGAACCTACGAACTATGAAGAAGCGATGGTGAGCCCAGATTCCGCAAAATGGCTGGAAGCCATGAAATCTGAGATGGGATCCATGTATGAAAACAAAGTATGGACTTTGGTTGACTTGCCCGAGGGTCGGCAAGCAATAGAGAACAAGTGGATCTTTAAGAAGAAGACTGACGCCGACGGTAATGTTACTGTCTACAAAGCTCGACTTGTCGCAAAGGGTTTTCGACAAGTTCAAGGGATTGACTACGATGAGACCTTCTCACCTGTAGCGATGCTTAAGTCTGTCCGAATCATGTTAGCCATTGCCGCATTTTATGATTATGAAATTTGGCAAATGGATGTAAAGACTGCATTCCTGAATGGGTTTCTGGAAGAAGAGTTGTATATGATGCAACCAGAAGGTTTTATCGATCCAAAGGGAGCTAACAAAGTATGCAAGCTCCAGCGATCCATCTATGGACTGGTGCAAGCATCTCGGAGTTGGAATAAATGTTTTGATAGTGTGATCAAAGCATTTGGGTTTGTACAGACTTTTGGAGAAGCCTGTATTTACAAGAAAGTGAGTGGGAGCTCTGTAGCATTTCTGATATTATATGTAGATGACATATTACTGATTGGAAATGATATAGAATTTCTGGATAGCATAAAGGGATATTTGAATAAGAGTTTTTCAATGAAAGACCTCGGTGAAGCTGCTTACATATTGGGCATTAAGATCTATAGAGATAGATCAAGACGCTTAATTGGACTTTCACAAAGCACGTACCTTGACAAGATTTTGAAGAAGTTCAAAATGGATCAAGCAAAGAAAGGGTTCTTGCCTGTATTGCAAGGTGTGAAGTTGAGTAAGACTCAATGCCCGACCACTGCAGAAGATAGAGAGAAGATGAAAGATGTTCCCTATGCTTCAGCCATAGGCTCTAGCATGTATGCAATGCTGTGTATCAGACCTGATGTGTGCCTTGCTATAAGTTTAGCAGGGAGGTACCAAAGTAATCCAGGAGTGGATCACTGGACATCGGTCAAGAATATCCTAAAGTACCTGAAAAGGACTAAGGAAATGTTTCTCGTGTATGGAGGTGATAAAGAGCTCATCGTAAAGGGTTACGTTGATGCAAGCTTTGACACTGATCCGGACGATTCGAAATCGCAAAACGGATACGTATTTACATTAAATGGTGGAGCTGTCAGTTGGTGCAGTTCTAAACAAAGCGTCGTGGCGGGATCTACATGTGAAGCGGAGTACATAGCTGCTTCGGAAGCAGCAAATGAAGGAGTCTGGATGAAGGAGTTCATATCCGATCTAGGTGTCATACCTAGTGCATCGGGTCCAATGAAAATCTTTTGTGACAATACTGGAGCAATTGCCTTGGCGAAGGAATCCAGATTTCACAAGAGAACAAAGCACATCAAGAGACGCTTCAATTCCATCCGGGACTTGGTTCAGGTGGGAGACATAGAGATTTGCAAGATACATACGGATCTGAATGTGGCAGACCCGTTGACTAAGCCTCTTCCACGGGCAAAACATGATCAGCACCAAGACTCCATGGGTGTTAGAATCATTACTAAATAATCTAGATTATTGACTCTAGTGCAAGTGGGAGACTGAAGGAAATATGCCCTAGAGGCAATAATAAAGTTATTATTTATTTCCTTACATATCACGATAAATGTTTATTATTCATGCTAGAATTGTATTAACCGGAAACATAATACATGTGTGGATACATAGACAAACAGAGTGTCACTAGTATGCCTCTACTTGACTAGCTTGTTAATCAAAGATGGTTAAGTTTCCTAACCATAGACAAAAGGAGTTGTCATTTGATTAACAAGGTCACATCATTAGTTGAATGATCTGATTGACATGACCCATTCCATTAGCATAGCACCTGATCGTTTAGTATGTTGCTATTGCTTTTATCCATGACTTATACATGTTCCTTTTACTATGAGATTATGCAACTCCCGTTTGCCGGAGGAACACTTTGGGTTCTACCAAACGTCACAACGTAACTGGGTGATTATAAAGGAGTACTACAGGTGTCACCAAAGGTAGATGTTGGGTTGGCGTATTTCGAGATTAGGATTTGTCACTCCAATTGTGGGAGAGGTATCTCTGGGCCCTCTCGGTAATGCACATCACTTAAGCCTTGCAAGCATTGCAACTAATGAGTTAGTTGCGGGATGATGTATTACGGAACGAGTAAAGAGACTTGCCGGTAACGAGGTTGAATTTGGTATTGGATACCGACGATCGAATCTCGGGCAAGTAACATACCGATGGACAAAGGGAACAACGTATGTTGTTATGCGGTCTGACCGATAAAGATCTTCGTAGAATATGTAGGAGCCAATATGGGCATCCAGGTCCCGCTATTGGTTATTGACCGGAGACGTGTCTCGGTCATGTCTACATTGTTCTCGAACCGTAGGGTCCGCACGCTTAAGGTTACGATGACAGTTATTATGAGTTTATGCATTTTTGATGTACCGAAGGAGTTCGGAGTCCCGGATGTGATCACGGACATGACGAGGAGTCTCGGAATGGTCGAGACATAAAGATTGATATATTGGACGGCTATGTTCGGACATCGGAATGGTTCCGAGAGGTTTCGGATATTACCGGAGTGCCGGAGGGGTTACCGGAACCCCCCGGGGGAAGTATGGGCCTTATTGGGCCACGAGGGGAGAGAGAGGGCCGCGCCAGGAGGTGGCGCGCGCCCCCCCATGAGGAGTCCGAATTGGACAAGGAGGGGGGGGCGCGGCCCCCCTTTCCCTCTACCTCTCCCTCTCCTTCCTTCCCCCCTTCCCCCTCCTAGTTGGACTAGGAAAGGGGAGTCCTACTCCTACTAGGAGGAGGACTCCCCCCTCCCTTGGCGCGCCTCTCGAGGCCGGCCGGCCTCCCCCTTGCTCCTTTATATACGGGGGCAGGGGGGCACCCCAGGACACACAAGTTGATCATTGAGATCGTTCCTTAGCCGTGTGCGGTGCCCCCCTCCACCATATTCCACCTCGGTCATATTGTAGCGGTGCTTAGGCGAAGCCTTGCGACAATAGAACATCAAGATCGTCACCACGCCGTCGTGCTGACAGAACTCTTCCCCGAAGCTTTGCTGGATCGGAGCCCGGGGAACGTCATCGAGCCGAACGTGTGCCAAGAACTCGGAGGTGCCGGAGTAACGGTGCTTGGATCAGTCGGATCGTGAAGACGTACGACTATATCAACCTCGTTGATATAACGCTTCCGCTTTCGGTCTACGAGGGTACGTAGACAACACTCTCCCCTCTCGTTGCTATGCATCACCATGATCTTGCGTGTGCGTAGGATTTTTTTTGAAATTATTACGTTCCCCAACACTCACCTCAAATGGCCAAAAATAACCTGTAATCTCTATAATAAATAAGTATTTTCATAGTATGCATAGGCAAGAACTTATACAATTTACCATGTTAAACATGGTAAATTGTATAAGTTCTTGCCTATGCATACTATAAAATACCCCTCTGTCCCATCATATAAGAACGTTTTTGATAGTACAGTAGTGTACAAAACGCTCTTATATTTTGGGACGGAGGGAGTACTTATTAATTATAGATATTACAAACTCTTTTTGGTCATTTGAGGTGAGATCTACTACTGTGGAAATATTCATATATTATAGACAGCAAGACCCTTGTCCAGTTTGAATTTCTGTTTATTTTAAATTATGTTTTTCTAAACCTTGTTGTGCCTTTTTCCAGCACAATATGTATAAGGAGCTCTCGACCATTGCCGATAGAGATTAGCCTCTGGATGATCCAACACACCATCCGAGATGATGGACTTATCCATCTGTTTTGCTTCAATCTTGCCGTGCGTAAGATTACTAGCGACGCAGCAGAGAGGAACGTAGGCACTGACTTTGTTGGATCCACACACCTTTTTAATTTGCAATTCCAAGTCCAAGCATGGGCGCTGATGCATACTTGGTTATCCCAAAAAAAGCGCACCAAGGTGCTGATTGACATTGTCGTGCTCGTGACTTTTCTTCCCAAATACGACGTGTTCTGCATCCCTACAATAGTAAGTATTCTCATTCTTATGAATTACTTTGTTTAGTATAATTACCATTTACCAGTGTCTACCCATTGCAGTATCTACTGCCACTGGCTCTCGTGAATTCCTCCTACGGGCTACTTGCAATGAATATGGAAAAGAGGAGAACTCTCCATTGATTATTCGAATGAGGCATTATTTCATTTAGATGAGAACTTTCATGAAAGAGAAATGCACAAGGAGCCCTATTAGTGAAGGAAAATTCGACAGTATGTTGCAATAGGAGGTCACCGGTAGGAACGCCCGACTTGTGAAATGGCCCGAACAGGAGAACATCCATGTTACACCTCTGCGATAATGTTTTAAATTGGTCATGCACATTAGAAGCACACCGATATAGCTATTAAAATATGTATTTTTTTGTAACAACATGGACTCAGGATTCAAAGTCTTACAATAGATGGCGCACCTGTACGAAACTCTCGAGCATAGCATACCCAAGACTAAGGTAACTGCACATGCAATGAGTTTTTGCTTGCCATATATTTGCTAAATGGGTGTGTATAGGGCACATCTAGATGTGCTCTAGTTATTGCACATCTAAGTAAGTGAATTAAGTATAGAGAAAAAGAGGAAAAAGAAAAAAAATATCTACACGAATCTCATCATAAGATCAATGACATAGGACTTAGATGTGCAATACTTATAGCACATCTAAATGTGCTTTAGCAAAACTGTTGCTAAATATATGTTCTGACTTTGGTTTTGCATATTTTCAAGGATCCAGAACAACTCAGGAAGTGCCTCATGGTCCAGATGCTAAAGGTCAGGGACAATGAAGCACTTGATAACATTCTAGAGGAAGTTAGAGCAGCATTGAGTCACTAGTGGTAAGGTGGACTGTTGCATGAATAAATACCGAGAAATAATTACTTATCAAGCTGCTCGCTAGGGAATATCTGTTTGATCGCATCAGATAATTAGATAACATTTTGTCTTCTATGTATGAAGTTTAAAACGTTATTGGTCTTGGCATCCACTACCTTCGCATTCGCTACAGTATTGTTTGCTTGTTTTGATTCTATTTATTTATTTTGTCTTCTATGTATATTTTATTGGTGTAAACCAGACCGGTTTAGTGGTCTAGGTGAACCAGGTGCATTTTGGAGTGGACCATGCCTGAGAATATGGTGCTCGAAGACCGGCGAGTCGTCAGTGTAGACCGCATCCAGTCTGTGAGGTCTTCATTCGGGTCGTGCCTCGCATTCTATACTTCGTCCTAACGTATAACTCCATCCATACACATATTGCTATACGATACGAGATTTACTTCATCGGAAATCATCAGATACCAGCTAGGGAATATTCAACTTAAAATTATGATGTTATATGGCACATACCTTCCATTACCTTTAATCTTCAAGTTCCCCTCGATCTTCCTCTCTCCCCATGTTCCCACATGATCCAAATTTATCTTTCATGCTCATGATGTTTCTGACAACGTGCTGATTTACTTTTATGTGTTCCTGAATAGAATAACCAAATTAAGTGAAAATGCGTTTTCTTCGTGATTGCATAAAGTAGAAGACGGTGCCAACATTTTCCGACAAACAGGGAGGGGAGGAAGGAATTTATTATTAAGCTACTGAGGGAGTTACCTCCTTTTCAAATAAGATAATTGTAATCAGACAATATTTTGTCTTATATGTATGAAGTTTCTTGTTGACTACATCTATTACTACTATTAGACGAAACAACTTTTTCTTTCCTAAATCCACACGCTTGGTGTACCCAGGTTGATAAGTATCATCAAATTATCCCACCTAATTATATCTAAGAACCTGGATTAAACTAACCCAGCACCAGGTTAGCAATTAGCAAGTATACAAATCTAAAGCAAACTACAAACTAGCAATATCTGTCTGGCACCCCCATGCTAGCTGAGAATCACCCGTGCGCTGCAACGGGGGCGAATAAACACATTAGATTACAACATTATTTGCAGACAGCATCTGGAATGATACATTGCAAGACCACACCACATAATATTTCATTCTTGACAGAGAAAAAGGAGAAAGGGAAACAATAACATGCTACACATACCAATTTGTACACCAAAGTGTAGCATTCCTCCGATCTGACTTTGAGTAGTCCTGCAATCACTAGTAGAAAACGACCCATTTGTCCCAGTTGGTAAGGGCCTTTTGTCCCGGTTCCTGAACCGGGACTAAAGGGTCGTTACTAATGCCCTGGCCCTTTAGTCCCGGTTCAGTCCAGAACCGGGACAAATGGGCCTCCACGTGGCCCGTGCGCCGAGTCCAGGCAGGAGGGCCTTTGGTCCCGGTTGGTGGCACCAACCGGGACCAATAGGCATCCACGCGTCAGCATTTCTGTGGCTGGGGTTTTTGTTTTTTTAAAGGGGGGTGGTGGTTGGGGGTTTTGGGGGGTTAATTTTGGTGTTTCATATATTGTGTTAGCTAGCTAATTAATAGAGAGAAGTGTCCTCTCTTATGTCCGTGCTTGGCCGACGCTATGTACTATACATACGTATAGAGAGGAATAGACACGCTAGCTAGCTAGTAAGCAAACGAAGGAAACAGAAGATCGTCATGAACATATATGCATACAGAGAGAAGTGATATCGACCACCTCTCCTTCTCCGAGAGATTAGTCGAACAACAAGTTCTCATATATCTATCCGACACTACCGGCTACATATATACAATAATTATCTCTTACAAATATAATCTCCTAATATATGGATGCAGGGTCCACATAGTATTCTCCGTCTTCAGCGATCACGTGGTCAAGAAAGAATGCCGTCAATTCCTCTTGAATTGCTCGCATGCGATCTGGTGCTAGGAGTTCATCCCGCATCCGAAACATCTAATTTGAAGAAGGGGGTCAATACATACATATATATATATATATATATATATATATATATATATATATATATATATATATATATATATATATATATATGAATGAATGAAACTCAACACAAATGATGGTAATAAAATAAAATTGTGAATATTGTTATTTACGCACTTCATATTGTTCATCAGAGTAGCCCCGCTCACAGGTCATGTGGCGGATGGACTCGCAAACGTAGTATCCATAGAAATCATTCCCTTGTTCCTGCCACAACCACTTTACAAGAAATAGATGTCAATCAAACTGATAAGCAAGAATGCCAAATGGTATTGATGAAACTAGCGCTCGAATCACTAGGAGATGCGCGGAACATGCTACTATAGTACTTACTTTCGGGTGTCTAAATTCCAGCTTCTTCGGCAGTCCCGGAGCTTTTTTGGTGAATTTTCTCCAAACCCTGCAAGACAAAGAAAACAATTACTTGATATCAGAAATGAACAAAGTTGCTGATATGGTGGATAATGATCGATTTAACTTACTTCTCGAGCATTTGAGTCATGTCCGCATACTCCTGGGGATGTTTTCGTTTCGAATCTAAGACAGTTACTACTCCCTGCTCAAGCTTAATCTCTAGGAGAATATAGTGGAACCTGCGCACGCATGCATAACTCATCAATTACATTACTATAACCTGGACTAATATATAAGGAAAACCGAATATGCACAAGACAGTAACACTCACTTGAAGTTGTAAGGAAAGAGTATTATATCTTTGTTTTCATTTATTACCAACGATCGTAGCAAGTTGGCCTCGGTATCTTCGGCATGAAATTTAACCTCAGTTGCATCTATGAGATTTGTGTTAATGAACCCAATATCACCGACTTGTCTTTTCTTCAATTCGACGATCTTCAATCTGCATAATATAGTGAGGATAATTATAAATACATGCAATGAAAGAGCTGACCTATATAGAGACTTAATGACAGAAGTAGTACTATTTACAGACAGTAGCAGGTGACCGTTGCTTTATCGAGGGCCAATTGATTGAAAAACTGAAAGAATTCCTCAAATGGAACATGCAACAGTTCAATTCCAACGAGGTCATGCTCCTTTCTAACTCTCAGATACAAAGTATTCCTCCCCCCAGACTCTCTGCAGGTTTTCATGTACCAATCATGCAATCTTCGCATCATCGTTGTTAGAGGCTTCCCGTACTCGTATCTGTGTATCTGCACCTCCAATAAATCATAATGTACATCGTCGGGCAGGTAATCTCCAAGATTGCTATAACCGGGCACCATCCTCGGATCATTAGCGACGATGTCGCTAGGCACCTTGAGCGGGGGGGGGGGGGGGCACGATTGCTTCACTTGTTCGCCGAGCTGGGCAATTTGTTTCCCAACTCATCGTTCTTTCATCCTTTGATCACTGACAGTACTTCCTGACCGCTCCGCTTCGACAAATGTCTTTCCAATAATGCGCTCATAGTTGCCTTTCGGCGGAGACTTGGGTGGTTTTAGTCAGGGCAGCCAGAGTGCGCTTCGCTTTCACCGGATCTACCTTCTCCTCCGGAGGTGGATGTCTCTGTGCTTTCAACCCTTGAAACCAGTCCTTCACTACAGTTCGCGCGATCTTCGAGTTCTCCTCCGGGGTCATCTCGTATGGTAACTTCTCTGGAGTCTTCAGAGAAGGACCAAATCTGTATTTCCTCCTGCCTCTGGCTGTACTGCTAGACGCCGGCAGAGAAGACGACCAAGCGGCTGTCTTCTTTCCTTGCTTACGAGGCGAAGGAGAAGGACTACGACGCGCCGGAGCAGCCGGAGTGGCGGCAGGTCTCTTCCGCCCTTGCTGACAAGGCGGAGAAGGAGGAGGCTGGATGCTCGGGCGCGCCGGTGCAGGCAGAGAAGGAGGCGGAGTGCCGCCACGCGCCGGAAAAGGAGTCGGCCGAGTGCCCTGATCGTCACTCGCCGGAGGAGGAAGCGGTGGAGGAGGCGGAGTGCCCTGACTCACCGGAGGAGGAGGAGGAGGCGGAGGCGTCCAGTTCGGAAGGTTGATGAGCTCCTTCCTCCATAGGCAGGGAGTCTTCAGAGCAAACCCAGCCCGGTCTCCCCTTCACCGGTAGGGTGGTCAAGCCGGAGGTCCTCAAATCCCTCTGTTATTTATCCACCATCACCCTAGCATATCCTTCTGGAATCGGCCGGCAGTGAAAAGTTGCGCCGGGTTCAGTAGGAAAAACAGAGCCAACAACCGCCTTGACCTTCAAATTCATCCATTGCGTCATAAGGTGGCAATTTTGAAACTCCGTGATAGCATCCACGGGATAGCTGGCAGGAGCCGTCAAGACATGCTCCGGCTGAAGCAGCTCGGTGGAAGCCACGCTGCTTCTCTGCTGAGATGGCGGGGTAGCTTCGGGGGAAGCTTCGGCAGTTCGTTTGCTGTGATTTGCTTCTCGTTCCTCTATTGCTTGTACCCTTGCATGCAGCGCCTGCAGTTGGGTCTGCTGCAGTTTCTTCCTCCTCTCCTGGTATTTGTAACCGCCTGCATCCGGCAACCCAGCCTTCCACGGAACGGAGCCTGACGTGCCTCGTGTCCGTCTAGGGTGCTCAGGATTCCCGAGGGCCATTGTGAGCTCGTCGTTCTCTCTGTCTGGAACGAACGTCCCTTGCTGCGCTGCATCGATATAGTGTTGAAGCCTCTTGACTAGTATTTCCAATTGCTCGTCCGTCCAAATGCACTTCCCTGATACAGGGTCCAAGGTTCCGCCAGCCTCGAAGAACCAAGTCCGGCAACGGTCTGGCCAATTCATTGTCTCTGGTTCGATCCCTTTATCAAGCAGATCATTCTCAGCCTTGGCCCACTTAGGCCGGGCTACGAGGTAGCCACCTGACCCCATGCGATGGTGATGCTTCTTCTTCGCAGCATTGTGCTTGTTTGTCGCCGACATCTTCTTACTCTTTTCTGATGTCTTGTGGCCCACAAATGCGGGCCAGTCATCTCTGATCTTCTCATATTTGCCCTTGAATTCTGGTGTCTCTTTTTTATCAACAAACCTATTCAGGTCTTTCTTCCACCTCCTGAGTAGGCCTGCCATCTTCTTAAGAGCAAAAGACTTGATTAATTGCTCTTTAACTGGCTTCTCCGGATCATCCTCTGGCGGTAGGGTGAAATTTGACTTCAGCTCAGTCCAAAGATCATTTTTCTGCATATCATTGACATAAGACACCTCAGGGTCTTCTTTAGCCGGCTTTAACCATTGCTGGATGCTGATCGGGATCTTGTCCCTAACCAGAACCCCGCACTGAGCAACAAATGCGTTCTTTGTCCAGATGGGTTCAATCGGTTGGCCGTCGCGCGCGATTTCTATGATCTCAAACCTTTCATCCGAGCTCAACTTTTTCTTCGGGCCTCGTCTCTTTACCGAAGTTGTGCTCGATCCGGAGGGCTAGAAAAGAACAAAGACGAGAGTTAATTAATATGTGTACATACCAAAACAATGAATGCATCAATTAGCTAGTCAGCACAGGCTTAACTAATATATATACCTGGCCGGACTCGGTTCGGTCACCGGAGCCGTCATCACGGTCTCCTTCTTGCACCGGCATTGGGTCACCGAAGCCGTCCTCACGGTCTCCTTCTTGCACCGGCATTGGGTCACCGGAGCCATCATAATCATAGCCAGCTGCTTCTTCACCCTCTCCTTCCAGACCATCGGTGTCGTTGAGAAACAACGAGCAGACGACATCACTTCCTTGTGCGATTATGTCCCCCAACAACGCTTCTTGTGCTTCGTCTCGGGGGTGTCCATAGTTTCTACAAATATTTACAACATGGCAATTATTATTCAAACATGACAGATGGATATATTAGTGGCAAACGTAGAACTAGCTAGCTAATCACAGTAAGGAATCATATTAATTAGTGGCCTCGACGCTGCTTCTCTAGGGTTTGGGGTGGCCTCGACAACGCTTCAAGGGTTTGGGGTGTCCTCGAGAACGCTTCAAGGAGGGGGTAATATCGACAACGACGAGATACATACACGGGAAAATAATGTTATCGGGGAGGGGGTATATCGCCCCCCCCCCCACGTGTTGAAGTTATCGGGAGGGGTATATCGACCCCCCCTCGTGTTGAAGTTATCGGGAGGGGGTATATCGACCCCCCACGTGTTGAAGTTATCGGGAGTTTATATCGACACGACATACGTACATGGGAAAATAATATTATCGGGGAGGGGGTATATCGATCCCCCCCCTCGTGTTGAAGTTACCGGGAGGGGTATATCGACGACGACAGACCCGATAAAACATAAGAAAATGAAGAAGAAATAAAAAGAGGAGAAGAAGAAAGGAATAGCTAGAGGAGAAGATCGAAGAAAAAAAGAAGAAAAAAAAGAGGAGAAGAAGAAAGGAATAGAGGAGAAGAAGTTTTCTCTTCTTCTCCTCTATTCCTTTCTTCTTCTCCTCTTCTTTTTCTTCTTTTTTCTTCTTCTTATTTATTTCTCCTCTTCTTCCTCTCCACTCTTCTTCTCCTTTCTTCCTCTTCTTATTTCCTTTTTCCTCTCATTCTTTTTCTTCTTCTTCCTTCTTAAAAATACATGAAGTAGTATTGCTTGTTTTTTTTTAAATAATGTTCAAATATAAATTTAGAAAAAAAGTAAAGGTTTTGCCTAATTCATTGTTCATATGAATATACAAACATTTGCATATTTACAATAATCAATATCACCAAAAAAATCTATGAACAAAAATATACTATTTGTTCTAAAAATCTATCTTTTACATATATACATGAACATATATATACACAGAGAACATATATACATTTTTATAAAAATGCAAAAACAAAAAATCTAAAAAAAGGACATATAAACAGATATACACACATACATATAATCATACATATACATATAATCAGGAAAAAACATCTATATATTTGCAAGAAAAACAGGGGGAAGAAGGGGGTGGTGCCGGCCCTGACCAAAGCGAGGCAGAGGCGACGGCGGAGCGGGGCAGCTGGGGCGCGGCGAGGCAGAGGCGACGGCGAGGCAGAGGCGATGGCGAGGTAGGGTGAGGCAGAGGCGACGGCTGCGCGGGGCAGCTGGGGCGCGGCAACGACGACGTGGTCGGGCCAGGGGCGCGCGGCGTGGTCAGGGCGGGCCGCCGACTCCGTGCGCGTCGACGAGGCAGCAGGGGGCGGCGACGGCGTCGTCGAGGCGAGCTCGGGCAGCCTGGCGGCGTCGTCGGGGCAGGGAACTGATGCAGATGAATCTGAAAAACGACAAGTGCTTTCTTATATACTGAGAGTATTGGTCCCGGTTCGTGGCACAAACCGGGACCAATGCCACCCTTTAGTCCCGGTTGGTGGCACCATCCGGGACCAAAGGCCTCTTTTCAGCAGCCCAACCATGACTAAAGGGGGGCATTGGTCCTGGTTTTTGCCACAAACCGGGAACAATGCACCCCTTTAGTCCCGGTTGGTGCCACCAACCGGGACCAAAGGCCTTGTGCTGCCCCGCGTCAAAAGTTTAGTCCCACCTCGCTAGCTGAGAGAGATCAAGAGTGGTTTATAAGCGCTGTTGCGCCTTCCCTCTCGAGCTCCTCTCAATTGCAGGCTTTCGGGCCTAACTGTGCGCTGTGTGCCTGTGGGCCTACTGCGGGCCTAAATCCTTGCCCATGGTAGGGTTTCTAGTCGTATTCAGGCCGTGGGGGCCCAGTAGGCGGCACTTTTTTTGTTTTTTGTTTTCTTTGTTGCTTTATTTATTTTATTTTTTTCTACTTACAACAAAATACTTATTATTGCTATTTTTATTTTTTTCCTGTTTTTTGTTTTGTTTTCTGCATTATATATTTTCTTTTGTCTTTTGCTTTATTTTTTTAATTCTTTTTGCTTTTAGTTTTAGAAAAATTATAAACTTTCTATTAGTGCCATTAGTTTTCAAGTTTGAAAACACTTTTTTTGGAGTAGGGCATTTTGGAGACCGAGCTCCATGGAGCCCTTTATTTTGAAAAATTCAAAATTCATAAATTTCAGTTTCGAAAAATTCTAAAAAAATTTGTACATGTATGCAAGGATGTAAAGTGTATGTGTGAAAAACTTCAGGATGAAATACCTTGAACCACGAGCTGCACAGAAAAAAACAAAATCAGAGACTTTAAAGATGAGCAGTACATATGTTAAAAAGCCCCAGATTTGTCTTTTTTGTGTAGCTCACAGTTTAATGTATTTCGATCTGAAAATTTGCATACATGTACATTATGTATCTAGGTATACGTGTATTTATTTTCAGAATTTTTTAAAACTGAAAAGTTTGAATTTTGAAGTTTTCAAATAAAGGCCTCCATGGAGCTCGGTCTCCGTTTGGCATTTTCGCTTTTTTTGTTTTTTTGTTTTCTTTGTTGCTTTATTTATTTTATTTTGTTTCCACTTACAACAAAATACTTATTGTTGCTATTTTTATTTTTTTCCATTTTTTGTTCTGTTTTCTGCATTATTTATTTTCTTTTGTTCTTTTGCTTTATTTTTTAATTTTCTTTGCTTTTAGGTCAGCAAAATTATAAACTTTCTGTTAGTGCCATTAGTTTTAGAAAAATTATAAACTTTATGTTAGTGCCATTAGTTTTTAAATTTGAATAGTTAAAATTTGAATTCTTTGAAATTTGTGTGAATCACAAGTTTGTGATTAACTTTACTAAAAGAATGAACATAGATGCGCCTATAGAGAAAATTCAACCTAAATTCATAATACATTTCTATGAATTTCAGAGAAATTCACTCTGAATTTAGGTCAAATTCCCTGTATAGGGGCATCTATTTTCACTTTGAGAGGAGCTCAACAAGGCAGAGAGGGACGGGCTTATAAACCGGTGTGAGCGCCCTTCGGTTGGCGAGGTGGGACTAAACTCTGACCGCAACGAGGACCAACCCTTTAGTCCCGGTTTGTGGCACAAACCGGGACTAATGGTCATGGGCCAGGGGCGAAGCGCATTGGTCCCGGTTCGTGCGTGGAACCGGGACCAAAAGGTCCAGACGAACCGGGACCAATCGCCCATGTGGCTGCCCTCTTGAGAGTGTTCTTGGTGAGAACATAGTTGACAAGGAGCGAACCAGGATTAATGGTATTACGAGAGCCGAACCATAAGACATTAAAGCATTTCAAATGAACTCGTCTGTTACAAAGTTGGCATGGTATCATTATAATAGTTGCGGGAGAAAGTCTTCACTTTTTCTTCGCTTGTGTCATTTGCTTATTGCGCAGTAACCATGGATAATCTTCATCGTTTATCAGGATGCTTGTGTCAGCCTTGACTTTGAAGGGAGGAATTTCATGAAACTTTTCATAATCTTTAGACATGTCTGTCTTGCCCTCCACTTCCAGGATGTCCCTTTTTCCTGAAAGAACTATGTGGCGCTTTGGCTCATCGTATGATGTATTCGCTTCCTTATCTTTTCTTTTTCTCGGTCTGGTAGACATGTCCTTCACATAGATAACATGTGCCATATCATTGGCTAGGACGAACGGTTCGTCGGTGTACCCAAGATTTTTCAGATCCACTGTTGTCATTCCGTACTGTGGGTCTACCTGTACCCCACCTCCTGACAGATTGATCCATTTGCACTTAAACAAAGGGACCTTAAAATCATGTCCTTAGTCAAGTTCCCATATGTCCACTATGTAACCATAATATGTGTCCTTTCCCCTCTCGGTTGTTGCATCAAAGCGGACACCGCTGTTTTGGTTGGTGCTCTTTTAATCTTGGTCAATCGTGTAAAACGTATTCCCATTTATCTCGTATCCTTTGTAAATCAATACAGTCAAAGATGGTCCCCTGGACAACAAGTACAACTCATCACAAACAGTGTTGTCACCTCTGAGACTTGTTTCCAACCAACTGTTGAAAGTCCTGATGTGTTCACATGTAATCCAGTAGTCGCACTGCTTCGGGTGTTTGGAGCGCAGACTGTTCTTGTGTTCATCGACATACGGGGTCACCAAGCTAGAGTTCTGTAGAACTGTGAAGTGTGCTTGAGACCAAGAATATCCGTCCCTGCATATTATTGAGTCCCTTCCAAGTGTGCCTTTTCCAGTCAGTCTCCCCTCATACCGCAATTTAGGGAGACCTATCTTCTTAAGGCCAGGAATGAAGTCAACACAAAACCCGATGACATCCTCTGTTTGATGGCCCATGGAGATGCTTCCTTATAGCCTAGCGCGGTTATGGACATATTTGTCACAACCCTAGAGTTTGCTTGTAACTTGTGGCATTGCATCCATGCATCATGTTTAAATTTCATGAGAATTGAAATGGGGATAACAGAACCCCAGCGCCTCCCCTGAAACCAACTAGGGTTTACTAAAATTGGTTTCAATAAGCCCAAAATGCCCTTCACAAAATGTTCATCATTTCTGGATTGGGTTAAAACCCCTGGCAAAAATGGTGCACACTTTTCTAGGACATTCTGAATTTTTGAATTAAATCATAAGTATTTGAATCTGGACATTTAAATTCTATAAAATATTTTAAATGTCCAAATAATCTTGAAAGCATTTGAGGGCTGTTGGAAATAGTTTCAAAAGTGCTCACAATTATTTTCAGGATTTTACAAAATGAATTAGTATTTTTACTAATTCAAAACAGATAAATAAAATAGAAAACAAAAACAAATAACGAAGAGAGGGAGAGGCCCACCTGACTTACCTGGCCGGCCCAGCTGGCAGCCCAGCCAACTGGCCCAGCCCACCACCGCCACCTCCCCTGTCGTCTTCCTCCTTTGCCAGGAGGACGGGCGCGTGCCCGACGCGCGCGCACTGCCGCCCGGCCACCTCATGCTTGCCGATTTCCCCCTCGACGCTCTGGAGACGACACGCCTCCTCCCCGACCGCCCCTCACTCTCTCCTGAGCTCTCTCCCTCCTCTGCTCTCTCTCCCTCTCATGCCCGAGTGCAGTTGCAAGCAGAGCGTCGTGGCGGGATCTACATGTGAAGCGGAGTACATGGCAGCCTCGGAGGCAGCGCATGAAGCAATTTGGGTGAAGGAGTTCAGCACCGACCTAGGAGTCATACCCAATGCGTCGGGGCCGATCAAACTCTTCTGTGACAACACTAGAGCTATTGCACTTGCCAAGGAGCCCAGGTTTCACAAGAAGACCAGGCACATCAAGCGTCGCTTCAACTCCATTCGTGAAAATGTTCAAGATGGAGACATAGAAATTTGTAAAGTGCATACGGATCTGAATGTCGCAGATCCGTTGACTAAACCTCTCCATAGAGCAAAACATGATCAACACCAGAACTCTATGGGTGTTCGATTCATCACAATGTAACTAGATTATTGACTCTAGTGCAAGTGGGAGACTGTTGGAAATATGCCCTAGAGGCAATAATAAAAGCATTATTATATTTCCTTGTTCATGATAATTGTCTTTTATTCATGCTATAATTGTGTTATCCGGAAATCGTAATACATGTGTGAATACATAGACACCAACATGTCCCTAGTAAGCCTCTAGTTGACTAGCTCGTTGATCAACTGATAGTCATGGTTTCCTGACTATGGACATTGGATGTCATTGATAACGAGATCACATCATTAGGAGAATGATGTGATGGACAAGACCCAATCCTAAGCATAAGCACAAGATCGTATAATTCGTTTGCTAGAGCTTTTCCAATGTCAAGTATCTTTTCCTTAGACCATGAGATCGTGTAACTCCCGGATACCGTAGGAGTGCTTTGGGTATGCCAAACGTCACAACGTAACTGGGTGACTATAAAGGTATACTACGGGTATCTCCGAAAGTGTCTGTTGGGTTGACACGGATCGAGACTGGGATTTGTCACTCCGTATGACGGAGAGGTATCACCGGGCCCGCTCGGTAATGCATCATCATAATGAGCTCAATGTGATCAAAGTGTTTGATCACGGGATCATGCATTACGGTACGAGTAAAGTGACTTGCCGGTAACAAGATTGAACGAGGTATTGGGATACCGACGATCGAATCTCGGGCAAGTAAAATATCGATTGACAAAGGGAATTGAATACGGGGTTAATTGAATCCTCGACATCGTGGTTCATCCGATGAGATCATCGAGGAGTATGTGGGAGCCAACATGGGTATCCAGATCCCGCTGTTGGTTATTGACCAGTGAGGCGTCTCGGTCATGTCTGCATATCTCCCGAACCCGTAGGGTCTACACACTTAAGGTTCGGTGACGCTAGGGTTGTAGAGATATTAGTATGCAGCAAACCGAAAGTTGTTCGGAGTCACGGATGAGATCTCGGACGACAGGAGGAGTTCCGGAATGGTCCGGAGGTGAAGAAATATATATAGGAAGTGATGTTTCGGTCATCTGGAGAGTTTTGGGGGTCACCGGTATTGTACCGGGACCACCAGAAGGGTCCCGGGGGTCCACCGGGTGGGGCCACCTATCCCGGAGGGCCCCATGGGCTGAAGTGGCGTGGGAACCAGCCCCTGGTGGGCTGGTGCACCCACCCAAGGGCCCAAGGCGCCTAGGGTTGGAAACCCTAGGGGCCGTTGCCCCCTGAGGGGGCCTGCGCCCCCCTGGTTGGAAACCCTAGGGAGCCGTTGCCCCCCGAGGGGGCATGCGCCCCCCTGGTTGGAAACCCTAAGTGGGCCGTTGCCCCGAGGGCCGTTGCCCCGGGGGCCGCCGCCCCCCCTCTAGATGGGATCTCCAAGGGGGCATGCGCCCCCCTAGCCCCTATATATAGTGGAGGGGAGGAAGGGCAGCCGCACCCTGCATCTTGACGCCTCCCTTCCCCTTGCTACACCTCCTCCTCCCGCAGACGCTTGGCGAAGCCCTGCCGGATCCCTGCTGCATCCACCACCACGCCGTCGTGCTGCTGGATTTTCATCAACCTCTCCTTCCCCTTGCTGGATCAAGAAGGAGGAGACGTCACGCTGACCGTACGTGTGTTGAACGCGGAGGTGCCGTCCGTTCGGCGCTAGGATCTCCGGTGATTGGATCACGTCGAGTACGACTCCCTCATCCCCGTTCTTTGAACGCTTCCGCTCGCGATCTACAAAGGTATGTAGATGCATCCGATCACTCGTTGCTAGATGAACTCATAGATGGATCTTGGTGAAACCGTAGGAAATCTTTTTGTTTTCTGCAACGTTCCCCAACAGTGGCGTCATGAGCCAGGTTTATGCATAGTTCTCTTTGCACGAGTAGAACACAATTGTTGTGGGCGTAGATGTTGTCAACTTTCTTGCCGCTACTAGTCTTATTTTGCTTCAGCGGCATTGTGGGATGAAGCGGCCCAGACCAACCTTACACGTACGCATACGTGAGACCGGTTCCACCGACTGACATGCACTAGTTGCATAAGGTGGCTGACGGGTGTCTGTCTCTCCCACTTTAGTTGGAGCGGATTCGACGAAAAGGGTCCTTATGAAGGGTAAATAGAAGTTGATAAATCACGTTGTGGCTTTTACGTAGGTAAGAAAACGTTCTTGCTAGAACCCTATTGCAGCCACGTAAAACTTGCAACAACAATTAGAGGACGTCTAACTTGTTTTTGCAGCAAGTGCTTTGTGATATGATATGGCCAAAGTTGTGATGAATGATGAATGATATATATGTGATGTATGAGATCATGTTCATGTAATAGGAATCACGACTTGCATGTCGATGAGTATGACAACCGGCAGGAGCCATAGGAGTTGTCATTATTTTTTGTATGACCTGCGTGTCAATGGAAATGCCATGTAAATTACTTTGCTTTATTGCTAAACGTGTTAGCCGTAGTAGTAGAAGTAATAGTTGGCGAGCAACTTCATGGAGACACAATGATGGAGATCATGATGATGGAGATCATGGTGTCATGCCGGTGACAAGATGATCATGGAGCCCCAAGATGGAGACCAAAGGAGCTATATGATATTGGCCATATCATGTCACTATTATTATTTGATTGCATGTGATGTTTATCATGTTTTGCATCTTGTTTACTTAGAACGACGGTAGTAAATAAGATGATCCCTCATAATAAATTTCAAGAAGGTGTTCCCCCTAATTGTGCGCCGTTGCGACAGTTCGTTGTTTCGAAGCACCACGTGATGATCGGGTGTGATAGATTCCAACGTTCACATACAACGGGTGTAAGACAGATTTACACATGCAAACACTTAGGTTGACTTGACGAGCCTAGCATGTACAGACATGGCCTTGGAACACAAGAGACCGAAAGGTCGAACATGAGTCGTATGGAAGATACGATCAACATGGAGATGGTCACCAATGATGACTAGTCCGTCTCACGTGATGATCGGACACGGCCTAGTCGAGTCGGATCATGTTTCACTTAGATGACTAGAGGGATGTCTAATCTGAGTGGGAGTTCATTAAATAATTTGATTAGATGAACTTAATTATCATGAACTTAGTCTAAATAAACTTTGCAATATGTCTTGTAGATCAAATGGCCCAAGCTAATGTCAACATGAACTTCAACGCGTTCCTAGAGAAAACCAAGATGAAAGACGATGACAGCAAATATACGGACTGGGTCCGGAACCTGAGGATCATCCTCATAGCTGCCAGGAAACAATATGTCCTAGAAGCACCGCTAGGTGAAGCACCCATCCCAGAGAACCAAGACATTACGAATGCTTGGCAGTCTCGTGCTGATGATTACTCCCTCGTTCAGTGCGGCATGCTTTACAACTTAGAACCGGGGCTCCAAAAGCGTTTTGAGCATCACGGAGCATATGAGATGTTCGAGGAGCTGAAACTAGTTTTCCAAGATCATGCCCGGGTCGAGAGATATGAAGTCTCTGACAAGTTCTACAGTTGTAAGATGGAGGAAAATAGTTCTGTCAGTGAACACATACTCAAGATGTCTGGGTTGCACAGCCGCTTGACTCAGTTGGACATTAACCTCCCAGACGAGGCGGTCATTGACAGAATCCTTCAGTCGCTCCCACCTAGCTACAAGAGCTTTGTGATGAACTACAATATGCAGGGGATGGTAAAGACCATTCCTGAGGTATTTGCTATGCTGAAATCAGCAGAGGTTGAAATCAAAAAGGAACATCAAGTGTTGATGGTCAATAAAACCACTAAGTTCAAGAAAGGCAAGGGTAAGAAGAACTTCAAGAAGGACGGCAAGGATGTTGCCGCGCCTGGTAAGCTAGTTGCCGGGAAGAAGTCAAAGCATGGACCCAAGCCTGAGACTGAGTGCTTTTATTGCAAAGGGAAGGGTCACTGGAAGCGGAACTGCCCCAAATACTTAGCGGACAAGAAGGCCAGCAACACTAAAGGTATATGTGATATACATGTAATTGATGTGTACCTTACGAGTGCTCGTAGTAGCTCCTGGGTATTTGATACCGGTGCCATTGCTCATATTTGGAACTCAAAGCAGGAGCTGCGGAATAAGCGGAGACTGGCGAAGGACGAGGTGACGATGCGCGTCGGGAATGGTTCCAAGGTCGATGTGATCGCCGTCAGCATGCTACCTCTACATTTACCTACGGGATTAGTTTTAAACCTCAATAATTGTTATTTGGTACCAACTTTGCGCATGAACATTGTATCTGGATCTCGTTTAATACGAGATGGCTACTCATTTAAATCCGAGAATAATGGTTTTTCTATTTATATGAGTGATATGTTTTATGGTCATGCTCCGATGGTTAATGGTTTATTCTTAATGAATCTCGTGCGTGATGTTACACATATTCATAGTGTGAATACCAAAAGATGTAAAGTTGATAACGATAGTCCCACATACTTGTGGCACTGCCGCCTTGGTCACATTGGTGTCAAGCGCATGAAGAAGCTCCATGCTGATGGACTTTTAGAGTCTCTCGATTATGAAGCATTTGACACATGCGAACCATGCCTCATGGGCAAAATGACCAAGACTCCGTTCTCCGGAACAATGGAGCGAGCAACCAACTTATTGGAAATCATACATACTGATGTGTGCGGTCCAATGAGTGTTGAGGCTCGCGGAGGATATCGTTATGTTCTCACTCTTACTGATGACTTGAGTAGATATGGGTATGTCTACTTGATGAAACACAAGTCTGAGACCTTTGAAAAGTTCAAGGAATTTCAGAATGAGGTAGAGAATCAACGTGACCGAAAAATAAAGTTCTTACGATCAGATCGTGGAGGAGAATATTTAAGTCATGAATTTGGCACACACTTAAGGAAATGTGGAATTGTTTCACAACTCACGCCGCATGGAACACCTCAACGTAACGGTGTGTCCGAACGTCGTAATCGCACTCTATTGGATATGGTGCGATCTATGATGTCTCTTACTGATTTACCGCTATCATTTTGGGGATACGCTCTAGAGACAACTACATTCACTTTAAATAGGGCACCGTCTAAATCCGTTGAGACGACACCGTATGAATTATGGTTTGGGAAGAAACCTAAGCTGTCATTTCTAAAAGTTTGGGGATGCGATGCTTATGTCAAGAAACTTCAACCTGAAAAGCTCGAACCCAAGTCGAAAAAATGCGTCTTCATAGGATACCCTAAGGAAACTATTGGGTATACCTTCTACCTAAGATCCGAAGGCAAGATCTTTGTTGCCAAGAACGGATCCTTTCTGTAGAAAGAGTTTCTCTCGAAAGAAGTAAGTGGGAGGAAAGTGGAACTTGATGAAGTATTACCTCTTGAACCGGATAGTAGCGCAGTTCAAGAAAATGTTTCTGTGGTGCCTCCACCGGTTAGAGAGGAGGTTAATGATGATGATCATGAAACTTTAGATCAAGTTACTACTGAACTTCGTAGGTCCACAAGGACACGTTCCGCACCAGAGTGGTACGGCAACCCTGTCCTGGAAATCATGTCGTTAGACAACGGTGAACCTTCGAACTATGAAGAAGCGATGGCGGGCCCAGATTCCAACAAATGGCTGGAGGCCATGCAATCCGAGATAGGATCCATGTATGAAACAAAGTATGGACTTTGACAGACTTGCCCGATGATCGGCGAGCGATAGAAAACAAATGGATCGTTAAAAAGAAGACGGACGCGGATGGTAATGTTACCATCTATAAAGCTCGACTTGTCGCTAAGGGTTATCGGCAAGTTCAAGGGGTTGACTACGATGAGACTTTCTCTCCCGTAGCGAAGCTGAAGTCCATCCGAATCATGTTAGCAATTGCCGCATACTATGATTATGAGATATGGCAAATGGACGTCAAAACGGCATTCCTTAACGGCTATCTTAAGGAAGAACTGTATATGATGCAGCCGGAAGGTTTTGTCGACCCTAAGAATGCTAACAAGGTATGCAAGCTCCAGCGATCCATTTATGGGCTGGTGCAAGCATCTCGGAGTTGGAACATTCGCTTTGATGAGATGATCAAGGCGTTTGGGTTTATGCAGACTTATGGAGAAGCCTGCGTTTACAAGAAAGTGAGTGGGAGCTCTGTAGCATTTCTCATATTATATGTAGATGACATACTTTTGATGGGAAATGATATAGAACTTTTGGACAGCATTAAGGCCTACTTGAATAAGAGTTTTTTAATGAAGGACCTTGGAGAAGCTGCTTATATATTAGGCATCAAGATCTATAGAGATAGATCAAGACGCCTCATAGGTCTTTCACAAAGCACATACCTTGAAAAGATATTGAAGAAGTTCAATATGGATCAGTCCAAGAAGGGGTTCTTGCCTATGTTGCAAGGTGTGAAATTGAGCTCAGCTCAATGCCCAACCACGACAGAAGATATAGAATAGATGAGTGTCATCCCCTATGCCTCGGCCATAGGGTCTATTATGTATGCCATGCTGTGTACCAGACCTGATGTAAACCTTGCCGTAAGTTTGGTAGGAAGGTACCAAAGTAATCCTGGCAAGGAACACTGGACAGCGGTCAAGAATATCCTGAAGTACCTGAAAAGGACTAAGGACATGTTTCTCGTTTATGGAGGTGACGAAGAGCTCGTTGTAAAGGGTTACGTCGACGCTAGCTTCGACACAGATTTGGATGACTCTAAGTCACAAACCGGATACGTGTATATGTTGAATGGTGGAGCAGTAAGCTGGTGCAGCTACAAGCAGAGCATCGTGGCGGGATCTACATGTGAAGCTGAGTACATGGCAGCCTCGGAGGCAGCACATGAAGCAATTTGGGTGAAGGAGTTCATCACCGATATAGGAGTCATAACCAATGCGTCGGGGCCGATCAAACTCTTTTGTGACAACACTGGAGCTATTGCACTTGCCAAGGAGCCCAGGTTTCACAAGAAGACCAGGCACATCAAGCGTCGCTTCAACTCCATTCGTGAAAATGTTCAAGATGGAGACATAGAAAATTCTAAAGTGCATACGGATCTGAATGTCGCAGATCCGTTGACTAAACCTCTCCATAGAGCAAAACATGATCAACACCAGAACTCTATGGGTGTTCGATTCATCACAATGTAACTAGATTATTGACTCTAGTGCAAGTGGGAGACTGTTGGAAATATGCCCTAGAGGCAATAATAAAAGCATTATTATATTTCCTTGTTCATGATAATTGTCTTTTATTCATGCTATAATTGTGTTATCCGGAAATCGTAATACATTTGTGAATACATAGACACCAACATGTCCCTAGTAAGCCTCTAGTTGACTAGCTCGTTGATCAACCGATAGTCATGGTTTCCTGACTATGGACTTGGATGTCATTGATAACGAGATCACGTCATTAGGAGAATGATGTGATGGACAAGACCCAATCCTAAGCATAAGCACAAGATCGTATAATTCGTTTGCTAGAGCTTTTCCAATGTCAAGTATCTTTTCCTTAGACCATGAGATCATGTAACTCCCGGATACCGTAGGAGTGCTTTGGGTATGCCAAACGTCACAACGTAACTGGGTGACTATAAAGATATACTACGGGTATCTCCGAAAGTGTCTGCTGGGTTGACACGGATCGAGACTGGGATTTGTCACTCCGTATGACGGAGAGGTATCACCGGGCCCGCTCGGTAATGCATCATCATAATGAGCTCAATGTGATCAAAGTGTTTGATCACGGGATCATGCATTACGGTACGAGTAAAGTGACTTGCCGGTAATGAGATTGAACGAGGTATTGGGATACCGACGATCGAATCTCGGGCAAGTAAAATACCGATTGACAAAGGGAATTGAATACGGGGTTAATTGAATCCTCGACATCGTGGTTCATCCGATGAGATCATCAAGGAGTATGTGGGAGCCAACATGGGTATCCAGATCCCGCTGTTGGTTATTGATCGGAGAGGCGTCTCGGTCATGTCTGCATATCTCCCGAACCCGTAGGGTCTACACACTTAAGGTTCGGTGACGCTAGGGTTGTAGAGATATTAGTATGCAGCAAACCGAAAGTTGTTGGGAGTCACGGATGAGATCCCGGACGTCAGGAGGAGTTCCGGAATGGTCCGAAGGTGAAGAAATATATATAGGAAGTGCTGTTTCGGCCATCTGGAGAGTTTCAGGGGTCACCGGTATTGTACCGGGACCACCAGAAGGGTCTCGGGGGTCCACCGGGTGGGGCCACCTATCCCGGAGGGCCCCATGGGCTGAAGTGGTGTGGGAACCAGCCCCTGGTGGGCTGGTGCATCCCACCCAAGGGCCCAAGGCGCCTAGGGTTGGAAACCCTAGGGGGCCGTTGCCCCCCGAGGGGGCATGCGCCCCCCTGGTTGGAAACCCTAAGGGGGCCGTTGCCCCGGGGGCCGCCGCCCCCCCTTTAGATGGGATCTCCAAGGGGGCATGCGCCCCCCTAGCCCCTATATATAGTGGAGGGGAGGAAGGGCAGCCGCACCCTGCATCTTGGCGCCTCCCTTCCCCTTGCTACACCTCCTCCTCCCGCAGACGCTTGGCGAAGCCCTGCCGGATCCCTGCTGCATCCACCACCACGCTGTCGTGCTGCTGGATCTTCATCAACCTCTCCTTCCCCTTGCTGGATCAAGAAGGAGGAGACGTCACGCTCACCGTACATGTGTTGAACGCGGAGGTGCCGTCCGTTCGGCGCTAGGATCTCCGGTGATTGGATCACGTCGAGTACGACTCCCTCATCCCCGTTCTTTGAACGCTTCCGCTCGCGATCTACAAAGGTATGTAGATGCATCCGATCACTCGTTGCTAGATGAACTCATAGATGGATCTTGGTCAAACCGTAGGAAATTTGTTTGTTTTCTGCAACGTTCCCCAACACCTCCCCGAGCTCACAGACTCGCTCGTCGTGTTCTACGTGAGCTTCTGATCGTCCTCTCCCTCTCCGTTCTCTCTCTTGCACTCCGTAGCCGCCACGCCCCTCTCGCCCAACTGCGCCGCCGCCTGCACTCGCCGCCGACACGACTCCGGCAACCATTTGGTCCGGGCGTCGTGTCCAACATGCTCGCCGCCTCGCGTAGCTGCTGTAGGTGCCACGAACGCGATATCACGGTCACTGCAGCCCCATAGCCACAAATACCCGAACGCCGGCGCCGCCCTGAGCTCGTTTCCGGTGAGCTCCGGCCGTCCCCGCTGCTGCCGCATGCCTCCCTGGATGTGGGCGAGACCCAGCTCCCCGCACATGCTCTCGGCCGCCCATTTGGTCGCCGGAGACGCAAATCCGAGTCGTGCCACCGTCTCGGGCCTCGCCGGCGTCGAGTCGCCAGTGGGTTTGACCCCGCTCACCGTTGACCATGTGGGCCCATTTTGGCCCCTGGGTCACTGACGTGTGGGCCCCTGGCCACTAACTAAACTAGGATTAGTATTAGTTCAACACTAACTAACTTCAGTTAGTTAACTAACTACTGACCAGTGGGTCCCATTGGTCAGGTTTGACCTGGACCACGTGTGTTGACCAGATGATGTCAGCATGATGCAAGGCTGACGAAGTAAATGCTTTTCTGTATTTTAAATAAATCTAAATGATTTATTTATTTCCATAAAATGTCCTAAACTTCTAAAATTCATAGTAATTCAACCGTAACTCCAAATCAAACAAATTATATATGAAAAATTATCAGAAAAATGCAATCTATTCATCTTTACCATTTTCATGCATGACAAACTAAGTTATACATACTGTATAATTTAAAACATGGTAATGGCATTTAAATTCTCACATATGAAGTTTGAATTTGAACCTAGGGTTCAAACCAACTCCATTTAACATATTGCTAGTTGCATTAGCTCAAACCACAACATATTGCCATGACATTATCATGCATCATAATTGTCGCATTGCATTGATTGTGTTCTTCTTTGTTTGCCGGTAATTGTTCCCTCTCGATAGACGTGGTTCCGACGATGAGACCGATGACACCGATGAAGAGTTATACTACCTTCAAAGTGCCACGCAAGCAAAACCCCCTTGTTCATTTCGATACAATCCCACTCTCTCGCTCATGCTCTTCTTACTGCATTAGGACAACAACGCCTCAACTGTTACATGCTGCGGTAGTTGAACCCCTTTCCTCTGCATGACCTGTCATTGCCACAGTAAATAGATGAAACCCACTAGCATGAGTAGGAGTTGTTTGAGCCCTGATGTGCCTACTCATTCATGCTTGTTTGTCATGCCTGCTACTGCTTAGAGTTGAGTCGGGTCTGATTCATCGGGAATGAATTGGAATGGTGATGAACATGTCCTACTGTGTGTGAGCTAAGTGTGTAAACACGATTTGGTAAAGGTAGCGGTGAGAGGACATGTAGGAGTACATGGTGGGTTGTCTCATTGAAGCCGTCCTCAGGAACTGAGTTCTGTGTTTGTGATCCATGAACAACTACTACCACACATTGGGATCCTTAATTGACTCTCTCGACTTATTAATCGCCCTTGTCCTTTGTCCAGGAGTTGCAACTAGTTTCTGGTGTTTGTAGGATATGTGTTGGAGGCCGTGGGTAGCGCTGACCCTAGGGGTGGGCTATGATGCGGTAGATACACCGTGGCCCGGTGTACCGAGCGCCCGTTTGGTGTCTCGGGAACCCTGCACACATCGTTTGGGGCTGTGAGCGAAACTCCGACCGGATCTCCTCGCGGATGGAACCCGAATAGGCGATAAACCTGGACTAGAGACTTGTGTGGTTAGTCAGGTCGTGGCCGACTCCCTCGCCAGGCTTCCGCTTGAAGGTTGCCGAGGTACACGACGTGTACATGGTGGTAAGTGGCGAGAGCGTGTGTGAAGAATTACACCCCTGCAGGGTTATAAATGATCTATTCGAATAGCCATGTCTGCGGTAATGGACTTCTAGGTTGCCTATAATAGTTCATAGACAAGTGAAAGTGGATACTCTAAAATGCGCAAGATAAGCGTGAGTGCTATGGATGGCGTTCTCGTAGGGAGACGGGAGCGGATCCATAGTGGTGTATTGATATTGTGAATATGTGGACTCGTGTGCGCCACCTCAAAAGAGTTACTTGCAATCATAGTTTAGGATGGCCACTGAGTCAAAGCTGGCTTGCTGCAGTCAAATTCCACCACCCCCTTTGTTGATACCGATGCATATGTAGCTAGTTCTGATGTAAGTCTTGCTAGGTACATTTGTACTCATGTTTGCCTATTTTATGTTTTTGCAGAGAGACGTCAGTCTCGCTAGTAGATCCGTGTGGACTCCGACGTTTAGCTTGATACCTCAGCTACGATCTTGTGCCCTTGGCAGGATCTGGTAGATAGTCAGGCTTCTCAGCCTTTTTCATTTCTAGATGTCTGTACTCAGACATGTTAAGCTTTCGCTTGTGCTTTGACTTGTATGCTCTGAATGTTGGGTCATGAGACCCGTGTTTGTAATATCTAGCTCTTCGGAGCCTAATGAATAAATACTTTGAGCCGTAGAGTTATGTTGTGATGCCATGTTGTATTTACACATATCGAGCATATTGTGTGTATGATTGAAATGCTTGGTATGTGTGGGATCCGACAATCTAGTTGTTTATCCTTGGCAGCCTCTCTTATGGGGTAATGTAGTCTAGTGCTTCCTTGAGCCATAGTAGTCCGCTACAGCCCGGTTCACCGCAGTCCTGCTAGCCCAGCACTACTGCTCAGGACACCTGACTGGCCGGCATGTGTTTCACTTTGTTCCTGTCTGTCCCTTCAGGGAAATGTCACGCGGTGACATCCGTAGTCCTACCTAGCCTGCTACAGTCCGGGTTACCGGAGTCCTGTTAGCCCAGTGCTACAGCCCAGATTCGCACGCTGTTGACCGACATGCTCGAAGTTGATTCATGTATGCCTGTCCCCATGGGTTAGTGCCGCTTTGGGTTCACGACTAGCCATGTCGGCCCGGGTTCTTTGTCATATGGATGCTAGCGACACTATCATATACGTGAGCCAAAAGGCGCAAACGTTCCCGGGCCAGGTAAGGTGGCACTCGTGGGAATACCGTGCGTGAGGCCACAAAGTGATATGATGTGTTACATGCTAGATCGGTGTGACTTGGAATCGGGGTCCTGACAATATTTCTTTAGGACTCCCATGAACCTCTCAAAGGGGAACATATTGTGTAGAAATACGGGCCCCAGGATGACAATCTCGTCGACTAGATGAACTAGGACGTGCGTCATGATATTGAAGAAGGATGGTGGGAACACCAGCTCGAAACTGACAAGACATTGTGCCACATCACTCCGTAGCCTTGGTATGATTTCTGGATCGATCACCTTCTGAGAGATTGCATTAAGGAATGCACATAGCTTCACGATGGCTAATCAGACGTTTTCCGATAGAAGCCCCCTCAATGCAACCGGAAGCATTCTCGTCATAATCACGTGGCAGTCATGAGACTTTAGGTTCTGAAACTTTTTCTCTGGCATATTTATTATTCCCTTTATATTCGACGAGAAGCCAGTCGGGACCTTTATACTGAGCAGACATTCAAAGAAGATTTCTTTCTCTTCTTTCGTAAGAGCGTAGCTGGCAGGACCTTCATACTGCTTCGGAGGCATGCCGTCTTTTTCGTGCAAACGTTGCAGGTCCTCCCATGCCTCAGGTGTATCTTTTGTCTTTCCATACACGCCCAAGAAGCCTAGCAGGTTCACGCAAAGGTTCTTCGTCACGTGCATCACGTCGATTGAAGAGCGGACCTCTAGGTCTTCCCAGTAGGGTAGGTCCCCAAATATAGATTTCTTCTTCCACATGGGTGTGTGTCCCTCAGCGTCATTCGGAACAGGTAGTGCGTCGGGACCCTTTCCAAAGATTACATGTAAATCATTGACCATAGCAAGTACATGATCACCGGTACGCATGGCGGGCTTCTTCCGGTGATCTGCCTCTCTTTGAAATGCTTGCCTTTCTTTCGACATTGATGGTTGGTCGGAAGAAATCGACGATGGCCCAAGTGCACATTCTTCCTGCATTTGTCCAGGTATATACTTTCAGTGTCATCTAAACAGTGCATGCATGCGTGCTATCCTTTGCTTGTCTGTCCTGAAAGGTTACTGAGAGCGAGCCAATCATTGATGGTCACGAACAGCAACGCCTTTAGGTTAATTCCTCCTGTCTGTGCTCATCCCACGTACGTACACCGTTTCCATTCCACAGCTGCAAAAGTTCTTCAACTAATGGCCTTAGGTACACATCAATGTCGTTGTCGGGTTGCTTAGGGCCTTGGATGAGAACTGGCATCATAATGAACTTCCGCTTCATGCACATCCAAGGAGGAAGGTTATACATACATAGAGTCACGGGCCAGGTGCTGTGATTGCTGCTCTGCTCCCGAAAGGATTAATGCCATCCGCGCTTAAAGCAAACCATACCTTCCTTGGGTCCTTTGCAAACTCATCCCAGTACTTTCTCCCGATTTGTACCGCGGTAGAGGATGCAGTCATTAGGGCATGCATGTATGTTCTCCACCTCCAATCCTAGAGGGCATACGACCTTCCTTGCTGCGTATGTACTGTCGGGCAATTCGTTATCCTTTGGAAGCTTCTTCTTCAATATTTTCAGTAGCTTCTCAAATCCTTTGGCAGGCACAGCATTATCTGCCTTCCACTGCAGCAATTCCAATACGGTACCGAGCTTTGTGTTGCCATCTTCGCAATTGGGGTACAACCCTTTTTTGTGATCCTCTAACATGCGATCAAACTTCAGCTTCTCCTTTTAACTTTCGCATTGCGTCCTTGCATCGACAATGGCCCGACGGAGATCATCATCATCGGGCACATCGTCTGGTTCCTCTTGATCTTCAGCAGCTTCACCCGTTGCAGCATCATTGGGCACATCGTCTGGTTCCTCTTGATCTTCACCAGCTCCCCCCGTTGCAGCATCACCGTATTCAAGGGGCACATAGTTGTCATCGTACTCTTCTTCTTCGCCGTCTTCCATCATAACCCCTATTTCTCCGTGCCTGGTCCAAACATTATAGTGTGGCATGAAACCTTTGTAAAGCAGGTGGGAGTGAAGGATTTTCCGGTTAGAGTAAGACATCGTATTCCCATATTTAGTGCATGGACAACACATAAAACCATTCTGCTTGTTTGCCTCAGCCGCATCGAGAAACTCATGCACGCCCTTAATGTACTCGGAGGTGTGTCTGTCACCATACATCCATTGCCGGTTCATCTGCGTGCATTATCTATCCCTAATAATAATAAAGCACGGATTGACTCCGTGGGTTCACCGTCACAATACGCTTCTTCCCGTGAATTTACGCTTTCAGTTTTTTCACCTATATTATTTTCTACAGCCAAGTGGTACTATTCCTATTGTTTTGTGCAATTAAGAGGTAAGTCTTTCGTATACAGTATTGCTTCGTCCGTCTGTCAAAATGGTGCGTAGCGCACCTAGGAATCGAACCATGGTAAGAAAAGAGCTGGCACATAGATAAAGTAAGTTACCCTCTCACACATGTCTCCCATCGCCATCTGGTTTTTGTACATCCTCACGTACATGGAATATAAATCACAACGTTCTGTTCGGGTTAGGCACGAAACAATTCAGGATCTAGATCTACCTTTATAAATATACCAGAACTGACACAACCATAACCAAACGTATTCGCCTCAATGCCGCTGTCGCCTTCAACGCCGAGATCCACTGCCCCTCACGCGGGTACCGAGGTGTCGATCTAGACGCCGTCGCCGCCTTCAACAACGAGATTTGCAGCTCTTTGTGCGCCCTCCATCGCCTCCCTTTACTTTCTGGAGCTATCAAACCTGCACACGATGAATGCATTGCCTACTGCTGAGTGTTGAACCATTCCAGAGCATCTAATTAATTAAACCATACATTGAAACTATGTAAAACATTTCAATGCGAAAACAAATGCGATCATAATCGCAACCAAGGTAACAATTGATCCAACGGCATAATAAAGCCAAGCCTCGGTATGAATGGCATATTTTCTAATCTTTCTAATCTTCAAGCGCATTGCATCCATCTTGATCTTGTGATCATCGACGACATCCGCAACATGCAACTCCAATATCATCTTCTTCTCCTCAATTTTTTTATTTTTTCCTTATAGAAATTGTTTTCTTCTTCAACTAAATTTAACCTCTCGACAATAGGGTCGGTTAGAATTTCCGGTTCACATACCTCCTACATAAATAAAATCTATGTCACGTTGGTCGGTATAATTTTTATAAACAATAAATGAACCAATAGTTATAAAGATAATATATACCACATCCGAATCATAGACAGGACGAGGGCCGACGGGGGCGGATACCAAAACCATCACACTATATAAGATGCAATAATAAAAGTAAGAAAATAATACAAGTATCTATGTAAACATACAAGTAAGAATATTATTTCCTTTCAGAAAGAAGATAAGAACAAGAGGCTCACCACGGTGGTGCCGGCGATGAGCTCGGTGCGGGTGATCGACGGCGGTGAAGACGGGGATGGGGCGTGATGGACCGCTAAACCTAGACAAATATTGAGGAAAATGAAGCTTCGAGGTCAAGCTTGGAGAGGAGAAAGCTTAAGTAGTGTGGCTTGGGCATTCCATCGAACACCTTGTGTGCATAGAAGGTGAGCTAGAGCACCACCAAGCCCTCTCCCCCTCGGCGGCCAGAAAAAACAGAGCAGTGTGCTCTGCTCTCACACGAGGGGGTATATATAGGCACCTCATTGGTCCCGGTTGGTGGCATGAACCGGGACTAAAGGGGAGCCTTTGGTCCCGGTTCAAGCCACCAACCGGGACGCCTTTAGTCCCGGTTCGTGCCACCAACCGAGACCAATGATGGTGGGCCAGGAGCCAGGCCCATTGGTCCCGGTTCGTCCCACCAACCGAGACCAAAAGGTCCAGACGAACCAGGACCAGTGGCCCACGTGGCCCGGCCGCAGGCCCGGTCCTGATGGGGGGGCAGGGGGCGGCCGCCCCGGGCCCCCGAGACGGAAGGGGCCCCCAGATAATTGTGCTACTCCAAATCAAGCCTGCAGTTATAAAGTAAAAAAAAAAGGATGTTGCATGTTCTGCCGTGCGTGGCCTGGCCCAAGTAGCAACTACTATCGCTATAAGCACACAACGAGGACTCCTGAAATCTAGAGCCACGCATCATTGGCTGCCAATCACGCACGATGCTCGCGCCGACGACTTGCACGGATCTGGCAGCCGGCGCGAGATGGTCTAATTGCTATTTTGCCTAATCGCTTCATTGCCTTACGACGCCGTCGCCTTGCCTGATCGCATCACCATCAGTTCACCTCCTTGCAGCGGATGCAGCCACAACGGCCGCCAGGAACAGGTTAGGCGAACAGGATCCATGAGGCCATAGGGAACCCGGTGGCAATCGACAGTCTTCCACTGTCCGCGCGGCCAAGTTACGAATGGCAGAGAAGGTTAGCCTAATAGCCTATGAGTGCCTTGATGATATACAAAAATTCATACTCCTTCCGTCCAAATTACTCGTCGAACTAAAACCACGACGAGTAATTTGAAACTGAAGATGTAGACGACATTGATATTGCGTCTTTTTATTGTGACAGGACAATAATGATGGACTGAACGGACACTCCTGTGTGATATATGTTATTCGGGCTTGGTGCATTTGCATCTTGCGAGTTTGATTTTATATTCGGTAAGATTTTTCTAAGATGGCCCACCACTCATGCGATATGGTTATTAATTGAGTACTTTTGTAGCCTTTCACTAGTTTCGAATGACCAGTTCTTTCTTTAAATTTCGTCGTGTTCGTCTAATCTATTTAGTATATCGTGCAATTTTATCCATTGAGAAGAAATTACTGGATGAAGATTAATTAGTAATGATGCATCTCAGAATGTTATGATTTTAAGGTAATATGTATAAATTGTTCGATGCAATATTGATGCATTTGAAATATTTTCGGTAATATATTAGCATATTGGCTATTATGTCATCATTATATTAAAGGGCCCCTAATATTAGTTTCGGCCCGGGCCCCCAAAATGTCAGGACCGGCCCTGCCCGGCCGGCCCCCGGGGCTCACGAACCGGGTCCAATGCCCCCATGGGTCCCGGTTCTGGACTGAACCGGGACTAATAGGCTGACCCGGCCTCGACCTTTGCCCCCTTTTCTACTAGTGAATATATATTGGGATCGGTGTGCATAGCCTTGAAAGCAACTCACATAAGTCTCAAAGAGAAATCTGTGCGCTCAAATTATTTGTGAACTATGACATAAAAGGGAAGCAAGCAACCTCCTATTCGACCACCAACCTCCTAAGCGCACACACATACAATTTACATTTAACATCAAATATCAGGATCAATTGTGGATGGCCAGACCCTAGAACTTGCTCAGAGTCTTATGTGGCCACCATTTTACGATAGGTTGTGAAGTGGCCCGTTCTTTTAACAGTAAGCAGATGTGTAAAAAAATTAAGACAATGGAATTTATAGCTATTTAAGATAAGAAAAGGTAGCCCTTCGGAAGGGCTCCTTTTATTAGTAATATATGTTATTACTTACTAAATAGATCATAGACAATATAATAGCATTGTTGCCCGCATGATCAAATATGATGAATGAGTATATATGTGCATGTGTATAAGTGTATCATGCATGTAACAAATAATGGGGCAACATATTACATATACATGTAGTTCATGGCAGCATATGATGTGATTGAGAAGAGCATGAAGATGACAACCGTGAAAACGTCAGTCCATATCACCGCCTTTAGTGGTTCCAACTCTTCCTGCCACCGTTCATGTTCCGGTAGAGATTCTCCCTACATATATGCTGCCATGTATGTCGACCGGAAGCAGCAATTAACTCAAGTACACCTCCATACTATTACTCAAATTGAAAAATCAGTGATTTTCTTCAGACGTGACCTTCCTGTTGGCCGCCCCTTATTCTCAGATTTTCAACTAAACATTATAAATTATTGGCATGTATACCTGAGGAACAAATCCTGAACCTAACTAACCGGCCTCTCCTGCTGGACAAACATGCATACAGCGCTCCGGCACAAATAACCGCAATAAAAATTAATTCTAAGCACAAACGGATCTTCTCAGCTCCAACCAAGTTCAGTTCAGAGACCATCATGCAGGAGCTCTCCACAACACTAAATCACACAAAATAGGGCAGATCGAGAAAAGTGCATCAATTACCTGTTGGTCGAGATGGTTGACAAGACCTGTAGTTAGGAACTTAGGATTGTGAGCCCACGGTCGATCGACGTCAGAGGCGACCAGTCTCAGTCGGCCAGGCCTGGCTGCTATGAGATCAAGATGCGGCCGAGGCTGTGCTACTGGTGCGTTGATGCGCCGCCGAGGAGGCCGGGCGGCACGGCGTGAGGCAGAGCAAGGGAAGGGCAGGGCAGCGGCGCGAACGAACGGGAAGAGGGGATGGCGGCTGGGAGAAAAGGGGAGAGACCACGACTCCACGTACAAAAAGCTGGGGCCGAAACGTCGGTTGACCTGACAGACGGGGCCCAACCCAAAAATACAACGCTGGGGCGCTGTGAACGCTCTATTTCACGGGAGCTTAGTAACTAGAGGGATTCCTTGAAAATAGTTATCGCATTATAGCGGTGGTTTTTTCCCGAGGTCTCATCTAGGGTTCCCAAGTCCCCCGGCGGCGCTCCCGCTAGGGTTCCAATCTTACCCGCAAGATCTATCAATCCTCACGTCACGAAACCCTCAGGGCCAATCTGGTAGGTGCTCTGGTGCTTGTGACTACATCAAGAGATTGCACATGGCGGAAACAGAGACTCCTGCAGCGCTTGTGGGCGGCGCAAGCGGGAGTGCGGGCGTGAGCTCGCATGACACACTAGTAGAAAATAGGGCTTTAGTCACAGCGTAATATACACATTAGTCCCGGTTGCATTACGAACCGGGACTCGGTTCGAGCGGCTAAAGGCATTAGTCCCGGTTTAAATGGACCCTTTAGTCCCGGTTTGAGACACGAACCGGGACAAAAGGGCATCGCACCACTTAGACCTTTACTCCCGGTTTGAGATATGAACCGGGACTAAAGGGTGCGGTGCCCTTTAGTCCCGGTTCGTGTCTCAAACCGGGACTAAAAAGCCCATTTCTCAAACTCTACCCCCGCCTCTTCGTGTATCGCCATTTCAGTTTTGAAAAAAACAAAGGAAAATGATAAAAACATAAAAAAATAAAATCCTTTGAGATGTAGTTATATTACTACATCTACTAGTTAGGAAAATTAAAAAACTTAAATTTGGACATGTTTTGCAAAAAAGTGTCATGGAAAAGTAAAACGGCTATAACTTTTGCGTACGATGTCGGAAAAAACGTATAATATATCAAAATGTTCAGCACAAAAATCCGCATCCAATTTTTACCGCTGTAGGCCTATTTGTAAAATTTTAGAATCCTCGAATTCTAAAAGGAAAAAAAGATATGCTCAAATTTCAGTTTTTTTGAATTTGGTTAAATCTGGTCAAACTATGGTCAAACTACTTATTCAAAAGTATTAGTGTTACTACATAATTATTCAAGAATATTAGTGTTACTAAATAATTATTTCAATTTTTTTGAATTTTGGTCAAATCTGGTCAAATTGTGGTCAAACTATGGTCAAACTACTTACTCAAGAAATATTAGTGTTACTAAATAATTATTGTTTTTTAGAATAATAGTTTCGAACTCAAACAGTGAAACGCGTGACTTCATGATCAAGCTAAATTTCTGAGGGTTAATAGTATTGACATCTTACTATTGTCAGGAAAACAACAAGTGCAGACTTGGAAACGAGGGGGAATAGAACCCGGAAGTTAAGCGTGCACAAGTGCAGACTTGGAAACGAGGGAGAATAGAACCCGGAAGTTAAGCGTGCTTAGGCTGAAGTAGTGAGAGGATGGGTGAACGGCCGGGAAGTTAAATGATTTGGAATGATGAGAGGTGAATAGAGATAAGAGATTAAATTGAGGAGTGATGAGAGGTGATTAGAGATTAAATTGTAAAATAATTCAGAAATTTGAAAATTGGAAAAAAATTCAAAAAAAATGTAAAATTTCCTTTAGTCCCGGTTGGTGTTACGAACCGGGACTAAAGGTGGAGCTCCAGACAGCAGCCACGTGGAACCGGGACTAAAGGGGGGGGCTTTAGTACCGACCCTTTAGTCCCGGTTCCAGAACCGGGACAAATGGCCCTTTTTCTACTAGTGACATGACCCGTTCATGAAAATTTTGTTGAATATCTGGGATCTAGTCGAATTTGAGATCTTATTGTACTAGACCTAATTTGCATGCTATGTGTGGATGATTTATGCTATTTTCTATCCGAACTTTGATCAATATCTGCCTGTTTGCACAAATTTTGTCTGATTAGTTAAAATGTGGATGCGGTTAGTGTTGGACGGTCCGTGAACTGGTCCCCTGTCCGCGGATGGATGCAGCAGGATTTTTGCGAGTGGCACTATAGAGATGCCCTAACCGAGGTATACTCCTTCTGGAGCTCCGCAAAGATCATCTGGGGTGGGAGCGTTACTTAGCGCGCTCTTAGACTGCACCACGTGTTGCACTTTGAGCGCTTCTTTTAAAAAAAATCGCATGCGTTTTCGGCATTTTAGATGGATTTTTCGTTTTTTGGCGTTTTCACCAGTTTTTCTTAGCTTTTAGACATCGAAAAAAACGTGTTCTCTTTTTTTTCCTTCCCCGAGAGACACGGCTTTGCTTTCGTGAGAGACATGTATTTGCTTCCGCGAGAGGCACAACCATGCCTCTCAGAAACGGAAAGACGTGTTTTTATTTTTTTTCCTTCCGCAAGAGGCACGGTCATGCCTCTTGGAAATGGGGAAAACATGTTTTCTTTTTTTCTGCTTCCGTGAGAGGCTCCCGAAAACCAAAAAAACTTGTTTTTTTTCGCCAGAGCCATGGTTCTGCTTCCATGAGAGGCACGGTCGTGCCTCTCGGAAACAGAAAAAAGACGTGTTTTCTTCCTTCCGCAAGAGGCACAATTTTATTTCTCGTAGAGGCACGGATTTGCTTCTACGAAATACACAATCGTGCCTCTTTTGAAAAGGAAAAAAACATGCTCCTGGTTCGGTTTTTTTGTCTGGTTTTTCATGACAAAATAGTTCATGAAAACCTATCAACATGGGATATAATTTTGAAGATCAAGACGCGACGAATCCAACGGTGAAAACAGTTTAAGAGTTGGCCGCATAGTTTAAGAGATAAAACATTTTGAATAAACAGATCTACAAAAAAGAAAAAAAATATTATATTGCGACAAATGGCGCGCATGCAATGTGCCACTTGTCGCAACCTGAAGAGGTGGGAGTGACCTTTGCAAAGAGTGCACCTTAATTAGTGATTTCGCAAAACACGCTCGCCTTTAGAACTACAGATCAAGAGCCCTTGGCGATCTGGAGGCGACAGCCTCGCCGCCGCCACCGCCGGACGCCGCGCCAGCCGTGTGTGGCCTCTCCTCCACGTCTACGCTAGCGCTGGACGTCGGAACTGCTGCAGCCGCGTCCGCGTCCGCCGATCGATTGGTCGACCCCATGGGGCCCTGCGATCCTGCCCTTTCGCTAGGGTCTCTTGCCCTTGGAGATCCGGAGGCGACAGCCTCGCCACCGCCACCGTCGGACGCCGCGCCGACCGTGTGTGGCCTCTCCTCCGCGTCTACGCTAGTGCTGGACGTCAGAACTGTTGCGGCCGCGTCCGCCGATCGATTGCTCGACCCCATGGGGTCCTGCGATCCTGCTGTGTCCGAATTGGATTCTACATGCTCTAACCCCTGGCGCAAGGGAACGAACAAGTCTACCTACAAAAACCCATCTAGGTTTCCACAGGGACGGCACAAGAAGCCGAGCAAGCCGCCGGATTGTAACACGTACAAACCATTGCCGCTGGTCGTCGGCATGTCGTCGACCATGCAAGATGTGGGCAAGGAGCCGCTGGTGGCCGAGGTAACCCCGGAGGTTGGTGGGGGCGCACAAAGGGCTCCCTCCGTGGACGCTGCTCGCCTGCTGCCTCCCAACGGGGGTCCTGTGGCTGCTGGGCGAATCAACCCGCGAGTGCGAACGTTGACAATCTGGGACCGGAGGAAGACAAATATGATACCAGCTATGTGTATTCTTCCTCATGTGGTTAGAGTGGCGGATGCTGAGCTCTCTGATGATACATCCACACTGGGCAAGCATGTTGTTGCTGGTGATCAAGTCACTGGTACACCAAAAAAGCGCAAGACATTGGGGTCTCTCGACGGGCAGTGATACGTCCATTTTGCATCATGCTTTTATATCGATATTTATTGCATTTTGGTCTGTTACTTCACATTATGTCACAATACTTATGGCTATTCTCTCTTATTTTACAAGGTCTACATAAGGAGGGAGAATGCCGGCAGCTGGAATTCTGGGCTGGAAAAGGAGCAAATATTAGAGACCTATTCTGCACAACTCCAAAAGTCCTGAAACTCCACGGAATATCTTACAATAAATAATAAAAAATTCTCGCCAAAGATGAAGGCCAGGGGGCCCACACCCTGTCCATGATGGTGGCGGCGCGCCCCCCTAGGGCGTGCCCCTACCTCGTGGGCCCTCTGGTGGCTCTCTGATGACCATCTTCTGCTATATGAAGTCTTTCGTCGAGAAAAAAATAGAAGGGAACCTTTCGGGACGAAACTCCGCCGCCACGAGGCGGAACCTTGGCGGAACCAATCTAGGGCTCCGGCAGACAATTCCCTCCGGGAGGGGGAAATCATCGTCATCGTCATCACCAACGCTCCTCTCATCGGGAGAGGCCAATCTCCATCAACATCTTCACCAGCACCATCTCGTAGCAAAACCCTAGTTCATCTCTTGTATCCAATTCTTGTCTCCAAGTCTGGGATTGGTGCTAGTAGGTTGGTAGTAGTGTTGATTACTCCTTGTAGTTGATGCTAGTTGGTTTAATTGGTGGAAGATCATATGTTCAGATCCTTTATGCATATTATTACCCCTCTGATTATGAACATGAATATGCTTTGTGAGTAGTTACGTTTGTTCCTGAGGACAAGGGAGAAGTCTTGCTATTAGTAGTCATGTGAATTTGGTATTTGTTCGATATTTTGATGAGATGTATGTTGTCTAGCCTCTAGTGGTGTTATGTGAACGTCGACTACATAACACTTCACCATTATTTGGGCCTAGAGGAAGGCATTGGGAAGTAATAAGTAGATGATGAGTTGCTAGAGTGACAGAAGCTTAAACCCTAGTTTATGCATTGCTTCGTAAGGGGCTGATTTGGATCCATATGTTTCATGCTATGGTTAGGTTTACCTTAATAATTTTGTTGTAGTTGAGGATGCTTACAGTAGAGGTTAATCATAAGTGGGATGCTTGTTCAAGTAAGAATAGCACCACAGCACCGCTTCACCCACATATCAAATTATCAAAGTACCGAACGCGAATCATATGAACGGTGATGAAAACTAGCTTGACGATATTCCCATGTGTCCTTGGGAGCGCTTTTCCTTATATAAGAGTTGTCCAGGCTTGTCCTTTGCTACAAAAAGGATTGGGCCACCTTTCTTTACTTTATTTACTTTTGTTACTTGTTGCTCGTTACAAATTATCTTATCACAAAACTATCTGTTACCACTTATTTCAGTACTTGCAGAGAATACCTTGCTGAAAATCGCTTATCATTTCCTTCTGCTCCTCGTTGGGTTCGACACTCTTACTTATCAAAAGGACTACGATAGATCCCCTATACATGTGGGTCATCAAGACTCTTTTTTGGCGCCGTTGCCGGGGAGTGAAGCGCCTTTGGTAGGTCGAATTTGGTAAGGAAAAATTTATATAGTGTGCTGAAATTTACTGTCGCTTATTACTATAGAAAGTAATCCTCTGTGGGGCTTGTTCGGGGTATCTTCACCCCGTCCAATAGAGCAAAGAGTTGCTCCTCAACCTACTAAACCTATTGAAAATGAAACTCCTTTTGAATTTTCTTCGGGTATGATAGAAAAACTGCTAGCTAATCCTTTTACAGGAGATGGAACAAAGCATCCTGATGAGCACTTAATATATGTGGATGAAGTTTGTGGATTATTTAAGCTTGCAGGTGTACCCGATGATGTTGCTAAGAAAAAGGTATTCCCTTTATCTTTGAAGGGAGACGCATTGACATGGTATAGGCTATGTGATGATACGAGATCATGGAACTATAGAAGATTGAAATTGGAATTCCATCAAAAGTATTACCCTATGCATCTTGTTCATCGTGATCGCAATTATATATATAATTTTTGGCCTCGCGAAGGAGAAAGCATCGCTCAAGCTTGGGGGAGGCTTAAATCAATGTTATATTCATGCCCCAATCATGAGCTCCCACGAGAAACAATTATTCAAAATCTTTATGCTCGGCTTTCTGAAAATAATCGCACCATGCTCGATACTTCTTGTGCTGGCTCTTTTATGATGAAGACTATTGAATTTAAATGGGACTTATTGGATATAATTAAACGCAACTCTGAAGATTGGGACCTCGACGAAGGTAAGGATTCAGGTATGACACCTAAGTTTGATTGTGTTAAATCTTTTATGGATACCGACATTTTCCGTAAGTTTAGCACTAAATAAGGACTTGACTCTGAGATAGTAGCTTCTTTTTGTGAATCTTTTGCTACTTATGTTGATCTCCCTAAGGAGAAGTGGTTTAAATATCATCCTCCCGTAGAAGTAAAAGTACTTGCACCTATTAAAGTTGAAGAAAAGACTGTTACTTATAATGATCTTATTGTTCCTACTTCTTATGTTGAGAAACCACCTTTCCCTGTTAGAATAAAGGATCATGCTAAAGCTTCAACTGTTGTTCGTAAAAGCAATATTAGAACTTATACACCTCCTGAGCAAGTTAAAGTAGAACCTAATATTGCTATTGTTAAAGATCTCTTGTCTGATAATATTGATGGGCATGTTATTTGATACGTCTCCAACGTATCTATAATTTTTGATTGCTCCATGCTATATTATCTACTGTTTTAGGCAATATTGGGCTTTCTTATCCACTTTTATATTATTTTTTGGACTAACCTATTAACCGGAGGCCCAGCCCAGATTTGTTGTTTTATGCCTATTTCAGTGTTTCGAGGAAAAGGAATATCAGACGAAGTCAAAACGGAACGAAATCAACTTGAGAAGTTATTTTTGGAAGGAAAGCCACCGGATAGACTTGGACTCTATGTCAGAAGATACGGGAGCTGGCCACGAGGGTAGGGGGGCGCCCCCTGCCTTGTGGGGCCCCCGCAGCTCCATCGACGTACCCCTTGCACCCATATATACCAACGTATCGTAAAACTTCCAGAAGAGAGATTAGATCGGGAGTTCCGCCGCCGCAAGCCTCTGTAGCCACCAAAAACCCTATCGGGACCCTGTTCCGGCACCCTGCCGGAGGGGGGGAACCCTCACCGGTGGCCATCTTCATCATCCCAACGCTCTCCATGACGAGGAGGGAGTAGTTCACCCTCGGGGCTGAGGGTATGTACCAGTAGCTATGTGTTTGATCTCTCTCTCTCATGTTCTTGATTTGGCACGATCTTGATGTATCGCGAGGTTTGCTATTATAGTTGGATCTTATGTTTCTTCTCCCCCTCTTCTCTCTTGTAGTGGATTGAGTTTTCCCTTTGAAGTTATCTTATCGGATTGAGTCTTTAAAGATTTGAGAACACTTGATGTATGTCTTGCCGTGCGTATCTGTGGTGACATTGGGATATCACGTGCCACTTGATGTATGTTTTGGTGATCAACTTGCGGGTTCCGCCCATGAACCTATGCATAGGGGTTGGCACACGTTTTCGTCGTGATTCTTCGGTAGAAACTTTGGGCACTCTTTGAAGTACTTTGTGTTGGATTGAGTAGATGAATCTAAGATTGTGCGATGCATATCGTATAATCATACCCACGGATACTTGATGTGACAATGGAGTATCTAGGTGACATTAGGGTTTTGGTTGATTTGTGTCTTAATGTGCTATTCTAGTACGAACTCTAGGGCTGTTTGTGACACTTATAGGAATAGCCCAATGGATTGATTGGAAAGAATAACTCTGAGGTGGTTTCGTACCCTACCATAATCTCTTCGTTTGTTCTCCGCTATTTGTGTCTTTGGAGTGACTCTTTGTTGCATGTTGAGGGATAGTTATATGATCCAACTATGTTATTATTGTTGAGAGGACCTGCACTAGTGAAAGTATGAACCCTAGGCCTTGTTTCCTATCATTGCAATACCGTTTACACTCACTTTTACCACTGGTTACCTTGCTGTTTTTATGTTTTCAGTTTACAAAAACCTATATCTACTGTCCATATTGCACTTGTATCACCATCTCTTCGCCGAACTAGTGCACCTATACAATTTACCATTGTATTGGGTGTGTTGGGGACACAAGAGACTCTTTGTTATTTGGTTGCAGGGTTGCTTGAGAGAGACCATCTTCATCCTACGCCTCCCATGGATTGATAAACCTTAGGTCATCCACTTGAGGGAAATTTGCTATTGTCCTACAAACCTCTGCACTTGGAGGCCCAACAACGTCTACAAGAAGAAGGTTGTGTAGTAGACATCAAGCTCTTTTCTGGCGCCGTTGCCGGAGAGGCTAGGTAATTGAAGGTATATCTTTAGATCTTGCAATCGAATCTTTTTGTTTCTTGTTTTATCACTAGTTAGTCTATAAAAGAAAACAACCAAAAATGGAATTGAGTATACCACATACGCTTCATCTTTTTGATATCTTTCGTGAGTATGATGGAAAGGAAAATTGTGCCAAAGTATTAGAAGAAGAATGCATTAAATTGTTTGGCACTAAATATTTGAATGAAGAGCATGATTGCAATGTTGTTAGTATGAACTCCTTGAATATCCATAGTACTAATGATGATTGCACTAGTTATGATGAAAATGCCTCCTATAAACATGTCAATTTTTGTGGAGTGCATTGGGTTTGCAAGTACACACCAAATAGGGAAGATAGATATTGCAAGAGGCATACGTATTTAGAAACTAAATTGTTGCAAGAAAGTCTTGATGTGAGTGCTGAAAATTTAAAATATCTTTACCGTACTTGTGAACTTTGCAATGAACATGGTCATTTAAATATCAAATGCAAATTGTTTCATGACTGAATCGTGTCCAAAAATTGTGATGACTTGATTTCCCTTGCGCATTATAATGAACTAAGTTTGCTTTTGGGTTATGAAGAATTGAAACGTCAAACGAAGCATATTCCAGAATATAACCTTGAGAAATTCCTCAATATTGATCTAGAGAAGGTTTATATGTATTGTGCAATGAATTGCATTGAAAATCCTTATATTGCCAATTACAAAAGGAAAAGAAAACAAATAGAGGATGAAGAGAATACTAATGAAAGGGAAGAGACTTCCCAATATCCTCCTATTATTTCTTATGATGAATCAGGTAACGAGGAGGAGCCTTCTATTCAACCAATCTCATTAATAAGGAGCTCCAAAAAGAGGATTGAACCCACACATGATGTGGTGAAGAGGAAGAAAAGAAAAAGGAAGAGAGGTAAAAAGGTATCTCTCCCAAATAAAGTTGCTCCTATTATTGTTGTGCCTCATGAAAATGAAGATGATATACTTGATGATGATCTCGTTATGCCTATTGCTTGTTGTGATGCTTATGATTGGGAAGATAATGATACTCCTTATGATCTTGAAAATCTTTTTTGCTCTCGCTTGGACGAATATGATAATTGCTATACTGTTGGTGCTATCTATACTATTAATGATGAGAGTGATTATGCTTATGATATGAAAAGGCCCAAGCTTAGGGAAGCTATGTTTGATGAGGATGACATATTTGAGAATATATTTGCTATAATTAATGTTTTTCCCAATCTTGGGGATGCTATGTTTAATGAAGATGATATTTTTAGCCTCTCAAGTTTTGATATGCAAAGTTGTTATGATGATAGCATGCCTTCTACCTATGATGATTATATTGATGAAAGTGGGTTTGGAAGAGTGTCAACTTTAGGAAGTAGTGATCCCACAGTATTGGAGGATGTTGAATCTTATAATATCTATGAAAGTGGATTTGGAGAGGTCGTGACTTTATTTAGTGATGTATCCACTATTTCGGAAGAGGTTTCAATCGATTATGATGAGAACAAAGTTGCTACTTATGATGATTATTGTGATAAAACTTATGCTATAAAAAGTAGTGATGATTATATTTATAAAACTTGTCATGATTATGAGTACCCTTTCTCTGAACATTACTCTTTTAATGTGGAAACAATTTATTGTATTCAAGTCTCTTATGATACTCCCACTATTCCGAATGAGAAGAATTTTGCTTATGTGGTGAGTAATAAAATTTCTATGCTAGTAGATCATGAAAAGAATGTTTTAGGTGCTGGTTATATTGTTGAATTAATTCATGATGCTACTGAAAATTATTATGAGGGAGGAATATATGCTTGTAGGAATTGCAATAATATCAAGTTTCCTCTCTATGTGCTTAAAGTCTTGAAGTTATGCTTGTTTCGCCTTCCTATGCTAGTTGATTGTTGTTGCCATAAGTTGTTTGCTCACAAAATCCCGATGCATAGGAAGTGGGTTAGACTTAAATGTGCTAGTCATATTCTTCATGATGCTCTCTTTATATTTTAATTCTTATCTTTTATGTGAGCATCATTGAAATCATCATGACTAGCTAGGGGCATTAAACGATAGCGCTTGTTGGGAGGCAACCCAATTTTATTTTAGTTTCTTGCTTTTTGGTTCTGTTTAGGAATAAATAATCCATCTAGCTTCTGTTTAGATGTGGTTCTGTGATTTAATTAGTGTTTGTGCCAATTAGAACCTTTGGGAAGACTTGGGTTAAGTCTTTATGATCATGTTGTAAAAAACAGAAACTTTAGCGCTCATGAGATTAGCTAGAACTCTTTACTGGAGAGTGATATTTAGTTTATTATTTTTGCAGATGATTAATAGACAAATTCCTCAGGTCCACCAATTTATTTTAGAATTTTTGGAGTTCCAGAGGTTTGCGTTAGTTACATATTACTACAGACTGTTCTGTTTTTGACAGATTCTGTTTTCATTGTGTTGTTTGCTTATTTTGATGAATCTATGGCTAGTAAAATAGTTTATAAACCACAGAGAAGTTGGAATACAGTAGGTTTAACACCAATATAAATAAAGAATGAGTTCATTACAGTACCTTGAAGTGGTGTTTTGTTTTCTTTCGCTAACGGAGCTTACGAGTTTTCTGTTAAGTTTTGTGTTGTGGAGTTTTCAAGTTTTGGGTAAAGATTCGATGGACTATGGAATAAGGAGTGGCAAGAGCCAAAGCTTGGGGATTCCCAAGGCACCCCAAGGTAATATTCAAGGATAACCAAGCGTCTAAGCTTGGAGATGCCCCAGAAGGCATCCACTCTTTCGTCTTTGTTCATCGGTAACTTTACTTGGAGCTATATTTTTATTCACCACATGATATGTGTTTTGCTTGGAGCGTCATTTTATTTTCTTTAGCTTTGCTTGCTGTTTGAATAAAGTATCAAGATCTGAAATTCTTAAATGTTAGAGAGTCTTCACATAGTTGCATAATTATTTAACTACTCATTGATCTTCACTTATATCTTTCAGAGTAGTTTGTCGTTTGCTCTAGTGCTTCACTTATATCTTTTAGAGCACGGTGGTGGTTTTATTTTGAAGAACTAGATGAACTCTCGTGCTTCACTTAGATTATTTTGAGAGTCTTAAATAGCATGGTAATGTGCTCAATTCTAATATGCTAAGCATAAAAGATTTGTAAGAATTCTTATGAGTGTGCTGAATACTAAGAAAAGATTGAAGCATGATAATTGTTTTAAGATATGGAGGTGATAATATTAGAGTCATGCTAGTTGAGTAGTTGTGAATTTAAATAATACTTGCGTTGAAGTTTGTGATTCCCGTAGCATGCACGTATGGTGAACCGTTATGTAACGAAGTCGGAGTATGAGGTGTTTATTGATTGTCTTCCTTATGAGTGGCGGTCGGGGACGAGCGATGGTCTTTTCTTACCAATATATCCCCCTAGGAGCATGCGCTTAATACTTTGCTTTGTTAACTTCTAGACTTTGCAATAAGTATATGCGTTCTTTATGACTAATGTTGAGTCCATGGATTATATGCACTTTTTCCCATCCTTCCACCATTGCTAGCCTCTCTAATACCATGCACTTTTCGCCGGTATCATACACCCACCATATATCTTCCTCAAAACAGCCACCATACCTACCTATCATGGCATTTCCATAGCCATTCCGAGATATATTGCCATGCAACTTTCCACCGTTCCGTTTATTATCACACGCTCCATCATTGTCATATTGCTAGCATGATCATGTAGTTGACATCGTATTTGTGGCAAAGCCACCATTCATAATTATTTCATACATGTCACTCTTGATTCATTGCATTTCCTGGTACACCGCCGGAGGCATTCATATAGAGTCATACATTGTTCTAGTATCGAGTTGTAATCATTGAGTTGTAAATAAATAGAAGTGTGATGATCATTATTTTCTAGAGCATTGTCCCGAGTGAGGAATAAAAAAAAGAGAAAGGCCAAAAAAAGAGAAGGCCCAAAAAAAAGAAAAAAAGAAAAAAAAGAGAGAAAAAGAGAGAAGGGTCAATGTTACTATCCTTTTACCACACTTGTGCTTCAAAGTAGCACCATGATCTTCATGATAGAGAATCTCCTATGTTGTCACTTTCATATACTAGTGGGAATTTTACATTATAGAACTTGGCTTGTATATTCCAATGATGGGCTTCCTCAAATTGCCCTAGGTCTTCGTGAGCAAGCGAGTTGGATGCACACCCACTTAGTTTCTTTTGTTGAGCTTTCATACACTTATAGCTCTAGTGCATCCGTTGCATGGCAATCCCTACTCACTCACATTTATATCTATTGATGGGCATCTCCATAGCCCGTTGATATGCCTAGTTGATGTGAGACTATCTTCCCCTCTTTTTGTCTTCTCCACAACCACCATTCTATTCCACATATAGAGCTATATCCATGGCTCACGCTCATGTATTGCATGAAGATTGAAAAAGTTTTGAAAATGTTAAAGTATGAAACAATTGCTTGGCTTGTCATCGGGGTTGTGCATGATTTAAATACTTTGTGTGGTGAAGATGGAGCATAGCCAGACTATATGATTTTGTAGGGATAACTTTCTTTGGCCATGTTATTTTGAGAAGACATAATTGCTTTATTAGTATGCTTGAAGTATTATTATTTTTATGTCAATATGAACTTTTGTCTTGAATCTTTCGGATCTGAATATTCATATCACAATTAAGAAGAATTACAATGAAATTATGCCAACTAGCATTCCACATCAAAAATTATCTTTTTTATCATTTACCTACTCGAGGACGAGCAGGAATTAAGCTTGGGGATTCTTGATACGTCTCCAACGTATCTGTAATTTTTTATTGCTCCATGCTATATTATCTACTATTTTAGGCAATATTGGGCTTTATTATCCACTTTTATATTATTTTTGGGACTAACCTATTAACCGGAGGCCCAGCCCAGATTTGCTGTTTTATGCCTATTTCAGTGTTTCGAGGAAAAGGAATATCAGACGGAGTCAAAACGGAACGAAATCAACTGGAGAAGTTATTTTTGGAAGGAAAGCCACCGGATAGACTTGGACTCTACGTCAGAAGATACGGGAGCTGGCCACGAGGGTAGGGGGCGCCCCCTGCCTCGTGGGACCCCCGCAGCTCCACCGACGTACCCCTTGCACCCATATATACCTACGTATCGTAAAACTTCCAGAAGAGAGATTAGATCAGGAGTTCCGCCGCCGCAAGCCTCTGTAGCCACTGAAAACCCTATCAGGACCCTGTTCCGGCACCCTGCCGAAGGGGGGAACCCTCACCGGTGGCCATCTTCATCATCCCAGCGCTCTCCATGACGAGGAGGGAGTAGTTCACCCTCGGGGCTGAGGGTATGTACCAGTAGCTATGTGTTTGATCTCTCTCTCTCTCTCCCTCTCTCTCTCTCTCTCTCTCTCTCTCTCTCTCTCTCGTGTTCTTGATTTGGCACGATCTTGATGTATCGCGAGCTTTGCTATTATAGTTGGATCTTATGTTTCTTCTCCCCCTCTTCTCTCTTGTAATGGATTGAGTTTTCCCTTTGAAGTTATCTTATCGGATTGAGTCTTTAAAGATTTGAGAACACTTGATGTATGTCTTGCCGTGCGTATCTGTGGTGACAATGGGATATCACGTGCCACTTGATGTATGTTTTGGTGATCAACTTGCGGGTTCCGCCCATGAACCTATGCATAGGGGTTAGCACACGTTTTCGTCGTGATTCTCCGGTAGAAACTTTGGGCACTCTTTGAAGTACTTTGTGTTGGATTGAGTAGATGAATCTAAGATTGTGCGATGCATATCGTATAATCATACCCACGGATACTTGATGTGACAATGGAGTATCTAGGTGACATTAGGGTTTTGGTTGATTTGTGTCTTAAGGTCTTATTCTAGTACGAACTCTAGGGCTGTTTGTGGCACTTATAGGAATAGCCCAATGGATTGATTGGAAAGAATAACTTTGAGGTGGTTTCGTACCCTACCATAATCTCTTCGTTTGTTCTCCGCTATTAGTGTCTTTGGAGTGACTCTTTGTTGCATGTTGAGGGATAGTGATATGATCCAACTATGTTATTATTGTTGAGAGGACTTGCACTAGTGAAAGTATGAACCCTAGGCCTTATTTCCTATCATTGCAATACCGTTTACGCTCACTTTTACCACTTGTTACCTTGTTGTTTTTATGTTTTCAGTTTACAAAAACCTATATCTACCGTCCATATTGCACTTGTATCACCATCTCTTCGCCGAACTAGTGCACCTATACAATTTACCATTGTATTGGGTGTGTTGGGGACACAAGAGACTCTTTGTTATTTGGTTGCAGGGTTGCTTGAGAGAGACCATCTTCATTCTACGCCTCCCACGGATTGATAAACCTTAGGTCATCCACTTGAGGGAAACTTGCTACTATCCTACAAACCTCTGCACTTGGAGGCCCAACAACGTCTACAAGAAGAAGGTTGTGTAGTAGACATCATTATTCAGTTCTGCGGTGAAACTGCTAGAATTGCTAAACCTTGTGCTAAAGATAAACATAGACCTGTGGTAGGCGTGCCTGTTATTTCTGTTAAAATAGGAGATCATTGTTCTCATGGCTTATGTGACATGGGTGCTAGTGCTAGTGCAATACCCATTGATTTATACAAAGAAATTATGCATGATATTGCACCTATTGAGTTAGAAGAAATTGATGTCACAATTAAGCTTGCCAATAGAGATACTATTTCACCAATTGGGATTGTTAGAGATGTTGAAGTCTTGTGTGGGAAAACTAAATATCCTGCTGATTTTCTTGTTCTTGGTTCCCCACAAGATAGCTTTTGTCCCATTATATTTGGTACACCTTTCTTGAACACTGTTAATGCTAGGATAGACTGCGAAAATAGTGTTGCTACTATTGGCTCGAATGATATGATTCATGAGTTTAATTTCTCTAAATTTAGTAAACAACATCGTGAAGAAGAATTGCCTAGTAAGGATGAAATTATTGGTCTTGCTTCTATTACTGTACCTCCTAGTGATCCTTTAGAACATTATTTGCTAGACCATGAAAATGATATGTTTATGAATGAAAGAAGGGAAATAGATGAATTATTCTTTAAACATGAACCTATTCTGAAACACAATTTGCCTGTTGAAATCATAGGGGATCCCCCTCCACCCAAGGGTGATCCCGTGTTTGAGCTTAAACCGCTGCCAGATAATCTTAAATATGCCTATCTTGATGAAAAGAAGATATATCCTGTTATTATTAGTGCTAACCTTTCAGAGCATGAAGAAGAAAGATTATTGAAAACTCTGAAGAAGCACCGTGCCGCTATTGGATATACTCTTCATGATCTTAAGGGCATTAGTCCCACTCTATGTCAACATAAAATAAATTTGGAAGCGGATGACAAACCAGTTCATGATCCTCAAATACGTTTGAATCCTAAAATGAAAGAAGTGGTAAGAAAAGAATTACTAAAGCTTCTGGAGGCAGGTATAATTTATCCCGTTGCTGATAGTCAGTGGGTAAGTCCTGTCCATTGTGTCCCTAAGAAGGGAGGTATTACTGTTGTTCCTAATGATAAGGATGAATTGATCCCACAAAGAATTATTACAGGTTATAGGATGGTAATTGATTTCCGCAAATTAAATAAAGCTACTAAGAAAGATCATTATCCCTTACCTTTCATTGATCAAATGCTAGAAAGATTATGCAAACATACACACTACTGCTTTCTAGATGGTTATTCTGGTTTCTCTCAAATACCTGTGTCGGCTAAAGATCAATCAAAGACTACTTTTACATGCCCTTTTGGTACTTTTGCTTATAGACGTATGCCTTTTGGTTTATATAATGCACCTGCTACCTTTCAAAGATGCATGATGGCTATATTCTCTGACTTTTGTGAAAAGATTTGTGAGGTTTTCATGGACGACTTTTCTGTCTATGGTTCCTCTTTTGATGATTGCTTGAGCAATCTTGATCAAGTTTTGCAGAGATGTGAAGAAACTAATCTTGTCTTGAATTGGGAAAAGTGCCACTTTATGGTTAATGAAGGTATTTTCTTGGGGCATAAAGTTTCCGAAAGAGGTATTGAAGTTGATAAAGCCAAGGTTGATGATATTGAAAAGATGCCCTGTCCCAAGGACATCAAAGGTATAAGAAGTTTCCTTGGTCACGCCGGATTTTATAGGAGGTTCATTAAGGACTTCTCAAAAATTTATCGGCCTCTGACTAATTTATTACAAAAAGATATACCATTTGTCTTTGATGATGATTGTGTAGAAGCATTTGAAATACTTAAGAAAGCATTAGTCTTTGCACCTGTTGTTCAGCCACCTGATTGGAATTTACCCTTTGAAATTATGTGTTATGCTAGTGATTATACTGTAGGTGCTGTTCTAGGGCAAAGAGTTGATAAGAAATTAAATGTTATCCATTATGCTAGTAAGACTCTAGAAAATGCTCAAAGAAATTATGCTACTACTGAAAAAGAACTTTTAGCAGTTGTATTTGCTTGTGATAAGTTCAGACCTTATATTGTTGATTCTAAAGTAACTATTCACACTGATCATGCTACTATTAAATATCTTATGGAAAAGAAGTATGCTAAACCTAGACTTATTAGATGGGTTCTCTTGCTACAAGAATTTGATTTGCATATTGTTGATAGAAAGGGAGCTGACAATCCCGTTGCAGACAACTTGTCTAGGTTAGAAAATGTTCTTGATGACCCACTACCTATTGATGATAGCTTTCCTAATGAGCAATTAAATGTTATAAGTACTTCCCGCAGTACTCCTTGGTATGCTGATTATGCTAATTACATTGTTGCTAAATTCATACCACCTAGTTTCACATACCAACAAAAGAAAAAGTTTTTCTATGATTTGAGACATTACTTTTGGGATGATCCACATCTTTACAAAGAAGGAGTAGATGGTGTTATTAGACGTTGTGTACCTGAGCATGAATAGGAACAGATCCTACGCAAGTGTCACTCCGAAGCTTTTGGAGGACACCACGCGGGAGATAGAACTGCACATAAGGTATTACAATCCGGTTTCTATTGGCCTGCTCTCTTCAAGGATGCCCGTAAGTTTGTCTTGTCATGTGATGAATGTCAAAGAATTGGTGATATTAGTAGACATCAAGAAATGCCTATGAATTATTCACTTGTTATTGAACCATTTGATGTTTGGGGCTTTGATTATATGGGACCTTTTCCTGCCTCTAATGGATATACACATATTCTAGTTGTTGTTGATTACGTTACTAAGTGGGTAGAAGCTATTCCAACTAGTAGTGATGATCATAACACCTCTATTAAAATGCTTAAAGAATTTATTTTTCCAAGGTTTGGAGTCCCTAGATATTTAATGACTGGTGGTGGTTCACACTTTATTCATGGTGCTTTCCGTAAAATGCTTGCTAAGTATGACATTAATCATAGAATTGCATCTCCTTATCACCCACAGTCTAGTGGCCAAGTAGAATTGAGTAATAGAGAGCTCAAATTAATTTTGCAAAAGACAGTCAATAGGTCTAGAAAGAATTGGTCCAAGAAACTTGATGATGCATTATGGGCCTATAGAACTGCATATAAAAATCCTATGGGTATGTCTCCATATAAAATGGTTTATGGAAAAGCATGTCATTACCTCTAGAACTAGAACATAAGGCATATTGGGCTATTAAAGAGCTCAACTATGATTTCAAACTTGCCGGTGAGAAGAGGTTATTTGATATTAGCTCACTTGATGAATGGAGAACCCAAGCTTATGAAATGCCATGTTGTTTAAAGAAAAAGTTAAAAGATGGCATGACAAAAGGATACAAAGGCGTGAGTTTAATGTAGGTGATTATGTATTGCTATACAACTCTCGTTTGAGATTTTTTGCAGGAAAACTTCTCTCTAAATGGGAAGGCCCCTACATTATCAAGGAGGTCTATCATTCCAGTGCTATAAAGATCAACAACTTTGAAGGTACAAATCCAAAGGTGGTAAACGGTCAAAGAATTAAACATTATATCTCAGCTAACCCCATAAATGTTGAAACCAATATTATTGAAACCGTAACCCCAGAGGAATACATAAGAGACACTTTCTAGAACGTTTCAGACTCCGAAAAGGAATAGGTATGTGGTACGGTAAGTAAACCGACTCCAAAACAATTTTTAAGGCAATATTTCTCCGTTTTGGAATATTCAGAAAAATAGAAAAATAAGTAGCAGTCCGGGAGAGACACGAGGGCCCCACAAGGGTGGAGGGCGCGCCCTACCCCCTGGGCGCGCCCCCCTACCTCGTGAGCACCTCGTGTGCCTTCCGGACTCCGTTTTCTTGCACGATACGTATTTTGGTCGGTAAAAATTCATTATATATTCTCCCGAAGGTTTTGACTCCTGTATCACGCAATTATCCTCTGTTTTCGTTTCGAGCTGTCCCACTGCAGATTAGATCAACATGTCTTCCCAGGATTCGGAAGGAGAAACCTATGTGGATGATTATTTAGTCAATCCTAAGGTCTATGGAGATGTGGAGCACGATGGTTGGACCACGGAGGAAGAAGATGACTATGAACCCAAGGGGAAGGAGGAGACGAGCTCAGATGAAGATGAAGCCCCATTACGACAACCTGGGGACATGCACGTGGAGTTCAAAAAGTCAAGTCTCCCTGATAGGGTAAAGAAACCAAAGTTCGAGTTTATCCCTTTTCATCTCTTGCAGGAAAATAATCAGGACCTATGCAAAAAGATATAACCCTGGAGTGGGAGATCGATGATCTGAGGGATCAAAATGTCATCCTCAAGCGTAAATTAAGGGAGAAGTCTATGCCACCAACTAAGTCAACAACACCTCCATCCTCTTCACCATCAACAAAGAAGGGGACGGGTATGGGCACTCCCCTTGGCAACCGCCAAACTTGGGGGAGGTGCCTCGGTATCGTATCACCATCACAACTCCTATCTTTACTGTTTTTCTTAGTTCGATCCTATTAGTAGTATCTTGATCTAGTAGAATAAAGTTTATGGCATGATCTAGTTTTGAGTTTTGCCTTATGATCTCTCTATGTAATCGAGTCCGTGAGCTATATAATAAAGATTAGTGTTGAGTCAAGGGCTTGATTATTTTCCCATGATTTTGGGTGAATAAAAGAAAAGAGCAAAAGAATAAAAAGAAACAAAAGTTCATATTGATCTTATTGAGAGTAATGATTTCACATAGAAAGAGTATGATGATTAAAAGTTGTTGGGAGTTGGCAAATATAGCTTTGGTCATCGTTGCAATTAATAGGAAGTAATAAGGAAAGAGAGGTTTCACATATAGATATATTATCATTGACATCTTTTATGATTGGGAGCACTCGTTAAAATATGACATGCTAAAGAGTGGATGTTGGACAAGGAAGACAACGTAATGAATTATGTTTTCTTATATCTGAGATAAAGTATGTTGTCATGGATCCTCTAACATGTTGAGCTTGCCTTTCCCCCTCATGCTAGCCAAATTCTTAGCACCAAGTAGAGATACTACTTGTGCTTCCAAAACCCTTAAGCCAGTTTTGCCATGAGAGTCCACCATATCTACCTATGGATTGAGTAAGATCCTTCAAGTAAGTTGTCATCGGTGCAAAAGCAATAAAAATTGCTCTAAATATGTATGATTGATTGGTGTGGGAGAAATAAGCTTTATACGATCTTGTGATGTGGAAGTAATAAAAGTGACGGACTGCATAATAAAGGTTCATATCACAAGGGGCAATATAAAGTGACGTTCTTTCGCATTGAGATTTTATGCATCCAACCATAAAAGCGCATGGCAACCTCTGCTTCCCTCTGCTTCCCTTTTTCATTTTATCCTTTGGCAAGCCCAGCACGTTGGAAAGAACATGATATATATATATATATATATATATATATATATATATATATATATATATATATATATATATATATATATATATATATATATGTCTATCTAATTGGATGTAGGGGAGCATGAGTTATTATTGTTGACATTACCCTTGAGGTAAAAAGTTGAGGGGCAAAACTATAAGCCCCTATCTTCCTTGGTGTCCGATTAAAACTCCGTAACCACAAGTATTGCGTGAGTGTTAGCAATTATGAAGGACTAGATGATAGTTGAGTATGTGGACTTGCTTTTTAGCTCTGACATAGACTCTTTCCGATGTTATGATAAATTGCAATTGCTTCAGTGACTGAGATTATAGTTTGTTGGTTCTCAATAAGGTTTGTGATTCATACTTTTGCATTGTGAATAGATCATCACTTGAACATAAGTAATCATATGACAAAATCTATATATGTTGCTATTATGAAAATAATCACGATGCCTTCATGTCCGTATTTTATTTTTATCGACGCCTCTACCTCTAAACATGAGGACATATTTATTGTTATCGGCTTTCGCTTGAGGACAAGCGAGGTCTAAGCTTGGGGGAGTTGATACGTCCATTTTGCATCATGCTTTTATATCGATATTTATTGCATTTTGGGCTGTTACTTCACATTATGTCACAATACTTATGGCTATTCTCTCTTATTTTAAAAGGTTTACATAAGGAGGGAGAATGCCGGCGGCTGGAATTCTGGGCTGGAAAAGGAGCAAAATTAGAGACCTATTCTGCACAACTCCACAAGTCCTGAAACTCCACGGAATATCTTACAATAAATAATAAAAAATCCTCGCCAAAGATGAAGGCCAGGGGGCCCACACACTGTCCACGAGGGTGCCCCCCTAGGGCGCGCCCCCTACCTCGTGGGCCCCCTGGTGGCTCTCCGATGACCATCTTCTGCTATATGAAGTCTTTCGTCGAGAAAAAAATAGAAGGCAACCTTTTGGGATGAAACTCCGCCGCCACGAGGCGGAACCTTGGCGGAACCAATCTAGGGCTCCGGCAGAGCTGTTCTGTCGGGGACACTTCCCTCCGGGAGGGGGAAATCATTGTCATCGTCATCACCAACGCTCCTCTCATCGGGAGAGGGCAATCTCCATCAACATCTTCACCAGCACCATCTCATCTCAAAACCCTAGTTCATCTCTTGTATCCAATTCTTGTCTCCAAGTCCGGGATTGGTGCTAGTAGGTTGCTAGTAATGTTGATTACTCCTTGTAGTTGATGCTAGTTGATTTAATTGGTGGAAGATCATATGTTCAGATCCTTTATGCATATTATTACCCCTCTGATTATGAACATGAATATGCTTTGTGAGTAGTTACGTTTGTTCCTGAGGACAAGGGAGAAGTCTTGCTATTAGTAGTCATGTGAATTTGGTATTCGTTCGATATTTTGATGAGATGTATGTTGTCTAGCCTCTAGTGGTGTTATGTGAACGTCGACTACATAACACTTCACCATTATTTGGGCCTAGAGGAAGGCATTGGGAAGTAATAAGTAGATGATGGGTTGCTAGAGTGACAGAAGCTTAAACCCTAGTTTATGCGTTGCTTCGTAAGGGGCTGATTTGGATCCATATGTTTCATGCTATGGTCAGGTTTACCTTAATACTTTTGTTGTAGTTGTGGATGCTTGTAGTAGAGGTTAATCATAAGTGGGATGCTTGTTCAAGTAAGAACATCACCCAAGCACCGGTTCACCCACATATCAAATTATCAAAGTACCGAACGGGAATCATATGAACGTGATGAAAACTAGCTTGACGATATTCACATGTGTCCTCGGGAGCGCTTTTCCTTATATAAGAGTTTGTCCAGGCTTGTCCTTTGCTACAAAAAGGATTGGGCCACCTTGCTGCACTTTATTTACTTTTGTTACTTGTTGCTCGTTACAAATTATCTTATCACAAAACTATCTGTTACCACTTATTTCAGTACTTGCAGAGAATACCTTGCTGAAAACCGCTTATCATTTCCTTCTGCTCCTCATTGGGTTCGACACTCTTACTTATCGAAAGGACTACGATAGATCCCCTATACTTGTGGGTCATCAGGCAGCAAGCCCAGCTTGGCGGCGAGATGGCAGACGAGGACATGAAGAAAGGATCTAACACTATGGAGGCAGTCGGCCCAGGGGCCGCCAACGAACTGACGGGGCCGGTTGAGCCCCGTCAGGAGCAATGAATATCCTAAGTTGGAACTGCCGGAGGGAACCCTCGGACAATTCGTGATCTTGTGAGCCTTGTTCGGACTCACTCCCCTAGCATTGTTTTTCTTTGTGAGACTAGACAGTCTAAGAATAAAATGAGTAGGCTTCGAGCCCGCTTAGGTTGAGAGGTTTTGATGGTCTTGATAGTGTTGGTCTTAGTAGAGGTCTTGCTTTGTACTGGCATGAGTCGTTGAGTGTGGATGTAAAAGCAATAAATGATATATATATCGACGCGTATGTCACAAGTTTAGCGGGTGAGCCGCCCTGGAGGCTCACTTGCGTCTACGGCGAGCCACGCACGGAGGACCGTCATCGCATGTGGTCTATCCTCCATGATCTGCATCGACAAGTAACCATGTCGTGGGCTATGGTTGGCGGCTTTAATGAAGCCATGTGGGGTTTTGAGCACTTTTCTGCAATGCCACGCTCAGCAGGCCAGATGATTGACTTTCGAGATGTGCTTGAAGTGTGTGGACTGGGTGATCTTGGTTTTGCAGGGCTGCCCTACACATATTATAATAAACGTGTTGGACGTGCAAACGTCAAGGCCCGCCTTGACCGGGCGGTCGCAAATAACGCATGGCGGGATTTTTTTGAATATGCTAAGGTGGACCACTTGGTTGCACCTAGTTCGGATCATCTTCCCATCCTGCTCCGGTGCTCGCGAGAGGAACCAATGCAAGCTTCTGGCAAGAGGTTTCGGCAATATGAAGTCATGTGGGAAAGAGAGACATCACTCCCAGAGGTAATTATGAAAACTTGGACAGATTTGGGTTCTATGCTTAATCTTGGTGATATTTCCTCTGGCTTGGGTACTTTGATGAAGAAGCTGCAGGACTGGAGCCGGAGAAAATTCGGCAATGTCATTAAGGAGATTAACAAGTCTCGATCACGGCTCGAGGAGCTTCTGTCCATGAATGCAGATAGGAAGGAAATACGGGAGGCGACAGATAGCATGAACGAGCACTTGTACTGCGAGGAGATGATGTGGATGCAACGATCGCGGGTGGCATGGTTGAAGGAAGGGGACCGTAATACCCAATTCTTCCACAGGAAGGCCAAATGGCGGGCTAGAAAGAACTGCATCAAGAAGCTACCTGATGCTACAGGAACCGCCCATAGTGATGATGTAACTATGGCGGCGATGGTCTCAGATTATTTCTCTGCATTGTTTTCTGCGGATGAGGCCATTTGTCCGGACCCGGTTATTGATTTAATCAACACTCGTGTTACTGACCGCATGAATGTTGGGTTATGCGCAGATTTTTCCGACAAGGAGATTGCTGATGCCTTGTTTCAGATTGGCCCCTTGAAGGCCCCGGGACCAGAAGGATTTCCCGCTCGATTCTTTCAAAGGAACTGGGAGGTGATGAGGGAGCAAGTCATTGTTGGCGTGAAGGAGTTCTTTCGAATGGGCATTATGCCGGAGGGGGTGAATGACACGGCCATAGTACTCATTCCCAAGATGGACAACCCGGAGAGATTGTCTGAGTTCAGGCCCATCAGCTTGTGCAATGTCATCTACAAGGTGGTGGCAAAATGTATGGTAAATCGTCTTCGCGCTATTCTTGACGAGATTATTTCGCCGGAGCAGAGTGCCTTTGTACCTGGACGCCTCATAACAGACAACATTTTAATTGCTTTTGAATGCTTTCACTACATACAGCAAGAGAAGGACCCTGAAAAAAGTTTTTGCGCATATAAACTGGATTTGTCTAAAGCATATGACAGGGTGGACTGGATCTTCTTGGAGCGAATGATGCAAAAGATGGGTTTCGCTCACCAGTGGGTGAACTGGATTATGTCATGCGTCACCTCGATGAGATACACTGTAAAATTTAATGGTACCCTCTTGGATTCGTTTGCACAGTCCCGTGGGCTACGGCAAGTTGATCCTCTATCCCTGTTCCTATTTTTATTGTTGGCTGATGGTCTATCTGCATTGTTGAAGAAAGGGGAACAAAATGGTGATTTTACCCCGCTAAAGGTGTGCCGCAGAGCCCCTGGCGTGTCCCACCTACATTTTGCAGATGACACACTACTCTTTTTAAAAGCCGAAGAGGAGCAAGCAAGGAATGTGAAGCAGGTCCTGCATGCTTATGAGAGGGCCACAGGCCAGAGTATTAATCCGACAGAGTGCAGCACTTTTTTTGGTGATGCATGTCCAATTGAGGAGCTACAGAAAGTACGTGCAGTTCTTAATATTGTGACAGATTTGTTTGAGGATAAATACTTGGGATTCCCTACACCGGAGGGTCGCATGTCTCGTGGGAAGTTTCAAAACTTGCAGTCCAGATTGTTGAAGAGAATTATAGCATGGGGAGATACGTTGTCCTTGGCTGGAAAGGAGACGATGATCAAAGCCATTGCGCAGGCTATACCAACGTATGTAATGGGGGTGTTCAAGCTACCCATGTCTGTATGTGATGACCTCAACCGTATGGTCCGGAACTTCTGGTGGGGTGCATCGGAAGGGAAGAGGAAGACACATTGGCTGGCGTGGCCAAAGATCTTGGCGCACAAAACTCAGGGCGGGCTAGGATTCCGCGATTTTCGTGCCTTCAACCAGGCCCTCCTTGCCCGACACGCATGGCGCTTACTAATTAATCCTCACAGTTTACGTGCGCAGGTTCTCAAGGCGAGGTACTTCCCCGAGGGCCGCCTTGAGGATACAGTCTTCTGCGGCAACGCCTCCCCTACATGGCAGGCCATTCAATATGGCCTCGAGCTCCACAAGAAGGGCCTCATACGGCGTGTAGGGGATGGCCGGAACATTCAGATTTGGCGAGATCAATGGATCCCCGGCGAGCCTTCACGCCAACTTATTACCCAATAGGGTACCTGCCGACTACGACGAGTGGCCGAACTCCTGCACGAGGACGGGTCATGGCGCCTAGACCTGCTCCATCGCTACTTCCACCCGGCAGATGTGGAGGTGATCTCCAGCATACGTACTTCGACCTGTGTAACCGACGACATCATCGCATGGGCACCGGAGAAGAACGGTATCTTCACCGTTCGGTCCGCTTACCGGTTCGCCATGGACGAGCACAAGCGTCCACTGGCCACCGCCACAAGCAGGGCACCGGATGGTCATCGCGTCATCTGGAAGATCGTATGGGGGTGCCCTGCTCCCCCTAAGGTACGCGTGTTTGCTTGGAGGATCGTTACGAACTCGCTTGCTACTTGGGCAAATAAGCTTTCTCGTCATCTTGAGGTTTCTGACCAATGCCCCCTGTGTGGAATGGAACGGGAGGATATGTTCCACGCTTTCTGCAGGTGCCGCTTGGCAAAGGAGCTGTGGCACGTCATGGCCATGGATTGGTGTATTCCGAAGGTGGAGGACATCATGAACATTGGTCCGGAGTGGCTCTTCACCCTGTTGAACCCTCTTGACAAGGCAACGAGGATGGTCGTCCTTATGATCATGTGGAGGACCTGGCATGTCTGGAATGAGATCACGCATGACAAGAACCCCCCCCCCCTGCTGAAGCCTCACGACGGTTCTTGCATGGGTATATTATTTCGTTGCTCTGCATCCAACAACACCCAAATGTTGATATTGTCAAGGGGAAGATGATGGTCTCCTTGCCACAGTATGTCACTCGTCCTCCTAAGGTGGCCAAGGAGGAGAGATCATGGACCGTGCCAGTGCCGGGCCGCACAAAGCTGAATACCGACGGAAGTTTTGTTGCAGCGTCGGGAGCGGCAGGAGGAGGGATGATCTTGCGCGATGATCGAGGAGAAATCATCTATACTGCATGTAGAGAGCTGCGCACATGCGATACTGCCCTCGGAGCGGAGCTTGCGGCATGCAAGGAGGGCCTTGAGTTGGCTCTGCATAGGACCGGTTTGCCTATAACGGTCGAGCTTGATTGCGCGGAGGCTATGGCGATGATCACAGCAAATGTGGAGGATCGTTCGGTGCACTGCACCCTCATTCAGGAGATTAGAGATATAGCGGCTGCCGCTGGAAGGGAGATCTCATTTACTCTTTGTTGTCGTTCACAAAATAATTGTAGTCATGAACTTGCCTCTTATGGGCGAAGGAGCCCCCGGACCGCTGTGTGGTTCCACTCGGGGATTGAGTCTGTTGTACGTCTGGCCTCCGCTGAGAGGCCACCTTGAGTAATGAGAAATCCCCTTTCACCCGCAAAAAAAATAATTAGTGATTTCGTGACTGGTCTAAAAATCAGCAAGACACACATCTTAAGTTTACCCCAATCTATCCATGAATGTATGCTTGGTGTGATTGCCCTCCATTGCGCTCGCCTCGTCCCTCGCGTCGCTCTCGCGGGCGGCGGCGGGGGAACCCTAGCCCTCACCCCGCGCCCGCCTCCTACACCATCCCTTCCCCTCGTCGCCGCCAGAAGGCGCCGCCGGGCGAAGCCTGGTGCGCATCGGCGACGGCGGGGCCCTTCTCCTCCTCCCGGCGTGCGGTTGTAGCGCGAGATGCGGCGGCGCGGCGGAGTCTTGGCTGATGCGGCTAGGGCGTGTCGTGCGGTGCGGTGGCCAGACGGCGGCTCGGGTGGCCAGGCCGTGGCGGCTGCGCGAGGGGTTGGTTTCGGGGCGGCGGCGCGGGCACGGATCCATCATGGATCTGGTCCTGCGGGTGCGGTCTTGCCCTTCCCTGCTCGGCCGGCGGGTCTTGGTGGGGGGACTTTTCCTTCCTGAGATCTAGCAGCGGCGGCCTGGATCATCTAGATCTCGGCAAGGATGGCGGCGGCCCGTGCACGAGAGATGGAGGTCTTCGATCAGATCTGGGTGAAAACCTGCTATTGGCTATTGCCAAGGCCGACGATGGCGACGCTGTCCGCGTCGTTCCCTTCCTGAAGGCATCGCCGAGGAAAAGTTCAAGGCCACTCTCTGCTACCTCCGGGGGAAACACTAGATCAGTAGATCGGATGACGGCGGCTCTCTAGTGCCGTTTCCCCCTTGGAGGCGTCATTCTTGGAGGTGCACACGGGCTCGAGGGACCAGAGGATGGCGTCTTTGGTAGAGCGGTGCTTCATCTTACACATCGATGGTGGCGGATCTCGGCGGCGTGGCACTGTGGAGATTCGGCGTCTGATGCGCGAAGATGGACTCGCGCAGGAGGAGGAAGCTGTCTGGCGTCATGGTGGCGTTGATGGTAGAGAGATCTGGCAAGGTCGGTGCTTCAGTTCTGCTCTGAGGATGGACCGAGGGATGATGGAGGTGACGGCCCTTGCAGCATGCGGTGCTCACTGGGAGTGTGCCAGACCGGTGTGGGACCCTATCCAGGTAGTGGCTTGGATGGGACACCCGGCTTAGATGTTAGGCTTTGGTGCGATGTCTGTTTGGTATTAGGCCCGGACATTCGTCACGCCTTCATCAAGGGGATAGGAGTAGCAACGGTGTTGCCAAGATGGTGGCTTCAGGCTTATTGATGTATCACCTTGTATGGTCTTTGTGAATAATTAATAATATGGCTGCATGCATCGTCCAGATGCAGAGGCCGGGGGTACATCCTCCTTTTCTAAGAAAATGTATGCTTGGTGAGGAACTTTGTCTGAATATATGACGTGCCCAACAAACGCACACAACCTGACCTTTGCCTGATAGACTAAGTTCACTCTTCACCAGAATTCATCTGTTACACAACGGCTTAAAATTCATCTACCAGCAAGAGGTCGTTTAGGCCCAAAGATTCCTGATCTTGTTTCAGGTACTTCTAAGACCATCAAGGCAGGTCTGCCGATCAGAATTGACGAGGGCACGCTCAGTTTGGTCATCATCTTAAACAATTACTACAAGGACGAAGAAAAGACCAAATGGATCAGAAGTGAACGGGCATGTAACCTAGTGGTTGCAGCTAACTTAGTAGGCCCCAGGTCTTGGGTTTGACTCCTAGTGGGAGCAGATTTAAACAAATCTACTATATCTAAATAGCTAGCCCCCACTACTAGGAATTCTCTAGCTTCTCCTTGAGTCACATCACCCAAATTAATTTAGCCGTTGAATATACTAGATTAGTCTACGACAGCCATCGAATCTACACTTGGGAACAACATTTTCAGTATCACTTTCCTCTTTATATACGAATTGGATTGTTGATCTCCCTTGTAGTGGGTTTCTGTACTGTAGCTTCTACAATCTCAAGTCTTAACCCGTCAAGGTGCTAAAGTAAGTTCCCCCTTATCTATCAAACATGTTATAGAATCTCCATCTTTCTTATATATCTTGCATGCCATATTTATTGATGATAAAATCATTTTCCCATGTTTACAAAATAATCTGACGCAGTCATTGGATCCAAAACCTTACTATTTCCTTCTGTATCAAGCACATGAAGCTTTGAATTACACGAAAAAACTATTACTACCATCAGGCCTATTTGCCCATTCAATTATTTTCATGCATATTGTGCATGCATATGCCAACAATTGCAATGTGCATTTTAATTCTTCCTTTCTCATACCAGCATAACACAAGAAATCTCGCGGCAACGCGCGGGGTATCTACTAGTAGTAAAAAAAGAAGACCTTGAAGAGCTCGGAGACTACGAATGGTGACATGCTCCTCTAGGGTCGCCCTAGTCTACAACTCGAATGCCCACCTACAATCCGGAGAGCATCACCATCTTGGGAACAAGACGAGGACTCCTCACCATATTATGCTAGGAATTGTATGTGTATGGCATATCAACCAACCCTGGTTAGCTACCAAATGTAGCATAGGAAAACTCCTCGGCCGACTCGGGACTTGTAACCTTGCCTCATCCACCTATATTAGACCCAGCAGGGAACCCACCGATAGGCCCCTTATTCTAGCAAGAGATCTAAGGTGTCAACCCCTATATGATCTTGCGATCGACTCGCTTGTAAATACAAACCCTAGCACTAACACGAGGATAGATTATTATCAAGGACAAGTAGAAAGTAGGGTATTACCTCGACCCAAGGGCTTGAACCTAGGTAAATCTCTCTTTGTGTGCACCATTTGGTTCTCTGATGTGCGTGTTATCCTCGTATGGGTATTGTTGAGGAAATGCCACGACACTCATTTCTCACATGTACTCTTGGAGTCAAGGACTTGCTATTCGATGGGCAACGGGAAAATGCAAATTGTAAAGATTCAATGTTTCGGGGAAAAAAACGTTGATAAGAACCATCCCAAGATTGTATAAACTAAATTAACTAATATTAAAGTTTTCTCAGATGTGGTATGAGATGTTAGAGTTTTAAGTAAACACGGGTTTACAATCTGCTTGGGTTTACAATATGCTTGTGCTAGGAACAACAAACAATGCATGTTGTACCCGAAGAAGACGGCAAAGGTTACAATTGATCATATGGTAAAGAAAGTTAGAAACGAGATTGAAGAACACTCATTTAGCATATTCACTTCACAAGCATCTAAAATTAACGACTCTGATAAAATGATTGTCACCATCTCTCATTTCTATTAGTTACTGCATAGTGTATTTGAATGATGAAACATTGATCAATTAATAATGTGTAAGTCTCACGGGGCGAAACTAAAGCAACAAAACATTAACCACAATTGTGCGAGTGTGCACGCATTCCAAAAGGGGTCATTTTCATCAAGACGTTATACACATCTATATTGTTTCATCTACTTAGGTACCTACGCATGCTCTTGATGTCAAGTATCTTCTCGTGCTTGTCGAGATCTGCATCGTCAACATCATCACCATCACCATCGCCAAGATTGTAGTGATAAGCCTCATAGTCATCGTCGTCGTATTTTGAATAGGGCACATGAATACAACAATCACATAGAGTAGGCTTGAAGCGGTAATACGCATAATGAGTGTCATTGTAATAGTCACTCCAGTACTCATGGTCATCGAAGGTTATCCGGGAAAACCTCACTCGTAGGTTGTAATCCATAGGAGAGCCACAATCTCGCATGTTTAGGTACTTTAGATCATGGCAGTTGTTGAGGATGGCTGTTAGCCCTTCTTTGTCAAGGATAAAGCCGACAAGATGCAAGGAACGTAACTTGTGCATCCTGGCAACCGCAAATGCTACCTCGTTACCATTCTCGTAGTACCTTCCTGTGACAAGTCTGAAGTGCTTCAATAGTGGGCAGGCTCTAGCAGCAATTTCAACCAGCTTCAATGTATACGTTTTTGAAAGTAGCGTAATTTCGAGCTCCTCAAGAAGAGGCAACATCTTGATTGCCTTTGCAAATCCTTTGTCAGAGATATGGGTCACAATGAGATGAAGGCTTTTCAACGAGTGGGCCCTGCAAGTTTGCATTAGATATGACTATTATTATTCGTGACAAGTACGTAAGTATGATATTCTCAAGTATGCAGAAGCAACCTTCTGTCCTTCAAAATAAAGTTAGCATTCAAATATATACAGAAACGACCTTTCCTCCTTTAAAGAAATATAATGTAACAAAAAAATCTCAAAAGACAATGGTAATTGGAGGGGCCAAGAGAAGAACACTCCCTTTTCCCTTCGATTTATGCGAATTGAAGTCCCAGCTAATCGAACAAGGGAAACCTAATAAGAGTACGAAAGAGATCGGGGTGATACCGTGATAGTGGAAGGAAATTAAATCCCGTACCGCTCGGCGAGAAAGAGGAGGGTGTCGTCGTCGACGTGCTCGCACACGAGGGCCTCGCACTGCCCCGCGCTGAGCCGCAGGGCCTTCCGCACCATGGACCTCGTCTCCAGGTTGAACATGGGGGGGTAGGACCCCGGAGCGTACCACAGGGCGCCGCTCAGGTCGATGCGGCGCCACAGCGCCGGCTCCTCCCGGGCGACACGCCGCCAGGAGCGGCACACGCCCGTCACGCCGCCGAGCAGGAGCTCGGCCTGGTCCAGCCTGCGGAAGATGCGCGAGATCAGGTCCGGGTGCAGCTCCGCCCAGTCCCTCTCCGGCAGCGGCACCGGCGTGTACTTGAACACCGTGACGTGGAACGTCCGTGCTCTTCTCTTGGAATATCGACGGCTTCGTGGTGCCGCCGCCGCCGGTGGTGACGGCATCGAGATGCGGAATTGTGGTGGGCGTTAACGACGAGCGAGCATGTCGCTGACCGAGCTGGCACTCTCTCCGATCGATCGATGTGGTTTTATAGTGTGCGAGCGGCAGGTCGGTTTCTGTTTTCTTGGGCTGTGTTAGGTCGGTTGCTGGTTAGCATCAATTTTCTCACAGCCCGTTTGTGATGGGCCAGGCCTACATGTTGAGCCTCCTACTGTACTAACGGGCTGATGTATGCCAATATTTGACCTTCCTCTCTAAGAAGAGAGAAAACGACCACGAGCGAGTCCACGGAGAGTCTCCCCTCTCGTTAGGGCGTTTTCCTCCTGGCGGCGGCGATCGCCATGGAGACTTCTTTCCCCTGCCCTCTCCTCCGGCCGTCGTTCGCTGGGGTCCTTGACTCCAGGATCGGGCAGCCAAGGGAGGGAACTAGGGTTCTACCGTTCGCGGAAAAACAGGTTTCTTCGGGCAAGAGTATCACGATGGTTAGATCGGCGCTGGTTTTCAAAGATCAGCGAGCAAGATGGTTCAGGGGACCTGATGGAGAGGGCCGCGGGACATCAAGCAACGAGGAAGGCTGCTTTGTTGAAGTAGCAGAGTACGAGGATCCAGATGCGGGAACACTTGAAGTTGTTAACAACGTCAAGGATTTGAAGCTGATTGGTTCAGACGTTCAGGCCGTGGATCATGCGAAGGGAGGGGCCCTCGAGGAGGGAGTGGCAGAGGTCGGTCTGGGAGCGTTCCCGGCCGTATGCCGCAACAGTCTTATCAGGGAGGTGCCGAGGGATTAGATGGTACAGATGCAATCATGGCTGAGTTAGCCATTGTTCCTGTTACCAGTCCTCCGATAGTCAGAGAGCAGAAACGGACCAAGACAGGGTTCGAGCAAGGCGGTGGAAGCAACTCAGCAGTCAGAAATTTGGCGGGCTCCTTCGAGGAGCGCCGCCAGGCCCAATGAACGCACTCTATTGGAACTGCCGTGGAGCGGGTAAACCTGCGGCAGTTTGAGAGCTTCGCGATTTTGCGAAGAAGTTTACCCCTACCCTCCTATGTATTGTTGAGACACAAATAGAAGGGAGTAGGGTAGAAGCTCTAGCTAGCTCGATAGGCTATGATAATGCATATGCAGTTGACAGTCAAGGCCGTAGTGGCGGCATTGGACTTTTCTGGAATAATGTAATAAAAATTGAAATTCTTGGTTATTCGTGCTATCATCTGGACGTATCTGTTGAGGAGGAAGGGGAGGACAAGTAGAGGTTGACACGCATCTATGGTGAAGCCCAAACTCACCTTCGTCACCGAACTTGGACAGTTCTTAAAAACATAAGTACTTTGAGCATGCTCCCATGGATATGTATTGGCGATTTCAATGAAGTTTTACGTCCAACTAAGCATGAGGGAGTTGGACAACGTAGCAATGCTCAGATCCAAGCATTCAGAGACACTATTGATGTTTGCATGTTGCTAGATTTGGGATACAAAGGACAGTTTTGGACTTTCGAGAAGAGGGTGGCAGGTGGTACCTACACTCGGCGCAGGTTGGATAGGGCCTTAGTCAACTCTGATTGGTTGGCAAGATTCCCCCTGGCCTCTATTACGCATGAAACGGCAGCTACATCAGACCACCTTGCTCTGCTTCTAGATTTTGGCCGGGCAAAAAACTGAAAGGCGGAAACATGAGTTCAAATACGAGACGATGTGGGAGACGCATGAGGGCCTGAATGATGCGGTTGCACAGGGCTGGGGCGTGGGTGCGCCTTGTTCCACGGTGGAAGAAAGCTCAGTAACTTAGCAAAAGATTTGGGAAGATGGAGCAATGACACTTTCGGCAGTGTACGGAATGAGATTAAAGCCCTAAAAAGCAGCTTGAAGAGCTTCGGGGCGATCCCCTACGTACAGGCCCATCACATGTAGAACTCAAGGTTAATGAGCGGCTGATTGAACTTTATCATAGGGAGGAAATCATGTGGCGCCAGCGGCCTCGGATCGACTGGTTGACCGCAGGAGATAAAAACACAAATGTAACGCCCACGATGCGGCTATATCTCTCACGTGTCGAGGCACGACTTAGAGGCATAACCGAATTGTAGGTTTTGTCGCAAGAAGGGTCATCTTCACACAATCCCATGTAATGAACAAAAATGGGATAAAGAGAGTTGGCTTACAATCGCCACTTCACACAATACATAAATTAGGCATACATCATGCAGAGTACAATCAAGGTCCGACTACGGAACCAAAATGAAAGAAGACAACACCAAATGCTAGATCCCCAATCGTCCCAACTGGGCTCCACTACTGATCATCAGGGAACGAAACATAGTAACGACCACGTTCCTCATCGAACTCCCACTTGAGCTCGGTTGCGTCACCTGCACTGGCATCGTCGGCACCTGCAACTATTTTGGTAGAATCTGTGAGTCACGAGGACTCAGCAATCTCACACCCGCGAGATCAAGACTATTTAAGCTTATAGGAAGGATGGGGTAATGAGGTGAGCTGATGCAAGCACTAAGCAAATATGGTGGCTAACATACGCAACAGAGAGCGAGAAGAGAAGCAACGCACGGTCGTGAAGGTAGAAGTGATCAAGAAGTGATCCTGAAACTACTTACGTTCATACATAACCCAAACCGTGTTCACTTCCCGGGCTCCGCCGAAAAGAGACCATCACGGCTACACACGCGGTTGATGTATTTTAATTAAGTCAAGTGTCAAGTTCTCTACAACCGGACATTAACAAATTCCCATCTGCCACATAACCGCGGGCACGGCTTTCGAAAGATAATACCCTGCAGGGGTGTCCCAACTTAGCCCATCATAAGCTCTCACGGTCAACGAAGGATATTCCTTCTCCCTGGAAGACCCGATCAGTCTCGGAATCCCGGTTACAAGACATTTCGACAATGGCAAAATAAGACCAGCAAAGCCGCCCGATGTGCCGACAAATCCCGATAAAAGTCGCACGTATCTCGTTCTCAGGGCACACCGGATAAGTCAAGCTACGAGTAAAACCAGACCTCGAGTTTCCTCGTGGTGGCCTCGCAGGCTGCTCGGTCCGGACCAACACTCGGAAGAGCACTGGCCCGGGGGGGTTAAAACAAAGATGACCCTCGGGCTCGCGAAAACCCAAGGGAAAAGGCTTAGGTAGGCAAATGTAAAACCAAGGTTGGGCCTTGCTGGAGGAGTTTTATTCAAGGCGAACTGTCAAGGGGGTCCCATAAATCATCCAACCGCGTAAGGAACGCAAAATCAAGGAATATAACACCGGTATGATGGAAACTAGGGCGGCAAGAATGGAAGAAAACACCAGGCATAAGGCCGAGCCTTCCACCCTTTACCAAGTATATAGATGCATTTATTAAATAAGAGATATTGTGATATCCCAAAAAATAATATCCATGTTCCAACATGGAACCAACTTTATCTTCACCTGCAACTAGCAACGCTATAAGAGGGGCTGAGCAAAAGCGGTAACATAGCCAAACAATGGTTTGCTAGGAAAGGTGGGTTAGAGGCTTGACATGGAAACATGGGAGGCATGATATAGCAAGTGGTAGGTATCGCGGCATAGCAAAAGAGCGAGCAACTATCAAGCAAAGATAGAAGTGATTTCGAGGGTATGGTCATCTTGCCTACAAAGTTCTCAGAGTTGTCGAAAGCTTGATCCTCGTAAGTGTTCTCAACAGGTTCCTCGTTCACGTACTCGTCTCCCGGCTCTATCCAAAGCAAGAACACAAGCAAAGGACCAACAATCAATCACGGGCACTGCACAAGCACATGATGCAATACATGGCATGATATGTGAGATGTGATATGCAATGCATATGCGTGCTCCGGAAGGGAAAATATGAACAAGGCATCAACTTGGAAAACCAAGTATGCCGCTGGAAAAATGAGATGATTTCGGTTGAAATCAATATAAAGATCACCGGAATCGGATGCACGGTTTGCAAATGACAAACAAAACAAGGATGGCACAATTCTGCGATTAACAGCATGATGCCACTTGGTATTCAACAAGAATCTAAGCTAATGCACTCAAACATATCAACAAAGCATATGACACTGATGTACTAAAGATGCTTGACAAAACATGAACACTGAGCTACGGCTAAATCACAACAGAGCAGGTTCAAACAAGCATGACAAAAGTGCAAAAGATCTCAGCTTCACAGACTTGGTGAAAATACTAACATGCCAGAAATAACATCAGGAAGCCATGTTTAGAGCAAGCAAACAACATGCTAAAGGAATATATCCTAGCAAATAAAGGCATATCATGAATCTAATCATAGCATAGAACAAAAGTCCCTTACTGACCATGAGCCAAAAAGGATCAGAAGATATGATGGCGCCCATGTAAACATAGCAAGTTTCGTTACCAGATTCAGACAGCAGAAAACATAGCATGGCATTAACAGAATTATGAATGCATCTTTGCGAGCTCGATTCACTCATCACAAGGCATTTAATGAAAAGATAAGCATAGAATCAGTAATAAGGCATGTTCATGAAACTAACCATGGAAAGAACAAGCCCATAGCATGCGAGGATCAACTACAACAACCTTGGCAAAATTGATTAACATATAAACAATCTGCCAGGAACATTTTAAAGCAAAAGTAGAGCAAGAACAACACATGCTAGGGCACTCCATAATTGCTAAAAAGGGCATGTATGGATATATCATAACCATATGTCCAAAACATCCTTACTGAACATACTCATAAGAAGCATGGATCTCTCTGTAGCAACATGAATACATGGCATAAAAATAACAGCAGAACAAGGACTTGGCAAAATCCTAAGTCACTGAAATCAGCAACATCACGAAGCCTAGTTTGCATGCTTGTACTAGTCACCACATAGATCACAAAAATACATGGCATACAACCCTGTAAATATGGAATGGCATAGCTCAAAACCCATGTAGAGCTCAAGCCAATAAGATGCACACATCAAATGCAACAAAAATGACAAATTGAACATATAAACCCTCCTAGACTCATAGTCACTAATGTTGCCTCCACGTCGCCTTTAAATCGCTATGCCACCGCCTGTAAATTTTGTGCCCCGTCAAGGGCATTTTAGTCATTCCACGCGCAGGCATATAAAACGCAGCCCGCCCGTGAAGAAACCCTAGCCGCTGCCTCCACCCGCACTCGCCCCCACCCACCCACGCTGCTATCTTCCCCGGTCGCCTCCGCCCGCACTCTGCCTCCTGGTGACGCCGCCCCTTCCTCCGCCCCCCTCCCCCCGCGCGCCGCGAGCCCCTCCCTCCTCTTCGCGTTCCGGGCGGCCATGGACGACTCCATGAGCGGGACCACCGCCGTCGCGGCGCTCGTGGCCGGCGGCGCACTCCACGGGGCTCGGGACGTCCGTGGTGGCGCGGGCTGTTTACTGAGAGGCAGGGCTCGGGACGTCTGCGGCGGCGCGGGCTGTGGACCGAGAGGCAGGGCTCGGGACGTTCGCGTCGGCGCGGGCTGTGGACCGAGAGGCAGGGCCCGTGATGCAATCCGTTCGAGGGGCTGGTCGGGTTTTTGCGGGATCTGAGCCACCGTCGATGGATTTCTCGCAGCTTGGCTCCTGTTGCTTTGGATTCGGTACAATCCTCATCTCTCTCTCTCTCTCTCTCTCTCTCTCTCTCTCTCTCTCTCTCCGAGACTCAACCAGGCACTCGTTCGCTCACTCTGTTTGTGCGCGCGTGTGCGCAGTTTCACATCCCTGAACCCCTAAGACTTAGTTCTGAAATATTCAGATGCTCATGTACTGTTCCAACTTGTCATCTTTGTTAATCATGGCTTGCTTGACGGAGATACAAAAGATGGAAAGAGAACATTCATTCTTGTAGATAGTCTGTTAAATTTTCATGAATTAACCTTTTCATGTTTAGGTCATATTCAGTGGTGTCATTTTCCTGTTTGTCTGACAATTACCAGTTAGTGTATTGTACAAAGTGTATGCTGTTTGACATTGACATGAAAGGCAGAAAATACAAAAAATGCATAATTTCCAAGACATGATTCTAATAACCTCATTCTCACGTTATCATTCTAATTATTTTTTATTGTTAGTCAATACAAAAGTAGTTTTGGCTGTAGCCATTCTAAAACCATATTTGTTTGCCTCTGCACATAATTAAACTCGGTCTCATGATTCCATTTGTTGTCTTCAGATTTAGATAAAAGCATCACAGTTATCAATTTAATTAGTAGCACCACCGCTATGTGATTAGGACATCATGTCGGCCATTGAGGATGATCTGATCATGCAGTTCTTGTTTGCTGCCGCACATACTTCGCAGCCTGCCCTATGGACTGCAGTTTCATTTTTTTATGGGTTCTTGAGATATGTTATTTGCAGGGAGCATCCTGATTTCTTCAGTTGCAGTTGTTTTGTTCATTTCCTTTTTGCCTTCTTGATTGGCTCAAACATGCTCGTTGTGAAAGGGCGAGGAGCCGCCGCCATGTCTCTCCCCCGAGCTCCGTGGTAGAATGGTCTATTTGTATCAAATTGTGTTTAGTGAATGCGAAGAGCTCAGTTCTGGTAAGGTAGACCCTGAGGCGTGCAACAGGTATGTGGAGATTAAGGAGCGTTCCCATGTGAGCGGCTTCTATTTTGTTGTGCCAAGATCTCCGGTGGCAGGGATTCACTTCTTTTTTTTGGTGATAGTCAGGAGGTTATATAGTTTGATGTTTCTGAATTTTAACAATCATGTTTACAGTACCCTTGACATGAATGAGATGACTGGGCTTAAATGAGAATGATGAGAACCATCATGTTCTCCGTCGCAATCAGCATGTGTTTAAACTACTACTGCAGCAAATGTTTGTCGTACCTTTAGTTTGTGCTGCAGAATCTGTGTTTCATTGGCACTTTTGTGTGTGTTTGATTTAGTATCTTCACCCAGGTGCTTAGAGGAGAAGATTAATGTTCCGACACGGCTTCATGATTTATGAGCTGGAGGAGAGGGCATTGGATGAACCAATCAGTTCGAAGCTGTAGGTATGCAAAAACTTCAACATGTACGTATAGTAAATTTGTAATAGCAAAACTCTTGCTTCCTTGCCCATAAGAGAAAATACACCAAAAATTTTATCACCTTAACTTGTCGATGGCATACCATCCCGTCACAAACCCTAAATAATGTGTAACTCTTTTTTTACCGGCTCTGAGATATTGCATAGTGATGTCTCACAATTAAGATTATTACTGTGAAAAATAACTAACCTCATGTTATCTCATGTACTTTGGTACAACCTCCACATAAGAAGTTGTACACTAGAGGCAAGAACATGATGTGTGTGTGTGTGTGTGTGTGTGTGTGTGTGTGTGTGTGTCTTTGGGGAGGCCGGGGAGGGGGGTAAAACCCCTGGGGATGCATTCTTCACTTGAACAGATTCGATAATTTATCCCAATACTCTCTTTGTATTTTTGTCTTTGAGGAAATCCTATGATAGATATATTTTGTCCGTTGTTTCATGCATTCTTCAGCTTTATGATTAATATTCCGAGAAATTTGAAAACTTTAGTCATTAAATATATGTCCCAAGAAATTTAGAATGGGACCATGGGGTTACTCCTTTTGAGGGTTTTCACCTTACAAAGGAAGAAATTTAACATTTTTGTTTGTAATATCATTTTCCCTGACGGATTACATACAGGTTGTTATTTTATTTACAAACATGTCAAGCGTGTTTTTTTTCATTTTCTGTATAGATCATTCACATCTATTTTTTCGTTCCTTCCATCTGGATTTCTGATTTGATTCCAGAGTTTGGAGGTCGATGTTACTAAAGGGAGGAAGTTGATCACAAGTTTTCTTTCAGCAATTGGTGAGTTACAGGTCAGCCCCATCTCACCTCACTAAATCTGCAACTCATGCTTTTTTCTTGCTTGACATTAATTCTCGATATTCTTGTCACATCCTTACAGGGATATCATGTGCATATGTATGAGTTTGCTTTGCTTCGGTTGAAGATATATGTGTGCCTGAAGATACAATCTTACATGCATTTTCTGTATGATATGATCACTATTTCGTTCTCTGCGTGTACGTAGGTTGCAAGAATGAGAAGGCTCCTCCGTGCTTAACAGGAAGAGACAGGGTCGCAGCCGCACCGCACGACGGCAGGCCATGGCGAGCTGCACCGCACCAGGTGGGCTAGGGCGAGCTCCAGGGCGAGCGAGCACACCCGTCGCCCACGCCGGCGGTGTCCCGGCCACGAGCAACAGGAACACAGGGTCCCTGACCATGGCTGGATCTCCTCCTTCTCCGTCCACATGCGTGCAGCAAGAACTAGCAGTCGCACGGGTCTGAGCTCGGCCTCTCAAGTAGGGTGGCTTCCATGTTGTAGCTATTGTTCTTCCTGCCGTTTCTCTGAAGATGCTTGCTATCTTTAGATCTTGCCGAGTGTTCGTCTGAGATTCACTGTCTTGATTTAGTTAGTGGTTTGGATAGTAGTACTCCATGAATTTTCGTTGCCGCCGCCGGTAAATTGGATGATTGGTGCAGTTTCACATCCCTGAATCCAAACCCTAAGACTTAGTTCTGAAATATTCAGACCATATTTACTGAGGTGTGTCAGTGTTGGTTTACTTGTGATACTTGCTCCATTGTTGTGTTTAATCATATTGTCCGATCTTAGCACATTCTATGCTCGCCAAGTTCAACTATCAATATCTAATTTCTCATCTGATTTTGACACCTTGCTCTTCTGCAGTTTTGTTTCACTTTTCAAGGATGAGTATCTTTACTTTGAAAATGAACTGGTCATATTTCTATTGGAAATGAAGTGATGTTGCTTCCCAGGTAATTAACTGAATTCTCTTCTACTTTAGTAGATTCAGTAACTTTGCTTTAGAGTTGTTGTTTAACAGTAGCACTACCCTTGAGTAACTAGATCAATGGCTGCTACTATGTAAATCTTAGTTCCAGTACATATGATAATCATGGTTCTTCTTTCTTGGTCTGATGATTTTATACATGCCAACAAGCATCCATGCGATATGTTCTTTACTTCTGCACCTAACAACATGTTTTCCCATCAAAAAGTACACGTGCCGCGGCAATCGTGCATTTTATCATTTTAATAGGCAGTCAAGTTCGTCCTTCAAATGATACAGAAGGCAGCCAAGTTCCATCCTCTAATTTCTCGTGATCTTTGTAGGACCAATTAGGAGGACGCGGAGTATGTGATGGCGAGCATACAAGAGCTCGGTATCAGGGACGTCCAGAAATGCTATGAGATTCGGTGCATTTAGTGACCGAGCCAGTCGGTGGGTCCAGCGGGAGCACGGGAAGTGGAGATATACTGAACTATACATATCTGACAGATGGGGCAGGGTTGAACGCCGTCGATGGTGCGTGGATGAGCCGTGGCACGTTGTCGCCGGCGTCCTGATCCGTGGATCAGGTACGGTGGTTCCCGCTAGCGCCGGCAGTGCACGCAGTTAATGCAGTGGTTGGGCGACTCGGTGGATGTGGATTTGTGTCTTATCCTAGTGGGGGGAGAGGTGGAGACATTGACTCCGGCGACGGCGAGTGGGCGGTCCGGCGATCTCGCAGGGGTTTCGCCGACCATGGAATTCTTGCTGCAGCCAATAAACAGGTACAGATCTGCCTCGTGAGCTATTCTTTACCATGGTTCTGCGCTCATATTTTGGGGACTGATCTACATTCTACCCGTGAAAAATTGATGTGTAGTGATTAGAACTCTGCTTGAGGAGGTCAATGAAAATAACGGGACAATGGAGCCCGTGCGGTTCCCAGTGGCCGCGCCGGCGGAGATACCTGCTCCAGCCCCGGCCGGTTCAAGTGCGGACGGCCAGATCTATCGGCCGGGAGCGGCAGGCGGGGACAAGGCTCAGGGGTCCGAGCACTCATAGAGCAGTTGGACCCGAAGACACCAGGATGGACGCAAAGGTACTGAACCCCTAGCCTATAGATTGCATGAGGATTTTGTAGTACCATTTTGCAATTGTTTGAATGAGTTCTGCAAATAGATATGGATCAAAAGACGCTGGAAAATTATAGATAAGAAATTTCATTTTGGTTATGGTAATGCATGACAAAATGACTATTTTAGGATATATGATTGAATCAGATTGACTATTTTAGAAGATATGATTGAATCTGTGACGGTGAACACTCTGAAAATGATGGAGGATGAAAATTCGTATCAATTGGCTGTAACTGTCCACCATTGGTTCAGTGGTGTTGATATTACTAACTGAATCAATTGACTGTAACTGAACCCATGCCTTATTGTTTGTAGATGAATGTTACAACAGATTTATATTGCCAGTAATTAATGCTCGAAGACCTATATGGTGTAGAACTTAATAAGATATATTTCCATTTCATCCGACTGAAGTTTTTTTGATTTCTATGGACTAGAATTAAACCAGTTGACCATGTACGCGTAGCTGTTATCTGTTAAACCAGTTTCATCGTATTGAACTGTCTTCTCTGAATTTTCTCAATATGTACTGGTCAGGTTCACCATGTCTCTGGTTTGTTAGAGTGTAAGATGGTCTGTGGTGCGGAATTAAATTTGGTGTTGCTTGAATATGAATTGTGCAAACTGAAAATCTTGGATATTTGCTGCTTATGGCTGAATACTAAAATTGGTCTCTCTTAGTGAATGGATTTATATTGCCAGTAATTAAATTACATATTACCTGAAGTGCACGTGACAGAAGCTGACTTGTTTGTTTGTTTTGTCAGGGGAAGCCAATCGTTGAGAATACTCGTTCGTGCCGGTGTGAATGCCCAGCCCTCATCAGACTACTGAGGGCAAAGGACATTGGCGGGATGAGAGGGATGACTCAATACAAATGGGGAGGGGATGCTAGCTCGTCGAGCAGCTCAACCCTTTTCAGTGTAGAGGTGCATCATGGGAGCCTCAGTAGTCTCCCACCCTGCATCGTCATTGACAAATTCTGAAGAATGCACAAGGGTTTGCAGCGATCCGATCCAGGTACATCCGGCTTGCTTTAATCTGGCTTGAGTTGACCGTGGTGTTGATGTTACTAACTGAACCAATGGTGGTCCAATGCAGGCAGAGGAGGAGTCTGAAGCATCAGTTAACCAGGGAGATGAGCCCGTGATACATGAGACTCGGGCATCTCCACGGTGTCTCTGCAGGTGTCCATGGTAAGCCAGCGATTGTTAGTGAAGAATCTCGTGTACATGCATGTTTACTGTACTAGCATTTTATCAGGTGAGTGGGGATGCTGAACTGCGGAAAGAACAACAGCCCGCCGAGCAGATGATGGAGCAAGGGATTCATGGGTGTCCAGATGCAGAGGAAGGGTTCAGAGAGCATGATCCTACTGCTAATCAAGTGGAGCTGGAGCAAGAGGAATCCCTGAAGCTGATGTTAACAGCGGATGGCGATGTGGAGGAAAGCAATCGCCACAGCGCCAAACGTGCTAGAAAGAATTTCTGATTAGAAGTGTAGTTCGTTGTTAGTACAGTCAGATTAGGCAAAGATGCCTTTGTCTTGTTGCTGACATGTGTACTCAGTAATTAGTTTGAGTGTGTTGAGTAGATCTCTAGGTTTGTAAGTGGTTCATCGGTGGTGTAGTGAACTCTGTATTGTAATGCAGAGGAGTGCCTGTTGTTGTCAACAAGTATAAATCAACGTGTCTAAGCGAGGCTTATTTGTGTGACATGCATCTCCATTACCAATAACGGCTCCTTTGGTCCAGGTCCCGTAACTAAACGGCACACCACGTCCACTCCCGTCTTGTCCGCCACCGCATTAACTGACGGCGCTTTCTGAGCAGTGGGCCATCTAACTATTTGGGCAAATAGTCCCATGAGCATACACCTGACACTATACTCATTGCAACACTGATCGCTAGAGAAACAAGTGGCACAGATTTCGAGCTCACAGGCGCTCGAGCTCACACGAGTATTTTCGCAATTAGGATGTATACCTGAAGGAGTGAATCTACTGGTTCAGCTGAAAATTGATCTCTATTTGGTTTCTGTTTTTGTGTTTGGTTTTGCCGGCCGCTCGTCCTTCGTATGCTCATCCATCTTGGCTGCTCTGCTTGCCTGCTCCTCCTCTCTAACTCAGGTAAACGGATCGTTCTTTAATTTGTCTGGGGAACGACTCTTCTTTTACCTGTCTATTCCATAGCATGCCGGTGCACTGACCACTTCATATACATTTATTTATTAGGTTCTGCGATCTCTTGTGTTGCTGCGTCCCGATCTTCTACTTTGTTGCATCTCTGTTCTGTCGTCGAGGTTTGCTTGCTTTCTATCCAGCTAAAATGCATATTTGCTTTCCTGTACGTGTTGTCATGGTGTTTAAAATGCTGATCATTTTAATTTTTTGGATCTGGCACGCCATCGTGTATTGTTCGGCCTCGTCCCGCTTATATGTCATGCTTGTGTGTGAGCAGAATGCGTCCGCTTATTTCAGTCGTTATACATGTTTTGGAGGTCGTGGTGGCGGCATAGTGCGGTGTGCTTTATGACACTTTCATATCTATGTGAAATTGCAGAGGACGTGTCTGTACTTGCTGGGGTAGAATTCAAATTGTGAGGGATGGTTGTGCTTATATTTGGTCGCTGCTGGTCGGTATTTGAGTTTAGCGCATGAAAACCTGCAACTGCTATCAAGCGAACCACAAGTAACTAAACTTCTGATTTGGTGATGTAGACATAGATCTAGCTGATCCCAATTGCTGGAGTATTTTAGTTCTATTGATTTGTAGCGTCTATATTATTAGATATATACTTACGGATGTGCTTCTTTAGTGTGCCTTCTCTCATCTCATAGTAAATTGTTTTGTTGTTCTAAATAATTGTTGCAGGAGGGAGCAGCAGGCATAGAAGAAATCCCAAGCCAATTTTGCTCAGCTGTAGCATCTTCCATTGACAATAAGTCTGCACAACAGCCTGGTGAGGTTTGTTCTTGCATTTAAAAACATAAGTCTTTCAGTTGCTCTCTACTTGCTGGTAAAAAAGCATAGTGAATTTCCTTTATAAATACCCAGCTGAAGAATACCTTAGTTAAATCAATCAATAGTGAGTTGTATTACTAGAGAGTAGAGGCGTAAGAAAACGCCCTTAGGTGTGACACTCTACGTGGTTACCTTCTTAGTCCCAGCTATTGACATCATACTGAGATCACACTCTGCCAAGCGAAATGTTTGTTTCTATGTACTTCTGGATACTAATTTACCGTTCTTGATTTTCATGGCGATATTCCTTCATTATTTGGTTACCTGTCAATGCTCGGTCCTGTTTCCCACCTTGTGATTTGACTTCTTGCATTTTCCGTTTAAGTCATTAGGCTACTACTGCCTGGTTTGCGCATGATGAATCACTGGTTATGATGCACTCCTGGTTGGTCTACCTTTTTTATGCTTTTTTAGTGACAACATTCAAACTTAATGTTTATTACTTCATTTCAGAGTTTTAAATAAAGACATCATGGTCAATTTATATGGTTTTCTGAAGTTTCACCTTCCCTTTGTCATATTGGTTTGATCAAATCAATGGGAAGCCGACATGCTTATAGTCTTATTAAGTGCTCCCTCTTCAAACTAATACAAGACCTTTTAGATCACTACTTACCTTTTAGATCAATAAAATAGTGATCTAAAAGGTCTTACATCTTAGTGCACATTTAACTACTTTATTTGCTATACTATTGTGGATGTACCGCAGAATAAAGCAGTCCTCCATTTTTCTTCTCTGCGGGCTGATGTTCTTGCTCAGTATAAGCCAACAATGGAGAAACTGACCAAGCTATCTTTCATGATCAGTTACACACCAAGCCTATATTTTTGCTGCTTCTACATGTTGCTATGATGGTCATTCAGCCCATTTTCTTGAACCTGCACTACAACGAGAGATCTGGGTTGCTTCTTTATGGCTTCCAAACTTGAAATGTTTGTTTGGAAGTTAGTTTAGATTTTTGTTGTGGATTCACAGCTTCTTACATGTACCATCCTCTTAGACCTTTAGATTTCCAAAGAAACTAAGTGAAGGTATGGTGGTATGGTCTCAATAGTACAACTTAAAGCCTTCCATGCTTTATATTTTCTTTGAAATTTGCTCTCCAAGAATCATGTATCTATGTTAGATCCGGTGAAAAAAGTCGGATTCCAAGCAGAGGATGTGGGAGTGTTGGCCACATTTGGTTTCGACTTGGGTGTCTAAATATTCTCACAATACTTGGCTCCCTCTCGGCCTTTGCGCCATTGGCGCAACGAGTCATCTAGTCCTCATAAACTGATAAGTAACAGCAGGAAACATTTTATGGCACTCTTGCACCACTAATTTGGGCGTCAAGATAACCTCAAATAAACATGCCACACTGGAACGAAATGAATATCATCTTCCAATGAACATTTCGATATATCATGCATGCAAAACGGAGCAACGGTCATGTAGATATGATGCGATGAACAGAGCATGAAAATGTTAGGGGAAACAGATCTAGGGTTCTTCGGCACAGACGTCAAGGTTCGCCGGAAGATCGCCGGAGTAGAAGCAGAGGGTGGCGGCCGAAGTTGACGAGGCCGCCGGAGATCGTGCTCACCGGATCCGGGCGGCAGGGCGCCGGATCTGGCCGGAGGCGGCGGGGTCGGCGACGGCGGGACGGCGGCCAAAGGCGAGGAATGCCGGCGGAGGAGGCGGGGACGCGGACGGAGACGCGGAGAAGGCCGGGCGGCGGGGCGCGGCGCCAGTGTGCGGAGTGGCGGCTCGGGCGGCGCGGAGGCGATGCGCAGGGGGCACGGGGCGACGGGCCGCGGGGGCCGGCCTCGGGCCTGGGCGGGCCGGCGGCGCGGGAGGCGTGGCAATGTGGGGGCGGGGCCACGTGGCGGATGGCGGTTGGTCGGGCGACGGCGGCGGGTTTCGTCCGGCTCGGGTCGGACGTGTCCGGCGGCGGAGAGGGAGCGGGGCTAGGGTTTCGGGACCCGGATTTTCCGAGGAGTGCACATATTTATAGGTAGGAGGAGGTAGGAGTGTCCAAATGGAGTGTAGTTTTCGACCACGCGATTGTGATCCGACGGCGGAGGACATGGAAAAGGTTTAGATGGGTTATTGGGCTGTTTTGGAGGGTGTTGGGCTGCAACACAAAAGAGGCCTTTGCGGTTACCCGGCTAACCGTTGGAGTATCAAACGGACTCCAAATGGCACGAAACTTGGCAGGCGGTCTACCGGTGGTGTACCAAGGCCGCTTGGCAAATCTCGTTCCCTTTCAAGAATGTTTAACGCCCGCACACAAAAAGGAACAAAAGGGGGACGCCGGTGCACGTGGGAGTGTCGGATTGCAAAACGGACAACGGGGAAAATGCTCGGATGCGTGATGACCCACAAGTATAGGGGATCTACCGTAGTCCTTTCGATAAGTAAGAGTGTCGAACCCAACGAGGAGCAGAAGTAAATGATAAGCGGTTTTCAGCAAGGTATTCTCTGCAAATACTGAAATAAGTGGTAACAGATAGTTTTGTGACAAGATAAATTGTAACGATCAACAAGTAACAAAAGTAAATAAAGTGCAGCAAGGTGGCCCAAAACTTTTTGTAGCAAAGGACAAGCTGGAACAAACTCTTATATAAGGAAAAGCGCTCCCGAGGACACATGGGAATATCGTCAAGCTAGTTTTCATCACGTTCATATGATTCGTGTTTGGTACTTTGATAATTTGATATGTGGGTGGACCGGTGCTTGGGTGTTGTTCTTACTTAACAAGCATCCCACTTATGATTAACCTCTATTGCAAGCATCTGCAACTACAACAAAAGTATTAAGGTAAACCTAACCATAGCATGAAACATATGGATCCAAATCAGTCCCTTACGAAGCAACGCATAAACTAGGGTTTAAGCTTCTGTCACTCTAGCAACCCATCATCTACTTATTACTTCCCAATGCCTTCCTCTAGGCCCAAATAATGGTGAAGTGTTATGTAGTTGACGTTCACATAACACCACTAGAGGCTAGACAACAGCTCTGCCGGAGCCCGAGATTGGTTCCGCCAAGGTTCCGCCTCGTGGCGGCGGAGTCTCGTCCCGAAAGGTTGCTTCTGGTTTTTTTCTCGTCGAAAGACTTCATATAGCAGAAGATGGACGTCGGAGACCCACCAGGGGGCCCACGAGGTAGGGGGCGCGCCCCCCACCCTCGTGAGCAGGGTGTGGGCCCCTCGACTTCATCTTTGGCGAGGATTTTTCTTTATTTATTTTAAGATATTCCGTGGAGTTTCAGGACTTTTGGAGTTGCGCAGAATAGGTCTCTAATATTTGCTCCTTTTCCAGCCCAGAATTCCAGCTGCCAGCATTCTCCCTCTTCATGTAAACCTTGTAAAATAAGAGAGAATAGCCATAAGTATTGTGACATAACGTGAAATATCAGCCCATAATGCGATAAATATCGATATAAAAGCATGATGCAAAATGGACGTATCAACTCCCCCAAGCTTAGACCTCGCTTGTCCTCAAGCGAAAAGCCGATAACAACAAATATGTCCTCATGTTTAGAGGTAGAGGCGTCGATAAAAAATAAAATATGGACATGCAGGCATCATGATTGTTCTCATAACAGCAACATATAAAGATTTTGTCATATGATTACTTATGTTCAAGTGATGATCAATTCACAATGCGAGAGTATGAATCAGAAACCTTATTGAGCACCAACAAACAATAACCTCAGTCATTGAAGCAATTGCAATTTATCATAACATCGGAAAGAGTCTATGTCAGAGCTGAAAAGCAAGTCCACATACTCAACTATCATTTAGTCCTTCATAATTGCCAACACTCACGCAATACTTGTGGTTATGAAGTTTTAATCGGACACAGAGAATGATAGGGACTTATAGTTTTGCCCCACAACCTTTTACCTCAAGGGTAATGTCAACAATAATAATTCATGCTCCCCTACATCCAATTAGATATATATATATATATCATGTTCTTTCCAACATGTCGGGCTTGCCAAAGGATAAAATGAAAAAGGAAAGGTGAAGATCACCATGACTCTTGCATAAGGTAGAGGATAATAATAAAAAATAGGCCCTTCGCAGAGCGGAGCAGAGGTTGCCATGCGCTTTTATGGTTGGATGCACCAAATCTCAATGCGAAAGAACGTCACTTTATATTGCTCCTTGTGATATGAACCTTTATTATGCAGTCCGTCGCTTTTATTACTTTCACATCACAAGATCGTATAAAGCTTATTTCTCCCACACCAATCAATCATACATATTTAGAGCAATTTTTATTGCTTTGCACCGATGACAACTTACTTGAAGGATCTTACTCAATCCATAGGTAGATATGGTGGACTCTCATGGTAGAACTGGTTTAAGGGTATTTGGAAGCACAAGTAGTATTTCTACTTGGTGCTGAGAATTTGGCTAGCATGAGGGGGAAAGGCAAGCTCAACATGTTAGAGGATCCATGACAACATACTTTATCTCAGACATAAGAAAACATAACTCATTATGTTGTCTTCCTTGTCCAACATCAACTCTTTAGCATGTCATATTTTAATGAGTGCTCCCAATCATAAAAGATGTCAATGATAATATATCTATATGTGAAACCTCTCTTTCCTTATTACTTCCTATTAATTGTAACGATGACCAAAGCTATGTCTGCCAACTCCCAACAACTTTTATTCATCATACTCTTTCTATGTGAAGTCATTACTTTAAATAAGATCAATATGAACCTTTGTTTATTTTTATTCTTTTTCTTCTTTTCTTTTATTCACCCAAGATCATGGCAAAATAATCAAGCCCTTGACTCAACACTAATCTTTATTATATAGCTTACGGACTCGATTACATAGAGAGATCATAAAGCAAAACTCAAAACTAGATCATGCCATAAACTTTATTCTACTAGATCAAGATACTACTAATGGATCGAACTAAGAAAACGGTAAAGATAGGAGTTGTGATTGTGATACGATACCGGGGCACCTCCCCCAAGCTTGACAGTTGCCAAGGGGAGTGCCCATACCCATGTGATTATGTCTCCTTCTTTGTTGGTGGAGAAGGTGGTGGTGTTGTTGACTTAGTTGGTGGCATAGACTTCTCCCTTAATTTACGCTTGAGGACGGCATTTTGATCCCTCAGATCATCAATCTCCCACTCCAGGGTTAATATCTTTTTGCATAGGCCTTGCTTATTTTCCTGCAAGAGACGAAAAGGGATAAACTCCAACCTTGGTTTCTTTACCCTATCAGGGAGACTCGACTTTTTGAACTCCACGTGCATGTCCCCAGGTTGAGGTAATGGAGCTTCCTCCTCATCCGAGCTCGTCTCCTCCTTCCCTTTGGGTTCAAAGTCCTCTTCTTCCTCTGTAGTCCAACCATCATGCTCCACATCTCCATAGACCTTAGGATTGGCTAAGTAATCATCCACATAGCCTTCTCCTTCCGAATCCTGGGAAGACATGTTGATCTAATGTGCAGCAGCGCAGCTCGAAACAAGAACAGAGGAGATTTGCGTGATACGGGAGTCAAAACCTTCGGGAGAATATATAATGAATTTTTACCGACCAAAATACGTATCGTGCAAGAAAACGGAGTCCGGAAGGCACACGAGGTGCTCACGAGGTAGGGGCGTGCCCAGAGGGGTAGGGCGCGCCCACCACCCTCGTGGGGCCCTTGTGTCCTTCCCGGACTCCTACTTATTTTTCTATTTTTCTAAATATTCCAAAACGGAGAAATATTGCCTTAAAAACTGTTTTGGAGTCGGTTTACTTACTGAGGGAGTCCTGGATTAGGGGGTGTTCGGATAGCCGGACTATACCTTCGCCGGACTCCAGGACTATGAAGATACAAGATTGAAGACTTCGTGCCGTGTCCGGATGGGACTTTCCTTGGCGTGGAAGGCAAGCTAGGCGATGCGGATACTCAAGATCTCCTACCATTGTAACCGACTCTGTGTAACCCTAACCCTATCCGGTGTCTATATAAACCGGAGGGTTGTAGTCCGTAGGACAGAATCATCATCATACACAATCATACCATAGGCTAGCTTCTAGGGTTTAGCCTCCTTGATCTCGTGGTAGATCTACTCTTGTACTACCCATATCATCAATATTAATCAAGCAGGAGTAGGGTTTTACCTCCATCGAGAGGGCCCGAACCTGGGTAAACTCCGTGTCCCTTGTCTCCTGTTACCATCCGACCTTGACGCACAGTTCGGGACCCCCTACCCGAGATCCGCCGGTTTTGACACTGACATTGGTGCTTTCATTGAGAGTTCATATGTGTCGTCGCCTTTAGGCCCGATGGCTCTTCTGATCATCAACAACGATGAGGTCTAGGGTGAGACTTTTCTCCCCGGACAGATCTTCGTCTTCGGCGGCTTCGCTCTGCGGGCCAATTCGCTTGGTCATCTGGAGCAGATCGAAAGCTACGCCCCTAGCCATCAAGTCAGGTTTGGAAGCTTAAACTACATGGCGGATATCCGCGGAGACTTGATCTTCGACGGGTTCGAGCCACAGCCAAGCGCGCCGCACTATCTCGAGGGGCATGATCTAGCTCTGCCTCCGAACAGTGTCCTGGAGACCGCACACGCACCGGTTCCGGCCCTTGACTCGGAGCCCACTGCACTAACTGAGGATGAGCGGTTGGACGTCACCTCGGGGGCTACGATCTCAAAGGCGATCGAGCCGAACGCTAGCCCGGCACTCCGCGTGACCCGTGACCCCGAGGGTCCGGACTCCTCTCCGAACTCCGAACCCCCCGCGCCCCTGCCAGTCGAAGCCGATTGGGCGCCAATAATGGAGTTCACCGCCGCGGACATCTTTCAGCACTCGCCTTTTGGCGACATCCTGAATTCTCTCAAGTCTCTCTCTTTATTAGGAGAGCCCTGACCGGATTACGGTCTGCGAGGATGGGATACGGACGATGAAGAAATTCAAAGCCCTCCCACCACCCACTTGGTAGCCACTGTCGATGATTTCACCGACATGCTTGACTTCGGCTCCGAAGACTTCGACGGTATGGACGACGAGGTAGGAGACGAACAGGAACCAGCACCTGTAGGGCGCTGGACGGCCACCTCGTCATATGACGTATATATGGTGGATACTCCAAAGGATGGAGCTGGCGATGGAACAGCGGGGGATGACACCTCCAAGAAACAACCAAAGTGCCGACGTCAGTGGCGCCGCTCTAAATCCCGCCAAAGCAAAAACGGTGATTCCGGCACGGGAGATAATACTACCCCGGATAAAGCCGAAGAACACCCAACCCAGCAAGATTCAGCGCAGGAAGATGGAGAAGCCAACCCTCATAAGAGAGCGGCAGAACGAGAGGTTGAGGATGATAACTATATGCCTCCCTCCGAAGACGAGGCAAGCCTCGATGACGACGAATTCGTCGTACCATCAGACCCCGCCGAACAAGAGCGTTTCAAACGCAGGCTTTTAGCCACGGCGAACAGCCTAAAGAAAAAGTAGCAATAGCTTAGAACTGATCAAGATTTGCTCGCTGATAGATGGACTGAAGTCCTTGCGGCCGAAGAGTACGAACTCGAGCGCCCCTCCAAGAATTATCCTAAGCGCAGGCCGCTACCCCGATCAGAGGAAGAAGCGCCTACATCACCAGCGCACGACATGGCAGACCGGCCACCTCGCGGCCGCGACAGAGAGGCCTGTCAAACCTCCACCCAAGCCATGCCCCAACGCCGCTCAACCAAGGCACGCAAAAATGTGCCAGACCTGCGAGATGTACTGGAGGATAAAGCAAGACAAACAAGATCGATCTACGGATCGCGCACGCGCCCGACGACACGTGATGATGATCTTCACTCCGGACACAATAAATCCGGCCGGGCCGAACACAACAGACATAGCTCTTCTGTGCTGCGTCGTGACATAGCCTAGTACAGGGGCGCCGCACACCCACTATGCTTCACAGATGAAGTAATGGATCATAAAATCCCATAGGGTTTCAAACCCGTAAACATCGAATCATACGATGGCACGACAGATCCGGCGGTATGGATCGAGGATTATCTCCTTCACATCCACATGGCACATGGCGATGATCTACACGCCATCAAATACCTCCCTCTCAAACTCAAAGGACCGGCCCGGCACTGGCTCAACAGCCTGCCAGCGGACTCAATCGGTTCTTGGGAGGACCTGGAAGCCGCATTCCTCGACAACTTCCAGGGCACTTATGTGCGACCAGCAGATGCCGACGACCTAAGCCACATAATTCAGTAGCCAGAGGAATCGGCCACGCAATTCTGGACACGGTTCCTAACAAAGAAAAACCAGATACTGTCCAGACGCAGAGGCCCTAGCAGCCTTCAAGCATAACATCTGCGATGAGTGGCTTGCCCGGCACCTGGGACAGGAAAAGCCGAAATCTATGGCAGCCCTCACGACACTCGTGACCCGCTTTTGCGCGGGCGAAGATAGCTGGCTAGCTCGCAGCAACAACTTATCAAAGAACCCTGGTAATTCGGATACCAAGGACAAAAGTGGCAGGACACGTCGAAATAAGCAAAAGCGCCGCGTTAGCAGCGGCAGCAATGAAGATACGGCAGTCAACGCCGGATTCAGAGGCTATAAATCCGGTCAGCGGAAAAAGCCATTTAAAAAGAATACTCAGGGCCCGTCCAGTTTGGACCGAATACTCGACCGCTTGTGCCAGATCCATGGCACCCCCGAAAGGCCAGCCAATCACACCAACAGGGATTGTTGGGTGTTCAAGCAGGCAGGCAAGTTAAGAGCCGAAAACAAAGACAAGGGGCTGCATAGCGATGACGAGGAGGAGCCCAGGCCGCCGAACAACAATGGACAGAAGGGGTTTCCCCCACAAGTGCGGACGGTAAACATGATATACGCAACCCACATTCCCAAAGTTCAACCCATGGTCCTCTTGCCCGATCACTTTTGATCAAAGGGACCACCCCACTAGCATCCGTCATGGCGGCTTTGCCGCATTGGTTCTCGACCCAATCATCGACGGATTTCATCTCACAAGAGTCCTCATGGACGGCGGCAGTAGCCTGAACCTGCTTTACCAGGATACAGTGCGGAAAATGGGCATAGATCCATCAAGGATTAAGCCCACAAGGACGACCTTTAAAGACATTATACGAGGTGTAGAAGCCAACTGTACAGGCTCCGTAACACTTGATGTGGTCTTTGGATCTCCGGATAACTTCCGAAGCGAAGAGTTAATCTTCGACATAGTCCCATTCCGCAGTGGCTATCACGCCCTGCTCGGACGAACCGCATTTGCCAAATTCAATACGGTGTCGCACTACGCATACCTCAAGCTCAAGATGTCAGGCCCTCGAGGAGTAATCACGGTCAACGGAAACACCGAACGCTCCCTCCGTACGGAGGAACATACGGCGGCTCTCGCAGCGGAAGTACAAAGCAGCCTTTTTAGGCAACTCTCCAGTCCGGCCGTTAAAAAGCCAGACACTGCCAAGCGCGCCCGGAGTAACCTACAACAAGACCGCCTGGCACGTTCTGAGCAGGCGTAGCAATGCGGCCCCAACCCCAGCCATCGCGACATAGCGAAGCTAGTACCTTGTGTACATAATTACGCCCTTGAAATACCATGGGCACAGGGGAAGGGGCACAGTAACGGCATGCTCGCAATACGGCTTAAAACATACTAGGGGCTGCCGGATTCTTTTTATTAATTTCAGGACTCCACACTTTGGACGACCTGTTCGGCAATTCGGCTGCCGCACAAACGATGCAAGATCCAGGGAAGCAGACAAGGCTACGCCGCATTATGGAACTCTCAGGTGGTCTCTATTACGAGCGGTATATCTGCTTCGAACGCAATTCCGCGGCCTGCCCCTGGTCAGGACATGTTAAATAGTCTAATATCTTTTTGCTTATCACATCACTTGTATCGTTCGGCTTTGATAAATGGCCTCTTTATAAACAATGCATAGCTTTTTATCTATTTTTTGCATTATCCTCTTTTAATATATATGTTTATTAAATAACATGATCGCACCCGTACACCATGGTACGGCAAACACGCCAGGGGCTTCAGTACCCTTCGATCTGGTGTGAGAAGTCCGTACACTTTCACAAGTGCGGTACCCCGAACTTATAGCACTATATGCATCGGCTCCGAATCATGATTTGGGTCATTAGTTGGGTTTGCCTGGCTCCTATGTTTTGGTGCCTTACGTTCCGCTATATCGGCTAAGGTAGCACTAGGAGAACCACTGCGATTGTGCCCCAGTTCAGCTGGGTTAAGCACCTCAGTGGAGAAAGCTAAAACTGACTGTCATGATGAGGCGAGAGACCGGTTGCTGTTCGAGAGGTTTTTCGAGTTCCTAAAGACTTATACCGCTTCGAGCGAGGAGCTGGCTTTGTCCGGCCAAAGGCGTGGATAGCGCCCCGAATTCGGTCTTCCGAACTAGGGGCTTCGCCGAAATTTAAAATTATAAAGTTCTATGGCTAAGCGAGAGTGTTCAAGCATTATAGTCCGATTGCCTGGTTCATTGTGCTGAGCGCCTCCCTCGAAGTACCCAACCATGGGAAAAAGAGCGCTCAGGTTTATCCCGAACACCCCAGCACTAGCGGCATGGGGGCAGAAGCCGACGACTGGCCATCTCTCAATTTTTGATAAACGGCCGCACAGAAAATAATATTTTAAATTCAATAAGCATTGCTTAGCGCATATGAACAAGTTTTTAGTGCACAGGATAAACACGAGCGAGTTCATTCAAATATTACATCCTTAGTACATTCATCCGCAATAAGGCGGGCACCAACAAGAACATCCTTGTAGTAGTTCTCGGGCTTGCGATGCTCCTTCCCCTGCGGCGGTCCATCCCTCACCAGCTTCTCTCCGTCAAGCTTACCCCAGTGCACCTTTGCACGGGCAAGGGCCCTCCGGGCACCTTCGATGTAGGCAGAACGCTTGATGACCTCAAGCCGTGGACAGGCCTCCACCAGCCGCCGCACCAGCCCGAAGTAGCTCCCAGGCAGGGCCTCTCCGGGCCACAGCCAAACTATGAAGCCCTTCATGGCTTGTTCGGCCGCCTTGTGGAGCTCGACCAGCTGTTTCAGCTGATCGCTCAAAGGCACAGGGTGTCCGGCCTCAGAATACTGAGACCAGAACACACTCTCCGTCGAGCTGCCCTCTTTAGCTCAGTAGAATGCGGCGGCGGCGGATACGCTGCGGGGAAGATCTGCGAATGCCCCTGGAGAACTCCGGATTCGGGTAAGTGACAAGTAGTTTACTTTTATATTCCTACTTTGCATTAAGAATGCCTTACCTGCTGCTATCTTTTTCATCTCCTCCAACTTTTGGAGGGCCTTTTGGGCTTCGGCCTTGGCACCCTTGGCGGTCTCAAGGGCCGACGCGAGCTCGGATGTTTGCGCCTTTGAATCAAGCTTCAAGCTCTCATGTTTTTTCATGAGAGCCTGCAGCTCTTGCTGCACCTCGCCAACCTGAGCCCCAAGTCTTTCTCGCTCGGTGCGCTCCTCGGCCGTTTTCTTTTCGGCCTCAGATAGCGCCTGCTTGAGGGTCGCCACCTCAGTTGTGGCCCCTACAATAAGCAGTACGATCCTATTATTCTTTGCAATCACGCCTCTCTATAGGCACCTTTTTTCTTTGTAGGGTATTTCTTACCTTCTTTCTCCTCGAGCTGCCGTTTGGCAAGGCCGAGCTCTTGCTCGGTCCGCCCGAGGTCCTTTTTTAGGACATCCACCTATGCAGTCAGTGCGGCGGTGGATAGCAGCGAAGCCTGCACACGCATATTGACTCTTTATTGTTAGACTCGTGCGAAAATTAATAGATCCTCTATTCGGCTTTTCTTTCCGAACGCCGAACAGAGCATCAGGGGCTACTGTCTATGCGGTAATATTTTGACATATTTTTTACTTACCTCGAAGCCTGTTAGAAGGCTAGCGCAAGCTTCAGTCAGTCCGCTCTTGGCGGACTGAACCCTTCGGATCACCGTACTCATAATAGTACGGTGTTCCTCGTCGATGGAGGCGCCGTCAAGCACCTCCAGCAGATTGTCCGGCACCTCCGGTTGGATGGAGGCCGCCGGCTCAGAAGGCTTGCTCCTCTTGGAAGGAGTTCGCCTACCGCAGACCGGAACTGTTGAAGAGTCCGGCGCGGCGTCTGGCACAAAGCCAGACTCGGAGCCCTGGGGGGGTCTTGTCCCCTTTATTCCTGGGGTCCGGGAGGTCACCTTTCGGCTCCTCCAGGACCACCTCCTCTTGCCCCGGAGCTTGTTGCGACGCCACTTCGGCGTCGTCTACAGTACGGGGGAGACAGTGAGCGGAGCTGAGTTCACGTCCGACGAATCCAGGGAGCCGCTCGACGAATCGTCGAGTTCGGCCCGGGGCGGGCTGCATATTCACATTCGACATTAAGGAAAGCTGCGCAACAAAGGAACATCATGAGTTACTCTGGTATACAAATACTTACGATTTCGCCGGACGCTTGGCCCTGTCCGGTCACTCCTCTCCGCTCTCTTCGGCATCGTGGGAGTAGTCCGGTGGAGGGGTCTTCCTTTTCCTAGACCCCTCGGCCTCCCTCGATGGGGCGGCCTTCTTCTTCTTTCCTCCCCCCCCCCCCCACTGGGGGGAGAGCTTTCTTCTTCCTCCTCCTCGTTTTCACGAGAGGAGGGCGCATCGGACTCGTCAGACGACGAGTCCGACACCACCAAGTTACGGGCACTCTTTCGAGTCCCGGTGGTCTTCTTCTTCTTGACCTTCTTCTCCGGCACCACATAAGGTGCCGGAGTCAGCAGCTTCACTAGGAGAGCTAGGGCTGGGTCTTCGGGCAGGGGAGCCGGACAGTTAATTGGTCTGGATATCGCCTGCCAAGCCTGTTAAAGGTAATGGAGTTTAGATCCCGCATAGAGTTAATCTATGAAAAAGAGCTTAATAATCCTGTCAAAGGCATAGATAGCTTACCTCGCTAGCGTGACGCTGCGTGCTGTATCCGCGGTCCTCGGAAGCGGATGCGGGGGACCCGGCGCCTTTGATTAGCACCTTCCAGACGTCTTCATACGACGTGTCGAAGAGCCTGTTGAGGGTTCGGTGCTGCGCCGGGTCGAACTCCCACAAATTGAAATCCCGTTGTTGGCACGGGAGGATCAGATGAACGAGCATGACCTGGACTATATTGACCAGCCGGATTGGCTTGTCTACCAGGGACTGGATGCAGGTCTTCAGTCCGGTCACCTCTTCCTCGTTGCCCCACGACAGGCCCGTCTCTTTCCAGGACATAAGCCGCATGGGGGTCCGGATCTAAACTCGGGGGCTACGACCCATTCCGGATCGCGTGGCTCGGTGATGTAAAACCACCCGGCTTGCCACCCCTTTAGGCCTTGTTCGGTTACACCCCTCCACAAGAGGATTGAAGGGGATTTGGAGGGGTTTTGACTTGTTGGGGATTAAATCCACTTCAATCCCTGCCAAACCCTCTTTAAATCCCTCTCAACCGAACACAGCCTTAGGGTCTCCACAAAGGAGCCCTCAAACCAGAGGACGTTGGCTATCTTGCCAGCCATAGCACCTCCGCACTCCGCTTGGCTGCCACGCACCACCTTGGGCTTGACGTTGAAGGTCTTCAGCCAAAGGCCGAAATGGGGGCGGACGCGGAGGAAGGCCTCACACACGACGATAAACGCCGAGATGTTGAGGATGAAGTTCGGGGCCAGATCGTGGGAATCTAGGCCATAGTAGAACATGAGTCCCTGGACGAATGGGTGAAGTGGAAAGCCCAGTCCGCGGAGGAAGTGGGGAAGGAAAACTACCCTCTCATGGGGCCTTGGGGTGGGGAGAAGCTGCCCCTTCTCAGGAAGCCGGTGCGGGATGTCCTTGGACAGGTATCCGGCTTTCCTTAGCTTTTTTACTTGAACCTCCGTAACGGAGGAGACCATCCACTTGCCTCCCACTCCGGACATTGCTGGAGAAGGTTGAGGTGGGAAAAGCGGGCTTGGGCGCTGTAGCTTGAGTGCGCGAGAGATGGATTGGCAAAGGAGGAAGAAGGCGTAGGTAAAAAAGGTGGATCCTTATCCCCTTATATGGGCGGATGCGGTTATGCGTCCCCACCTACCTAATAAAACTCGCTTGCCTCCCAAGCGCCATGGTAAATGGCGCGGTTGGGTTACCCACGTCCGTATTGATGAGAATCCCGTTAAAAGGGGCACACGATCTCTGCTTTCACAAGACGTGCCAAGGAAACCGCCTCGCTAAACGCGCTGAGGTGGAAAAGTAAAAACGATTTGTGTAAAGAGCTTGGCCGCAGTATGATGACGCACTGCGGAATACGTCAGCAGATTTGATTTGTGTTAATATTATTCTCTCTATGGCAATATGTGGAAACTTATTTTGCAGAGCCGGACACTATTTCTGGTGTTTACAATCTTCTATGAAGGACTTGGAGGAGGAACCCGCCTTGCAATGCCGAAGACAATCTGCGCGCCGGACTCGTCGTCATTGAAGCCTGGTTCAGGGGCTACTGAGGGAGTCCTGGATTAGGGGGTGTTCGGATAGCCGGACTATACCTTCACCGGACTCCAGGACTATGAAGATACAAGATTGAAGACTTCGTCCCGTGTCCGGATGGGACTTTCCTTGGCGTGGAAGGCAAGCTAGGCGATGCGGATACTCAAGATCTCCTACCATTGTAACCGACTCTGTGTAACCCTAATCCTATCCGGTGTCTATATAAACTAGAGGGTTGTAGTCCGTAGGACAGAATCATCATCATACACAATCATACCATAGGCTAGCTTCTAGGGTTTAGCCTCCTTGATCTCGTGGTAGATCTACTCTTGTACTACCCATATCATCAATATTAATCAAGCAGGAGTAGGGTTTTACCTCCATCGAGAGGGCCCGAACCTGGGTAAACTCCGTGTCCCTTGTCTCCTGTTACCATCCGACCTTGACGCACAGTTCGGGACCCCCTACCCGAGATCCGCCGGTTTTGACACCGACACTTACCGTACCACATACCTATTCCTTTTCGGAGTCTGAAACGTTCTGGAAAGTGTCCCTTATGTATTCCTTCGGGGTTACGGTTTCAATAATATTAGTTTCAACATTTATGGGATTACCTGAGATATAATGTTTGATTCTTTGACCGTTTACCACCTTCGAATTTGTGCCTTGGAAGTTGTTGATTTTTATGGCACCAGAACGATAGGCCTCCTCGATAATGTAGGGGCCTTCCCATTTAGAAAGAAGTTTTCCTGCAAAAAATCTTAAACGAGAGTTGTATAGCAATACATAATCACCTATGTTAAACTCATGCTTTTGTATCCTTTTGTCATGCCATCTTTTAACTTTTTCTTTAAACAGCTTGGCATTTTCATAAGCTTGGGTTCTCCATTCATCAAGTGAGCTAATATCAAATAACCTCTTTTCACCGGCAAGTTTGAAATCATAGTTGAGCTCTTTAATAGCCCAATATGCCTTATGTTCTAGTTCGAGAGGTAAGTGACATGCTTTTCCATAAACCATTTTGTACGGAGACATACCCATAGGATTCTGATATGCAGTTCTATAATAAGCCCATAATGCATCATCAAGTTTCTTGGACCAATTCTTTCTAGACCTATTGACAGTCTTTTGCAAAATTAATTTGAGCTCTCTGTTGCTCAATTCTACTTGACCACTAGACTGTGGATGATAAGGAGATGCAATTCTATGATTAACATCATATTTAGCAAGCATTTTACGGAAAGCACCATGAATAAAGTGTGAACCACCATCAGTCATTAAATATCTAGGGACTCCAAACCTCGGAAAAATAACTTCCTTAAGCATTTTAATAGAGGTGTTATGATCAGCACTACTAGTTGGAATAGCTTCTACCCACTTAGTAACGTAATCAACAGCAACTAAAATATGTGTGTATCCATTAGAGGCAGGAAAAGGTCCCATATAATCAAAGCCCCAAACATCAAATGGTTCAATAACAAGTGAATAATTCATAGGCATTTCTTGACGTCTACTAATATTACCAATTCTCTGACATTCATCACACGACAAGACAAACTTACGTGCATCCTTGAAGAGAGTAGGCCAATAAAAACCGGATTGCAATACCTTGTGTGCAGTTCTGTCTCCAGCGTGGTGTCCTCCATAAGCTTCGGAGTGACACTTGCGTAGGATCTGTTCCTGTTCATGCTCAGGTACACAACGTCTAATAACACCATCTACTCCTTTATATAGATGTGGGTCATCCCAAAAGTAATGTCTCAAATCATAGAAGAAAATTTTCTTTTGTTGGTATGTGAAGCTAGGTGGTATGAATATAGCAACTATGTAATTAGCATAATCAGCATACCACGGAGTAGTACGAGGAGTACTTATAACATTTAATTGTTCATCAGGAAAGCTATCATTAATAGGTAGTGGGTCATCAAGAACATTCTCTAACCTAGATAAGTTGTCTGCAACGGGGTTCTCAGCTCCTTTTCTATCAACAATATGCAAATCAAATTCTTGTAGCAGGAGAACCCATCTAATAAGTCTAGGTTTAGCATCTTTCTTTTCCATAAGATATTTAATAGCAGCATGATCAGTGTTAATAGTTACTTTAGAATCAACAATATACGGTCTGAACTTATCACAAGCAAATACAACTTCTAAAAGTTCTTTTTTCAGTAGTAGCATAATTGTTTTGAGCATTGTCTAGAGTCTTACTAGCATAATGGATAACATTTAATTTTTTATCAACTCTTTGTCCTAGAACAACACCTACAGCATAATCACTAGCATCACACATAATTTCAAAGGGTAAATTCCAATCAGGTGGCTGAACAACAGGTGCAGAGACCAATGCTTTCTTAAGTATTTCAAATGCTTCTACACAATCATCACCAAAGACAAATGGTACATCTTTTTGCAATAAATTAGTCAGAGGCCAAGAAATTGTTGAGAAGTCCTTAATGAACCTCCTATAAAATCCGGCATGACCAAGGAAACTTCTTATACCTTTGATGTCCTTGGGACATGGCATCTTTTCAATAGCATCAACCTTGGCTTTATCAACTTCAATACCTCTTTCAGAAACTTTATGCCCCAAGACTATACATTCATTAACCATAAAGTGGCACTTTTCCCAATTCAAGACAAGATTAGTTTCTTCACATCTCTGCAAAACTCGATCAAGATTGCTCAAGCAATCGTCAAAAGAGGAACCATAGACGGAAAAGTCGTCCATGAAAACCTCACAAATCTTTTCACAAAAGTCAGAGAATATAGCCATCATGCATCTTTGAAAGGTAGCAGGTGCATTACATAGACCAAAAGGCATACGTCTATAAGAAAAAGTACCAAAAGGGCATGTAAAAGTAGTCTTTGATTGATCTTTAGCCGACACAGGTATTTGAGAGAAACCAGAATAACCATCTAGAAAGCAGTAATGTGTATGTTTGCATAATCTTTCTAGCATTTGATCAATAAAAGGTAAGGGGTAATGATCTTTCTTAGTAGCCGTATTTAATTCGCGGAAATCAATTACCATCCTATAACCTGCGATGATTCTTTGTGGAATCAATTCATCTTTATCATTAGGAACAATAGTAATACCTCCCTTCTTAGGGACACAATGGACAGGACTTACCCACTGACTATCAGCAATGGGATAAATTATACCTGCCTCGAGACGCTTGAGTATTTCTTTTCTTACCACTTCTTTCATTTTAGGATTCAAACGTCATTGAGGATCACGAACTGGTTTGGCATCTGCTTCCAAATTTATTTTATGTTGACATAGAGTGGGACTAATGCCCTTAAAATCATCAAGAGTATATCCAATAGCAGCACGGTGCTTCTTCAGAGTTTTCAATAATCTTTCTTCTTCATGCTTTGAAAGGTTAGCACTAATAATAACAGGATATATCTTCTTTTCATCAAGATAAGCATATTTAAGATTATCAGGCAACAGTTTAAGCTCAAACACGGGATCACCCTTAGGTGGAGGAGGATCCCCTAAGATTTGAATAGGCAAATTGTGTTGCAGAAAGGTTCCTGTTTAAAGAATACTTCATCTATTTCCCTTCTTTCATTCATGAACATATCATTTTCATGGTCTAGCAAATAGTGTTCTAAAGGATCACTAGGAGGTACGGCAATAGAAGCAAGACCAATAATTTCATCCTTACTAGGCGATTCTTCCTCACGATGTTATTTACTGAATTTAGAGAAATTAAACTCATGAACCATATCATCCAAGCCAATAGTAACAACATTCTTTTCGCAGTCTATCTTAGCATTAAAAGTGTTCAAGAAGGGTCTACCAAATATAATGGGACAAAAGCTATCTTGTGGGGAACCAAGAACAAGAAAGTCAGCAGGGTATTTAGTTTTCCCACACAAGACTTCGACATCTCTAACAATTCCCACTGGTGATATAGTATCCCTATTAGCAAGTTTAATAGTGACATCAATTTCTTCTAACTCCACAGGTGCAATGTCATGCATAAGTTCTTTGTATAAATCAATAGGCATGGCACTAGCACTAGCACCCATATCACATAAGCCATGATAACAATGATCTCCTATTTTAACAGAAATAACAGGCACGCCTACCACAGGTCTATGTTTATCTTTAGCACAAGGTTTAGAAACTCTAGCAGCTTCACCGCAAAAGTGAATAACATGCCCATCAATTTTATCAGACAAGAGATCTTTAACAATAGAAATATTAGGTTCTACTTTAACTTGCTCTGGAGGTGTATAGGTTCTAATATTGCTTTTATGAACAACAGTTGAAGCTTTAACATGATCCTTTATTCTAATAGGGAAAGGTGGTTTCTCAATATAAGAAGTAGGAACAATAGGATCATTATAAGTGAAAGTCTTTTCTTCAACTTTAATAGGTGCAGCTACTTTTACTTCTATGGGAGGATGATATTTAAACCACTTCTCCTTAGGGGGATCAACATAAGTAGCAAAAGATTCACAGAAAGAAGCTACTATCTCAGAGTCAAGTCCATATTTAGTGCTAAACTTACGGGAAATATCGGTATCCATAAAAGATTTAACACAATCAAACTTAGGTGTCATACCTGACTCCTTACCTTTGTCGAGGTCCCAATCTTCAGAGTTGCGTTTAATTCTATCCAATAAATCCCATTTAAATTCAATAGTCTTCATCATAAAAGAGCCAGCACAAGAAGTATCGAGCATGGTACGATTGTTTTCAGAAAGCCGAGCATATAAATTTTGAATAATTGTTTCCCTTGGAAACCCATGATTGGGGCATGAATATAACATTGATTTAAGCCTCCCCCAAGCTTGAGCGATGCTTTCTCCTTCGCGAGGCCACAAATTATATATATAATTGCGATCACGATGAACAAGATGCATAGGGTAATACTTTTGATGAAATTCCAATTTCAATCTTTTATAATTCCATGATCTCGTATCATCACATAGCCTATACCATATTGTTGGGGAAAGTAGCAGAAATTTAAAACTTTCTACGCATCACCAAGATCAATCTATGGAGTATTCTAGCAACGAGGGAAGGAGAGTGAATCTATATACCCTTGTAGATCCCTAAGCGGAAGCGTTCAAGAGAACGGGGTTGGTGGAGTCGTACTCGCTGTGATCCAAATCACCGATGATCCTCGCGCCGAACGGACGACACCTCCGCGTTCAACACACGTACGGAACGGAGACATCTCCTCCTTCTTGATCCAGCAAGGGGAGAGGAGAAGTTGAGGGAAAACTCCGACAGCACGACGGCATGGTGGTGATGGAGCTCGTGGTTCTTCGGCAGGCCTTCGCCAAGCACTACGGAGGAGGATGAGGTATAGAAGGAGGGAGAGGGCTGCGCCAGGGGAAGGGTGCGGCTGCCCTATCTCTTCCTCACTATATATAGGGGTAAGGGAGGAGGGGGAGGTGCCCTAGGGTTCCCTAGGGGAGGGGCGGCGGCCACAGGGGAAACCCTAGATGGGTTTGGGCGCCCCCACCCCCTAGGAAACTTGCCCCCCAAGCCGGGAGGGGCGGCTGCCCTAGGGGTGGCGCCCCCACCTCTCCTGGTTACGTGAGATGGGGTGGGAGGGGCGCTCAGCCCCTTAGTGGGCTGATGTGCCCTCTCCCCTTGGCCCATAAGGCCCCCCAACGCTTGTCGGGGCCTCCGAAACCCCTTTCGGACACGCTGGTCATCACCTGGTACCCCCAGAACAATTCCGGACTCCAATACCCTTCGTCCAATATACCGATCTTCACCTCCGGACCATTCCGGAGCTCCTCGTCATGTCCAGGATCTCATACGGGACTCCAAACAACCTTCGGTAACCACATACTATTTCCCATAACAACTCTAGCGTCACCGAACCTTAAGTGTGTAGACCCTACGGGTTCGGGAACCATGCAGACATGACCGAGACAACTCTCCGGCCAATAACCAACAGTGGGATCTGGATACCCATGTTGGCTCCCACATGTTCCACGATGATCTCATCGGATGAACCACGATGTCGAGGATTCAATCAATCCCGTATTCAATTCCCTTTGTGTAGTGGTATTGCACTTGCCCGAGATTCGATCATCGGTATCTCGATACCATGTTCAATCTCGTTACCGGCAAGTCTCTTTACTCGTTCCGTAACACATCATCCCGTGATCAACTCCTTGGTCACATTGCGCATATGATGATGTCCTACCGAGTGGGCCCAGAGATACCTCTCCGTCACACGGAGTGACAAATCCTAGTCTCGATTCGTGCCAACCCAACAGACACTTTCGGAGATACCTGTAGTGTACCTTTATAGCCACCCAGTTACGTTATGACGTTTGGTACACCCAAAGCATTCCTACGGTATCCGGGAGTTGCACAATCTCATGGTCTAAGGAAATGATACTTGACATTAGAAAAGCTTTAGCATACGAACTACACGATCTTTGTGCTAGGCTTAGGATTGGGTCTTGTCCATCACATCATTCTCCTGATGATGTGATCCCGTTATCAATGACATCCAATGTCCATGGTCAGGAAACCGTAACCATCTATTGATCAACGAGCTAGTCAACTAGAGGCTTACTAGGGACATGGTGTTGTCTATGTATCCACACATGTATCTGATTTTCCTATCAATACAATTATAGCATGGATAATAAACGATTATCATGAACAAGGAAATATAATAATAACCAATTTATTATTGCCTCTAGGGCATATTTCCAACAGTCTCCCACTTGCACTAGTCAATAATCTAGTTCACATCGCCATGTGATTAACACTCACAGGTCACATCGCCATGTGACCAACATCCAAAGAGTTTACTAGAGTCAATAATCTAGTTCACATCACTATGTGATTAACACTCAATGAGTTCTGGGTTTGATCATGTTATGCTTGTGAGAGAGGTTGTAGTCTACGGGTCTGCAACATTCAGATCCGTATGTATGTCATCTTGTGGATGCAGCTACTACGCTATATTTGGAGCCATTTCAAATAACTGTTCTACTATACAAATCCGGTATCTCTACTCAGAGCTATCCATATAGGTGTTAAGCTTGCATCGATGTAACTCTTTACGTCGAACTCTTTATCACCTCCATAACCGAGAAACATATCCTTATTCCTCTAAGGATAATTTTGACCGATATCTGGTGATCTACTCCTAGATCATCTTTGTACCCTCTTGCCAGACATGTGGCAAGGCACACATCAGGTGCGGTACTCGGCATGGCATACCGTATAGAGCCTATGACAAAAGCATAGGGGACGACCTTCGTCCTTCCTCTTTCTTCTGCTGTGGTCGAGCTTTAAGTCTTAACTTCATACCTTACAACTCAGGCAAGAACTCCTTCTTTGACTGATCCGTCTTGAACACCTTCCAGATCATGTCAAGGTATGTGCTCATTTGAAAGTACCATTAAGCGGTTTTTGATCTATCCTTATAGATATTGATGCTCAATGTTTAAGTAGCTTAATCTAGGTTTTCCAATGAAAAACACTTTTCAAATAACCCTATATGCTTTCTAGAAATTCTACATCATTTCTGATCAACCATATGTTCACAACATATACTCATCAAAAATTATATAGTGCTCCCACTCACTTCTTTGGAAATACAAGTTTCTCATAAACTTTGTATAAACCCAAATCTTTGATCATCTCATCAAAGCGTACATTCCAACTCCGAGATGCTTACTCCAGTCCTTAGAAGGATTGCTGGAGCTTTGCATACTTGTTAGCATCTTTCAGGATTGACAAAAATCTTCTGGTTGTATCACATACAACCTTTCCTCAAGAAAATCATCAAGGAAACAATATTTTGACATCCTATCTGCAAGATTTCATAAATAATGCAGTACCTTCTAATATAATTCCAAAAGACTCTTAGCATCGCTACGAGTGAGAAAGTCTCATCGTAGTCAACTCCTTGAACTTGTCGGAAAACATCTTAACGACAAGTCGAGCTTTCCTAATGGTGATACATACCATCATTGTCCGTCTTCCTTTTAAAATCCATATGTACCTAACAGCCTTACGACCATCAAGTAGTTCTTCCAAAGTCTACACTTTGTTTTCATACATGGATCCTCTCTCGGATTTTATGGCCTCGAGCCATTTTTCGGAATCCAGGCCCACCATCGCTTCTCCATAGCTCGTAGGTTCATTGTTGTCTAGCAACATGACTTCCAAGACAGGACTACGTACCACTCTGAAGTAGCGTGCATCCTTGTCGTCCTACGAGGTTTGGTAGTGACTTGATCCGAAGTTTCATGATCACTATCATAAGCTTCTACTTCAATTGGTGTAGGTGCCACAGGAACAACTCCCTGTGCCCTGCTACACTCTAGTTGAAGTGACGGTTCAATAACCTCATCAAGTCTCCACCATCCTCCCATTCAATTCTTTCGAGAGAAACTTTTCCTCGAGAAAGGACCCGATTTCAGAAACAATCCCTATTGCTTTCGGATCTGAGATAGGAGGTATACCCAACTATTTTGGGTGTCCTATGAAGATGCATTTATCCGCTTTGGTTTCGAGCTTATCAGCCTGAAGCTTTTCCACATAAGCGTCGTAGCCCCAAACTTTTAAGAAACAACAACTTAGGTTTCTCTAAACCATAGTTCATACGGTGTCGTCTCAACGGATTTGTGTGGTTCCCTATTTAAAGTGAATGCGGTTGTCTCTAATGCCTAACCCATAAACAATAGTGGTAATTCGATAAGAGACATCATGGTATGTACAACATCCAACAGGGTGCAGTTATGATGTTCGGACACACCATCACACTATGGTGTTCCAGGCGGTATTAGTCGTGAAACAATTTCAAAGATGTCTTAATTGTGTGCCAAACTCGTAACTCAGATATTCATCTCTATGATCATATCATAGACATTTTATCCTCTTGTCACGATGATCTTCAACTTCATTCTAAAATTACTTGAACCTCTCAATAATTCAGACTTTTGTTTCATCAAATAAATATACTCAGCATCTACTCAAATCTTCTGTGAAGTAAGAACGTAACGATATCCACTACATGCCTCAGCACTCATTGGACTGCACACATCAAAATGTATTACTTCCAACAAGTTGCTTTCTTGTTCCATCTTACTGAAACGAGGCCTTTCAGTCATCTTGCTCATGTGGTATGATTTGCATGTCTCAAGTGATTCAAAATCAAGTGAGACCAAATGATCCATCTGTATGGAGTTTCTTCATGCATATATACCAATATGACTCAAATTGCAGTGCCACAAGTATGTGGTGCTATCATTACTATTTTATAACTTTTGGCATGAACATGTGTATCGCCACGATCGGGATTCAATAAACCATTCATTTTAGGTGTAAGACCATTGAAGGTATTATTCAAATAAACAGAGTAACCATTATTCTACTTAAATGAATAACCGTATTGCGATAAACATAATCAAATCATGTATATGCTCAACGCAAACACCAAATAACAATTATTTAGGTTTTAATACCAATCTCGATGGTAGAGGGAGCGTACGATATTTGATTACATCAACCTTGGAAACACTTCCAACACATATCGTCATCTCACCTTTAGCTAGTCTCTGTTTATTCCGTAGCCTTTTATTTCGAGTTACTAACACTTAGCAACCGAACCGGTATCTAATACCCTGGTGCTACTAGGAGTACTAGTAAAGTACACATTAATATAATGTATATCCAATATACTTCTGTTGATCTTTCCAGCCTTTCTCATCTACCAAGTATCTAGGGTGGTTCTGCTTCAGTGACCGTTCCCCTTATTACAGAAGCACTTAGTCTCGGGCTTGGGTTCAACTTTGGGTTTCTTCACTGGAGCAGCAATGATTTGTTGTTTCATGAAGTATCCCTTTCTTGCCCTTGCCCTTCTTGAAACTAGTGGTTTTACTAACCATCAACAATTGATGCTCCCTTTTGATTTCTACTTTCGTGGTGTCGCGAATAGCTCAAGGATCATATCTATCCCTGATATGTTATAGTTCATCACAAAGCTCTAGTAGCTTGGTGACAGTGACTTTGGAGAACCATCACTATCTCATCTGGAAGTTTAACTCCCACTCGATTCAAGCGATTGTAGTACTCATACAATCTGAGCACATGCTCAACGATTGAGCTTTTCTCCTTAGTTTGCAGGCTTAGGAAACTTGTCAGAGGTCTCATACCTCTTGACGCGGGCACTAGCCTAAAATCCCAATTTCAGTCCTTGGAACATCTCATATGTTCTGCGATGTTTGGCGCCTCAATTCTAAACCATACGCACTGAACTATCATGTAGTCATCAAAACGTGTATGTCAGATGTTCGCAACATCTACAACTGACGCTTGAGGTTCAGCTTACTGAGCGGTGCATTAAGGACATAATCCTTCTGCGCAGCAATGAGGACAATCCTCAGTATACGGACCCAGTCCACACAATTGTTACTATCAACTTTCAACTAAATTTTCTCTAGGAACGTATCTAAAACAGTAGAACTAAAGCGTAAGCTATGACATAATTTGCAAAGTCCTTTTAACTATGTTCATGATAATTGAGTTCATCTGATTATTTCATGAACTCCCACTCAGATAGACATCCCTCTAGTCATCTAAGTGATACATGATCTGAGTCAACTAGGCCGTGTCCGATCATCACGTGAGACGGACTAGTCATCATCGGTGAACATCTTCATGTTGATCGTATCTTCTATACGACTCATGTTCGACCTTTCGGTCCTCCGTGTTCTGAGGCCATGCCTGTACATCCTAGGCTCGTCAAGTCAACCTAAGTGTTTCGCATGTGTTCCGAGGCCATGTATGTACATGCTAGGCTCGTCAACACCTGTTGTATTTGAACGTTAGAATCTATCACACCCGATCATCACGTGGTGCTTCGAAACAACGAACCTTCGCAATGGTGCATAGTTAGGGAGAACACTTTTCTTGAAATTTTAGTGAGGGATCATCTTATTTAAGCTACCGTCGTTCTAAGCAAATAAGATGTAAAACATGATAAACATCACATGCAATCAAATAGTGACATGATATGGCCATCATCACTTTGCTCCTTTTGATCTCCATCTTCGGGGCTCCATGATCATCATCGTCACTCGCATGACACCATGATCTCCATCATCGTGTCTTCATGAAGTTGTCTCGCCAACTATTACTTCTACTACTATGGCTAACGGTTAGCTATAAAGTAAAGTAATTACATGACGTTTATGTTGACACGCAGGTCATAAATAAATTAAGACAACTCCTATGGCTCCTGCCGGTTGTCATACTCATCGACATGCAAGTCGTGATTCCTATTACAAGAACATGATCAATCTCATACATCACATATATCATTCATCACATCCTTTTGGCCATATCACATCACACGGCATATGCTGCAAAAACAAGTTAGATGTCCTCTAATTGTTGTTGCAAATTTTTACGTGGCTGATATAGGTTTCTTAGCAAGAACGTTTCTTACCTACGCCAAAACCACAACGTGATATGCCAATTTCTATTTACCCTTCATAAGGACCCTTTTCATCGAATCTGATCCGACTAAAGTGGGAGAGACAGACACCCGCTACCCACCTTATGCACCTAGTGAATGTCAGTCGGTGGAACCTGTCTCACGTAAGAGTACGTGTAAGGTCGGTCCGGGCCGCTTCATCCCACGATGCCGCCGAATCAAGATAAGACTAGTAACGGCAAGTAAATTGACAAAATCGACGCCCACAACAACTTTTGTTCTACTCATGCATAGAAACTACGCATAGACCTAGCTCATGATGCCACTGTTGGGGAACGTAGCAGAAATTTAAAATTTTCTACGCATCACCAAGATCAATCTATGGAGTATTCTAGCAACGAGGGAAGGAGAGTGCATCTACATACCCTTGTAGATCGCTAAGCGGAAGCGTTCAAGAGAACGGGGTTGGTGGAGTCATACTCGCCGTGATCCAAATCACCGACGATCCTAGCGCCGAACGGACGGCACCTCCGCGTTCAACACATGTACGGAACGGAGACGTCTCCTCCTTCTTGATTCAGCAAGGGGAGAGGATAAGTTGAGGGAAAACTCCGACAGCACGACGGCATGGTGGTGATGGAGCTCGTGGTTCTTCGGCAGGGCTTCGCCAAGCACTACAGAGGAGGATGAGGTGTTGAAGGAGGGAGAGGGCTGCCCCAGGGGAAGGGTGCGGCTGCCCTCTCTCTTCCTCACTATATATAGGGGTAAGGGGAGGAGGGGGAGGCGCCCTAGGGTTCCCTAGGGGAGGGGCGGCGGCCACAGGGGAAACCCTAGATGGGTTTGGGCACCCCCACCCCCTAGGAAACTTGCCCCCCAAGCCGGTAGGGGCGACTGCCCTAGGGGTGGCGCCCCCACCTCTCCTGGTTACGTGAGATGGGGTGGGAGGGAAGCTCAGCCCCTTAGTGGGCTGATGTGCCCTCTCCCCTTGGCCCATAAGGCCCCCCAACGCTTGTCGGGGCCTCCGAAACCCCTTTCGGACACGCTGGTCATCACCTGGTACCCCCAGAACAATTCCGGACTCCAATACCCTTCGTCCAATATACCGATCTTCACCTCCGGACCATTCCGGAGCTCCTCGTCATGTCCAGGATCTCATCCGGGACTCCGAACAACCTTCGGTAACCACATACTATTTCCCATAACAACTCTAGCGTCACCGAACCTTAAGTGTGTAGACCCTACGGGTTCGGGAACCATGCAGACATGACCGAGATAACTCTCCGGCCAATAACCAACAGCGGGATCTGGATACCCATGTTGGCTCCTGATACGTCTCCAACTTATCTATAATTTTTTATTGCTCCATGCTACTTTATCTACTGTTTTGGACTATATTGGGCTTTATTTTCCAGTTTTATATTATTTTTGGGACTAACCTATTAACCGGAGGCCCAGCCCAGAATTGTTGTTTTTTGCCTATTTCAGTATTTCGAGGAAACAGAATATCAAACAGAGTCCAAATGGAATGAAACCTTCGGGAACGTGATCTTCTCACCAAACGTGATCAAGGAGACTTGGACCCTACTCCAAGAAGTTTCCAGGGAGGTCACGAGGGTGGAGGGCGCCCCCCCTGGGCGCGCCCCCTGCCTCGTGGGCCCCTCGGAGCTCCACCGACGTGCTCCTTCCTCCTATATATACCTACGTACCCCCATTAGACCAGAGACGGAGCCAAAAACCTAATTCCACCGCCGCAACTTCCTGTATCCACGAGATCCCATCTTGGGGCCTGTTCCGGAGCTCTGCCGGAGAGGGCATCAGTCACGGAGGGCTTCTACATCAACACCATAGCCCTTCCGATGAAGTGTGAGTAGTTTACTTCAGACCTTCAGGTCCATAGCTAGTAGCTAGATGGCTTCTTCTCTCTTTTTGGATCTCAATACAATGTTCTCCCCCTCTCTCGTGGAGATCTATTCAATGTAATCTTCTTTTTGCGGTGTGTTTGTTGAGACCGATGAATTGTGGGTTTATGATCCAACTTATCTATGAATAATATTTGAATCTTCTCTGAATTCTTTTATGTATGATTGAGTTATCTTTGCAAGTCTCTTTGAATTATCCGTTTGGTTTGGCCAACTAGATTGGTAGTTCTTGCAATGGGAGAAGTGTTTAGCTTTGGGTTCAATCTTGCGGTGTCCTTACTCAGTGACAGAAAGAGTTGCAAGGCACGTATTGTATTGTTGCCATCGAGGATAACAAGATGGGGTATTTATCATATTGCATGAATTTATTCCTCTACATCATGTCATCTTGCTTAAGGCGTTACTCTGTTTTTAACTTAATACTCTAGATGCATGCTGGATAGCGGTCGATGAGTGGAGTAATAGTAGTAGATGCAGGCAGGAGTCGGTCTACTTGTCACGGACGTGATGCCTATATACATGATCATACCTAGATAACCTCATAACTATTCTCAAATCTATCAATTGCTCAACAGTAATTTGTTCACCCACCGTAGAATATCTATGCTCTTGAGAGAAGCCACTAGTGAAACCTATGGCCCCCGGGTCTATTCTCATCATATCAATCTCCATTACTTTATTTTACTTGTTTTGCTTTTACTTTTCACTTTGCATCTTTATACCAAAAATACCAAAAATATTATCTCTATCAGATCTCACTCTCGTAAGTGGCCGTGAAGAGATTGACAACCCCTAAGCGTTGGTTGCGATTTGCTACGAGGGACTTGCGCGTGACCTCCTACTGGATTGATACCTTGGTTCTCAAAAACTGAGGGAAATACTTACGCTACTGTGCTGCATCACCCCCTCCTCTTCGGGGAAAACCAACGCTAGCTCGATACATAGAAATAAGGATTTCTGGCGCCGTTGCCGGGGAGGCCTACGCAAAAGTCAACATACCAAGTACCCATCACATTCTCTATCTCTCGCATTACATTATTTGCCTTTTGCCTCTCGTTTTCCTCTCCCCCACTTCACCCTTGTCATTTTATTCGCCCTCTCTTTCCCAATCTCCTCCTCTTTTTCCCTTTGCCTTTTGTTTGCTCGTGTGTTAGTTTGCTTGCTTGTCGTGATGGCCCAAGATGCTACCAAATTGTGTGACTTCACCAATACCAATAACAATGATTTCCTTAGCACTCTGATTGCTCCTCTTGCCAATACTGAATCTTGTGAAATCAATACTGCTTTGTTGAATCTTGTTATGAAAGATCAATTCGCCGGCCTTCCTAGTGAAGATGTCGCTACTCATCTAAATGGCTTTGTTGATTTATGTGATATGCAAAAGAAAAAGGATGTTGATAATGATGTCGTTAAATTGAAGCTATTTCCTTTTTCGCTTAGAGATCGTGCTAAAGCGTGGTTTTCATCTTTGCCTAAAAATAGTATTGATTCTTGGAACAAGTGCAAAGATGCTTTTATCTCTAAGTATTTTCCTCCCGCTAAGATTATCTCTCTTAGGAACGATATTATGAATTTTAAGCAACTTGATCATGAACATGTTGCACAAGCTTGGGAGAGAATGAAATTAATGCTACGTAATTGTCCTACTCATGGTTTGAACTTATGGATGATTATACAAAAAAATTATGCTGGATTGAATTTTGCTTCTAGAAATCTTTTAGATTCGGCCGCGGGAGGCACTTTTATGGAAATCACTTTAGGAGATGCTACTAAACTCCTAGATAATATTATGGTCAATTATTCTCAATGGCATACTGAAAGATCTACTAATAAAAAAGTGCATGCTATAGAAGAAATCAATGTTTTGAGTGAAAAGATGGATGAACTTACGAATTTATTTGTTAAGAGTGTTTCTTCTAATACCAATAATATGCCTTTATCTACTTTGCTTGAGAATAATAATGAATCTATGGATGTGAATTTTGTTGGTAGGAATAGTTTTGGTAACAACGCGTATAGAGGGAATTTTAATTCTAGGCCTTATCCAAGTAATCCTTCTAATAATTATGGAAATTCCTACAACAACTCTTATGGAAATTTTAATAAGATGCCCTCTGAATTTGAGAGTAGTGTTAAAGAGTTTATGAATTCGCAAAAGAATTTCAATGCTTTGCTTGAAGAGAAATTGCTTAAAGTTGATGATTTGGCTAGGAACGTTGATAGAATTTCTCTTGAGGTTGATTCTTTAAAGCTTAGATCTATTCCTCCTAAGCATGATATCAATGAGTCTCTCAAAGCCATGAGAATTTCCATTGATGAGTGCAAAGAAAGAACCGCTAGGATGCGTGCTTACAAAGATGCCTTTATTAAAGCGTGTTCTTCTAATTCCTATGAAAATCAAGATGAAGATCTAAAAGTTATTGATGTGTCCCCTATTAAATCTTTGTTTTGCAATACGAATCTTGATGAACCTGATTACGATCTTCCCTTACCTAGAAGGCGTTCTAAGAATTCTGAGTTTTTAGATCCTGATGATGAAATTGATAAAAAAGGGATTGAAAGAAATAAAAATCTAGATATTGCTAAACCCACTATTTTGGATCTCAAGGAATTTAACTATGAAAATTGCTCTTTAATTGATTGTATTTCCTTGTTGCAATCCGTGTTAAATTCTCCTCATGCTTATAGTCGAAATAAGGCCTTTACCGAACACATTGTTGACGCCTTAATGCAATATTATGAAGAAAAGCTTGAGTTGAAAGTTTCTATCCCTAGAAAACTCCATGATGAGTGGGAACCTACAATTAAGATTAAAATTAAAAATTATGAGTTTCATGCTTTGTGTGATTTGGGTGCTAGTGTCTCTACTATCCCCAAAGCTTTGTGTGATTTGCTAGATTTCCGTGACTTTGATAATTGCTCTATAAACTTGCATCTTGCGGATTCCACTATTAAAAATCCTATGGGAAGAATTAATGATGTTCTTATTTTTGCAAATAGGAATTATGTGCCCGTAGATTTTATCGTTCTTGATATAGGTTGCAATCCTTCATGTCCTATTATTCTTGGTAGACCTTTCCTTAGAACGATTGGTGCAATTATTGATATGAAGGAAGGGAATATTAAATTCCAATTTCCCTTAAAGAAAGGCATGGAACACTTTCATAGAAAGAAAATAAAATTACCATATGAATCTATCATGAGAGCCACTTATGGATTGCCTACCAAAGATGGCAATACCTAGATCTATCCTTGCTTTTATGCCTAGCTAGGGGCGTTAAACGATAGCGCTTGTTGGGAGGCAACCCAATTTTATTTTGTGTTTTTTGTTTTTGGTTCTTTTTAGGAATAAATAATCCATCTAGATTCTGTTTAGATGTGGTTTTATCTTTTAATTAGTGTTTGTGCCAAGTTAAACCTATTAGATCTTCTTGGAAGATAGTTATTTGATCTTGCTGTAATTTCCAGAATCTTTGCGCTCAGTGCCCGAATTGTTAAAAATCACCAGAAAGTTATAAAATGGTGATTCCAATTGCTGATGATCAATAAACAAATTTACCAGGTCTTCTAATTTTGGTAGAATTTTTAGGGTTCCAGAAGTTTGCGTTAGTAACAGATTACTACAGACTGTTCTGTTTTTTACAGATTCTGTTTTGCGTGTTGTTTGCTTATTTTGATGAATCTATGGCTAGTAAAATAGTTTATAAACCATAGAGAAGTTGGAATACAGTAGGTTTAACACCAATACAAATAAAGAACAAGTTCACTACAGTACCTTAAAGTAGTATTTTGTTTTCTTTCTCTAACGGAGCTCACGAGATTTCTATTGAGTTTTGTGTTGTGAAGTTTTCAAGTTTTGGGTGAATATTTTGATGGATTATGGAACAATGAGTGGCAAGAGCCTAAGGTTGGGGATGCCCATGGCACCCCCAAGATAATCCAAGAACACCAAAAAGTCTAAGCTTGGGGATGCCCCGGAAGGCATCCCCTCTTTCGTCTACTTCCATCGGTAATTTACTTGGAGCTATATTTTTATTCACCACATGATATGTGTTTTGCTTGGAGCGTCTTGTATTATTTGTGTATTTTCTTGTTAGTCTACCACAATCATCCTTGCTGTACACACCTTTTGAGAGAGCCATGCATGAATTGAAATTTGTTAGAATACTCTATGTGCTTCACTTATATCTTTTGAGCTTGATAATTTACTCTATGTGCTTCACTTATATCTTTTTGAGCGTGATAATTTTTGCTCTAGTGCTTCACTTAGATATTTTAGAGCACGGTGGTGGATTGTTTTAAAGAAACTTGATCTCTCATGCTTCACTTAGATTATTTTGAGAGTCGTTAATAGCATGGTAATTTGCTTAATGTTAATATACTTGGTATTCAAGATATGTGAAACTTTCTTTTTAGTGGGTTGAATACTAAGATAGATGCTTGATAATTGTTTTGAGATATGGAGGTGATAATATCATAGTTGTGCTAGTTGAGTAGTTGTGAATTTGAGAAATACTTGTGTTGAAGTTAGCAAGTCCCGTAGCATGCACGTATGGTTAAAGTTGTGTAACAAATTTGAAGCATGAAGTGTACCTGGCTTGTGCATCCTTATGAGTGGCGGTTGGGGACGAGCGATGGTCTTTTACTACCAATCTATCCCCCTAGGAGCATGCGCGTAGTACTTGATTTTTGATGACTTCTACATTTTTGGCAATAAGTATAGGAGTTCTTTTGACTAATGTTGAGTCCATGGATTATACACACTTTTACCTTTCCGCCATTTGCTAGCCTCTTCGGTACCGTGCATTGCCCTTTCTCACATTGAGAGTTGGTGCAAACTTCGCCGGTGCATCCAAACCCCGTGATATGATACGCTCTTTCACACATAAACCTCCCTATATCTTCCTCAAAACAGCCACCATACCTACCTATCATGGCATTTCCATAGCCATTCCGAGATATATTGCCATGCAACTTCCACCATCATCATCATCATGACATGCTTTACTTTTGTCATATTGCCATTGCATGATCTTGTAGTTGACATCGTATTTGTGGCAAAGCCACCATGCATTATTTTTCATACATGTCACTCTTGATTCATTGCACCATCCCGGTACACCGCCGGAGGCATTCATAATAGAGTCATATCTTGTTCTAGTATCGAGTTGTAATCATTATGTTGTAATCAATAGGAGTGTGATGATCATCATTATTAGAGCATTGCCCAATCAAAAAAATAGAAAGGCAAAAAAAGGCCAAAAAAAGGGAGAAAATAAAAAGGGCAATGCTACTATCTCTTTTTCCACACTTGTGCTTCAAAGTAGCACCTTGTTCTTCATGTAGTGAGTCTTATACATTGTGCTTCAAAGTAGCACCATGATTTTCATATAGTGAGTCTCATAAGTTGTCTTGTTCATACTAGTGGGAATTTTTCATTATAGAACATGGCTTGTATATTCCAACGATGGGCTTCCTCAAAATGCCCTAGGTCTTCATGAGCAAGCAAGTTGGATGCACACCCACTAGTTTTCTTTTGTTGAGCATTCTTAGCTCTAGTGCATCCGTTGCATGGCAATCCCTACTCCTTGCATTAACATCAATTGATGGGCATCTCCATAGATCATTGATTAGCCTCGTTGATGTGAGACTTTCTCCTTTTTTGTCTTCTCCACACAATCCCCGTCATCATATTCTATACCACCCATAGTGCTATGTCCATGGCTCGCGCTCATGTATTGCGTGAAGGTTGAAAAAGTTTGAGATTATTTGAGTATGAAACAATTGCTTGGCTTGTCATCGGGGGTATAGAAGTTGGGAACATCTTTGTGTGACGAAAATGAAGCATAGCCTAACTATATGACTTTGTAGGGATGAACTTCCTTTGGCCATGTTATTTTGAGATGACATAATTGTTTGATTAGTATGCTTGAAGTATTATCATTTTTATGTCAATATGAACTTTTGTCTTGAACCTTTCGGATCTGAATATTCATACCATGATTAAGAAGATTTACATTGAAATTATGCCAAAGTATCACTCCGCATCAAAAATTCTCTTTTTATCATTTACCTACTCGAGGACGAGCAGGAATTAAGCTTGGGGATGCCTGATACGTCTCCAACGTATCTATAATTTTTTATTGCTCCATGCTACTTTATCTACTATTTTGGACTATATTGGGCTTTATTTTCCACTTTTATATTATTTTTGGGACTAACCTATTAACCGTAGGCCCAGCCCAGAATTGCTATTTTTTGCCTATTTCAGTATTTTGAGGAAACAGAATATCAAACGGAGTCCAAACGGAATCAAACCTTCGGGAACGTGATCTTCTCACCAAACGTGATCCAGGAGACTTGGAACCTACTCCAAGAAGTTTCTAGGGAGGTCACGAGGGTGGAGGGCGCCCCCCCCCCCCCCCCCCCCCGGGCACGCCCCTGCCTCGTGGGCCCCTCGGAGCTCCACCGACGTGCTCCTTCCTCCTATATATACCTATGTACCCCCATTAGACCAGAGACGGAGCCAAAAACCTAATTCCACCGCCGCAACTTCCTGTATCCACGAGATCCCATCTTGGGGCCTGTTCCGGAGCTCTGCCGGAGAGGGCATCAGTCACGGAGGGCTTCTACATCAACACCATAGCCCTTCCGATGAAATGTGAGTAGTTTACTTCAGACCTTTGGGTCCATAGCTAGTAGCTAGATGGCTTCTTCTCTCTTTTTGGATCGCAATACAATGTTCTCCCCCTCTCTCGTGGAGATCTATTCGATGTAATCTTCTTTTTGCGGGTGTGTTTGTTGAGACCGATGAATTGTGGGTTTATGATCCAACTTATCTATGGATAATATTTGAATCTTCTCTGAATTCTTTTATGTATGATTGAGTTATCTTTGCAAGTCTCTTCGAATTATCCGTTTGGTTTGGCCAACTAGATTGGTAGTTCTTGCAATGGGAGAAGTGTTTAGCTTTGGGTTCAATCTTGCGGTGTCCTTACTCAGTGACAGAAAGAGTTGCAAGGCACGTATTGTATTGATGCCATCAAGGATAACAAGATGGGGTATTTATCATATTGCATGAATTTATTCCTCTACATCATGTCATCTTGCTTAAGGCGTTACTCTGTTTTTAACGTAATACTCTAGATGCATGCTGGATAGCGGTCGATGAGTGGAGTAATAGTAGTAGATGCAGGCAGGAGTCGGTCTACTTGTCACGGACGTGATGCCTATATACATGATCATACCTAGATAACCTCATAACTATTCTCAAATCTATCAATTGCTCAACAGTAATTTGTTCACCCACCGTAGAATATCTATGCTCTTGAGAGAAGCCACTAGTGAAACCTATGGCCCCCGGGTCTATTCTCATCATATCAATCTCCATTACTTTATTTTACTTGTTTTGCTTTTACTTTTCACTTTGCATCTTTATACCAAAAATACCAAAAATATTATCTCTATCAGATCTCACTCTCGTAAGTGACCGTGAAGGGATTGACAACCCCTAAGCGTTGGTTGCGAGTTGCTACCGTTTTGTGCAGGTACGAGGGACTTGCGTGTGACTTCCTACTAGATTGATACCTTGGTTCTCAAAAACTGAGGGAAATACTTACGCTATTGTGCTGCATCATCCCCTCCTCTTCGGGGAAAACCAACGCTAGCTCGAGACATAGCAGCTTCCACATGTTCCACGATGATCTCATCGGATGAACCACGATGTCGAGGATTCAATCAATCCCGTATTCAATTCCCTTTGTCTAGCGGTATTGCACTTGCCCGAGATTCGATCATCGGTATCTCGATACCTTGTTCAATCTCATTACCGGCAAGTCTCTTTACTCATTCCGTAACACATCATCCCATGATCAACTCCTTGGTCACATTGCGCATATGATGATGTCCTACCGAGTGGGCCCAGAGATACCTCTCCGTCACACGGAGTGACAAATCCCAGTCTCGATTCGTGCCAACCCAACAGACACTTTCGGAGATACCTATAGTGTACCTTTATAGCCACCCAGTTACGTTGTGACGTTTGGTACACCCAAAGCATTCCTACGGTATCCGGGAGTTGCACAATCTCATGGTCTAAGGAAATGATACTTGACATTAGAAAAGCTTTAGCATACGAACTACGCGATCTTTGTGCTAGGCTTAGGATTTGGTCTTGTCCATCACATCATTCTCGTAATGATGTGATCCCGTTATCAACGACATCCAATGTCCATGGTCAGGAAACCGTAACCATCTATTGATCAACGAGCTAGTCAACTAGAGGCTTACTAGGGACATGGTGTTGTCTATGTATCCACACATGTATCTGAGTTTCCTATCAATACAATTATAGCATGGATAATAAACGATTATCATGAACAAGGAAATATAGTAATAACCAATTTATTATTGCCTCTAGGGCATATTTCCAACACATATCAATGCGTATCCCTTCAAAGATAAAGGGAAGACCTTCTTCATAGCAACATCATCGGGTATACCTACAAGTTTAAATAATCCACAAACTTCATCCACATATATTAAGTGCTCATCAGGATGCTTTGTTCCATCTCCTGTAAAAGGGTTAGCTAGCAGCTTTTCCATCATACCCGAAGGAAATTCAAAAGGAGTTTCATTTTCAATAGGTTCAGTAGGTTGAGGAGCAACTCTTTGCTCTACTGGACGGGGTGAAGATACCCCGAACAAGCCCCTCAGAGAATTACTTTCCATAGTAACAAGTGACAGTAAATTTCAGCACACTATATAAATTTTTCCTTACCAAATTCCACCTACCAGAAGCGCTACACTCCCCGGCAACGGTGCCAGAAAAGAGTCTTGATCACCCACAAGTATAGGGGATCTATAGTAGTCCTTTCGATAAGTAAGAGTGTCGAACCCAACGAGGAGCAGAAAGAAATTATAAGCGGTTTTTAGCAAGGTATTCTCTGCAAGTACTGAAATAAGTGGTAACAGATAGTTTTGTGACAAGATAAATTGTAACGAGCAACAAGTAACAAAAGTAAATAAAGTGCAGCAAGGTGGCCCAATCCTTTTTGTAGCAAAGGACAAGCCGGAACAAACTCTTATATAAGGAAAAGCGCTCCCGAGGACACATGGGAATATCGTCAAGCTAGTTTTCATCACGTTCATATGATTTGCGTTCGGTACTTTGATAATTTGATATGTGGGTGGACCGGTGCTTGGGTGCTGTTCTTACTTGAACAAGCATCCCACTTATGATTAACCTCTATTGCAAGCATCCGCAACTACAACAAAAGTATTAAGGTAAACCTAACCATAGCATGAAACATATGGATCCAAATCAGCCCCTTACGAAGCAACGCATAAACTAGGGTTTAAGCTTCTGTCACTCTAGCAACCCATCATCTACTTATTACTTCCCAATGCCTTCCTCTAGGCCCAAATAATGGTTAAGTGTTATGTAGTCGACGTTCACATAACACCACTAGAGGCTAGACAACATACATCTTATCAAAATATTGAACGAATACCAAATTCACATGACTACTAATAGCAAGACTTCTCCCTTGTCCTCAGGAGCAAACGTAACTACTCACAAAGCATATTCATGTTCATAATCAGAGGGGTAATGATATGCATATAGGATCTGAACATATGATCTTCCACCAAATAAACCAACTAGCATCAACTACAAGGAGTAATCAACACTACTAGCAACCTACTAGCACCAATCCCGGACTTTGAGACAACAAATGGATACAAGAGATGAACTAGGGTTTTGAGATGAGACGGTGCTGGTGAAGATGGAGATGGAGATTGCCCTCTCCCGATGATAGGAGCGTTGGTGATGACGATGGCGATGATTTCCCCCTCCCGGAGGGAAGTGTCCCCGGCAGAACAGCTCTGCCGGAGCCCGAGATTGGTTCCGCCAAGGTTCCGCCTCGTGGTGGCGGAGTCTCGTCCCGAAAGGTTGCTTCTAGTTTTTTTTCTCGTCGAAAGACTTCATATAGCAGAAGATGGACGTCGGAGACCCACCAGGGGGCCCACGAGGTAGGGGGCGCGCCCCCCACCCTCGTGAGCAGGGTGTGGGCCCCCTGGACTTTATCTTTGGCGAGGATTTTTCTTTATTTATTTTAAGATATTCCGTGGAGTTTCAGGACTTTTGGAGTTGCGCAGAATAGGTCTCTAATATTTGGTCCTTTTCCAGCCCAGAATTCCAGCTGCCGGCATTCTCCCTGTTCATGTAAACCTTGTAAAATAAGAGAGAATAGCCATAAGTATTGTGACATAACGTGAAATATCAGCCCATAATGCGATAAATATCGATATAAAAGCATGATGCAAAATGGACGTATCAATGCGTGAGACGAACACGTATGCAAATGCGATGCACATGATGCCATGATATGAAATGCATGACATGGACAAAATGCAAAACAAAGACAAAAGCCAACCACGAGGGAATATCATAACACATAGCCGAAAATGGCAAGAGTTGGAGTTACAAATATGGCAAGTTACATCTGGGGTGTTACAACAAAGTTCTTTCATTTGAGAGCGAGTCTGAGACAAAAAAAAACTTGATCAAAGCTCTACAATATTCCCTGGGTGCTATAGTCGTAGACCCGGATGAGATGAAAAGTTTGGCAAATGAGTTCTATCAAATGCTCTATACAACCGAAGGGGTGCAGGGCATAGATGAAGTACTTAATCACGTGCCACGGAAAGTTTCGGAGGAGATGAATGCAATGTTCAATGCTGAATATACAAAGGAGGAGGTGAAAACAACCCTTTTTCAGATGTTCCCCACCAAAGCTCCGGGCCCGGATGGTTACCTGGCGCACTTTTATCAGCATCATTGGGACATTTGTGGTGACGATGTAACGAGGGTGGTGTTGAGCATAGTACGAGGAGAGCAAAGCCCGGAAAGTATTAAGGACACAGTCTTCGTTCCGATCCCAAAGGTTCTAAACCCCACCTTAATCTCTCAGTTCTGAACCATCAGTCTATGTAACGTAATCTACAAGATTGCATCCAAAGTGGTAGCCAACATACTGAAAGTTGTTTTGCCTGACATAATCTCTGAGAATCAGTCTGCTTTTGTGCCGGGAAGATTAATCACTGATAATATCATTTGTGCATATGAGTGCCTACATTTCATGATCAGAAGTACAAATCCAAGACTAACAGCTATTGTGCTCTCAAGCTGGACATGATGAAGGCATACGATAGACTGGAGTGCACATATCTGAAGGCCGTTATGGGCAAATTGGGCTTTTCTCGGCAGTGGATTAACACAGTAATGGATATGGTTTCTTCAGTATCCTTTTCTGTTCTTTTTAATGGCGAGAAGCTCGAGTCTTTCAGACCAACCAGAGGGATCCGACAGGGAGACCCAATCTCCCCCTACTTATTCTTGATTGCAGTAGAGGGCCTTTCGTGCCTCCTGAAATCCAGTTCACAGTCATCACTTGCAGGTATTACGGTGGCCCCAACAGCTCCATCCATAAACCACCTTTTGTTTGCCGATGACAGCCTCCTGCTTTTTAAGGCTAGTGTAGAGGGGTCGGTTGCAGTGCCGAACCTATTGGAGATTTATTGCAATGCTTCAGGACAGCGTATAAATAATGATAAATCATCAATCTTCTTCAGCCCAGGTTGCCCGCTTTCTTTGAGGACAGAGATCAAAAACACATTACATGTCCAGAATGAGTCCTTAAATGAGCGTTATCTTGGCATGCCAACAGATGTTGGCTAGTCCAAGAACGGTACTTTTAAATATCTCTGAGATCAGGTGTGGGACAAGATCAAAGGATGGATGGAGAAGTTACTTTCTGCAGCAGGGAAAGAGGTCTTGATCAAATCAGTCGCTCAGGCCATACCTGTATATTCCATGTCTTGTTTTCGCTTGCCACAGGGTTTATGTCAAAGTATAACATCAATTATACGACAGTTTTGGTGGGGTAGCAAGGAAGGAAAGAGAAAACCTAGTTGGTTTGCTTGGGACACTATGATCCAACCGAAGCATCTGGGGGGCCTAGGTTTCTGTGATATGGAAATCTTTAACCTAGCGCTACTTGCCCGGCAAGCGTGGAGAGTCTTGACGGAGGAATTCTCATTAAGTGCTCAAATACTAAAGGCAGTTTATTTCCCACAATGCAATCTTTTGGACGCAGAGTTGGGATCACCTCCATCGCAGATTTGGCGAGCAATTTTAGATGGGAGAGAGATACTAGCTCAAGGCCTAGTTCGAAGGATTGGTGATGGGGACACCACATACATACGGAGGAATAACTGGATTCCACGGGATAGTTTCAAGAGGCCATTAGTGTCCTTGGTTCCTAACCCACCAGAAAAGGTGGCAGAATTGCTAGACAACACTTAGGCGCAGTGGAAGGAGGGCCTGATCCGCACTGTGTTTAGTCCTTTTGATGCAAAAGAGATCCTAAAGATACCAGTTTGCACTAGGAGGTTGCCGGACTTCTGGGCGTGGCATGAAGAAAGCAGAGGGTATTTACTGTTCACTCGGCTTATCAGATGATCTTGAGAACGAGGAAGAGCAGGGAGAGCTGGTGGCACGGCAGCGAGGGCTCGTCCACAGGGCAGGAGGACAAGGTATGGAGCATTTTGTGGCACATCCAGGTTCCTTCCAAACTTCACATGTTTCTTTGGCATCTCGCCACACATTCTATGCCAAGTGGTGAGATTTTGCATCATCGTCATATGGTTGACACGGACTCATGTCCGCTGTGTGGAGCGAGTGTACATGGAGGCATGCCCTGCTGACCTGTTCGTTGTCAAGGAGTGTTTGGGCCTTGGCACCCGAGGATTTGGTCGAGAAGCTCATTGAACACCAGCAGGAGAGTGCTAAAGATTGGTTGTTTGCTTTGCATGAGAACCTGGATGGGAAAGATTCCATCCGGGTGGTGGTGATGGCATGGGCAATATGGGGAGCCAGAAGAAAGGTTACTCACGAGGATATATTCAAGTCTCCGCATGCAACGGATGCATTCATACGGAGCTATATTTCATAGCTGGATTTTATAAATGGGAGAAGCCAAAACCAGAGTGGACAGCGACTAGTCCGATCTTCGTCTTGGAAGCCACCGGTACTGGGAAGTGCAAAAATTAATGTTGATGGAGCAGTATCGAGAAGGTGGAGGCACGGGACAGCAGCAGCGATTTGTAGGGACCAAAATGGTCTCTTTCTGGGAGCATCGGCGATGTTATTCAATCACATCATAGACCCCCCCTACACTTGAAGCGTTGGCTCTAAGGGAAGCTCTAGCACTTGCTGATGATCTTTATATTCGGCGCGCTCATATTGCCTCGGATTGCAAGGTGGTAGTCGATGACATAAAACGTGACAGCCGCGCTTCTTATGGAGCGGTTTTGAAGGAGGTGTTAGATAGATCGTCCTCTTATATTTCTTGTGTTATAGTTCATGAATTTAGGAGCTCAAACTTTGAAGCTCACAACCTAGCGAAACATTCTCTTACTCTTGGATTGGGCCGCCATGTTTGGTTAGGCCATCCAGAAGATCTTCCCTTCGTCCCTGTAAACATTGTGACGGGTTAATAAAGTTTCGCGAGGTTGTCTCAAAAAAAGAGAGAGAAATATATGATTTGACCTATGCTCCTAATAAAAGAAAAAACAGGACAATTTAATTATCCAATCAACAGTTATGAAAAGGAGAGAGGAAAACTCTAGGTGCCTCAGCTGGTTCTCCTAATGTTTGGCCAATTTTCTAGCATCAGGAGGTGGGAGAACTCTACTAATACTAGATGATGCCCCGCACATTGCTGCGGGGATATTTTGCAACATTTCAATGAGATTTTGGTTATATGGAACATGAATATTTGAACTAATAGCTTTTGAAAGTATATCGGAATTAAATGTAAATAGCATAATAGAATGGAATTTTACATGCATGCATCTTGAAGTGGATTTTTAATATGCATAGTTGCATGTTGAATGATGAGGTGATATACTTGCATGTTGAGAGAAATATGTTAGTGGGGCTAGCTATTTAGATATAGAAGATTAGATTATGACACAAATTACAGTTATAAGTACTTTTGAGTACTGATTTGTTGACACTTTTATGACATGTATATTACATACTACTACCTCCATCCAGATTTATTAGGGCCCCTCTTATTTTGCGTTAAAGTTTGACCATAATTTTAACTAATAAAATATAAACTATATGTTTCTAAAAAGTGGACAACGATAACATTTATCTCACCCGGTTTTATATATGCCAGTTGGTTTAGGTGGGAAAGAAAAAGAACTAAAGTGCTTAAAAGGGGAATTAAACCCTGGTCTAATGAGTAGGTACTAAACCCAATAACCAACCCAACCATCTTAACATGTTGTCCATAGTATGTAAACAAGAGAATTCAAACCCCGAAAACGCATAGGAGCACCTGCGGGCATAGCCCCTCATATCTCACCAATAAACAAGCATAGGGATATGTACTGCTATATTAGTATGAGGGTATTTTTTATTTATGCTTTGATTTAGGAAAGGTATAGAGAGTTGTATTCACTGCACAAACTATCCCCCTAGCCCACTTTGTAGCACCCTCTTGTTCTAGATGCATTTTTTTCTAATGGTCACATCATCAATTAATGTCATCTCTTCAAATTCAAAGCTATTCTGCGAATTTACACCTTTCTAATAAAACATAAATTCCTTATGATACCAATTCATAGGAAATTATGTAAATAAATATGAGAAATTTTTTAAGATATACCATGTTATTTTTATCTTAAGTGAAAAAACTGAGAACCGCATGGTAATAATTCTATGAACCTTTTAATAATAATCTCTAGATTTGATCGAGCCCTACATTTTGTATCATATAACACATCTAATATTTTGTTTGTACCAAGTTCCCAGGAAATTTCTTTGAATACTAATTCCTAGGAAATTATGTACATAAATATGAGCGATTTTTAACACATTTCATGTTGTTTTTATCATAAGTGAAAAACTTAGAACGTCATGGTAACAATTGTAGAAAGTTTTTCATAATAATCTCAGGATTTGTTTCTGAAAATATTTGGAATTATTATCTTCTAAAAGAGCAGAGAATTTAATAATACAAATTATGAGAAATGTGCAATGAATCGTCGCAGTTAAAACCAATGTATCATGTCACATATACACGAACAAAACTGCTATGTTTACAATTTCTATCTTTACAGTTTAAAGTGGTTGCTTTTATTAAATAGATGTGTACCCAAAGTCTTTACTACTCAATGGTTCATTCAAATTTTTATTATGCTTTGTCAGACACACTATCTCGAATTAAATGAGTATGGACAACTCTTTACTTTTTGCAGATACGCAAGCACGTTGTATTGCGATCTCACTGCCAATTGAATGAAAACATGTACCGATCCCCAAACGAACCACAAGTGGCTTTTATTCCAAAGGGGTGCGTCGGCATGTGCTCCTTGTTCGCCTCCATTTGAACCTTCTTCTTTCTACCATGTCAACAAAAATGTTAATTTTAGGCTTGATAACTTTGGCATGAGCAGCATGATAACCATGACATCTGCATCTTGGTAACTTCAAAATTAGCACCCCGGTAATAAAAAAGGCATGATAAAGCTGGTAACTATGTCGTGAGAAGGATGATAACTATAATGTGAGAAACACAATAACTTTAACATGTGCAACATGGTAACTTTGCACAAAAGTTACCGGGGGGTATGTTTGAAAATTCCCCTTCCCCCGGGTGAAAGTTACCATGCTGTTCTGATCGTAGGTTAGAAGTATGGTTTTGAGACAAAGGCGGTGGCATACTAGATCCCATGTTTCAAAAGTTATTGCGATGTTTATACATAAGTTATCAAGTTTTTGGTTCATATGTTACCATGCTATTTACAAATAAGTAATCGGGCTAATTTTTTCCCAGCAACTTTTTTTCTCTTAGATCAAAAGTTATCATGGTGTTTGAACATAAGTTATCAAATCTTGGATTTTTACATTATCATGCTATTTACATGTAAGTTACTAGTGTAATTATTTAAAAATTATTTTCTTCTAAGGTCAAAAGTTACCACGGTGTTTGTACATAAATTATCAAGTCTTTGGTTTGTATATGACTATGCTATTTATACATAAGTTACTAGGTGTTAGATTTTTCAACAACTTTTTCCACTGGTCAAAAATTATTGTACTATTTATACGTAAGTTATCAGGTTTGTGATGCATAAATTGACATGCTATTTGCACAAGAGTCACCTGGGTATGTTTCAAGAACTCCCCCAAGTCAAAGTTACCAGACCCGGGATACGTAAGTTACCAACCCTACAGTGTGTGAATTGTCATGCTAGGGTGTCATGTTTGGGTCGTTGTTGTGGGCATGAGAATCTGAGGCACTTTTAGTCCATCATCAACGCTTCATCGCGACGTCTTCTTTAAGTCGGGCTGGCTCCTGTTGTCCACTTACCGATCTCCTAGGTGTCATGGGTGGAAAGTGCCTTGATCTAGTTTCGTTAGGTGTTTTTGTCGTGCTTTGGGATGTTCAGTATGGGAGGAAGCGACCTGTGTGCTCTGTGTCCGTCCTCTTTGCCATTGTTTGGCTTGGGTTCGGGCAAGACGAGTTATTTGCTAGTGTTTTCATGGTGGATGTGGGTGCTAAACTCTTCGTGTAGCATGTTGTTGAAAGGCGTTGGCCGCCTTGACTCTTCTTCTATAATATATGATATGTGTGCTTATGCGTATTTGGCAAAACTATAGATACACACAACACAATGGCAAAAGATAAATCCCATAACAAAGCAAAAGGTAAGGGGATACACGTCACCCGAACAATACGCATGCTTGACGTGTTGTCCTTTGAAGTCATTTTCGTAGTATGCAATATTTATCTATGCATACTGGCTCCCAGTATCTGGTACTTTCAACAGTTCTTCGTAAAACAGACAATATATCAGGAGTTGTTAATTCTGTAAGTCGGTATAACAACCGGTGGGGAAAACATTATCACCATGGAGAAATGGATAATGCAATGTCCGATGTGCAAAACAAGAAAATTTGACTAAAAATTCGTTGAAAATGTGCATATAACAAACAAGCCTACTTGCGCACCATTGTTTTGCAATTACATAGTTTATTCATACATGCATGACACACTTTTCAAACTTTCTAAAAAACTGGAAGGAGCGGGGCTGCAACTAAGTTGTAATAAGTACCAATTTCATAGGAAGCGGCGGGGAGAAAAGAGAGTAGGAACAAGTCGGGATAAGTTGCTCGTGAGCTTAGAGTTCTTTGCAGCCGAAGCACAATCAAGTTTGGATCAGTGACTATCCCCAATCCAGCAGCTTAGTGATTTGACTAGTGCACCGGCCTAATGAAATGGTTGTTCTTCTTCATGGCGAGAAAAGAGTACTAGTAGTACGCAAAGGCACAACTTATAGAACGCGTTTAGTATCATGCATCACCCCAGGCCCATGGGTGTAAGAAAAATACGTTCTGTAGTGTACACGGCGGCCAGGCTCGCACACACATAATATTGGAAATATGCCCTAGAGGCAATAATAAAAGGATTATTATTATATTTCCTTGTTCATGATAATTGTCTATTGTTCATGCTATAATTGTGTTATCCAGAAATCGTAATACATGTGTGAATACATAGACCACAACATGTCCCTAGTGAGCCTCTAGTTGACTAGCTCGTTGATCAACAAATAGTCATGGTTTCCTAACTATGGGCATTAGATGTCATTGATAACGAGTTCACATCATTAGGAGAATGATGTGATGGACAAGACCCAATCCTAAGCCTAGCACAAGATCGTGTAGTTTGTTTGCTAAAGCTTTTCCATTGTTAAGTATCATTTCCTTAGACCATGAGATCGTGTAACTCCCGGATGTCGTAGGAGTGCTTTGGGTGTGCCAAACGTCACAACGTAACTGGGTGACTATAAAGGTATACTACAGGTATCCCCGAAAGCATCTGTTGGGTTGACATGGACCGGGATTTGTCACTCCGTATGACGGAGAGGTATCTCTGGGCCCACTCGGTAATGCATCATCATAATGAGCTCAATGTGACCAAGTGGTTGGTCACGGGATCATGCATTACAGTATGAGTAAAGTGACTTGCCGGTAACGAGATTGAACGAGGTATTGGGATACCGACGATCGAATCTCGGGCAAGTAACGTACCGATTGACAAAGGGAATTGTATACGGGATTACTTGAATCCTCGACATCGTGGTTCATCCGATGAGAACATCGAGGAGCATGTGTTGGAAATATGCCCTAGAGGCAATAATAAAATGATTATTATTATATTTCCTTGTTCATGATAATTGTCTATTGTTCATGCTATAATTGTGTTATCCGGAAATCGTAATACATGTGTGAATACATAGACCACAACATGTCCCTAGTGAGCCTCTAGTTGACTAGCTCGTTGATCAACAGATGGTCATGGTTTCCTGACTATGGGCATTAGATGTCATTGATAACGAGTTCACATCATTAGGAGAATGATGTGATGGACAAGACCCAATCCTAAGCCTAGCACAAGATCGTGTAGTTCGTTTGCTAAATCTTTTCCATTGTTAAGTATCATTTCCTTATGCCATGAGATCGTGTAACTCCCGGATGCCGTAGGAGTGCTTTGGGTGTGCCAAACGTCACAACGTAACTGGGTGACTATAAAGGTATACTACAGGCATCCCCGAAAGCATCTGTTGGGTTGACATGGATCGAGACTAGGATTTGTCACTCCGTATGACGGAGAGGTATCTCTGGGCCCACTTGGTAATGCATCATCATAATGAGCTCAATGTGACCAAGTGGTTGGTCACGGGATCATGCATTACAGTACGAGTAAAGTGACTTGCCGGTAACGAGATTGAACGAGGTATTGGGATACCGACGATCAAATCTCGGGCAAGTAACGTACCGATTGACAAAGGGAATTGTATACGGGATTACTTGAATCCTCGACATCATGGTTCATCCGATGAGATCATCGAGGAGCATGTGTTGGAAATATGCCCTAGAGGCAATAATAAAAGGATTATTATTATATTTCCTTGTTCATGATAATTGTCTATTGTTCATGCTATAATTGTGTTATCCAGAAATTGTAATACATGTGTGGATACATAGACCACAACATGTCCCTAGTGAGCCTCTAGTTGACTAGCTCGTTGATCAACAGATAGTCATGGTTTCCTGACTATGGGCATTAGATGTCATTGATAACGAGTTCACATCATTAGGAGAATGATGTGATGGACAAGACCCAATCCTAAGCCTAGCACAAGATCGTGTAGTTTGTTTGCTAAAGCTTTTCCATTGTTAAGTATCATTTCCTTAGACCATGAGATCGTGTAACTCCCGGATGCCGTAGGAGTGCTTTGGGTGTGCCAAACGTCACAACGTAACTGGGTGACTATAAAGGTATACTACAGGCATCCCTGAAAGCATCTGTTGGGTTGACACAGATCGAGACTGGGATTTGTCACTCCGTATGACAGAGAGGTATCTCTGGGCCCACTCGGTAATGCATCATCATAATGAGCTCAATGTGACCAAGTGGTTGGTCACGGGATCATGCATTACAGTACGAGTAAAGTGACTTGCCGGTAACGAGATTGAACGAGGTATTGGGATACCGACGATCGAATCTCGGGCAAGTAACGTACCGATTGACAAAGGGAATTGTATACGGGATTACTTGAATCCTCGACATCGTGGTTCATCTGATGAGATCATCGAGGATCATGTGGGAGCCAACATGGGTATCCAGATCCCGCTGTTGGTTATTGACCGGAGAGTCGTCTCGGTTATGTCTGCGTGTCTCCCGAACCCGTAGGGTCTACACACTTAAGGTTCGGTGACGCTAGGGTTGTAGAGATATTAGTATGCAGCAACCCGAAAGTTGTTCCGAGTCCCGGATGAGATCCCGGACGTCACGAGGAGTTCCGGAATGGTCTGGAGGTAAAGATTTATATATAGAAAGTCCAGTTTCGGCCATCGAGAAGGTTGCGGGGTTAATCGGTATTGTACCGGGACCACCGTAAGGGTCCCGGGGGTCCACCGGGTGGGGCCACCTATCCCGGAGGGCCCCATGGGCTGAAGTGGGAGGGGAACCAGCCCCTGGTGGGCTGGTGCGCCCCCCTTGGGCCACCCCCTGCGCCTAGGGTTGGAAACCCTAGGGGTGGGGGGCGCCCCACATGACTTGGGGGGAAGTCCCCCCCTTGGCCGCCCCCCCCCCACCTTGAGATGCATCTCTAGGGGGCCGGTGCCCCCCTGGACCCCTATATAAAGAGGGGGGAGGGAGGGCAGCCGCACCTAAGCCCTGGCGCCTCCCTCTCCCTCCCGCAACGCCTCTCCCTCTCGCTGAGCTTGGCGAAGCCCTGCCGAGACCCCTGCTGCATCCACCACCACGCCGTCGTGCTGCTGGATCTCCATCAACCTCTCCTTCCCCTTACTGGATCAAGAAGGAGGAGATGTCTTCCCTAACTGTACGTGTGTTGAACGCGGAGGTGTTGTACGTTCGGCACTTGGTCATCGGTGATTTGGATCACGGCGAGTACGACTCCATCATCCCCATTCTTTTGAACACTTCCGCTCGCGATCTACAAGGGTATGTAGATGCACTCCTATCCCTCTCGTTGCTAGAGAACTCCATAGATTGATCTTGGTGATGCGTAGAAAATTTTTGAGTTCTGCTACGTTCCCCAACAGTGGCATCATGAGCTAGGCCTATGCGTAGTTACTATGCACGAGTAGAATACAAAGCAGTTGTGGGCGTCGATATTGTCAATTATCTTGCCGTTACTAGTCTTATCTTGATTCTGCGGCATTGTGGGATGAAGCGGCCCGGACCGACCTTACACGTACGCTTACGTGAGACAGGTTCCACCGACTGACATGCACTAGTTGCATAAGGTGGCTAGCGGGTGTCTGTCTCTCCCACTTTAGTCGGATCGGATTCGATGAAAAGGGACCTTATGAAGGGTAAATAGAAATTGGCATATCACGTTGTGGTTTTGACGTAGGTAAGAAACGTTCTTGCTAGAACCCTAATACAGCCACGTAAAAACTTGCAACAACAATTAGAGGACGTCTAACTTGTTTTTGCAGCATGTGTCTTGTGATGTGATATGGCCAAAAGATGTGATGAATGATATATGCGATGTATGAGATTGATCATGTTCTTGTAATAGGAATCACGACTTGCATGTCGATGAGTATGACAACCGGCAGGAGCCATAGGAGTTGTCTTTATTTATTATATGACCTGCGTGTCATTGAATAACGCCATGTAATTACTTTACTTCTTTGCTAAACCGTTAGTCATAGTAGTAGAAGTAATAGTTGGCGAACAACTTCATGGAGACACGATGATGGAGATCATGGTGTCATGCCGGTGACGAAGATGATCATGGCGCCCCGAAGATGGAGATCAAAGGAGCAATACGATATTGGCCATATCATGTCACTATTTGATTGCATGTGATGTTTATCATGTTTATGCTTCTTATTTGCTTAGAACGACGGTAGTAAATAAGATGATCCCTCACAATAATTTCAAGAAAGTGTTCCCCCTAACTGTGCGCCGTTGCGAAAGTTCGTTGTTCAGAAGCACCACGTGATGATCGGGTGTGATAGGTTCTAACGTTCACATACAACGGGTGTAAGCCAGATTTACACATGCAAAACACTTAGGTTGACTTGACGAGCCTAGCATGTACAGACATGGCCTCGGAACACAAGAGACCGAAAGGTCGGACATGAGTCATATGGAAGATACGATCAACATGGAGATGTTCACCGATGATGACTAGTCCGTCTCACGTGATGATCGGACACGGCCTAGTTGAGTCGGATCATGTAACACTTAGATGATGAGAGGGATGTCTAATCTGAGTGGGAGTTCATTAAATAATTTGATTAGATGAACTTAATTATCATGAACTTAGTCTAATAAACTTTGCAATATGTCTTGTAGATCAAATGGCCCACGCTAATGTCAACCTCAACTTCAACGCGTTCCTAGAGAAAACCAAGCTGAAAGATGATGGCGGCAACTATACGGACTGGGTCCGGAACCTGAGGATCATCCTCATAGCTGCCAGGAAACAATATGTCCTAGAAGCACCGCTAGGTGAAGCACCCATCCCAGAGAACCAAGACGTTATGAACGCTTGGCAGCAGCGTGCTGATGATTACTCCCTCATTCAGTGTGGCATGCTTTACAGCTTAGAACCGGGGCTCCAAAAGCATTTTGAGCAACACGGAGCATATGAGATGTTCGAAGAGCTGAAAATGGTTTTCCAAGCTCATGCCCGGGTCGAGAGATATGATGTCTCCGACAAGTTCTACAGTTGTAAGATGGAGGAAAATAGTTCTGTCAGTGAGCACATACTCAAAATGTCTGGGTTGCACAACCGCTTGACTCAGCTGGGAGTTACTCTCCCAGATGACGCGGTCGTTGACAGAATCCTTCAGTCGCTCCCACCAAGCTACAAGAGCTTTGTTATGAACTTCAATATGCAGGGGATGGAAAAGACCATTCCTGAGGTATATTCAATGCTGAAATCAGCGGAGGTGGAGATCAAAAAGGAACATCAAGTGTTGATGGCGAATAAAACCACTAAGTTCAAGAAAGGCAAGGGTAAGAAGAAGGACGGCAAGGGAGTTGCCGCGCCCGGCAAGCCAGTTGTCGGGAAGAAGCCAAAGAATGGACCCAAGTTTGAAACTGAGTGCTTTTATTGCAAGGGAAAGGGACACTGGAAGCGGAACTGCCCCAAATACTTGGCAGACAAGAAGGACGGCAACACTAAAGGTATATGTGATATACATGTAATTGATGTGTACATTACCAGTACTCGTAGTAGCTCCTGGGTATTTGATACCGGTGCGGTTGCTCTGTAACTCAAAACAGGAGCTGCGGAATAAACGGAGACTGGCGAAGGACGAGGTGACGATGCACGTCGGGAATGGTTCCAAGGTCGATGTGATCGCCGTCGGCACGCTACCTCTACATTTACCTACGGGATTAGTTTTAAACCTCAATAATTGTTATTTAGTGCCAGCTTTGAGCATGAAAATTGTATCTGGATCTCGTTTAATACAAGATGGCTACTCATTTAAATCCGAGAATAATGGTTGTTCTATTTATATGAGAGATATGTTTTATGGTCATGCCCCGCCGGTGAATGGTTTATTCTTAATGAATCTGGAACGTAATGTTACACATATTCATAGTGTGAATACCAAAATATGTAAGGTTGATAATGATAGTCCCACATACTTGTGGCACTGCCGCCTTGGTCACATAGGTGTCAAACGCATGAAGAAGCTCCATATAGATGGACTTTTGGCGTCTCTTGATTTTGAATCATTTAACACGTGCGAACCATGCCTCATGGGGAAGATGACCAAGACTCCGTTCTCCGGAACAATGGAGCGAGCAACCAACTTATTGGAAATCATACATACTGATGTGTGCGGTCCAATGAGTGTTGAGGCTCGCGGTGGCTATCGTTATGTTCTCACTCTCACTGATGACTTGAGTAGGTATGGGTATGTCTACTTAATGAAACACAAGTCTGAGACCTTTGAAAAGTTCAAGGAATTTCAGAGTGAGGTTGAGAATCAACGTGACAGAAAGATCAAGTTCTTACGATCAGATCGTGGGGGAGAATATTGAAGTCACGAATTTGGTACGCACTTAAGGAAATGTGGAATCGTTTCACAACTCACGCTGCCTGGAACACCTCAGCGTAACGGTGTGTCCGAACGTCGTAATCGCACTCTATTGGATATGGTGCGATCTATGATGTCACTCACTGATTTACTGCTATCATTTTAGGGATACGCTCTAGAGACAGCTACATTCACTTTAAATAGGGCACCGTCTAAATCCGTTGAGACGACACCGTATGAATTATGGTTTGGGAAGAAACCTAAGCTGTCGTTTCTAAAAGTTTGGGAATGCGATGCTTATGTCAAGAAACTTCAACCTGAAAAGCTCGAACCCAAGTCGGAAAAATGCGTCTTCATAGGATACCCTAAGGAAACCATTGGGTATACCTTCTACCTCAGATCCGAAGGCAAGATGTTTGTTGCCAAGAACGGGTCCTTTCTAGAGAAAGAGTTTCTCTCGAAAGAAGTAAGTGGGAGGAAAGTGGAACTTGATGAAGTATTACGTCTTGAACCGGAGAGTAGCGCAGCTCAAGAAAATGTTTCTATGGTGCCTCCACGGATTAGAGAGGAGGTTAATGACGATGATCATGAAACTTCAGATCAAGTTGCCACTGAACTTCGTAGGTCCACAAGGACACGTTCTGCACCAGAGTGGTATGGCAACCCTGTCCTGGAAATCATGTTGTTAGACAACGGTGAACCTTCGAACTATGAAGAAGCAATGGCGGACCCAGATTCCAACAAATGGCTTGAAGCCATGCAATCCGAGATAGGATCCATGTATGAAAACAAAGTATGGACTTTGACAGACTTGCCCGATGATCGGCGAGCGATAGAGAATAAATGGATCTTTAAGAAGAAGACGGACGCGGATGGTAATGTTACCATCTATAAGGCTCGACTTGTCGCTAAGGGCTATCGACAAGTTCAAGGGGTTGACTACGATGAGACCTTCTCACCCGTAGCGAAGCTGAAGTCCGTCCGAATCTTGTTAGCAATTGCCGCATACTATGATTATGAGATATGGCAAATGGACGTCAAAACGGCATTCCTCAACGGCTTTCTTAAGGAAGAATTGTATCTGATGCAGCCGGAAGGTTTTGTCGATCCTCAGAATGCTAACAAGGTATGCAAGCTCCAGCGCTCCATTTATGGGCTGGTGCAAGCATCTCGGAGTTGGAACATTCGCTTTGATGAAATGATCAAAGCGTTTGGGTTTATGCAGACTTATGGAGAAGCCTGAGTTTACAAGAAAGTGAGTGGGAGCTCTGTAGCATTTCTCATATTATATGTGGATGACATACTTTTGATGGGAAATGATATAGAACTTTTGGACAACATTAAGGCCTATTTGAATAAGTGTTTTTCAATGAAGGACCTTGGAGAAGCTGCTTATATATTAGGCATCAAGATCTATAGAGATAGATCAAGACGCCTCATAGGTCTTTCACAAAGCACAACCTTGAAAAGATATTGAAGAAGTTCAATATGGATCAGTCCAAGAAGGGGTTCTTGCCTGTGTTGCAAGATGTGAAATTGAGCTCAGCTCAATGTCCGACCACGGCAGAAGATAGAGAAAAGATGAGTGTCGTCCCCTATGCCTCAGCCATAGGGTCTATCATGTACGCCATGCTGTGTACCAGACCTGATGTAAACCTTGCTGTAAGTTTGGTAGGAAGGTACCAAAGTAATCCCGGCATGGAACACTGGACAGCGGTCAAGAATATCCTGAAGTACGTGAAAATGACTAAGGACATGTTTCTCGTATATGGAGGTGACGAAGAGCTCGTCGTAAAAGGTTACGTCGACGCTAGCTTCGACACAGATCTGGATGACTCCAAGTCACAAACCGGATACGTGTTTATTTTGAATGGTGGGGCAGTAAGCTGGTGCAGTTGCAAGCAAAGTGTCGTGGCGGGATCTACATGTGAAGCGGAGTACATGGCAGCCTCGGAGGCAGCGCATGAAGCAATATGGATGAAGGAGTTCATCACCGACCTAGGAGTCATACCCAATGCGTCGGGGCCAATCGCTCTTTTCTGTGACAACACTGGAGCTATTGCACTTGCCAAGGAGCCCAGGTTTCACAAGAAGACCAGGCACATCAAGCGTCGCTTCAACTCCATTCGTGAAAATGTTCAAGATGGAGACATAGATATTTGTAAAGTGCTCACGGATCTGAATGTCGCATATCTGTTGACTAAACCTCTTCCGCGAGCAAAACATGATCAACACCAGAACTCTATGGGTGTTCGATTCATCACAATGTAACTAGATTATTGACTCTAGTGCAAGACGCATAATGTTGGAAATATGCCCTAGAGGCAATAATAAAAGGATTATTATTATATTTCCTTGTTCATGATATAGATGGTACTCATCTGACTGCTAGATGTCGAGGTCACAAGCTACAATAAATGATAGGTGTGGCGTTTTGGATCTCAGCCTCTATGGAGTTCGATTTTTGAAAATTTGAAAATTAAAAAAAAAATTGGTTTCAAAGAAAACTGAAAAAATGTGTACTAGTAAACAAGGATGTGAGGTGTATGTGTGTAAAATTTCAGGATGAAATACATTAAAATATGACCTGTACAAAAAAGACAAATTCATGTATGAGAGGATGAATAATATCATGTGTTAAAAAGCTCCAGATTTTTTTTGCACATCCCCATTTCAACCTATTTCTTCCTGAAAAATTTACACACTTGTGCTTTTTGCATTTTGCATTTAAAGTTCTCCATGAAGCTCGACCTTCAAAAGCAATTTCCGAACCCAACATGATTTTTGCGTGTATTTAGCAGGCGACACACCCAAGTCATGGTGAAAGACCCCTCGTGATTAAGCATTTTCGCTGGATGGGCCCGGGTCGACGTGGCAAAAGAGATTGCCACACGGGCAGGTCGCACCCGAACACCAAAAGAAATTGCCCCCCTCCGAATTTCTTCCATCGGAATCAAGGTCGCCGCCTAACTCCTCCCTCCGTCGCCAACGAAGTTGCTGCCTCCGTCGCCGAGAGGAGCTTCGAGCTCGTTCACGACCTCGCGTCCCCTCCTCTGTGATGCCGCCGCCGGCCCCTGCATCCTCCCCTCTAACGGCTCGAAGTTGTGTCGTCGCCGTCACCCCGTATGTGACGAGCTCCGCATCCTCCCGTGCAGGGACTCCGACCCGTGCTGCCGCCACCAACCTCCCCTCAAGCGGCAAGGGGAGGCCATCTCCGCCCTCTCTTCCTAACTTGGATGGATGGCATGACATGTTGAAGTGATTGACGATATATGACAATGTGTCCGTTTAGTCCATACTTTCTCTATGACGAAACTTTGAGTTATGCACGACAAAACTTTATTTGTGATGTAATTAAACCGTCCTCCTCAACTAGCGAAGATCACTCTAGTTAGGGCCTTTTGGGTACGATGAACTTTGTTATTTATGCTTATGATATGTTGCTTCTATTTTTCCCAAGTCTATCTCTTTTTGTTGCTCAACTATATATGTTGCATATCATGGACTCATGTGGCGATGCAGGTGCATAGATCATCGATGGCGATGAAGTGCTACGCCAGGAGTATACGACGAGTGACCGGAGTGTCAGGCCCAGGTGTACCGGTTTCCGGTTTCCGGTTTCCGAGCGACAGCCAGTAGTTAGTTTAGGTTCACGCTAGTGCGAGAGAGGGATACGAACCGACGCCTCAAGAAGTACTACATTATGTATGATGAGACATGTCATGTAACTTGTATAGCTATATCGTGATTATAATGTGACGACATGATTTGTGTTGGATAATATGATGAGACTATTATGTGTATGATATGATGAGCATATTGCATGTTTATGATAAGATTAGAATACTGTATAAAACCTGCATAAAAACATCGCAAATACGTAGCAAAAAATATATAAGAAAATATAGTAGTAGCGCTCTTTAGCGCTGAACAGGAAAACGCTACTGCTAAAGCCTTTAGCAGTAGCGCTGGTATGGAAAGTGCTACTGGTAAGTAGGTATAGCAGTAGCGCGTGTCAAAATGCGCTGCTGCTAAACTTTAGTTGTAGCGCCGTATCAGTAGTGCGGGTACCCGCCCTACTGATACACCAAATACTCGATCTATTGCTAGGCTATTTCCTAACAGTGCCTGTTTGGAGGCTGAATTTTTTAAACATTTAAAATTAAAAAAATCCGGTTTTAAAAAATCTGAAATAAAAAATTGTACAAGTAAACAAGGATGGATGTAAGGTGTATGCGTGTAAAATTTCATGATTAAGCATTTTCGCTGGACGGGCCCGCGTCGACGTGGCAAAAGAGACTGCCACACGGGCAGGTCGCACCCGAACACCGAAAGAAATTCCCCCCCTCCGAGTCTCTTCCGCCGGAATCAAGGTCGCCGCCTAACTCCTCCCTCCCTCGCCGACGAAGCTGCTGCCGCTGCCACCGCCGCCGATAGGAGCTCCGAGCTCGTCCACGACCTCGCGTCCCCGCCTCTGCGCTGCCGCCGCCGGCCCCTGCATCCTCCCCTCTAGCGGCTCCAACCTGTGCCATCCCCGTCACCGCGTCTGTGACGAGCTCCGCATCCTCCCGTGCAGGGACTCCGACCCGTGCTGCCGCCACCTCACCTCCCCTCAAGAGGCAAGGTGAGGCATCTCCTCCCTCCCTCTTTCATGTTTTTTTTTGTTTATATTACTGTCTGTTGGATCTGTTAGTGGGCACATATCGGTATACTGCTTGGAGGTCATGTATTGGATCTGTTAAGTTCCAGTTATTTTGATTAGGATGTGGTAAACCATAGGGATGTAATAATGTGCGGACATTGAACCTGCTAATGTCTGTTAAGATGTGTATGGTGTTTGGTGTATGCTTTCTGCGAACAATCAGAATGTTCATATCATTCCTGAAACAGCTAGAGCTAATTACTAAATCTATGTGCACTGTAAATTCTATATTGTCTAGATTTATCCTACATCTGTTTAAACCTGGAATCGCAATGGGCCAAACTGTATTTACTTGTTCTCTCTCCTTCATGTCTCGCCTCACTGCTAAAACAAAAGCATCGCTGCCGCCTGGGGGTCCCAGATCCACCGGACAACCCCGCCGAGCTGCACCACTCCTGTGCAACAAACCGTTTGTAACCTTCACCGGCATGGCCAGCTGCTCCCGCGGGCTAGTTGGCCTACAAGACCCAGCAGAGGGGGGGGGGGGGGGGAGTTGGCTGATTTGGGGTTTTGAGGAAGCTGCAATTGGTGGCAATATTGTTCTTATCGTAGAGTACCTTCTTAACTGTGGCATCAAGGTTATGTCAAGGTGCATGAGTTTCCCCTTTTTGTATGGTTGCATATTGCCGTTTATTTGAGCTACTGTTTTTGTTCAGTAATCCTGCATACCACCGCGTATTTTGAAGATTTGTTTTAAAGCTGGGTTGGTAAGAAAGTAAAAAAAAGCGCAGCTAGGACAGTGAGATGGATTAGTAAGTGATATTGGTAAGAAAGTGTTTTTGTTCAGTAATCCTGCATACCACCGCGTATTTTGAAGATTTGTTTTAAAGCTGGGTTGGTAAGAAAGTAAAAAAAAAAGCGCAGCTAGGACAGTGAGATGGATTAGTAAGTTAGCTTGTGACTACCGGTGTCCTTGACCTAGGTTGGTCAGAATTCACATAGTTGATCTAGTTTGGAGAGGGTGGTAGCAAAGTCAACAGTAAATAGTTTGGGATGCTCATTCGAAGTATTGGTTTACCCGACGAAGTTATTGGCAGGATCTTATGTTATAACTGAGAGTATTGCCTGTTATGGTTTTATGTTCAAATGGGTCTGTATTTATGTTTTCACTCTTGCATTATTGCATATATTTTTTGGCACTAAGCAAATAACATGCGTTTGGATATAGGTGTAGCACTCCCACATCTTTTGGAAACTGAAATGACTTAACATATACTTAGTGCATCGTATATCTTGCTTAGTGTTACAGATTGTTGGCACGGTGCTGTGATTACCATATTTTTATGTCCAGTCAGTGCCCCCCCCCCCCCAAGCCCAGAAAATTATGCCTATGTCTGCTTCTAATCCTCTACTTGCCAGAGAAAATTAGGTAGATTTAAGTGATTTGACCCCTCCTGAGATTATATGAAATGTATGGCCCCCTCTATGTTGAATTTCTGGCTCCGCCACTATGCCGTAAAATTGAGCATTATACCTGCTTTTATGCTTACAATTGATGATATAGTATGAAGTTGAGGCTGTCGATGCCCACAAGGGAAACTGTGTTGGCTTTTTTGAATAAATATTGACTTGGTCGGATTTTAGTGTAGTGCGGCGGCACTTAAGGCAGAATTGGTACCTGGGATGTTGCAAATCATTCTACACTTATGTGTTATCTAGAACTATTATTGTTTCACGCAGAAGCATATAGGTGATAACGTATTGTTATTTGTGCCAGTGCCTATAAATTTGGGTGAGAATGGCAGGACAATCGCCAAATCAAGTATCATCAGCTGAAGCTATCTTGGTGGGAGCCTTGTCCTCTGGTGTTAATGTAAGAAATACTGCAATGGGCATTATTATGTTCACTCTTAAATTTAATTTGAACTCTTGCTTTACAATATATTCTATGTAGCCCCAAATTTAGTCACAATATTGTTCCCTTTTTTATGTGGTTATGCAATGCACAAATAACTGTAAAGTATCCTAACCGATGTTTATCTTGTTGGTGTAGGCTCCCACGTGGATCGTGCTCCAGATCACATTTTTGCTACTGGCATTCTGCTTCACTGCGATGCTTTACCTAGCCTTTTTCTCAAGCGACTTTGTGATTGTTGGGCACGTCCTTCTGCTCATAACCATCGGCGCGGTTCTATTCGTGCTTCTCAACAGGTCTCCCCTGTCCTCTCCTACCCTCTCCCCACACACGATCTACCCTCTGTTGCGACCAACAATCTTAGCAAGCTGCGATTTCTGCACGCTGCAGGTTCCTCGCGGAGACCGGCTTCGTCCCGGTCGAACAGCAGATGCAGGAGATAGGGATCCACAAACCAGAAGCCACAGAGAAAGACAAGAGCAAATGAGCCACTTGGGCCTGACTTTTTTACATTACATTATGATGATGAAGCAGAGCGCGCCGCGCTGTACGCAACGACTCCACACATAGCATACACAAAGTTCAGATAGACGCTAATTGCACAGGTGCACATCCGTTAAGTGCAGCGATACTTTGGAGCGGGGCAGCTTCTTCAGCCATACGCTCGGCCGCTTCGTCAGTCCTTCGGTTTGCCGCTCTTCTTCTTCTTGACGTAGCAGAAGCACGAGCAGCAGGGGAACTGGAACAGGAACTTCATTGTTCTGGGATGGGATTCGCGGATGTTGCTGTTTGTTGTGTGCGTTGGTGTTTTGCTGAAGGCGGGTCTGCATCCGGCCGATAGATATACTAGCGTGTTGATTCCTTGCTTGGCTGGTGATGTTATCACAGGACGGTGGAGATTGTGGTGCTTTCTTCTGTATGAGTGTGGTCTTTCATGCGATTAATTTCAGTGTGTTGTTGTGCGGAGAAGAATTTGTCGGCAAGTAACCGTGATGATCGTTCCATCTGCTTTTTACCATAATATATCAACTGCAAAGTATAAAACCATTCTCAAGCCAGCACAAGTCTGGAGTTACCCTCTGTAAAAGGAAGGGGAAAAACAAGTCTGGAGTTGCAACCTTTGCTAGTGGTTTTGAAGTTGTGAACAAGTTCTTGCATGCCTCGCTACCAAACGGAAAGAATATCCTTTGGTTGCCGTTTTGACAAAGGTGCATTTTATTAGCTTACAATGGAGCATAAGGGATACAAGCAATGAGCACATAACCGGCATCTGCAGTTATAGGATGTACATAATCAACACCGACACACACACAAGTCACACCAGCAACTAGCAAAGTCAAAACAAAGACCGAAGCTATGCCTTGATGGAGTTAAGAAAAAAGAAAAAACTCTTAAGTGATCAAATCAATGATCAACAATCTACAACAGCAATCATATCACCACCAATCATCTCTTGACAACAGTTGTGATGCCATCACCACTTCCCGTGGGCTCACACCTACATACACAGCATGGTCTTGACATGAGGTACCACGCAAATGAAGACCATACTCGCACAAGCGGACAGTCATGCCACGACAAGAGTCGGTCGCCACCAACTGCTTCGAACAATGAAGGTTGCTGTCGCACTTCACAACGGAGATCAAGAAAGGAAAGTAAATGGCATCGTCAAATCCCAATTTAGGACACTCCGACAATCTTGCAATGTCCTCGTCTGTGGCGGCAGAATCAGGCAACAAAACAAACTCATCATTGCGCCAATTTGAAGATCCAAGATTCTCGATCTCGTCTCGGCAATCACCTAGTAGCACAGGACCACGCCTTCGCCTACTTGCCTGAGCGGAGAACCGTCGTACCAGGACGCATCATGTCAATGATGTCGCATGCGTACCAGCAGATGGGATCGTGGCCTTCGATGTCTCACTATAAGAGACTGTCGACTCTGAAAGTGCTAGTTATCGACTAGAGGGGGGGTGAATAGGCGATTTTTATGAAAGTCTTCAAAACATGAAAGTTTCAAAGACAAACACAAGAAATGAACCTACTGATATGCAGCGGAAGGTAGACTACACTAGGCAAGCCATAGTCAAGTATTCAATGAAGTGAAATCACGGAGACTAATAGCAGCTAGGTAGTAAAGATCAGGATGGAAGATAGTATGAAGCCAAACAACGATAGTAGTCACACAGTAAAGTCAAACAGGTAGTGCAAGCAGGCAATGACTTCACGAAGACAAACTGTAAGTAAAGAGAGGGAGAGGATAGAACCAGTCACTTGGTGAGAACACAGGATTTGTTGGACCAATTCCAGTTGTTGTGACAACTGTACGTCTGGTTAGGGAGGCTGAGATTCAACTCAAAAGACCACGTCTCCACCTTATTTCCCTTGAGCTAAGGACACCCAGTCCTCGCCCAATCACTCTGGTAAGTCTTCAAGGTAGACTTCCAAACCTTCACAGACTTCGTTCACCGGCAATCCACAATGACTCTTGGATGCTCAGAACGCGACGCCTAACCGGCTGGAGGATTCATAGTCCTCAAGTGTAACAAGTCTTCAGGTCACGCGGACAGAAAGACTTCAGTGATGCCTAACACTCTTTGGCTCTGAGTGTTTGGGCTTTGTCCTCGCAAGGATTTTTCTCTCTCAAAAGCTTCGGAGGTGGGTTGCTCTCAAACGACAAAAGTCATGCACTAACTCGGAGCAGCCATCAATTTATGGTGTAGGGGGTGGGCTATTTATAGCCACAAGGCAACCCGACCTGATTTGTCCGAAATGACCCTGGGTCACTAAGGAACTGACACGTGTTCCAACGGTCAGATTTCAAACACACACGACAACTTTACTTGGGCTACAAGCAAAGCTGACTCATCCAACTCTGGATAAGTTTTGCTCTCATTGTCTTTGCTCGAAGACATAGGATTTTTAGTTGAGCATCACTTCAGTCACTCTGACTTTCTTCACTGGGACCCCACTTAACAGTACGGTGGTTCCTATGACTCAACAAAGAAGAAAAGGAAACAACGAAACAACTAAGTCTTCGCGCTCCATAGTCGTCACGCGATGTCTTCTCATGTCATAGTCTTCACTGTGAATATCTTCACATGCCACCTTTGTCGTCAATGTCTTCATACATTTTTAGGGGTCATTTCCAGTGGGTAAACCGAATCAATGAGGGACTACTACCTGTGTTATCCTGCAATTCTCACAAACACATTAGTCCCTCAACCAGGTTTGTCGTCAATACTCCAAAACCAACTAGGGGTGGCACTAGATGCACTTACAATCTCCCCCTTTTTGGTGATTGATGACAAACTGGTTGAAGTTTTCAACGGGGATAAAAGTATGTGAATTTGTAAAGGATAAATGTATTGTCTTCATAAGTAGCAAAAGGCTCCCCCTGAAGATGTGCATATAAGTAATTTGCTTTTGGAATGCAAATGCACATGGCAGGTTGTACTTGTGGAGATCCTTTTCAACATATGAAGATAATTCATCACGCATGATTTGATATAACGAAGATAATGACATGCATAATGAAAAATGGACGTCTGCAAAATGACTAAGTGCGGAATTTATCATCGCACATGCGGAATTTATCATCGCATCACAGAATAGCAGAAAATGTAGCAGACGACCATCAAGTTTAAGTGTTACAACTCAAAGAACCAAATGTATCAAAAGCAAGAGTTGTAAACACTAGGCAAAATATAAAAGCAACCGCCCATATGGACCCGCTTGAAGACTATCAACTCATATGCTTCTCCCCCTTTTGTCAGTAAGGACCAAAAAGGTTTGAAGACATAGAGCCTCTACTCGTTCCCAGAAGGAGTAGGAGAAGATGCAGGGTCGGCGTCGGGGTTTGGCGGTGCAGTCGAACTTGGTGCAGTGTCGATACGCGCTGAAGATGGAGGTGGTGAAGTAGCATCATCTTGATCATCTATCACTCTGGCATTCACCGTTGTAGCGGAGGAGGAATAATCAGAGTCTTCAAGACAGGGAGTTCGACGTAGGACAACATTCCTTGGGGGAGTGGTGTCAAACTTGAATCTTTCAGTGAAGCCGTCGTCTTGAAGATCTGCTTCAGCACTCAGCAATGTCAAACTCTTCCATGACCTCCGACAGGTTTCATGTGTAACAAAGGCATTCTTGGTGGCAAGGTTGCGAATGCGATTGACATCCACCAAGAAGCTTTGCATCTGACGCTTCAGCCAGAAGTGATGCTTATCCTATTTCTGGTGCAGAGCAACGAGAAGCTCTCGGTCATTGAGAACATGAGGTCGCTTCTGAGGCCTTTGAGCAATAGTGCTTTCAGTGGCTTCAGTTTGAGCACGGTGAGGTAAGCGTGTATTGCCAGCCAATGGATAAACACGAGTGACTGCCTGGACTCCTTCAATGGGTTGCGAGAAGCTTTGGTGATCAGCATTGTGAAGACAAACAGGCTCTTTGGTAGGCTCTGGGTATATGGCTTCAACTGACATATCAACCTCTGGCAGAAAGATCAAATGGTTGCGATCAGAGGGATGATAGTTGACAGCTGAGTGTAGCTTGATGAGGCGCATGACCCACGGAGCGTAGAACTTCAGTCCAAAGAGATCAAAGCCTGATGCAGCCAACCGCCTGATAAAGAAGTCTTGAGCATTGAAGTTGATGCCATTGAAGATATAAAAGACCAAAGTCTTCATTGCTCCTTCAAGTTTTGCTGCTGAAGAATGTCCTTTGATAGGCCATAGAGTTCGCCTAATGATGTGATAAATGGTGCGGGGCAGATACTCTAGGTCTTCGACAAATAACTCCTTCGGGTAATCAGCGTCATGTGGCAGCGGCTTCATCATGCTCAGCATTTGGCTCATGTTGGGATCTGGCTTATGGAAGATGCTCTCCAAAGCATTGCGGTGAAGCTGACAACCAGGTTCATATAATTCTCCTGGAGTGGGCAGGCCGGTTAGCTCAATGATGTCAAAAGTTGTGGCTTCATGATGGACATTGCCGGTCATCCACTCGAGGACCCAAGTCTTCGGATCCCTGTTATAGCCATGAATGTGGAGGGTAGCATAGAATTGCAGTAGAAGTTCTTCATCCCAATGCTCCTTAGCAGTCACAAAGTTCAGCAAGCCCGCGTCATGGAAGCAGTCAAGGGCTTCTTCAAGGCATGGCAGTCCAGCAATGGCTTTGCTGTCAAGACGCATGTGAGGGAAGATGTGCCCTTGATCATAAAGAACACATGAATAATAACTACGCTGCTGATAGCTCCAGAACCGATCAGATGAAATATTTGGCCTTGAATAGGGGTTCTTGGCGCTATCAAAGAAAGTGTTGTGCGCTTTGAAGCCATTTGCATTGAAGGACCCTGGTGAACTGGCAGTACCTGGAAACCTGGGCAGTCTTGCTTCAGCTTCTGGACCTGAGGCATGTGCTCGACATGGTAATCAAATTGAGGACCAGCAGCAGGTGGAGGAACCAGAATAGGCCATCTGACAGTGACCAGCTGACCATAGTTGTATGCTTGCTCGACAGTATGTGGCCTGGGAGGCGGGACAGGAGCAGTGGCAGTGACTTCAGGCTGCTGATTTGCATCAGGTGCCACATTTGCTTCAGCCATGACAACGTCATTGGCTTCAGTGTTAGTGTTGATGGCAGCCTCAGTATTGGTAACCTCCACTTCAGTAGCAGGAGGGTCAGACACGTTCTTCTCGAGAAAAACTTGGTTCGTAGGGGGTGTAGCAACACACGCTTCTTCTTCTCTTGGTTCTTGGTCATCGGCTGATGCAGCTGGAATATCTTCAGCCGTTTTGGCTTCAGACTCAGGGTTGTTCACAGTTGGAGAGGCTTCAGGAGAAACTTGGCATGAAACAGATTGGCGCTCTTCTCCTTCTGGAACACTTGACAGATTGACTTGAGGCCTTGGTCCTTTGCGAAGCCTACGGAATGTTGGTGACGCTTGTGGAGATGGAGTTGGTTGGGCCTCAAAGTCTTCATCTTCAATCACCGGAGTGGTGACCTGAGTTGGGGGAGTAACTGGTGTTTCTTCTTGACGGGGGGATTGTTGAGGGTGATCAGCCCATGAGTCATCCTGAGCAATTGGCGTCAAAGGACGACCAATGTTGATGAGTTCGTTGTTCGTGAGAACAGGCGATGATACCACGTTGTGTTCGATCTGAGGAAGGACTTCATCATCTTCAACATTGTCATGATGACCAATGTTTTCAACTGCGGTGGGGTCAACAGCTGGAATGTCTTCAGCTTCAGGAGCCTATGTGCAAGCAGGCTCATGAACAATCGTTCGACGTTCTTGTTGTGCAGATTCAGGGCGAGCAATAGAAATCGGCTCGACTACAAGGGGTTCTGTGGGAGCATCCCGATCTCTCTTCTTGGTCTTGCGCTTCTTGGAGGGTGGAGCATCATTAGTGGTGTTCTTGGTCTTGTGCTTTCTGGCCTTGGCTTCAGCTGCTCTTGTCTTCTGAAGCTCTGAAGCCACTGTGGGGACCTTAGGCTTCACGCCTGTCATACTGGCTGGGAAGACAATGCGAGGTTCTTCCCGCCTGGTTGGTTCAGCTTGGTCCACAGATGGCTTCTTCTTCTTGGCAGCCATCCTGGGGTCGATGCCAGGACGCCCAAGAGCCTTGCGCTTCTCAGCTTCATTGTAAGCTTGAACACACTTGGCAGCAAGAATCTTAATGTGCTCACGAGAACCTTTGGCTTCATCACGTTTCTTGTGAAACGCTTCCTTGAGCTCATGCGGCATGACCTTGAAGTTCTGGACATCTGCCACACTGAGCTTGGCCATGTGCTTCTTAAACTAAGCCTTTTCAAAATTGATCTTGTGCTTCAGCTCGACAATTTTCTGAGCAAGTGCCAGCTCAGGAGCAATAGCGCCATGGAAGGAGACGCTTAGGCCAATGGGGAGTTGCAGATCGTCAAAGCTGAGATTGGGGGTGTCGAACCATTCATCAATGAAGTTTTTCAAAACTTCCACGTCAAAGAGAGGCAAATCATTAAAGATTTACGCCTCTTGCTTGCTCTTAATCAGCTGCTCAAGAGCGTCATCAGCAAGATCGTCGTCACTCGACAGATCAATGGCGTCATTCTCGTTCCTCAGAACAGCAGCAAGGGTCAAAGCTGGACTAGTGGAGTGCATGGGCTTCTTCTTCTTCTTCTCAGACTTGGAGATGCGTGAGAGATCTTCAGACTGCACATTTGGTGCAGGAGGAGCAGTGGCCAGAGGCTTCACTCGCGAAGCTTTTGGTGCAGGGGAAGGCTTCGAAGTTTTGGGTTTCTTCAGCTTCTTTGGCTTCGGTGGTGCAGGCGCTTCGTCAGAATCAGCGTCGTCTGCAGGTTGATCCACGTCTGCCCCTTGAACCATAATATGAGTGATGAGACCTTCTAGGTTGTAGAAGGCCCCAACAAGATTGGGTTCAGCTTCGTGCGTGCCATCGGCACGTGGAGCAGAGGGGCCTGGGTTGAAGTCTAGTCCCCAAGACTTCTTGTTTTCCTGGGCCGAGTTCTTGGCAAACTGAAAGTTGCGCTTGAACAGATTGTCGTCACGACACCATAGCATAGAAGATGGGTCGGCATCTGCAGGCTGTGGTCCACGGACCATGCAAGGGTAGAAGCCTTATTCAATGGCTTCAGCTCTGGACCTGGGTGGAAGATTTTTGTACAGAATGTCTCCCCAGGGTCGCTTGATGGCATTCTTCTCAGCATATTCCTGGGTCACGAACCTGTACTTGTACCATTGTTCTGCCCAATATCTTCGAATCCATTGGATTCAGGTTTTACGCTGATTGTAGTCCTCCTTTGGATCTGTCTTGTACAGTTCATAGAGGCCAGGAGGCAAATCTCTTGAGGTGTTCCCACGGCGTTGTCTGCCACCCTTCCTTGCAGACTTCTCTGTTGCAATGAAGTTCAGACTGAATGGCTTCAAAACTGTCAAAGGCTTCTATTTGCTGGTCAGACAGGAACTGGCTTCGGGAGAGTTGATGTGATGTTGTAAGAATTCTGCAAATGAATGCAGACTATGAGAACCAAGGGATTCTCCCACGGACATGTACCTGTGACAGCATTAGAGATGCGAGGGAAGGGGAAGAGGTCATATGCATTCTTAGAATATTTTGAAGATAAATCAGTTTAGAAGACATTGACCTCATAGCGCGAAGACATTCACTTATATGTTGAGAGTTGGTTCCACGTTCCCACGCCCGCCTGGTCTGTCGGATGGTCGTTCCAGCTTCTCCAGGTTTCAGGCAATAAGAATTGAGCATTTAAAACAAATTTAATGCATGTTTGTCTCTGTATCTTCTGCTGACAAGGACGCAGAGAAGACATTCGACGGTTTCTACAGAATGCATATGATTTGGATAGATAGAGTTTGAGGTAGAAAGCATAGAGAGGTTAGGGTCCGATCACATTCACTTAGTTCAAAAGATTCAAACGAGAAGACATAGCCATAAGTGAATGTTGTAGAGGACAGAACACTAATCTATGTGTATATATATTAGAATAAGACCAAATCAACATAGTGAAGACAAACATGGACATATATCAATATTGAAGACAAACCAAATGCGAAGACATAGCAAATGTAACGCCATGAGAAAAACACTTCAAAAGGAAGAATTTGGTGGTGGCGTTACCCACCGTATAGGAAGTATTAGACCCAGACACGGCGCACAATTATCGTGGCGCTCCGAAGTCAAATTCCACAATAATGTATTCACCCTTAGAATGTAAGTCTTCATTAATTCAAGATATACTCTACTTCGTGTGTTGTACATCTAAGTCATCAACATGCATAAGCGTTAGGATGTGTGTCTGATCACAAGACATTTGAGGATTCCAAGATATTTAGCTCACACCGTAACTTGCAAAACCTTTTCTCATCCAAGGGCTTTGTGAAGATATCTGCCAGTTGCTCTTCAGTGTTGACGTGTATGATATCAATATCTTCCTTCATGACATGATCTCTGAGAAAATGATGACGAATTTTAATGTGCTTTGTCTTCGAGTGCTGAACTAGGTTGTTGGCAATCTTGATGGCGCTTTCGTTGTCGCAATAGAGTGGTACTTGTTTCAGATGGATGCCATAGTCCTTGAGTGTTTGCTTCATCCATAGAAGCTGAGCGCAGCAAGATCCAGCGGCAATGTATTCAGATTCAGCAGTGGAGAGTGATACACAGTTCTTCTTCTTTGAAGACCAACAGACAAGTGATCGTCCCAGAAAGTGGCATGTGCCTGATGTAGACTTGCGATCCACCTTGTCACCAGCATAATCAGCATCCGAGAATCCAACTAGATCAAACTCTGAGCCCTTTGGATACAATAATCCTAATGGTGGGGTGTAAGCCTGTTGGAACTTTGCCCACATGATCGATCACATGAAATCACGACAGAGGCGCACACAAGAAACTTTGATAGCCAAAGGCACCTGTCGTGCCTTGTTCCTCTTTCTTTATTTCTCCTACCACGGTGTTACAAATCTGCAGCCCCTCTATGTATATATATACACGTAGGAGCACCGACCCCAAATAGCCTAAACCTATACGGACTTGCTTTGAGTCCAAACCGGACTCAACTTAATACGCCTTACTAACTAGGACACTACCACGCTGCCGTATACTTTCCTAGATGCTCAAACACCAGATAGACACAAACTAATACCACCCAGCAGCCGAGTTGCAAGCCAACTTGATCACGATTAACCTAAACCTAGTCTACTTTAGACTCCAACTCAACCAGCTAGCTAGACTAGTACGAGACTGGTATGGACATCTACTAAATTACTCAAGATTATCGCTAACAAAGCCAAATATCGAAGAATTCGCTTCACGGCTAGGTGACGCAATTCCTTTGGTGCCGCTTGGAATCGAGCACACATGCAACCACTAAGCATAATATCTGGCCTAGATGCACATAAATAAAGTAAAGAACCAATCATGGAGCGGTATACCTTTTGATTGAACTCTTTACCATTGGCGTCAGGACCTAGATGACTCTTGGTTGGCATTGGCGTGGTGTAACCTTTGCAGTCTTGCATTCCAAACTTCTTCAGGCAATCTTTGAGGTATTTCTCTTGAGATATGAAGATACCATTTCTTTGCTGATGAATTTGAAGACCAAGGAAGAACTTCAGCTCACCCATCATGGACATCTGATATTGCTCTTGCATCATGTGTCCAAACTCATCACTGTATTTCTGGTTGGTGCAGCCGAAGATAATGTCATCCACGTATATTTGGCACACAAACAGTTCACCATCATATGTCTTCGTGAAGAGTGTGGGATCCAGGGAACCAGATTTGAAGCCTTTGCTCTTCAGGAAGTCTTTGAGCGTGTCATACCAAGCGCGAGGGGCTTGTTTGAGGCCATACAACGCCTTGTTTAGCTTGTACACCATATCAGGATGTTTTGGATCTTCAAAGCCAGGAGGTTGTGCAACAGACACTTCTTCTTCAATCTTGCCATTGAGAAATGCACTCTTCACATCCATTTGATACAACAAGATGTTGTGATGATTTGCATAGGCTAGCAATATGCGAATGGATTCAAGCCTAGCCACAGGAGCAAATGTTTCATCGAAGTCAATCCCTTCAACTTGAGTGTATCCTTGAGCAACGAGACGAGCTTTGTTTCTGACGACTTGACCATGCTCATCTTGTTTGTTGCGATATATCCATTTTGTGCCTATTATGTTGTGCTTGCGGGGGTCAGGACGCTTGACAAGTTCCCAGACATTGTTCAGCTTGAATTGTTGAAGCTCTTCTTGCATAGCTTGAATCCATTCAGGTTCCATGAAGGCTTCAGCAACTTTCTTGGGTTCAGATATTGAGACAAAAGCAAAGTGCCCACAGAAATTTGCTAGTTGTGTTGCTCTTGAACGAGTGAGTGGACCAGGCGCATTGATGCTATCAATTATATTCTCAATTTGTACTTCATTTGCAACACGAGGATGAACTGGACGAAGATTTTGCTCTTGTTGATAATTGTCATCGTTGGGAGGATTGTCTTCGGGCCGAGCATTGTCTTCAGGTTGATTAGGTGCTGAAATGATAAGTTCCTCTTCAGGCTGTGCTTCAGACGCTATGATTTCTCTAGTTCCCATTAGCTTGATGGACTCACTAGGTGGAACTTCATTAGCACATTTGGCAGGTGCTCTCTTTGCGAGCCGTTAGTCTCATCGAACCGCACATCCACAGTTTCAACCACTTTATAGAGAAAGAGGTTGAAGACTCTGTAGGAGTGCGAGTCCTTTCCGTGACCAAGCATAAAACCTTCATGTGCTTTCGGTGCAAATTTTGAAGTGTGATGTGGATCCTTGATCCAGCACCTGGCACCAAATACTCTGAAGTAACTGACATTTGGCTTTTTACCAGTGAGGAGTTCATAAGATGTTTTCTTCAGAAGCTTGTGAAGATAAACACGGTTGATGACATGGCATGCAGTATCAATAGCTTCAGGCCAGAACTTTCTTGGTGTCTTGTATTCATCGAGCATCGTCCAAGCCATCTCAATGAGTGTTCTGTTCTTGCACTCCACGATACCATTCTGTTGAGGGGTGTACGGAGCTGAGAACTCATGAGTGATGCCTAATGTATCCAAGTATAGATCGAGGCCGGTGTTCTTAAACTCTGTGCCATTGTCACTCCTGATATGCTTGATCTTGACGCCATAGTTGTTCATGGCACGGTTGGCGAAACGTCTGAAGACATCCTGCACTTCAGTCTTGTAAAGAATTATGTGCACCCATGTATATCTTGAGTAATCATCAACAATAACGAAGACATAGAGACAAGCAGTTGTAGTAAGAGTAGAGTAGTGAGTAGGGCCAAATAAGTCCATGTGAAGCAGCTCGAAGGGTTGAGATGTCGTCATGATTGTCTTCGAGGGATGCTTGGCCCTAGTCATCTTTCCAGCTTCGCAGGCACCGCACAAGTGATCCTTCTTGAACTTGACGCCCTCGATGCGTATGACATGCTTCTTCTTTGCGAGAGTGTGTAAGTTCCTCATGCCAGTGTGCCCTAGCCTCCGATGCCAGAGCCATCACTCTGAAGCTTTTGCAAGAAGGCATATGGCAAGCTGTGGCCCTACTGAGAAATCTACCATGTACAGATCATCTTTCCGGTACCCTTCAAAGACTAGAGACTTGTCAGATTCCATTAGTACAAGGCAACGATATTTTCCAAATATCAAAATCATGTTCAAGTCACAAAGCATTGAGACAGACATTAAGTTGAAACCAAGGGATTCAACAAGCATCACTTTATCCATGTGTTGATCCTTTGAGATTGCAACTCTACCTAGACCCAATACCTTGCTTTTACCAGTGTCAGCAAATGTGATGTGACTTTTGTCAGATGGACGTAAAGTTGAGTCCATGAGAAGACTTCGATCACCATTCATATGATTAGTGCATCCGTTGTCCATAATCCATTCTGAAGCATGAGGTGTCATACCCTATAGTACAGTTAGGGGGATAGGCTTCACCAAGAGTATTATGAAGCATAAACATTTGACGGGCAAGAGAATTATCAAAGCTTAGATTAAGATTAGGATTGATAGGATGATTTGCAAACGATTCAGGAACAAAATACATGTGAGACCATTTGGGCATTTGATCTTGTGCCCTACAAGATGTTTTAGGTCCCCAGCAATAGCATCAGACGCCTTTGATTTCCGGCTGGAGACCTTTCCCTGCAAAAGAAAGTTAATTCTTCTTAACCACCCACATCTTTAGGGGTAGCTTAGAAGCAATGAGTCTAAGTGCAGCATCTGAGAACTTCGGCTTTGAAGCCCTAGCAAATAGCCTTGTAGGAGGTGAATAGTACTCATATGAATAAGCAGAATAGTTCTTAGTTTTATGAACATAGCGGTTCGAGAAACACGCTCATATTCATAAGTCTGAGTGATTTCCCTGCAAAACATTGGCGTTAGGGTGACTCAGGTGAGTCCTCTGTGTGTATGAAGCCTTTGGACCATATGAAGCCTTAGGTCTGGGATTTGTCTTCTTCCCAGGGGGTGTCATAATGACATTCACAGGAAGATTCTCAAGACAACTTTTGGGAACCCAGATCTTCTTCATAGGTGGCCCATTCCTGCAGTTAGTACCAATATACCTGGCAAACACTTCACCATTCTGATTCTTAAACAGTTTATAGTTTGCATCAAAGGATTCATCAATGATAATAGGATTAGCACAAGTGAAGCCAGATAAGGTGGATGGATCCACTGAAGGTCCCTTTGCAGCAACTCATGTGGTTTTGGGGTACTGCTCAGGCTTCCATTAAGAGCCATCAACATTCATTTTCCTCTCGAACCCAACACCCTCTTTCCTAGGGTTTCGGTTCAGGATCTGCTTTTTGAGGACATCGCACAGTGTCCGATGCCCTTTGAGACTTTTGTACATCCCTGTTTCGAGCAATGTCTTCAACCTAGCATTTTCACCAGCAATAGTAGTGGTATCCTCCGCAGAGGGGTTAGTTACCACATCAACAGTTGAAGATATTGCAACAGTAGCAGCAGTAGAACATTCAGCAACAGAAGTAGCGTTATCACGCTCAAGGCATTTTAGACATGGTGGTTCAAATCCTTTTGGAGCGGAACTGGTCTGTTGAGCGCGAAGTGACTCATTCTCTTTTTGAAGATCTTCATGAGCCGCTCTCAATTTCTCAAGCTCTTGCTTCCTTTGAAGATAATCATAGGAGAGCTTTTCATGAGTGGTTGAGAGCGTTTCATGACGACTTTCAAGTTCCTGGTACTTAGCATGAAGATTTTTTTGTCTTCAACTAAGGAATGAGAATGGGTCATTTCCGCGTCCAACGGGTCATCGCTTTTGTCTAACAGTTTTTGAGTATGTTCCATAGCTTTCTGTTGTTCAGTTGCAATTTTAGCAAGTGTTTTGTAGCTGGGTTTGGATTCACAATCAGAGTCATCTTCACTTGATGTTTGAAATTAAGCATCGCGTGATTTTACCTTGGCACCACGTTCCATGAAGCAGTAGGTGGGAGCAGAGTCGTCCTTGTCATTAGCTTCAGCGTTGGTGATGGAGCCATTGTCTTCAGTGTTGAAGATGGACTTGGCAACGTAGGTTGTAGCTAGAGCCAGACTTGCAACGCCAGGGTCGGAATCCTCCTCAGACTCCACCTCCGCCTCCTCAGAAGCAGACTCCTCCTCTGAATCCATCTCCTTGCCAACAAAAGCACGAGCCTTGCCAGATGAGCTCTTCTTATGAGATGAAAACTTGGATGAGGACTTGGGAGAAGACTTTGAGGATTTCTTCTTCTTCTTGTCACCAGAATCATATTCCTTGCTCTTCTTCTTATTATTATTGTTCTCGTTGTCCCACTGTGGACACTCAGAGATATAGTGTCCAGGTTTCTTGCACTTGTGACATGTTCTCTTCTTGTAGTCATGAGTGGAAGCTTCATCATTTCTTGAGCTGGATCGTGAAGACTTTCTGAAGCCCTTTTTCTTAGTGAACTTCTGGAACTTCTTCACAAGCATAGCAAGTTCCTTTCCAATGTCTTCAGGATCATCAGAACTACAGTCAGATTCTTCTTCAAATGAGGAAACAAAATTTGCCTTCAAAGCACAAGTTCGGCCGTAGTTGGGGCCATAGATATCTCTTTTCTCAGATAGCTGGAACTCATGTGTGTTGAGCCTCTCAAGTATATCAGACAGATCGAGTGTCTTGAAGTCAGGGCGTTCTTGTATCATGAGGACAAGGGTGTCGAAGGAGCTGTCAAGTGATCTCAGTAGTGTCTTGACGATTTCATGCTTGGTGATCTCAGTGGCACCGAGAGCATGAAGCTCATTTGTGATGTCAGTGAGCCGATCAAACGTGAACTGGACATTCTCATTGTTGTTTCTCTTGAAGCGGTTGAAGAGGTTGCGAAGAACACTGATCCTTTGATCTCTCTGGGTCGAGACACCTTCGTTGACCTTGGAGAGCCAGTCCCAGACTAGCTTCGACGTTTCCAGAGCACTCACACGGCCATACTGTCCTTTGGTCAGATGACCACAGATGATGTCCTTGGCAGTAGAATCCAGTTGAATGAACTTCTTGACATCAGCAGGGGTGACACCTTCACCAGTCTTGGGAACGCCATTCTTGACGACATACCAGAGGTCGACATCAATGGCTTCAAGATGCATGCGCATCTTATTCTTCCAGTAGGGATATTCAGTTCCATCGAAGACGGGGCAAGCAGCGGAGACTTTGATTATCCCTGCAGTCGACATAGCTAAAACTTCAGGTGGTTAAACCGAATCACACAGAACAAGGGAGTACCTTGCTCTGATACCAATTAAAAGTGCTAGTTATCGACTAGAGGGGGGTGAATAGGCGATTTTTACGGAAGTCTTCAAAACATGAAAGTTTTGAAGACAAACACAAGAAATGAACCTATTAATATGCAGCGGAAGGTAGACTACACTAAGCAAGCCATAGTCAAGTATTCAATGAAGTGAAATCACGGAGACTAATAGCAGCTAGGTAGTAAAGATCAGGATGGAAGATAGTATGAAGCCAAACAACGATAGTAGTCACACAGTAAAGTCAAACAGGTAGTGCAAGCAGGCAATGACTTCATGGAGACAAACTGTAAGTAAAGAGAGGGGGAGGATAGAACCAGTCACTTGGTGAGGACTCATGATTTGTTGGATCAGTTCCAGTTGCTGTGACAACTGTACGTCTGGTTAGGGAGGCTGAGATTCAACTCAGAAGACCACGTCTTCACCTTATTCCCCTTGAGCTAAGGACACCCAGTCCTCGCTCAATCACTCTGGTAAGTCTTCAAGGTAGACTTCCAAACCTTCACAGACTTCGTTCACCGGCAATCCACAATGACTCTTGGATGCTCAGAATGCGACGCCTAACCGGCTGGAGGATTCACAATCCTCAAGTGTAACAAGTCTTCAGGTCACGTGGACAGAAAGACTTCAGTGATGCCTAACACTCTTTGGCTCTGGGTGTTTGGGCTTTGTCCTCGCAAGGATTTCTCTCTCTCAAAAGCTTCGGAGGTGGGTTGCTCTCAAACGACAAAAACCGTGCACTAACTCTGAGCAGCCACCAATTTATTGTGTAGGGGGTGGGCTATTTATAGCCACAAGGCAACCCGGCCTGATTTGTCCGAAATGACACTGGGTCACTAAGGAATTGACACGTGTTCCAACGGTCAGATTTCAAACACACACGGCAACTTTACTTAGGCTACAAGCAAAGCTAACTCATCCAACTCTGGATAAGTTTTGCTCTCATTGTCTTCGCTCGAAGACATAGGATTTTAGTTGAGTATCACTTTAGTCACTCTGACTTTGTTCACTGGGACCCCACTTAACAGTACGGTGGTTCCTATGACTCAACAAAGAAGAAAAGGAAACAACGAAACAACTAAGTCTTCGCGCTCCATAGTCTTCACGCGATGTCTTCTCATGTCATAGTCTTCACTGTGAATATCTTCACATACCACCTTTGTCGTCAATGTCGTCATACATTTTTAGGGGTCATTTCCAGTGGGTAAACAGAATCAATGAGGGACTACTACCTGTGTTATCCTGCAATTCTCACAAACACATTAGTCCCTCAACCAGGTTTGTCGTCAATACTCCAAAACCAACTAGGGGTGGCACTAGATGCACTTACAGACTCGGCTAGAAAAACCATCGCCGTCACTGCACATCCATGCCCTCTGCCTCAAGCCACCTTCCATAGATCTCACTCTGGAGTAACGTTGAACAAGTTAGCTCTGGCTCTGACAATCGAGTCGGCTCCAAGACAAATGCCTCTAAGAAGGTCAACGATGAGGAAATCCGTCATTGTGTGTCACAAGAGGGGAGCATGGGTTTCTGCCAGAGCAAAGACCACGAGAGAAGGAGAGGAGCATTGCAGGGACGCCTTCAACAAGGATTACGACCCCCAGAGGCGGCATCGTCACCACTCACGACACGAAGCCGAGACATGGTTTCCCCCAATTCTCCCTCATGCTCTTCCCTACACATCAACCACCATGACCAAGGCCATCTTGCCTAGCGCGCTGACTAGAAGGGGCAAGGCCATCGGAGCATGACTGGACGACCCATCCCCCGAGTGTCGCCAGAGGACAGACCATGTGCTAGCCAGATCAAGGATCACCACATGTGTCGTCGCCGTGGCTAGCGCCCATCTCACCAGCCACGTCCGGCATAGGCACGCCCGATGCATCGCCGAGCACCAACAACCGCACAACACCCCCTTCGCTGAGCTCCGCCACTGTGTGGTTGGACGCACGGACCCAAGGAAGCCGTGAAGAAAGGTCACGTCGTCGGACACACGAGCTTCACCCGACGATGCCTTTTGTGGCGATGCTCTAACTGTCTCGAATCCGGATACATACAATCACAACTTTGTATGAAAAGAGATACAAAAAAGACCAGGGACAGGTGTAGTGGGTTTAATTTTAAAATAAAATAAAATAAATTTATGAATGCAGAATGTGCTAAATACGGTCGTGTGGAGTGGGAATATGTCTGCAATAGTGCCACACGTATACTTGGCCATCCCTCAGGCCGGGCCGGGCCGGGCAAACCAAAGCCGACGCAAAAGACTAGACCCGAGCCCGGCCCGGCTGTCGGGCCTAAAAATCGGCCCGAGCCCGGCCCATCACGCTAAAAGCCCGTCGGGCCACGGGCCGGGCCTTCCTTAAACAGCGAAAACGACGGGCCGGCCCGTGCTTCGGGCTCAAAACCTAGGCCCAAGCCCGACCCGTGGACAAGGTCGGGTCGGGCCGATCGGGCCGGGCTGCCCATGGTCAGGACTAGCCACACGCCCAGTTGCGTACGGAATCGCCCTCATCGAATCCTCGAAAAGAATTCTATGAGACCAGGTCTCATGGGTTAGCAGGTGAGACCCATCCTGATAGATGACACGTGGCATGCACAAATAACAAAGCATCTACTAGCTTTGTGATTTGTGAATGCCACGTGTGATCATCAAGGTGGGTCTCACCCGAATTCGTCTCACCCTTCGATGAGACCTGGTCTCATGTAATTTTTGTCCTCGAATCCTCTGCCGCCGGAAACAAGGTCGCCGCCTACCTCCTCTTCCCTCTGCCCCCGCCCCACACGGCCGGAAAGGAGCTCCGGGCCCCGACCCCGCGCCCCCGTCTCTGTGCCGCCGCCGTCGTCGACGCCTCTGTGCAGCCGCCGCCGGCCTCTGCACCCGACTCCAACCTGTGCCCCCGCCGTCGACCTCCCCTCCAGACATCTAGCGGCAAGGTGAGGCCATATCTATCTATCTAAAGCACTGTATTGGGTTTGTCAATGGGCAAAATGTTGGTTTATGTATGGATATGATGTACACATATTGGATCTGTTAAGTTCCACAATTTTTTGCTTGGGATGCGGTGAAAAATAGGGATGTGGTAAATGTGCAGATACTGGATTTGCTTGCTGTAAGGTGTAAACCGTCAGAAAATTCGTATGATTCCTGAAACTGCTAGAGCTAATTGCTCAATCTATGTGCACTCCTATTGCTTAACATTCCATTTTTTTCCTAGAGAGTAGAGAGTGTGTGAGACTCTGAGGGCATTGGCGGTTGGGCACTGCAATCTGTCTGCAGCTTAGCCCCAGAGCCATTGAGCCAAGTACTCCCAACTCATTACAAATTAACATGACTAGCCTGCCTCATATTGGGGACATAAACAATGAACTGTGAAATCTGATCACAGCTTTTTTACAAAGCAGAGAGATGTTGAGATTATACGTACCAGTTCTTTTTTTCTTTCCAGGCATTAACTCTTGCTAGATACAAGTTTTAAGCTAGGCATATATTAATCTGAAGGACTAATTATTGGTTTGTTTATTTGTTTGCCTTTTTTTCCGTTGTTGCAGTTGTAGTTGGTCTGAGTAACTCTTACCTTCTTACCTCCCATGTGAAAAGAGGAGGTAAGAAGGACCATGTTAAATTGGTTGCTTGTTTATATTTCTCATCTAGGTACATCTTAACTGTGTAAACAAGGGTTGTCCCCCCCAAAACAAGCGCGCACACACACACGGAGGAAGACAGGCATCTTCCTGAAAAAGTGTACCCAAGGCCTTGTAGTTTTGCTCTTTTATTCTTGAAGCACAGCCAAGCCCAAGATAATTTTATAGATGATGAGATTTGTTGGTCTAGGATGTTTGGATTGATCATGGAGGGGCAACTGAGGCCCACTTATGATCTGGATGGTCCTGCCATTTGGAATGCTGATACTTCCATGAAGTCTCTTACTGTATTGGCTATGGTCCATGGGGTGATTGTAATGTTTTATCACATAGGTATTGCACATGCACACTGGCAGGTTCCTGACTTCCTGTATATACTCTTTTCTATGGTATACCGGTGTGTGTGCCTTAACACTTTTGCATCGAATAATTGTCTGGAAAGTAATTCCATTATTGCCGTAGCCGAACAATAAAGCATTGAGATCTACATGTTTAAGTAAAGTAATTGGTCTTCCTGTTCATTGATTATTGCAGAGTAAAGAAATATGCCTTCACTTCAAAAAGCTCTACCTCCAGAACTTGCTGATAATGCACTCAGAGTAAGGCTCCTTTCACACCTTTGTAATAGACAGGAACTGACCCTCAACATGAGTTGTACATGGTAGTCACTTCTGAAATTTCACTTCTGGAGTTAGAGTAGCACCATCCATGACTTTATCCTTTTAGCTTCAGCTTTTGCAAATCACATCTGGTACTCCCCGTGCGGCCCAACTCTGCAGTATTATGTTTATAACAAGAAATTTTCATGAAGGAAAAATATATGAAAGCATAGCATCTGAGTAAGAAAATGTTTAATTGCTTCTTATAATCTGTTTTTGTTGTGTTGTAGTTATTCCGCGAGTGCTTAAGGAGGGCTAAGTTCATTGGCAATCAGGTATACATATTTTCTCTTGAACTATCTTGTTATCTTATTACTCCCTCCGTTCCAAAATAGATGACTCAACTTTGTACAAAATTTAGTACAAAGTTGGGTCATCTATTTTGGAACGGAGGGAATACTTCTTAACACAAACCCAGCTCGCTCGGTTCTCAACAGACCAAGTATATTTAATCCTGAGAGTGTTCTGTGAGAACTAACAGTTTAATTGCACCATCATCAGCTCCTTTGCCATTTAAATATCCATAAGTGATTATTTTGAATTACTCCGCACTGTTTACTTTTGATGAAAACTGCTCCAAGGTATCAATGTTTCTCTGGCAGCATTACGTGTGAGTGCGTGTATTTGTTTTAAGGCACCTGAAATGATCTTCATATTTATAATGCACCTGGAACATGCATATTTTGTGTTTTTATCTACATGAATCAGTTCCATATGTTATTGCAACTAGAACCAAAGTCCTTGCAACTAGGAGAATCAGTTCCATAGCATAGAATAAAATGGCATTGCAACTAGAACCAAAGTCCTTTTCACCCTCGATGTTATGGCATCGTATGACCATATGAACACGCACGCTTGACAGAGCTGTTGTTTTTGTTGGCCCAGCAACACAACACGGGGCTTCTCGTTTCCATGGTGAGGCAACAGTTCAAGAAAAACATGCATGAGACTGATCCAGAGAAGATACAGAAGATGAAGGACGAGTAAGTCACTGCTCCGTGGACAATTCAGTTCTCGGATGTTCCTTTCCTTTTTTTATTCTCGCCGCAACATGTCCTCTGAAACTCTTTCTTGCTTTGCAGTGCGGCAAGGGGCCTTATCAATCACATCATATATGAGTCCGAGAAGATGACAGGGCGCAAGTTCTCGGGTTAAGACAGTTCAGTTCTTGGATGTTCCTTTCCTTTTTTATTCTCGGCATACACTGCATGAATAATATATGACCAGCTGATGCTTCACCTTTTTTTTTTTTTGCACTTTTACTGCGGTTCTTGATGTAATTGGCCCGCACATGCTTAGCACTAGCTGGTTTGGTTGATTTTAGGTCTCTTCCAAGCGTGGAGATGAAGATCAACAAATTTTAATGCTCCAGTCAGTGTGAAAACACACGTGCAATATTTTTTTTCTTCTGATCTTTTTAGGGGAATTTCCTTCTGATGATGCATCGAGGCAGCTTCATCATGTTTAACTTCTATGGGGACCTTTTTTTTTTTAGCAAACTACGGGGACATATCCGGACTCTGCATCATCACTGGAAGCTTCGTAGGCCTTTTGCCAGGTGCTGACCGGCCGGCTATCACCAGTTATAGAGACCAGGAGGCCCATCCATCCGTTGCCATTTCGAGCCCACCACAGCCAGACTCGCACACAGCGGCACAGCGTTCACCCACCCATTCTTTAGTCCCACCTCGCTTACTTGAGTGAAACCAGACCAGCTTATATACCCCGCAGTGCGTCGTCGGTGCAACGGCGAGGGTGAAGTGTTGGTCCATTCCTAGGGCGAGTGGCGTCAGCGTAATGAGCTGCACCGGCTAGGTGCGCGTGAATAACCCTAAACCTACGCGCTCCCTCTGCCTCTTGGGGGTCGACGCGCGGGCGCTACGGTTTGAAAGAATGGCTTGTTTCCCTGTGCTTTGGCCTTCATAACATAAGCACAGCCCCTGCGCTGGCGCCACTCCTCCTTGGGACACATTTGGATGAGTTTGTCGGGCTGGCGGTGGGCCTCGGCCCTATATATCCCCGCCCAACAAACAGTAGCCCTCTTTTTGTTATTTTCCTTTTCTTTTTGAACATATATGGAAATATGGACTTGTATACTCCCACAGTTACCTTATAAAAAAAAAGCGTGATTTGCAACAAAAAAAAGTTTTGCGCATGATGTAAATTGTAAAACCATCTTCTATACAAACGATGTCACGATTGTGGTGGCTTCATGCAATTAAATCTAATAAAACATGTAATTGCTGGGCAATGCAAAAACTTCAAGTGATAGGTAGCTTCAGAATGCAAATTAGACTAGCCACAATGGGTCTATGTTACTACCTCTATAGTGGGAAATAACATATGTGTAGTAACATGCAACACTTCATTTATTATGTGTGATGTTACAGTAACTAGCTAAGTTACTAGAACTACCTCTCTCTTCATTAACTCATTGCCACATAGACAAATTTGCTGAGTTGGACTTAAAGTTACTGCTGAAGTTACTCCCACTGTGGCTAGTCTTAGGAACGTGCGAAGCAAGTGTTGGTGATAATTGATAGTGTGCCTTGAAGGCTAGAAGTTTCAAGTCTATGAAAAATGTAACACCCCGGTCACAGCCACCGGGTTCCTGACCATGTCCCCTGGCGGAATCTATATTGGCTCCACATGCCCAACACTAGTCTTTCCACGTACTTTGTCCTCATACGTGCACTCCCAAGATCAACTTCCAGTTGATCACTCACCCTCAAATTTCTCCAAGTCAATCATGATTAACTTTGATTGCTTGTGAATGGGCTCCTGAAAAAAAAAGGAATTCCTTACTGATATGTGTAGTCTACAATTCCTATTAAGCCAGTATGTCAAAACTAGTGGACACATGTTTGGCCCTATGCTTGACCCAATTAAGCTAGGTGGTCTACGGATCTGAATGTAATTTTTATTATTTCTGTTTTTCGTTGTACTATCATGATTGAAGACGAATCATAGTTCGTCGTTATTAGGCGCCCGCCTAGGCGTGCTTAAGCGCTGGGCGTTGGCATATCGCCTCGCTTTGGCCCTAGGCACTCAAAAAAGCGTCTGGCAAGGTCCTCCGGCGAGGAATCACATTTCTCGGGCAAGAAATCAATCTCCCAAGTGAGGATTAGACCTCCCATGTGAGGATTCATCCTCGTCAAAGAGGATTCAATCACTTTGACGAGAAATCGACTGATTCCGGCGAGGGATCGAGCTTATCCAGCAAGAAATTGAGCTTCACTGACGGGTTCCCATCTGTGTAGCAAGGGGCAGAGGAAGAGGGAGGGAGTGACATCATGGAGAGAGAGAGAGAGAGCGCGCGAGGGGGATAGGCGGCGTGAGGAGGAAATCTAGGGTTTTTTGTCGACTGTGCACACACAGGAGCTTTAATAGAAGAATAGGAAGATGGACCTGTGGTTTAACGGGCTAGGCCATCCCGTATAGATTTTTTCTTCATGCTACAATACTAACGCCTAATTACGCTAATATAATATCTCAGTTGGTAGGTCGCGTTCCGGGTTTTATTTTCGTCCCACCTCACCCGATCTTTTTTGGTACTTCTTTGGTACTTCCTCCCACCTCACCTCCAGCGGCGAAAAACCAAGGAAAACATGTCTCAGTTGGTAGTCTCCGTTCCACCATTTTCGTCCCACCATTTTCGTCGATTTTATTTCGCTGGTTTTTTTTTTCGTCTTCCCTCATAGCCACGCGCTAAAAATATCCACGTAGGCTCCTCTCGATCTCGATTCCCCTCGACATACGATCGCTGCAGACGCACGAGATAGGGGAGGTGCGATCACGCCGCCGCGGATCTTACAGCAGGGCGCACGAGAACTTCGCCGCTGACCTCACAGGGCGCACGAGATCGCCGCCGCCGACCTCACAGGGGAGGGGCGATCTAGCCGCCGCTGACCTCACGGGGGAGGGGCGATCTCACCGCCGCCGACCTCACAGGGAAGACGCGATCTCGTCGCCGCGGACCAGACAGGGGAGGGGCGATCTCGCCGCCGCGGACCTGACAGGGAAGACGCCGCCACCAATCCAACTGCTCTCTCAATCCAATCCCTCCTCAATCATTTTCCTAGGTCGTGATTGTGGGATGACGCCGCCGCCGCCATCGCTCTAGCATCCGCCGTCCTACATCTTGCCCCTCTCCAACCTCAGAGACCTCCGCCAGCCGCCATCTCGGAACCCCAGTTCAGGGCAGGACTCAGGGAGGGTGTGGCTGTGGACGACGATGCCGCCGTCGCAGAACCCTAGGGCAGGGTGTGGTCGCGTTGCGGGCAGCGCGAGCGGCCGTGCGTCTCCCCCGTCAGGCTGTCCTCGGCAGGAACTCGGGACCTCCTCCTGACAGAGCCAAGGCCCTCGAGGTCCAGGTCGCTGTGCGGCGTGCACTGTGAGCCCTCAACTAGCGCGCGTGTGGCCACTGCATCAGGTAATTAACAACCTCCACCTACAACTCCACAAGCCCCATCGCAAGTTTGTTTTTTCGTCATGTGCTCAAGACTGAAAGAATTCTGGTGTATTTAGGGCATGTACGGTTGTGCCAGTAAAGCTATTTGATATATGCCACTATAGAACTACTATCAGCCTTTTCATGTCCCTGCAAAAGGGGTTTGCATTATGTATGTTCTTGTTGTATATCAATGAGAATAGCAAGAACAGCAGAGGAATTGATGGCAAAAATAAGGAGCGACATTCTTCTTATTTCAAAGAAAGGCATCAAGTAGATTCATGTGAGTTTTTGGAACTAAAGCATCATAAAACGTATGATGATCTAATTATATTCACAAGTAATTTCTTTATGAACAGGTAGAATGACTGGGAAGATTATCTTTTGAGGTAGTATGGCAACCTTATTCACGTACTCTTGTGCTAAGAAGTTTGCATTAATGGTATATTTTCCATACAATTTTTAGAGCCGCTCCTCTCCCCTCCCTGGCCGGAGGAATCCCCACACCCCCAAGCTCGACGGGCTTGCCAGACGACTAATTGAGGTCCTCGCCATGGCCACTCACACAGCCGGTGAGTCCCGTAGGCTGCCGACGTCACCAACCGTCGCGCGCTGCCGGTCTGCCTAGCCCACTGTCAGCTGAGGCCGGCCAGCTGGGTCGAACTCCATGCATGTTCCATGCTGGCCAAACGAGACCGCCCTCCACGCCGGGACACTGACACGCCGGCCTGCCCGTCCCTTGATCCACGTCCCGGCCTGCACGTCCCCTGCTCCGGGCGGACGCACCAAACTCCACGACTTTCCGGCAATCCGACCACGGGCAGACACATTTTCTTCAGGTTCGCACAACTTCCCTGTCGTCAATCAATGGACCTGCATTTGAATGAAAACAACTGTATTTAGTTGGCTATTGTACAATATTTGGTTTTGGTCATATTAATGCAGGGGAATTCAGATTACAGTACTGTGTAATCATAGTTGTAGCAGCACAGAGCAGAGCCTCTCCGGTCGGTAAGGAAAATTCAGGAAGCACATCACACCATTTCTTACCTAGCCTACTGCATTGTTGTTGCTTCAGCAATCACGCTGGTGCATCGATCCTCCTAGCACATATATAAATTAAATTGTGTATAGATACGAACTGCTTGAGCAATCACGCTAGATTTTCATGACCACCTTCTGCCCTTCTCCAGTAATATTTGTCAGATCCTTGGCGTGATCTATGTACTAGGTATTAGAACTGTAAGTATAACATTGTCTGATGATGTCATATACATGTGAATTGCAGTTTGTAAACATTCATTTGCCGAAGAAATCATGGGATTTAGTTATATCTATTTTCTCATATTGATTCTTCATGCTATAAATCCATAGAAGAAACAAAGCAGATTGATTAAATACCACTATAAGCAGTTTTTCCCAAATCCTGTTACAACTAAGTGAGCCTGACATTTTGCAGCAAAGAATAATCAAGAAATTTGCAGCATAATATATAAAAAAAATTAGAGAGGAGAGAAAAATGGAAAGAACTTTCTCAAAAAAAAAATGTCGGTGAACCCAATAGGAGAAGTTCAATTTCAGCTAGAACATTAATTATATATATAACCTTTATGCATTCAGGAAAATATGGACGTGAAGAGAACACCTTAAATTAGTTAGGCGATACACGTTTACTCGAGTGCTCTGAAAGCTACACTAACCTGGCAGAATATGACCACAATTCAGGTATTGTGAAAATGTTAAAATAATTGAGTATATCTTTTTCTAGACGGATCGGTGGTTCTCACTGGATTTTCTTTCACTTTTATCAGTAGTTTCGTGAGGCCTGTGGTGGCCAAGGTTTGAAGACTGAGTTTTCAAAGCTGAATCTGATGTCCAGTCTACATTTCACGGTGACAACAACGTTCTACTTCTACTGCAGCAGGTTATTTTATTTTTTGTTCATCATTCATGCATGTGTTATAAAAGTTACTCCAAGCTTGGTTTTGTATCTCTGTAATTTGTATATAAATATTGGCTTTGTTTTTGGAGGACGAGATGACTGCTCCTGCTGGGTATAACACTCTTGGTCGTATTATGGCGCCACTGGCCAGAGAAGCCAAAAGGAGGCACGACTAGCTCCGTCTTCTCGCACTGACGATGGCCTTCCTCTAAAAAGTTTGATGTCTCAACCGCCACACACGCTGTGGAAAGCAAGTCTGAGCCTGAGAAACCGTATCGCTTGGTACAGGGAATTTGTTGGCTAATGACTTTGAGTTGAATACTGCTTGATTGCACACTTGAGTTGTATACTCTCTCTTCACGTCAATGCTCCTGTGCTCCGACCCTCCCTGACCCCTCCCAGCAAGCAGCAGAGTCTCTCGGGTTCGAGCTCCACCGGGACGCCGACGGCGGCGTCCATGTTCGTTGGGCGGAGCACAAGGTGTGAAATCCACCATGATGCTACTGATGAGGCTCTCCTTCTCCTTTGTCCATCGGTTATCAGAAAACCGTGTATGAGGCGTCCACCGTCGTACACGCATTTGATCGTGCTGATGCGCCGTTGGCTTCTGTTGGGATGCTCCGAGGTGAGGCCAACTCATGAACTTGCCGAAACGTCTTTACCTTAAATTACAATTTCTTATTATGATCTTGAACGAATACTAAGGCTTGCATCTTTTATAAAGCTTGCCAGTTACTGTGTAGTTTCAGTTAACATGAAAGTCACCCGTGGTGAATCTCTTTTCTTGTCCACAGATTTCACGGATCCATTATGATGAAATAGGGTCCCCCCGGGCTTTATTTCATGAATCCATTATCGCCTACAGAACAACATCCTGGCCCTCCCAGTTTGAGTGATTCTCTTTATTTTTCTATATCTCAACTGTTACATGCATCGTTTATATTAGCCGGTCTGCACCCCCGCGTCTCCTCACGTTAATGTGGCTACTGGCCACGGGACTAACGAGGAGGTCGTGGTGGAGGGGTGGTGCTGGCTGTAGCCTAGCAGGATATCATAAGCTCTCCCATGTTCTTTTGTGTATGAATCAGATTTAGTGGTTCTTGATTTTACAGGCATGCATCGATCTTGCTCCTGTTCTGTATGTAGGATACACTTAATGTTTTTTACAGGATGTTCTGCAGATTTTAGAACACTGAGGGCATATCTTGGCTTGGAATGCTGCTGGGTCGATGAAGGTCATGCAACATGGCAGGTGAGTGCTCCTCTCCCCTTTCCCTCTATGCTAAAAATTAGTTCCAATTTCCGTGCAAGTTCGCCAATTTAGATCTAGAGATAAAGGTTTTGTATGAGGTTAGTTAGCAGGGTCTTGCTGGTGACTACTTGAACTCAAGTTGGACAACATATGCGATGTCGAATTCAGTGAGATATCATGACTCGATTTCACTTTCATTCCAAATTTGAGATCGTAATTTGATTGATATTTTGCATCTTTTATAGATATAGATTGATAACATTTAATGATGTTATAGGATGTATAATGATTAGAAAAAGAGAGACCATGTGTTTTATGGATCAAAACTGATACTTGCTCATGATGGCATCTCAAGGAATTCTAAATTCCAAATACAGGTGTACATGTGTCCACTTGGAAGCTGCTTGAGTTGTTTAAGACAAAAAACAAGTCTATATATGATGGACTGCACTCCTATTTTTTTATGTGTGCGCCTGCTCCGTGCTCTTTTGTTCCCATCAGGCTGTTGTGTTGATCCGTGGGGATTTGTTTTTACCTCTGCCATTAGTTTGCCCTGTAAAACGCAGGTGTTCCTGGTACTTTTGTTTTATAAGAATAAAAAAGCTGGGATGTCATAGACTTTTTTGTGGAAGCGTTGATCGTTAAACTACTAAAATATCTTCTGTAGGTTTTGCTTACTCGTGGCTGTATGTTGGCTTCGTGCTGGCGGGCTATAGTTCTCCTGTCACAAATCATGGAGACATTCATCCTCACAGATTTCTGCTCCTGCTATGTGAAAAGGTAAATTCCATCGAACGAACCCCCTGAATAAAGTGATGTCCATTTCGCACTATTTGGTTAAAGGATATTCCAAGAATTCCCACTCTCGCAAGAAAACAACTTGGATCACTTATGATAAGATGTTTTGGTGTTAAGTTTCTCCTCTTTTATGGACCAAGAAGATGAATTATTTTGGCAACATCAACTGCATTTGTACTGACAACAAAAATATTGTTACTTGGATGGTCTTACATTTAGAGGTACACTATTATCTCTGCACTTTATTGTTACTACCTGAAAGCTCCATAACATCCATGCATAGATGCACTTCCAGTCGATTTATGGTTGGCATTGAAGTTAACCTTTAAATTGAACTTGCATGTCAATACGTCATCTTAATTTTTGAGTAGAAATTCTCACTGCGCCGTTTGAACTCCACGTCAAGAATGGAACGGTCAGTATTTAAAGCCCTGCTTGATGAGAAACTATCAAATAATTGTTAATCTTAAATTGTAGACAAGATACTGAGCCAATCATTCTATAGCTTTGATAATTTAGCTCCTTTAGATTGATATTCCAGAACATCTTCTGCAACATAGTATTTTTGGATGAAATCCCTTTATCATAGTTATTTAAGAGTACCGTGCACTTGTCGAGTGTGTGAGCACCCAAGGAATGTTTAGTGCTTTGTCCATTGTTCACTTGACTGCATGATCTATTACTCCCACTGATCCATATTAGTTGTCGCTGAAACGGATGTATCTAGACGTATATCAATGCTAGATACATCTGTTTGAGACAAGTAGTATGGATCAGAGGGAGTATCAATTTTATACAATGCTCTAAGACCAATCGGCTGAATAAGTTCCATTTCATCATTTTTTCTGTTTATGTACCTGTTTATTCATGTTGATGATCTACACAGAGAAAAATGCATGACAGCCTCCATCTTGATTGCGTGATCTCGTTCATTCTTATTTTTCAGACTATAGGTAGATATTTGAGCCAATTTGGTACACTAATAAGAAAGTTAAAACCTGAGAAGTGATAAGACTATCGTTTGTGTCTTCATGAACTTTACTTTTAGGTTTTCATGACTTTTGTTCCTGTCCAAATATTACACGGTCACATAATTCTTCCCTAACTTGCAGATGCTATCCAAGCCACATTATCCTTACCTGACATGCAGATGCTATCTAAGCATTTGTGTTCTAACAGAGATAAATAACTTTTTTCATTAAATCAATAAGAGAAGCACAAAGTCTAGGTCCCTGTCTCGGTGGCAGACGGAAGGAGGGGAAGGAGAGCAGATGTTGTGGTCATATATTTTGATGTAACACATGGCAAGTAGTGTATGCCCATTGAAATATGTCGACGATATGTATACAAGTGTCAACAAAAGCACCATTTAACCATTATGACAGATGTTTCTATGATTGTTAGCTGACAGAGCATTTGTTGTGATGTTGCTGGAAGCGTCGTGTATGGCAAAGGCAGATCCCGTTGTAGTGCAGAGCAGAGTTAGGGACATTCAAGTCCATTGTTGAATGTGTGGTTATTACCAAATGATGTACTTCTCATTTTCTTATTAAAGTGTGGCTTTTATTGCAAAAAAAGCTTGCGGCAAAGCTGAGGAGATGGATTGCAAGGGGGAAGAGAAGATGTATTCATAGATCAAATTTTGTAAGAAAAGTAGCGTGTATATACTCTCTGTGTGATTTAACTTTGACCACCAAATTTAATTGATAATATACGTGATATGTGTCATAAAATTATACCACCTCAAATTTGAATGCAGTCATGGATTTTGTCTTAAGAGTAATCATGATTTTGTCTAACAGTAATACATAATGATATTTGTTCCAAAGAAATCATAAGCTGCAAGTGACATGTTGTGAATTAAAATGATTTTTTATTATGTATTAAACTTGTTGTTCCATGGCAACGCACGGGCATTCAGATGTATCTAGATGACAGCGTTATTTCCGCTTGGTATTCCAACGAGTATAGACTGGTAAGTTTATATATTTCATTATCATAACATTCAAAATACAAGCATTTTTTTATCACTATATTCAAGATAAAATTAATTTAGGAAATGGCAGGGATGTGTCCGGCTATTTTACTTTTTATTTTATGCTCTGGTGGGATGGTAAAGAATTGTTCGTCCGGTTTGTACCGTGAGTACTCTCTATTACATATTTTAAGACATTTGACGTCAAGTATTTGTGCTAACTACATATATTGCTTGTGTGGAATGGGTATGATTCGAGGAAGAAGTTTTTATTATACTTACTCAAATATTATGCGAATGGAGCTAAAAACAATATTTCTGATATTGTGAGAATTTCTTAAGCACATCAAGTAGATCTTAATTTGTAAACATTTTTAGTTGGATAATCAGTCATATGTATACATCTTCAAATTGCCTTTCTCTAGCATGTGAAGTGTACTTCAATTATTACCCGATTGTGTTCGTGTTATCTTTTCTCTAGCATGTGAAGTTTAGCATGCATTATGTTTATATTACTCCAGCAAAATATTTCAAAAGCCCGTGGCAACGCACGGGCATTGTACTAGTTACGCTAATTGTGACTAAGCTAGAAAAGCGCAAATAGGTAGTCAAACACATAATTAACGGCTAGCGCTTTTTTTTGAACTTTGAGATGAATAGATCGAAATTCTTCCCGCAAAAGTAAACATTGCAAGACTAAAAAATATCCGATACAATTAGTCATACTTGATTGAAGCAATTGACGTATCCTCCTGCTTTGTTGTTCTAAACCTATAAATCAAATATAAGTCTGACATTTTATATCATGATGATAGATACATGTTTTTCTTTTCATGGTAGATCTTTTTATAGGTTGACTAGCAGATGCCCGTGCATTGCACGAAACATTAAGATGCATTTTTTTTACAAAATACCTATTGTGATTGACCCATGCAGGAGTAATCCCATGTGTAAAACTAATGATATCTCGATATTTTCATCGAAAAATATGGTATCTCGAGAATTTCATCGAAAAAATGATATCTCGAGAAAGATGAGAGATAAGGTGAGGAGGAGTGGGGCGCGGTGGTGATTGGTGGTCGGACTTAGCGGAGGCATGAGGATGGACGACGCCGACACCGGCCACAATGCCAGATTTCCAGAGGCTTCCTTTTTTTTTGGGAAAAGGCCACCATGGCTAGCTTTATAAAATCACAAGATAATTACATCGTTTACTAATTGGCTGATAAGAAAACCCGGAGGTTCATCAGTCCAATTATCATCACTCTTATTACAAAAACTGAATTTAGCTAGCTCATGAGCTACCAAATTAGCATCACGATAACAATGTAAAAAGATGACCTTCCCTATTGAAGTTGCTGTATCAATGCATTCTGCAAATATTGCAGCTGCTGCATCCCACCATTGATTTTGCCCCTGGCAATAATTCACCACACTCAAAGAATCAGATTCCGCTTCAATTCTGTTAAATCCCAAATTGTTTGCCAAGTTTAAACCATCTCGCATTGCCATGGCCTCAACTGTCGATACATCAGCTGCCACCGGAATGAATCTACATTGAGCAGCAATAAAACGGCCTTTATCGTCCCGTAGGATAGCACCTGTCGCCCCGGATCCCTCCTCTGCATGGTAGGAAGCATCTACGTTTAATTTGATAAATTTCGGTTCCGGGGTCTTCCATTTATGCTCGGTCATATCCTTGTTCCGACTGACAGACTTCATAAAATTTGCAACAATCGCCAGAACTGAACTAGTCCATCGAAAAGGAGGAGGACAAGAATCATGATGTGTATGTCGCCGTCGCAACCACCACAGATACCAACATCCGGCAGCCAGTACCTCCCTGTAGTTCAAACTTGGCATAATATGCAAATGTGAATCTGGTTCTAGAAATAAGAACTCCAAGATTGCCGATCCTGACCGATCCACTTGTATTGCTTGATTGATGCGCTCGAGGACTCCTAACCCAGACCATAGCTTTTTTGCCATCACACACTGAAACAACATATGTCTCATATCCTCCGGAGCATTATGGCAAATCGGGCATATGTCATTGATAGGTATATGTCTATTTGCCAATATAGAGTTTAGCGGGACAATACCACGGAGAGCGCGCCAACAAAAAATCTGAATTTTCCTCGGCACCTGCATCTCCCATAGTTGCTTCCAAATCACCGCTTGCATGGCACTAGTAGACGTCAAATTTCCATTAGAATGACTCCTATATTTGTGTAGCCATTGTTCATGATATGCACTTCTAACTGAAAAAATACCGCTCTTCGTGAGGTTCCACGCAATGAAGTCATCAAATGCCTGAAAGTTAAGTGGTATTTGAAGGATTCTAGTTGCATCCACTGGATAAATTTTTTCTCTAATTAGCTGTTCATCCCAATGGTTAGTGATCGGGTCAATTAGTTCAACAACTTTAGAGATCACTGTATATGTCCACGAGGAGTGATAATTTTTCTATCCGGACTGGAGGGGATCCATGGATCAGTCCAAATATTCACGTTCTCCCCTGATCTAATACGCCATATGTACCCTCTTTTAAAAGTAGTTAATCCAGCAACAATACTCTGCCAGGTGAATGAGGAACCATTCTTTGGGCCTGCATGTAATAAATCAGTATTTGGAAAGTACTTTGCCTTCAATATGCGAGCACAAACAGATTCAGGGTTAGTTATCATTCTCCAACATTGTTTTGCAAGGAGTGCCAGATTAAAAGAATGGAGATCTCTAAAGCCCATGCCACCATCACACTTGGGAATACAGAGCTTCCACCATGAAAACCAGTGCATTTTCTTATTTTCCTCATCATCACCCCACCAATACTGAGCAATAACATCTGTCATATCTTTACAAACACTCTTGGCAAGCAGAAAACTGACATGGCAAAAACTGGAATAGATTGAGCAACCGCTTTCAGCAAGATTTCCTTACCCCCTGTTGACAATTGCTTCTCCATCCACCCTTTCAATAGTTTCTTAATTTTCTCACAGAAATGTTTAAAGCAATCACTTCTATCCGCTCCGACCAATGCAGGTAACCCAAGATACTTATCTGAAAGAGCTTGATTGGTGATATTTAAGTGATGACAAATCTCATCCCTAGTTTGCATATTAGTATTTGGACTGAAATAAACACTGGATTTCCCCAAACTTACCATCTGCCCTGAATTGTCACAATAGATCTCCAACACTTGCTGTAAGGAAGTTGCATTTAAAATATCTGCTCTCATGAGAATCAGAGAATCGTCAGCAAATAAAAGGTGTGAAACTGACGGTGCATTCCTGCAAACTCTTATCCCATCAATGCCACCAACTTCTTCTTCATACTGCAACATGCTAGAAAGACCCTCTGCACAGATCAAGAAAAGATAAGGTGATAGTGGGTCACCCTGTCGAATCCCCCTTGAAGGGGTAAACATATCTGTTTCTTGGGAATTAAACCGAACTTTGTATCTTACTGAACTCACACAAGCCATTATAAGATCAATCCACTGTTCATCAAAGCCCAACTTATGCATCATATTTCTTAAAAAAATCCACTCAACTCTATCGTACGCTTTATGCATATCCAACTTCACTGCACATAATCCCGACTGACTGTTCTTTGTGTTCTTGATTTTATGGATGCACTCATAGGCTACAAGAATATTGTCAGTAATCATTCTACCAGGTACAAAGGCACTTTGGGTGGGTGATATTATATCTGGCAGAATACTTCTAAGCCGAACAGAGAGCATCTTTGAAATAATCATATACAGAACATTGCATAAGCTAATAGGGCGGTACTGCGTAATTAATTTAGGAGAGTCCACCTTAGGAAGCAATACGATTGAGGTATCATTCCATTCAGCTGGAATTTGTTTTGAATTTATAGCATTCAACACTGCAACAGTAATTTCCTCTCCCAAGATATGCCAATATTTCTTGAAAAAACTGCATGTAGGCCATCCGGACTAGGGGCCTTAAGATCGCCTATACTGAAAACTGCTTTCCTGACATCATCAACGGAAAAGGGAGCCAACAAAAATTGATTCATTTGATCAGTTACCTTCCGGTGTACCTTTTGCAGCATTAATGGGTCAGTATGTTGGACTTCTGAAGTGAATAAATTCTCAAAATAATTCTGGATATGTGGGTTTAACTCCGCCATACCCTCCATCAAATCACCATTTTCATCTTTCAATTTTTTAATATAATTTTTCTTCCTGCGTGCTGCTGCAAAAGGCTGGAAAAACGCTGTGTTTCGATCCCCAAATCTGAGCCAATCTACTCGTGATCGTTGCATGCACTGAATCTCTTCAAGTTCAAGTAAGTATTCTACCAGCTCCCCTAGTTCTTTCCTTTTCTCTTTGTTCTCGTCGGTCATGGGACCTGACATAGCTTTCTCTAACTCTTGCTGAGCTTTCTTTAGCCTTTTCTTTGGTTTTTTCAGGACGCGTTGGTCCCAGTCATGGAACGCTGAGTGCATGCTTGAAAGCTTTTGGAAAACTCCTGGAACAGCAGGGTCATCCCGGAGTTTGTCCCAAGTTTGCTGAACCAAATCTGAAAACTGCTCTTCTCGCAACCACCTCGCTTCAAATCTCTTTGGTCCAGTCTGGCTCGGTCTAGAACCCGAGTAGAAATCAGTATCGACCAATAGAGGCATGTGATCCGAATGGTTGAAGTTAAGGTGCTCAAGACTAGCATTAGGAAACAAGCTGGCCCACTCCTCATTAACGAGACCTCTATCTAGCCTCTCTCTTATTCTTCCTCTTCTCCACGTAAACATATTTCCAACATATCCCATATCATGCATCTCACAGTCCTCAATTGCATGTTGAAAAGCTGTCATATATTGTTGTGGTCTTGGGTTTCCTCCTTCTTTTTCATGCAAGAACTGAATCTCATTCATATCACCTATCAGCAACCATGGCAGTGTATTATTCTGATGTAGTTGTCGCATACGATCCCAAGTCTTATGCTTATGTTCCCATTTGAATTCGCCGTACATACCGGTTAACGTCCATGAATTATTATTCTCATCTTTCACTCTTACATCAATGAACATGGGATTCAAGTCCAATCTATGAATTTTTATTTCCTTCTTCCAGAAAAGCACCAGGCCACCCTTTCTCCCATCACTAACACAAACCAACTTTTGATCCATCCTCATTCTTCTTCTCAAACACTCTGCCGGATGGCTCTCCAAGTGTGTCTCCGACAAGAACATCACATCGGGGTTACATGCTCGCTGCACATCCAACAAAGCTCGGACCGCCGGAGCATTCCCGAGCCCATGACAGTTCCATGCTAGTATCTTCATGACACTAGAACAACGAAAAACTCTCGGTCGGCGGCGCCGCCGGAGGACAGAAAACCCTAGCTTAAAATTGCCAGGGGACTACGATTGTGGAGACGGGGCTCCCTCTGAGGAGGCTAAGAAGCACAATCTCAGAACATCAAAACTCCCATGCAAACCTGCTGATCCGATCTAGACTGTCGGAGGGGAAAACCTGATGCTACACCGAGCAAACTCCTCAGACATCCAGCTCGATGTGGGGACACAGAGACCAACGCCGCCGCCCTGGGACAGGAAGACGCCGGCCACCGCGCCGCCGCCGAAGAGGCGGCCGGCGGCGGACCAGCCCAAACCCTAGTCACCCACATAGTGTTTTTTTAACACACCCACATAGTTTGTTGCTATAGCTTGAATAGCAAAAGCAGACCCCCAGAGGCTTCCTTTTAATTTACTCAACAATGAAGTTGTGAGAGATGTGTGGGTATCCTTTTATAAAATTGTCATACTTTGCTTTCTATTCATCAGATATTGATCGAATGGTATGTAGTGAAAAATGACAGGCACATAATTATCATCAACTCGGTTTTTTATAAAAATAGAGAAAAGAATGGGAGGCACTACAAGTACAAGGCCAGAGAAGAACCGGTAGCACACCCGCTACGTTCTCAAACAAGCAAAGCGCACCCCTGTCCATCTGAAATTCCGAATCTCAAAGACAAACAAAACCCTAGCTGACTAAACGAGTGCGAGCCTTTTCCCCATCCATCCTCCCTCGTCCTCCTCCTCTACCGCCGCGCGCCGCCGCTCTTCCCCCCTCGCCTCGCTGCCCTCACCGAGCTCCATGGCGGCGCCGGAGACCTCCACCTGCGGTGCGGGCCCCGCGCTCCTCTTCCCGTCGTCCTCGTCCTCCTCCTCGTCCGCGCGGGTGGAGGCCGTCGTCGTATTCACCATCTGCGACAGCTTCGTGCGCCGGCCCGACCAGGCGGAGCGCGTCATCGGCACCCTCCTCGGCTCCGTCCTCCCCGACGGCACCGTCCACGTCCGCAACGCCTACGTCGTCCCCCACAGCGAGTCCGCCGACCAGGTACCCCCCCCCCCTCCCCGTACCCCTAGCTCGAAGCTGGGCTAAAATGTCCCGGCGATGCGGTTTTTACTGTAGCCTCTGCCGAACTCTAGCCAGAGATCTAGGGTTTGTTAGTTGAGCTTGCGGTTCTGACGTTTATCGGTGATGTGTTGTGTGTGTGTGTGTGAACAGGTTGCTCTCGACATTGAGTACCACCACAACATGTATGCGTCGCACCAGAAGGTGAACCCCAAGGAAGTGCTTGTGGGATGGTATGTATTTCTTCATAATGTTCTTCTGTTGCCTTGAAATTACCGTCTTATATGCTAGTGCGACATTATGATTGGTTGGTGCTTATTTTACACAGGCTGACATTGGTTCTGTGTCCATGTGCGCATAGACAGTTGTTAGGTCTTGAGTTGATGGAACTTGTGAGACATATCAAATGACAAAATTGAACAACTATTCTTAACTTTATAAGTTTGTTTGATAGCACCTGTCACTGTAATTTTGACAATGGATGGAAGTGCCAAGTTCTTTTGTCTGATTGATATTGTTCTTGTTGACTTGAATGCCGGTTCTATGTTGGTGCAAATTTACGATTGTTTACAGATTGACTTGAGTTTTTCTTTTGATAACACAAAGTGACTTGAGCTTATACATATGACGGCCCATGTATTTGTGTTTGCATAGACACCCGGTTGGATATTTGTTCACTCATATGAAATGTTATGTTTGTTTTCATTGAATCATGTTCTGTATAGTGCTGTAGACAGAGTCACTCTAACCAATGATTAAGGGTAGCAGCGAAAGCACATCTAGCAAGGTCACTAGGCTTTAATTTTGCAAGAGAGATTTCTATTCATACGAAAGAAAGTAGCTATGGAATCAAACAAATGCTCCATCTTTCTCGCATGGTGATATCATATTATCTGCATGCAGGTTCTCCACTGGCTTTGGTGTTTCAGGGGGTAGTACGCTTATCCATGAATTTTATTCAAGAGAAGTACAGAGCCCTATTCATCTTACTGTTGACACTGGCTTCACCATGGGGGAGGCTTCCATCAAAGCCTATGTCTCATCCAACCTGTCTCTTGGAGATAGGCACCTTGCCGCACAATTTCAGGAAATTCCTCTGGACTTGAAGATGCTTGATGCAGAAAAAGTTGGATGTAAGTTTCACGTTTAGAATGGTTCCATTATGTACTCTATGTAAATCGACCCTGTTGATCTGGTAGCTAACTTTTCAGAACCTTTTTTCTGTAGTAATAACAGAATAAATTGTTTAGAATGATGAATAGATTGCATTGAACTAAATGAGGTATTGTAAGCATCTATAAGCAACAAGAACTTGATGAGAAGTTCAATAACTCCTCTGCCAGTAAATTTGAAAATAGCTTATACTGCTGAACTCTTCTGTTTTTGTGTAAAAATAGTGCAGATTGGCACTTTTAGTGGAAGGATTCTTTTTTCTTGGAAGAAAATAATTCATTTTTTCATTTGCATTACTTTGGTGCATTAGTATTTGGAATGCTTATTGAAAGTGTTCCATAATTAATATTCTGGCATCTTCAGAAATAATATCTGTTGTACAAGGAAAACATTTTTTTACATGTTGCTCTTGCTGTTGACACAGTTGAAATGCTGAAATCTACGATGGTGGAGAAGCTCCCCAACGATTTGGAAGGAATGGAGTCTTCAATGCAAAAGCTATATGCTCTTATTGACGAGATCTACAAATATGTTGATGATGTTGTGGTAAGAAATTGTCCTGCCACTTATCGTTAATGTACTTTGTATCTTGACCGTAGGTTCTTAAGAAAGTTTGTTGAATCATCTGTAGGAAGCTCGTGTGGCACCGGACAACAAGATAGGCAGGTTCATTGCTGACACCGTCTCCTCCATGCCAAAGCTGTCTCCAGCATCTTTTGACAGGCTCTTCAATGACAAGATTCAGGTAACTAATTTTTCTTGTGCTGATAAATGGCTATCATGGTTTCTTCTGAGGCTAACCAATGGCCATATTTCCTTACTGTTGCAGGACAATCTTGCGCTGGTATACCTGTCAAGCATCACACGGACCCAGATCGCGGTAGCCGAGAAGCTGAACACCGCCGCCCAAGTCCTGTGATTTCCATGTGTCGTTTGGGTAGCTGCCAACTCCATGCCGCCACGGCATCTGTGCTTGGTTTTCGTTTGCTTGAATGAGAGATCAGAATATGTTGTCAGAATATGCATTTTTGTACCTGTTATCCAAGTTCTAAAGAAAAGATTTCTCCGCGCTTGAGATCCTAATGTTTGCACTGATGTGGGCCCAGACCTTTACATTGGATTTAGTATAGTACTTTGTTTCTGGCTGAATATTTGTAATGCCTGATAGTTGTTTGTGGAAGAGTGAATGCTTGCTTCGTTTTTCTTGGCCCTCTTTTAGTCAGAGAATCGGCCATATGAACAAATCAACGTAGCCACTGCTGGATTGCAGATGTTTTCAACCACTGGCTGAAACAAATGTTCATTTTTTAATTATTCTCTGAACTGAAGAGTGTATGTCAATGGCGGCAAGGCAGAGGCACTTTCTCTGGAGGCTATAGAGATCAAACTCTTGCCGCAGAGCATGTTGTAGCTACTGATAAAGTTTGATCTGGTTGACGTTCATGAAGACCAGCTGCTCTGGGGAGAAGCTCAGGGTGTTGCAGGACATGTGGTGTGCTGCAGTGAGCTCGACACCCTAGAGGCCGGGCAACATGGCAAGGTCTTGTGGGATGAGAGGACCTTCAAGGAGAGGTCGCGGATGGTGAAGAAGATAAGGGCTACAATGCCCTCGGATCATCCAGTGGTGGAGAGTGACTTGACCAGAACTAAAATAAATATTTTACACGCAAATGTGTAATAGTCTGACCCATAAATTTATGTAGTTTGCCGTGGTCAAGTTTGGAGCATTTGCATTGATGTTTACAAGTCTCCACGAACATGTACTCTAAAAGCCTGTTTGGTTGGGGGATATTAGAGATAGGGAATGGGAATTTGGGGGATATTAGAGATAGGGAATGGGAATTTAAGGGCTACGTGACATATAATCAATTGTTTGGTTGGAGGGCAAGGGAATTGAGGTGGGATGGGGAAGGGGAATTAAGGAGGTCAATTCGCACGTATCTCTTCCCTGCCTCCTCCCCCCCCCCCCCCCCCTCTGTCCTCTGTTAATTCAGGTGGGAAGTTATTTTCTCTCAAATTCTTTTTACTAATTCCGACCGCACACCAAACATGGGATTGGGACTAAAATTCAACTTCCCACGCCTAATCCCCAACTAAACTCCCATATGTAAACTCCCATTCCCTTTCCTCATTCTAACCACTGATCATCACGAACCTCGAGCGATCTTCATTTGTTTCGATGCCGGGCAGACCGGAGTCCCCACGGATTGCATGTTCATCTTAGAACCCGAGTTCTACTTACATAGCCCCCAGCCTTTGACGCTCTTTAAATGGTTCGGTAACATGCATCGTACATGTTTATTTTTAACCTTCCTGTGCAACGATGTAATGGAATACATAATATGACCAAGCCGGCTACTACCTAGGCAATTAGCATGTAAATTTTTGATCTCATGAGTTGGCACATAACGGCTTAAAATTATATACTTAAATTTTGCAGTTGGTCAAGTCTTCAACTCATTTTTCCATTTTATAGAGATAACCACGAGAAAAAGAAAACAAAACCTTGTTATAGGCTCAGAGGCATCTGGACTTGAGCATGCTATATTATAGGCAAGGACCACTCTATCATGCATCTCTATTGCTCTCAACTACTATATGGTACTACTAGCGAGTTAGTAATTATTGAAGTCATAGTGATAGCTCCATATATGTACCCATATCGAGAAAGTTATTGAAGTCATGGTGATAGCTCCATATATGTACCCATATCGAGAGAGTTTGGAATGCAAACTGGATAACCATATGTCATCCATATCTCAATGGGTCGATTAGTGTCTCTAGCTAGAGGTGGAGCACACCAGTAGTGCGTGATACTCCACGCATGCATGTCTGCTTCATACAAATCTTCACTCTATATGATCTCTTTGCATTTCATGGGTATGGCTTGTGAGGCAGCGGGAATTCAATATGTGCCACCATACATGATGATACTTGCCAAAAGCAAACCAGCTGTGGTTATACAGAGGGAATTCACACATGCATAATTTTCTTTCGTGTTGGACATCTAGATCAGCTATCGCGATTGGTCCTTATGGTTCCAACTCTGAGAAGAAGCGCCACTGGGTATACTTGCAGAAGCGGAAAATGAACTTGCAACACAAGAGACATTAATAAATGTCAGGTGCATATCATGCACTAACAATATTTACATGCTTAATTGATTAGGCTGAATTACCTGAATGTTTGACAGGGCAACTGATCAATAGTACTAGTAGAGTTGTTCCGTAGATTTACACCCTGTTTTGCAGTCATTAATCCTTGCATCTGCTGCTTCATCATCAACATGGCCAAGTACTTTGATGTTTTCGTAACAAAAAAATGCAGACAAAATGAAATTTGAGGTAATGTTACCAGCCCTAAAAGTGGGGGAATGGATTCTACTAGAAAAGGCGGCCAAAGGTAGTTCTTCGCATGTTCATGGGTACAGCTTGGGAGGCAGTGGAAATCCAAATTTGCTGGAGTCAGCTGCGGCAGAAAGCGTTTTTATGCATACGTTCGGTTTTCACTGTGTTGCATTTGCATATCTAGATCACTATGTCATCTGGTCCACAATGAACATGTTTTCCAACATAAAGAATATGTGGGAGTGGAGATTCTAGTATGCCACTATGTTGCTCTATCTTCGATGGTGCAGATCATCGCTAATGGGCTTTTTTTTTGCGGGAGATCGCTAATGGGCTTCAATGGTGACATACAAGCGATGACACTAATAGATTACCGGCGAACTAACCTGTGGTTAGATGGTTAGAGGGACTGTGGTATCCCCAGGGACTGTGGTATCCCAGCCCATCAGGGTTCAAATTCTGGTGCTCGCATTTATTCTTGGATTTATTTCAGGATTTCCGGCGATGTGCATTCAGTGGGAGAAGACGTTCCCGTCGACGACGAGGTGCCTACGGCGACTTCGTAAATTTCAAGATGATATGCCGGCCCAGTCTTTCAAAGGTGCTCATAGAGGTAGGGTGTGATTGTGTGTGTTCATAGGGGTGCGTGTATGCGCGTGTATATGAGCGCTTGCGTCTGTACTGTATTAAAAAAAACTAATAGATTACCGCTGACATGTCACAAGCCCACTTCAGAGGTGGATGTAGCACCTACATCACGCAGTTCTAGTTAGAGCAACTCCTTGGGTTCGAAGAAAGGAAAAAGCGATCTCCCCAGCCCCCCACCAGGGGAGTTCCTCCACCGCCGTTCCTCCGGCGGCTCCCCTCCGCCGCCGACTTCGGTCGTCGGTGGTGAGGATGGTCGCCGGATCCACGCGTGTGGATCGGTTTAGGCCTACGTAGTCTAGATTTTTAGGCTGTTCATCGTCTCGTCTTTGGCGACGGCGATGGCGACGCTGATTTTTTTTTAAATCCTTCTCCAACGAGGCGATCGGTCCTATGGTTGGGGATGGATTTGGAAATCAGTTTGTTCAATCAAGGATGATGTGGCGGTGACGACATCCTCGTGGTGGACATGTGTCCTCAGGCTCCGCTGTTGCGATGACATTTGCTCCGGGGTCGGCGCAGAGCTTGGGAGGTAGTCCAGGAGCGGATGCAGATTGTGGTCTGCATCGATGACAGCTGGAAGACGGAACGTGTGCTGGGTTTGTGGTTCATGGATGGCACGCATGGTTTCTGGAGTTCGATTGCGTGTCCGGAGTGTTGCCCCGGTCTGATTCGTTCAATGGCAAGGGCTTCACTTTTGGTGAGCCACCTTGAAGGTCCGCAAAGCTGCATATCAGCGATGGAGCCGGGGGTCGAGCTCGGTTGAGGAGGTGATCCGTCATTCTTTTTTTCGGTGGCTGCTGTTGTGGTGCCGGAGGCAGGTGACGGGTGTTGGTGTCAAGCTCAGAAATGTTCTGCTATCTTTTCAGTTTTGTCATGTCGGTCATTACGTGACTTGTATTTTGATCTTTATGATATGAATGAGACACGCATTACCATGAAAAAAAAAGTTAAAGCAACTCTAGCGAATCCTGTAAAAGTTTGTACTGAAAATCATTTTAGGGTAATACCGCAAAACGCTTTTAAGGTATGATTTGCTTGTCGGCACAAAAAATCCCGTATAAATCCCTCTACTAGCAAAATAAGATTCTTGCAAATTACTACTCCTTCCTATAATATAAGACGTTTCTTTACACTAGTATAGTGTTAAAAACGTTTTACATTATGAGATGGAAGGACTAGCATAAAGCCCTCTACAAGCAAAATAAAGATTGTAATCGGATCCTTGTCCCAGTTGAGCTCCTGATCCCGATCTCCTGCAGGGCTTGCGGCGGCGGGGATGGAGCCCGGTTCGCTCCCTGGTTGCCGGTTGCGCCCTTCGGCGCACCAGTATTAGGCGCGACCTTTCCTCCTGGCACCTGCACTGCTCCTCTCGGCACGCCCCACGGGCGCAGAGGCTACCCGACCCTGGTGCTGCTCCTGCTGGAATGGTTACCCTCGGCCTGGCTCCTCGCGGCCGCGTGGCCGCCTAGGTGCGGCGGAGGCGGCACCGAACGGCCGGCAGCAGCCATGTCCGCGGCCTCCCTCAGCACTGCCGACTGCGGCGGTGGCCATTAGCTTGGCTCACGCTTCATCATCCGGCTCTCACAGGTGAGACGTCCCAAATCGATTGAGAGCAACTCTAGCAGATCCGGCGGCGGGATGGCCGGAATCGAGCTCAGCACAAGGCGGTGGTGGCAATAATGGAAGGCGTGGAAGCTAAAAGTTCCTTGCCGCCAACCGTTTCTCTGTTTCCACGTCCCTGTAAAAATTGCCTACAAATCTGGATGTAGGGTACGAGGGCCTTTTTTCTATGAAGAGTTGTATAATTTTTTTTACAGGTGAGGACGTTTTATGGAAAAGGTGGTTATTTTACAGTTCAAGTCTTTTGCGGGATTTGGTAGAGTTGCTTACCCCTTGTAAATGTCACCTTAGCCTTCTCAGGCGCCGACAAGTGACACACTGCATATGCATCATTTGTCGCAATCTAGGTGTTTTTATAGATTTGTTTATTTAAAACATTTATATGTTGAATTGTGCATTTAAATACCGAACCGTTTTCATCGTTGGATTTCTCGCACCAAGACCTTAGAACCTTCATCCTATGGTAATAGGTTTCGACGAACCTTTTTTTTTACGAAAAACTTGAAACCGAAAAAAAGAAAAAATATCCGATAAAAAGACAATCAGAAAAAATAGAATAAAGAAAAAAAGAAAAGAAAAACCAGAGCCTGAAGCACTGTTGTGGTTTTTCACCTTTTCCCCTTGTCTAGAGGCACAGTTTTCCCCCGAGAAGCACAACTTTGTTTCTCGCGGAAGCAAATATGTACTTTCATGAGAAACAAAATTGTGCTTCACGTAGGCAAGTCGACCTATCGAGCAATTGGGCCGGCCCATGTATAGCAGTACGCGTAGCTTTCTAGTAAACCATTTTTGGAACCTTCTAGATCACCCCCAACTGGTTTTTACTGGTTTTGGGAACCTTCTAGAAGGTTCTTGAAGTGGGTTTTCTATTTTCCAATTTTTTCCCTTTTTCTTTTCATTTTTGGTTTCTTTTTCTTTTCCATTTTCCAGTTTCAGTTTTTTTTCATGTTTATTTTTCTTCTTCAAAATTTCTTCACAATTTGCAAGAAATCCAAGTTTTCCGAAACAAAATCATTAAATAAAAAAAATCCTTTTTCAAAAAAGTTCGCATTTTCAAAATTTTGTTTGTGTTTTTATTTTGTTTGGGAGTTTCAGAAAATATTCTCATTTTCAAGAAATGTCCCTGTTTTCATAAATTGTTTGTGAAAGAGCATGGTGCCCCATGTGTGGTTTTGGTAATTGATGACATTCTCTATGGACTAACGGTTGCCTTGAGTTATATTCGTAGGATTTGTCCATAGCCATTTCTTGAAGTCCATTTGTTAGTTTCAAGTAGTTTATGTGATGACCAATGTGCTATTCAAGGAATAATCCAAAGATTGGTCATAGAAAAGACATGATACAAGGTTGATCACGACTAAGTCAAAGAATGAATCCAATTGATCAACACACAAAGCGTACAAGATGTACTGAGAGGGATCAAGTGATCCCATGGTATGATAAGCATTGTCGATTACACTTTGTGTACTAACCCATGGTCTATGTGAGAATTCTATGCGGGGTTAGGTATGTTTCCATGGGTTTGCGTCAAGAGGAAGATCTCATGCAGCCCATGGATGATGACATCTAGCGGTGATCGTCATCAAGAATGCGATGTGCAAGTTCAAGTAGAGCATCATGGATTAAGACCTTTACATTGGATTTAGTATAGTACTTTGTTTCTGGCTGAATATTTCTAATGTCTGTTACTAGTTGTCTGAGGAACAGTGAAAGCTGGGTTCGTTTTCCTTGCTTCACTTTTAGTTAGAGAACTGCTGGATTACGGACGTTTTCAACCACTGGCTGAAGCCAATATTCGTCTTTTCTTTTAATTATTCTCATTCATTTTCCCCTTGAAACAAAAGCGTGTTGTACCGAAGAAGTGACGAGAGTATGTCAAATGGCGGCAACACAGAGGCACTTCCTTTAGAAGCTATAGAGATCAAACCCTTGCGGCAGAGCATGTTGTAGCTTTTGCTGTCGCTGACGTACATGAAGATGAGCTGCCCTGGCGGTCCACGCAGACAGGTTGAAGATCAGGGGCGCCGGAGAAGACCTTCAAAGAGAGGTGATGGCGAAGAAGATAAAGAGGGTTGCAATGCCATCCGATCATGATCCAACGGCGGAGAGCAATTTGACCGAAACTTTTTTTAGCAGGCAAATCTGTAATAGTCTGCCCCATATGTTTATGTAGTTAGCCGCGGTCAAGCTTGGAGCACTTGCATTGCTGTTTACAAGTCTCAACAAACATGTAAGGCTGAGCATCATGAGCCTCCTGTGATCTTCGTTTGTTTCGATCTTTTTAACGTTGGGCAGGTGCATCATCCCGGGGGATTGCATCATGTTCATCTTAGAACCGGAGTTCTACTTAACCTCTCCCAGCCTTCGTTGCTCTTTAAATGGATTGGTAACATGCTTTGTACATGTTCATTTTTTTTACCTTATGTGTAGTGATGTAAAGTAATATGTCCTGTTATCGAGGACCTCCTTTAAAAAAACATCGTCTGGGGAGCTTTACCAGGACTCACTAGAAAAACACCTAAATCCGGAAGTAATTTAAAAAAAGAAATTCAATTCTGGGAAAAAGGAGCAATATCGTATTCGTCTTCAAGAAAAACAGAAATTGTGTTTTCATTATGGTCTGACAGAACGACAATAATACGACAAAGCTGGCAACTAACTGACCTAGGCAAGTAGCATGTAAATTCTTAATGTCATGAGTTGGCACATAACAACTTCAATTTATACTCGAATTTGCAGTTGATCAAGTCTTCAACTAACTTATCCATTTATAGAGATATCCACAAGAAAAGGAAAACACAACCTTGTTATAGGTTCAGAAGCTTCTTGACTTTAGCATGCAACATTAGGCAAGGACCATTCTAGTATCATGCATCTCAATTGTTCTCAACAACTAGATGGTACTACTAGCGAGTTAGTAGTTATTGCATTCATGGTGATAACTCCATATATGTACCCAGGTCGTGAGAGTTTGGAATCCAAATCGGATAACCATGTCATCGATATATCAATGAGTCGATTAGTGTCACTAGCTACGACCATGTAGAGGTGGAGCACACTAGTAATACGTGATACTCCAAGCATGAAAGTCTGCCTCATACAAATCTTCATTGTGTATGATCTCTTTGCATTCCATGGGTGGGGATTGTGAGGCATTGGGAATTCAAGATGTGCCAACACACAGGATTATACTTGCCTGGTTGCTTTGAAGTCAGAGTTGTGGTGAAGCGAGTTTAGGTGGTGACGATGACAAACACTTAGTGGTCGTTTGCGAACGACACAGTCCGGCAAGTCCTGCATATTTCCCTTGCGAAGCTCGTGGCATGTGCCGTCATGGCTTCTATGCAGCTGCTTGTGGGTTGGTTTCGTTGATGGAGCTCTATGGTGAAGCCGGAGTCGCTTGTTCGGAGGTAACCGGTGATGACGGTGACACTTGCGACTCCTCAGTGGATATCTTTTCTTCCTTTTAGCTCGGTGTTCCATGTCGGTGGTCAGATTGGGCGGTGGTGCCCATGTTATGTGGGTTGGGTTGTATTGGTTTTAGCTCGGTTTTTCGCCAATTAACCGAGAAATTCTCACTCTCTTCTTAACTGGGCGATTGGGGAATGAGAGACCTGCCGTGTGAGGAGTTATCGAGTCGGCGAAGCGAGTAGGATAGACGTGCAAATTGTCACATACGAGAGATGGAATCAATTGCTTTCTTTAGAGAGGTACCCCTGGCTTTATTTATATCCGCAAATATTACATGTATAATGCTTTGTATCCAAAATCCAAGAAACTATTAAATAACTCTTACAACTAAGAATTACAATGAAATCTCCTAGAGACATCTTCTTTGTAGTATCAATCCTTCCAAGACGAAATATTAATTGTGGAATCGAACTTGCTCTGAGAAATTAGATCTTAACCCACACTTTACTGTTTAATTTGATTAAATTTGCCCCCTCCTTGAGATTGGCTCGTGGGGCTGGGACCACTCGTCATTGAAACAATCTTGGGGCAAATCATCTAATTCCCCTGCTTGTTTTTGGTTGGGCTATTCATGTTATAAGAGCATCTCCAATAGCAGGCCCAAATCTTGGCTATTCAAATCTATTTTAGATAAAGGAAAGAGTATTTGGATATCCAAGATTTTCTTAGCTTTTTCATTATACTGAAAACTGGATACCCATATTTTGGTCTTTTTCTTCTCTGTCCCACAAATGCATGTATAATACAAAAAAACCATGGCATGATAATTAAAACTTTTCAACTTCACAACACACATACTCGAAAATATTTCAAATCCATGTTCAAGTCCACAATATTTTAAATTGAAGTTCAAATTTAATCCTAAGACCACAATCATTGTCCATCACAAACACAAATAGAAGTGCATAGAACATAAATGTACAGAGATCACAAATGTCATTGTCCCCATTGCCATCAGTAGTGCTTGCATTATCTCCCATGCCATCATAGCCACCCATGGCACCCATGCCTCTCATGCCACCCATGACACTCACGCCTCCAACTCCTCCCATTGATCCTCCCGTGGGCCTCCCATAGGCCTTGTCGCGAACAATGGATCACACATAAGCTAAAAGTATGCTCCTCCTTATCATCAAGAACAGTTGGGATCCATGAAGACGAGCTTTTGCTCATTTTCCAAGCTCTTGATTCTTTCATCGGATGTTGCCTTCCTCTCCTCAACCATGTCGCTCCTCTCCTCGGCCGCCATTCTCCTCTCCTGGGCCTCCTTCCTCTCCTCCATTTCTTTGGTCCTCAAGTTGGCCCTTTCCGTGGCCATCTCTTTTCATATTGCCATCATGTTGTCCAATGATTTCTTGTAGTCATTGTCTCCTTCCTTTTACAACTTCTCCTTGCCTATTCCTCCCATCAGGCCTCTTAGTAGCAACCGAGTTGGGAGTGGGGCTTATTTTCCCCTACTCATCACTTGATGCATCATCATTGGTGTCAACTTGTAAAGCATCTCCAGCTGATCTATGTGACTTCTTATTATTTGTAATTTTATTGTTGAGGCGGTTCTTCCACTTCTCCTCATTTCAAAGATCCACCCAACAATGTTGCAAACTAAATTCCATACCTTTCTTTGCAGCTTTCTTGTTTTCTTTGCCTTTGTACAATTCTTAAGCAATGTTAATCTACATACCACGAGTGCGAATTCTTTTAATCTACCAATGCGTATAAGAGATGGTGAAATAATTGATCCATGAAAATAGCAATGACCTTATCATCGGTATTTGTACCACTTGGATTGTGACACAACTTGTGCCACACATGCTGACCACTTTGGACACTACATATAGATATATTTTGCCATCGCTGTGGGAGCGAAACTTGTGATAGATGATATCACCCTTGTCGGCAGTGGCGGAGACAGGCCCCAGGCAGCCGGGGCCGCTGCCTGGGGCGTGAGATGTATTTTCTTTGGGTAGTGTAGTAACACTGTAGCTATAGTGCTACAATGCCCCAAAGGCTGCCCGGGGCTTTGCTTTTTGCTGCCTAGGGCGTGAGATGTATTTTCTTTGGGTAGTGTAGTAACACTGTAGCTACAGTGCTACAATGCCCCGAAGGCTGCCCGGGGCTTTGCTTTTTCCTGCTGCCGCTACTGCTTGTCAGTGGCCTTGAAGTAGTCATAGATACACCCCCAGTAGCTCGAACTTTGTTGTTGAACACCGATGACCAGATGAAGACCAATTTTCTTTCATGCGTCACACACCAACTTGTATTCTTTGGTAGTGTAATTTGCTCCTCTCCCCGTAGTATGTGGAGTTGGATCAATAAATCATTTATCTTCCATGTCAAGAACACGCTCTTCTTGCGATGCATTTTCTTGAGATGGAAATTTTTGTGATGGATATTCCGATGCAGCGCAACTATATTGAAAAAAGTGTCATCATCCATACTACATACATCAAATTTGAACAAAATACACACATATCACATCACAATTGCATACAATGAAATAACACATGGAATTCAACGAAACAACAGAATAATATTTTTTACGTCGGTCATTTGACCGAACAAGTTGGGGAAGCCGACGACCTTGGAAATCAGAGGCGCCAGCCCAACCTCGGGAGGCGGTGGGAGGGGAGGTGTAGGAACCCGAGGCGGTTCTTGAGGAGCCGATGGTGCGATCGAGGGAAGGGATCACCGGCGGTGGGGGCGTCCCTGCCTTCTCCTTCATGCTGGCCGCAACCACAACCGTTGTATCCCGCGACGGATGCTTCCCAGCGAGTTTGCTCTCTGCGTGGAACCCTTGGCAGTGGATGGAGGGGTCCTTTAGTGTTAGAATGGCAACGAAGGTTGGTGGATGCACAAGCCCTAGGCGGCAAACGGCCTTTGTCTTTGGCCTGGTAGCGGTGGTGAGCACGGGAGCGACGACAACAAGGGAAGCTGGCAGCGGTGGCCGCGGGATGCCTTCCATGGTGTCTCGACGTCCATAGCGTCATGACGGGTGGAATGTTCCCGCGCAGGTGGTTAGCTTTCCCACAGTTGTTTTTGGTCTTTTTGATGTGTGGTAGGTTGGAACCAAATATGGATCCTTGGTAGCAAAGTATGGGTGGCTAACTAAACTTTTTGGCCTCTTGTAGGCTAACATATATGTATTTTTTGTTAACATGGTATAGACGCAGACGCTCATACATACGTACATACATATATCTCTATGAACGCACACACCCACACCTTATCCCTATGAGCACCTCCGAGTGACTGAGCTGGAACCTCATCTTGAGATTGACGAAGTCGGAGACGAGCCGTTTTCAATATTTATGTTTCTAGGGTTTTGGCTAAAATTTAGGGCTATCATTGGAGATTTTTTAGGGCGATCTATTATTGGAGATGCTCTAAACTTTTATGGATTAGGCTTTTGGCTGGTGCGTTCTGAGTTCTGACTTTGATGGATTCAACTTTGAATTACCGAAAAAGGCTTTCCCCCCGCTTTGTATTCCAAAGCAACCAACATCGAGTACAACGATCGCTGTGGCGAGCAGCACAACACACCAAAAGAAAAAGAAGAAGAAACAAGTGCCAACCACGGTAGCTCGGCAAAGCGCGGATGATCCGCCACTGCGGCGCCCACCGGATACAAACCACCAGAAACCGAGGCTCCAAACCGCCGCGTACCAAGCAGCACCTTCAAGAAGGAATGCGACACCGACGACGCTGCTGCCCGGACGAGTCCTAGGGTTTCCCCCGACACGTGGAGGGAGGTGGGGGGGGGGGGTGGAAACCACCGGCACCCTCCAGGAAGGGATGGTGGCACCCGCAGGTGTCACCGCGTCGGGGCCGAAGCCGGCAGGGATTTCTCCCGCATTCCAAACCCAGCCGCCCAACCGGACGAAACCGAACCGCCAAACCGTTGCCCACTACCATGCGTCAACGCAGTAGCGCCGCCACCCACGCCACCCACGCCGCCTCACTACGAACACCAGCACGAGGCCAAGAGGACCGGAGAGAAGCGCATCACTACGGGAGCAGCAACACAGACGCCGAGCGGGAGGGAACCACCTCCATCGCCGTCGTGCGGGAGGCCCGTGTCTCCGGCACTGTCGCGGTAGCCGTTCGGACGCGGCAGCGGGGCATGCCAGGCCTGAAGCGGGCCCGTTAAGCCCCGACGGCCACGATGCATCAGGCCGGCGTCGGCGCCGCCAACACCCAGCCGCTCGTCGCGTCTACCCCGCCTCCCAGAAGCCACACCGGAGACCATCCCCGCCGCCGGCCCGCCTAGGCCCAGATGGGGCCCGAAGGGCCCAGATCTGGGCCGAGCGGACAACGCCATATCACGCCGCCCCGCCGCCCAGCTGCTCGCCTGCGTCGCGCCACGGGACCCCACCGCCTGAGTGCACCCCCCGGAGCAGCTCCGCCCGCGCCGGAGAGCGACCGGGAGGGGAAGGGCAAGGAGGCCGCCACCAGCAGCAGCCTCGGGGCCAAGCCGGCCGCGGGCGCCGGCGACAGCGGCGGGAAGGGAGGAGGGAGGGGGGGGGGGCTGGTCCGCTCCATCTTTGAATTTCCATTGGGTTCATATATAGACGAGTTGATCGAGTACCTATATATACAGATATAGGTACGTGGCACGTAAAATTCGTTGGTCACCTGAATCCATTTACTCTGATACTCAGCGCACCATCTTGAGCAGTTTTGCCTCAGTCATTTCTAAAGCCTGCATGATAGGTTGCAACCGGAATTAGGGGGCCAACGGTAATGATCCGACCGTGGAGAGCAATTTGAGTCAAACTAACGTTTTTACAAGCCAATGTGTAATAGTCGGCCCCATAAATGTATGTAGCCGATGTCGAGTTTGGAACACTTGCATTGATGTTTACAAGTCTCCACAAACATGTAAGGCTGGTCAATCAAGAGCCCTCTTAGGGCCTCCGGGGAAGAGCTATTTCCTGCCGTTCGATCTTCGTTAGTTTCGATCTTTTCAATCTCAGGCTCCCGTGGAATGCATGCTCATCTTAGAGCCAAAGTTCCACTTGACATGGCTCCCAGCCTTCGATACTCTTTAAATGGATTGGTAACATTGTACTGTTAGTGCAGAGCTTCCTAAGGACCATACCGGGCCACGGCATGGTCTTTCTAACACGAAAACATAGGTATTAGCCCCAATAAAATCAGTAAATGGTGGTCCATGTGAGATAATTTTCTTATTTGGCATGTGCTACTAGGGAATACCAATTAGCCCCTCCCTACTTTGTTGTCACACTCCGCCTCCTACTGTACATGCTCATCTTTTACCTTTATGTGTAATGACGTAAGGGAATACCTAGTGCGACCAATTCGGCTACTAATTTGACTTTGGCAAGTAGCATGTAAATTCTAAATATCATGAGTTGGCACGTATTGGCTTCAAACTATACTTGAATTTTGCAGTTGATCAAGTCTTCAGCTCACTTCTCCATTTATAGTAATATCCCGCATTTCTGATCAGGCAGTGAGGCCTCCCGCAAGCAAAAAGAGAAAAAAAATGTCTTAGGCTCAGAGGCTTCTAGACTTCAGCATGAACATGCCTCGTTTACACTTTACATACATGCATGCATGCATGCAATGTTAGGAGTGGACAACCCTGCCATTTACTATCATGCAACTCAATTGCTCCCAACTACTATATGGTACTCCCTCTGTTTTTGTTTAGTCTGCATATTAGGTTTGACCGAAGTCAAACTTTGCAAAGTTTGACCAAGTTTATAGAAAAATATATAAACATTTACCATAACAAATCTATATGATGTGAAAGTACATTCAATAATGAATCCAGTGGTATTTATTTTTTATTGTATATATTAATATTTTTGTTTATAAACTTAGTCAAAACTTACAAAGCTTGACTTTGACCAAAGCTAATATGCGGACTAAATAAAAACGGAGGGAGTACTACTAGCGAGTTAGTAATTATCACACTGATGGTGATATCTCCATATATGTGCCCAGATCAAGAGAATTTGGAGCCCAAATCGATCGGATGGAGCCCAAATCGGACAATCATATATCGTTGATATCTCAATAGGTCGAGTAGTGTTACTAGCTATGGCTATGCAGAGGTGGAGCACACTAGTATATGGTCTGGTTCATACAAGTACAGGGTGTATATGGCCTCTTTGCACGTTCATGGTGCGGCTTGGGAGGCAGCCGGAATTCATGATGTGCAGAAACAGACGATCATACTTGCAGAATGCAAATCTTTAGCAGCCATCAAAATGAATGTCGCATATGCTTGGTTCTTTTCGTGTTGCACATCTGAATTAGCCTATCGACCGGTACTCACATGACACATTTTGCAAAGCAAATAAGCAGCACGACCGAATGTACAAGCAGAAGCAGGAACCGTTAGAATATTTACATGCCTAATTGATAGGCTGAACTGGAAGGTGCTACGAACATTAAGACCTGAATATTTGACAGGGCTACTGATGATCCACAGAGTCAGTCAGTCATCTCATGTACTAGTTGAGCTATTCAGTCGATTCACACCCTGCTTTGTTGTCATTAATCCTTGCATCAGGTGTTCGATTATTATTAATATAGGTAAAATGTTTTTTTTTTGACTGAATATAGATAAAAGGCGACTACAAGAACCCAAGGCAGGCAAACCGACGACTACAAGAACCGAAACCAGCTGAAGGCGCAGCACTGTGTCACCAGAGCCAGACAAACCTTGTTGTAGTAGATAGTCGGAAAGTCGTCATGGTAAGGTCCTGATGACCAACGCACCGGAACAATAACCATCTTCATGAAGAGAAGCGTAGATTGGAAGGATCCAACATGTAGACACACAAACAAAGACGAATGAAGGCCGGACCCAAGCACACCAACTGAAGAAAAACACCTACCGAATCCCGGGATCACCGGAGACACAGCTCCACATTCCCTCCGACGTTGGACGCACCGGGATGGGGGCTAGGCAGGGAGAACCTTATTAAGTCTACAGTCCGCCGCATGTCCTTTCTAAGCAGGATACATACCTTAAATAAACTCTGAAAAAACACTTTAAAATGAAAGAGCACCCCCCCCCCCCCCCCGACAAGGGCTAAGATCCACCGCGTCTCCATGGCCCTAAGGCCACAAAGCACGAGGTAGTGTATGTTATGGGTTAACTATTTTGATGGTTAACTTATATCATGTTTCTGTGTATATGTATAGAGTATATAATTGTTCACTTGACACGAAAGTGCATTCACCTAGTGTTTTCTGGACTTCAAAACTTTAGGTTATAAGAATGTTGGACTACTTAAAGCCATGTTCAGCAATAAGTAGGAGCCCTTTTGCCAAAATAAAAAAGGCTAGGAACCATATACTAGAGAATTTTTTTGTCAAGTCACGACGTAAACATGCGTGCTATTGTTTGTCCTTGTTCACATCACAATGCTGTCTATTTTGTGGCCATGAGCTCGGCTTGGAAGTCATGGGGAATTTATAAGACCGACAAGCCTGAGAAAAGTGTATGACTTCAACTTGCCATAGACGGGCCTCAGCGGATTGCATGTACATCCAATCAGCCTTCCTCTTGATCGCAACATATAGGGTACATGTTTATTTTTCACCATTCTACGTAACGTAGTGATGTAAGGCCAGATACGGAAATTTCAGTTACATTAAATCTACAATTATACCACACTGAAAAAGTAGCATGTAAATTTTCAGCATCATGAGTTGGCACATATTGGCTTAAAACTCCATGCAATTTTTTTTGGCTTAAAACTACTACGGAATATTGCAGTTGATCACCTATCCAACTTATTTTTCTTTATATAGAGATGTCTTCGACATACGGATTCCAATTCAGCTCTGGGGAACATTTGCTCGTACGCGCCAGAAATGTTACTGCCAGTGTAAAACTTATGATTATTTTAGACATGTTCATGTAAAAATGTTATCTGCACATGTTTAGGGGAAAAGGCCAAACAGTTGAAATTTTCAATCTGTGCAAAAAAAGTTGAATGCCAAAATTTTGACCTTTCTAGTCCACCGGACTTTTATTATGATGAAACAGTATTGTTCGTTGCACATTAAAATTCTCAAGCACGATCTGGATACCAACATGGACATTTAAAAATAGCAAAATATTTTGCTATTGGTTTTGAATTTACTGTTCATCTCGGTAGCAAAAATGTTCTTCAGGGGGCGCCAAAACGGTGTGCACCTTAGACGTATGAGTGGCTGTCTTCCGGGCTTCGACCACACTTCTTGCAGACATTGTCAACCCTCACTCATCCTATTGGCCATACACCATGCTTGTTGTCATTAATCCTTGCATCATATACTATTTGATAAGTAGTACTATGCCAAGTACTTTGATGGTTCTTATTATACCAGAACAAAGATACAGATAAAATGGAGTTGAGGATAATGCCGAATGGAGTGATGTATTTCTGTTGCTTGGCAACTAATTTTACCTTCATTATTCAGATCTGGAATATCTTCCTAGTCTATAATCTAGGTCTGGACGATTTTGCATGACTTATCTTGCTTACAACTAGCTCAAACTAAAAATTGCAAGACATAAGTTTCAGATAAAGAATTTTCTGTTTTGAGTGATGCATCGCATCAAAGTCAAACTGCACCAAATGAAACTAGCCAGCGTTGCCTTCGATCCGTACCTCACTCTTTGATATCATCTGATCTGAGCAAGGATAGATCTCACTAGTCACTACTACAAAAAACGACAACTCACATGTGTCATCACTTCCTGGTTGTGATCAGCACATCAGTGGTCTAGATAATCGCTAATGGGCTGCTGAAAAGCCATCAATGGTGACATACAAACGACGACGCTAATAGGTTACCGATAACGTGTCACAAGCCCACCCCAGTCAGAGGTGGATGTAGCACCTACATTCAGGTCATGCATAACCGACGGCGAGTAACCACTGACTACGGTCTCACGGGCTAGGTGGAGGCTTGTGAGTGGCTTTGCACAAAAAGCTGAAGCTTTGGGTACTCATATACCACTGACGTTCTGGGATGCCGTCAATGGTGACACTTTATTATAATTGATGTATGTTATGTGTTCAATATTTTGATGGTTACTGAATGCCATGTATCAAACTTAAAAGTACGGATGGACAAAACTTTAATTATAAATTCTTTGCCCTTAAAATTAAATAAATGGAGCATCAATTTAAGTTAGTGATTTATTTTTTATTTCTTTGCGAAAGAAGTTAGTGATTTATGTTTGTGCTAATCTCTTGAAAGTATGTATACCATCCTCAAATAATATTGGGAAGCAAGATTGTTCTCTCATATTCGCTGGATGAACAGATCTTTAATTATAAACTATTTACCTTCAAAGTGAAATAATTGAATTATATATTTAAACGTGGGATTTATGTTTGTGTAAATCTCTTGCAAATATTGTTCTCATGGTGCTCAGCTCCACCGATCCGCCATCTATAGCTCAAGATACCCATATGCTGCTAACCATGTGTGCTTCTCAATGCTCCTGCCCTATCTGCCATTTCTTCAAGGTCATACGGCTCAAGTAATGGGCTCGAAATACTAAAGAAGAATTTTCCACCCATTGAATGGAAATTCCGCTCAGCTCCACCGATGCGCCATCTATAGCTTAAGGTAGCTATATGCTGGGGTTGAATGTTTCACCCCGAGTGTCAACCATGCGAAAGATTGTCCCGAGTGTTTCACTAGTTTCAACCAATGGAAAAAAATAGTGTGCTATGACAAAATAGCGTGGCCCTTCAAATATGCTATTAGTGTGCTATATCGCACTATAGCGTGCTATTAGTGAGACATTGTATACTGATTTATTTAGCAATGCATTTCTCAAAACGTTATAGCATGCTATTAACGACACTATAGCGCGCTATTTTTTCAACGGTTTCAAGTTTCAACCAGAGTTTTGGTAACCGCCGGAAGAATTCGGTGACCAGGCGGTAACCGCAGATCTCAGTGCCCCATGAGAAATCACCTTACCGACAAAATATCCTGAATTTTTTAATTCAAATAAAATTTAACTAAACTGAATTTTGGATTAATTTTATCCGGACACAAAATTCATTCAAAAATGTCGTTCCATAACCGATCGGTATTCTCTTTGTTGATTACGGCGGTTACTAAAAATCTCGGTGTCCCACAAGATAATTTTTTTTCATCTGGGATCCAAAACCTTGGTTTCAATGAGTGTTTGGGGCACTCGGTAGACTAGCAAATTCTGGTAGTGAGTGTATACCTACTCTGAGCGTTCTATACAGTTATCATATTGACATCTTGGATTGTGTGTTGCAGGTTCTTGATAATTGCAAGATATGGTATATCTCATCTTTTTCTTGGAGTAAATAAAATGAGAGAGTTAGGAAAAAATAGTTGCTAGCGTGAAAACTTTAAGGGTTTTGGCCTTCAAAACTGTAGGTTGTAAGAACCGCCAGACTACTAAAGCCATGTGCAGCAATACGTACGAGCTTTTGGCCAAAATAAAGAAGGTGAGGGCTAGGAGCAAAAATTGCTTTTGGAGCTCGGCCTCTATGCAGGCCGGTTTTTTGACAAATTCAAAGTTCGACAAAATTCATATTTTTAATTTAAAAAATTATGAAAAAAATCACAGACATACATGGAGGCATAACACACATGTGTGCAGATTTTCAGGACGAAATATGTTGAAATGAAGGTTGTGCAAAAAAAGACAAATTTGTGGCTTTTCATCACATGATACTATTCATCCCTAAAGCCCATAAATTTGTTATTTTTGCACAGATCGCATCTCAAGGTATTTCATTCTAAAATTTTACATGCATACACATCACATCCTTGTGTAGTTGTAGAATTCTTTTCAGATTTTTTTGAAACAAAAAAAATATGAATTTTGAATGCTTTTGAAATCAGCCTCCATGGAACTCCAAAATGTCGTTCTGGGCGTGGAGCCATAAACTAGAGGACTTTCTTTTCAAGTTATATGACGCAAACTTGTGTGCTAATTTTTTCTTGTTCACAGCACAATGCTCAATCTATTCTATGGCCATGAGCTCGAGCTTGGGAGCCAGGGGAAATTTATAATACCGACATTCCAGAGAAATCGAGTATGAGCTCTACTCGATTGGGTGAACATGCAATCCACTAGGCCTTCAATCATCCTAGAACCGGAGTTCTACTTTACATAGCGTTGAGCCTTCGATGCTCTTTAAATGGCTTGGTCAGTCTTCCTCTTGACCGCAATGTTTATTTTCACCATTCTATATAGTGATGTAAGAGAATACGTGGTAGGACCAGGCCAGCTACTAATTTGACTGCGAAGACAAGTCAAGCTTCGGGAAGACTATATTACTGTCTTTTCTGGAAAAAGAGGATACAGAAATTTGAGTTACATTATATCTATATTTAGACCAAACTGAAAAATTCGCAAGTAAATTTCTCAGCATCATGAGTTGGCACATCTTGGCTTAAAACTACAATGGAATATTGCAGTTGATGACGTATCCAAATCATTTTTCTTTCTAAAGAGATGTCATTGACAAACGAATACCAATTTAGCTCTGGGAAGCATTTGCTCCTACACGCCAAAATGTTATTGCAAATGCAAAACATATGATTGTTTTAGACATGTTCATGTACTAATGTTATCAGCTCACGTTTAGGTGGAAAGCCCAATCATTTCAATCAGTGCAAAGTGCAAACATAAAAAAACAAGTTGGTGCCAAATTTTTGGTATTTCTGGACCATTGGGCTTTTCCCCCCGGATGAAACACTATTGTTCTGTTGTGCATGAAAATTGTCAAAGCTCGCTTTGGACACAGCATGAACATCTAAAAAAAATATATTTTCTTATTGGTTTCAATTTTACTCTTCATCTGAGAAGCAAATGCTTCCGGCAGCCAAAACAATGTGCCCCTTACACGGTTACACCCGAGTGTCTGATCAAGCCCCCCACAAGAAAAAAAAGGTCTTTAGCATGACGACCATGCCATGTTTACATTCCAGTGATCTTCCGTGCATGCAAAGGACGGTACATATTCTATCGTGCCGCTCAATTGCTCTCAACCACTATATATGGTACGTTGGTACAACTAACTAGTTAATTAAATGAAGTTCAAAAAAAAAAAACTAGTTAATTAAATGGATTGATGGTGATACGTCCATATATGTGGCCAGATGGAGAGATAGCTTGGAATCCAAATCAGACAGTCCTGCATCATCGATATCTCTATTGGTTAGTTATATTCATCAATCAGGCCGAGTAGTGCTACTAGCTATAACTAGGCAGATGTGGAGCACACTAGTTCGTGATAATCACACATATGCATGTACGTATGATTCATATACATGCTGAATGTATATGAACTCTTCCATGTTCATAAGGGTGTGGCTTGGGAGGCAGCCGAAATCTAGGACCCGCAGAACCACATGATCATGCTTGCAAAACGCGAAGAGTCACCAGCTGCAGGAAGGAGTCTCGTATAGGCTCGATTTTCTCCGAGTTGCATATCCAGATCACCATGTCGACTGGTCCTCAAGAAACATGGTCCGTAGATTTATTTTTTGCGACAGAAACAAAACGGCCAGCAAGGAGCCGGAGTAGGAGAAGTTGCAGACCTGGCTGGCTCCTCACCACCATTCCTGCTTACCCTGCCCAATCTGTTCAATAAACGAGTCGTCGGTTCAGTTTAACCCGCCCTAGGTCAGGCTTGTTGCATGTCTCCTCTCCACTGCCTACTTTGGTGTTTCTTATGCCAACGAGCAGAAGCAGACATGTTCTGTTTTCCTTTCATTCCTCGGTAACACTCGACTCACGCTGCGCAAAGAAGAGGTAATTCTGGAGGTATCTCCCGTGGAGAAGAGCTACGCCGCGGCGCCCGCCGCCCAGCGCTGCTTCCTAGACCCGGTTGCCTCAGCCTGCATTGAGACGCCCGCGCGAGGGCGACACGGGAGGAGAGAGAGCTCCAATGGAATAAACCCCTACAATAAGTCTACAATTGAATATTGCAGTTGATCACGGATAAAACTCGTTTTTTTAGGGAAACTCAATTTTCTTTCTACAGAGATGTCTTTGACATAGGGGTTCCAATTCTGTTCTGCGGAGCATTTGCTTCTGCGCGTCAAAAATGTTACTGCAAACGTAAAACATATTATCTTTCTAGACATGTTCACGTACAAATGTTATCTGCACATGTTTATGTGGAAAGCCCAAGCACTTCAATCTGTGCCAAAAAAAAAAAAACAAGCTGAATGCCAATTTTTTGGCATTTGGAGACCACCAGATTTCATTTTTCTTTAGTGATGAGACACTATTGTTCTGTCGCGCATTAAAGTTGTTAAGCACACTTTGGACACCAACATGAACATTAAAATATATATTATTTTTTGCTATTAATTTTTAATTTACTATTCATCTGAGGAGCAAATGCTCTCCATAGCCAAAACAGTACGCCCTTTTCGGACCCCAAGAGTGTCTGATCAAGCCTCCCACAAGAAGAAAAAGGGTTTGTTTTAGATTCAAAGGCTTCTGGGCTTTAGCATGAGCAAGCCAATATCCCAACGACCAAGTTACATGAATGCAGAGGACGACACATTCTATCGTGCAACTCAATTGCTCTCAGCCACTATATATGGTACGGGTAGAGAGTAAATTAATTGCATTGATGGTGATGTGTCCATATATGTGGGCAGATGGAGAGATAGCTTGGAATCCAAATAAAACAGTCCCGCGTCATCGATATCTCTAGTGGTTGAGTAGCTAAGACGGGGCAAATGTGGAGCACACTAGTTTGTAATACTTCACACATGCATGAATGCACTATTCATGCATATGCATGCTGAGTGCATAACTGTATATGAACTTCTTTCACATACATACGGCTCCGGCTTGGGAGGCAGCGGAAATCCAGGATTCACAAATCTTTGGGAAGATGGAAAGAGTCGCCAGCGGCAGAAAGCAACTTCGAATATGAGTAGCATAGCAAGCCCGCCCGTGTGCCACTTTGTTGCTCTCTCTTCGGGCATACTACTTCTGTATCAAAAGATAAGATGTCTTTGTAGTTCAATTTGCACTGCAAAAGCGTCTTATATTTTGATACGGAGCACTAAACTTTTCACACAGTGAAGTAGGTGAAGATATTTCTTGCTTACTAAGAGGGTGCTTGGATACGTTTTAGTCCCATGACTAAAAGTAGTGGGACTAAAACTTGCTAGCCTCACCCATGCTTGGATCCAAATACTAAAGAGACTAAAATCAAGTTATTGAACATTTATTATCCTTCAAACCCTCCAATCCAGAACTCGCATGTGTTAAACGAAAGAAATTAAATAAGGAGAGAGAAGGCTAATACATATTTTAGTAGGTTACCTATGACTAAAAAATTTTAGCCTCAAGACTAGTCTTAACCTCTCTTTAGTCAGGGGTGCTTGGAACTCTAGCCTTTAAAAGAGACTATCTTTAGTCAGACTAAAAATAGTCTCTTGGATCCAAGCACCCTCTAATACTCAGCGCACCATCTTGAACGATTTGTCGTCGTCGTTTCTAAAGCCTGTGCCATGGGTTCACAGTCAACCCCAGGGATTAGAGCGCCAGCACGGAGCCGGAGCCCCGCATCGACAGTAGCAATTTCAGAGTGATTCATCCCGTCGCATATATAGGGGGAGTTGCAGACAAGCCGAGAGAGTGACCGACCCTTCCTGGTTCCTCACCACCATTCCTATGCTGTCCTGCGCAGTCTGCTCAATAAACGAGTCAGTATTCAGTTTAACACACCCGGCCGGGCTTGCTCCATGTCTCTCTCTCCAGTGGCCTACTCTGGTGTTTCTTTTGCCAACGGCAGCACCAAACATGTTCTGTTTTCCTTTCACATCCTGACCACATCTTGCAGACATTGTGAACCCCCAAAGTTCGTCTCACCCTATTGGCCTTACACCATGCTTGCATCGGGTACTATTTGATAAGTAGTAACATGGCCAAGTACTTTGTAAGTAGGAGCTATATGTGCTAGGGAACTTTTTTTTTTGAAACACCATAGGGAACTTTCTTTTCAAGCCGAATGACACAGTAACATGCCAAATATTCCCCTTTTAGGTTCACATCGCAGTGCTTCGTCTCTTTTTTTATTCATGAGCCAGGCTGGGGAGTCACCTGGAAATTATATGACCGAGACAAGCCAGAGAAAAGTGTGTGTGTTCTACTCCGACATAGTGTGGGCCAGTGGATTGCATGTTCATCCAGAATCACGGTTGTACTTGACATAGCTCCGACCTCCGAGCCTAGCTTGGATGCTCTTTCAAATGGCTTTGGTCGCCCTTCTCTTGACAAAAACAAATACTGTATATGTTCATCTTTCAAGTTTTTGTGCATTGATGACGTAAGGGAATACCTACTAGGACCGGGCCGGCTACGTACTAATCTGAACTAAGAAGACAACTTGAATTGACGTCAACAAGATTATTTTCTGCTCCCTCGTTCTAAAATACTTGAATTTTTAGTTTTATTATAGGTCCACATATTTAAGTTTGAGCAAGTCTACTGAAAAATATCTACAACACCAAATTAGTTTAATTAGATTCATCATAAAAAATATTTTTGTAGTATATATATCTGATATCGTAGATATTAATGCATGTTTCTATATACATGGTCAAACTGAAAAAAGTGTGTCCTTACCTAGAACGGAAGAAGAGGCTGGAGAACTTTTTGTTACATAGTATGCACAATTAAATTGAAAAAAATAGCATTTTAATTCTCAGCATCATGAGTTGACACATCTTGGCTTAGAACGATGTTGGAATTTTACAGTTCAAGTCTTCAACTCACTTTTCTTTCTAGGGATATCTGTAGCACATTTGATTCCCTGAGTTTCTGCTCAAGCCTCTCACTGGAAGAAAAAAAAAGGAAGAAGCTTGTTTTAGGTCTAAATTTAGAGGCTTCTGGACTTAGCATGACCATGCCCCGTTTACATTTGAATGAGTAAGGTACATGCATGCAACGTTAGCTGAGGATGCCACATTCATTCTATCGTGCAGCTCAATTGCTTCCAACTACTATACGATATTACTAGCTAGCTTGTAATTTATCGCATTGATGGCAATATCTTCATATATATATATGGCTAGATGGAGAGAGAGCTTGGAATACAAATCGGACAGCCATATGTCATTCATACCTCGAATAGTTGATCAGAGGCATCAATCGAGTCGAGCAGTGTTACTGGCTACTGACTATGCGGAGGTGGAGGCACACTAGTACTACACGACACTCCAAACATCATTGTGTGGTTCATATATATATGTATGTATGAACTCCTTGCATGTCCATGGGTGTGGCTTGGGAGGCAGCGGGAATCCAAGATGCCCATGAATCCAAGTTCAGTCTTGCAAATCACAGAGACTCGGTGCTGGTACAAAACAATTTTGCATAGGCTCGATTCTCTTCATGTCGCATATCTAGATCACCATGTTGATTTCCTCGAGAAATACGTGTGTCAACACAAATGAGCAGGGGAAGCGCAGATCCCTCCAGAGTAAGGCACGTTGCTTGCAACACAACAGACGTGAACTGTTGGGCATTGATCTGTCTCCACTCTGAAGTCTGAACTCAAAACCTGGAACACCTTTTATCTGCTTATAATTATTTAGGATGAACTGGAAGGTGCCAGCTGTATTAAAATTTGAATGTTTGAGATGGCAGCTATCATGTACTAGTTGAAAATTAACGTAGAATTTTTTGTGAGGGAAGAGAGCTTTACTAGTTGAACGCTTGTAAGAATTGTAACAGCATTAGTACAGTCATTACTGTTGGAGAAGGACACGGCGGTAGACCAGCCGACTTGGAGTACACCCCAAGCAATACATGTTGTACCCTAATTGTAACTCATATGCTGTATATATATATATATATATGGAGGCTGGGGCGTGCGGTTTAGCACCCCAGATCATTATTTACATGGTATCAGACACCAGGCCACGACCTCCCTAAACCCTAGCCTCCCCGATCCAACTCTCGATCCCTTCCCATGGCTTGAGCCGCCGAACTCCAGAAACTCGAAGCCGAGCTCAAGGAACGCGAGTCCCTTCTCCGAACTCGCCAAGAAGAGCTTGACCGGCGCCTCGCCGAGTCAGGCAAAGCCCCAGCCACCACCCCAAACCCCTCATCATATGTCGCCTCCCTCAAACCTAATGTCGCCATAACCCTAGACCTCCATGAATCCAACTACATCAAGTGGCGCGAGCTGGTTCTCGTTGCCCTTGGTCGCTATGGCCTCACCCACCATGTCACCGGCGACGGCGCGGCCACACCATTCGACACTTCGCCCACCTCTGATTGGGCACGTGACGACTTCACTGTCCTTTCATGGATCTACGGCTCGATCTCCCCTGAGCTCTTCGGCATCATCATGGCACCTGGGTCCACGGCGCGGTAGATCTGGGACTCCATCGCCAACCTCTTCCACGACAACAAGAAAAGCCGTGCCCTTGCTCTGGATGCGGAATTTCGCAACACACCTCAAGGCGAAATGTCCGTCCACGACTACTGCGTCAAGCTCAAGTCTCTCACCGACGCTCTGGGCGACGTTGGTGAGACAGTTTCCGACGAGACGCTCGTCCTGACGGTGCTTCGCGGCCTCAACGAGCAGTACAGCCACCTTCGCTCTTTCCTGCCATATCAGGTCCCGTTCCCCTCCTTCCTGCAGACTCGTTCAGCACTCGTTCTCTAGGAAACCCAGAAGAAGACCGACGCGAAGCATGCGTCCGCCACGGCGCTCTGGGCCAGTGGCAACAGCATCCTCCCTCATGGCGGCGCATCGGCATCACCACCTCCACCGCCCGCTGACCGTGGCTCCAACTCCAACACCGCCACCATGCCCTCTTCCAACACTGGCCGTGGCGGTGGCTACGGCGGCCGTCGTGGACGCGGCGGTGGCCGTGGTCGAGGACACGACAACAACAATCCCTGGATGTTCAATCCTTGGACTGGTCTCCCAACTCGGGCCGGCCAACAGCAGCAGCAGTCCTCACCACCACCATGGCAGCAGCCTCCTACCGCACCATGGCAGCCCCGTTGGCGCGCTCCTGGTGTCCTGGGTCCCCGTCCTGGCGCTACCCCCTTCCAAGCATACACGGCATATGGGCACCCGCAGCTCCCTCCTGGCGCGTCCTCCAGCTCCACCAGCACACCTCATCAGCATCTGGACCCGGCTTTGCTAACTGCTCTCCAGAACCTGCAGCTCCACGGAAATCAAGAATGGGTCATGGACACTGGCGCCTCATCTCACATGGCATCCGACTATGGTACACTCTCCTCCATTACTCCCACTTCCTCACATAAAATAACAGTCGACAACGGTGCATCTCTCCCTGCTACTCACACCGGTTCATCCATCCTTTTCTCCTCCTCCTCTAACCCCTTTTACCTTTATAATATTCTCGTTGTTCCCCGCATTATCAAAAATCTTATATCTGTTCGTCAATTCACCATGGATAACCTTTGTTCTATCGAGTTTGATCCATTCGGTTTTTCTATGAAGGATCTCCTCACCAAGACCGTACTTCTTCGATGCAATAGCTCCGGCGCCCTCTACACACTCTGCAGTCCACCCCAAGCTCAAGCCCTCCTCGCCGCCACCACCACCGACCTTTGGCATCGCCGTCTTGGACATCTTGGCCATCATACCATGTCCCGTCTTCAGCAACGTCAACACATACCACCCAATAAATCGTCATCAACACTTTGCCATGCTTGTCAATTAGGCCGTCATGTTAGATTACCATTTTACTCTTCGATGTCATCTAGTATTAAACCTTTTCAACTATTACACTGTGATTTATGGACATCTCCGATTCCTAGTCCTTCGGGTTTTTGCTACTATCTTATTATTGTTGATGATTATACGCATTACTTTTGGAGTTTTCCTTTACGCAAAAAATCCGATGTATATGCTATCTTCCTCGCCTTCCATGCCTATGCTCAAACTCAGTTTAATCTCAGTATCCTTTCTATCCAATGTGACAATGGCCGCGAATTTAACAACACCAAACTTGATCTCTTTTGCTCCACCAATGGCATCCTTCTCCGTATTTCTTGCCCATATACCTCCCAACAAAACGGAAAAGCCGAGCGTGCCATTTGTACCACCAATAATGTCATTCGCACACTTCTCTTTCAAGCCTCCATGCCATCATCGTTCTGGGCTGAAGCTCTTTCCACCGCAATTTTTCTTCTTAACATCCGACCTACCTCAGCCACTTCCTTCTCCACACCCTTCGAAAATCTATATGGCACCACTCCTCCCTACGACACTCTTCGCGTTTTCGGCTGCCTATGCTACCCAAATACCATTGCTACCTCCCCCAACAAACTATCTCCTCGCTCTACTAAATGTGTCTTCCTTGGTTACCCTCCTCGCCACAAAGGATATAGATGCCTAGACCTTGCTACACGACGTGTTATTATCTCTCGACATGTCATCTTTGACGAGAACACCTTCCCTTATGCCTCGACCCCTCCTACACCTACATCTACACCTCCTGAACCTGACTTGTTTGATCCTGTCCTTCCTGCTCCTCTACAACATGCATCCCAATCTGCCCCGACAGATCATCACCACCAACCTAGCCCGCCATCCTCCCCTGCACCCTCTCCTGAACCACACCATCCACCCAGTCCGCCACCATCCCCTGCACCGGCTGACCAACACCACCACCCAAGCCCGCCACCCTCCCCTGCACCACAACCCACACCACCACCACCTCCTACACACCGAACTCGGTCAGTAACCGGTCGTCTTCCCAGCCGACCCAACAAACTTAACCTCTCCGCTATAGTCTCTTCCCCCTTCCTCACAATTATCTTACCGCCCCTAAAGACCCTAATTGGCGCCATGCCATGCAGGAAGAATTTGATGCCCTCACTCTCAACCAGACCTGGACCCTTGTCCCGCCCCCTCCTGGTGCCAACATAGTTAGTGGCAAATGGATTTTCCGCCACAAATTCAATTCGGATGGCTCTCTCTCTCTCTCTCGCCACAAAGCTCGTTGGCTTGTCCGAGGTTTCTCACAACAACCTGGCATCGACTTTGATGAGACCTTTAGTCCTATTGTGAAACCTGCCACCATCCGTATCGTTCTATCTCTATCTCTAACTAACAACTGACCTATTCACCAACTCGATGTCAAAAACTCTTTTCTTCATGGTAACCTAGAGGAGGTGGTCTACAGCCAACAACCTTCTGGATTCATTGATCCTCAACGACCTACTCATGTTTGTCGTCTCCTTAAATCTCTCTACGGTCTTAAACAAGCCCCTCGCGCTTGGTTCCAACGCTTTTCTTCGCATGCATGTTCACTTGGCTTCGTCGAATCTAAGTCTGATGCTTCCCTCTTTATTCTTCGTCGTGGTTCAGATATGGCTTATCTTCTTCTATATGTCGATGATATTATTCTCACAGCCTCCTCTTCAATCTTTCTTACCACCATCACTATTGCTCTTAGTCATGAATTTGCCATGAAGGATCTCGGCCCTCTTCATCATTTTCTTGGTATCTCTGTCACCCGTACACCTACTAGTCTTCATCTTTCTCAAAAACAATATATCTTGGATGTTCTTTCCCGAGCCGGCATGTATGATTGTCATCCTGTTTCCACTCCCACTGACACCCAGTCCAAGCTTTCTGCCACTGCAGGATCTCCTTTTTCTGATCCTTCCTTATATCGCAGCCTTGCCGGCGCCCTTCAGTATGTCACCTTAACTAGACCTGAGATTGCCTATGCGGTTCAACAGATTTGTCTTCATATGCATGACCCACGTGACTCTCACTTCTCTCTTATCAAACGTGTCCTTCGTTACCTCAAAGGCACTCTTGCTCATGGTCTTGTTCTCCACCGATCATCCTCACATTCCTTAGTGGCCTATTCGGATGTCGATTGGGCTGGTGGCCCAGACACCAGACGTTCTACTTCCGGATTTTGTGTGTATCTTGGAGACAATCTTATCAGTTGGTCCTCTCGCCGTCAAACCACTGTGTCCCGCTCTAGTGCTGAAGCTGAATACCATGCCATGGCTACACGTGTTGCTGAAACTTGTTGGGTTCGACAACTACTGCAGGAACTCCATAACCCTATTCATACAGCCACTATTGTCTACTGTGACAATGTCAGCACTGTTTACATGACCGCCAACCCAGTGCATCACCGTCGTACTAAACATATCGAGCTGGATATTCATTTTGTCCGTGAGAAAGTTGCTCTTGGTGCTGTGCGAGTCCTCCATGTTCCTTCATCATTGCAGTTTGCTGATATATTCACCAAAGGGCTGCCGACTCTCGTGTTCCGAGAATTCAGGTCCAGTCTTCACGTCGATTCTCTCCCTAGTTCAGACTGCGGGGGCGTGTTGGAGAAGGACACGGCGGTAGACCAGCCGACTTGGAGTACACCCCAAGCAATACATGTTGTACCCTAATTGTAACTCATATGCTGTATATATATATGGAGGCTGGGGCGTGCGGTTTAGCACCCCAGATCATTATTTACAATTACACACAAAGATGGTAGAGACAGGAAGGAACACTCTCCAACAGGGAAGTATTCCCGTGAATATAATTGTAGCATTGCTTGCCAGCCCGTGTGCCACTTTTTTGCTCTCTCTTTGTACGTACTGAACTTTCCGCTCGGCAATTTAGGCGAGGAGAATTTTTGCTTCTTGATATTCATCACATTATCTTGAACGATTTTGAGTCGTCGTTTATAAAGTCTGTATGATCTGTTTGCAAAAAGCCGGAGGCGGGAGGCCTGCAACAACGGCAGCAGTTTGAGTGTGCTCCGCGCCTCCGCCCCATCGGTCTGACTTGCTCGCTTCGGTACAACCCCCCACTAAACGTAATATTAAAAAATTGGTATGGACATTGAGATTTGATCCCGATAGCTCTTCCTTTTGTTCCAACCACACTAACCAAGTAACCATCTACAGTGGCGGAGCCGGAAACTGAATATAGAGAGGGCCAAAACATGTCATATAATGTTAGAGGGGGCCAAATCATCTAAACCTATCTAATTTTGTCTGACAAATGAAAGATTAGGAGTACATATAGGTGTATTTGTGTGAGCATAGGACCATCTAGGACTACACACTTAATTTGCTAACGTCTACCACTTCCACTTCTTGTTGTGCACCAAACGTGACGTTAAGAAAAGGAAGCGGCTTGTTTTTTCCCCCCAGGTTTCGCTTGGCCAGTTTTCTACTGTTTAATTTTTCCTTCTTTTTTTTCATTTTCTTTTTCTGTTTTTAAATTCGTAAGTTTTTTAAATGGTGAACTTTTCTTAAATTAACGAAACTTTTTCCAAATTTGTGAACTATTTCTCACTATTCCTTTTTTCTTTTCTAGTGTTTGTTTTTTGTTTATTTGTCATTTTTTGTTTCTTTTTCAAAAAATGCTCGCACCTTTAAAAATTTGCTCAAATATTGATTTTTGCCTTTTCAATTTTTTCTCACATTTTCTTGATAATTGCAAGATATGGTATATCTCATCTTTTTCTTGGAGGATCTCACATTTTTGTTGGAGGAAATAAAATGAGAGAGTAAGCTAGGATTTAGGATTGATGACGTGAAAATTTTCGAGGTTTTTGGCCATCAAAACTGTAGGTTGTAAGGACTGTTGTACAAGTTAAAGCCATGTTCAGCAATAAGTAGGAGTCTTTTGCCAAAATAGAAAAAGCAGAGGAGCCATATACAAAAATGTGTGCTAATTTTTTATTTCTTGTTCACATCACAATGCTATGTCTACTTTATGGCATGATTTCTCGCTTGGGAGTCACAGAGAATTTATATGATCAACAAGCTTGAGAACTTGTATGAGTTCTACTTGACATAGCCCGGCCCTGGTGCATTGCATATTTATCGTATAAATGGCGTTGTACTTGAGATAGCTCCGAGCATTCAATGTTGTTAATGGATTGGTTGACCTTTCTTTACCGTAACATATACCCTAAATGTTTATTTTTCACCTTTCTGTGTTGTGATGTAAGGGAATACCTAGTTGGACTGGTTAGCTACTGATTTGACCGAAACACAACTCGAGCCGCATGTGCTAGACAACCTCCTTTTATGAGAAAAGAGCTAAGGAAATTTTGCAGTTGACCGAGTCTTCAATCCACTTTACTTTACTAGAGATACCATTACCATATTTGAATCCCGAGTTTTTGCTCAGGTCTCCCCCGAGAAAAAGGAAAAAAAACTTGTTTTAGGCTCGGAGTCTTCTAGACTTTAGCATGACCATGCCTGACTAAGTTACATGAATGCATGAATCGTTATGGAGAGGACCCTACATTCTATCGAGTGGCTCAGCTGTTCCCAACTACTATGTGGTACCATTAGATTTAGTAATTATTGCATTGATGGTGATATCACCATATATATACCAAGATTGAGAGAGTTTTTAATCGAAATCGGATAACCATATATGACTGATATCTCAACAGGTCGGGTAGCATTACCCCCTCCAGCTATGTAGAGGTGGAGCACATCAGTACACAATATACCACGCATAAATGCTGCTTCATACAAATTTTTGTTGTATATGATCTATTTACATTTCATGGATGCGACTTGGGTGGCAACGGGAACTCAAGTTGTACAAAGTGACATGATCCTAGTTGCAAGATGCAAAATCGTGACATGGATACAAGAGATATTGCATATGCATGATTTTCTTTGTGTTGCACATCTAGATCAGTTGTGACAAACAAGGGGTGACGCTAATCGGTTACTGCTCACGGGCCACACGACTACCACCAGTCAGAGGTGGATGGAGCACCAATATTTGGGCCATACGTAGCCGATGCGGGATACACTATAGGCTAGATGGAGACCTATGAGTGGCTTTGCACCAAAAACTGAAGCTTTTGGTGAGCATATGTAGCAATCTAGTAGTGGTGATACTTTATTTCAATTAGTGTATGTTATGGGTTGAATATTTTGATGGTTAATGTATGTCTTGTATCATATATTTTTTAAAACTAGATTATTCTCCATGCATTGCTGCGGAATTGGATATATACTAAATATTGTGTAGAAAACTAAATTATGTGAGAAATTTATGCATAAGCAAAAATAATCTTAACATGAAAAGGTTGTGCACGTCACAATCAAATGCAGTCTATGTTCTTTAAATGGAGGCGTTAGTTTTGCATCAGTCATTTAAGCAAAGGAGAGTTACCTGGTTAATTCATGAAAAATCGGGTGAAAACCTTCATAAACTTGCTCAGCCATGTGAACTCCCAAATAGTAGAGCCACACATGACCACAAAGGCAGACTAACAAACACAGCCGATACAAAACCACTTCAAGCCCCAATATTTTTATCAAAACATCACGAGGGAATCCTCATTGGCTTAGAACACTACAACTTAAGAAGGGCAAAACGACAAAGACAAAACAGACGCATCTGAGCACACATTTGCTGCCTAGAAAGGTGTATCATCGAATCACTTGTGCTTCCTCATTATCGTCACCCTTTTTGCCTTTGCACTTGCTAGATTTGTTCTTGCGGATACCAGATTGGGAGTGAGCACCATCCTTCTTGCATTTGTCCTTCCGATGCATTCAAGTGGCATCCTATCATTTTTTCGGATTTGACATCCAAGTTAGATAAGTATTCAACAAGCTTGATGGTGAACATGTACGAGGTTAGGCAGCAGCACAACAACATCACGCGTATGAACATCATCACTCACATGAACCAACAACTATTCTGATTGTAGCAACACCCTAACCAGCAATGTGATCATATCAAGAACACCCTAACTAGCATTGTGATTCTATCAAGAACACCCTAACTAGCATTGTGATTCTACCAAGAACACCCTAAATACTGATCTACACTACCGTGATAGCAAGAACAATCTAGTGAGTGTAGGGCAGTAGCATGAACACCCTAAGAACACATAGCATGGCTCTGAATCAATTGGATTTGAATCAATACCAATCAAGTGCAATCAAATCGAAACGAGGCAAAACCATAACTAATACTGGGAGCATAGGGAACAAATAGCTTACCAGAGCCAGAGCGGTTGCCTTTGGAGGGAACGCTGGCCATAGACCAAACCCTGGCGGGAGCAGGGGTCGGCGCAGATGACCCAAAAATTATAGGGACCTAGCCACTGCGCCAGTGCTCCTCGTGATGCAAGCGGTGGAGGAAAGGGCACGGTCGTTGATGCTCTCTACGCTCCTCGGAGCAAGGGGAGATAACCCTCACACGGGGGTAAAATAAACTCGACCGAGCATGGCTATCATAGTCGTAGTTCTTCACTGCATCGCCGCAGCAGACAAGCTTCCCTGGTCGAGAAACGCATGCAGCCCAGCCTACCAAACATCAAATTTTTGCAGCATGCTGGCCTGGTTGGGTTGCATGCATCCTACCAAGCACGCTGTATAAGACCGAGACAAGCAAGAGAAAAGTGTATATGTTCTACTCTAATATAACGCGGGGCAGGGGATTGCATGTTCATCCAGATCTGCAGTTTTACCTAACATAGCTCGGACCTCCGAGCCTTTGATGCTCTTTTAAATGGCTTTGGTCAGCCTTGACGACAACAAATACTATACATGTTCATCTTTCACCTTTTTTATTGATGTAAGAGAATACCTAGTAGGACTGGGCTGGCTACATACTAATCTGACCAAGACAGCTCGAGTTGAGGTGAACAAGATTATTTCCTACTCCCTCCGTTCAAAATACTTGAAGTTTTAGGTTTTTCCATGGTCCAACATAATTAAGTTTAAGCAAGTCTGTTGAAGAATATACCAACACTACAACACCAAATTAGTTCAATTAGATTCATCCTAAAATATATTTTCATACTATATATATTTGATATTGTAGATATCAATTCATTTTTCTATATACTTTTTATAAAGGCAATATATTAATATCGCGAAGATATCAATTACACCCAGCCTCTGCACCAGCAAGACATCGAAAGACATCAAGGATGCACACAGCCAAAAACGGAAATAAAAAAGAGAGAAATATAAAAAGAAAGACCCTGTCGCAGTGATGAAACACTCGCAACAACAACACTCTAACCACCACCAAAGACAACACACGGACTACATAAGAGGTTCTCAAAAAGCGACGCCTCCAAGAAGGAAACAATGCACAAGCGTTGTCGTCGCCCGATCAAGGATCTTGAGTTTTCACCCTGGAGAGTGTCTAAGATCCCAAAAACAATGCCTTCGCAAGACCATTGCCAGGTACAACCATTGAAGGCCAGACCTTGGGCTTTCACCCTGGAGATCTTGGCTCAGAACTCAAGAAGCACCCCCAAAAATGTTGTGCGCCTATGTTGTTGCCCCCTCCTGCCAAGGCCGCTGATGCAAGTCCTCAACACCGGACACACAGGAAAAAACATGTGCTGCCAGTCTTCAACGCAGCCAAAACTCCTCTCCGCCATTACAAGTCTCCAATCGCAGCTACCATGACTTTCTTTACCACTGGCAACGCCATGGAAATCTATACTTAGACGTGTCTCACTCTCACGGTACCGACAAGACAGTGAAGCTTCGTGCCACGCCCTCATGAAGCCTCTCTGGGTAAAGATGAGGGCGTGCCCGACCAAAACAATTCCGATCTAGATATCCAGTGACGCCATATGCCAAAAGTTGGGATCTCCAAGAGGAAGACTGGAACCCGTCGGTGTCCAGATCGAGGAGGCCGGCATGAAGCAAATCGAAATTATGAAGCACGAAGAATAGCAGGGCCAACCACCACGAGTCTCTCCTGGATCATAACGGCCGGATCTGGGCAGTGCCACGCCTGACAAACTCCCCCAACGCAGCCTCAAACAGCCACAACGCCGGTAACCGCCGCCACACCCATGTGAGGACGCAAGGTCAGCCACCGGTCGCCGTGATCCCGAGCCCCAGCACGCGCTGACGCACCTCCCAACATGTTGCCCTACAGGACGAAAGCCGCCGCGCGGCGTCCTCCAGCGGCGGCACGGCGAGAGGAGGGGTAAGAGTGGCGCTGGTGCGTGGATCGCTGGCCGCGCCCGAGTCGAACTGAAGAAGTTTGTCCTTGCCTAGAACGGAAGCAGAGGCATTTCAATTTTTCTATATACACGGACAAACTAAAAGAAGTTTGTCCTTGCCTAGAACGGAAGAAGAGGCATTTCAATTCTCAGAATCATTAGTTGACATATCTTGGCTTAGAACTATGTTGGAGTTTTACGGTTCAAGTCTTCAACTCACTTTTCTTTCAGTATAGATATCTGTGACACATTTGATTCCCTGAGTTTCTGCTCAGGCCTGTCACTAAAAGAAAAAGGAAAAAGCTTGCTTTAGGTCTAAATATATAGGCTTCTGGACTTTAGAATGACCATGCCTCGTTTACATTTGAATGACTAAGGTATATGTATGCAACGCTAGTAGAGGTGGATCACACTAGTAGTACATGATACTACAAGGTATATGCATGCTACATTTATTCTATCGTGCAGCTGAATTGCTTCCAACTACTCGCGAGCTTGTACTTTATCGCATTGATGATAATATCTCCATATATATATGGCTAGATGGAGAGAGAGAGAGAGCTTGGATTACAAATCGGAAGCCATATATCATCGATGCCTCTACTAGTTTCTCTGAGCCATCAGTCGGGTCAAGCAGCGTCACTACACGATACTCCAAGCATGAATGTCTGGCTCATATACATATTCAATGTATGTATATGAACTCCTTGCATGGTCATGGATGCGGCTTGGGAGGCAGCAGGAATCTAGGATGAGCAAAAATCAACGATCGGGCTTGCAAATAGCAAAGACTCAGCGGCAGTAGAAAGCGAGTCTGCATACGCTCGATTTCATTCATGTTGCATATCTTGATCATCACGTTGATTGGTCCTTGAGGAATACGTATATCACCACAGGAAAGTAGTAGCAGGCGAGATCCTTGAAGAGGAAACAAGGGCGCTCGCAACACAACAGACGTTAACTGCTGGGCGTATATCTGTCGACACTCCGAACCCAAAACCTGGAACACCGTTTAGCTGCTTAGTTTGTTGTTAGGATGAACTGGGAGGTTAACTGAACGTTTGGAAGGGCGGGTAATCCACGCGGTGAGTCCTATCATGTACTAGTTGAGTCAGCAGTTTATGTTTTCCGATGGAAACGAAAGCTTTACAAAACTGAAACAGAATTCTCCAACAGAGAATGAATTCTAGTGAAGTAGGCTCTCTCTCTCTCTCTCTCTCTCTCTCTCTCTCTCTCTCTCTCTCTTCCGACGTACTGTACTGAACTTTCCACTCAGCGAAGTAGCTAGGCTCAAGTTACGAATAGCAGGAATAGCGAAGTAGGACTGCCAGCTATTTCCTGGCGGACAGATGCGGGCGTTGCTTTGCACGCTAGCCTTGCTCTGGTTGGTTGCACGCCTAGCTTTGCATACAGACTGGCTGCTGCTGCTGCTGCTGCAGCATCATATGCACATGCACAAGCTGAACATGTGCCCGAAACATTGAACTTTCAGATATATCAACAACTCAAGTAGGCTACGCCGGCCGAGCAGGTTAGGCAGGCAAAGTCCGTTTCACTTTTGCGGCTCATCCGCAAGGCCGTTTGCGTCCTTAGTGCGACGCTGGCGTAACAGCCCGCTGACGTCCGTGTCTGCCTGCATCCTGAAAGTAGAGGAGGAAATTTTTTACTTCTTGATACTCAGCGCACCATCTTGAACGATTTTGAGTAGCTGTTTCTAAAACCTTCATCAATTAGTGCTTTCTGTAAACTATCACCTTGAAGCACTAATTCATAATGTTATTGATTAATTTTGAGTCGTCGATTCTAAAACCTCTGTCAATTAGGGGCACTATGCTTGAATATTAGCACTTTCCCGATTAATGTTAATCGAAAAAGTGCTAATATTCAAGCATAGTGCCCTAACAGTTTTGCTCAAACATACTCTACCGTTCACTCCCGTTTTACAGTTAATTAAGGCGCTATATGCCACTTAAGGACTGCCTGCGACTCCATGACCCCCCTGAACCACACATCCTTTGATGATCTTCGATCTCCGGCAACTGTTCAGTCTTATGTTTTTCTTAGCCCAGCTATTATTCAGTCTTGATTCGGGCTGGGTTGAACTTCTTTGATTTTAGCTTTTGTGGCCTGCTTTTGTTTATTTCATAGTTTCATACCTTTGGAGGTAACATAAAAGCTAGAGCAACCTTGGAAGGGGAAGGGGGACGTGCTTTTAGACAGTTTGAGCTTGGCATTGAACTCCTCGAGACCTTGAATGTCTACCATTATGATGACTGTCGTGATGACTGATGTGTACTTGCCATGATCACAAAACAATACCTCCTTATCTTGATCTCTCATTATGTCATTATGATGGTGGCCATAGCCTCAATAAGTTGCTCCTGCAATGGCAGCTATATACTATCCAACACTTTTTTTTTACCAACATTATGAATTTATGATGGTGGCAGTTATCTTGATCTCTCAATTATACCAAGTATGTGCTTGAATGCCTCAAAGACCATCTTCAGTTGCAGCTGCTTTGTAACAGAACTCTCCATTTCATCTCTCATTATGCCAAGTCTCTGCTTTCACCAAAAAATCTCGTATAGTATACTGGTACCACATGGATAACACTAGTACTGATAGGAAGCAAGTAATCTGACAGCAAGTACTACTAATTTGAGAATAGATCAAAGGATAGCAGATTTAGCTGTACAAATAGAACAAATAACTCTGTCGAGGCAGCAGCAGAAATCCCCTATTGCATGCAGCTCTCGTGGATGTGCAAGGAAGTCCCACGACGACAACGGACAAGCTCACCGGGGGGCAGTAGGCAGGGGATTCAGAGATAGCGACAAACTCATGCCTGCGCGTCAGCGAGCAATGCAGCACCGCAGTTCCACTCAAGCAAAGTTTGAAAACAAAGTTTCCAAACAAAAGGGAAACATAACAAAATAATGATAACTCGTTGAGCACATGGCTGACACGCATGTGCCCAATGCAACAAAAATACAAACTCATAGAGCAGAACGCATTTCCAGGCTTCACCTCCTGGCCGTCCCCAACTAGAACCTTGCCATCAGGTATCCTGCTCTCCTGTTTCCTACGCCTTGCAAAGCTCCCGTATCATATTGGCAGCTGCAGAGCACCTCGCCTCGAGTGGGGTCTTGCGAGGACCACCATAGATGGTCATCTTAACATCAGGGCATGTAAGACGTACACTGGCGGTGTACGTCCCTGAAAAGATAGGAAATCGGCTAGTGAAGAAGTGCTCGAAACAATGTGTGAGAGCTGTGAAGGGAGAAGATGATAGTAAATTAAAGAGCAGTTGCTGGCCATTGCTAGCTGGAGACATTTTCTGTTCTTGACAAGTAACCATGGACAATATGTGGTAAACAAACAAGTGGTTTATTGACTAGCTGAAAACTCTTTCGTCCTAAGCATGGTTAGCATAGTACACTTGTATGTTATCATCTCAATGCATGAAACAGACCATTATCTGTAGGAACTGAATTCAGTAAACGATAATCAGAAGGTAAGAGGCACAAAACCCATTCTTGTGAAATTATAAATTCTTATGCTCTTATGCCTGTATGGTCCAGCGACCCAATGCTTGTCTATGCAGAAAATTAAAGTGATAAAGGTAAGTATTTATATATACCATCTGTTATTGAAGGTAATACTGTGTATCTTGGAGATATACAGTAGCAATCACGGCAGATCTCATCAAGCTCCTGCAAAGATAAGTGTCAAAGGTACAGGTGGCATTTGAAATTCAAATGCATCTATTCACCTTGAGTTTTCTTACCACGTATTTCCTGAATTCAAGGACCGCCCTTAGTGTCTTCTTCTTTAGGCGACCGCCATCTCCAGAGCAAGATGAAGTCGCAACTTCCATCTTTGGGAAACCATTCTTATACTTGTCTGACAACACTTTTGCTGTCATCAGCCCTTCTGCATAAGGTTTAAAGATGATGAGTACTAGAAATGTGGAACTGATATAGAAACAAGTTCTTGTCAAAAACTTGCTGCACTTCGGCCAGCACTCTTTAGCACAGAACATTATGTAATGCATGGCTCCCAGCAAAACATGCCCAGAATGCTTGCCACTAAATCTACAGCATGATTATCAATTTAGCAATGTATAGATGTGAAAAAGGGTGGAATACCATTCAAGATTCTCTGAATATCCATATCACATTCAGCACTTTGGCCTTGAAGTATGCTTTCCTCGAAAAGCTGAAACAAGACAGAAGATGCGATGAACTCACCTCACTTCTAAACTAGAGGCAAAATTATACGAAACAAGCATATATTTTTCTGAAATGAAAGAGAAGGCATGTAACACACAATATCATCCCGTATTTTCTGAATTAGCCGCAGTGATTCATCCACCAGATCACTCACATTTTCGGAGAAAGCGCCTTCAAGGAAATTTGGATACGCATAGGTCAAGAAGTTGGAGGGTCAATAGACAATAATAAGAAAATGAAGCTATCTTGGGTAGGTTACCCGCTTATCCCCACCTGACTTTTCTGATACTTCCATATTCTGCCGTGGCAAAGCACTGTTCTTCATTATGGGTACAACTAGTGTTTCTGGCCATTTCCTGAAACATGTCAAGTGTTTATCTTGACTGTCATACCTAAAAAGTTCCATTGTCATTTCAAACATAAATAGCTGAGAACAATCATCTTTACCTGTGCAGGAGTTCAGACAAAATATCTTTATATGGAAGAATGTGATAGTACTCAACAAGAGAAGTTATTTTCAGGAATTGATGATTTGCAAAGACCGGACCACTCATACTGTCAAAGAGGAAAAACTGAAAAATGTCAGTATTATTGAGAAATAGGCAAATAGCTAAATCTAACAATGATAGTGATAACTGAAAAAAGTGACTCTGGAAAATTCATTGAAAAATTAACCCAAATCTGAAACTATAACTGAATCCGACCCTTTTTCCAGTGCGCAAATAGGCAAAACTTTGGCGCTGACTATAAATCATCATTTTTTCCGTGAAGACACTAAGTTTTTTCTCAACACCATGATGCATGGCGCTGACCTAATCAACTTCTGCGCTGGAACAGATGGCACTGAGCAAAAGGGTCAAATTTTGTTAAACTTTCGAACTAGGGTTATTCTAGCTGAACTATTAACATGGGGTCAATTTTATCAATTCTCACACAATCATTTATGTAATAATCATGACCGAAGAAACATCACATACACATGGAATGCAGTACCATCAGCGGGGGAAAAGGGTGAGAGATTTACCGAGGTAACTTATAAGGGCATGTTATCCAACAAAGGTCTTATATTAAGAAAACAGCAAATTCTAAATAGCATCGCTTTACATTAAGATGTACCATACACTGGTATTGTTTAATAAACTTAGTGGTTAATCAAAAGGGATGCAACCAAAAATCATAGAACTATCTAGTAGACTAGTACTAGGTAAAAAGCAAACCTGGTAATCAAGTCTTCTAAAGAAATTTCCACAAGGTTGCCTTTCATTGCTTGCTCATACTCCACAAGGAACAACTTGGTAGTTGTCCTTTCTTTACTCAGTGAGTATGCCAAAAAAGTTTCGAGAACACGCAAGTTTGAGGCCTTCATACCTATTAAGGCCAGACATTTACCATAATGAGCAGCAACCGATGCACAGATGGATCAAACAGAAAATGCATGTACTATTAACAAAATCAAATTCATAAAGTACACTTTTGAACTTATATAAGCAAATAAATAGCGTTCTCTAACAAACAATCAGATCATGTATAAGTGGAATTAATCGTTATATTGTCCCAACTCCCAAGTCATTTCCAACCTGCTACTAGATGTAACTAAATCAAGGTTCAGTGACTAGCAGCACACTTGTACACAACTAAAACAGGGTGAGAGGTACATTTTTGGGTACATCTGGGACCATGCACTTGTTCTTGTTTTCTGTAAGCCAAGTGTTTAACTCAAACTCTCTCTCTCTCTTTTCTTTTTCTGGATTCGTTAGCAGTTCCAATTTATGACAATTTGCAACAGCAACTCATGTAAACACGTATGTGCAAAATTACCATAAACTCCAATTCACATTCTTCTTCTGGTTTTGGTCATTATGTTTGATGTCATAAAAATTCTAGTGGGTAACACTAATAATCAACTAATCCAAGTAACAAACCGTGGATACATGGCTGTGTAGACACAAAGACTGTATATTTATATCTCGATACGGAAATTAATAAAACTGTCGGTTTAATATGTGATGGGCAAAAAACAAGGAAATGGCAGATATGTATAAACAAAATTAAGGCCTGCAATTATAAAATCTGACCTGTTCTACGCTCCACTTCTGACAATGCTAGTTCCTGAGGCGTATCTGCTCCGTCCACCGCAACACAGGTTCGTTTATTCTCTGATTTCTGGACTGCTATCCTGTTGCTACTGGATGCTTCATCAAATTCCTTCTCTATGAATGACCAGACACCCTGGGTATGTCCAATCAAACATTTTTTTCTTTCCGGGTCGATAAGAAGCACAGCAACTCTCGAGATTGGCCACGCTGCCATGTCTGGAGAATCTTTGCTCGCGTCGAGTCCTTCAGCGATCTCACAAGCCTGTACTGCTGCTTTGTCACAAGTATATAACCTCCCACTGTTCCCAGGCTTGCTCTTACGCTTACAGAGCATACTCAAGTGCGTGAGCAAATCTTCTTCAACAGGAAGTGACATAAGGAACAGTTTGGCGTCTGCGGAAGCAAGCTGTGGAGACATCTTCCGGTGGTAATAATTGTACATAGTGACAGCCTTGTGGACCTGCAAAACCACATGCGAGTGCGAATAGTTAGCAGCTGTCAGATGCAGCTATGTACTATGTCATTTTAACGAAAAAGGGTTCCCCACTTTATATTCCAAAGCACCAACACCGATACTGAGCAAACGCTGGGGCGAGCAACACAACAAGCCAAAGAAAACAAAAAAGAAACAATGCCAACACCGGCAGCTCGACAGACGCGAATGACCTACAACCGCTGCGCCCTCCGAAATCTACCCACCACCATCCTAGGCTTCGATCCTCCGTGTACCAAGCAGCACCTCCAGGAAGGAAACGACGCCGACGACGCTGCTGCCCGGACGTATCCTAGGGTTTCCCCGGGCACACGGAGGGTAGAGGGGAATGAAGACCACCGGCACCCTCCAGGGAGGAATGGTGGCACCCGCAGGCGTCACCGCACCGGAGCCGGAAGATCCGGCAAGGATTTCTCCCAACTCCAAACCCCGCCGCCCAACCGGATCGAAGCCAACCAACCAGCTCGTCATCCACCAGCATGCGCCACTGCGGTCGCAACGCCACCCACGCCGCCTCACTGAGATCGCCACCACGAGGCCAAGAGAACGAGGAGGAGGCGTTGGATGATGGGAGCAGCAGCGCCGTAGCCGCGGGGGAGGGAACCACCTCCTCCGCCGTCGTGCAGGAGGCTCGAGCCTCCGGCACCGTCGCGGTCACCGTCCGGACGCAGCAGCAGGGCATACCAGGCCACCCCCTGGCCCGGCCAGGCCCGAATCGGACCCGCTAAGCTCCGCCGGCCACGCTGCAGCAGGGCAGCGCCAGCACCGCCAGCACCCCAACGCCCATCGCCGCTCCCCCGCCTCCTGGGAGCCACGCCGTCGACCCGCCCCGCCGTCGACCCGCGCCCAGACCCAAATGCGGCCCGAAGGGCCCAGATCTGGGCCGAGCGGGCGCCGCCTAGCCGCGCCGCCGCGCCACCCCGCCGCCAACGGCGACGCCGCCGTCCAGCCGATCTCCCACGCCGCGCCAGGAAGCCCCGCCGCCACGCCAGACCGCCGCCGCCTAGGGAACACCCCCCGGCGCCCTCCGCCCCGCGCCGGAGAGCAACCGAGAGGGGAATGGCCGGGGGCCGCCGCCACCAGCGTCGCCTGGGCCAGGCCCAGCGGCGAACGCCGGCGACGGCGGCGGGGAGGGGGGAATGAGGGGGAGCTGGCGGAGGAGGAGCCGGGGCGCGGCCGGTTGCCCGCGGGGGCGACGCGGTCGCGAGAGCCCGAGGGGTGCCCTTTTTCCTTCTTTTGCTTCGTGTCCACTATGTCATTTTTACTCCCTCCGTCCGAAAGCTTGGGATAAATTTTTTCAGACGAAGGAAGTATATATTTATTTTTGGTTTTTAATCAATATCTTGGATGTGATTAAACATATTTTAAAGAAGTAGCCCCTCTGTTCACAAATATAATATGTTTTGATCCTTTTTGAATCGAACGTATATAGTCCATATGTAGTCCATATTGAAATGTCCAAACCATCTTATATTTTTAAACGGAGGGAGCAATATACATGAACAAAATGTGACAAGCATTTCATGGACACACAATTAGGACAATTAACCATTGCTAAATGGACATGGGGAAAATGTAAGCATGACCTGACACCGCTGACAGTGGCTGCAACCCAACAAAGCAGGCTAGCCCTGGTCGCGTACGGGATGGTATGCTGCGGGTGGCATGCGTACCAACGCCTCCCGCCATCCTCCGACGCGACGCACCGCCGCCGCCGTGGATCGCGAGGCGAGGCGAGATCCGCCGCCGTCGCCATCTTCACGGTCTACACAAGTTTTTTTTTAACACAACAGTACGCGCGTGGCTTTTTTTTAGATTAAGTACGCGCGTGGCTGTGTGCTCTGCTGCCTCGACATTGCGCGGGCCGTCGTGATTCTCGATTCGGCCCAACCGATTGGGCCTCCAATCTAGGCCCATCATCTCAAATCAACCAGTCGGCCACCATCCATTAAGCCCACCACCTCGCCTTCTTCCTGCTCCCCCGACACACGAGACACGACGCCCAGACCTCTCCGGCTGTCCGGGAGAGAGAGAGAGAGAGAGAGAGAGAGAGAGAGAGAGAGAGAGAGAGAGAGAGAGAGAGAGAGAGAGAGAGAGAGAGAGAGAGAGAGAGAGAGAGAGAGAGAGAGAGAGCTAGCACCGGTGGCGTATACGCTATGATACGCGCGCTACGGATGAGGACACATTTCCCCGACGAGCAAGATGACGAGAAATTGATCAATCTCTAACGGCGCCCACATTTCCCCGAACCAAAATCTACCATTACAAACGCGAAAGGGAGAACCCACCGGGCGGCCTAGCGCTATATGTACTGGATGCTCGCCACCTTCTTCCTCCCGACGAGGCCTTCAACCCACCAGTCCACCACCACCATTAATCCAGCCTACCACCTTCTTCCTCCTCTGATCTACGACTACGACGCCTCCCATGCATCCCAGCTTCCTACCCATCAGATTTACCAGCCAACCCAACCAAAAACGAACGTTACGAACCGTCGTATACCATCGTATAGGTGCGTGCGTGCTCACCTGCTCCGCGACGGCGCGCTGCTGCTCGTTCGTCATGTAGGGCCGCTCCAGGCCCTCCGGCAGCACCGGCTTCACGAAGTGCTCCACCAGCAGCTTCACCGCCTCCTCCATCTTCTCAACCGCTCCTCTTTCACCGCCGGACATACCACCCTGCCTGCTCGACATGCTTCGCCTCCAACGACTCGATCTCTAGGGTTTGGGAGTGCTTTGCGGCGGCTGGCCTTGCCGTGGGCTGGGTTTTCTGTATGGAAAGAGAGAGCCGTGGGAACCATGGGTGAACAGGGAGATATATAAAGAGAGCGAGCGAACGCGCGGAGGGATGCAGTCAAGGCGGAAAATGGAAAGGAACGGGCGCGAGATCGACCTCCGCCGTCCGTTGCCCGCTCCTGCGGATCGCGGGAGTCCATCGATGGAGGAACGGGTGGATGTTCGGATGGGGCAAGCCTTGAATTTTTTTGATCTTTTTATTTTTTTTATCTTTTTATTTTTGAGCAAAGGCAAGCCTTGAAGTTCTTTTTTTGAGGCAAAGCCTTGAAGTGGACAACTGATCCCTGTGCGAACATGGATGGAAGCCAACGCGCCTGGTTTTTCTTGCCGTTAATCATTTTGACCCAATCCACAAGGAGCAACTAGTTTTTTTTTTTGAATTTTGAATTTGAGGAGCACTTCTTTGGGAGGCCTTCCAACGATCATCTAGGTGGGCTGAGAGCGCGTTTCTATATGTTTTCTTTGTTTTTTCTTCTTTTCGGTTTTCCACCGGTCTTTCTAAGATTTTTTATAAAAAAATCAGGAAAAAAATTCACGCGAAAAAACTTGTCTTTTTTTTTTTGCTTTCATGAGAGGCACGGCCGTGCCACTCGAAAACGAAAAAAACTTTTTTTTCTATGAGGCACGGTTTTGCTTTCACGAGAGGCACGGTCGTGCCTCTACGAAATAAAAAAACACGTTTTCTCATTTTTTTTTCCTTTCGGTAGAGGCACGGTTTTGCTTCCACGAGAGGCATGTGTTCGCTTTTTTTTTTCTTTCCGCGAGGAGAGGCACAACTGGGCCTCGTGCAAAATGAAGAAAAAACGTGTTTTCTATTTTTTTCTCCCGTGAGAGGCACGATTTTGCTTCTGCGAGAGGCACGGGTTTGCTTCCGCGAGAGGCACGGTCATGCATCTTGGAAAAAGTCTTTTCGGATAGGGAAAAAATGTGCTCCCGGTTCGGTGTTTTCGTCCGTTTTTTTGTAAAAAAAAAGTTCACCAAAACCTATTAACATGTGATCTAGTTTTGAAGATCTCGACGCGAGGAATCCAACGTAAAAATGGTTTAAGATTTGGACGCACAGTTTGGGAGATAAAACATTTTGGATAAACGGATCTACGAAAAAAGAAAAAGAACTCCCAAGTTGCTACAATGCCGGGGAGATGGGTGTGATCTTTGGTATGAGTACTCCTCAATTAGTGATGTCGCAGGCCGGTCTCCATCTTCTCCTCTTCGGCAATCCTTTCTTTCCCGGCGACTCAAGTGGCATTATTTTCGCATGCCAGTCTCCATCTTCTCCTCTCCCATATCCTTGTCACGTGTCAAATTCAACTTGCTACCGGTTTAGATTTTTTTAACATGGTAAAATCGCAGACGCTCACAAACATGTATATATACTCACCCCTATGAACGCACACACGCACACCCTACGCGCTATGAGCACCTCCGAGATACTGAGCCAACACAACATCTTAAAATTGACGAAGTCACCAAAGGCGCATCATAATCGATGGGAACGTCTTCTTCCACTGAACGAACATCAACGGAAGCCTGAAATAAATCCAGGAAAATGCGAGCATCACTGCCAAGTCTAGGACTTGAACCTTAGTGCGCTGGAGATACTACTGTCCTCCTAACCATCCAACCATAGGTTGGTTCGTGCTACTGGTTTAGACTTGATCGTACATTTTGTTATGGGTTTCGGATTGTTTCCATGTTCCTTATTTTTGACAACTAAGCTTTAGTAAATATAATGAACCATGAGTTTTCCCTCCTATTGTGTACCCTATTTAGTGTAGAGAAAAGGTGAGCAACTGTGAATGGATGTGCGGGTGCAACTCTGGGATTGTTAATCGGTGTGGCCTTGGGGTGGCTGGCCTTGCAAGTGGGAGCATTCTGTTGTGGAAATTGTGGGTGGACAGAGATAGAAAGATAGAAAGAGGGCTAAAATGAACCATCTTCCCCGACCTCTAGTCGGTGACACCATCTGATGGAGGGTGGAGGAAGATGGTGTCGTTGATGGATGGGGCCACCGAGGGGTGGAAGAAGATGGTCGAATGAATAGGTAAGGTCGTCAAGTAAAGGAATATGGTAGCGTGGATAGATGGTGTCGCCGATGAGAGGACGGGGAAGATGGTGGCGGTGATAGATGAGGCAACCGAGCTGATCGAGGACGAGGAAGATGGTAGCCTTGATAGATGGGCGCAGGGGAGATCAAGGAAGACGTCCTCATATGGTAGTGTCGCGGTTGGTCTCCATCTCCTCTTCCCACATCCTCACCGCGATCCTTTATGTCATAGAGACTGTAGTGGTGCTCTTTTCATATGGCAGTCAACATTTCCTCCTCTACCACATTCTTGTCACTACTCAACTTTTGAGTTGCTACTAGTTTAGACTTGATTGTACATATTTTTATGTGTTTAAGATTGTTTCCATGTTCCTTATTTTTTACAACGAAGCTGTAGTAGACAAAAGAACCATGGATTTTTCCTTCGTATTGTGTACCCTATTTAGTGTAGAGCGAGGTGAGCAACTGCGAATGGATGTGTGCATGAAACTTGGTGTGGCTTTGGGGTGGCTGGTCTTGCAGTGGGAGCATTTTTTTGTAGAGAGAGAGAGTCGTGGGAACTATGGGTGGAAAGAGAGATAGAATTTAATGGGGCTTAAACTAGAAGGGAACCCGTGAAGGAACGTGGTTGTGGCGAAAATGGAAAGGGCTGCGTGAGATCGACCTCCACCATCCATTTTACACTCTGTCAGATCATGAGAGTCCATCGATCATGGAACGGGTGGGTGTCCGGATGTGGCAAGCTTTGAAGAGAAACACTCATCTTTTTGCATGTGTGAATGGAATGGAATGGAATAGAATGGCTGGATTTCTACTCATCGCGAGTATTTTCACTCAATTAATTTTTGCACGTTACGAATCACCACCAGGTTCTTCAACCGACTACATCTAACATGGCGGGATGCATGGTTTGGTTCTTTTAAATGGAGTGCACCTTCTTTTCATCTGCACATTTTGTTTGAAAATTGCTTGCGTTTGGTGATGATGGTTGGTTTCAAAACACCTTGTTCCATCCATCCACACAAATACGGATGTGTGTAACTCCTTTTTCGAAATCAACCATCATCGCACATAGCATGCGGTTTTTGAAAGAAACAGGTGTAGAAAAAATGTACTTCAATTTGAACAGACCCAAGCCATCCTACAGATAGATTCAAAGAACATGAGGGTGATAGAAAACACGCAACACCCAAGAGAAATAAACTCCTAAAGGCAAGGAAACCCATCGTGTTCCATTCCATCAACACAAGATGTCCTCTTAAACACTTTGCCCTATGCGGTCATCCACACATTCCATGACGACTATCGCGATCCGTCACAGAGAGCAACGACGACAAAGGTTGGCCTCGCTGCATCGCTCCCTTTCCATTTCCTTCTCAGTCACGTTCCTCCCCGTGTTCCCTTATTTTTCTAGCTCTCTCTCTCCACCCAAATTCTTACGACTTTCTCTCTCTCTCTCTCTCTCTCTCTCTCTCTCTCTCTCTCTCTCTCTCTCTCTCTCTACAAAAGACCTCCCACTACAAGGCCCTCTACCGGAAAGTCACACTAGAACCTGCCCCTAGAGTTGCACACGTGCATTTGTAGGTTCTTTCCCCTCTCTACACTAAAAAAGATACAAAATAAGTAGGAAAATATGTGATTCATTTTAATTACTAAAGCCTAGTTGTCGAAAATAGAGAGGATGGAAGTGATCCAAAATGCAAACCAAAAGGTAGAACAATTCTGAACGCCAATAAGAAAATCAAAGTTTGATGACCTTTTGTCAAAAATTTGTGCTCCAACCTAGTCATCAACGTATGATGCAAAAGTAAAGAGTCACCAAATTCTCCCTATACTAAGAAAATTTGTAAAAGTTAAGGGGAGAATTCGCAAAACTCCGTTTCCATAAAGAATTTGATGGAGTTTTCCCGTATTTCGGTTGAATAGTGGATCTTGGTTGAGAAACTCATAGATAGAGATTGATCTGTTTGCTCTCCGCTTAGTGGTTTCTTACTCGGTCTCCTCATCTGAATAGATGGTCGCACTAAAGAGTCACAGAGTACCTTCTTCTAATAAGAAATTTTGAGGACTTGTAGAGTCATCAAATCCCAATAGAACCTCTTCTGCTTCCCCCAATGTGTCTAGAAACATGTGAAGAGATTAATATAGAGAAGCAGTGAGAGGGAAACAAAAGTCAATGATTTTTCTGCTAGATGAAGTGGTAGTGTTGCTGCTGGTCAAAGGGGGTGCCATTGTTGTCTGGCGGAGAGAGAATCACATGTGGTTAGTCACCACCTCATGTTCACCTGTGTCGACAATGGCATCATCGTCCTTGTCATCTCTTACTCTTCCACGTCGCATTTGCGCCTTGCTATGTCACCCCTCATCGTACCCGGCCATGAAAGGGGAAAACTATGATGTGGAGATTCAAGAAGATGGTGGCATGGATAGATGGGGTGCTGTGTAAGATCAAGGAAGATGGTGGCATGCATGAGTGGGGGAGATATGGAGGTCAAGTAAGATGGTGGCACGGATAGATGAGGGCGCTATAGAGATTGAGGAAGATGTTGGTGTGCATAGATGGTGGTGAGGGGGAGGTCAAGGAAGATGGTGGTATGGATTGATGGGGGTGCTCGGGAGATCGGACAATATGGTGGTGTAGATATATGGAGGCATGGACGGTTGGGGGCTTCAGAAGGTAAAATAAGATGTTGGCATGGATAGACAGGGGCACCGGTGAGGTGGAGGAAGATGGTGACATGGGTAAGTAGATGGGGCACTCGGGGATGTGGAAGATGGTGCCGTCAATAGGTGTTGTTGCCGATGTGGTGAAGGAAGATGGTGGCGTGGATAGATGGTGTCCTTGAGGAGGTCAAGGAAGATGGGGTAGTAGATAGATGAGGCAACTAGAGATGTCCGGGAAGATAGTAGCCTTGATATATGGGTGCTGCAGGGAGGTCAAGGTAGATTGTGCGATGGATATACGGGAACACCAGGGAGATCAAGGAGGATGGTGCCACCAGGAAGATGGGGAGACGAGATCTACAAAGATGGTGGTGTGGATATATAGGGCATCAGGGAGATCAAAGAAGATGTTGCGCAGATAGATGTGTCGGCCGAGGTGTTGGGGAAAATGGGGAGCACCCGGGAGGAGCAAGATGAGAGAAGGGAGGTCGAGGGGTAAGCAGAGGGGAATTAAGTGCAATGACTTAGGGTGTATATAGATAGAGTAGAATGGGTGGTTGGTGGAGAGAAATAGAAAGATTTATCAAATTGGAAGGAGGAGTGCAGCTCTGGATCAAGCTATCAAGGATAGTTATCAAGTTGAAAATAAAAATGGTGTGGAGAGATGAGATGGCCAAATGTCTAGCCTTCCTCTCCTGCCAATGTTTACGCATATCACCATAGAGCAGATGGATGGCTAGATGGGGCAAGTGGTGAATACGACAATTATGTTTACATGTGCATGAAACAGGTTTGTTTTCCAATTACAACACAACCTGTCGATGGAACTAATAGACTAATGATTTGATTTCTTTTTTCTTTTCTTGAAAACTGGTTGTATCATGTGATGATTGCATGGATACATGGGGCACCAGGTAGGTCGAGGCAGATGGTGGCGTGAATATATAGGGGTCACTGGGAGGTCAAGAATATGATGGCATGTATAGAAGAGGGCAGTGGGAGGTCGAGGAAAATGGTGTCATGCATATATGGGGGGTGGAGGTCAAGGAAGCTGGTGTTATGAATAGATGTGCACATGGGGATATCAAATAAGATGGTGGTGTAGGTAGGTGAGGGCTTAAGTGATACCAAGGAAGATAGTGGCGTGGATAGATGATGCGGTTGGGAAGGTCAAGGAAGATGGTAGCCCCAATAGATGGGGGCGGCGGGAGGTAAAGGAAGATGTTGGATGGATATTTGGGAGAGTCAAGGAGTTCGAGGAGAATGGTGGCACCAAGAAGATGGGGGCGATGAGTATATCGATGAACATGGTGGTGTGGATATATAGGGGTGTTGGGGAGATTGAGGAAGACGTTATCAAACATAGATGTTATGCTTGAGAGGTTGGGGAAGATGGGGAGTGCCATGGAGGTGGAAGATGAGGGCACGGAGGTCAAGTGGTAAGAGAGGGGCATTCGGTGCGAGGACTTGGGGATTTGTAGAGAGAGATAGAGACGGCAATTCAGGTGGTGGATGGAGATAAACAAAGAGATATTGAATTGGAAGGGGTGTGCGAATGGGTCAACTTGTTAAGGATAGCGACTGGAAATGGAAATGGTGTGAAGTAGTGTGATGGTCGACTCTCTGGCATGCCTCTCCTTCTAGTGGTTGTCGCCTATCACCATGAAGCGGATGGATGGCAAGATGGGGAAATGGTTGAAGAGGACAATTATGTCCCTGCGTGTGGATGAAACCATATTTTATTTCCATTAAACCAAAACATGCCGATGGAATAAATAGATGAATGATTTGATTCCTTTTTTGGCATTTTTTCTAAAACGGGTTGTATCGTGTGATGATGGCATGGATAGATGGGGTGCCAAGAGGACTAGGAAGATGGTAGCATGAGTAGAAGGGGTTGAGTAAGAGGTCAAGGAAGATGATGGCTGGATAGGTGAGGGCAATGAAGAGGTAGAGGAGATGGTAGCATGCATAGATCGGGGTGAGGGGGTTGAGAAGATGGTGATATGAATAGATGGTGGCATAAGTAGATTGTGGCCTTGGGGGATCGAGGAAGATGGTGTCCTGGATAGATGGGGTCACCGGGATGGTTGAGGAAGATTGTGGCATATATAGATAGTGCAATCAGGGATGTCTATGAATATGATGGCATGGATAGGTGGGACTACCAGGGAGGTCAAGGAAGATGGTCGGGGGGTATATAGGGTACACCAAGGAGATCAAGGAGGATGGGGACACCAGGAAGATGGGGGCAACAAGGAGATCTATGAAGATGGTGGTGTTTATATATGTGGGCATCCGGGAGATCAAATAAGATGTTGGCGGAGATAGATGGGCCAACAGGGAGGCTGCGGAAGATGGAGAGCGCCAGGGAGGAGGTAGATGAGGGCATGATGGTCGAGTGGTAAGGAGAGCAAAATTCGGTGCGATGACTTGCTGGATTTGTAGAGGGATATAGAAAGCGCAATGTGGGTAGTGGGTGGAGGTAAATAGAAAGAGATCTTGATTGGAAGGGATCACAAAGGGACACCAAGTGGTCAAGGATAGTTGTCGATTTGGAAATGAAAATGGCGTGAAGAGGTGAGAGGGTTGAATCTCTACCCAATGTCTCTTGCCAATGGTTTTCACCCATTGTGGTGTGGATGGATGGATGGATGGGGCAAGGGTTGAAGAGGGCAATTATACCTTTGTGTGTGCATGGAACATGGTTTTATTTCCGTTATGACACGACCTGCCAATGGAATTAATGGATGAATGTTTTGATTCCTTTTTTTGTTCCGTTTCTTATGAAAACTGGTTGTATCATGTGATGTGGCGTGGAAAGATGGGGCACTAGGGAGGTTGAGGCAGATGGAATGGTGGCGTGAATAGATGGGGTGTTCACCCCAGAAGGTCAAGGAAAATGGTGGCATGGATAGATGAGGGCACTGGGAGGTATAGGAAGATAGTGGCGAGCATAGACAGGGGCGGTAGGGGGGTTAATCAAGATGGTGGTATGGATAGTGTGGGAATGTAGAGATCAAAGAAGATGGTGGTGTGAGTAGATGGGGACCTTGGGGAGATCGAGGAAGATGGTAGCGTGAATAGATGGTGCCACCGAGGAGGCTAAGGAAGATGGTGGTGTGGATAGATAAGGCGACCAGGGAGGTAGAGGAAGGTGGTATCCTTGATAGATGGGGTGGCGGGGAGGTCAAGGAAGGTTGTGGGGGATATATGGGAGTACCAAGGAGATCGAGGAGGATGGTGGCACCGGAAAGGTGGGGGTGACGAGGAGATCAATGAAGATGGTGGTGTGGATATATAAGGGCGTCCCGGAGATCAAAGAAGTTGCTAGTGCAGATAGATGTTCTGCGGGTGAGGTTGCGAAAGATGGGGAGCGCCAGGGAGGTGGAAGATGAGGGAACAAAGGTCGAGAGGTAAGGATGGGGCCCTTTTATACGATGACTTGGAGGATTTGTACAAGAGATAAAGAGGGCAGTGTGAGTGGTTGGTGGAGAGAAATAGAAAGAGCGGTCAAATTGGAAGGGCGTGCGAAGGGACGTCAAGCTGTCAAGGATAGTTGTCGAGTTCTAAATGGAAATGGTGTGAAGAGGTGAGATGATCGATTATCTGGCATGCCTCTCTTGCCAATGGTTATTGCCATCATGGTGGAGCGGATGGAGGGCTATATGGGGCAAGAGTTGAAGAGGATCAATATGTTTTTGTGTGTGGATGGAATGGATTTATTTTCCATTACAACATAACCTATCGATGGAATTAATGGACAAATTATTTGATTCCTTTTTCTATTTGCTTTAACTAAAATTGGCTGTATCATGTGATGATGGCATGGATAGACGGGGCGCCAGGGCGGTCCAAGAAGATGATAGCGTGAATAGAAGGGGTGATGTTGGAAATGTATTATTATATTTCCATGTTAAAAATTAAGTTTATATTTATGTGCTATAATTGCATTGATTATTGATTATGAGGTTCGTAGGAAACTCAATTGCATGTATGGAAGCATAAAAACCAAATAGACCCTGATGAGTCCTTTTAGTGATACAGTAAATACAAAGCAAAAAATAATTTTGTCCTTTTTCCCAAGAGGCAACCCTGACTTATCGAACCCACGAGAGGACATGCACCTTGAAGACAAGGGTTTCTAAGAAGCTTTTGCAAGAGGATTAAATTCGAGTTTCACATCGGATCGTAATACAGTTGCAACAGAGAACACTTATAATAAAAAATGGGCATGGGTATGAGGACTTAATTTTTACAACCATATACTTGTGCACGAGATCATTGTGATATTAATTTGTGCCTTGGAAGACACCCGTTAAGATGTGCTTGCAACATATCAAATGGGGGATGTGTCCAAATTACGTCTTGATTGGAGCGCATCCTGCATCAAGAGTCTGTTGTCAACCGAAGGCCCTATCCATCACATGGAGTTGCCTTGATAATTAAGATAGAATCAGAAAAAAATCATTGGGTGTTTAATGGCTATACCTCTTGTATCCCTAGAGATAAAATTCATGCTACCATACTAAACCTTTCTATCACTAGTGCTCACAAATAGTATTTTGCGGTCTCTCTGCCTTTAGCCTCCTCATGGCTTGATCTCCGTGATCCTGAGTACCTACACGGACGAAGAACGCGGGAGAGATAAGAGAAAACTATGAAGACATTTTATTTCACACATATGAGATGTTAGTTCAAAGTCATTCCGTCGATATCTCCAACAAGTACATAGGGTTGCAAGAGTATGCCTCAACCGAGGACCCTGCCGAATTACTCACACACGGTCATCATATCGCAAGAAGAAATCATTAAAGGACACATCAAGATGAATGCTTTATTGTTAATATGTATTACAATGGTTGCCAGATGGGACTGATATGTCTCCAACGTATCTATAATTTTTGATTGCTCCATGCTATATTATCTACTATTTTGGACCATATTGGGCTTTATTTTCCACTTTTATATTACTTTTGGGACTAACCTATTAACCGGAGGCCCAACCCAGAATTGCTGTTTTTTTGCCTATTTCAGTGTTTCGAAGAAATGGAATATCAAACGGAGTCCAAACGGAATGAAACCTTCGGGAACGTGATTTTCTCACCTAATATGATCCAGGAGACTTGGACCCCACGTCAAGAAAAAAGGGAGGGCCCCAAACGATCAGAAACGGAGCCAAAAACCTAATTCCACCGCCGCAACCTTCTGTACCCACGAGATCCCATCTTGGGGCCTGTTCTGAAGCTCTGTCGGAGGGGGCATCTACCACGGAGGGCTTCTACATCATCATAGCCCCTCCGATGAAGTCTGAGTAGTTTACCTCAGACCTTCAGGTCCATAGTTAGTAGCTAGATGGCTTCTTCTCTCTTTTTGGATCTCAATACAATGTTCTCCCCCTCTCTCGTGGAGATCTATTCGATGTAATCTTCTTTTTGTGGTGTGTTTATTGAGACCGATGAATTGTGGGTTCATGATCAAGTCTATCTATGAACAATATTTGAATCTTCCCTGAATTCTTTTATGTATGATTGGTTATCATTGCAAGTCTCTTCGAATTATCAGTTTGGTTTGGCCTACTAGATTGGTTCTTCTTGCAATAGGAGAAGTGCTTGGCTTTGGGTTCAATCTTGCGGTGTCCTTTCCCAGTGACAACAGGGGCAGCAAGGCACGTATTGTATTGTTGCCATCGAGGATAACAAGATGGGGTTTTTATCATATTACATGAAACTATCCCTCTACATCATGTCATCTTGCTTAAGGCGTTACTCTGCTTTTAACTTAATACTCTAGATGCATGCTGGAAAGCGGTCGATGAGTGGTGTAATAGTAGTAGACGCAGGCAGGAGTCGGTCTACTTGTCTCGGACGTGATGCCTATATACATGATCATACCTAGATATTCTTATAACTATGCTCAATTCTGTCAATTGCTCAACAGTAATTTGTTCACCCACCGTAGAATACTTATGCTCTTGAGAGAAGCCACTAGTGAAATCTATGGCCCTCGGGTCTATTCTCACCATATCAATCTTCCATCACTTTATTATTGCTTTGCTTTTTTACTTTGCCTTTTATTTTACTTTGCTTCTTATAACAAAAATACCAAAAATATTATCTATCATCTCTATCAGATCTCACTCTCGTAAGCGACCGTGAAGGGATTGACAACCCCTAATCACGTTGGTTGCGTTGAGCTATTTTTTTGTGTAGGTACGAGGGACTCGTGCGTAGCCTTCTACTGGATTGATACCTTGGTTCTCAAAAACTGAGGGAAATACTTACTCTACTCTGCTGCATCACCCTTTCCTCTTTAAGGAAATCCAACGCAGTGCTCAAGAGGTAGCAGGAAGATTTCTGGCGCCGTTGCCGGGGAGTCTACACAAAAGTCAACATACCAAGTACCCGTCACAATCCCTATCTCTCGCACTACATTATTTGCCATTTGCCTCTCGTTTTCCTCTCCCCCACTTCACCCTTGCCGTTTTATTCACCCTCTCCTTTCCGTTTGCCTTTTTCTCGCTTGCTTGTCGCTATGGCTAGTCCCTTGTCCACTTCGTTGTCCCCGGAGTTTGAAGTCTTTCACTTCAAACAAAGACAAGGAGAAAAACTAAAATATGCTTGGTTGAGAATATTGGAGTCTTATCATAATTGTACCTTTGAAGTAAATCTGAGAATTTTGCTTCGCAATTTTTATGTTGGTTTAAGTATGTCTCATAGACGACTTTTGGATTGCGTTGCCAAAGGCAACTTTATTGAAATTGATCCCCATATTGCGCTTGAAATTATAGAAGGTATAGTGGGAACACTACCTCAACAAAAGGGGCCTCATCCTAACCAGAAAGAGACGCAAGTTTTTGAAAAAAATTGTGAAGTTACTAAGAATTTACAAAAGTATCTTGAACCACTTAAGAACGTTAGTGGAAATATCCACTGCATGGATATGTTGATTACTCTTTGCAACAAGCGGTTGGATTCTTTAGATCTAAAAATTTCAGAATATGAAGGGAAACGTAAAGAACCTCCCGGATTCAAGCTTGATCCCGCTAAAAAGTTGAAAACCAAAGATGGCAATACCTAGATCTATCCTCGCTTTTATGCCTAGCTAGGAGCGTTAAACGATAGCGCTTGTTGGGAGGCAACCCAATTTTATTTTTAGTTTTTTGCTTTTGCTTCTGTTTAGGAATAAATATTTGTTCTAGCCTCTGGTTAGATGTGTTCTTATGTTTTAATTAGTGTTTGTGCCAAGTAAAACCTGTAGGATCTTCTTGGATGATAGTTATTTGATCTTGCTGTAATTTCTAGAAACTTTCTGTTCACGAAAACAATTGTTAAAAATCACCAGAACGTGATAAAATACTGAATCCAATTTCTGCTGCTCAATAAACAAATTGTCTATGTCTTCCTATTTTGGTAGATTTTTTTGGAGTTCCAGAAGTTTGCGTTAGTTACAGATTACTATAGACTGTTCTGTTTTTGACAGATTCTGTTTTTCGTGTGTTGTTTGCTTATTTTGACGAATCTATGGATAGTAAAATAGTTTATAAACCATAGAGAAGTTGGAATACAGTAGGTTTAACACCAATATAAATAAATAATGAGTTCATTACAGTACCTTGAAGTGGTCTTTTGTTTTCTTTCGCTAACGGAGCTCACGAGATTTCTGTTGAGTTTTGTGTTGTGAAGTTTTCAAGTTTTGGGTGAAATCTTTTGATGGATTATGGAACAAGGAGTGGCAAGAGCCTAAGCTTGGGGATTCCCATGTCACCCCCAAGATAATACATGGACACCAAAAAGTGAAAGCTTGGGGATGCCCCGGAAGGCATCCCCTCTTTCGTCTACTTCCATCGGTAATTTTACTTGGAGCTATATTTTTATTCACCACATGATATGTGTTTTGCTTGGAGCGTCTTGTATTATTTTTGTCCTTGCTTGTTAGTCTACCACAATAATATTTGCTGTACACACCTTTCGAGAGAGCCATACATGAATTGGAATTTGATAGAACGCTCTATGTGCTTCACTTATATCTTTTGAGCTATATAGTTTTGCTCTAGTGCTTCTCCTATATCTTTTAGAGCACGGTGGTGGATTTTTTTTATAGAAACTATTGATCTCTCGTGCTTCACTTAGATTAATTTGACAGTCTTTATTAGCATGGTAATTTGCTTAAAATCTTAATATGCTAGGTATAAAAAATATAGTAAAAGCTTTCTTATGAGTGTGTTGAATACTAAGAAAAGTTTGATACTTGATAATTGTTTTGAGATATGGAGGTGATTATATCAAAGTCGTGCTAGTTGAGTAGTTGTGAATTTGAGAAATACTTGTGTTGAAGTTTGCAATTCCCATAGATTGCACGTATGGTAAACGTTATGTAACAAATTTGAAACATGAGGTGTTCTTTGATTGTCCTCCTTATGAGTGGCGGTCGGGGACGAGCGATGGTCTTTTCCTACCAATCTATCCCCCTAGGAGCATGCGCGTAATGCTTTGGTTTTTGATGGCTTGTACATTTTTGCAATAAGTATATGAGTTCTTTATGACTAATGTTGAGTCCATGGATTATACGCACTCTCACCCTTCCATCACTGCTAGCCTCTTCGGTACCGTGCATTGCCCTTTCTCACCTTGAGAGTTGGTGCAAACTTCACCGGTGCATCCAAACCCCGTGATATGATACGCTCTTTCACACATAAAACTCCTTATATCTTCCTCAAAACAGCCACCATACCTACCTATTATGGCATTTCCATAGCCATTCCGAGATATATTGCCATGCAACTTTCCACCATACCGTTCATCATGACACATTCATCATTGTCATATTTCTTAGCATGATCATGTAGTTGACATAGTGTTTGTGGAAAATCCACCGTTCATAATTCTTTCATACATGTCACTCTTGATTCATTGCATATCCCGGTACACCGCCGGAGGCATTCATATAGAGTCATACTTTGTTCTAGTATCGAGTTGTAATCATTGAGTTGTAAATAAATAGAAGTGTGATGATCATCATTTTCTAGAGCATTGTCCCAAGTGAGGAATAAAAAAAAGAGAAAGGCCATAAAAAAAAGAGAAGGCCCAAAAGAAAAGGAAAAAAATGAGAGAGAAAAAGAGAGAAGGGACAATGCTACTATCCTTTACCACACTTGTGCTTCAAAGTAGCACCATAATCATCATGATAGAGAGTCTCTTGTTTTGTCACTTTCATATACTAGTGGGAACTTTTCATTATAGAACTTGGCTTGTATATTCCAACAATGGGCCTCCTCAAGTGCCCTAGGTCTTCGTGAGCAAGCAAGTTGGATGCACACCCACTTAGTTTATTTTGTTGAGCTTTCATACATTTATAGCTCTAGTGCATCCGTTGCATGGCAATCCCTACTCCTTGCATTAACATCAATCGATGGGCATCTCCATAGCCCATTGATTAGCCTCGTTGATGTGATATCTTCTCCTTTTTTATCTTATCCACATAACCCCCATCATTATTCTATTCCACCCATAGTGCTATATCCATGGCTCACGCTCATGTATTGCGTGAGGGTTTATAAGTTTGAGATTATTAAAGTATGAAACAATTTCTTGGGTTGTCATCGGGGTTGTGCATGATGAGAGCATTCTTGTGTGACAAAAATGGAGCATGACTAAACAATATGATTTTGTAGGGATGAACTTTCTTTGGCCATATTATTTTGAGAAGACATAATTGCTTTGTTAGTATGCTTGAAGTATTATTATTTTGATGTCAATATAAACATTTGTCTTGAATCTTTCGGATCTGAATATTCATACCACAATTAAGAAGAATTACATTGAAATTATGCCAAGTAGCACTCCGCATAAAAAAATCTTTTTTATCATTTACCTACTCGAGGACGAGCAGGAATTAAGCTTGGGATGCCTAATACGTCTCCAATGTATCTATAATTTTTGATTGCTCCATGCTATATTATCTACTGCTTAGGACCATATTGGGCTTTATTTTCCACTTTTATATTACTTTTGGGACTAACCTATTAACCTGAGACCCAACCCAGAATTGCAGTTTTTTTGCCTATTTCAATGTTTCGAAGAAACGAAATATCAAACGGAGTCCAAACGGAATGAAACCATAGGGAACGTGATTTTCTCACCGAATATGATCCAGGAGACTTGGACCCCACGTCAAGAAAGAAGGGAGGCGACCACGAGGGTGGAGGGCGCCCCCCTAGGGCACACCCCCTGCCTCGTGGGCCCCCCTTTGCTCCACCGACGTACTCCTTCCTCCTATATATACCTACGTACCCCCAAACGATCAGAAACGGAACCAAAAACCTAATTCCACCACCGCAACCTTCTGTACCCACGAGATCCCATCTTGGGGCCTGTTCCGGAGCTCCGCCGGAGGGGGCATCTACCACGGAGGGCTTCTACATCATCATAGCCCCTCTGATGAAGTGTGAGTAGTTTACCTCAGACCTTCGGGTCCATAGTTAGTAGCTAGATGGCTTATTCTCTCTTTTTGGATCTCAATACAATGTTCTCCCCCTCTCTCGTGGAGATCTATTCGATGTAATCTTCTTTTTGTGGTGTGTTTGTTGAGACCAATGAATTGTGGGTTTATGATCAAGTCTATCTATGAACAATATTTGAATCTTCTCTGAATTCTTTTATGTATGATTGGTTATCTTTGCAAGTCTCTTCAAATTATCAGTTTGGTTTGGCCTACTAGATTGGTTCTTCTTGCAATGCGAGAAGTGCTTGGCATTGGGTTCAATCTTGCGGTGTCCTTTCCCAGTGATAGCAGGGGCAGCAAGGCACGTATTGTATTGTTGCCATCGAGGATAACAAGATGGGGTTTTTATCATATTGCATGAAACTATCCCTCTACATCAGGTCATCTTGCTTAAGGCGTTACTCTGCTTTTAACTTAATACTCTAGATGCATGGTGGAAAGCAGTCGATGAGTGGAGTAATAGTAGTAGATGCAGGCAGGAGTCGGTCTACTTGTCTCGGACGTGATGCCTATATACATGATCATACCTAGATATTCTCATAACTATGCTCAATTCTGTCAATTGCTCAACAGTAATTTGTTCACCCACTGTAGAATACTTATGCTCTTGAGAGAAGTCACTAGTGAAATCTATGGCCCCCAGGTATATTCTCACCATATCAATCTTCCATCACTTTATTATTGCTTTGCCTTTTATTTTACTTTGCTTCTTTATACCAAAAATACCAAAAATATTATCTATCGTCTCTATTAGATCTCACTCTCATAAGTGACCGTGAAGGGATTGACAACCCCTAATCGCGTTGGTTGCGTTGAGCTATTTGTTTTGTGTAGGTACGAGGGACTCGCGCGTAGCCTTCTACTGGATTGATACCTTGGTTCTCAAAAACTGAGGGAAATACTTACTCTACTCTGCTGCATCACCCTTTCCTCTTCAAGGAAATCCAACGCAGTGCTCAAGAGGTAGCAGGGACACACAAATAGAAGGTATGGATAACTTGGGATGAATCATGTGGTGATGGCGATGGTGGTGGCTATGGAGATGGAGATGGAGAAATGGCGTTTAGGGTTTGTGGATGCTATTGGTGAGGAAGATGGAGGTCTAGCAAATTGCCCTGGACAGATTCAAGTGTTGGCCCTGGACAGATTCAAGTGGACAGATTCAAGTGGATGCTATTGGTGAGGAAGTTGGAGGGTTGGACACCATGGTGCCATGGGCACCTAGTACGAGCGCTGGTATGAGCGTCTATGTTCATATCAGACATCGTCTTGTGCTCTAGAATGTTCCCGAACCTCCCACTTGATCTATCTTATCCCATGTTTGCTTCTTTCCATACAAGTGCTTTATTTAGTTCATCTATGTGTTTGTATCCTCTTGATGCTCTATTTTAAGTCAACAAAATCCACCCTTTGTCGAAGAAACTCCATGCATAGCCCATTTTCCTACGGAAACAACATTAAGAGAGGATTTTGGAATCCTTTGGATTAATTAGTCATTAGTATGAATATCGAAGCAGATATCGCGGTTTTTATAAAATAAAATAGTTTAACCTCAGGTACGATGAGTGTTAAAATAACACTAATCAATTCCTCCATGTTTAAACTTAATCGACCTCGAGCAACATAGATAGAAATACAAACCATAAAGAACTCAATTTTTTAAACTAGAATAATGAGTGCTTCACTTATGATCGGTATGCCTAGTCCGCTTCTTGATGTGAAAACTTGGTATAGTTGTAACGGTGACATGGTTATTATGCAAGTGTTAGTGAAGCAAAGATAATCAACACAAATATCTTTCTTAACTAGAAAAATAATAAAGTAGCTTCTATTCACTTTACCCTAGTTAACACTTGCTTGCTAGGAATGCATGGAAGAGAATTTTCTTTCTTGAGCAATGAAATCCTAAATTAGTGAGTGAAAGGTATGGAAAGACAACATGATTCTAGAGTAACTCACTAACACACCCATGAGTGTCTCATCATCAAGACTCTCAAGCACTTTACTTCAACCATTGCTTGTTGAAACTTTTGTTTTCTAGTGACGGGATTATGCAAAAGAAATTATCATGCATTGGGTTTCGTAGTGGCTTAAATTTGAATACTATGGACCAATATGTTGTCTTCCGGCGGCTGCTGCATCCTTCAACCAATTTTCCCGAGACGATTAGTGTTGTTGTTGGTGAACCTAGCCATCCCCGTACCTTTCCCTATTCATGGGGTTGTGCACGTCGATCTCCCATCAACCGCTCCAGGCCCCCAAGCTATTCGCCTCCCGCTGTCTCCACTGAATCTCCCCCCGCCAAGTGTTATTCCACCTCCACTTGGGCACCCGTCGTCTCCACCCGCGGTGCATCTGCGTGCCATCCCGCCGCCAGGAAAGCCACGAGACGCGTCAGATACTGCCCGCGATGATGAGACGTGTCAGATCTCGATTCCTTTTCCCCAGAATCGCCATTGTCGTTCTCCTACCCGCTTGCCTCCGCCAAGACCCAAAACCGCCCTCCTACAGTCGCCGAGCATGCCCTCGTGCCACCGCCCGCAGCCCTGGCCCGCCGCACGTCGGCCTCGGGTTCTCCCTACCCAGATCTGCCGGTGAGGCGCTGGGTACGGTGGCAAGGAGCATGGAGGGGAAAGGGGGAGCGCGGACGAGAGTTTGCTCGTGAACGGTCATATGTTCCTAGTTGTTGTTCGTTGATGTGTCTTGACTTAAAAATATACAAGGATCTTGCAGTTGAACAAAACTTCAATTCACATTTCTTTATATATATATATATATATATATATATATATATATATATATATATATATATATATATAACATATTTAATCCCCAAGTTTTTGATTAGGCCCTCCACAAGAAGGAAAAACCTATTTTAGGTTTAGAGGCTTCTGGACTTTGGTATGACCAAGCTACATGCATGCAAGTACTTCCTCTGTTTTTACTTACTTCGCATATATTTGTCTCAGGTCAAACTTCCAAAACCTTGACCAAGTTTATACAAAAAAAAATTAACATCCACAATGCCGTATCAATACCATTAAAATCAGCATTCAATATATTATCACACCATATAGATTTTTTATTGTGAAAATTTAGATTATTTTTGATAAACTAAAGTTTGGCTTAAGTCCAAGATAATATGCGAAGTAAATAAAAACGGAGGGAGTACGTGACTCTTAGAGGACCTATATGCCATCATGCAACTCAATTGCTCACAACTACTATACGGTACAGTACTCTACTACTAGTGAGTTAGTAAATAATTGCATTGATGGTGGTATCTCCATATATGTGACCAGATGGAGATAGAGCTTTGGAATCCAAACTGGGCAGTCATATACATCGAAGCCTCTACTAGCTAATTACATTCATCAGTTGGATGGAGCAGTGTTACTAGCTACGGCTAGACAACGCTGGAGCAAAGTAGTATGTGATACTCGAAGCACGCATGAACGACTTGGCTAATGCATATACATGGCCAACGTACATGATCTCCTTGCATGTCCATGGGTACGGCTTGGGAGGCAGCAGGAATCCAGGATGTACCGTCCTGCTGGATCATTCTTACAAAATGCAAAGAGGCGACTGTGGTGGATACAAAAATTGCGTATGCTCGGTTTACTTCGTGTTGCATATCAGGACAATCCTATCAATTTTTCCTAATGGAACATGCTTCCCGTCACAAAGAAGCACCGGCTGTGACTGTGGATGTCCCAGAAGAGCAGGGGAAGGTGGTAACATAACAAGAGGCATTGATAACTCCCAGATGCAGATCTATTTGAAGTAAGAACATGGCTACATTGATAGGAAAAATGGAGGCCCATGTGAGTGGTTTTGCACGTAACTTTAAGGGGGGGAGGGGGAAGGGGGAGGGAAGGGAGAACAAACCTTTATTTTATCTAGTATAGTATGTTTTTTTAAAGGAGGACATCCCCCGGCCTCTGCATCGGAGAGATGCATATGTGGAATACAAGAAATGTCAGGAGTGTCTACAAGCCACACATAACGACCAGGTTCTATTGAGGCTGCAGCCTTTGCAAGAGCATGCATGTGCCTAAAAATTTGCCTCTCTCATTCCATGAACATGTTGGAAATAAGAGCAAATTACTATGAGAGTTAATCCGAATAAACAGAAGATAAATCATGACAACAATAGCAGAGATTAAACTAATCAAGCGAATTAGCATAGTAGATGAACAAACCATGTCTAGGGCACATACTAGAAACATGAATTCTACCACGATCTCGAACAAGAAGGATAGAATCACATACGGTGCAGCAGGAACAACACCGCCGTCATTGACGTTGTTGCCCATGTCGTCGAGGATGAGGTTGCCGAGGTCGGCGAAGAAGTCGTCGTTCGCGAAGTTGTCGCTGCCAGCAGTCGCGTGAGTGCGCTCCCCAAAAACCTGATCGCCCCTCTCCCGTACAGGATCACGAGAGGCGGGGTTCCGGAGGCCTGCTGTCCCTTCTCCCGGTGCAAGCCGAAAGGAGGGATGGAGAAGACTTGCTTGGCGGGGCAATGATCCGGAACGGTGGTGCGAAACCATGCGAGACGGCGGCGGCTAGGGTAGACGTCTGCCTGACAATATAGTGCGGGTCCGGTAGGTCGTGGGAGTAAACACACGTCTGAGTCGCGATCCAAAAGAATAGGAAACGGTTCAGTAATTAACGCATACGATAATTATTAATTAATTACTCATTAATTTTTCCTGAGCAGCAAAAATATAGACAACATGCATAGCTCTCGCCTCGGCTCGGCTCAATCCTGCACCCCGCGGCGCGTCGTGACGAGGCGTGGCGAGGCGAGCAAGGAGGAGGAGTGCGCGTGTAGGTCTCCTCTTCTCATGCTCATACAAGTGGTAGAAGAGCTCACCTTATAAAGAGGTGCAACTCTCACTCAACTTACGTGGTGGGACTAAACTTTAGTCTCACTCACTCCACTCACATGTGTGCATGAATGGGCCAAGAGAATTTCAGAATTTTGGTTTGTCTTTGGGCCAAAGGCCTACTAGCAAAATTTCAACAATCCCACAAAGTCTCATTGGCACATCTCATCATTTAGTTCCAAAACATTGTTTATATACCGGTGTTTAGTGTAGACTGTGAAGTTGAATTTCCACTTAAAGATTTATGCTACACTAGATCACAACTTGAATAGTGGACTATGCCGTGAACTACAAGTTTTCTGCGAGACAAGTTCCACACAAATTCTTGACCGATACTTGGCTGCCACAAGGCTTCCCCGCGGGTGGAGCGTATACGTCATACTCCAGGGCCTTTCATGAATTCATTAGAGAATACCAATTCTCATAGACTGTGACTTTAATAGTCAAATTCATATAGGTGTGTTCCTCGGGAGATGCTCTGCAGGATAACATCTCTCTGCTTACTCAAATAAGCCACTTGGAACACATTAAGATAAATATCAACCTGCCATGCAGATCAGGAGAGTATTGCATCTTCATGGAGTGGGATAATTAAAATAGGGATACTCTCCCCTCAGCTGACCAACAGCTTGTCTCCTACTTCTACTTCACGGGATCTCCGATCACATAGAGTGGGTTACCACTATGGACAACTCATGCGGTGGGTCTTAAACCCATATCCATCGATGCATTATCTATCACATTACGTGATAGACCCTTTGTGAAGGGATCTGCCAAGTTTTTCGATGTTTGGATATAATCCAACGTAATAACTCCGGAGTTCCTCAATTTTCTGACAGATTTTAGTCTCCTCTTCACATGCCTTGACGACTTCATATTGTCCTTAGAACTGTTTATCTTGACGATCACAGTTTGATTATCAGAGTTCATCAAGATAGGGGGTATTGATTTTTCAACCATAGGTAAGTCCATCAAGAGCTCACGAAGCCACTCTCCTTCAACACTGGCAGTGTCTAATGTTGTGAGTTCTGTTTCCATAGTTGACCTCGTTAAGATGGTCTGCTTGCAAGACTTCCAGGAAACAGGCCTTTGTGAAGGGATCTGCCAAGGTTTTCGATGTTTGGATATAATCCAACGTAATAACTCCGGAGTTCCTCAATTTTCTGACAGATTTTAGTCTCCTCTTCACATGCCTTGAGGACTTCATATTGTCCTTAGAACTGTTTATCTTGATGATCATAGTTTGATTATCAGAGTTCATCAGGATAGGGGGTATTGATTTTTCAACCATAGGTAAGTCCATCAAGAGCTCACGAAGCCACTCTCCTTCAACACTGGCAGTGTCTAATGTTGTGAGTTCTTCTTCCATAGTTGACCTTGTTAAGATGGTCTGCTTGCAAGACTTCCAGGAAACAGCGCCACCACCAAGTGTAAAAACATAACCACTTGTGGCCTTAATCTCATCAGCATCAAATATCCAGTTTGAGTCACTATAACCCTCCAGTACCCTTAGATACCCGGTGTAGTGAATCCCATAGCTCGCGATGCCTTTCAAATAGTGCATAACTCTCTCAAGCGCATGCCAATGATCATCTCCCGGTTTTGACACAAACCGACTCAGCTTGGTCACAGCAAAAGAGATGTCAGGCCTCATGGCACTCGCCAAATACATAAGCGAGCCAATAATCTGAGAATACCTCAGTTGATCTCTAGCAATCTGTCGATTCTTTCGAAGCAACACAGTAGCATAATATGGAGTCACTACAAAAAAAAGACACATCCGTGACATTTTGGGCCGAACGAATTTTTTTTGTCATACATATGACACTTCTATGACGATAATTGTGACAAAACCCGGTATCATCATTGATGTGGTGGGCTCCTACTTCTATGACAAAAAATCATGACAGAAAATGGGCTTTTCGTCCTGGGCGGGCTGGAGACGCAGCTGCATGACACTCTTTGGGCCGTCCATGACGGAAAAACCCGTGGTAGAAGCGAGGGGGAGGAAAATTTCGGGGAGTTCCCGGTTACGGTGGGAGGTCGGGGGCCGAGCGATGTGCGTTTCTCTCATACACGTACGCGCGTGTGTGCGAGGCATTGGCTCTAACTGAACCCGAGCGAGGCGTTGGGCTCTAACTGAACCCGAGCGATTGCACTGCAGGCTACGCGTTACTGAACCTGAGCGATCGATCGATGGCTGTTAACTGAACCCGATCGAGCGATTCCTTTGCTACTGCTGCTAACTGAAGCCGATCGATGCTGCCTCTGGATGAACAATGAGCGTTGCGGGGGGGGGGGGGGTTGGATGAATAGTTCCTGGTGGGGGTGGATGAACAGGACCCCGTGGTGTGGAGGGGTGGATGAATAGTGGAAGGTGGAGGGGTGCCCGTGGAGGGGTGGATGAACAGGACCCCGTGGTGTGGAGGGCTGGATGAACAATAGACGGTGGAGGGGTGGTTGAACAGGACCCCGTGGTGTGGAGGGCTGGATGAATAGTAGACGGTGGAGGGGTGCTCGTGGAGGGGTGGTTGAACAGGACCCCGTGGTGTGGAGGGCTGGATGAACAGTAGACGGTGGCGGGGTGCCCGTGGAGGGATGGTTGAACAGGACCCCGTGGTGTGGAGGGCTGGATGAATAGTAGAAGGTGGAGGGGTGGTTGAACAGTAGCCGGTGGAGTAGCGCGCGGTGGAGGCTGGATGAACAGGAGCCCGTGGAGGCTAGAGGAAGTCGACGGTGGATGAACAGTATCTCGCGGAGGCTGGAGGGGTCGTCGGTCGAGATGAACAGTATCCCGTGGAGTCCCGTTTTGCGGTACGCCACACCCCTCCCGATGAATAGGACCCCCGTTTCGACCGTAGCGCTCCAACACAAGTCCGTTTCCTCCGTTTTGCGGTACACAACACCCCCCCGATCAACAGGACCCCCGTTTCGACCGTAGGAGGTCCGTTTCCTCCATTTTTCGGTACGCCACACCCCTCCCGATCAACAGAACCCCTGTTTCAACCGTAGGAGGTCCGTTTCCTCTGTTTTGCGGTATGCCAGACCTTTCCCGATGAACAGGATCCCGTTTCGAACGTGGCCGGTCGAACACAAGGCCATTTCCTCCGTTCTGCGGTATGCCAGGCCTCGTTTCCATCGCCTGTTCCGTCCAAGCTCTCCCGATGAACACGACTTATTCCGTTGCCTCCCCATGAACACGACGCATTCCGTTGCCTCCCCATGAACACGACGACGACGCTGTTTCTCCGTTCCGACCCAGCCATGTACACGAGCCCTGGCCGTAGGTATGCGCGAGTAGGCGTTCGAGACCCCGCCCGTATGTACACATATGTGGCCGTGTTTTCTTTCTTGCACCCTGGCCGCCTCTACTACGACACGTGCGCGCCTCTACATCCACTAGTGTATATGTACGTACATGTTCACGACCAGAATGACAACGCTACTTATGCTTCGACCAGGTGGGTCCCGACTGTCAGGCACTTCCTTGCTTGCGAAGATGTAGCTGGTGGGTCCCAGCAGTCAGGGGGGCGAATTGTTTTGTTTTTTTGCCCGGACGCACTTCCTTGCGTGCGAAGGTGTAGCTGGTGGGTCCCAGCAGTCAGGGGGGAAACGTTTTTTTCACGAAATACGGTGTCCCGTCTGATGGGTCCCCACTGTCCGGTGGAGGAATAATTATTTTGCACGTAATAAGGAGGCACTTCCTTGTTGCGGCCGTGGACCCAGCTGTCAGCCTCTCCACGTACAGTCCACGTCCGATGGAAGCTGTTGCTTGACCACGTTGACCATGCCGCACTGAGTGCACCAGGGCGGTGGACGACGGCGAGGCCTAGGAAGAGGACGACGCGGAGCCGGGGAAGACGCGGCAGTGGATGCCCACGCGTAGAGGAGTACGAGGGTTCACTGGTTCGCTGCGGTGTGAGGCTGCCGTCGCCGCAGAATAACAGGGGGTGTGGGTGAGTAGAGGGATGGCCTGGCCAGCGGTGGGAGTAGTAGGGGGCGGTGAGGCCTCCGCCGCATCGCAGCCGGCCACAGGAGGCAGGAGCACGAGGCACGACCGGTGCTGGTTTGGGCGGCTGGAGCAAGAAGACCAGAGGTTGAAGAAGCACTACGGCCGTTGGATGGACATCGTACGGTCACTGGAGCTAGAATCATGCATATTGACTAAGTTGACAAAGCCCTTCATCCCCGTCAACTTAGTAGGCCCACAAGTCAGCCTCCCACCAAGGTGGGTCCCAGCTAGCAGGGGGTACTCATTTTTTGTGCGTAATAAGGAGGCACTTCCGGTGGGTCCGAGCTAACAGCAGGGGGAACGTTTTTTTCGCGAAATACGGTGGCCCGTCGGGTGGGTCCCAGCAGTCAGGGGCAAACGTTTTTTTCACGATATACTGGTGGGCGTCCGGTGGGTCCTGTTGTCAGGTGGAGGAATAATAATTTTCCGCGTAATAAGGAGGCACTTCCTTGTGGCTGCCGTGGACCCAACTGTCAGCCTCTCCACGTATAGTATTCTTCCGATGGAATTCGGTCGTTGACCACATTGACCACGACACGCCGACAGCATCACGGTGGTGGACGACGACGAGGCCTAGGAAGGGGATGACACGGAGCCGGGGAAGACGCGGCAGTGGATGCCCGTGCGGAGAGGAGTACGAGGGTTCACTGGTTCGGCTGCGCTGCCGTCGTTGCAGAATAATAGGGGGTGTGGGTGAGTGGAGTGGAGGGATGGCCTGGCCAGCGGTGGGAGTAGTATGGGGGCGGTGAGGCCTCCGCGGCAGCACAGCCGACCACGAGAGGCAGGAGCAGGCGGCACGACCGGCGCTGGTTTGGGCGGCTGGAGCAAGAAGATCAGAGGTTGAAGAAGCACTACGGCCGTTGGGTGGACATCGTACGGTCAGTCGAGCTAGAATCGTGCATATTGACTAAGTTGACAAAGCCCTTCGTCCCCGTCAACTTAGTAGGCCCACTATACTGGGTCCCAGCTAGCAGGGGGAGTATTCATTTTTTTTGTGCGTAATAAGGAGGCACTTCCTTGCGTGCGAAGATATAGCTGGTGGGTCCGAGCTGTCAGCGGCGGTAACGTTTTTTTCACGAAATACAGAGGACGTTTCGGTGGCTCCCAGATGTCAGGTGGAGGAAATCATCATTTTGCGCGTAATAAGGAGGCATTTCCTTGCGTGCGGCCATGGACCCAGCTGTCAGCCTCTCCACGTGTAGTCCACTTCAGATGCATGTCGGTCGTTGACCACGCTGACCACGCCACGCCGAGAGCACCAGGGCGGTGGACGACGACGAGGCCTAGGAAGGGAACGACACGGAGGCAGGGAAGACTCGGCCATTGTTTTTGTTTCCCACGCGGAGGGGAGTACGACTATACGAGGGTTTACTGGTTCGTCTACCGTCGCCGGAGAATAACAGCAGGTGTGGGTGTGTAGAGGGATGGCTAGGCCAGCGATGGGAGTATGATGGGGCGGTGAGGCCTGCGCGGCAGCACAGCCGGCCGTGGGGAGGAGGGAGCAGGCAGTCCCGCCTGCGCTTGTTTGAGCGGCTTGAGCAGGAAGAGCAGAGATTGAAGAAGCACGACGGCTGTTGGATGGACATCCAACAGTATACAGGCCATCTGTGGAAAGCCTCAAATCCGTGGAAAACAGCATACAACCCATCTGCCATTATTTCAAATAATTTACAACCCATTTGCTAATTCTTACGGGTTTTTTTGGAGCCCATATTCTTTATGTTAGCATTACAGCCTATATTGTGGCCACGGTTAAAAAATTATACGAAATTTTGCATATGTCGGTGCGGTCTGAACTGTTTTTAATCCCGAAATTTCGAGTCACATTCAGACTGATTTTAAAAATAAATGTATATCAATATAAAATCCAATAAATTGTCCACGCATAAAAATCAATGCAATTTAAAATCTCGAAATGAAAATAAGATATTTGAAAATAATTGCCAGTTTGATGTGTTTTAAAAATGTACAACCCATTTTCATTATTGATAGGCCATTTTCTCGGCCAACTGAATGAAGCTCTCGTCGTCTTGAAAGATTTGCAGCCCAACAGGCCTGATAAAGCGACTTACTTGACAAATCACAAAAAACTGGGCTAGCCATTTTCAGAAAGAAAAAAAACTACTGGGCTGGTCTGTGGTAAACATAAAAGAAAAGGCTGTCTAGACAGGCCAGAGTGTCCCGCACAGCCCAGTTGACACCCTGCTTCCGTCTCAAAAACAAATTAGATAAATGACACTCCAATTATGGCGATTCATAAAAATGCAACTGCAATTTCCAAATTTTGAAAAATACCACTGCAATTTTTGCAAACTTTGAAAAACGCCACTGTAGTTTGCAAACTTTGAAAAATGCCACTCCAGACTTCGAAATTTGCCACTAGAAATGGCATGAAATGGCATTTTTCAAACTTTGGAAATTGCAGTGGCATTTCTAGGATACACCAGATTTGGAGGGGCATTTATCAAATTTAACCCAGAACAAAAATAACTAGGCAAGCTGCTGGGTCCCTGGTGTCAGCCGCTCGTTGTGCAATTCTCTCGTTTATTGACTATGTTGACAATGGCATGGGACCCAGATGTCAGAAATCCACTAGGAGGAGCCATGTTTTTATTGGCTTGAAATAAGGAGGCACTTGCTTGCGTACTGCCATGACCTTGGCGGGTCCTTGCTGTCATCCTCTCCATGTACAATCATCTCTTGATTGTGTACGTGTCAACTTGCTAGGCCCACAAGTCAGCCTCTAAACCTTGGAGGACAAATACAACCCATTTAAAAAAATAACAACCCATTCCATACGTTCAAACGGAAAGTTCAACATTCAGAGCAAAGTAACAGGTCTGATCCACATATAGAGTACTGAACTTCCATGTTGACAACCATCATAGCCAAGTTAACTATCTAAACTATCTACTCCCACTAACACTCTAGTAGCGTACAAGTACTAACTTATTCTTAGCTAACTAGACGATGCCGGCTACCATCTGCTGTCCATGCTAAACGCCGGTACCGGCGTCCTACGCCTCGCCTCGGACTTGCCAGAGGTGTGATAGGGCGCGTTGCTCGCACGCGTTGGCCCTTTCCATGCCGGCGTGGTCCACCGAAGCTTCGGCTTCCAAGCGGGAGACCCACTTGACGAGCTGGTAGTAAAAATCGACGTCACGAACGCGTGCATGCCCGACACGCTCTAGGGCTATTTGCCGGGCGCCGGCCTCCATGTAGTTGGCCCAGTTGCGGGCGCTCTGCTCGCGACTCAGAGCGTCGGTGTGCTACTGCTCCATGTCCCCTGGCGGCGCAAACCAGCGATATGTCCTCCTCCGCCAAGCGGTCGCGCTCGAACAACTCCTGCTCCTCCGCCATGCAGTCGCGCTCCAACAACTCCTCGATCTCTGCATTTCCATCTAAAGACAGATAGAATGCCTCCTCCCTCCGTCTGCCTTCAGGTGAAAACCCGAACACTAGTTCCGGCGGTGACCGCCTCGGGCGTCGCCTACCGTGGACGGGCGGGGGCATGGCGGACATCGCGAGCGACGTCGGGCCGGTGAGCTTATGAGGATATGGCGAGTTGGGTCACGATGGCACCTGAGAAGGCCGGGAAACAGTACTTATGGGCGGAAGGTAGCGCGATGGCCATCGGAATTCAATGCATAATGGCTTAGCGCGCCAGCTTGCCGTGGAAAACTAGAGAAACTGAAATTATGACTGTGTCGTCCCGTCCCGTCTGGGTCGCACGCCGGCATAGCGGTCAAACGAGTGCACTCGAATCATCTCCCTCCTTGTCAATAATGATTCCACGGATTTAAAGCGTATCTTTTTTCGCATCAGTTAGCTGCCTTAATTACGGCCGGCTGCATGCAGGCACTCAGAATTGCTCGCAGGCAGTACGCGAAGCAGCATGCCGCCACTTAAATCGCCGGAATTAATTAGGCTTGAACTTGTGCATGCCAAGGGCATGCATGCAGCCACTTAAATCACTGGAATTAATTAGGCTTAAACTTCTGCATGCCGTTAATTATTGCCATGCCTTGGTCTTGCTGCTTTGCTCACGGGACTAATAAATCCCGGACAGAGGGAGTACCTTGGTTGGTGTGAGGTTTGAATTAAGCCCTGCAAACCGGAAATGAGGTACTAGTACGTGTGTGATCCGCTATTTATCCGTGTAGGATCGAGTAGGTCATTTCTTGAATTGAGCCCTGCAAACCGGAAAGGAGGTAGTACGTGCGTGATCCGCTATTTATACCTGTAGGATCGATAGTGTAGCTTGTCATTTTCTTCAGAGGTAGGCATTTTTATCCGTGTAGGATCGATAGTGTAGCTTGTCAGTTTCTTTAGAGGTAGGCATTTTTATTCAAAAAACTGCCACTTCGCATCTTGCGTCGCAAATAAAACTGCTAGGAGCGCATTTGTAGGCTAGCTAGTGATTGATCAGTAACTTGTAAACACTGAGCGAATAGAAATAAGTAATTGTTAATGCATCTCAATGATTCATAGATCATATACAAATATGTAGCTCCAAAAGCAAAGATCAGCCACTTCGGATCTTGCGCCGCAACTAAAACTAACTAGTACGATTCCCATACATAAGATCAACATGTTAATGCATCTCAATGATTCACAGATCATATACAAATATGTAGCTCCAAAAGCAAAGATCTAGAAAAAACATATGTTCTTCCTACTAACATGGATGCTTCTCTTGGCCAACATTCAGTACAGACTGAAGACAAATTTGTTTGTGAAGTATACAATTCCTCTTGCAAACGTAAGTGGTTTCACCAACAGCTGGAACCATGAGAATGAACCACACATGATGGAGGAACATCCACTGCAATATGATTTGGTCTTCTGTCGATCACACGGCGAGACTATTTTCGGAATACAAACTTTAACTTAGGCAAAATGACGCCCATTGTATAATCAGACCAAAGAAATGAAGCACCTAGTGTTGGCCAATAAATAGTATAGTACTACTTTTCTGCAGTCCATGAAGTGACTATCCAATCTTTCTGTGTCTATTTTCAAATGGCACAGCATGCAGTGACTATACTATTCTCTTGTGCAGTTCAACCAAAATTGCAGGCACTTTGTTTGTTTGCCAAATAGCAACGGGCAGACATCGCTGCCTGCACAAATATCAAGCAGCTAGTAAACATATACCACACCTTGTATTTTCGGTTTAAACATGTCTCTTCCGCTTAGCATCTGTCATGTTCTGGACTGGACAATCTGATACAGTTATGTTTTGCCCTGGACAATTTATACTGAATTGATTTGCTGGTTCAGAGCAGAAATATAGCGCCTATTATTCATCAGACCAAGGATATCCATGTTCACAGTGATGGAAGAGGTGAAATCGATACAATCGAAATTGAGCATCCAATCATTGAATCCTGTCCTGCACCTCCAATGTAGGTCCACCCTGCCAATAAATTCACGTGCAAACCACTAGTATTACTATCTAATGAGAATACAAAAAGAATAGTAAGATAGTAGCAAACCATGTACCTTCGTAATGAACAGCTCATAGTGCCACCAATTGGATATAAAGGTTTGGAAAAAAACATGCTCCTAATGTTGAACCAGTTGGACTTTATGTGCAGTTCCACTAAAATCGAGCATCCCTGTTTGCATAGATATTGAAAGTGTGATTACTCTAAAAATGGAACTAGTTGAAGCATAGACTCACAAATATAAGCATTCCAATTTCTTAATGGGAAAAGGTAGCAAGACTGTTTCTAACCACCTGTTTGAAGGAATAAATAAAGCAACAGCGGCTGATGTGAGGAAGGCATACATAGTTTTTTCTGGAAAAGTAATACATTCTTGACCTTTCCTCTTCTTTTAAGCAAATTTTGTGCAGTTCTACTAAAATAAAATGCCATCACCGCCTTGAAAATTCAGTGACACTTTACAAAAGGAAATGACTTAACATTACATCATGATGTCAGGTATGTAGCCGACAGGCATTAGAGACAAACATACAGACCTCCTCAAGAGAACAGGTGGAGGAGGAGGTGCCCACTCTTGACCTTTCCTCTTGTCTTCATAATTGTCTGTGCAGTTTAACCAAAATAAAATGACATCAGCGCCTTGGCATTTTGGTGACACTGTACAAAAAAATTAACTTATCTCATGAAAGTGAGGTATGTAATCTATAAGCATTAACAGTGCAAAAATCTGAAGGTAGTAACAAGTTTCATAGTTGGTATACTGGTTGTGCAACAACATTAGAATGCCTTAGCTGAAATAATCCACAATCAACAGCTAACCCTGAAATAATCCACAATCAATAGCTAACCCTGAAATAATCCAGTGACATTAAATGGCATTGCTTAAATTTATGGGTGGCATTAGACTGAGAGCGGCATTAGTTAAATGTGGCATCACTTTAGCAGTAGCATTGCTTGACTTGACTGCTGGCGTTATACTAACAGCAAAAAAAGTGGCAATAAAAGAGCATGGGAGGCCCATTCGGACAGTGGGCGCACCAGTACGATGTACCTCCACGGACGCAGAGTGGTGAGGGAGGTATGGTTTCCCAGAGCAACAAATATCCAGGCAGCACATGTGGATTACGTCCCATTTTTGTTCTCTTTAGCCACCTTTTTCCTATGCGAGGAAAACAAACCGATCGACCTGGTCATTCTCTATTGCGTTGTTATGCCTTTCTACCCTTCTTCAACCAAGAGACACGAGACTCGTTCCTTAGCTACTGATTTCCCCTTTTCAACCTAGATGCGGGTTTGATGCCTACTCTCTTGGACAGTACAGTCTCCCTTCCTTTCCTTATTCAACCCAGACATGGATTAGTCTGCATGAAGTAGTGTTTCCTTTAATAGTGCAAATTATGGTTTTCGTCTGCATGGCCAGCAGAGTAGAGGATAGCAAATTGGGAAGATGGTGGAGTGGAAAAAGATCCACATGCAATGACGTAGCAGATGGGGCAATAGAACAAGGTTATGGCTCGAAAAGAGGTAGCATACCTGAGGGTCGGCGGGAAGTGGCTTCGCTCATGGTCGTCGTCCTCCGCACACACTACGGCAGCAAGCTTGGGGACGGAAGCCATCCCGCGCGGGAGCTAGGTCTGAGAGGACGGCCTTGTCGTCAGTGCGTGACCTCACTCGCCGATAACGTGTGCGTTAACGCTGCACGTCCTTTTCTTCCCCGGCGGATCTGTGACCACCGGTGAGGAGGGAGAGAGGGGCCGTCTTTTTTAGATCTGGAGAGAGGGTGGTAGTGTGAGAAGCAAGTGGGCAGCCCTTAGCAAGGAAGCGCTGAAGCTCCAGCCTATATATCTTTTTTATACTACTAGTACTGGAGGTGGGGTAGTGGTAGAGCATTTTATATTTTCTCTACGTACAGTACCGGTTAGTCGTGCTTCAAAACTGATCGGCACACCATTAAAAAAATAAAGGTCAATAACTAATGCGGCACCTCGGGCCAACGCGGCCAGATCGCATTTTGCACAAGAAATTACACACCATGTTTCGTTGACATGTTGTCCCGTTCCAACATATCAGTGAGACGATGGCGAGTAGTAGGAGTATTTCCGAACGGACGTGTAGGCCGGGGCGCCTCTTCGTGAACCGTGGCAAACTCGCAACCGTCCATCGACTCTTTGCCTTTCCCTCTCGATTTGGAACTACTGTCGCACGCTCTTCCTCTCCCTCCTCCATTTTCCTTCAGCCACTAGTAGAAAAAGTGCCTTTAGTCCTGGTTCATAAGGGCCTTTAGTCCCGGTTCTTGAACCGGGACTAAAGGGTCGTTACTAAAGCCTCCCCCTTTAGTCCCGGTTCTTATACGAACCGGGACTAAAGGCCCTCCACGTGGCCGCTGCCTGGAGGTCCACCTTTAGTCCCGGTTGGTAACACCAACCGGTACTAAAGGAAAATTTCTGGTTTTTTTTGAATTTTTTTATTTTCAAATTTCTGAATTATTTTAACCTCTAATCTCTAATCACCCCTCACCACTGCTCAATTTAATCTCTAATCACCCCTCATCATTTCAAATCATCTAACTTCCCGGATGGTCACCCATCCTCCCAGTGACCATCCTCCCACTCCCCCAGCCTGAGCATGCTTAACTTCCAGATTCTATTCTCCCCCGTTTCCAAGTCTGCACTCGTTGTTTTTCCTCACAATAGTAAGATGTCAATCCTATTAACCCTCAGGAGTTTAGCTTGAGCATGAAGTCACACATTTCACTGTTTGAGTTTGAAACTATTGTTCTAAAAAACAATAATTATTTAGTAACACTAATATTTCTTGAATAAGTAGTTTGACCATTGTTTGACCACAGTTTGACCAGATTTGACCAAAATTAAAAAAACTGAAATAATTATTTAATAACACTAATATTCTTGAATAATTATTTAGTAACACTAATACTTCTTGAATAAGTGGTTTGACCATATTTAATGAAAATTAAAAAAAACTGAAATTTGAGCATAACTTTTTTCCTTTTGGAATTTGAGGATTCTACAAATTTGCAAACATGCCGTAGGTGGTCTCCATCGGATGTGGATTTTCGTTCTGAACATTTTGATATATTATACTTTTTTGACATCGTATGCAAAAGTTATAGCCGTTTTACATTTTCCCTACATTTTTTGCAAATCATGTCCAAATTTAAGTTTTTTAATTTTCCTAACTAGTAGATGTAGTAATATAACTACCACTCGAAGGATTTTATTTTTTTAATTTTTTATCATTTTCTTTTGATTTTTTCAAAACAAGAAAGGCGATCCACCGGGGGGGGGGGGGTAGAGTTTGAAAATGGGACCTTTAGTCCCGGTTTGAGACACAAACCGGAACTAAAGGGCATCGCACCCTTTAGTCCCGGTTTGTGTCTCAAACCGGGACTAAAGGGCATCGCACCCTTTAGTCTCGGTTCGTGTGTCAAACCGGGACTAAAGGGCTCAGGTGAACCGAGACTAATGCCTTAGCCGCATGAACCGGGACCAATGCTCACATTAGTCCCGGTTCGTGACTGAACCGGGACTAATGTGAATATTGCCCCATGACCATAGCCCTATTTTCTACTAGTGAGCCCTTCACCCTTTCTTCTGCCATTGTTTGATCGTCTTCTCCATGGAGGGAACAGGCCGGAAACGACCCCGTTATTCTTGGCCCGATCTGAATGATGACGGGGTGGAGGAACTCATTGATCGGTGCGACGTCATCACCTCGGCTAGCATGGCAGGTTCGTTCAAGCCCATTCTCGACTCAACTAATAACATCATTGCAAGGAACCCAAGGGTCCGGGAGCAGTTTGATCTCCCCTATCTTCTTCACCATGACCCTGCTCGTTGGTGAGCGGATGAGGGAGACCTCGCCTTGTCCAAGTTGATGCCGCTTGATAATGATACATGTGATGTAAAGATGCCATCGCTTAAGGGTAAGTCCTGGGCTGGCGCAAATGGAGATTGGGTTGTTTATATTGGGTACAATTGCGAGTGGGAACTTGTGAATGTGTACACACATCACCGGGTTCCACTTCCAAAAATCTCCGAGTGCCCTGAGGTTGAGCACACAGATGATCTACGTACGTTCAAATACGATCATGATGACTGCCGTGTACTGAAGATAGCAATTTGTCGAGTTCCCAACCGCTCTTGGAATTACAAGAACTATCAAGTTGTTGCTATCTTCGACAAGCTAGTTGCCGTCCTTCGTGGTTCGACTGGATGGATATTACTCAAAAATCAGTTTCTATACACAGATGTGTACTGTGATGCAATTGAATACAAGGATCTTGTGTTTGCTGCCACCTCTCGTGGCACTGTTTTTGCATGGGATCCTCGTTGTTTCGGTACGTTTGTCTTCCACCGTAATTATAATTGTTTCATACACATGCATGCGGGTTAGCAAGTTTCCCTTTACTAATTGACCTTCTTCTTGTGTTTCCAAGGTCCTGTGAACATCCCACCACCTATACTTGAAGATTTTTATAACCAAGGGGGAGATGACGATGGTGATGATCACGAGCATGAGGACGAGCAGTGCCGATATACTCTGTGGAGCCTGGCAACTAATTCCGATGGATCACCTCTTCTTGTGTGTATACATCCCACTGATGATGTTACTGCTAAGGAAGCAGGTGTAGTCTCCCATGGTCGCACTCTCCGGACCTATTCCAACACCCGTTGCATGGTATTTGGGATGTATACTAGTGTGCTAGTGCCAACTCCTTCTCCCTGGCACATAATTGATAGTCTTGGATAAAACTCGCTCTTCCTTGGACGAAAATATCCGATGATGGTGAAAGGCGATCCAACCGTTGTTGACACATTTATCAGAAGCAACTGTGTCTATACCTCGGACATTTGGGTGGTTCCCTACACTGGTACTGATATAGTAGGCCGCTTCAGCCTGGATGATTAGTCCTGCATTGGTCTCCAGATCGACAATGCATGGCCCGTCCCAGAGAATCACTTGTGGTTCAAAGCAAGCATTTCCAACGCCGCGGAATGGTTGAGTTGAAGTTCATTTCATTGCTTGTTATTTGTTGTGTGGTGAAAACATTAGTATTTTTAATGTATCCTCGTTGTCGATGTGGGTTGATGACCTGTTCTATGTAATAAAATGATATACCTGTGATAAACTTACTAAATTTATGAATGGCTTTCGAGTTGCTTCTCTGAGTGAGTGGTGCGATGAGGCAAAAAAAATATTTTCCGAATATATAATTGTACGTGCATTGCAACAGGTTATCGGATGAGGCCAACCAACAATAGTAGTACACTATTTGTACTAGCTTCACATGCTTCGCGTGTCAGGTGGGTGTTTTTATTGTAGCCATATGTTAATGTGTTCGTTGTACGTAACTAGCACCTTGAATCCTCGATACTAGTATACTATATAGTAGGAGTAAGTAGTAGGAGTAGTAGGGTGGCATGGGCCAGAACAAGCATTCACGTCCAGGAGTACGGCACACGCCACCACCACGACATCCATCTGACACCATATTATTTCTTGGAGTCCATGCGAGAGCAATCTCTTCAACCTCGTCGTTTCTGTAACTTCAGCCATCGCGCGACGGGCGAGGTGGGGGTTTGCCAATAGTCGGTTTCCTTAACTGCGGACCCACTTGTAAGGACAACTCCAACGCACGACCCCAAACGGACCTCCGTTTTGCACGAACTCCAACGATAATTTTGACTATAAAATCAAGACCAAAGAAAAGAAGAACCACAAGAATACATTTTACTACTCATGTAAGTTGGATTAGTGCCTTCTCGATGCATTCATTGTTGATCTGCGGAGGCTCGTTCTTGCGCGCTTCTTTCTTCTTCGAGTGTAAAGAAGTAGACGTTGCTTCCTCGCATCTAGTCTCATGTTTAGCCTCTATTCTATACTAGCTAAAAGTGATATAACATCTACTAAATTGCGCTCTATCAATATATGGATGTATTCTTCTTCCCAATACAAAAACTTGCATCCATTCTACTCCCTCCGTTGCACAATACATGCCTTCTATTTGTCAAAATATATATGTATCTAGACATGTCTTAGTATATAGGTACATCCATTTTTGGACAAATGGAAGTCAAGTATTTGGAATGGAGGGAGTACACAATAAATTTTTTAAGTTAGCACAACTAGTCTAATCCGAGAGTAGAAACGAAGATTTGGTCGGGTTCTTCCTCCTTTGGCCGACACGTGGGACATCCAGCATCCAGGCCGTGTCATGAAAGAAAATAGAGTGGTAGTTGAAGCCACGAGATGTGCATCTTGGGTTAAACTGTAAATAGAATCTTACTACTCTTGAGTAACTCCAAAAGCGGCCACCGAAGATCTTTATTGGATTTGTTTTTCATCACCAGCACGTCGAGGTGAAAGATGTGCAGGTTTAGTGGGTCCTCTTGCGTTTTCACTGACATGTGGGGCCGCATGTGAGCAAACAGATGATGGGCTCCGCGCGTCCGCTGGCTGGCTGAGAAGAGAGATAAAGGAGGGCTGAGCACGGACTGCAGGAAATTTGTTATACGTACTTCGTTATAGGCTCGATATGGTGGGGTGGCATGGGCCATAACTAGCATTCACGTCTAGGAGTACGGCACACGCCACCCACACGAGTCCCATCCGACACCAATTTTCTTGGAGTCTGTGCTACAACCATCTCTTCTCCCTCCTGTTTTCTCAGCCATCGCGCGGTGGGCGGGGTGGGGGTTTGCCGATAGTCGGTTTGCTCAACTGCGGTCCTACTTGTAAGTGAAAATGCAACACCGCACACATTCTCGCTTGAGCGGCGTGCTGGACCAACCGTGTGGGGGTGCGATGCGAACACGGCAGGCTTTTCCTTTTGAACTCGTAGCTTGTAAAATTTGGTTCTGGTCCATGGCGCGACCGATAGATAGAAAATAACGATTTTTCCTAGAGTAATGAGAAGTTTGGTTCTGGCGCCGTTCATGCATGGAGTACGTACGAAAATTATGAAGTTGATGCGAAAGGTAAGATAATTACTGTAGTATCATATACTACTACATGGATTTGTCGGAAAGATAAAAATACATACGGATCCATCAACGTTCAACGACATCCTCACGCCCTAGTGCGCCGGGTCACCAACCGACATGTGAGGAGCAGCGGCGTTGGCGGCGAGCTCAACGTGCTTCTGAACAGTGCCGTCCAAGGTTGCCCTGCGCTCCAAGAAGGCCAACGGCCTATCGTCCTCCTCTTGCATGTAGTAGTCCTTGTGGACGATTTGCGTGTAGACGTGGGTGATTATGTCGATGGTGTCTTGCTGCGCCAAGCGCTGCGCGGCGAGCGCGACCTCGAGGTGGACATTCTCCGGCGCGACGGTGGGCAGTCGCAGGGCCACCAGTGCATTGAAGAGGTTGTTACCATAGTGGCCATTGAAGGTGGCGGGCATCGCATAGCCTGGGCGCGTCGGCTGGAGGCTTACGTCAAAGTCGTCCGCAAGCTTCTTGACGACGGTGAACTTGTCGAGGAAACCGATGAGGACCTCATCGAACAAGGATACAAAGCTGTTGTCCAAGCGGCCCCTCGCCCTGACGGCCTCAAGCAATACTACCTGGAGAAGTTCCTCGGTGTCGGGCCGCAGGCCGGCGTCGTGGACCATCTGGCATAGCCGGCTGATGCTCGCGCTCATCGCCTCCTTGGGTCTAGCATAGCTTCTAGTCAACTGATCTTGCGATTCGAGTGATCACTCAGCCCTTGGTTAGCATGCGTAGGTGCGTAGGATTTCGTACTACTCCTCGGCCCTCTACTGCACCTGCCTTTGGCTGTATGATAGGTGGGCCAGCCACCCCCTGGGGCCACGTGTCATTCACCCAAAGGCAGTTGCCGTAAGTCAATGAAGCTGCGTCCCCCTCCGTGCCGGTGCAGTATAGTCATCTCATCGGACCTCTAGTTGGGGCCAAACGAGAGAAGTTTGAGGTTTACTAGTTTATTGGGCCCCTTTGCATTTTGCGCCAAGTTTTGACCTTTGATTTAACTAATAAAATGTTAATGCATGTAAACAAAAATGTTGTGTAAGTCACCTTACGAAAACCAAATAATCCCAAAATACTTAGGCACGGTGCATTAACTCCCTCCTTGTTTCTTATTTCGTGACATATCAACCAATGAGAGATGTGGGCCGTGCATGCTTTCAATGACTTGAGACTACCAAACATGACATGCAGTGTTTAGTTCATTGCATGTAATCCTATTAGTACTCTAGTTAGCAAAAAAACATTAAGTTCTCTCGCCGATAGGAATAAAACACCATGTATTTATTTACAAAGGGAGTACTAGTACATTTTTGGTGACATGCATTACTAGATATTGCTAGTCAAATACTAAAATCCAGATGGACGTGGTAGTACTCCTAAATCCAGACGGTGGTGCTACTAGTACTAGTAGTAGTACTACCAATGTAGTAGTACTACCAATGTAGTAGTAGGAGTACTAGCACTGTACTACCCGTTGGTCAAATTACTACGTGCTGCTCCTCACAGTGAAGTGACAAGACCCTGCGCCGGAGATGACACCTGAGTATAGGCGCTGTGTTCGGCATACCATAGTCAGCCTCAGTGTCTGCAGTCACTATCATCATGGCTGTAGAGCTAGCCTGCTTACAACTAGCCCTGTTCGACATAATTTCCCGTGCGTAGATGCCCGTGCATTGCACGGAACACCAAGATTGGGGGTGGACGGCTCCGGCAGCGGCCATCGTGCCATATTTTTCCACGGCCTTCTACTCCTAGATGTGGTGAGGAGGAGATGAGGCTGATTGTGAGAGACAAGGAGTTGTTTGTAAATAGGGAACAAGTGTGGGCATCTTTTTGCAAAAATGGAGAAGCTTGGTTTGTATGCGTCAGATCTAGATCCGACGGCTATTGGTGAAATATGGGAGGCACAACATCATCACCAACTCAGGACCTGTTTGATTCGCAGTATTTTGAAAACGCAGGAATAGGACACGGCAATATTACAAGTTTCATACTGATATTACAAATGTTAGGAGTAATGATGCACCTACGAAGAGGGAATTACTAGGAAGTTTACGTAAGAACTTTCATTACTTTAGGTGGATGCAGCATTATCGTACAAACTAAAATCCACCGCCCTGACAAGTCACTAATGGGCAAATAAGTTTTCGAGTCTCTGGCCACTTGATGTTTCAAAAACAAATTCAGCTTCTGCGGGGACTTTGTCATTTAGGCTTAGACGCTGGCGTGATCAGCACGCCATTCATTGTTGCGCTAGAGAACGCCAAACCTCATTACCTTGAGCACACTTGCCTCCAGAACAAAGAACCTGGCCAATTTAATCTCAGATGTGCTGCCTCCGTAGTCGATCAAATCAATTTCTATAAGATGGAGATCAAGGCATTCGATGAGATTGTTATAGTGCAGCACATTTTTCACTTTCGGGTCTTTTTTTATCTGCAAAAGAAGAGAACATATTAGAGCAGCTGGCTGCATAAGATTGCCGTGTCATCAAGAGGTACCAATATCATTCGCTCATACGATAGGGTTGGCTGGCTAGTGATATTTTTTCACTCACTCTCTCTCTCTCCCTCTCTCTTTCTGTTTCCTCTCATTTAACTAGGAGCACGTGAAGAGCTTGGGCATTTGTTGCCTTCCACTATGTGGCCGATGCCATATTTCGCAAAAGTATGCCACATAACACACATCGATGTCAAATCAAAAAGATTTTGGCACCGCTCTCGTGATGTGAGAGAGTTGGCACCGCTGTGCACACAGACCCACATGTATAAACAAATCAATCAAACCAACTACACCAGCCTCTCACTCTCCCAAACAAGTGTTTTTATTGCCTCAGTCCTCTCTCTCTCTCTCCCACACAGTGTTTTTTCATTGCATGAGTTAATTTGGCACCGGAGCAAAGTAGGTGATCCAGATTGGGACACCAGGTGAGAAATGGAGGGGCATCGATGCCAAATGCATCACAAGTGAATTTGGCACATGTTTTGGCCTACATAGCCCACTTTTGTAATACTATCTCATATTTAGTATAAAATTTTGACCATAGATTTACCTAAGAAAATGCCAATGCATGTCACTAAAAATTACACCATTTGAAATTATGTTCAAATACGAATCCAACGATATAGTTCTTAGTGACATGCATTAACATTTTGTCAGTTAAATCTATGGTCAAATTTTGATACTACAAAATTGGAAGAGTAAACCAGGACAGAGGTAGTACTTGCTCTTAGGGTAACCATGGAGTTACTAGAGTAGTCTAAGTTACTTTCCACTATGACTAGCCTAGGCTACTATAGTAGTACAACATAAAAACGATGCAGGTGATCACGTGAGAAAAAAATACTAAAAACATCTCTTTCGGTGCAGTGCGTAGATGCAGTTTTGAACACTACACTTGTCATCGTAATTTGGGAAAATTACGAAAAAATTGAGCTACGTTGTGATTACCGTTTACTTATAGGAAAGAAGTTTCACCTTGATGAGTAGCTTCTCTGTGCACGGAAAGCATGTAAGGAATCCAACAACTTGATCCAGATTGGGGCCGATAGATTTTAGTGCTAAGATCTTCACTGTGCGCATGGACTGGGTCAAGCTTGTGGGAATCATTTTCTGGAAGACGGTCGTAAATACATCAAGAAGAAATTTAAAATGTGAATTTCAAGAAGACGGAGAAGAAGATGAGTGTTGTACCTGAACGATTACGGATCCAATAAAGAGTTTGGAGAATTTGGCAGACGAGTACACCAACATTGTCAATTTCGGCGCGTCAATGACCCTGATTTTTGTTGGACCTTCTACATCCAATACAAGCAATCTCTCAAGGAAAGGCGCATTCTCAATGACCATAACTTGGAATAGCTAGAGTGATCTCTTCCCAATTGATGTCTTGTTGCGGGGCCAGCAAGACACATAAATCCATCGGAGATTCATCGAGGCGATGTGGAGGCTAATGAGCCCGTGGATCTGTTCAAGACGAAGGTACTCGAGCGCAGTACAGCTGCGGAGCAGGTGCTTCATAGCCTTCTTCGAGATGACAACGTCGAAGAGGTCGAGCTGCTTGAGTTGAGGGAGAAGAAGAGCGGGCGCGTCATTAATCTGGGGAAGATAGCAGGAGCTGAAGCTGGCGCAGCGCAACATTGGCGTGAGGCGGAGCGCGGACGGCGGCAGAGAGCAACATCGTCCAGCTTCAAAGCTGAGCTCCTCGAGCTGATCTAGGGCAGGGGATAAGAACCACTCGTCGAACTTGGGTTGGACCTTGAAGTTGGTACTGAACATGGGGATGTCATGGCGTTTGGCTGGCCCAGGGTGCGATGAAAGGATCTTGGAGACTGCGGCCATGTGTTTGCAATCCCCGTCGCAGAGGCAGCTGTTGACGGTGAGGTTGAGGGGGACGCAGCGCCAGAGGGGGCGCCACCGTCGGGAGAGAAGGGCGGTCCGCACGGCAGATTTGGTGGGGAGGAGGCCGATGATGACGAGCAGCGTGTCGTCGGGGAGGCTACTGATGAAGTCCAGGCTCGCCGAATGCGGTTTTGGCTCGAGCTGCCTCCGCTTGTTGGCTGCCTCGCCGTCCATCTCAACCGGCGGCGACACCGGTGTACACGTGTGCTGGTGTGTGTTGTGTGCTGGGTGTGCGCGAGTGCGTCCTTCTGTGCATGCCGCCGTGCAGTGGTGAATTGTGCGTGAGTGCGTCCTTCGCGCGCAAGAAGTTTGTCCTCAATGCGCCCTCAATTTACTAGCGTGCGGGGTGCTACCCCAGTACCCCGAGTGGTTTCAACTTTGTTTACTTCACCACGTGTCAGATGGGCCTCTAGTTTACTTATTTTCACCCACTGCCACATGGGCCAGCACACGAAGATACAAAACACGAGCTGACAAGGCAGCATGTGGATTGGTTGACCGGTCAACTAAACAGTATACAGAGCTATACGCTGACACAGTGAGCGTATAATCCGTCAGTATAAAGAGTTCGAGTGAGAGGGGAGGCCCGTGAGAGATAGCAGAGAGAGAGAGAGAAAGAGCTACTCCCTCCGTTCGATAATGTAGTTCCAACATTTTTTTAAGTCAAACTTTTGAAATTTTGACCAAGTTTATAAAGAAATTACTTATATCTACAATACCAAAGATAAATGATAGTATGAAGTAAGTACATGTTGTGATGAATCTAATGATCGTTCCAGATGTAAATGTTTTTCTCCACATATACCTGGTCAAACTTTTCTAAGGTTTGACTTTTCAAAACATACATATGCTTATGGACGTGACAGAGTCCCTAACAAGAGAGAGAGAGAGAGAGAGAGAGAGAGAGAGAGAGAGAGAGAGAGAGAGAGAGAGAGAGAGAGAGAGAGAGAGTGAAAAAAGTGTGTGTGCGTGTGTGAAAGAGACATGGACAACACACGATAAAAGTAGAGAAAAGGCGTGCGTGTCTTATGCAAACATATCACACATGCATCTTCGACAACGGAGGCAAGGTGAGGAGATAGTGTGTGGTTTTTGGAACCGAGAGAGCAAGGCCCCTAGCACGTAGCAAAGAGGGGTCTGACAAACAAGGGAGAGAGGTCGAGAGAGACGTACAGAGAAAATGCAGACATGGGGAGGAGAGAGTGTATGTTTGTCATAGAGAGATCCCCTAGAGATCGTGATGGGACTACATGGGTGGGAGATCGAGTGACAAGGTGTGTGCGCGATAGAAGATGCCCCGAGAGATATCGAGATAGACATATGGATGGAAGGAGACAATACGTGTGTTCCTGATGGCTAGTAAGAGATAATCATACTTAGGAGGGGGGGGGGAGTGCTTGCGCCTATGATGGATTATGGTACTTAGGGGGGGTGCGTGTCACATGGAGAGAGAACAAGGGCGAAGAGTGTTGGATGGGTCTATATATATAGCACGAGCGAGACATGTGTATGTGTGAACCAGGGAGATATAAGGCCAGTTTGGCTTGCGTCCTGAGCATCTTTTGCCTGGTCTGGGGTTGTGGCTGGATTTCATGCACGCTTGTTTGGTTGCTACCTTGTGAAAAAGAAAGCCCGCCTGGCCTGGGTTCCCTTGCACTTTAATTAGCCTGGCTGAACTCCAGACACTGCAAGTAGCCTGGCCCAGGCGACCGATTTCGAATGCCTGGCCGTGCGTGGTCGTGTGGCCAGGAGGCTAACAGCAACATGGATGGATGTTAGCATTAAATAATTGATGCATGGATTGATTGATGGGACGTTGATGCTTTGCCTGGCCCAGGCATGAACCAAACGCTTTAGCACCACACAAGCCTGGCCAGGCAGAAATATTTTACATCTCACGTCCACACCAGGCAGTACCGGCCATCATGGCATGAGGGTCAGGTCATGAACCAAATTGACCAATAAAGTTTGAGGGAGATTGAGGAGCCTCGATAAGGCTGAGTGGTGCGTCAGATAGCTGAGAGGGGGAAAGAGATATTCCATCCGCTCGATAATGCAGTGCATGTAAATTTTTTAGAAGTCAAACTTTGGAAACTTTGATCAGGTTTACGCAAATGTTATTTATATCTACAGTACCAAAGATACATCATACAAAACTACTAAAATAGTCCTGGGTGTGTCATCCACAAGGTACGCAATGAAATCATCACCAAAGGACTTTGCAGTCCTCTGTCTCTTACTCCTCACAGGAGTTCCATTGTCACCCTCAACAGGATTCTCAATGTGTTCCATCGCAATAGTGGGTTCAGGAATTACAGCGAATTCTTCACTAGATGGAGTAGGTATCTCCTTATTTGATGAACTCGACATATCCTTCATAGGAAATATGTCCTTAAATAAAGTTGCATCATTCGACTCCATAATCGTACCAACATGCATGTCGGATACCTTAGATTTTATTATCAAAAATCTATAGCCAATGGTATGAAAAGCATAGCCCAGAAGAACACAATCCACGGTTTTTGGTCCAAGCTTGCGCTTCTTGGGAATTGGTATATTGACTTTCGCCAAACAACCCCAAGTACATAGGTAAGAGAGTTTCAACCTTTTTCTTTCCCATTCCTCAAATGGAGTCATGGTCTTATGCTTTGTGGGAACTCGGTTTAGGACATGACACGCAGTCATTAGCGCCTCCCCTCACCATTCTTTGGAGAGACCCGATGTGTCTAACATGATGTTAACCATATCAGTTAGAGTTTAGTTCTTTCTTTCGGCCACCCCATTCGACTGAGATGAGTACGGAGGCGTCCTCTCATGGATTATACCATGTTCCGCACAAAAAAAATTCAAATTCATTAGAAAAATACTCTCCACCACGATAAGACCTTAGCCGTTTAATTTTTCGATCAAGTTGGTTCTCCGCTTCAGCTTTATAGTTTTTGAAGAAAGTTAAAGCCTTATTTTTTTGATTTCAGAAGATACACATAACAATATCTAGTGGAGTCATCAATAAACATCATGAAGTATCTCTTTCCACCTTTTGTCAGCATGCCATTCATCTCACAAAGATCAGAATGTATAAGCTCTAGTGGCGCCAAGTCTCTTGCCTCTGCAGTCTTATGGGACTTGCGAGGTTGCTTAGCTTGCACACATACTTGGCACTTAGAGCCTTTGACAATACATATTTTTGAAATTAAATTCATATTGGCTAGCCGCGTCATGCAATCAAAGTTAATATGACAAAGTCGTGAATACCAAATATCAGACTCATTATTGTGGCAAACATTATTAATAACTTTAGTGCAAATATCTGACAAAGGCAGGCGGAACAAGCCTCCGCTCTCATAGCCTTTTCCAAAAAATTGTCCATACTTAGAAATTACAACTTTGTTAGACTCGAAAACTAACTTAAAACCATTTCGACATAAACGGGAACCGTTAATGAGATTTTTATTGATGGATGGTACATGATGAACGTTCTTCAGACGTACGGTCTTTCCCGAAGTAAACTTCAGATTGACCGTACCGACACCTCAAACGATGGCATGTGACCCATTCCCCATCAGCGGCGGGGAAGTCCCTGTGGCCTGGTAAGAAGAATACATGGAGGCGTCAGCACAAACATGTACATTGGCACTGGTGTCAATTAACCAATCAGGAGATTGAAATACTGAAAGGATGGTAGGAAGAATACCGTACCCAGATTCCTTCATATTAGTATCACCGATGACAACATTAGCGGACTTGCAACTCTTTTCATGTTCGTGCTCCTCAAAGCAGTTAGGACACTTCAGAGCCCAGTGATTAGGATCACCGCAGACATGGCAAAGTCCCTTCCCCTTCTTATGAGAATTCTTTTTGAAGTTTGTAGAATGTGACGGCTTGTTCTTTGTATCAAACTTGCCTTTGCCCTAAATTTTGTTCTTGTTATTTTTGAACTTGTTGGGCTGGAAGTTCTTCTTATGTACCATGTGGGCACTAGAAGCTCCCTCAGTAACTCGAGCACATGTGTCCTTTGCTCTCGCCTTCTCTTCAACATCAAGAGTACCAATGAGATCCGAAACGGAAAACTCCTGTCTCTTGTGTTTCAAGGAAGTAGCAAAATTGTTCCACGAAGGTGGAAGCTTGGCAATGATGCCTCCGGCGACAAATTTTTCCGGCAACACACACTTGAAGCACTGAAGCTATTTTCCGAGCGACTATATCTCATGAGCCTGTTGTACAAGAAAGCGCTCATCAGTCATCTTGTAGTCATAGAATTGCTCCATGACGTACAACTCGTTGCCAGCGTCCGAGGCCCCAAACTTGGCCTCGCGTGCAGCCCACATGTCCTTCCCGTTGTCAAACGACATATACAAATCCACAATGGAATCGTCCAGAACACTCAGAAGGGCGCCTTTAAAGAGGGTATCCATCTTCTCAAAAGCTTCCTTGTGTGCAGGTTCAATATTTCCCTCAGGCTTGCCCTTGGTGGCGTCATAGCAATACATGGTCTGAAACCAGTAAACTGCTCTCGTGCGCCACTTCTAATATTGCACGCCCTTAAAGGTAGGCAGCTTCAGATGCGCAGCAAAACCACTCGAAGTAAATTGCCTATATTCAGGTTTTTGGATTGTTGGAAATATGAGCAAATTACTACAAGATTTAATCCGAATAAACATCACTACTACAAAAACAGCTAATGGCGCACTGTACATGCGGTGCGCCATTACTAAATACTAATGGCGCACCATGTGTTGGTGCGCCATTAGTGTGCAAATACTAATGGCGCACCACATCCCACGGTGCGCCATTAGTTATTTTTTTTAATTTTTTCAAAACTACTAATGGCGCACCATGGGAGAGGTGCGCCATTACTAACTTGACATAGTAATGGCGTACCACACCCACCGTGCGCCATTAGTAGTTTTGAAAAAAAAATTTAAAAAAATAAAAAAATTTGTTAATGGCGCACTGTGGGTGTGGTGCACCATTACTAGTTTAACTAGTAATGGCGCACCACCCCACGGTGCGCCATTACTAACTTGGCCCAAAAGTTCCCGAATGCACCCCCCCCCTGTGGACCGCCTTTTTAGTTTTAAAAAAAATAAAAGAAAATGGTAAAAATGTCAAAAAAATAAAAGAAAATAAGTTTCCCATGTGAAATGTGGTCTAGTTGTTGGGAAAATTTACAAATATGAATTTCGACTTTATTTGCAAAATCTCTCTGGAAATTTGTAAATTGGGCATAACTTTTGCATACTAACTCAGATTAAAAAGTTTTATATATGAAAAATCATCTACTCGAAAAGTTACATCCAAATTTAACAGAAAAAAAGATACGGGGCTTTTAAGATCTGGATAGGCAAAAAAATTCAAAAAATTTCAAACATACTAATGGCGCACCTACCCATGGTGCGCCATTACTATCTTGCCGCCTTCAAAATTCAAAATAAGTCAAAAAAAAGTTACTAATGGCGCACCTGCCCATGGTGCGCCATTAGTATCTTCCCGCCTTCAAAATTCAAAATAAATCAAAAAAAATAAAAAAGTTAGTAATGGCGCACCTGCCCGCGGTGCACCATTACTATGCCGTATATATGGCTGGGCGTGGTCCTCTCCTCCTTACCTCTTCACTCTTCTCCTCCACTCCTCCTCTCCTCCACTCCATCTCCTCCTCTCCTCCACTCCATCTTCCCTTCTCTCCTCCACCATACTACCCTCCTCCTCTCCGGCGACCTCCTCCTCCCTCTCTCCGGCGACCTCCTCCTCCTCTCTGGCGACCTCCTCCTCCCTCCTCTCCTCCCCTCCCCTCCCCTCCCCTCACGGTTTCTCCTTCCTCCTCTACGGTGAGCTCCTCCTCCCTCCTCTCTGGTGAGCTCCTCCTCCCTCCCTCCTCTCCGGTGAGATCCTCCTCCCTCCTCTCCTCCCATCCCCTCATGGTCTCTACTTCCTCCTCTCCGATGCTCCGGTGAACTCCTCTCCGGCGACCTCCTCCTCCTCCTCCTCTCCGGCGAACTCCTCCTCCTCCTCTACGGCGATGTAGGCGAGCGCCTCTCCGGTGACCTCCTCCTCCTCCTCTCCGGCGAACTCCTCTCCGGCAAAAGAACACGGCAAAAGAACGTACAAGATCCAAAAACAGGAACAAAATTTGAAATAATATCATGCCAAAAATGAGCAAAAAAACGAGCAAAAAATTGTCAAAAAATTCACGATCCAGATCCAAATTCAAAATTCAAAAATAGCAATGGCGCACGGTGGGGGTTAGACGGTGCGCCACTACTATTTTCCCGCCTTCAAAATTCAAAAATACTAATGGCGCACCAGTGGCCTATACTAATGGCGCACCGTGGCCTATACTAATGGCGCACCGGTGGTGCGCCATTAGTATACCAGATACTAATGGCGCACCAGTGGTGCGCCATTAGTAAAAAATACTAGTGGTGTGATACTAATGGCGCACCGGTAGTGTGCCATTAGTAGGCAAAACCGGTGCGCCTTTAGTAGGCCTTTTCCTAGTAGTGCATAAGATAAATCATGACAACAATAGCATAGATTAAACTAATCATGCGAACTAGCATAGTAGATGAACAAACCACATGTAGGGCACTACTAGAAACATGAATTCTACCACAATCTCGAACAAGAAGGATAGAATCACATACGGTGCAGCGGGAACACCACCGCCGGCGTTGACGTTGTCGCCCATGTCGTCGAGGATGAGGTTGCCGAGGTCGGGGAAGAAGTCGTCGTTCGCGAAGTCGTCGGTGCCAGCAGTCGCGCGAGTGCGCTCCCCAAAAACTTGATCGCCCCTCTCCCGTATAGGATCACGAGAGGCGGGGTTCCGGTGGCCTGCTGCAATGATCTGGAATGGTGGTGCGAAACCATGCGAGACGGCGGCGGCTAGGGTAGACGTCTTCCTGACTATATAGTGTGGGCCGGGTAGGTCGTGGGAGTAAACCCACGCCAGAGTCGTGATCCAAAAGAATCGTAAATGGTTCAGTTATTAACGCGTCTGTTAATTATTAATTAATTACTCATTAATTTTTTCCGAGCAGCAAAAATATAGACAACGTGCATAGCTCTGGCCTCGGCTCGGCTCAATCCCGCAACCCGCAGCGCAGCGCGTCGTGACGAGGCGTGGCGTGGCGAGCGAGGAGGAGGAGCGCATGTGTGGGTCTCCTCTTCTCATGCTCATACAAGTGGTAGAAGAGCTCACCTTATAAAGAGGTGCAACTCTCACTCAACTTATGTGGTGGGACTAAACTTTAGTCGCATTCACTCCACTCACATGTGTGCATGAATGGACCAAGGGCGTGTTTGGTTGCCCGCATGCAGCCCAACCAGGCCCGCCCGGGATGTGCGCGACCTGTTTGGTTGGCTGGGCTGCATGCAGTTTGAGGCCCGCACGAACCTCAAAGCAGCCCGCAGCCTGGCCCGACTGGAAATGCTGATGTCTACTACGCAACCTTCTTCTTGTAGACGTTGTTGGGCCTGCAAGTGTATAGGTTTGTAGGAAAGTAGAAAATTTCCCTCAAGTGGATGACCTAAGGTTTATCAATCTGTGGGAGGCGTAGGATGAAGATGGTCTCTCTCAAGCAACCCTGCAACCAAATAACAAAGAGTCTCTTGTGTCCCCAAATCACCCAATACAATGGTAAATTGTATAGGTGCACTAGTTCGGCGAAGAGATGGTGATACAAGTGCAATATGGATGGTAGATATAGCTTTTTGTAAACTGAAAATATAAAAACAGCAAGGTAACTATCAGTAAAAGTGAGCGTAAACGGTACTGCAATGGTAGGAAACAAGGCCTAGGGTTCATACTTTCACTAGTGCAAGTCCTCTCAACAATAATAACATAGTTGGATCATATAACTATCCCTCAACATGCAACAAAGAGTCACTCCAAAGACACTAATAGCAGAGAACAAACGAAGAGAATATGGTAGGGTACGAAACCACCTCAAAGTTATTCTTTCCAATCAATCCGTTGGGCTATTCCTATAATTGTCACAAACAGCCCTAGAGTTCGTACTAGAATAACACCTTAAGATACAAATCAACCAAAACCCTAATGTCACCTAGATACTCCAATGTCACCTCAAGTATCCATGGGCATGATTATATGATATGCATCACACAATGTTGGATTCATCTATTCAAACCAACACAAAGTACTTCAAAGAGTGCCCAAAGTTCCTACCGGAGAATCACGACGAAAACGTGTGCCAACCCCTATGCATAGGTTCATGGGCGGAACCCACAAGTTCATCACCAAAACATACATCAAGTGAATCAATAGAATAACCCATTGTCACCACGGTTATCCCATGCAAGACATACATCAAGTGTTCTCAAATCTTTAAAGACTCAATCCGATAAGATTACTTCAAAGGGAAAACTCAATCCATTACAAGAGAGTAGAGGGGTAGAAGCAACATAAGATCCAACTATAATAGCAAAGCTCGCGATACATCAAGATCGTGCCAAATCAAGAACACAAGAGAGAGAGAGAGAGAGAGAGAGAGAGAGAGAGAGATCAAACACATAGCTACTGGTACATACCCTCAGCCCCGAGGGTGAACTACTCCCTCCTCGTCATGGAGAGCGTCGGGATGATGAAGATGGCCTCCGGTGAGGGTTCCCCCTGCCGGCAGGGTGCCGGAACAGGTTCCCGGTTGACTTTTGGTGGCTACAGAGGCTTGCGGCGGCGGAACTCCTGATCTAATATCTGTTCTGGAAGTTTTAGGGTACGTAGGTATATATGGATGCAGGAAGTACGTCGGCGGAGCTTCGGGGACCTCACGAGGCAAGGGGCGCGCCCCCACCCTCGTGGCCAGCTCCCTCCTTTCCTGACGTGGGGTCCAAGTCTATCATGTAGCTTTCCTTCCAAAAATAACTTCTCCAGTTGATTTCGTTCCGTTTCGACTCCGTTTGATACTCCTTTTCTTCGAAACACTGAAATAGGCAAAAAAACAGCAAATCTGGGCTGGGCCTCCGGTTAATAGGTTAGTCCCAAAAATAATATAAAAGTGGATAATAAAGCCTAATGTTGTCCAAAACAGTAGATAATATAGCATGGAGCAATCAAAAATTATAGATACGTTGGAGACGTATGAAGCATCCCCAAGCTTAATTCCTGCTCGTCCTCGAGTAGGTAAATGATAAAAAAGAGAATTTTTGATGCGGAGTGCTACTTGGCATAATTTCAATGCAAATCTTCTTAATTGTGGTATGAATATTCAGATTCAAAAGATTCAAGACAAAAGTTCATATTGACATAAAAATAATTAATACTTCAAGCATACTAATAAAGCAATTATGTCTTGTCAAAATAACATGGACAAAGAAAGTTATCCCTACAAAATCATATAGTCTGGCTATGCTCTATCTTCACCACACAAAGTATTTAAATCATGCACAACCCCGATGACAAGCCAAGCAATTGTTTCATACTTTAACATTTTCAAAACTTTTTCAATCTTCACGCAATACATGAGCATGAGCCATGGATATAGCACTATATATGGAATAGAATGGTGGTTGTGGAGAAGACAAAAAGAGGGGAATATAGTCTCACATCAACTAGGCGTATCAATGGGCTATGGAGATGCCCATTAATAGATATCAATGTGAGTGAGTAGGGATTGCCGTGCAACGGATGCACTAGAGCTATAAGTATATGAAAGATCAACAAAGGAAACTAAGTGGGTGTGCATCCAACTCGCTTGCTCACAAAGACCTAGGGCATTTTGAGGAATCCCATCATTGGAATATACAAACCAAGTTCTATAATGAAAAATTCCCACTAGTATATGAAAGTGACAAAATGAGAGACTCTCTATCATTAAGATCATGGTGTTACTTTGAAGCACAAGTGTGGTAAAAGGATAGTAACATTGTCCCTTCTCTCTTTTTCTCTCATTTTTTTATTTTTTTATTTTTTTGTTTGGGCCTTTTTTCTTTTTTATGGCCTCTTTTTTTTTCTTTTTTTCCGTCTAGAGTCTCATCCCGACTTGTGGGGGAATCGTAGTCTCCATCATCCTTTCCTCACTTGGGACAATGCTCTAAAAATGATGATCATCACACTTTTATTTACTTACAACTCAACAATTACAACTCGATACTTAGAACAAAATATGACTCTATATGAATGCCTCCGGCGGTGTACCAGGATGTGCAATGAATCAAGAGTGACATGTATGAAAGAATTATGAACGGTGGCTTTGCCACAAATACGATGTCAACTACATGATCATGCTAGCAATATGACAATGATGGAGCGTGTCATAATAAACGGAACGGTGGAGAGTTGCATGGCAATATATCTCGGAATGGCTATGGAAATGCCATGATAGGTAGGTATGGTGGCTGTTTTGAGGAGGATATATGGTGGGTGTATGATACCAGCGAGAAGTGCGCGGTATTAGAGAGGCTAGCAATGGTGAAGGAAGAAGGGTGTGTATAATCCATGGACTCAACATTAGTCATAAAGAACTCATATACTTATTGCAAAAATCTAGAAGTTATCAAAGCAAAGTATTACGTGCATGCTCCTAGGGGGATAGATTGGTAGGAAAAGACCATCGCTCGTCCCCGACCGCCACTCATAAGGAAGACAATCAATAAATAAATCATGCTCCGACTTCATCACATAACGGTTCACCATACGTGCATGCTACGGGAATCACAAACTTTAACACAAGTATTTCTCAAATTCACAACTACTCAACTAGCATGACTCTAATATCACCATCTTCATATCTCAAAACAATTATCAAGCATCAAACTTTTCTTAGTATTCAACACACTAATAAGAATTCTTACAAATCTTGTATGCTTAGCATATTAGGATTATTCAAGAAATTACCATGCTATTTAAGACTCTCAAAATAATATAAGTGAAGCATGAGAGTTCATCTATTTCTTCAAAATAAACTACCACCATGCTCTAAAAGATATAAGTGAAGCACTAGAGCAAACGACAAACTACTCCGAAAGATATAAGTGAAGATCAATGAGTAGTCGAATAATTATCTAACTATGTGAAGACTCTCTAACATTTAGGAATTTCAGATCTTGGTACTTTATTCAAATATCAAGAAAAACTAAAGAAAATAAAATGACGATCCAAGCAAAACACATATCATGTGGTGAATAAAAATATAGCTCCAAGTAAAGTTACCGATGAACGAAGACAAAAGAGGGGATGCCTTCCCGGGGCATCCCCAAGCTTTGACGCTTGGTTATCCTTGAATATTACCTTGTGGTGCCTTGGGCATCCCCAAGCTTAGGCTCTTGTCACTCCTTATTCCATAGTCCATCGAATCTTTACCCAAAACTTGAAAACTTCACAACACAAAACTTAACAGAAAACTGTGAGCTCCGTTAGCGAAAGAAAGAAAAACACCACTTCAAGGTACTGTAATGAACTCATTCTTTATTTATATTGGTGTTAAACCTACTGTATTCCAACTTCTCTATGGTTTATAAACTATTTTACTAGCCATAGTTTCATCAAAATAAGCAAACAACACACGAAAAACAGAATCTGTCAAAAACAGAACAGTCTGTAGTAATCTGTAACTAATGCAAACTTATGGAACTCCAAAAATTCTAAAATAAATTGGTGGACCTGATAAATTTGTCGAGTAATAATCTTCAAAAAGAATCAACTAAATATCACTGTCCAGTAAAAAGTTCTAGCTAATCTCGTGAGCGCTAAAGTTTCTGTTTTTTACAGCATGATCATAAAGACTTCACCCAAGTCTTCCCAAAGGTTCTACTTGGCACAAACACTAATTAAAACATAAAACCACATCTAAAAAGAATATAAATGGATTATTTATTCCTAAACAGAACCAAAAAGCAAGAAAGTAAAATCAAATTGGGCTGCCTCCCAACAAGCGCTAACATTTAACGCCCCTAGCTAAGGCATGATGATTTCAATGATGCTCACATAAAAGATAAGAATTGAATCATAAAGAGAGCATCATGAAGAATATGACTAGCACATTTAAGTCTAACCCACTTCCTATGCATAGGGATTTTGTGAGCAAACAGTTTATGGGAACAATAATCAACTAGCATAGGAAGGCAAAACAAGCATAACTTCAAAACTTTAAGCACATAGAGAGGAAACTTGATATTATTGCAATATGTAGAAGCATATGATCCTCTCTCATAATAATTTTCAGTAGCATCATGAATGAATTCAAAAATATAACCAGCACCTAAAGCATTCATTTCATGATCTACAAGCATAGAAAATTTACTACTCTCCACATAAGCAAAATTCTTCTCATTCGGGATAGTGGGAGCAAACTCAACAAAATAATCATCATGTGAGGCATAATCCAATTGAAAACTAAAATCATGATGACAAGTTTCATGGATATCATTATTATTTATAGCATACAAGTCATCACAATAATTATCATATATAGCAACTTTGTTCTCATAATCAATTGGAACCTCTTCCGAAATAGTGGATTCATCACAAAATAAAGTCATGACCTCTCCAAATCCATTTTCATCAATATAATCATCATAAATAGGAGGCATGCTTTCATAATAAATTTGCTCATCAAATCTTGGGGGACAAAAAATATCATCTTCATCAAACATAGCTTCCCCAAGCTTGTGGCTTTGCATATCATTAGCATCATGGATATTCAAGGAATTCATACTAACAACATTGCAATCATGCTCATCATTCAAAGATTTAGTGCCAAACATTTTAATGTCTTCTAACACTTTGGCACAATTTTCCTTCCCATCATACTCACGAAAGATATTAAAAAGGTGAAGCGTATGAGGTAGACTCAATTTCATTTTTTTGTAATTTTCTTTTATAAAATAACTAGTGCTAAAATAAGAAACAAAAAGATTCGATTGCAAGATCTAAAGATATACCTTCAAGCACTCACCTTCCCGGCAACGGCGCCAGAAAAGAGCTTGAAGTCTACTACGCAACCTTCTTCTTCTAGACGTTGTTGGGCCTGCAAGTGCATAGGTTTGTAGGACAGTAGCAAAGTTCCCTCAAGTGGGTGACCTAAGGTTTATCAAGCCGTGGGAGGCGTAGGATGAAGATGGTCTCTCTCAAGCAACCCTGCAACCAAATAACAAAGAGTCTCTTGTGTACCCAACACACCCAATACAATGGTAAATTGTATAGGTGCACTAGTTCGGCGAAGAGATGGTGATACAAGTGCAATATGGATGGTAGATATAGGTTTTTGTAAACTGAAAATATAAAAACAGCAAGGTAACTATCAGTAAAAGTGAGCGTAAACGGTATTGCAATGGTAGGAAACAAGGCCTAGGGTTCATACTTTCACTAGTGCAAGTCCTCTCAACAATAATAACATAGTTGGATCATATAACTATCCCTCAACATGCAACAAAGAGTCACTTCAAAGACACTAATAGCGGAGAACAAACAAAGAGATTATGGTAGGGTATGAAACCACCTCAAAGTTATTCTTTCCAATCAATCCGTTGGGCTATTCCTATAAGTGTCACAAACAGCCCTAGAGTTCGTACTAGAATAACACCTTAAGATACAAATCAACCAAAACCCTAATGTCACCTAGATACTCCAATGTCACCTCAAGTATCTGTGGGCATGATTATACGATATGCATCACACAATCTCGGATTCATCTATTCAAACCAACACAAAGTACTTCAAAGAGTGCCCAAAGTTCCTACCGGAGAATCACGACGAAAACGTGTGCCAACCCCTATGCATAGGTTCATGGGCGGAACCCGCAAGTTGATCACCAAGACATACATCAAGTGAATCAATAGAATAACCCATTGTCACCACGGTTATTGATACGTCTCCGTCGTATCTATAATTTTTTTATTGTTCCATGCCAATATTATTCACTTTCATATACTTTTTGGCAACTATTTATATTATTTTTGGGACTAACATATTGGTCCAGTGCCCAGTGGCAGTTCCTGTCTATTGCATGTTTTCTGTTTCGCAGAATATGCATATCAAACGGAGTCCAAACGGGATAAAAACGGACGGAGCTTATTTTTGGAAAATATGGAAAATTCCAGAAGAAAAATCCACGCGAGACGGTGCCCGAGGTGGTCACGAGGCAGGGGGGCGCGCCCCTCCCCCTGGGCGCGATGCCTACCCTCGTGAGCCCACTGTAAGGAGGTTGATGCTCTTCTTTTGCCGCCAGAAAGATAATATTCGGAAAAAAATCACAGAAAAGGTTTCAGGCCAATCGGAGTTACGGATCTCCATATATATGCGAAACGGTGAAACAGAGCGAGAACAGAACGCAGAAACAGAGAGATAGATCCAATCTCGGAGGGGCTCTCGCCCCTCCCAAGCCATGGGAGCCAAGGAACAGAGGGGAAACCCTCCTCCCATCTAGGGAGGAGGTCAAGGAAGAAGAAGAAGGAGGGGGGCTCTCTCCCCCTCGCTTCCGGTGGCGCCGGAACGCCGCCGGGGGCCACCATCATCACCGCGATCTTCACCAACACCACCGTCATATTCACCACGTCTCCATCACCTTCCCCCCTCTATCTACAACGGTCCACTCTCCCGCAACCCGCTGTACCCTCTACTTGAACATGGTGCTTTATGCTTCATATTATTATCCAATGATGTGTTGCCATCCTATGATGTCTGAGTAGATTTCTATTGTCCTATCGGTGATTGATGAATTGCTATGATTGGTTTGAGTTGCATATTTTATTGGTGCTGTCCTATTGTGCCCTCCGTGTCGCGCAAGCGTGAGGGATTCCCGCTGTAGGGTTTGCAATATGTTTATGATTTGCTTATGGTGGGTGGCATGAGTGACAGAAACACAGACCCGAGTAAGTAGGTTGTTTGCATATGGGATAAAGGGGACTTGATACTTTAATGCTATGGTTGGGTTTTTACCTTAATGAATCTTTAGTAGTTGTGGATGCTTGCTAGAGTTCCAATCATAATCGCATATGATCCAAGTAGAGAAAGTATGTTAGCTTATGCCTCTCCCTCAAATAGAATTGCAGTAACGGTTATCGGTTTAGTAACATAGTCAGTTGCCTAGGGATAATTCCACAACTCCTATCACCACTTTTCCATACTCGCTATATTTACTTTAGTTGTGTCTTTACCTTAACAGCCTCCAGTTTTATTTTCATGCTCTTTACTTTCTTGCAAGCCTATCCAAAAACACCTACAAAGTACTTCTAGTTTTATACTTGCTCTAGGTAAAGCGAACGTCAAGCGTGCGTAGAGTTGTATCGGTGGTCGATAGAACTTGAGGGAATATTTGTTCTACCTTTAGCTCCTCATTGGGTTCGACACTCTTACTTATCAAAAGAGGCTACAATTGATCCCCTATACTTGTGGGTTATCAAGACCTTTTGTCTGGCGTCGTTGCCGGGGAGCAATAGCGTGGGGTGAATATTCTCGTGTGTGCTTGTTTGCTTTATCACTAAGTAATTTTTATTTGTTGTTCTTAGTTGTTATCTATCTTTAGTTATGGATATGGAACACGAAATACCAAAAAAATTAGGTGTACTTGTCACTCATGGAGATGGGGAACCTCCTAAAACCCTCGATGTTGGTTATGTGAAAGATATTATGTACTATTTTAATAATCCTGAGAAAACCCCATTCAATTATGTAATGGGAGTAACGTTGGATCAACGTGAATACTTTAGGGATTATTGCTTGGCAACTATGCGTGGAATATGATTATACTTGTTGCTCTAGGATTAATTCTCCACACCTTCCCTTTTCATGCAAATTTAACGATAATGAAACCTTAGCTTCTTATGCTACAGGTATATATGATTACTATGATGTGGAACAAGTAGAAGAATTTGTTGCTTTTATGGGTGCTTATGAAATTGAAGCTATGTGTAAAGAGTTTGAGGATTTTGATGATGCTGTTTATAGATCTGAAAATTTAGCTATCCTCAAATATTGCTATGAGAATTATAAATACAATTATGAAATTAATGCACTTATTAAAAAAGTCTCCGCTGTCCAAGAAGAGACTAATATTTTGCAAGAGTCTATGGAAGAAGAAATTGATGAAACTGTGAGCTCATTGGATGAAAAAGATGATGAGGAGAGCGAACAACAAAAGGAGGAAGAGCGGATTAGCTAACCGTGCCCACCTTCTAATGAGAGTAACCCTCCAACTCATACATTATTTAATTCACCTTCGTGCTTACCGAAGGATGATTGCTATGATGATTGTTTTGATCCCGTTGATTCTTTTGAAATATCCCTTTTTGATGATGCTTGCTATGCTTATGGCCAAGATGCCAATATGAATTATGCTTATGGAGATGAACTTGCAATGGTTCCTTATGTTAAACATGAAATTGTTGCTATTGCACCCACGCATGATAGTCCTATTATCTTTTTGAACTCTCCCGACTACACTACATCGGAGAAGTTTGCACTTATTAAGGATTACATTGATGGGTTGCCTTTTACCGTTGCACATGATGATTTTGATAGATATAATATGCATGTGCTTGCTGCTCCTACTTGCAATTATTATGAGAGCGGAACTATATCTCCACCTCTCTATGTTTCCAATACGATAAAATTGCAAGAAACTGTTTATACTATGCATTGGCCTTTACTTTGTGTGCATGAATTGTTCTTTTATGACATGCCGATGCATAGGAAGAGAGTTAGACTTCGTCATTACATGATATATATTACTTTGTGCTCACTACTAAATTACAAATCATTGCTAATTAAAATTGGCTTTGATATACCTTGGGATCCGGGTGGATTCATTACTTGAGCACTATATGCCTAGCTTAATGGCTTTAAAGAAAGCGCTGCCAGGGAGACAACCCGGAAGTTTTAGAGAGTCATTTATTTCTGTTGAGTGCTTTCATATAGTTTAAAAATAACAAAAATAAAGAGGGGAACCCAAAACTTTTTCAAAAAGGAAAGTGAAAGTGAGAAAGACAAGCATTGTTGAAGTGGGGGAGCTCCTTGAACTTTGTTCATGCTCACGACAACTTTGTGAATCTTAATTACAGAAACTTTTCAACAAAAATAATTATCCCCTTGTACAATTCCATTGTATTATAAAAATAATGTGCCAAGGTTTGCCTTTAGGATGTTTACAATGCTTGTTAGTTTGTGCGGTGCAGGACAGAAACTTTGGCTGTAGTGCGTGAATTTTAATTTTTTACTGGAACGTCAAATGGTTCTGATTCTTTTTGAGCTGTCTTACTTTACAAATTGTTTATTTTTCCTAATTTTTGCAGAATTTTTCAAGTAACAGAAGTATGGTGAATGTTCAGATTGCTACAGACTGTTCTGTTTTAGACATATTCTGTTTTTGATGCATAGTTTGCTTGTTTTGATGAAACTATCAATTTATATCAGTGGATTAAGCCATGAAAAAGTTATACTACAGTAGACACAATGCAAGAAAAAAATATGAATTGGTTTGCAACAGTACTTAGAGTGGTGATTTGCTTTATTATACTAACGGATCTTACCGAGTTTTCTGTTGAAGTTTTGTGTGGATGAAGTGTTTGATTGAGAAGGTTTCGATGTGAAAAGAAGGAAGAGAGGAAAGAGCTCAAGCTTGGGGATGCCCGAGGCAACCCAAGTAAATAGTCAAGGAGACTCAAGCGTCTAAGCTTGGGGATGTTGGGGAGGCATCCCCTCTTTCTTCAACAAATATCGGTATGTTTTCAGATTCGTTTCGTTCATGCGATATGTGCAAGTCTTGGAGCGTCTTTTGCAATTAGGTTTTTATTTTTTTTCTTTATGCACCATGATGGTATGAGATGGTCCTTGGTTGATTTATAGAATTCTCATTACACTTCACTTATATCTTTTGAGCATGGCTTTATAGAATGCTTCATGTGCTTCACTTATATCATTTGAAGTTTGGATTGCATGTTTCTCTTTACATATACAACCGCCATTTGTAGAATGCTCTTTTGCTTCACTTATATTTGTTAGAGTTTGGGCATATCTTTTGTAGAAAGAATTAAACTCTCTTGCTTCACTTATATCTATTTAGAGAGATGACAGGAATTGGTCATTCACATGGTTAGTCATAAAATCCTACATAAACTTGTAGATCGCTGAATATGATTTGTTTGATTCCTTGCAATAGTTTTGCGATATAAAGATGGTGATATTAGAGTTATGCTAGTGGGTGGTTGTGGATTGTAGAGACACTTGTGTTGAGGTTTGCAAGTCCCGTAGCATGCACGTATGGTAACTGTTGTGTGACAAATTTGAAGCATGGAGTGTTTCTTTGATTGTCTTCCTTATGAGTGGCGGTCGGGGACGAGCGATGGTCTTTTCCTACCAATCTATCCCCCTAGGGGCATGCGTAGTAGTACTTTGCTTCGAGGGCTAATAAACTTTTGCAATAATAATATGAGTTCTTTATGACTAATGTGAGTCCATGGATTATACACACTTTTACCTTTCCATCATTGCTAGCCTCTTCGGCACCGTGCATTGCCCTTTCTCACCTTGAGAGTTGGTGCAAACTTCGCCGGTGCATCCAAACCCCGTGATACGATATGCTCTGTCACACATAAGCCTCATTATATCTTCCTCAAAATAGCCACCATACCTACCTATCATGGCATTTCCATAGCCATTCCGAGATATATTGCCATGCAACTTCCATCATCGTCATATACATGACTTGAGCATTTATTGTCATATTGCTTTGCATGATCGTAAGATAGCTAGCATGATGTTTTCATGGCTTGTCCATTTTTTGATGTCATTGCTACGCTAGATCATTGCACATCCCGGTACACCGCCGGCGACATTCATATAGAGTCATATCTTTGTTCTAGATATCGAGTTGTAATATCGAGTTGTAAGTAAATAAAAGTGTGATGATCATCATTATTAGAGCATTGCCCCAGTGAGGAAAGGATGATGGAGACTATGATTCCCCCACAAGTCGGGATGAGACTCCGGATGAAAAAAATAAAAAAATAAAAAAAAGAAAGGCCAAAAAAAGAGAAAGGGCAAAAAAAAGAGAAGGCCCAAAAAAGAGAAAATAAAAAATGAGAGAAAAAGAGAGAAGGGGCAATGTTACTATCCTTTTACCACACTTGTGCTTCAAAGTAGCACCATGTTCTTCATATAGAGAGTCTCTTGAGTTGTCACTTTCATATACTAGTGGGAATTTTCATTATAGAACTTGACTTGTATATTCCAATGATGGGCTTCCTCAAATGCCCTAGGTCTTCGTGAGCAAGCAAGTTGGATGCACACCCACTTAGTTTCTTTTGTTGAGCTTTCGTACACTTATAGCTCTTAGTGCATCCGTTGCATGGCAATCCCTACTCCTCGCATTGACATCAATTGAGGGGCATCTCCATAGCCCGTTGATTAGCTGCGTCGATGTGAGACTTTCTCCTTTTTTGCCTTCTCCACATAACCTCCATCATTATATTCTATTCCACCTATAGTGCTATATCCATGGCTTGCGCTCATGTATTGCGTGAGGGTTGAAAAAGCTGAAGCGCGTTAAAAAGTATGAACCAATTGCTCGGCTTGTCATCGGGGTTGTGCATGATGGGGGCATTTTGTGTGACGAAAATGAAGCATGGCTAAACTGTATGATTTTGTAGGGATAAGCTTGCTTTGGCCTTGTTGTTTTGAAAAGACATGATTGCTTTATTGGTACGCTCGAATTATTATTGTTTTTATGTCAAATGATAGACTATTGCTTTGAATCACTCGTGTCTTAATATTCATCCCATGATTAGACATATGATTAAGATTATGCTAGGTAGCATTCCACATCAAAAATTATTATTTTTTATCATTTACCTACTCGAGGACGAGCAGGATTTAAGCTTGGGGATGCTGATACGTCTCCATCGTATCTATAATTTTTTATTGTTCCATGCCAATATTATTCACTTTCATATACTTTTTGGCAACTTTTTATATTATTTTTGGGACTAACATATTGATCCAGTGCCCAGTGCCAGTTCCTGTCTGTTGCATGTTTTATGTTTCGCAGAATATCCATATCAAACGGAGTCCAAACGGGATAAAAATGGACGGAGCTTATTTTTGGAAAATATGGAAAATTACAGAAGAAAAATCCACGCGAGACGGTGCCCGAGGTGGTCATGAGGCAAGGGGGCGCACCCCTCCCCCCTGGGCGCGCCGCCTACCCTCGTGAGCCCACCGTAAGGCGGTTGATGCTCTTCTTTTCCCGCAAGAAAGATAATATTCGGAAAAAAAATCACAGAAAAGGTTTCAGGACAATCGGAGTTACGGATCTCCATATATATGCGAAACGGTGAAACAGAGCGAGAACCGAACGCAAAAACAGAGAGATAGATCCAATCTCGGAGGGGCTCTCGCCCCTCCCAAGCCATGGGAGCGAAGGAACAGAGGGGAAACCCTCCTCCCATCTAGGGAGGAGGTCAAGGAAGAAGAAGAAGGAGGGGGCTCTCTCCCTCTCGCTTCCGATGGTGCCGGAACGCCGCCGGGGGCCATCCATCACCGCGATCTTCACCAACACCACCGTCACCTTCACCAACGTATCCATGACCTTCCCCCCTCTATCTACAGTGGCCCACTCTCCCACAACCCGCTGTACCCTCTACTTGAACATGGTGCTTTATGCTTCATATTATTATCCAATGATGTGTTGCCATCCTATGATGTCTAAGTAGATTTCTATTGTCCTATCGGTGATTGATGAATTGCTATGATTGGGTTGAGTTGCATATTTTATTGGTGCTGTCCTATTGTGCCCTCCGTGTCACGCAAGCGTGAGGGATTCCTGCTGTAGGGTTTGCAATATGTTTATGATTTGCTTATGGTGGGTGGCGTGAGTGAAAGAAACACAGACCCGAGTAAGTAGGTTGTTTGTGTATGGGATAAACGGGACTTGATACTTTAATGCTATGGTTGGGTTTTTACCTTAATGAATCTTTAGTAGTTGCGGATGCTTGCTAGAGTTCCAATCATAAGTGCATATGATCCAAGTAGAGAAAGTATGTTAGCTTATGCCTCTCCCTCAAATAGAATTGCAATAAAGGTTATCGGTCTAGTAACATAGTCAGTTGCCTAGGGACAATTCCACAACTCCTATCACCACTTTTCCATACTCGCTATATTTACTTTAGTTGTGTCTTTACCTTAACAGCCCCTAGTTTTATTTTCGTGCTCTTTACTTTCTTGCAAGCCTATCCAAAAACACCTACAAAGTACTTCTAGTTTTATACTTGTTCTAGGTAAAGCGAACGTCAAGCGTGCGTAGAGTTGTATCAGTGGTCGATAGAACTTGAGGGAATATTTGTTCTACCTTTAGCTCCTCGTTGGGTTCGACACTCTTACTTATCGAAAGAGGCTACAATTGATCCCCTGTACTTGTGGGTTATCAGTTATCCCACACAAGACATACATCAAGTGTTCTCAAATATTTAAAGACTCAATCCGATAAGATTACTTCAAAGGGAAAACTCAATCCATTACAAGAGAGTAGAGGGGGAGAAGCAACATAAGATCCAACTATAATAGCAAAGCTCGCGATACATCAAGATCGTGCCAAATCAAGAACATGAGAGAGAGAGAGAGAGAGATCAAACACGTAGCTACTAGTACATACCCTCAGCCCCGAGGGTGAACTACTCCCTCCTCATCATGGAGAGCGCCGGGATGATGAAGATGGCCTCCGGTGAGGGTTGCCCCCTCCGGCAGGGTGCCGGAACAGGTTCTCGATTGACTTTTGCTGGCTACAGAGGCTTGCGGCGGCGGAACTCCCTATCTAATCTCTGTTCTGGAAGTTTTAGGGTACTTAGGTATATATGGGTGCAGGAAGTACGTCGGTGGAGCTTCGGGGGCCCCACAAGGCAGGGTGCGCGCCCCCACCCTCGTGGCCAGCTCCCTCCTTTCCTGACGTGGGGTCCAAGTCTATGCTGTAGCTTTCCTTCCAAAAATAACTTCTCCAGTTGATTTCGTTCCATTTCGACTCCGTTCGATATTCCTTTTCTTCGAAACACTGAAATTGGCAAAAAAAAAGCAAATCTGGGCTGGGGCTCCAGTTAATAGGTTAGTTAATGAAGTACCAAGATCTGAAATTCTTAAATGTTAGAGAGTCTTCACATATTTAGATAATTAGTCTCCATAGTCATCACCACAATCTTTCACATAAGCCACTTTAGGTGGTACTTGTGCTTCAAAGATGAGTATAGGTCTTGGGCCCAAGGTTCATATCTTCGCGGTGCCATACCAAGTAAACTCAAACATGGTGGCCTCAGCCACCGCCCTCGCTTGAGGATTGTGTTCGTGTTTGTTTCGCTTGTGTGGTGTGCTGTTTCTTTTCCTTTTTATTTGGTTGGTTCTCCTCACTTCTCTTTTGGTACAAGTGCTCCACATATACCCTTTCTATAATGATAGGACTTTCCTCGTGGCGTATTCAGAAATGTAGACCGAGTGCTTTGTGAAGTTAGGGTAAGTGTATATACTCAGCCCTGTATTTAAAAATCCACTCATGTCAAAGTTCCTGAATACCCCGTGCGCACGGGCCTGTACCGTGCACATGGGGCCCCCGTGCCCACGGGCTCTGTACCGTGCGCACGGGACCCCAGTGCGCACGGGGCTCACTTGGCCCATGCGCACGGGGTCTGCGGTTTCTGGTCCTGAAGATGTGGGGCGTGGGGGGGGGGCTCGTTTTCATTCCCACCCATTCGCCCCCTCCACTCCCTAGGAAGCCTCCAGCGCCGCCGCCGTCGCCTCCACTCGCTGGAGCTCCTTTGGGATTCGTCAGGGTTCCTCCTTCGTGGATCTGGATCCAGATGGGGTCCTCCTCCGGTTGGTCTTGCCTCCTTGATCTATCTCTTTGAGTTCCTATCTATTTTTCTAGCTTTAGGGTTTCTTTGGTCCCTAGATTGGTTTGGCCTCAACTAGTTTGTAGATAGAATTCTAGTGCTTAGATCCTTTGGTACCTCTACTACACCCACTCCCGGAGTTCATTCTGGTAGTGGCTGCCGCTGGGAGACCCCGGTGTCCACGGGGTGTTTGACCCCGTGCGCACGGGGCCCCGTGCCCACGGTCCTGTACCGTGCGCACGGGACCCCCGTGCCCACGGGGTCTAAACTCCCATGCGCACGGGCTATCCAGGAACTTCTGCCTAGATTTTTGTCTATATCCTTGCCATTCATCTTGCACTTGTACTCATTTGTGCCTCGTGCTTTGTGTTGTTGGGTGTTTGCGTGTGTTTTGGACTCCGCTGACAAGAGGTCTGAGCTTCGTCGCGAGCGTGCAAAAGGAGGATCAAAGGACTTCACCATTGCTCGTCGTCAGCCGTCTAAAGGCATGGGTTAGGGGTCTGGGTCAGGTCAGGGCCGTGCTCGCCGTGCAGCCTCAAAGCGGCCCATTGTTGAGGCTTCCGATAACTCTGAGGAAGAATATGACTCACAATATTATGTTTACTCCGACAACCCCAATATTGATGATGAGATAGAAGAAGAAGATGATCATGGTGAGGAAGATGAAGAAGAGGAAGAGGAGTCTAGTCTGGAGCAAGCCATTCCGGGTGGGCGTGACCTCCGGAATATGCCTCTTGTCAAGTCGACCAAGCCAGAGATCTGAGCTGAGAGACAGAGCCAACCGTATGTTAAGGCCACGGGTATGGGAGTGGATCCCCGTTTCAAGAATGAGTTTCAGCAGAGGATCTATCATGAGCTTCTTATGACCAAGTCAAAGAAGTTTGCTCCTCACAAGCAAGTCAACACTGAGAGTTTGCGCGACAATGATCATCTGTATCCCGGTGTGTACTCCGCTCTTGGACGACTGGGTCTGATTCCGTTTGTCACCTTCAACCACCCCTACAATGAAGATCTAGTGATGCAGTTCTTTGCCACTATGTACTTCTCCAATGATTCTGCTCGCACCCTCACATGGATGTCCGGAACGCATCAGTGCTCAGCTCCTATGGCAAAGTTCTCTGAGATCATTCCCTACCCGTTCGTGGATGAAGAGACTGTTTCTGATGAGTTTGGCATTGTTTGGGAAAGTGGGCAGCGCACTAAGGATGAGATTGCCTTTGCTTACAAACAAGAGAAGTCGTTTGTCACTGGGTCAATCAAAGACCTCTTGCCCCTCTATGACACCATGCGCCATATCCTGCGGGTATACCCTCACTCCAAAGGCCGGGGATTCCCATAACATTCGGAGCTCCATGCTTGATGTCTTTGTGTATCTTCATCAGAAGAAGAAAGTGGATGTTCTGGATTTCATGTACTATGAGCTGCGTCAGTGTGTACAAGAGAACAAGTCCTTGATCTATGCTCCATTCATACATGCATTGATTGAGATCGTCTGTCCAGCAAATTACATTGCCAGCTTCAAGACTACTGTGCCCAAGCGCAACTCCAAGTGGACTCCAGCTGCTCCTGCTCCCTATGCGCCTATCAAGAAGGGGCGCAAACCTAGGCCTGAGGATCATGCTACTTATACTCCAGGCATGTCCTCTACTGCACGGATCCCTCGTGGTAAGGCCAAGTCTATTGGCTCTGAGGCCGTCTTTGCCAAGGGAGAGAAGAAGTCATTGTACAAGACCTTGAGCAACATGTTCAAGATGTGTTAGTCAATTCAGCATCGTCAGATCAAGGAAATCAACAAGGAGAAGCTTGTTCGGCGTGAGCAGAAGGCGGCAAGGGCTGCTGCTGGTGAGGAGGTCGGTCCAGGTTTAGAGGACGTCGACAGTGAGGCCATTGCCCGGTCTTTCCCAATGGCCGGGTGGCGTTTTGATGATGGTGATGATGATGATGATGATGATGCCTCGATTGCTCCTCCTCTTGTCTAGTGGGTCTCGTGTCGCCATTTGTCTCCTTTTTGTTGTCTTGATGACAAAGGGGGATAAGTGGTGTGTGTGTTTGTGTGTTCGTGGGTGTGTTGAGATCTCAAGCCTCGTGTTTCTCGCTGTTGGTTGGTTTTAGTTGGCTTGAGATACTTTTATTTACCTTCCGTCTGTGTGGTTGTGTGACTCTAGCTTTATTGTGAGACTCTAGCTTTATTATTGAACCTTGCCATTATCCTCTTATGCTTATTGGGTCTCACATTATTTGCTCACCACACTGTGTCATGAGATCTAGGCACCGTTATAGGTTTATTTTGATGAATCTCATGACTTATCAATAATGATCTTGGTCGAACCTCCTATCGGTGTACTAGATGCATTCTTGTTTTCGGGCACACATATAGGGGGAGCTATCATGATCATTATTTGTTCCATGGCTTTCTATCTGTTTATCCTCTTTGCCATGTTCAAACCATGTTGTCATCAATGCACCAAAAAGGGGGAGACTGAAAGTGCTAATGGCACTTATGCTATATTTTGGTGTGATGACAATGTGGTTAGTTGAACTAATATCGTTTGCTAAAGTGTATCTCAGGTTATTGGTTCTAAGTGCCTGCGATGGAGATGTGCGACCCCCCCCATTTAAAAAGGACAAAGGCGTGGTCTTTCGACACTTCGAAGGTTTAGTTTTGGTTTGCTTCTAGTCATAGGAAAGACCGCACTATTAAGATGGGTTTGTGTGGATAAATGTCATGTGGGAATGCCTTTGACGAGCCTTACTTTCTTACCCTTCCCACTCCGACCACCTAAAATAGAACCTAGTGTGTGTGCTGTGGTACTCAGAAAGTTGCAACAAAAAGTTACTGGGTACCCCGTGCGCACGGGGTCTTCTGACCCCCGTGCGCACGGGGTACTACATAACTCTCTGGGTACCCCATGCGCACGGGGTCTTTTGACCCCCGTGCGCACGGGGTCCTATGTAAACTCTCTGAGTACCCCGTGCGCACGGGGTCTTTTGACCCCCGTGCGCATGGGGTGGTGTGATTGTCTTTGAGTACCCCGTGCGCACGGGGCTGACTTAGCCCGTGCGCACGGGGTCCAACGGGCAGAAATCCCCACCAGCCCATGAACACTATATAAAGGCCCTTCTTCCACCTCCAACCTATAACCCTAATGTCTTGTTGAGCTCCACCATTGCTACACCCCATTTTGCTCAATCCTCTCAATCCCTCCACCCAAACTTGTTGAAACTTTGGGGATTGGGAGAGCAAGACCCGATCTACAACTTGACCAAACCAAATCGCGTTCCCCGCAACATTTCTTCCCCATTGACTTGTTACTCTTGGAGCTTGGGCTCCTAGGCGGTTAGAGGTTCCTCCGGAAGCTTCTTGCTTGTGGTGTGCTCCGGAGAAGTTTGTAAAGGTGTGGTGGTCGCCTTCAAGACCAACCCCGAGTGTTTCGAGTCTCATCCATTGGGGGTGACTCGAAGGAGAATACGGTGAGCCTTTGGTGGCGTTCCGCAAGCTTTGGCTCTGGCACCGCTCCAAACGGAGATTAGCTCTTCCCCAAGGAAGAGTGAACTTCGGGTTAAAATCCGCGTCCTCGTCTCACTTGTGGTTATTCCTTTCCCGCACCTTTCTTTGTTGTTGTATGCTTGTTGGCTTGCTAAGTAGTTTGTTGCCTAGCATATTTATCTTGGAGCTTGCTTGTCATATAGGTTGCATTCACCTAGTTGCATATCTCGTGAACTCTTTTATCCGCTAAGCCTTAAAATATACAAGAAAGATTAAAATTTGTAGTCTCCTATTCAACCCCCCACTCTAGTCGACCGTATCGATCCTTTCAGTTAGTCCCAAAAAAAATATAGAAGTGGATAATAAAGCCCAATGTTGCCCAAAACAGTAGATAATATAGCATGGAGCAATCAAAAATTATAGATACGTTGGAGACGTATCAACTGCCGAATCGGCAGTTTCTCGCGAGCCTGACCGGGCGCGGCCGCGCGTGCGGGGCAGTTGCACGCCTCGGGCAGCGCGGGAGACAGAGGCAACATCTCATTACTCGCCCCCACTCTCCTGTCACCACCCAGACGCATTGTTCCCACTGCTCCCTCTCTCTCTCTCCCTCACCGCCCCTCCCTCTCCTCTCCTCTGCTCCGATGGCTCAGCCGCGCCGCCCTCTGACCCCGGTCGACCAGCGCATCTCCAGCATCCAGGAGCGCTCGCTGGCCGGGCTGCAGAACTCGGGCCACGACCTGGCATCGGTGCTGCGGGCGCCGTCCCCCATCAGCTGCCGGCCTCCACGAGCGCCGGCGCCGGCCAATGCGGTGCCCGCCGCTCCTGCTCCGCGCCGATTCCGGACCTCGTGGTCCTGGGCTCGGCGCCGGCGCCGTCGACGGAGCCGCCCCTTGTTGGGACACCATTGGCCTTGGGGGTTTTCTTGACCCCCGTCCGAGGGTTTTCTCCGGTCGGCAGGCCGTCCTTCTCAACCTCCAGCATGGCGTTCAGCACGGGGCCGATGCCGCAGGCCGTCGCCAGGGCCGGCTCATCCTCTGCTCCGCCACCTCTATCGTTCCCGCCGGGGTTTTCACCCCAGCCTCGGTTCGCTGCAGCTGCGCGTGCTCCGGTGAGTCAAATCCCCAACAATCTTGCTCCTAAATGTAGATTAGCGGTTAATTTCTTAGGCATGTGCTAGGATTGATAGGATTCTAGCAGATCTGATTGGATGCGATCCCAGTCGGACTGACCTGTTCTTGTTTTGTACAGTGCGTGTGCTGATACGTCTCCATCGTATCTACTTTTCCAAACACTTTTGCCCTTGTTTTGGACTCTAACTTGCATGATTTGAATGGAACTAACCCGGACTGACGCTATTTTCAGCAGAATTGCCATGATGTTGTTTTATGTGCAGAAAACAAAAGTTCTCGGAATGACCTGAAACTTCACGGAACATCTAGTTAAAAATAATAAAAAACCTTGCCAAAGATGAAGATAAGGGGGCCCACACCCTGTCCATGAGGGTGGGGGCGTGCCCCCCCTAGGGCGCGCCCCCTACCTCGTGGGCCCCCTGGAGCTCCTCCGACGCCAACTCCAACTCTATATATTTTCTTTAGGGGAGAAAAATATCAAGGAGGAGAAATCATCGCGTTTGACGATACGGAGCCGCCGCCAAGCCCTAAAACCTCTCAGGAGGGCTGATCTGGAGTCCGTTCGGGGCTCCGGAGAGGGGGATTCATCGCCGTAGTCATCATCAACCATCCTCCATCACCAATTTCATGATGCTCACCGCCGTGCGTGAGTAGTTCATTCGTAGGCTTGCTGGACGGTGATGAGTTGGATGAGATCTATCATGTAATCGAGTTAGTTTTGTTAGGGTTTGATCCCTAGTATCCATTATGTTCTGAGATTGATGTTGCTATGAATTGCTATGCTTATTGCTTGTCATTAGGGCCCGAGTGCCATGATTTCAGATCTGAACCTATTATGTTTTCATGAATATATGTGACTTCTTGATCCTATCTTGCAAGTCTATAGTCACCTACTATGTGTTATGATTCGGCAACCCCGAAGTGACAATAATCGGGACCACTCCCGATGATGACCATAGTTTGAGGAGTTCATGTATTCACTATGTGCTAATGCTTTGTTTCGGTTCTCTATTAAAAGGAGGCCTTAATATCCCTTAGTTTCCATTAGGACCCCGCTGCCACGGGAGGGTAGGCCAAAAGATGTCATGCAAGTTCTTTTCCATAAGCATGTATGACTATATTCGGAATACATTCCTACATTACATTGATGAATTGGAGCTAGTTCTGTGTCACCCTATGTTATGACTGTTACATGATGAACTGCATCCGGTATAATTATCCATCATCAGTCCAATGCCTACAAGCTTTCCATCTACTGGTTTACGCTTATTTACTTTCCCGTTGCTACTATTACAATCACTACAAAACACCAAAAATATTAATTTTGCTTTCTTTACTTTTGTTACCGTTACCACTACTATCATATTACTTTGCTACTAAATACCTTGTTGTAGATACTAAGTTATCGAGGTGTGGTTGAATTGACAACTCAGCTGCTAATACTTGAGAATATTCTTTGGCTCCCCTTATGTCGAATCAATAAATTTGGGTTGAATACTCTACCCTCGAAAGCTGTCGCGATCCCCTACACTTGTGGGTTATCAAGACTAATTTCTGGCGCCATTGCCGGGGAGCATAGCTCTATTCTTTGAGTCACTTGGGATTTATATCTGCTGGTCACTATGAAGAACTTGAAAGACGCTAAGACAACAATTTATCCCTCAACTACGAGGGGAGGTAAGGAACTACCATCTAGCTCTGCACTTGATTCGCCTTCTGTTATGAGTAAGCTTGTGACACCTAAACCTGCTTCTGTTAATCGTTCTGATATGTCGCATGTTATTGATGATGCCACTTCTGCTATGCATGATACTTATGATGAAACTACTTCTATGCTTGATATTTCTATGCCACTTGGTGAATTTCTTGATGAACAAATTGCTAGGGCTAGAGAGAAAGAAATTATTGAAACTGATACTGTTGATGAAAGTGATGATGAAGATAGGCCTGCTATTCCTGAAGGTTATGTTTTTGATATGGAATCTTCTGCCGCTATTCTAGCTTACAAAGATATATATGAACTCAAGAGGTTATTAGCTGAATGTAATAAGCAATCTCTTAGAGATAGAATGAAACCTGACCTTGCTTTTGCTACTTCACCTATTTGTGTTGCCGATAAGGATTATGAATTCTCTGTTGATCCTGATATAATTACTTTGGTTGAATCTCATCCTTTTCATGGCTATGAATCTAAAACTGTTGTGGCATATCTTAATAAATTAAACGATATAGCCACCATGTTTACTAATGATGAGAGATCACGCTACTTTTATATCCTTAAAATATTTCTGTTCTCATTAAAGGGTGATGCTAAGATATGGTTTAATTCTCTTGATCCTGGTTGTGTGCGTAGTCCCCAGGATATGATTTATTACTTCTCTGCTAAATATTTCCCTGCTCATAAGAAACAAGCTGCTTTAAAGGAAATATACAACTCTGTGCAAATTGAAGAAGAGAGTCTCCCACAAGCTTGGGGGAGGCTTCTCAAGTTACTTAATGCTTTGCCTGACCATCCTCTTAATAAAAATGAAATACTTGATATCTTTTATAATGGACCAACTGATGCTTCCGAAGATTACCTGGATAGTTGTGCTGGTTCTCTTCTCAGAGAAAGAACACCGGACGAAGCTGGAATTCTATTGAATAATATGTTGACAAATGAAAATAATTGGGCACTTCCTGGGACAGCTCCTGAGCCAGCTCCTGCTCCAATTACTGAGCCTATTCCTAAACCAACTCAAAAGAAGAGAGGTGTTCTATTTCTCAGTCCCGAAGATATGCAAGAGGCAAAGAAATCTATGAAAGAAAAAGGTATTAAAGCTGAAGATGTTAAGAATTTACCTCCTATTGAAGAAATATATGGTCTTAATTTACCGCCTGTTGAAGAAACATATGATCTTGATCCATTACCTATTGAAGAACGTCCCGATCTTGATAACCCGACACGGGTAGTAAAGGTAAATTCTCTCTATAGATTTGATGAAGGTGATATTCCTCACTATAAGTCTGCTAGGCAATGCTTTGATGAGTTTGATAATTTCATTGTCAAGAAAGAAGACTTCAATGCTTATTTTGGTAGAAAATTAAAACAAAATAATTATATGATTAAACACTTGGGTGATTATATGGCTAATATTAGATGTGAACTTAAACTTGTTAGAAAACATGCTTCTATGGTTACCACTCAAGTAGAACAAGTACTTAAGGCTCAAAATGATTTTCTCAATGAATTAAATAGTAAGAAAAATGATTATGATGTTAGAGTGGCTACTAGAACTGGTAGAATGACTCGGGAACCTTTGTATCCTGAAAGCCACCCTAAGCGAATTGAGCAAGATTCTCAGAGAAATAATATTGATGCACCTAGTTCTTCTAAAAGGAAGAAAAAGAAAAATGATAGGAATTTGCAAACTTCTAGTGAACCTATTGTTGAACCACCTGAGAATCCAAATGATATATCTATGTCTGAATCTGAAACACAATCTGGTAATGAACATGAACCTAATGAAAATGTTAATGATGATGTTCATGATGATGCTCAACCTAGTAATGATAATGATGTAGAAATTGAACCCGTTGTTGATCTTCATAACCCACAATCAAAGAATCAACATTATGATAAGAGAGACTTTGTTGCTAGGAAACATGGTAAAGAAAGAGAACCATGGCTTCAGAAGCCCATGCCTTTTCCTCCCCAACCATCCAAGAAAAAGGATGATGAGGATTTTGAGCGCTTTGCTGAAATGATTAGACCTATCTTTTTGCGTATGCGATTAACTGTTATGCTTAAAATGAATCATTATGCTAAGTATATGAAAGATATTGTTAAAAATAAAAGAAAGATACCGGAAGCTAAAATTTCCATGATGCTTGCTAATTACACTTTTAAGGGTGGAATACCAAAGAAACTTGGAGATCTAGGAGTACCTACTATACCATGCTCCATTAAAAGAAACTATGTTAAAAATGCTTTATGTGATCTTGGAGCCTACTGAAATAAGTTGACACCTACTGAAATATCTTTGCAAATGGCTGATAAATCAACTGCTATACCTGTCGGTATTTGTGAGGATGTACCTGTTGTGGTTGCAAACGTTACTATTTTAACGGACTTTGTTATTCTTGATATTCCTGAGGACGATAGTATGTCTATTATTCTTGGAAGACCTTTTCCGAATACTGCAGGGGCTATTATTGATTGCAATAAAGGAAATGCCACTTTTCGTGTTAATGGTAATGAGCATACGGTACACTTTCCGAGGAAACAACCTCAAGTTTATAGTATCAACTCTATTGGAAAAATTCCATCGATTATTATTGGAGGTTTTGAATTTCCTCTTCCTGCTGTCAAGAAGAAATATGATATTCTTATTATTGGGGATGTGCATATCCCCGTTGAGGTAACATAGTGTTATTCGAAATTTCCCCGGTTTCATGTTATTCGGAATGAGTTTGTTAACAAGACCTGATCAACCTTGTTAGTGGATTCCTTTTGATGAGCATGAGATGGATGAAACTAGAAGGCACAACCTTCTGTACCCTCTTTATACTTTCTGTTATTTAGTTGAGATAAAGTAAAAACAGTATTTTTCGGTCTGTTTCCTGATTTATCCGTGCATTATAAAAATACCCCGAAAATAAAACTCCTCCAAATGCCATGCCAATTTAATATAATTTTTTCGGGAACATTTGAGGATTTATGGTACTGAAAGCACCGCGGGGGGAGCTGCCACTTGGCCATGAGGGTGGAGGGCGCGCCCTACCCCCCAGGGCGCGTCCCCCTGCCTCGTGGGCCCACTGTGGCCCACCTCCACTTATTCCTGCACCCATCCTCTTCTTCTTCCTCCCACAAACACGAATAACCAGCTCAAGTACGAGTTCTAGATCACTTTGCTTTGATTTTCGATCTCCTTGCTCAAAGCACCTCTCACAAAACTGCTTGGGGAGATTGTTCCTTGGTATGTGACTCCTCCATTGGTCCAATTAGTTTTTGTTCTAGTGCTTTATTCTTTGCAAATTTGTGCTGCATAGGTGACCATGTTCTTGAGCTTGCATGTCAAATTTATAAGGTTCCAAGTAGTTCTAATGCATGATATAGACTCTAGGCAGTTGTAGGAGTAGTTACTATCAATTTTGTTGAGCTTGGTTCACTTTTGTTTGAAGTTACTAAATTTTTTTGGAAATTTTTCAGAGAAAAGCAATATGCTTAGGAAAATGTTCCAAGGTGGTTCTTCAAGGAAGCAAGGACCCAGACTTGCAATGCGGGATGCCAATGAGGAGCCCCCAAGGGACGCTCCAGTGCGGCCCTGTGAATGGCCGTCAGAAAATTTTATGGATCGAGCGGGAATCAAAGAGGAATTTAACGCATATTTGCGTAACGCCGATCTTGTGGACTTTGAGGCAGACAAATGCCCACAGTACCATCAACTCACTAGCTCATTTGTGAGGAGGTTTGAATTTTCATCTTCGCGTAATTCTCCTACTGTCATGTTTGATCTTTATGACAAATCTTATACCATGGACTTAGAGGATTTTACTTTTGCTTGCAAACTTCCACAATGGGGTAGTGCTAGTGATCCCCGTAAATCTGAATTTAGAAACTTTCTTGCTAGTATAACTGTAGGGGAATCTAGAGATATAACACAAGCTACCATAGGGAGCATTCACTTTCCTGCTATACATTATTTTGCTCTCTTCATAGGTAGGTGCATAAATGCTACGGATGAAGCATGTCACGTGTGTGTCCCTGACCTTAGCATTCATAGGAGTGTTGTGTTAGGAGACCAATCTTATCATATGGGAGCCACAGTAGCACATAGGTTGCATCATAATAGATATAATGGAGATTTCTTTGGAGGAATTTATGCAACCCGCTTAGCTAATTTTCTTGAGGTGGATGTTCGTGATGGTGATATGGAGTTGCCTCCTACTTATTTAGATTTTAATTCTATGGCCTCCCACTAGTTTGTCGAAAGGAATGAATCACCTCTCTTATATCGACTAATCTTTGACAACTGGCGTGTTGTCCGTATTACTCTCCCTGCTCCTGCCTTCTTTGATTCTCAGACAAAAGGAAGATATGTTATTACCAGAGAGGAGGCACATGAGTACGAGAGGAGAGCAGAGGCAGCCCGGCGCCACGCTGCAGCTCAGGAGGTGATAAATGCTGCATCTCAGTACGACCCCAGCTACACCTATGGGTATCCGCCAGGCTATCCCTGGCAATAAACCAACTTAGGCCAAAAGCCTAAGCTTGGGGGAGAACGTATTTCTCACTGACATTACATTTATGTTCACACACTCATTGCTAGATGTCGGCGCTCAGACTTTTTCATTGTAATATCCATGCTAGTTTATTTTCTTTTTCCTGCTTTCTTCTTGTGTGTTTAATAAACCTTAAGAAAAACAAAAAATTACTAGTACTTTACTTCTCTGCTGCAGAATAACAATTAAAAAGAAAACCCAAAAATATTTCCCGTTCTTCTTTTGCTTGTTGGCAGCTTTCCCGTGTAAATAGTTTTTATTTCTTTTCTTTTCTTTGGGGGTCGATAGGAGAAGACCATAATTAAATTGTTGAAGTGGCTCTTATATGCATTATTATTGATTTAACCAAGAGCCCATATTGCCTTGTCTTCTCCTGTTTATTGAATGCTCACATATTCCAGCTTAGTCCAATGCACGTGCACTCTTATTATTATTCACATCATTCGGTCGTGCAAGTGAAAGGCAATTATGACGATATATGATGGACTGACTGAGATGAGAAAAGCTGGTATGAACTCGACCTCTGTTGTTTTTGTAAATATTATTAGTTCATCGTTCCTGATTCAGCCTATTATGAATAAACATGTTTGCAATGACAATTAGAGATCATTGTTGCTCGTGCCATGCTTGATTATCTATGAGTTATAATGGTTTACTTTGTGTGCCAACCTGCTATTAAAATGGTTGTGATGTGGTATGATAGGGTGGTATCCTCCTTTGAATGATTTAAGTGACTTGACTTGGCACATGTTCATGCATGTAGTTGAAACAAATCAACATAGCCTTCATGATATTTATGTTCATGGTAGATTATATCCTACTCATGCTTGCATCCAATGTTCATTAATTTTAATGCATGTTCATGGCTGTTGTCGCTCTCTAGTTGGTCGCTTCCCAGTCTTTTGCTAGCCTTCACTTGTACTAAGCGGGAATACTGCTTGTGCATCCAATCCCTTAAACCCCAAAGTTATTCCATATGAGACCACCATACCTTCCTATATGCGGTATGTACCTGCCGTTCCAAGTAAATTTGTATGTGCCAAACTCTAAACCTTCAAATAAACATTCTGTTTTGTATGCTCGAATAGCTCATGTATCAACTAGGGCTGCCCTTATCTTCCATTTTAGGCGGGTTAATCTCAAGAGGAGTGGACTCCTCTCCTCACTCACGAGAAAATGGCTGGTCACCGGGATGCCCAGTCCCATGCTTTATGCAAACTAAATCAAATTAATTGCAAACAAAACTCCCCTGGGACTCTTGTTAGTTGGAGGCACTCATTGTTTCGAGCAAGCCATGGATTGATGCTTGGTGGTGGAGGGGGAGTATAAACTTTACCATTCTGTTTGGGAACCGCCTATAATGTGTGTAGCATGGAACATATCGCCATCTCTTAGTTGTTATGTTGACAATGAAAGTATGCCGCTCAAAATATTATTTATCTCTATTTCAAAATGGAGCTCTGCCACCTCTACAAATCCCTGCTTCCCTCTGCGAAGGGCCTATCTTTTTACTTTTATGTTGAGTCATCACCCTCTTATTAAAAAGCACTAGCTGGAGAGCACAGCTATCATTTGCATTCATTACTATTAATTTATATTGGGTATGACTATGATTGGATCTCTTTTACCATGAATTACAATATTAGTCAGTCATTGATCTTTAAAGGTGATCTGCATTTATGTTTTGCGGTCTCAGAAAGGGCTAGCGAGATACCATCTTGTTATTTCATATTATGATTGTTTTGAGAAAGTGTTGTCATTCGAGATTTATAATTATGGCTCGGTAGTTGATTATGCTATTGATATGAGTAAATATGTGACCTGAGAATTATTGCAAATATGGTTAGTCATAATCTTTGCTAAAAACTTGAATGATGGCTTTACATATTTACAACAACAAGAGCAAACAGAGTTTGTAAAAGTTTTTCTTTATCACTTTCAGTTTGTCAACTGAATTGCTTGAGGACAAGCAAAGGTTTAAGCTTGGGGGAGTTGATACGTCTTCGTCGTATCTACTTTTCCAAACACTTTTGCCCTTGTTTTGGACTCTAACTTGCATGATTTGAATGGAACTAACCCGGACTGACGTTGTTTTCAGCAGAATTGCCATGATGTTGTTTTATGTGCAGAAAACAAAAGTTCTCGGAATGACCTGAAACTTCCCGGAACATCTAGTTCAAAATAATAAAAAAAAATCCTTGCCAAAGATGAAGACCAGGGGGCCCACACCCTGTCCACGAGGGTGGGGGCGTGCCCCCCTACCTCATGGGCCCCCTGGAGCTCCTCCGACGCCAACTCCAACTCTATATATTTTCTTTCGGGAAGAAAAAAATCAACGAGAAGAAATCATCACGTTTTACGATACGGAGCCGCCGCCAAGCCCTAAAACCTCTCGGGAGGGCTGATCTGGAGTCCGTTCGGGGCTACGGAGAGGGGGATTCATCGTCGTCGTCATCATCAACCATCCTCCATCACCAATTTCATGATGCTCACCGCTGTGCGTGAGTAATTCCATCATAGGCTTGCTGGACGGTGATGGGTTGGATGAGATCTATCATGTAATCGAGTTAGTTTTGTTAGGGTTTGATCCCTAGTATCTATTATGTTCCAAGATTGATGTTGCTATGACTTTGCTATGCTTAATGGTTGTCACTAGGGCCCGAGTGCCATGATTTCAGATCTGAACCTATTATGTTTTCATGAATATATGTGAGTTCTTGATCCTATCTTGCAAGTCTATAGTCACCTACTATGTGTTATGATCCGGCAACCCCTAAGTGACAATAATTGGGACCACTCCTGGTGATGACCATAGTTTGAGGAGTTCATGTATTCACTATGTGCTAATGCTGTGTTCCGGTTCTCTATTAAAAGGAAGCCTTAATATCCCTTAGTTTCCATTAGGACCCTGCTGCCACGGGAGGGTAGGACAAAAGATGTCATGCAAGTTCTTTTCCATAAGCTCGTATGACTATATTCGGAATACATGCCTACATTACATTGATGAATTGGAGCTAGTTCTGTGTCACCCTACGTTATGACTGTTACATGATGAACCGCATCCGGCATAATTATCCATCATATGTCCAATGCCTACGAGCTTTCCATCTATTGGTTTACGCTTATTTACTTTCCCGTTGCTACTGTTACAATCACTACAAAACACCAAAAATATTACTTTTGCTTTCTTTACTTTTGTTACCGTTACCACTACTATCATATTACTTTGCTACTAAATACCTTGCTGCTGATACTAAGTTATCCAGGTGTGGTTGAATTGACAACTCAGCTGCTAATACTTGAGAATATTCTTTGACTCCCCTTGTGTCGAATCAATAAATTTGGGTTGAATACTCTACCCTCGAAAGTTGTTGCAATCCCCTACACTTGTGGGTTATCATGTGCTACTGCTTGTGTTCATGCTAGAATGCTAGATTCATGTTAATGCTAGTGCGAGTGCTATTACATGCTAGATTTCTGCTACATGCTAGTAGCTGTGTTCATGCTAGAATCATGTTCATGTTGAGTGATGAATGCTAGAATCATGTTGACTGATGGCATGCTCATGTTAGGATCATGTCCTTGTTTCATGTTGCATGTTGAAGCTAGGGTTTGTGCCATGAGTGGATGTTATACGTGCATGTAGTAGGATGGTCCCAAATCTGCATGGATGCACATGGGTGCTATTGGCATTTGCTGTTGCTATTTTTAGATGTTTACTTGTTTAGGATAGTGCAGTGATCAGTGCCAGTTGCAGCAAAGAAGATGCCACTGTGTCGGGGGGAATCGGCTTCCTCGAACACCTATGGGGACCGAGCCCCTTACTGGTTCGGCGGGGGGCGGAGGTTGCACAAAGAGCGGATCGAGGCGGTGCACACAAGGGATTTTACCCAGCTTCGGGCCGCAAGGATGCGTAAAACCCTACTGCTGCTTTGTGGATTGTATTGTGTTCTTGATCGGGAGCGCGTGGTGCTACAGTACACACGAGCCGCTGGCGAGACCGAGCGTGGCGATGGGTGTCCTCCTCCTCCTACGTGCGCATGGGGCCTCCTTTTATATGTTCAAGGGGTTACCCACAGGTGGCAGCACAGGTGGGGGCAAAAATGGGAGAATGTTGTAGTGGGTACAGCTGCCTGTACAGTGGCTGTACAGTGCTATCATACCTAAACTCTGACGGCGGGGGACAAGGGCATTAAATGCCCGTCCGCGTCGCCCAGACGGTGCAGGGAAGTGGACCGTCAGGAGCGCCATCGTTTGCCACGATGGCTACTCTGTCAGCTTCGCTTCGCCACCGCATGCCCCTAGCTACACAACCTCCTGCCATGTGCGCCTGGAATGCCCCCAGAGCGACACGTTGGTGGGTGAGCTGGAGCGCAGGCAAGGGGTGGTAACTTGCCGCGTCGCGCCCGGGAGCTTGTCGCTCACCGGGCCTTGCTAGAGCGCCGGACGCGCCGTGGCAAGGTCCTTGTCGCGCCGTGGTTGGCCTTCCCGGCAAGCTCCTCTTGCCGGGGTCTTGTGCTTCGAGCGGTCATACCGGCAAGCTCCTCTTGCCGGGGCCTTGCTCTCTTCGGGTGGCCTTCCCGGCAGGCTCCTCCTGCCGGGGGCTTGGCTCAAATACTTTGTTCTTGAATGGCCCAAGAGGGGACCGTGGAGGGTCTTGGCGATCACCTGGCAGGCCTTGCCGCGGGGTGCTATGACTGCCCGTGCACAAGTTCGGGGTACTAAGGTACCCCTATTTTAGTACACCGACAGGAGCCCCCGGGCCTGGGCCATACACGGTGCCGAGCGCTGTTGGGCCAGGGCCAAAACAGTGCACGGGCATGCGCGGCCTGGGTCACGCTGCATCTGCTTCTGCGCCCACCATGTCCTCCCCGAACGGCACGCGCCGAACGCGGCATCATGGGGAGAGGCGTGCGTGACGTGGGCGGCGTGCGCGGGGCCGAAACCCGCTAGCATGCGTCACGTCGCCATAAAGGGGGGACGGTTCGCGCTAGCTCCATAAGTGGAGGGAGGCGTGGAGGCGTGGCTTGTTCGCTGGACGGGGCCGAGGCACGGTTTCCGAGGCGCCCGTTCCCCACGATCACGGGGTGGGGAGAGGTCGCCTCATCCGTCGCCTCGGGCCTGTGCGTCAGCCACGCGGCTTCCATGCACCCAGGGTTGTGGACGGTGGAGGTAGGGAACCGGGCCTTTGCGGGTCGGGGCAGCAGGCCGGCCCCAGTCGCCTGGCCTTTCTTGATTAGCTGAGCAGGGCGGTCGAGCCCCCACCCTGCTCCTTTATAAAGAGCAAGAGGGGGCGACAGGAACTCGCACTCCTCCATCCTTTCTTCTCTTCATCCTCTGACCCCCCCTCTCCATTAGCCATGGAGAAAGGGAATCCGGGTCCTCCATCGGTGGCGGCGAGGGTTGCCGCCAGACAGCGCGCCCCTCCTCCCCTTGCACCCGCGGTGGCGGAGCCAGCCGTAAGGGGAAGGGGGAGGGGGCGAGGTCGTGGACGAGGGCGTGGATGAGGCCGCGGCGCTCAGGGAAGAGGCGGGCGGGGCGACGCGCCGGTCTCGCCTCCGCCAGCGGCCCCTCTTCCCATGGCGGTCCATCTCGGGGATGATCCTTGCGAGTTCTTCGTCAGGCTGCGCTGGGCGCCTCGCCGCCGCCTCCGCCTCCCGGCTCCCTTCGCGAGCGTGATGGAGATGGAGCAGCCCGAGACGCTAAGGCTGCGCATGAAGGGCTGCAGGATCAGCGGCACGCGGGTCCACGTCGAGTTCCCAGCCCCCGGCGTAGTGTATCTTGGCCGAGGGTGGAAGACATTCGCCCGTATCCACACCTTGACGGAGGGGTTCACCCTCCATTACAAGTTAATGGAGGGCGATCTCCTCTCCGTCAAGGCCTTCGGGGACTTTGGGACCCGGGCCCGGTGCTGCGTGGATAGCTCCTCCGACAGCGAAAGCTCCTCCTCGAGCGAGAGTGACGAGGAGGGGAGTGACAGCGACGACGAGGGCAGCGGTCGTCGGGATGACGGGTCCGACTAGGCGCCGGTCGCAGCTCCGTGTGGCACCGGCGACCCCATCATCCGGGTCGCCGGCTCCTTGAGCTTCTCGGGGTCGTCTTCCCGGGCGGCTGGAGTGGCGAGGCTGCGGAAGAGGAGGGGGACTGGCGGCAAGGCTTTCAACTCGGAGTACGAGGGCTAGGTGCCCCCGACAGCGTGTTGACGTCCCGCTGCCTCATCTTCGAGCTCCATCTCCGGCGCCACCGCCACCATCCAGCCTCCGGAGCCCCCGGGGCGTTCTGTTGGTGTCTTCTGCCACCCGTAGCTCACCTAGGCGCCCCTTTTGCCCTTTTCGCCTCCTTGCCCTACCTCCTGAGGAGAGAGACAAGAAAGGGATTACGGGCATCTTATCTTTTTTCAATCTATAAGCCCTCGGGCCTTAGCTGTGTTTAAAACTTGTAATCCCATCTTTTCATGTTTTTCATTCTCTCTGAACTGTACCTGAGCGGAATGTTTTTAATGAAAAGGGGATGTTTGCCGGGCCACTTGTCTCGTGGGTAAAACCCACGCCAAGGAACGAATCCTTTATATCGTTAAGATAGACACTCCTTTGCCCGGCAACAGGCCCTGTCGTCTTCCCGCGCCACTCGACCTCTCTCACGCCTTTGGCGGAGGAAGGGATGAAGCAAGTTCGGGGCCCTCGTTCCGCCCCTTTGCCGCCGCGACTACTACCAAAACGGGCCCTAGGAACGCGCTCTGGGGCCTGCCGTTAAGGGAGCACAACAGCTTTTAGGAGGGAACAATGTTTTCGTATTCCACAGTCCATAAGGGAATGCATGACAAGGGATGCGAAAACTTATCTGGGATCGCAGCCCCCGGCAACTTTGGCTTGCCGCGGGCGAATCTTCGTACTTGCAGCCCCCGGCAATACTGGCTTGCCGGGGACTAGATGCTGGCCCACCCTTCTTCTCTTGTTCGCCCTTAAGCGGTCTAGCCAGGATGTACAAAACCCTGCGAACCAAAGGAAACGAAGGAACAGGAAAAAGGACGCAGACTCGACCTCTAAGCTAGGGGTTAGCAGCTGTTAGGCACTATCAACCCTAACCAAGGACGAGACTCGACTCAGCATGCATGCTAAAACTTAGGGCGCCAGCGCTTCATTTCTACTGCTCAGGGTCTGCGCCTGGCTTTGTACAAAGGATTACATGCAACTGCGGCAAGACTTGTACAAAAGGTTGGTTGCCGGGCGGGGCCCGACAACTGCGCCTTACGGGTAAAACTTACGAAGATGCTCAATATTCCAGGAGTTGCTCACCGGAGTGCCATCTTCGGTCTCGAGTCGGACTGCGCCGGGCCTCGTGACTCGTCTCACCCGGTAAGGGCCTTCCCACTTCGGCGTCAACTTGTTATGATTCTTGGCGGACGGGGCGCGCCGAAGAACAAGGTCGCCTTCCTCGAAGCTTCTAGCTTTAACTTTGCGGCTATGGTAGCCACGCAAAGCTTGCTGGTAGCGAGAGGCTCGCACAGCAGCCTGAAGACGATCCTCCTCAAGGAGCAGCGCGTCATCTTCACGCAGCCGCTCTTGCTCAAGCTCATCATAAGCGAGCACTCGAGGTGACCCGTATACGAGTTCCGTGGGGGTAACTGCTTCTGCTCCATAGACTAGAGCAAATGGTCTCTGGCCAGTGGCTCGATTTGGCGTCGTTCTGATCGACCAAAGAGCCACCGGCAGCTCCTCGATCCAGTTTCTTCCGCACTTGTGCAGCCTGTCGAAAGTTCTGGTCTTGAGCCCGCGCAGTACTTCGGCGTTGGCCCTTTCAGCTTGACCGTTGCTCCTGGGATGGGCAACAGAAGCGAAGCAGACCTTAGAGCCGAGATCTTGGACGTATTGCATGAAGGCGCGGCTCGTGAATTGTGTATCGTTGTCGGTGATGATCCTGTTGGGGATCCCGAAGCGGCAAACAATGGACCTGAAGAACTTGATGGCTGACTGTGTTGTCACCTTCCTCACTGGTTCCACTTCCGGCCACTTTGTGAACTTGTCGATTGCGACGTACAAGTACTCAAAGCCCCCGACAGCTCGGGGGAAGGGGCCGAGGATGTCGAGCCCCCAGACCGAAAATGGCCAGGATAAAGGGATCGTCTGGAGAGCTTGAGCTAGCTGGTGTATCTGCTTGGAATGGAACTGACACGCTTCACACTTGGTTACTTGTGCAGTTGCATCCTGGAGGGCTGTCGGCCAGAAGAAACCTTGCCAGAACGCTTTTCCGGCAAGTGCTCTCGCGCCAATGTGGTGACCACATATGCCTCCATGTATCTCTGCCAACAGCTGCTGTCCGTCTTCCCGGGAAATACACTTCAATTTCACACCGTTGCGCCCTCTTCTGTACAGCGTGTTGTCGACGAACTGGTACATACTCGAGCGCCGGGCTACTCTTTCCGCTTCTTCTTGCTCTTCGGGAAGTTCTCCGTGCTGGAGGAAATGGACAGTCTGCTGCGCCCATGCTGGAGCCTGCGGCTCGACAACAAGGACTGAAGGCACTTCTGCTGCTGCGGGAACGTCCGCTTCTACGGCGAGGATCTGGGGCTTAGCCGGAGCTTGACGTTCCCCGGCAAGCTTGCCGGAGCAAAACTTGTCGGGAGCGCCTGCTTCTACGGAACAAACCCTGGGGTTTTCCGGAGCAGACGGTTCCTCAACGCTCTTGGTGTCGATCTTGGGGACCTTCTTGGCGGCGGCTCCGGGGAGCTCTGCCGGAAGATAGTTGCCGGAGACCAACTTCCTCTTCTTGCTCTGTCTGGTTGATGGCGTTACGGATGGTTGAGTCAGCTTAAGCACAAAGGTCCCTGGTTCCACAGGTAACTTAAATGCTGCGCACTTTGACAGGCCATCAGCGATGTCATTCTCAGCTCTTGGAATGTGTTCCATTCGCAGGCCGTCAAAGTGCTCTTCCAGCTTCCTCACTTCATCAACGTACGCTTCCATCAACGGACTCTGGTAATCCTTGTTCACTTGGCGGACGACAAGCTGTGAGTCACCCCTGACAATGAGCTTCTTGATCCCAAGTTCCGCCGCGATCCTGAGACCGGCAAGCAAACCTTCATACTCTGCAGTATTGTTGGTTGCTTGTTCCTTGGGGAAGTGCATCTGGACTACGTACTTGAGGTGCTCTCCGGTGGGCGCGACAAGTAACGCGCCAGCACCGGCGCCTTGCAGCGAGAAGGCACCATCAAAGTACATCAGCCACTCTTTGCTTGCTTCTTTGGCGGGGATGCTCGTCTCTGGGATATCTTCGTCCGGTGTCGGTGTCCACTCCGCTATGAACTCCGCCAATGCCCTGCTTTGGATAGTCGAGGTGCTCTCGAACTGGAGACCGAAGCTCGACAGCTCTAGTGCCCACTCGACAATCCTTCCTGTTATTTCTGGATTCTGCAGTATCCTCTTCAGCGGAAAGCGGGTGACAACCGTAATCTCGTGTGCTTGGAAGTAATGGCGCAGCTTTCTCGAGGCCATGAGGAGCCCGAAAAGCAATTTCTGAACACCAGAGTACCTTGACCTAGCCCCCTGCAAAAGGGAGCTGACAAAGTAAACTGGGCGCTGCACCATTTTCTTCTTCCGCACATCCACTTGCTCCTGCGCAGATTCATCCTTGTCGGGGCCAAAGCTTGTCGGGGAAGCCCCCTGCTTGTCGCTGGACGTGCTTGCCGCGGTCGCCGGCTCATCATCTGCCTCCCTCTCCGCTACTAACGCAGCACTAACCACTTGATTGGTTGCCGCCAGGTATAGCAGCAACTTCTCTTGTGGTTTAGGCGCGACAAGTATGGGAGCGGAGGACAGGTATTTCTTCAGGCCCTGCAGCGCGGCCTCCGCTTCCGGAGTCCATTTTACTGGACCCGCCTTTTTCAAAATTTTGAAAAATGGCAGCGCGCGTTCTGCAGACTTGGAAATAAACCTGCTGAGAGCCGTGACGCAGCCGGCAAGCCTTCGTACGTCCTTGACACGGGTTGGTGCTTCAATCTGCTCGATGGCCTTGATCTTGTCTGGGTTGGCTTCTATTCCTCGCTGAGACACGAAGAACCCGAGAAGTTTGCCGGAAGGGACTCCGAACACGCACTTCTCGGGGTTGAGCTTGAGGCTGATCCTGTGCAGGTTCGCAAAGGTCTCTTCTAAGTCTTGAATCAGGGTTGCCCTGTCTCTGCTCTTGACCACTATGTCATCCATGTAGGCCTCCACATTTCTGTGGATTTGTGGCTCAAAAGCGGTGTAGACGACCCTCGCAAATGTCGAACCGGCGTTCTTCAGTCCGAAAGGCATCCGTACGAAACAGTACGTGCCACATGGAGTGATGAACGCGGTCTTCTCTTCATCTTCTTCAGCCATGAAGATCTGATGATATCCAGAGTAGGCATCAAGAAATGAAAGCAGGTCACATCCGGCCGTGGAGTCAACAATCTGGTCAATGCGCGGCAAGGGAAAGGGATCTTTGGGACAAGCTTTGTTAACATCAGTGAAGTCGATGCAAAGCCTCCATTTCCCATTTGCTTTGCGCACGACAACAGGATTGGCCAACCACGTCGGATGGAGCACACCTCTGACGAGGCCTGCCGCTTCCAACTTCTTGATCTCTTCTGCGATGAACTCTTGGCGCTCCACTTCTTGCTTCCTGACTCTCTGCTTGATGGGTCGCGCGTGAGGACAGACGGCGAGGTGGTGCTCAATCACTTTCCTGGGAACGCCGGGGATGTCAGATGGTTGCCAGGCAAACACATCGACATTCGCCCACAGGAAAGTAACGAGCGCGCTTTCCTATTTGGGGTCGAGCGTGGCACTGATGGTGAAGGTACCACCAGTGCCGTCCTCCTTGGCGGGCACCTTCTTGGTCGTCGGCGGAGCTGCCATTGTCTTCTTACTCTTGCCGGTGGAGCTCGATGGCGCGTTCTCGACGGTAGCGCAGCACTCCGAAGAGGTGCGCTTACCGGAGTGGGCGCCAGAGCACTTGCCGGGCTTGGTCCTCTTCTTTCCTCCGGGAGCTTCCGCGGCAAGCGGCTTGTGATCCGCTGTGGCTGCTGCCTCCCGGTAGATCTTGTCGGCACAGATAAGGGCATCCTTCTTGTCGCCGGGGACAGAGATGATGCTTATCGGGCCTGGCATCTTGAGCATGTTGTAGGCGTAGTGAGAGGCCGCCATGAACTTGGCGAGCGCTGGACGGCCGAGAATTCCATTGTAGGGCAATGGAAAATCGGCGACGTCAAAAGTGATCCTCTCTGTCCTGAAGTTTAGCTCGCTGCCAAATGTTACTACCAACGTTATCTTCCCCTTCGGCTTGCTCCTTCCCGGGTTGATTCCTTGGAACCTGCCGGTCTCTTCGAGCTCGCTGTCGGGGACTTGGAGTTTCCGGAGCACAGCGGAGGAGATCAGGTTCAAGCTGGCCACGCCGTCAACTAGCATCTTAGTGACCTTGAGGTTGCGGACTGTTGGTGAGACCAACATCGGCAAGCACCCGATCGCAGTTGTGCGATAAGGGTGGTCCTCAATATCAAAGATGATAGGCGTGCCGGACCATTTCAGAGGCTTGCGCAACTCGACGGGTGGTTCCGCTGCATTGACTTCCCGTGCCCACTGCTTGAGCTGGCGGTGAGAAGTATGCAGGGGGGCACCGCCGTCCACGCACAAGACCTCTGTGGCTTTCTGAAACTCCTGCTCATTGGTCTCGACGTCATCCATGTCTTCGTCTTCGTCGTCGTCTTCATTCTTGTCGCGGCCGCGGGGAGGCCGGTCCGCTTGCCGCTGCTTGTCCTTGTCGCGGCGTCCTCCCTGGCCAGGGCACTTCGTGCCTGATCCTCCACCACCTCCCCGGGCTCTCTCCTTGTCGCGCTGCTCGTACTCGGCCTTTTGCAGCTCGACGAGCCGCTCGACCTGCTTGCAGCTCTGGAGGTCATAGCCCTTGGTGCGGTGGATCTTGCAGTACTGTTTGTTGGTGCCATCCCGCTTGTCGGCGGCCGCCACGGCCTGGCAGTGGGCGCATCCGGCAATCTCCTTGCCAGAGCTACCAGCCTGGGCCTTCTTGGCGGCGCCTTCATCGCCGGACTTCTCAACAACCAGTACTTCTTGGCTCTTCTTCTTCCTGTTGCTCCGCCGCCGGCCCTTCCTTGTCGGGGCGGTATCCTCACTGTCAGATTCTCCTGCTCCAGTGTTCTCTCCGGGGAGTTTCCTCTCTTCCTCAGCACGGGCACACTTGTCGGCCAAGGCATATAGCTCGCTGACGTCTTTGATCTGGCACATCGCCATCTCCTCCTGCATCCTGCGGTTACGCACGTTCTGATGGAACGCGCTGATGACCGCGGCGGGGTGGACGTCTGGGATGTTGTAGTGTACACGGCTGAATCTCTGGATGAACTTGCGCAAGGGTTCCCCTTCCTTCTGGACGAGCAGATGGAGGTCGCTCTCTTGGCCATGGGGTTTGTGGACGCCCGTAAAGGCGCCAACAAACTGATGGCACAAGTCTGTCCAGGAGGTTATGGAGTTATCCGGCAAGTGCATGAGCCAGGATCTGACGTTGGATTTGAGTACCAGCGGGAAGTAGTTGGCAAGGATCTTGTCGTCTCGCCCTCCAGCAGCCTGCACCGCGATGGTGTAGATGCTGAGGAACTCCGACGGATGCGACTTGCCGTCGTACTTCTCTGGTACGTCTGGCTTGAAATTCTTCGTGCTGGGCCACTGGACTTGCCGCAGCTCACGGGTGAACGCAGGGCAGCCCATCGCGTACGGCAGGTCGCCTGGTTCCCCTGGTGCATGCATGTCGACAGAGGGCCCAGCGCGGTGGTCTGATTGACGCCGCGCTTCTCTCCGACGCTCGATGCGAGTACGAGCGTCCTCTTGCTCTCGCTCGTGAAGAACTTGGCGTTGATCGCGACGAGCTCGCGGATTCGACGACGCGGTGCAGTCGTTGTCGTGACGATTCCGGCGAGTCGCCGATCTTGGCCTCTGGGGCGGGGAGTGCACGGTGGTTGCACCCCCGCCGGTCCTGGCACCATCGGTCCTCGCCTGGCCGTCCCGCCGCGGCTGCGACGCGCTGTGCTGCTGCGGGGTGTCGTCGTTGGTGAAACCGATGCGGCTCTGTATCGTGGCCCTCCAGTCGTCAAGCTTGTCCGCCGTTGGAGGGTAGTCTAGGAGCAGTTGAGCTCGCGCCAGAACTTCCGCTGGAGTGGCGGGCAGCGGTGGCGAACGGCGCGTGGAGCGGGATATGCTCGAACTTCTAACTACGTTAGAAGGAGCGACACCCGGACCAGGCAGCCGCGCCACGCTCGCGCCAGCACGTTGGTGTGAGTGTTGGCCCTGAGCGCCCTGGGATCCGCCGGCTCGATTTGGGTCCAGCAAGCGTATGGTACTGTGGGCGCCAGGACGCTGCTGGTCCCATGCCTCCTGAGAGGGGCGCGGTGCATGTTCGGACGCCATGGCGCCATGAGCTGGCTCGACAACGCCCGTCCCGCCGCCGGTGCCGTCCCCACCACCCGTTTGCTCCAAGGGCGGCGGGTTCGACGCGGACGGACCGGCCACCTCTGGAGCCTTCTTCTTCGGTGGCATGTCGATGAAGGTGAAGAAGATCTAGCTGGTGCAGGCGCCGGATCAGGTTCGCACAACTTCGACGCCCCCTACCTGGTGCGCCAAAGATGTCGGGGGGAATCGGCTTCCTCGAACACCTATGGGGACCGAGCCCCTTACTGGTTCGGCGGGGGGCGGAGGTTGCACAAAGAGGGGATCGAGGCGGTGCACACAAGGGATTTTACCCTGCTTCCGGCCGCAAGGATGCGTAAAACCCTACTGCTGCTTTGTGGATTGTATTGTGTTCTTGCTCGGGAGCGTGTGGTGCTACAATACACACGAGCCGCTGGCAAGACCGAGCGTGGCGATGGGTGTCCTCCTCCTCCTACGTGCGCATGGGGCCTCCTTTTATATGCTCAAGGGGTTACCCACAGGTGGCAGCGCAGGTGGGGGCAAAAATGGGAGAATGCTGTAGTGGGTACAGCTGCCTGTACAGTGGCTGTACAGTGCTATCATACCTAACTCTGACGGCGGGGGACAAGGGCATTAAATGCCCGTCTGCGTCGCCCAGACAGTGCAGGGAAGTGGACCGTCAGGAGCGCCACCGTTTGCCACGATGGCTACTCTGTCAGCTTCGCTTCGCCACCGCATGCCCCTGGCTACACAACCTCCTGCCACGTGCGCCTGGAATGCCCCCAGAGCGACACGTTGGTGGGTGAGCTGGAGCGCAGGCACGGGGTGGTAACTTGCCGCGGCAAACGCCTTGCCGCGGTGGATGTCTTGTCGCGCCCGGGAGCTTATCGCTCACCGGGCCTTGCCGGAGCGCGGGACGCGCCGTGGCAAGGTCCTTGTCGCGCCGTGGTTGGCCTTCCCGGCAAGCTCCTCTTGCCGGGGTCTTGTGCTTCGAGCGGTCGTCCCGGCAAGCTCCTCTTGCCGGGGCCTTGCTCTCTTCGGGTGGCCTTCCCGGCAGGCTCCTCCTACCGGGGGCTTGGCTCAAATACTTTGTTCTTGAATGGCCCAAGAGGGGACCGTGGAGGGTCTTGGCGATCACCTGGCAGGCCTTGCCGCGGGGTGCTACGACTGCTCGTGCACAAGTTCGGGGTACTAAGGTACCCCTATTTTAGTACACCGACACACAGATCAGTGACTTGCCCAACAACAAGGGTCATTAATAAGTGGCATTTGCCCCTAAGCAAATGCCACTTATCAATGGCACTTGTTGTTGGGCAAAATGGCACTTATCAATGGCACTTGCTATTGGGCAAGTCACTGATCAGTGTCATTGATCGGTGCCATTTGCACTACAGCAAGTAGATTAGTGCTCTTGCCCAACACCAAGTGCCACTGATCATTGCCATTTGGCTATGAGCACATGCCACTGATCAATGGCACTTGCTGTTGGGCAAGTCCACTGATCAGTGGCACTTGCCGTTGGGCAAGTCCACTGATCAGTGGCACTGATCAGTGGCATATGCTTGCTTGCTTTGTTTGATACTAATACTTGTCATGCTGCCTGACAAGATACTGAAGACTGACTGGGATGTGGCGGGTGGAGGAGCTCAGGTCGTGGCCCGAGCTGAGCGCGCCGAGGATTTCATCCCTACGAACAGGTGGCTCAGGACGGTGGACCTGCCTAGCTGGATCGCCTTCATGAGCATGCCTCGTTTAAGGGGACGATCTCCGAGGCAGGGCCACGAGGAGGGGGCCAGGGAGACAATGAGATTCTACGCATAGATCAAGGACAACGAGGACCTCACCATGCTCGTCGTCCCTCCCAAGTTCGTGGAGGTGATGAACACATGGCTGGTCATCAAGCGACTCCCGCGTGTGGTCAGGCTCTCAGCCAACAAGAGGTGCGTGTTTTGGGTGCAGGTCCAGAACTTCGAGGGCCAGATAGTGCTTGGCCGGGGGTGGAACTACTTCTGCCGCCGCCACAAGATCATCCCCGGCGACCTCGTAGTTGTGCACATCTCCGCACTCGGACTGAAGGTTCAGATCTGCAACCACGACTCGTCGGTGATGTGCAGGTACCGTTGCAATAGGCACAACTGCTTTGGTGGCATCGAGCAGGCTATGTAGTTAAGTTAAGTCAGGTGTTAGTGGAGAACTTTTAGGGTGTCTGGCGAGACTTGTGCTAGGAACATGTTCATATTTTGGCCAGGTGCAGCACCTTGGCACAGCAGGGAAGGAGGATGCCCCTGCTCTTAATCTAGACTATGCTATCTAGTTAAGTAGTTTGCTGTGTTAAGTTTGCTGTCATTACATTGCTTGCTTTGTTTGATCTTGCTGTTGTGATGTTGCTGTTGTGCTGATCATGTGTGGTGGTAAGGCCACCACATTTGAATGGGGTGAGCAGAACACAAATGTTGTTTGCAACCAAACAACTGAAGTTTGCATCTGCTCACACCCTAAGCACAAATGCGGGCAACCAAGCAGGAGGGGGGTAAGTGCCTCTCGATGTGATGCAGGCAACCAAACAGGTTGCATCTGCTGCATATGAGGCTGTATTTCAGCAACCAGGCTAGGTTGAGATGGACATGCAATGCAGGTACTATTCCAAACTGTAACCAAACATGCCCCAAGAGAATTTCAGAATTTTGGTTGGCCTTTGGGCCAAAGGCCTACTAGCAAAATTCCAATAGAACAGAACATATCTCCAAAAACTCAGCACTCTTAGCTTTGATGTCTTGTATAATCATGCTGCTAGCGCCCCTGTATTCCTCCTGGTGTTTAACTGTTGCATGTCAATCAGTCACCACTTGCACTTTATGAAGATATAAGTCTGATGCTAAGTTTAGTTCATTCCTTGACATTGCCTCTAGAATTTCTGTTTGAATCAAATTTGTGACAATGTTCTCATACTGATGGGCTTGGTGTAGGCCTGTGTGTGGTGCACAGGAAGTCGAAGCTTTGGGTGCTCATCAAGGTTTTCTCTCTCTCAAAATTATCCAAACAAAATATTGAATTCAAATTTTTATTGAAGATAAATATGAAATAGCTACCCTAATATTTACTTCCAACGAGGTTGTGATTTTCAATGCTCTCTATTACAGTCTTAGTTTTTTCAGTCGTGGTCGGCCTGCATAGCAACTATAGGAAGGCTCGTTCACCATGCCAAGGTATGTGTTGTGTCACTCTGACCATTCAAGCCCTATTAATCCTATTGAAACATTTAAATTCAAATTCATATGATTTTTTGGCGGTAAACCCATTTACCGGGGAGGGGGGACACTGCCTCATTCACTTCAACGTACATTATCTCATTCTAAACAAATTCATTATCAAAATGAAATCCTACTTAATAAACGTTCATAGGATCGATTGATAACCCTACATTTTTTATTAAAAAAACAAGTCCACTAGAGAAATATGTACTGGCTAAATAGAGCTAACAATCTAATCAAGTTGAGCTAAATAGAGGCTATAAACTACTAGCCCGAGGAAGTTCGTGTAGATGATCTCTGTCTAGTTGTAGTTGTAGCGCAGGCTAGCCCACGACCGCCATGTACCAATGTACCAACAGCTAAGGTGGGGACCCTTGGGGTAACATAGCAAGCATTGTTGGGATTGGTCTCATCACCGCTCTGCACTGCCACCTTGAAGAGAGAGAGAGAGAGAGAGAGAGAGAGAGAGAGAGAGAGGAAATATCATGTACTCCAAGGGATTTAGTGCTCCGGCTGCACCCTGCCACTCCACCGGACCAAGTCGATAGCATACTTTTGAGAGTACTTTTGAGAGTAAATCAGTCTGAGATAATGTTTATATGCAATGCCAAATTATAGCTTTCTTGTGTTTTATCTTTCATATATGAGGTTATATGGTTAATCTATCATGGTTAGTTTATTATTGTTTTGTGTTTTTGTGGATGGTGCTTTGTTAATTGGCTGACTAAATTATGTTGTCATGAATGTGTTCATCAGATGAGAGAGTTTTTATCTATTAAGATTTAAGATCTTCCTTATTTTTTTATTGGTATATATGCAGATTACATGTTTGCTTTAATGGCCTATAGGGTCTGTTGGTTGTAGGATAGTTGGAGCCTTGGATTTCTACTTGTACTAATTGACCCTTATGCTTTGTGTTGCCTACTCACAGATGTCACCGAAAGTGTCACGACCATGTCTGACGCTCACCATTTTCGTGGCTTTCACGGGGTTATGCTGGACAAACATCATATTCTTACCTTTATGTGATTGATGGTTGTCACCGAAAGCGTCACAACTATTTCTTATGTTCACCTTCAAAACCTCGCAGTGCTCAATTCCAAATCAATTCTCAGTATTCCATACTTACGGACAATACTGTTGGTAAATACTCTTCGTAGAAAAAGATATATGTTTTTTCCGCTCATTGTTTTTTCACTATACTGATCATTAGAGGCTGAGATACAAGCTATTGTGTTTCTGTAACAGGTCCAAATCTAACATGGATTTTTGTACAACGGTTTATGAGGGTGTGATATATTTCTATAAAGTGGAGGACAAGACATTGCCAGCCAACATGTATGGAAAATCTAAAGGTATTGTAGAGAAGTTCCTTACTGAAAAATTCTTGGTCTATATTATCTTGAGAAGTAGTATTATTTATGCTCAACCAAATTTTCATATGTGTTTGATGATTTTCCTATTTGGGCCTGAAATAGATATCATCGAATCAACCTCTTCAATGTTACTTGTCCTCTTGCCAGTTTCCTATTTGATTTCTCAATTCTGGATAACCGATATTGGCTATTTTAGGAAAAGTAGACCTTGAACCATAGTTCAGTTAATATCGGATTCATATTTTTGAGGAAGTAGGTCATGTATCTGTGAATATGAATGTATGACCATTTTGAGATGAGATGAGGAAATGACATGTTTGGCCGATGGTGGTTCTCTAATCTTTCTCTGGTATTTGTTTACTGATGTCTACAACTATGATTATTGCTGCTGCAGTGCATTACCATACTTCAAACACTTCCAATATTCACCAGGCATCTTCAGAAATAAGGAGATGTTACTGATGCCTCATGGTCTCATTTGTTTGTGATTTCACTAGCTTTTGCAAAAGTTGGAGCTACAACTGATTATGTGATCATGAGGAACATGCATATCATGATGCCTTGTGGATTTGGATTTGTTACATTTATCCAAGTTTTCCTAAGAAGTATTATTCTCTTTTCCCTTTCAATTTTTGTAGTTGCCTTGCTTCTTTGCTTGTTTTTAGTGGACTGTAGATCCATGCCTTTTGTTCCTTGTCTGGATCCGGGTAGGTCCTACCATTGTTGTTCCTTTGTGCATTTCTTTTCCTTTGCTTGCTTTATTTATTGCTTCTTTTTATTGTGCAACCATAGGGAATTTTTGGACTGGTCGTGTGTGGAAGAACATGCCCTTGTGATTTGATTTGGTGTTCAGGGAGAGTCAATGCTATGCATCTTGGTTCTGCTTCTCTGTTCTTCTTTATATAATGTGAATCCTATATATGTCGTTGCACAGGTGCTTCCTCTACTGTATTTGTAGCTTCTTCTTACGCCTGCCTTCGATAAAGAAAGCTAGACTCCAGTCTTGATGTGAGTGTCATCTATTAGTTATGGATTGTTTGCATACTCAATACCTACCACTATAGTTTTCATGGACATCACTGAATCCATGTCCTTGCATATGTTGATGATTTTAGTGATGTCTAACATCCATATTATTGTTCAATACCTCTACAATTGGTGTCACCTACATGTAATCTCTCTGTTCTATATTTTCGCTCTACCTTGCTATGTTGCTTCATGCTTTCTTTGCCCAAGTGCTTAGTTTGTGCACATATGTGCTTGGATGCTTTACTACTGCATTCTGCTTGCACCTAACAGAGATGAACGACACCAATGCCAATAGCGTCTGGAAGCATCCATACGAGCAGTCTGTCTATCTGAAACAAATCTTTCAATTTCCTTGCAATTAAAACTGGAAAATGACCACTTTTTTTGAAAGGAAAGCAGTAGGGGAAGCCCCCCACAGCGAGTTTTTTTAAATAATAAGAACCCAAATTCGCGCCCGTGAGGACTTGAACCTGGGTGGCTGGGTTGTACATCCACTCCACTAGCCAAGTGAGCTAGGCTCACTTCTTAAATGATCACTCTTTCGTTCGTAGATTGTCCCACACATGATGTTGTGAAGTATTTGAAACAAATCCATGTATGTTCTGCATTTATTGAACTTTTGGTATGATTTTTACATCTTTTGATTGTCATGTCTACTTGAGAAAAATGGGGGGAAATCGAGGTTAAAGATTTTGATAAAATGCAATCACTTATTTTTCTAGGATATGTGGATTTCTTGAATTACTATCAGCGTACTTGGTCTTTTCCATCTAACTTATGTCTCCCATGCAATCTGAACATATATCAAGAATTTATGATTAGGCACACATATATTCTTGCATGCCATCTGTCCTGAACTTGCTTGGCTCAGTGTGAGATCCATCTCTCCTCTTTAGTCGATTGTTCTCTTTCAACCTTCCTTTTTCTATAGTCTCATTTGCGATTTTGTCTTGCATATTTTTACGTTGTCCCTTCTGGGTTGTTGGATGCATTACCTCGGCATGGTGATATTCCTTGCTTCCTCTCTGAATTTTCCATGAAATATTATCCCTTTACATACTAAGAAGGAACACTTTTCTCTGCTATGATGTTGCACAGACCAATGCGCATAACCTAATATAACTACTATTACGAGTTTGTTGTCTGATAAATAAACACTCTAAAAATTATGAACGGGCAATCTGTGCCCATCTAGAGCAGAATTTCGTTAATTGATTGATGAAGAAAGACATGGGTAAAATTGATATTTTCCAGAGGTAATCACCATTGCTTTGTTTTAGGCTTAATGCATCTGATATTTTTTTAGGATTTCTATGCCAAAAAGAGGTTTGGCAGAGTTTTGCCATATTCTAATTAGAAATGGAGAGAAAATTATGAACTCAGTAATTATAAAGTAGTCATGGCTAGAGTTCAGAAATGTAGAAATGATTGGTTCAAATATATATCTGTATTTGCAGCGATACACTATGGATCACATCAGGTAAAGGTTGTTTTGTAGAATACATGTCAGGTTTACAACTTCAAGCACGACAACTAAGAAACGAAAGTAAACGCATCAGATATTCAGTAAAGGTTATTTATATATTCATGGCGTTGCTGGCATATACATGTATTTGCTGACTCTGCGAAGATATACAATGGCTCCTTCAAATTATTGTGATATTTAATGCTCACGCGTTGGTTCAATAAATTATGTATTGTGGTGCTCCACTTATTCTTCTCTTCTTGCCAGGACATAATTATCTGCTTGGGAGTTGCCTGCTCACATGGATAGTTTTGCTACACTGCATCCACCAACTAACAACAAGCTTCGGCACGTCGCTAGCCGCCATTCCTTTCTTTGTACTTCTGCTAATAGTCTAGCTATAATTATCAGAATGAAATGTATGAATCTATGTAACTTTGAACTAGGCCACTTAATAATATGTCATTTTGTCGAGTTTTAGCTAAACTTATCGATGATGTCCTTATGCAAGTCATCCTATCTTTGCAAGCCTACAGAGAGAATGCATTGAAGATAGGGCACCAAGTTTAAGTAGTTACTCCTGTCATTGTAAGCCTGTAGGAAGCATATATTTTCATGCAGACTTTGTTTTCTCTCTGACACTGCTATTGCCATGATTATTTTTATTTAGAATGAATTTGTAAATGTCTTTACCCTGATCAAAAGTTGTAACCTTTTCCCAACCTGAACATATACATGGTTAACTACTAAGGTATTCATTATTCAAGCCTTTGCGACTTTGAGATTGGTAATCCTCTCCGGATCTATTTTCCTACAAAAGCAAGTGAAAAAACAGAATGGAATGTTAATTTGGAAAAAAATGTCGTTTAAATAGTGTGGCAATTTGTCTTGTAAATATAACTATGGTGAAAAGTTTCACACTAAAATCAACCGTTTTTCCAATTGATTAACATTTCTTGTGGCCAACCGGTTGCGGGCAAGCCGCGCCCATGATTGATAGCTACGTCATTTCCTCTGACATTTTAGAATCATGAATGCAGTCTATAGTTTTCACATTGCTGACTTTATTTATAACTACTCCCTCCGTTCCAAAATAGATGACCCAACTTTGTACTAAAGTTAGTACAAAGTTGAGTCATTTATTTTGGAACTGAGGGAGTATGTATCAATAACGTGTTATCCAATGTTGGCATAATACAGGAAGGAATTTGATGCTGAAATGGAGACTAAGAAAGAAGCTTATGAGAACTCACACCCTAATACACACCCTAATAAGAATGGTCATGACGAAGGGTAAAGAGAAGCCCAGGTGCAGCGCAAGGGCGTGGAGGCGGAGGGGTACGCTGTCGAGGGGATCTCGGTGGGCGGGCACGAGACCTGCGTCACAGTGCCATCCCTCGACGTCGGCCGTTGCCCACTCTTCGCCGTGCGCCAGGACCACCTCTTCATCACGCACGCCCACCTCGACCACACCGTGAGCATCTGAGTCCTCTTCTGGTTCGTCTCGTCTCTGTTCTACTTGGTTAATCGGTTAGCATATGCGGTCTCTAGCTAAGCTCGGATGCACCATTGCGAGATGGTGCTCATGCATGTGCCTTATCAGTCTATCAAACGGGGTGATACTTTGGTTTAGATGCTTGCAGTCTACCTGGTGAAACTTTTGTTTGCTCCTTGTTGGTATTGGCACGGGTGGCAAGTAAAGAAACAGTCTAGGCGCGTCAAAAAATAGATAGGATGTGTAGTTGCTTTTAATGTTGCCCTCTGTTTGTTCTTCTAGGAAGAAGTAGTTACCGTTAAAACCTTCAGATTGTTTTCTTATGTTGAGCTGTCAAATGGTTATTAGAATACTCTTGCTGCATTTTTCTTTTGGTTCTTTTGTATATGCGTCTTACAGATTGTCCCCATGCGCACTTTGATTTGCAGGTCCTTTTGTCAGCGTCTTTAATTGCTTTGCTGAATACTGGGTGGTAGATGCTTGAGTGAAGATCTTCGTATCAAGGTCTGTTACTTGCTGTACACATACTGACTAGGCGTTGTGTCCGTGTTGCTGTTTTCCATTTGCCTTTGCTGGTTAACTTACTTTTCAAAGACTATTTCTTCTGCTCAGGATGTGCCCTACTGTATCTTTTGTGATCCCTATTTTGGAGACCCTGGCGGCGCTTGTTCCTTTGCCTGCACTTTTGTAAGTGTGTGAGATAGCTGACGATGGAGCTGTGCTTGTTGGTGTTGAGCTTAAGCTTCCTACATAGTGTGTCCCTGCTGCCAGATAGGACGTTGCACTGCCAGCTTATGAACAAGCTGCTTTACAAGCTATAAAATTCCTGCAGGGGGGCTATGGGTTTGTTATCAGGGACTACGGGTTTCATAGTGTTGGTTCATACAATTCAGGAGCAATGCTGGTGCTAAGAACGCTGGCAATGTAAAGAAAACAAGGCAGTAATCCATCTATCGTCTAAGGTGACCATGGGCGTATGGTAAGCCACAATTTTCTTCCATGCATTCAGCTCAGTCTCTACTTTTGTAGAATTCATGTTTTTCAATTAAATTTGCATGCATCTTATAAACATGCTGCTTGCTGACAGCTGAGCACTATTTATGCACTTTTAAGTTGGTGCTAGATAACTTATATTTATGCCCTCCTGATCCAAGCTGTTTTAAAAAGCTTTCTGATGTTGTGTGATACCCTAGATCTTTTACTAATTTGACCATGATGCTATTCCAAAATGCATTGTGTTGCGATCACATTTGTCTTTCTGTTAGCTGATATGTTCCTGAGATCTACATTTCCTACCGATGACTCATAGACTACATATATGATTCTTTCTGTTACTTCCCATTTTTACTTGTATACGTGTGAGTGCCAGCTAAATCAGCCTATCTTATGAATTTCCTTGGTTTTTTGCATGAGGTTCTTCTGTATATAGATGCTCGCTGCTTTGGCAAAGGCCCTTATAACCTACGCCAGCTCGGACTAGCCAAGACCTCGCCGCAGTTGTCTTCATTCACTTGTCTTTGCAACCTTTTGGACACGCTGCTACTATTTTCCTTGTGTGTTTGCAAATCCAGGTTTTGGTGCTCATAGAGTAATGCCCAAGATCTGTTGATGCAATTCCCTATTAAGCTCTGTTGTCGTAGACCATTTTTATATGTTGTGAATATTGTCGTTCGAACTATCTTCTTACCCCTGTCTCTTCTATCCATTGTAAATATTCGTTGCACTGCGCTACCTGATCTATCTATAATTATCGTCAGTAAAATCCTACCTGCTTTAAGACTTTTATGCCTGCGTATTCCCATTTCCAATGTTCTGTTTGGTAACATAATATTGTCTACCTTTGCTATGCATTCTTCAAAATAAATGTCTACATCTTAAAGCTAATAAATAGAACTTGACGATGCCTGTTTGCTTTATTTTTTTGGGTCAAAAGTAGCTACTGGCTTATACTTGATCTCTAGGCAATACCACCTTACTACAATGTTTTTGTTAATTTCTCAGCACTTGCGCAGAAAGACAAGAGCTACGTGTCACTCAAGGAACAACTTTCTGTTGTTGTTCCTGTGCTCGACAACCTGAAATGCAAGACAGAAAAAAGGATCAAGCAGTATTATGATATTCGATCACAGATTGAGAAGATATGCTCTGAGTTAAGTGAGTATAATGATCAGGGTGATAATGTAAATAGTCCAGCTGCTGATGAACATGATTTGTCGACAAGGAAGCTTAATAGCTACCAAGCACAACTTCGTGCTCCGCAAAAATAAGGTAAACCATCCTGAATAAGCTAGGTAATCTGAAACCTTCAATTGGCCTTCAAAATATTATGTTTCTTGCACTACATGTGAATAAATAGAACTGGCTGCTGCTAAGGAATCCTTGAGTATTCAGGAATGGTTTTCAAGTCAGAGAAAAAAGACCTTAGATTTTGCGGTATATACTTTCTATAAAGTGGTAAGATGATTAATTTGTTAAGCTAGCCACTGCCATGTAATTTATATCAACTATCTAGGACTGCGGGTCATCTAATTTAAGTTACTTTAGGATTGATTGAAGTGTTGATGGGAAATGTTTCCTTATTTGCGTTGCTTTCAGTCTGATAGACTTCACAAGATTCTGAAATATGTAAATGAAGGCATTCTTGATGTGGAGTTCTTGGAATTGATTTCCCAAAGACTGTAAATGAATTCATCCCGGTCTACATCAGAATGGTGTTGAGCAGTCCAGAAGCATGAGCAATTGGAAGGCCTTCCTAGCACAATATCAAATCTTAAAGTAGAGAGAAAATCTAGAATCGATAAGCTACTCTAAAGGTTCCTTTCTTCTCGGTTTTTGTTATATGAGTTCTGCACCTATAGATGAGAGACACAATGGAATCATTATGTCACCTCTGGAAGTTAACGGATTCTTCTGAAGAGGAGAAAAGACAATTCAGCAAAGTAATCAGCATTCTCATATCACTAGAAGAGGGAATCACATCCCTTGTTCTTTCCTAGGAAACAATCGGGAAGGTTTACTAGAAGAGGGAATCACATCCGCTGGTGTTCTTTCCTAGGAAACAATCGGGAAGGTTTTACAGATCGCCTTTGGTTTTTCTTTTATATCCTATTTGTTGCTTACCTTAATCATTTTTTACACTTTAGACCTCATTATTGTCTCTGTGGTCAAAAGAAGCTTGTGATCACTTGTTCTATATATGTAAAACTGCCCTTCTACTAATATTTTCAAAATACTTAGAGAAAATCATGACATTACCAGGAATAATTTCTTATTTCCATATGTTTCACTGTCTCTAAATATTTTTTATGTGTACTCTTTCAATGCATGGCTTGCTCTCGGCCTTTGCGCCATTGGCGCAACGGGTCATCTAGTGTAGGTAAAGAACTCACAACACAAGAGACATTACGGCACTCCCAACCCTCGTTTCCTGACATGGGTTCATAGGAGAAAATCTGATATGGCAGTGTTATTAAGGGAGAGAGAAAATGTTGTTGTATGTTAGCTAGAATATAGCTCTTAGCACGTAACTCTAAGCACGACAACTAATTTGGCAAAGTGCTTTTATTTCTTTATACTCCCTCCGTATACTAATATAAGAGCGTTTAAATCACTACTTTAATAATCTAAACGCTCTTATATTAGTTTACAGAGGGAGTAACAAATAAAAGGTGAATGTTGGGGATCGTAGCAGAAATTCAAAATTTTCTACGCATCACCAAGATCAATCTATGGAGTAATCTGGCAACGAGGGGAAGGAGAGCACATCTACATACCCTTGTAGATCGCTAAGCGGAAGCGTTCAAGTGAACGGGGTTGATGGAGTCGTACTCGTCGTGATCCAAATCACCGATGATCCTAGTGCCGAACGGACGGCACCTCCGCGTTCAACACACGTACATCCCGGGGACATCTCCTCCTTCTTGATCCAGCAAGGGGAGAGGAGAAGTAGAGGGAAAACTCCGACAAAATGACGACATGGTGGTGATGGAGCTCGTGGTTCTCCGGCAGGGCTTCGCCAAGCACTACGGAGGAGGACGGGGTGTTGGAGGAGGGAGAGGTCTGCGCCAGGGGAAGGGTGCGGCTGCCCTCTCTCTTCCTCACTATATATAGGGGTAAGGGAGGAAGGGGAGGCGCCCTAGGGTTCCCTAGGGGAGGGGCGGCGGCCACAGGGGAAACCCTAGATGGGTTTGGGCGCCCCCACCCCCTAGGAAACTTGCCCCCCAAGCCGGGAGGGGCGGCTGCCCTAGGGGTGGCGCCCCCACCTCTTCTGGTTACGTGAGATGGGGTGGGAGGGGCGCTCAGCCCCTTAGTGGGCTGATGTTCCCTCTCCCCTTGGCCCATAATGCCCCCAAACGCTTGCCGGGGCCTCCGAAACCCCTTTCGGACACGCTGGTCATCATCTGGTACCCCAAGAACAATTCCGAACTCCAATACCCTTCGTCCAATATACCGATCTTCACCTCCGGGCCATTCCGGAGCTCCTCGTCATGTCCGGGATCTCACCCGGGACTCCGAACAACCTTCGGTAACCACATACTATTTCCCATAACAACTCTAGCCTCACCGAACCTTAAGTGTGTAGACCCTACGGGTTCGGGAACCATGCAGACCTGACCGAGACAACTCTCCGACCAATAACCAACAGCGGGATCTGGATACCCATGTTGGCTCCCACATGTTCCACGATGATCTCATCAGATGAACCACGATGTCGAGGATTCAATCAATCCCGTATTCAATTCCCTTTGTCCAGCGGTATTGTACTTGCCCGAGATTTGATCGTCGGTATCCCGATACCTTGTTCAATCTCGTTACCGGCAAGTCTCTTTACTCGTTCCGTAACACATCATCCCGTGATCAACTCCTTGATCACATTGTGCACATTATGATGATGTCCTACCGAGTGGGCCCAGAGATACCTCTCCGTCACACGGAGTGACAAATCCCAGTCTCGATTCGTGCCAACCCAACAGACACTTTCGGAGATACCCGTAGTGCACCTTTATAGCCACCCAGTTACGTTGTGACGTTTGGCACACCCAAAGCATTCCTACGGTATCCGGGAGTTGCACAATCTCATGGTCTAAGGAAATGATACTTGACATTAGAAAAGCTTTAGCAAATGAACTACACGATCTTGTGCTAGGCTTAGGATTGGGTCCTGTCCATCACATCATTCTCCTAATTATGTGATCCCGTTATCAACGACATCCAATGTCCATGGTCAGGAAACCGTAACCATCTATTGATCAACGAGCTAGTCAACTAGAAGCTTACTAGGGACATGGTGTTGTCTATGTATCCACACATGTATCTGAGTTTCCTATCAATACAATTCTAGCATGGATAATAAACGATTATCATGAACAAGGAAATATGATAATAACTAATTTATTATTGCCTCTAGGGCATATTTCCAACAGTCTCCCACTTGGACTAGAGTCAATAATCCAGTTCACATCGCTATGTGATTAACACTCAAGGTCACATCCCCATGTGACTAACACCCAAAGAGTTCTGGGTTTGATCATGTTATGCTTGTGAGAGAGGTTTTAGTCAACGGGTCTGCAACATTCAGATCCGTATGTACTTCGCAAATCTCTATGTCATCTTGTAGATGCAGCTACTACGCTATATTTGGAGCCATTTCAAATAACTGTTCTACTTGGAGTTATTCTAAATTGTTGCTCTATTATACGTATCCGGTATCTCTACTCAGAGCTATCCGGATAGGTGTTAAGCTTGCATCGACGTAACTCTTTACGTCGAACTCTTTCTCACCTCCATAACCGAGAAACATATCCTTATTCCTCTAAGGATAATTTTGACCGCTATCTGGTGATCTACTCCTAGATCACCTTTGTACCCTCTTGCCAGACATGTGGCAAGGCACACATCAGGTGCGGTACTCAGCATGGCATACCGTATAGAGCCTATGACAAAAGCATAGGGGACGACCTTCGTCCTTCCCCTTTCTTCTGCCGTGGTCGAGCTTTAAGTCTTAACTTCATACCTTACAACTCAGGCAAGAACTCCTTCTTTGACTGATCCATCTTGAACACCTTCAAGATCATGTCAAGGTATGTGCTCATTTGAAAGTACCATTAAGCGTTTTGATCTATCCTTATAGATCTTGATGCTCAATGTTCAAGTAGCTTAATCCAGGTTTTCCATTGAGAAACACTTTTCAAATAACCCTATATGCTTTCCAGAAATTCTACATCATTTCTGATCAACAATATGTCAACAACATATACTCATCAGAAATTCTATAGTGCTCCCACTCACTTCTTTGGAAATACAAGTTTCTCATAAACTTTGTATAAACCCAAAAGCTTTGATCATCTCATCAAAGCGTACATTCCAACTCCGAGATGCTTACTCCAGTCCTTAGAAGGATTGCTGGAGCTTTGCATACTTGTTAGCTTTTTTCAGGACTGACAAAACCTTCTGGTTGTATCACATACAACCTTTCCTCAATAAAATCGTCAAGGAAACAATATTTTGACATCGTATCTGCAAGATTTCATAAACAATGCAGTAACTACTAACATAATTCCAACAAACTCTTAGCATAGCTACGAGTGAGAAAGTCTCATCGTAGTCAACTCCTTGAACTTGTCGGAAAACATCTTAACGACAAGTCGAGCTTTCTTAATGGTGATACTTACCATCATTGTCCGTCTTCCTTTTAAAATCCATATGTACCTAACAGCCTTACGACCATCAAGTAGTTCTTCCAAAGTCTACACTTTGTTTTCATACATGGATCCTCTCTCGGATTTTACGGCCTCGAGCTATTCTTGGAATCCGGGCCCACCATCGCTTCTCCATAGCTTGTAGGTTCATTGTTGTCTAGCAACATGACTTCCAAGACAGGATTACGTGCCACTTTGAAAATAGCACGCATCCTTGTCGTCCTACGAGGTTTGGTAGTGACTTGATCCGAAGTTTCATGATCACTATCATAAGCTTCTACTTCAATTGGTGTAGGTGCCACAGGAACAACTTCCTGTGCCCTGCTACACACTAGTTGAAGTGACGGTTCAACAACCTCATCAAGTCTCCACCATCCTCCCACTCAATTCTTTCGAGGGAAACTTTTCCTCGAGAAAGGACCTGATTTCAGAAACAATCCCTATTGCTTTCGGATCTGAGACAGGAGGTATAGCCAACTATTTTGGGTGTCCTATGAAGATGCATTTATCCGCTTTGGGTTCGAGCTTATCAGCCTGAAAATTTTCACATAAGCGTCATAGCCCCAAACTTTTAAGAAACAACAGCTTAGGTTTCTCTAAACCATAGTTCATACGGTGTCGTCTCAACGGATTTGTGTGGTTCCCTATTTAAAGTGAATGCGGTTGTCTCTAATGCCTAACCCATAAACGATAGTGGTAATTCGATAAGAGACATCATGGTATGCACCATATCCAATAGGGTGCAGTTATGATGTTCGGACACACCATCACAATATGGTGTTCTCGGCGTTATTAGTCGTGAAACAATTTCCACAATGTCTTAATTGTGTGCCAAACTCGTAATTCAGATATAAATCTCTATGATCATATCACAGACATTTTATCCTCTTGTCACGACGATCTTCAACTTCACTCTGAAATTACTTGAACCTTTCAATAATTCAGACTCGTGTTTCATCAAGTAAATATACTCAGCATCTACTCAAATCATCTGTGAAGTAAGAACACAATGATATCCACTGCGTGCCTCAGTGCTCATTGGACCACACACATCAAAATGTATTACTTCCAACAAGTTGCTTTCTTGTTCCATCTTACTGAAAACGAGGTCTTTCAGTCATCTTGTCCATGTGGTATGATTTGCATGTCTCAAGTGATTCAAAATCAAGTGAGTCCAAACGATCCATCTGTATGGAGTTTCTTCATGCATATCTACCAATAAACATGGTTCGCATGTCTCAATCTTTTCAAAACGAGTGAGTCTAAAGATCCATCAACATGGAGCTTCTTCATGGGTTTTATACCAATATGACTCAAATTGCAGTGCCACAAGTATGTGGTACTATCATTACTATCTTATATCTTTTGGCATGAACATGTGTATCACTACGATCGGGATGGTATTATTCAAATAAACAGAGTAACCATTATTCTCCTTAAATGAATAACCGTATTGCGATAAACATAATCCAATCATGTCTATGCCCAACGCAAACACCAAATAAAAATTATTTAGGTTTTAATACCAATCTCGATGGTAGAGGGAGCGTACGATATTTTATTACATCAACCTTGGAAACACTTCCAACACATATCGTCATCTCACCTTTAGCTAGTCTCCGTTTATTCCGTAGCCTTTTATTTCGAGTTACTAACACTTAGCAACCGAACCGGTATCTAATACCCTGGTGCTACTAGGAGTACTAGTAAAGTACACATTAATATAATGTATATCCAACACACTTCTATCGACCTTACCAGCCTTCTCATCTACCAAGTATCTAGGGTAATTCCGCTCTAGTGACCGTTCCCCTTATTACAGAAGCACTTAGTCTCGGGTTTGGGTTCAACCTTGGGTTTCTTCACTAGAGCAGTAACTGACTTGCCGTTTCATGAAGAATCCCTTCTTGCCCTTGCCCTTCTTGAAACTAGTGGTTTTACTAACCATCAACAATTAATGCTCCCTTTTGATTTCTACTTTCGCGGTGTCATGAATAGCTCAAGGATCATATTTATCCCTAATATGTTATAGTTCATCACGAAGCTCTAGTAGCTTGGTGGCAGTGACTTCGGAGAATCATCACTATCTCATCTGGAAGATCAACTCCCAATCGATTCAAGCGATTGTTGTACTCATACAATCTGAGCACATGCTCAACGATTGAGCTTTTGTCCTTAGCTTGCAGGCTTAAGAAACTTGTCCAAGGTCTCATACCTATTGACGTGGGCACTAACCTGAAATCCCAATTTCAGTCCTTGGAACATCTCATATGTTCTGCGATGTTTCAAAAACGTCTTTGGTGCCTCAGTTCTAAACCATTTAGCATCACACACTGAACTATTATGTAGTCATCAAAACGTGTATGTCAGATGTTCGCAACATCTTCAACTGACGCTTGAGGTTCAGCTCACTGAGCGGTGCATTAAGGACATAAACCTTCTGTGCAGCAATGAGGACAATCCTCAGTTTACGGACCCAGTCCGCATGATTGCTACTATCAACTTTCAACTAAATTTTCTCTAGGAACGTATCTTAAACAGTAGAACTAAAGGGTAAGCTACAACATAATTTGCAAAGATCTTTTGACTACGTTCATGATAATTAAGTTCATCTGACTATTTAATGAACTCCCACTCAGATAGACATCCCTCTAGTCATCTAAGTGATACATGATCCGAATCAACTAGGCCGTGTCCGATCATCACGTGAGACGGACTAATCATCATCGGTGAACATCTCATGTTGATCGCATCTTCTATATGACTCATGTTCGACCTTTCGGTCCTCCGTGTTCCGAGGCCATGTCTGTACATGCTAGGCTCGTCAAGTTAACCTAAGTGTTTCGCATGTGTTCCGAGGCCATTTCTATACATGCTAGGCTCGTCAACACCCGTTGTATTAGAACGTAAGAATCTATCACACCCGATAATCACGTGGTGCTTCGAAACGACGAACCTTCGCAACGGTGCATAGTTAGGGAGAACACTTTTCTTGAAATTTGAGTGTGGGATCATCTTATTTAAGCTACCGTCGTTCTAAGCAAATAAGATGTAAAACATGATAAACATCACATGCAATCAAATAGTGACATGATATGGCCATCATCACTTTGCTCCTTTTGATCTCCATCTTCGGGGCTCCATGATCATCATCGTCACCGACATGACACCATGATCTCCATCATCATGATCTCCATCATCGTGTATTCATGAAGTTGTCTCGCCAACTATTACTTCTACTACTACAGCTAACGGTTAGCAATAAAGTAAAGTAATTACATGACGTTTATGTTGACACGCAGGTCATAAATAAATTAAGACAACTCCTATGGCTCCTGCCGGTTGTCATACTCATCGACATGCAAGTCGTGATTCCAATTACAAGAACATGATCAATCTCATACATCACATATCATTCATCACATTCTTTTTGGCCACATCACATCACATAGCAAACCCTGCAAAAACAAGTTAGACGTCCTCTAATTGTTGTTGCATGTTTTTACGTGGCTGCTATGGGTTTCTAGCAAGAACGTTTCTTACCTACGCAAAACCACAACGTGATATGCCAATTTCTATTTACCCTTCATAAGGACCCTTTTCATCGAATCCAATCCGACTAAAGTGGGAGAGACAGACACCCGCTAGCCACCTTATGCAACTAGTGCATGTCAGTCGGTGGAACCTGTCTCACGTAAGAGTACGTGTAAGGTCGGTCCGGGCCGCTTCATCCCACGATGCCGCCGAATCAAGATAAGACTAGTAACGGCAAGTAAATTGACAATATCGACGCCCACAACTACTTTGTGTTCTACTCGTGCATAGAAACTACGCATAGACCTAGCTCATGATGCAACTATTGGGGATCGTAGCAGAAATTCAAAATTTTCTACGCATCACCAAGATCAATCTATGGAGTAATCTAGCAACGAGGGGAAGGAGAGTGCATCTACATACCCTTGTAGATCGCTAAGCGGAAGCGTTCAATTGAACGGGGTTGATGGAGTCGTACTCGTCGTGATCCAAATCACCGATGATCCTAGTGCCGAACGGACGGCACCTCCGCGTTCAACACACGTACAGCCCTGGGACGTCTCCTCCTTCTTGATCCAGCAAGGGGAGAGGAGAAGTTGAGGGAAAACTCCGACAGAACGATGACATGGTGGTGATGGAGCTCGTGGTTCTCCGGCAGGGCTTCGCCAAGCACTACGGAGGAGGACGAGGTGTTGGAGGAGGGAGAGGGCTGCGCCAGGGGAAGGGTGCGGCTGCCCTCTCTCTTCCTCACTATATATAGGGGTAAGGGAGGAGGGGGAGGCGCCCTAGGGTTCCCTAGGGGAGGGGCGGCGGCCACAGGGGAAACCCTAGATGGGTTTGGGCGCCCCCACCCCCTAGGAAACTTGCCCCCCAAGCCGGGAGGGGCGGCTGCCCTAGGGGTGGCGCCCCCACCTCTTCTGGTTTCGTGAGATGGGGTGGGAGGGGCGCTCAGCCCCTTAGTGGGCTGATGTGCCCTCTCCCCTTGGCCCATAATGCCCCCAAACGCTTGCCGGGGCCTCCGAAACCCCTTTCGGACACGCTGGTCATCACCTGGTACCCCCAGAACAATTCCGGACTCCAATACCCTTCGTCCAATATACCGATCTTCACCTCCGGACCATTCCGGAGCTCCTCGTCATGTCCGGGATCTCACACGGGACTCCGAACAACCTTCGGTAACCACATACTATTTCCCATAACAACTCTAGCGTCACCGAACCTTAAGTGTGTAGACCCTACGGGTTCGGGAACCATGCAGACATGACCGAGACAACTCTCCGACCAATAACCAACAGCGGGATCTGGATACCCATGTTGGCTCCCACATGTTCCATGATGATCTCATCAGATGAACCACGATGTCGAGGATTCAATCAATCCCGTATTCAATTCCCTTTGTCCAGCGGTATTGTACTTGCCCGAGATTTGATCGTCGGTATCCCGATACCTTGTTCAATCTCGTTACCGGCAAGTCTCTTTACTCGTTCCGTAACACATCATCCCGTGATCAACTCCTTGATCACATTGTGCACATTATGATGATGTCCTACCGAGTGGGCCCAGAGATACCTCTCCGTCACACAGAGTGACAAATTCCAGTCTCGATTCGTGCCAACCCAACAGACACTTTCGGAGATACCCGTAGTGCACCTTTATAGCCACCCAGTTACGTTGTGACGTTTGGCACAATCAAAGCATTCCTACGGTATCCGGGAGTTGCACAATCTCATGGTCTAAGGAAATGATACTTGACATTAGAAAAGCTTTAGCAAATGAACTACACGATCTTGTGCTAGGCTTAGGATTGGGTCCTGTCCATCACATCATTCTCCTAATGATGTGATCCCGTTATCAAAGACATCCAATGTCCATGGTCAGGAAACCGTGACCATCTATTGATCAACGAGCTAGTCAACTAGAGGCTTACTAGGGACATGGTGTTGTCTATGTATCCACACATGTATCTGAGTTTCCTATCAATACAATTCTAGCATGGATAATAAACGATTATCATGAACAAGGAAATATGATAATAACTAATTTATTATTGCCTCTAGGGCATATTTCCAACAGTAAATGCATGTGTACATGTACTGAATGCATATGTACATATACATGCATGTGGATACTTGAGTTGCCATTTTCACTCGTTGCCAAAAGTTTGCTTGAGATCCGCAAATAGGTGTGGTATAGGGAATAATTTCTTGGCCGCAACAGTGACGAAGAGACCACACATCGACAGGACATGAAGGTGAGGAAATGCCAATGCAGCTTAAAGGCCAACCGATGGGATTTTTTCATCCCAACACATGCAGAAAATTCAAGGTTCAAACCCTATATATAGAAGGTAAGTATCGTTAATATCGGGCAGATGCATCCTCGTGATGGATTGCATGTTCATCCTCCTAAACCAGTGTTCTACTTGACATAGCTCCGAGCCTTAGAAGGTCTTCAAATGGCTTGGCTGGATTTCTCTGAGAGCAACAAATACTGTGCGTATTCATTTTTCACCTTTCTGAGTAGTGATGTAAGAGAATACCTACTACTATAATTGGATTGTCTACTAATTTGAGCGAAAGGACAACTTAAGGTAATAAAAAAATGATGAGGAAATGTTAGTTAAAATAGTATTTCCAATTAAATCGAACTGTTAAAATAGCATGTAAATTTTCATTATCATGGGTGTCCTGGCTTAAAAATTACTCTCGATGTCCCATAATATAAGACGTTATTACATCAAATACTGTCGGTGTACTAAAGTAGGGGTACCCTAGTATCCCGAACTTGTGCACGGGCAGTCGCAGCACCCCGCGGCAAGGCCCGCCAGGTGATCGCCAAGGCTCTCTATGGTTCTTTTGGAGCCATTCGAGAACAAAGTATTTAAGCCAAGAAGACAAGTCCCCGGCAAGAGGAGCTTGCCGGGAAGGCCGCTCGAGGCACAAGACCCCAGCAAGAGGAGCTTGCCGGGAAGGCCGACCAGAGCATCTCAAGGAACCTGCCGCGACGCGCCACGCGTCCCGGCAGGACTCGGCGAGCGACAAGCTCCCGGACGCAGCAAGACAACGGCCGCGGCAAGGCACTTGCCGTGGCGGGCAACCACTCTGTACCCGCGCTCCAGCTCACCCACCTACGTGTCGCTCCGGGACCCTTCCTGGCGTACGTGGCGGGAGGCTGTGCAGCCAGGGGTACACTGTGGCATGCAGCGCTGACAAGATCGCCATCGTGGCAAGCGGTGGCGCCCCCGACCGTCCCTTTTCTGCACCGTCTGGGCGACGTAGATAGGCATTTAATGCCTTTGTCCCCTGCCGTCAGGGTTAGGTATGATACACTGTGTAGGTAGTTGTACCTACCACAACATATTTCCATTTTCGCCCTTACCTACGTTGCCACCTGTTGGAGACCCCTTGAACATATAAAAGGAGGCCCATGCACAACGTAGGGGGGGATCGGACCCCGGAGAGCGATCTCTGAGAGGAAAACAGAAGAACGCTCGGTCTCGTTAGCTGCTTGAGTGTACTGTAGCACTCAGCGCTCCCGAGAAAGAACTCAATACAATCCACAAAGCAGCAGTAGGAGTATTATCTCTCCGGAGAGATCCGAAGCTGGGTAAAAAAACCCCGTGTGCTTCGCCTCGATCCGCTCTTCGCGCGACCTCCGCCCCCCGCCGAACCGAGAAGGGGCTCCGTCCCCATAGGTGCTCGGGGAGCCAGAAAACCCCGGCATCTTTGGCGCGCCAGGTAGGGGGCGTCGAGGTTGTGTGAACCTGATACGGCGTTTACGCGAGCTAAGTCTTCATCAACTTCATTGACATGCCGCCGAAGAAGAAGGCTTCGGAGGCGGCTGCGCCGTCCGCATCGAATCCACCGCCGCCGCAGCAAACGGCCGGTGGGGAGGACCCCGGCGTAAGAACGGGCGTCGACGAGGGAGCCCACGGTGCCACCAAGTCCAAGGACAAGACCGCGCTGCCCGTCGGCGGCGTAGTCGGCTCCCACGACGACCGGGCGTCCGTAGATGCACCGCGTCCATCTCAAGAGGCGCAGGACCGGCAGCGTCGTGGTACTCACGGTACCATACGCTCGCTGGACCCAAATCGAGCTGGCGGATCCAGGGATGCTCAAGGCCAACATGCACGCCAACGTGCTGGCGCGAGCAAGGCACGGTCGCCTGGACGGAATACTGCTCCTTCTAACAAACATCGTTGGAAGTCCGAGCATATCCCGCTCCACCGCTACCCGCCACTCCAGTAGAAGCTTTGGCACGAGCTAAACTACTCCTGGACATCCCTCCAACGCCAGACAAGATCGACGACTGGAGGGCCACCATTCAGAGTCTCATCGGCTTCGCCAACGGCGACACTCCACGGCCGGCGACCACATCGCAGCCGCGGCAGGCCAGCCAAGTGCAAGCCAATGGCGACAAAACCGGTGGGGGTGCAACCACCGTGCACTCTCCGCCCCAAAGGCCAAGATCGCCGACTCGCCGGGTCCGCCACGACAGCGACTCCACTGCTTCCTCAGATCCGCGAACTCGTCGCGATCAGCGCCACGTTCTTCACGAACGGCAGCAAGAAGACGCTCGTACCCGCATCAAGCGCCAAAGAGAAACGCGGTGTCAATCAGACCGACGCGCTGGCCCCGCTGTCGACATGCAAGCGCCAGGGGAACCAGGCGACCTGCCGTACGCGGTAGGTTGCCCTGCGTTTACTCGTGAGCTGCGGCAAGTCCAGTGGCCCAGCACGAAGAATTTCAAGCCAGATGTACCAGAGAAGTACGACGACAGGCTGCATCCATCGGAGTTCCTCAGCATCTACACCATCGTGGTGCAGGCTGCCGGGGGGCGAGACGACAAGATCCTCGCCAATTACTTCCCTCTGGTGCTCAAGCCCAACGTCAGGTCCTGGCTCATGCACTTGCCGAAAAACTCCATATCTTCCTGGGCAGACCTATGCCATCAGTTTGTTGGCGCCTTTACAGGCGGCCACAAACCTCATGGCCAGGAGAGTGATCTTCACCTGCTTGCCCAGAAGGAAGGGGAGCCTCTAAGCAAGTACATCCAGAGATTCAGCCAAGTGCAACGCAACATCCCAGACGTCCACCCTGCCGCGGTCATCAGTGCGTTCCACCAGAACGTGCGTAACCGCAGGATGCGGGAGGAGATGGCGATGTGCAAGATCAGAGACGTCAGTGAGCTGTATGCCCTGGCCGAAAGATGTGCACGTGCTGAGGAAGGGAGGAAACTCCCCGGAGAGAACGTAGGAACAGGGGGATCTGACAGCGATGATGCCGCCCCGGCAAGCAAAAACCGGCAGCGGAACAACAGGAAGAGGAAAGGCAAAGATGTGCTAGTTGTCGAGCAGTCCGGCAACGAGGGTGGCGCCAAGACAGCAAAGACTGGTAGCTCCGGCAAGGAGGTTGCCACATGCGCCAACTGCCAGGCTGTGGCGGCCGCCGACAAGCAGGACGGCACCAACAAGCAGTACTGCAAGATTCACCGCATCAAAGGCCATGACCTCCAGAGCTGCAAGAAGGTCGAGCAGCTCGTTGAGCTGCAAAAGGCCGAATACGAGCGACGCGACAAGGAGAAGGCCCAAGGAGGTGCTAGAGGATCCGGTACGAAGCGCACCGGCCGGGGGGACGCCGCGGCAACGCCAAGCAGCAGCAAGGCGACAGACCTCCCCGCGGCCGCGACAAGGATGAAGATGACGACGACGACGAAGACATGGATGATGCCGAGACCAGCGAGCAGGAGTTCCAGAAAGCCACAGAAGTTTTGTGCGTTGACGGCGGTGCTTCTCTGCATACTTCACACCGCCAACTCAAGCAGTGGGTGCGGGAAGTCAATGCAGCAGAACCACCCGTTCAGTCACGCAAGCTTCTAAAATGGTCCAGCACGCCTATCATCTTTGATATTGAGGACCACCCCGATCGCACAGCTGCTGTTGGGTGTTTGCTGATGTTGGTCTCACCAACTATCCGCAACCTCAAGGTCACTAAGATGCTAGTTGACGGCGGGGCCGGCTTGAACCTGATCTCCTCCGCTCTGCTCCGGAGACTCCAAGTCCCTGACAGCGAGCTCGAAGAGACCGGCACGTTCCAAGGAATCAACCCAGGAAGGAGCAAGCCGAAGGGGAAGATCACGCTGCCGGTGACGTTTGGCAGCAAGCTGAAATTCAGGACTAAGAGGATCACTTTCGACGTTGCCGATTTTCCATTGCCTTACAATGGAATTCTCGGCCGTCCAGCGCTCGCCAAGTTCATGGCGGCCTCTCACTACGCGTACAACATGCTGAAGATACCAGGCCCGATAAGTGTCATCTCTGTACATGGCGACAAGAAAGACGCTCTTATCTGTGCCGACAAGATCTACCGGGAAGCAGCAGCCGCCGCAGATCGCGAGACACTTGCCGCTAAAGCTCCCGGGGGGAAGAAGAAGACCAAGTCCGGCAAGAGCTCTGATGCCCACTCCGGCAAGCGCACCTCTTCGGAGTGCTGCGCTACCGTCGAGGACGCACCATCGAGCTCCACCGGCAAATGTAAGAAGACGATGGAAGCTCCGCCAGCGACCAAGAAGGTGTCCGCCAAGGGGGGCGGCACTGGTGGTACCTTCACCATCAGTGCCACTCTCGACCCTAAATAGGAAAGCGCGCTCGTTGCTTTCCTGCGGGCGAATGTCGATGTGTTTGCGTGGCAACCGTCTGACATCCGCGGCGTTCCCAGGAAAGTAATCGAGCACCACCTTGCCGTCTGTCCTCATGCGCGGCCCGTCAAGTAGAGAGTCAGGAAACAAGCAGTGGAGCGCCAAGAGTTCATCGCCGAACAGATCAAGAAGTTGGAAGCAGCAGGCCTCGTCAGAGGAGTGCTCCATCCTACGTGGTTGGCCAATCCTGTAGTCGTGCGCAAGGCAAATGGGAAATGGAGACTTTGCATCGACTTCAACGATGTCAACAAAGCTTGTCCCAAAGACCCATTTCCCTTGCCGCGCATTGACCGGATTGTCGACTCCACACCCGGATGCGACTTGCTTTCATTTCTTGACGCATACTCAGGATACCATCAGATCTTCATGGCAGAAGAGGACGAGGAGAAAACCGCGTTCATCACTCCATGTGGCACGTACTGTTTCGTACGAATGCCTTTCGGTTTGAAGAATGCTGGTTCAACATTCGCAAGGGTAGTCCATACTGCTTTTGAGCCGCAAATACACAGAAATGTGGAAGCCTACATGGATGACATAGTGGTCAAGAGCAGGGACAAAGCAACTCTGATTCAAGACCTAGAAGAGACTTTTGCAAATCTACGCAAGATCAGCCTCAAGCTCAACCCCGAGAAGTGCGTGTTTGGAGTCCCGTCCGGCAAGCTTCTCGGATTCTTCGTGTCTCAGAGAGGAATTGAAGCAAATCCCGACAAGAGCAAGGCCATTGAGCAGATTGAATCACCGAAGCGCGTCAATGATATACGAAAACTTGCCGGCTGCATGGCGGCTCTCAGCAGGTTTATCTCTAAGTCTGCTGAGCGCGCCCTACCGTTTTTCAAAATTCTGAAAAAGGCAGGTCCAATGAGATGGACTCCGGAAGCGGAGGATGCGCTGCAGGACTTGAAGAGATACCTGTCCTCCACTCCAATACTTGTCGCACCTAAACCACAAGAGAAGTTGCTGCTATATCTGGCGGCAACCAATCAAGTGGTTAGTGCTGCGTTAGTAGCGGAGAGAGAGGCAGATGATGAGCCAGCGACCGTTGCAAGCACATCCAGCGACAAGCAGGGGGCTTCCCCGACGAGCTCTGGTCCCGACGAAGATGGATCTGCGCAGATGTGCGAAGAGATACAGAAGAAGAAAATGGTGCAGCGCCCAGTCTACTTTGTCAGTTCCCTTCTGCAGGGGGCTAGGTCAAGGTACTCTGGTGTGCAGAAGTTGCTTTTCGGCCTTCTTATGGCCTCGAGAAAGCTGCGCCATTACTTCCAAGCACATGATATCACAGTTGTCACTCGCTTTTCACTGAAGAGGATACTGCAGAATCCAGAAGCAACAGGCAGGATTGTTGAGTGGGCACTGGAACTGTCAAGCTTTGGCCTCAAGTTTGAGAGCACTTCAACTATTCAAAGCAGAGCATTGGCAGAATTCATAGCAGAGTGGACGCCAACACCAGACGAAGAAATTCCAGAGACGAGCATCCCTGTCAAGGAAGCGAACAAAGAGTGGCTGATGTACTTTGATGGTGCGTTCTCGCTGCAAGGCGCCGGTGCTGGCGTGCTGCTTGTCGCACGCACCGGAGAGCACCTCAAGCACGTGGTCCAGATGCACTTTCCCAAGGAGCAAGCAACAAAAATACTACAGAGTATGAAGGATTGCTCGCCGGTCTCAGGATCGCGGCAGACCTCGGGATCAAGCAACTCATTGTCAGGGGTGACTCACAGCTTGTCGTCCGCCAAGTGAACAAGGATTATCAGAGTCCGTTGATGGAAGCTTACGGTGATGAAGTGAGGAATCTGGAAGAGCGCTTTGTCGGCCTACAGATGGAACATGTTCCAAGAGCTCAGAACGAGATCGCCGATGACCTGTCAAAGTGCGCGGCATTTAAGTTACCTATGGAACCAGGGATCTTTGTGCTCAAGCTGACTCAACCATCCGTGACGCCATCAACTGCACAGAGCAAGAAGAGGAAGTTGATTTTTGGTGAATATCTTCCGGCAGAGCTTCCAGAAGCCGCCGCCAAGAAGGTCCCCAAGATCAACGCCAAGAGTGCTGAGGAGCAGTCCGCTCCGACAAGCCCCAGGGTTTGTTTCGTTGAAGCAGACGCTCCCGACAAGTTTTGCTCCGGCAAGCTTGCCGGGGAACGTCAAGCTCCGGCTGAACCGCAGGTTCTCGTCGTAGAAGCGGATGTTCCCACAGCAGCAGATATGCCTTTAGTCCTTGTTGTCGAGCCACAGGCTCCAGCATGGGCACAACAGATCGTCCGTTTCCTCCAGTCAGGAGAACTTCCCGAAGAGCCAGAAGAAGCGGAAAGAGTAGCCCGGCAGTCTAGTATGTACCAGTTCATTGACAACGCACTATACAGAAGAAGACTCAACGGAGTGAAATTGAAGTTTATCCCCCAGGAAGATGGACAGAAGCTGTTGGCAGAGATACATGGAGGCATTTGTGGTCACCACATTGGCGCAAGAGCGCTTGCCGGCAAAGCATTCCGGCAGGGCTTCTTTTGGCCGACAGCCCTCCAGGATGCAGCTGCACAAGTAACCAAGTGTGAAGCGTGCCAGTTCCATTCCAAGCAGATACACCAGCTAGCTCAAGCTCTCCAGACGATCCCTTTATCCTGGCCCTTTTCGGTCTGGGGGCTCGACATCCTCGGCCCCTTCCCCCGAGCGGTCGGGGGCTTTGAGTACTTGTACGTCGCAATCGACAAGTTCACAAAGTGGCCGGAAGTTGAACCAGTGAGGAAGGTGACAGAACAGTCAACAGTCAAGTTCTTCAGGTCGATTGTTTGCCGCTTCGGAATCCCTAACAGGATCATCACCGACAACGGTACACAATTCACAAGTTGCACCTTCATGCAGTACGTCCAAGACCTTGGCACCAAGGTCTACTTCGCTTCTGTTGCTCACCCCAGGAGCAACGGTCAAGCAGAGAGGGCGAATGCTGAAGTGCTGCGTGGACTCAAGACCCGAACTTTCGACAGGCTGCACAGGTGCGGAAGAAACTGGATCAAGGAGCTGCCGGTGGTTCTTTGGTCGATCAGGACGACGCCAAATCGAGCCACTGGCCAGACACCTTTCGCTCTAGTCTATGGAGCAGAGGCAGTTATCCCCACGGAAATCGTATACGGGTCACCTCGAGTGCTCGCTTATGATGAGCTTGAGCAAGAGCAGCTGCGACAAGATGACGCGTTGCTCCTTGAGGAAGACCGTCTTCAGGCTGCTGTACGAGCTGCTCGATACCAGCAAGCTTTGCGCCGCTACCATAGCCGCAAAGTTAAAGCCAGAAGTCTCGAGGAAGGCGACCTTGTTCTTCGGCGCGTTCATTCCGCCAAGAATTCCAACAAGTTAACGCCGAAGTGGGAAGGCCCTTACCGAGTGAAACGAGTCACTAGGCCTGGCGCTGTCCGCCTTGAGACCGAGGATGGCTTTCCGGTGAGCAACTCCTGGAACATCGAGCATCTTCGTAAGTTTTACCCGTAAGGCGCGGTTGTCGGACCCTGTCCGGCAACCACCATTTTGTACAAGTCTTGCCGCTGTTGCATGTAATCCTTTGTACAAAGCCAGGCACAGACCCTGAGCGAAGATAAAGCGCTGGCGCCCTGAGTTTTAGCATGCATGCTGAGTCGAGTCTCGTCCTTGGTTAGGGTTGACAGTGCTTAGCAGCGGCTAACCCCTAACTTAGAGGTCGAGTGTGCGTCCTTTTGTCGTTCTTTCGTTTCCCTTGGTTCGCAGGACTCGCGCACCCTGACCGGACCACTTGAGGACGAAAAGAAGAAGACGGACAGACCAACACCCGGACCCCGGCAAGCCAACGTTGCCGGGGGCTGCAACACCCCGGCAAGCCAGCATTGCCAGGGACTGCAAGTGCAAAGATTAGCCCACGGCGAACCAAAGTTGCCGGGGGCTGTGATCTCAGATAAGTTTTTCATCCCTTCTCATGCATTCTCTTATGGGCTGGTGTATGCGAAACCTCGTTTCTCCCTAAAAGCTACCGTGCTCCCTTAACTCTAGGCCCTCGGGCTCGTTCCCGGGGCCAGATTTGGTAGTAGTCGCGGCAGCGAAGGGACGAAGCGAGGAGCCTGAACCCGCCTCCTCCCTGCCTCCGCTAGAAGCGTGAGAAAGGACGAGCGACGCGGGAAGAAGGCAGGGCCTGCTGCCGGGAAAGGAAGTGTCTATCTTAAAGATATAAAGGATTCCCTCCTTGATGTGGGTTCCACCCATGAGACAAGTGACCCGGCAAGCATCCCCTTTTCATTAAAGAGCACTCCACTCAGGTACAGTTCATAAAAGGATGAAAAATATGAATAATGGGATTACAAGCTTTAAATGCAACTAAGGCCCGAGGGCTTACAAATTGAAAAGAGATAAGGTGCCCGCAATCCCTCTCTTGTCCCTCTCTTCAGGAGGCAGGTCAAGGAGGCGAAAAGGGCAAAAGGGGCGCCTAGACGAGCTACGGGTAGCAGAAGACACCAAGAGAATGTCTCGGCGGCATGGTGACGGCGGCACCGGAGGCAGGGCTCGAAGACAAGGCGGCAGGACGTCAGCACGCTGTCGAAGGCGTCGCGCCCTCGTACTCTGAGTTGACGGCCTTGCCGCCTGCCCTCTTCCTCTTCCGCAGCCTCCCTACGTCAGCCGCCCAAGGAGACGACTCCAAGAAGCTCCAGGAACCAGCGACGCGGATGATGGGGTCGCCGGTGCCATGCGGAGCGGCGCCCGACACCTAGTCGGACCCGTCATCCCGCCGCCCGCCGCCCTCGTCGTCGCTGTCGCTGTCCTCCTCGCCACTCCCGCCCGAGGAGGAGCCTTCGCTATCGGAGGAGCTCTCCACGCAGCACCGTGCCCGAGTCCCGAAGCACCCGAAGACCTTGACGGAGAGGAGACCGCCCTCCATCAGCTTAAAATGGAGGGTGAGCCCCGCCATCAAGCTGTGGATGCGGGTGAACGTCTTCCATCCTCGACCAAGATACATCACATTAGGGGCCGGGAAATCAACGCGGACTCGCGTACCGCTGATTCCACAACCCCTCATGTGCAACGTCAGTGTCTCGGGCGGATCCAACTCCATCTCGCTCGCAAACGGAGTCGGGAGACGAAAGCGACGAGGAGGAGGCCGACGCAGCCTGACGAAGAACTCGCAAGGGTCGTCCCCGATATGGTCCGCCACAGGGAGAGGATCTGCTGGCGGAGGCGAGACCGGCGGACTGCCTCGCCCACCTCTTCCCCGACCGCCTCGACCTCGCCCTCGACCTCGCCCGCGGCCTCGTCCCCTCCCTCTTCCCCTTGCAGCTGGCTCTGCCACCACGGGTGCGGGGGGAGGAGGGACGCGTTGCCTAGCGGCAACCCTCGTCGCCACAGTCGAAGGACCAGGGTTCCCTTTCTCCATGGCGAATGAGAGAGAGGGGAGCAGAAGGTGAAGAAAGGAGGAGATGAGAGAATGCGGGCTTCCGTCCCCCCTATCCTGCTCCTTATAAAGGAGCGGGGTGGGGTCTCGGCCGCCCCGCTCAGCCAATCGAGACGCAGAAGGCGCAGGGAACTGGGCCCGACCTGCTGCCTCGACCCGTGGCGACCCGGTTTCCCGCCTCCACCGTTCGCCACTCCAAACGCATGGAGGCCGCGTGGCAGGAGAGTAGAGTTGAGGCGACGGATGAGGCGACCTCTCCCCACCCCGTGATCGTGGGGGGGGGGGGGTGGACGCCTCGAAGACCACACCTCCACGCCTCCACGACTCCCTCCGTTTATGAGGAAGATACGAACCGCCAGGAGGCGGGCGTTTCGCCTTTCTGAATAAAGAAACCACCCACGACCTCTCCCACGAGGCCGCAATCGACGCGTGCCGTTCGGGGAGGGCGTGGTGGATGCGGAGCAAGGTGCAACGTGACCCAGGCCGTGCGTGCCCGTGCCCTGTTTTGGGCCTGGCCCAACAGCGCTCGGCACCGTGTGTGGCCCAGGCCCGGGGGCTCTTGTCGGTGTACTAAAGTAGGGGTACCCTAGTATCCCGAACTTGTGCACGGGCAGTCGCAGCACCCCGCGGCAAGGCCCGCCAGGTGATCGCCAAGACTCTCTATGGTACTTTTGGAGCCATTCGAGAACAAAGTATTTAAGCCAAGGAGACAAGTCCCCGGCAAGAGGAGCTTGCCGGGAAGGCCGCTCGAGGCACAAGACCCCGGCAAGAGGAGCTTGCCGGGAAGGCCGACCAGAGCATCTCAAGGAACCTGCCGCGACGCGCCACGCGTCCCGGCAGGACTCGGCGAGCGACAAGCTCCCGGACGCAGCAAGACAACGGCCGCATCAAGGCACTTGCCACGGCGGGCAACCACTCTGTACCCGCGCTCCAGCTCACCCACCTACGTGTCGCTCCGGGACCCTTCCTGGCGTACGTGGCGAGAGGCTGTGCAGCCAGGGGTACACTATGGCATGCAGCGCTGACAAGATCGGCATCGTGGCAAGCGGTGGCGCCCCGATGGTCCCTTTTCTGCACCGTCTGGGCGACGTAGATAGGCATTTAATGCCTTTGTCCCCTGCCGTCAGGGTTAGGTATGATACACTGTGTAGGTAGCTGTACCTACCACAGCATATTTCCATTTTTGCCCTTACCTACGTTGCCACCTGTTGGAGACCCCTTGAACATATAAAAGGAGGCCCATGCACAACGTAGGGGGGGATCGGACCCCGGAGAGCGATCTCTGAGAGGAAAACAGAAGAACGCTCGGTCTCGTTAGCTGCTTGAGTGTACTGTAGCACTTAGCGCTCCCGAGCAAGAACTCAATACAATACACAAAGCAGCAGTAGGACTATTATCTCTCCGGAGAGCTCCGAAGCTGGGTAAAAGACCCCCGTGTGCTTCGCCTCGATCCGCTCTTCGCGCGACCTCCGCCCCCCGCCGAACCGAGAAGGGGCTCCGTCCCCATAGGTGCTCGGGGAGCCAGAAAACCCCGGCAAATACATTTTATATTATGGGACGAAGGGAGTAGTACATTGGCATTTGCATTTGATCAAATCTTCAAGTGAGCCCTCCTTTCATAGATACATCTCTTAACATATTTGATCTCCGAGTTTCTACTCGGGCCTCCCACAAGAAAAAAATTATTTTAGCACTTTTGCTTCGCTACACCCCCATAAACACATTGACGGCTAAGATCTCCCTATACCCTTTAATGGTCTTTTCACCCGCGCCGATACGCGGCCTGCATACATATACACGGTACTCTTTCTTTTCTCGCGGCACCCTCAGCAGTTTTTCACTTTCTTATTAAAAGAAAAAAGTGCAAGTACCATGATTCGAACTGAAGACCTCTTGGTCTAAGCAGAACCACAATAACAACCTAGGACATCCCAATGCTTGTGCATTTTTTACTTATTTTTCCCCTTTTTTCTACTTCTATTCGCGGCTGGGCTGACCCATTGTTAAATCGGTCCTTTTATCACTATTTGTATTTTATTTTTTCTATTCATTTTTGTTTCTTTTTTATTTTTCATAAAATACTCATGCTTATAAAATTTTATTTAGAATTTTCAAAAAATGTTTGATTATTTAAATTCTGTTCATAAAGTACAAATTTTCGCATTAAAAAAATGTACAGATATGTCAAAAAATTGTCCGTGTCTTCCAAATTTGCTCAGATGTCATAACACGAAGATACTTTAAAAAGAGCAAACAAAATTTTGAACAAGAATTTTTTTTGAAAAAACACAACGAAATTTGAAACTTCAAGTAAAAATCAAAAAATAAAAATGAAAGTTTGAAACCAATTTATTTTGAATTTCCGCGAACATTTTTTGTATTTGTGGAGAAAAACAATTGAATATAGGATTGTTTTCTAAATTCCAAATAAATTTTGAAAGCACGAACATTATTTGAAAATGCAGAATTGTCGAAATCGCAAACACTTAGCATGATGCCTTGGGATGGTGATACAAGGCCCTAGAAAAAAATGGCCATTTGAACGATGTCAAAAAAAGGTACGCTGAAACTGAACCTTCCGCCCAACCCGAACGCCCTACCGAGCCTTTTTCCATTTAAATCCCTGAACATTTCCTTAAATTCACAAACTTAATTTTCAAATTCATGAATAAAATTCCATATTTAGTAACTCGTTACTTTTACAAATGTTTAATAAAAGATCATAATTTCTTGAATTCATAAACATTCTTTTTCAAAATTAATGAACTTTTTTCAAATTGGCAAATGTTTGGGCCGGCCCAAAAGGCACCCGACGGAAGCGATGCCATCGCCCTGTTGGCAAGGCCTGAGCATATTTTTCTATTCTATTTTTTCGCTTTTATCTTTTTCGTCAATTCCATTTTTCCCTGTTTGAACTTTATTATTTATTTTTAAACCTTTTATAAAAATTTGATTTTTTTTGGAATAATAAAACCTGTTATTGTTGTCAAATATTTTTTAAAAATTATAAAAATGTTTAGGAATTTACAAAATCTCATTTTTTTATTTTGTTCATAATTTAATTCATTTTTCTGTTTTAAAAATGTTGATAAGTTTAAAAAAAGTGAGTGCTTTCAAATTTGTGTACGACATCAATATTTAGGAATTTATTAAAAATATTGGAAACGGTGTTTATCTTTATAAAATTTTCATACACAATTCAAAGTTCCAACAAGTTTGTCAAATTTCAATAAATAATTCGGATACAAGAAAATGTTGTTTGATAATGACAGAAATTGCAACTACAAAAGTCTTGCCCTACCGGCCTACCCGAACCACCAACTTTGAACATGATGTGCTTCTTACCATGTATGAAAGGACACCAAATTTTTCAACCATGTGGGCATGCTCATGGCGGACCTCCATGCAAAATTTGAAGGAACTCAGACATCTAACGCATGTTGCGTCACGTTCAGCTAGTGTTTTTGAGTTTTTTCACCGGGATAACCATAGAAATGCATAAAATGTCACAACTCAATGAAATTTACCATGAATGCTTGGCATGGTGATGCTAGTGTGTTGAAAAAATTGGGTCCATTTTAATGATGTGAAAAAAGTGCATCCAAACTTACCTTAGCGGCCTACCCAAACCACACCATGTTGTGCTTCTTTCCATGCATGAAATGACATGAAATTTTGCCAGCATGTGGACATGATCATGGAAGCCTCTATGCAAAATTTGAAGGAATTCAGACACCGGACGCACATTTCATCATGTTCGGCTAGTGTTTTGGGGATTTTTCACCGGGAAACCCTAGAAAATGGTTAATTTGTCAGAACTCAATGAAATTTATTGTGGATGCTTGGCATGGTGCTAGTGTGTCAAAATTTTTGGGTCCATTTCATTGAGGTGGAAAACGTGCAACCAGACTTGCCCTACCGGCCTACCAGAACCACCACCTTTGAACATGGTGTGCTTCTTGCCATGCATGAAATGACACTAAATTTTGCCAACATGTGGGCATGCTCATGGAAGACCTCCATGCAAAATTTAAAGGAATTCGGACACCGAACACATGTTGCGTCACGTTCGGCTAGTGTTTTAGGGTTTTTTACTTGGAAACCCCGAGAAAATGCATAAAATGTCAGAATTCAATGAAATTTACCATGGATTCTTGGCACGGTGATGCTAGTGTGCGAAAAAAATTTGGGTCCATTTTATTGTTGTGGAGAAAAGTGCATCCAGACTTACCACCAGCCTACCCAAATCACCATCTTTGAACATGGTGTACTTGTTTCCATGATGACACCAAATGTTGCCTACATGTGGGCATACTCATGGCAGGCCTCCATGCAAAATTTGAATAAATTCGGACACCGAGCGCACGTTGTGTCACGTTCGGCTAGTGTTTTAGGGTTTTAAAACCGGGAAACCCCTTGAAAATGCGTAAGATGTCAAAACTCAATGAAATCTATCATGGATGCTTAGTGCAGTGATGCTACTGTGTGTAAAAATTTGGGTCCATTATATTGATGTGAGAATTTAAAAAAAACTAAAAACGACAAGAATGAAAAGGAAACAAAAAATGAACAATAAACCGGTCGTTGATTCATATATTTTCAATTTTTTCTATTTAATAGATGTTCGGAAATTTTAAAAGTGTTACACTTTTTTACGTGAACATGTTCTATTAAAAGAAACAATAAATGAACATTTTTTGTTTAAACGAACATTTTTCTATTTAATAGATGTTTAGAAATTTAATTATATTGATGTGATCATTTTTTATTTAAACGAACACTTTTTTAACATATCTGTACAATTTTTTAAATGCGAATATTTGTACTTTATGAACAAAATTTGAAAAAGTAGACATTTTTTCTAATTTTGAAGAAAATTTATAAGTGTGAGCATTTTTTGAAAAGTAAAAATAAATAAAAAAGAAATAGTGATAAGATGACCGGTTCGACAATTGGCCGGCCCAGCCGAGCACTGAAGTAGAAGAATACAAAAAAGAAGTAAATAGGCACAAAGCATTAGGAGGTTCTAGTTGGTTAGTGTTGTTCTCCTTAGACCAAGAGGTCCTGAGTTCGATGGGTATATGGTTTGATTAAAAGTGGGTACGATGCCTCGTATGTGTCACATATGCAGATGGGTATACGGTTGGATGAAATGACCATACTATCATTATACGGTTTGTGGAGGGGGTGTGCCGAAGTAGGCCTCTTGTTTTAGACAACAGAGACTCCTACGCTTTAGCATGACAATGCCTCATTACCGAAAAAGGCTTTCGCCTCGCTTTATATATAAAGCCATGAACAACAGTAATCTGATACAACCACACGCCATCACAACACACGCACACACCCAGGGCAAGATACATAGGCGTTGATCGCAACAACACCACCCCTAGAACTACAAGAGCAACCAGGGGCTCAACCGGGATGAAGGAAATATGCCCTAGAGGCAATAATAAAGTTGTTATTTATATCTCCTTATATCATGATAAATGTTTATTATTCATGCTAGAATTGTATTAACCGGAAACTTAGTACATGTGTAAATACATAGACAAACAGAGTGTCACTAGTATGCCTCTACTTGACTTGCTCGTTAATCAAAGATGATTAAGTTTCCTAGCCATAGACATGAGTTGTCATTTGATGAATGAGATCACATCATTACGGAATGATGTGATTAACTTGACCCATTCCGTTAGCCTAGCACTTGATCGTTTAGTATGTTGCTATTGCTTTCCTCATGACTTACACATGTTCCTATGACTATGAGATTATGCAACTCCCGAATACCGGAGGAGCACTTTGTGTGCTACCAAACGTCACAACGTAACTGGGTGATTATAAAGGTGCTCTACAGGTGTCTCCGATGGTGTTTGTTGAGTTGGTATAGATCGAGATTAGGATTTGTCACTCCGATTGTCGGAGAGGTATCTCTGGGCCCTCTCGGTAATGCACATCACTATAAGCCTTTCAAGCAATGTGACTAATGAGTTAGTTATGGGATGATGCATTACGGAATGAGTGAAGAGACTTGCCGGTAACGAGATTGAACTAGGTATTGAGATACCGACGATCGAATCTCGGGCAAGTAACATATCGATGACAAAGGGAACAACGTATGTTCTTATGCGGTTTGACCGATAAAGATCTTCGTATAATATGTGGGAACCAATATGAACATCCAGGTTCTGTTATTGGTTATTGACTGGAGACGTGTCTCGGTCATGTCTACATAGTTCTCGAACCCGTAGGGTCCGCACGCTTAACGTTCGGTGAAGATCGGTATTATGTTGTTTATGTGTTTTGATGTACCAAAGATAGTTCAAAGTCTCGGATATGATCACGGACATGACGATGAGTCTTGAAATGGTCGAGACATAAAGATCGATATATTGGATGAATATGTTTGGACATCAGAATGGTTCCGGTTGAGTTCGGGCATTTACTAGAGTACCGGGAGGTTACCGGAACCCCCCGGGAAGTATATGGGCCTTATTGGGCCATAGTGGGAGAGAGGAGAAGGGAGCCTAGGAGGGGGCGCCCCCCCAGCCCAATCCGAATTGGGTGGGGGGTGGGCCCCCTTTCCTTCCTCCTTCCTCCCCCTTCCTTCCTCTCCTAGTCCAACTAGGGAGGGGGGAATCGTACTCCCGGTGGGAGTAGGACTCCTCCAGGGCGCGCCATAAAGGGTCGGACCTCCCCCCTCCTCCACTCCTTTATATACGGGGGAGGGGCACCCCGTAGACACACAAGTTGACATTGTCTTAGCCGTGTGTGGTGCCCCCCTCCACCATAATCCACCTCGGTCATACCGTTGCAGTGCTTAGGCGAAGCCCTGCGCCCATAACTTCATCGTCACCGTCATCACACCATCATGCTGACGAAGCTCTCCCTCGACACTCAGCTGGATCAAGAGTTCGTGGGATGTCACTGAGCTGAACGTGTGCAGATTGTGGAGGTGCCGTACTTTTGTACTAAGATCGGTCGGATCGTGAAGCTTAAGACGTACGACTACATCAACCGCGTTGTCATAACGCTTCCGCTTACGTTCTACGAGGGTACGTGGACTATACTCTCCCGCTCGTTGCTATGCATCATATAGATCTTGCGTGATCATAGGAAATTTTTGAAATTACTGCGTTCCCCAACAATGGTATCAGAGCCAGGTTTATGCGTAGATGTTATATGCACGAGTAGAACACAAATGAGTTGTGGGCGATAATAGTCATACTGCTTACCAGCATGTCATACTTTAATTCGGCGGTATTGTTGGATGAAGCGGCCCAGACCGACATTACGCGTACGCTTACGCGACACTGGTTCTACCGACGTGCTTCGCACACAGGTGGCTGGCGGGTGACAGTTTCTCCAACTTTAGTTGAATCGAGTGTGATTACGCCCGGTCCTTATTGAAGGTTAAAACATCATACTTGACGAAAAATCGTTATGGTTTTGATGCGTAGGTAAGAACGGTTCTTGCTCAGCCCGTAGCAGCCACATAAAACTTGCAACAACAAAGTAGAGGATGTCTAACTCGTTTTTGCAGGGAATGTTGTGATGTGATATGGTCAAGACATGATGCTAAATTTTATTGTATGAGATGATCGTGTTTTGTAACAGAGTTATCGGCAACTGGGAGGAGCCATATGGTTGTCGCTTTATTGTATGCAATGCAATCACCCTGTAGTTGTTTTTACTTTATCACTAAGAGGTAGCGGTAGTCGTAGAAACAATAGTTGGCGAGTCATCAACGATGCTACGATGGAGATCAAGGTATCGCGCCGGTGACGATGGTGATCATGACGGTGCTTGGGAGATGGAGATCAAAGGCACAAGATGATGATGGCCATATAATATCACTTGTATTGATTGCATGTGATGTTTATCCTTTATGCATCTTATTTTTCTTTGATTGACGGTAGCATTATAAGATGATCTCTCTTCTTAAATTTCAAGTACAAGTGTTCTCCCTGAGTATGCACCATTGCGAAAGTTTGTTGTGCCGAGACACCACGTGATGATCGGTTGTGATAAGCTCCATGTTCACATACAACGGGTGCAAGCCAGTTTTTCGCACGCAGAATACTCAGGTTAAACTTGACGAGCCTAGCATATGCAGATATGGTCTCGGAACACTGAGACCGAAAGGTCGAGCGTGAATCATATAGTAGATATGATCAACATATATAGTGATGTTCACCATTGAAAACTACTCCATCTCACGTGATGATCGGACATGGTTTAGTTGATTTGGATCACGTGATCACTTAGATGATTAGAGGGATGTCTATCTAAGTGGGAGTTCTTAATTAATATGATTAATTGAACTTTAATTTATCATATACTTAGTACCTGATAGCATTTTGCATGTCTCTGTTGTTGTAGATCAATGGCCCGTGCTACTGTTCCTTTGAATTTTAATGCATTCCTTGATAAAGCTAAGTTAAAAGATGATGGTAGCACTACTGCAGGATGCTACTAACGCGACACTATGATCAGAGACCCTTCGAGAAACTGTGTGCGATGCAATAATCGCAAACGGTGCTGTATGAAAACCGTCATAAATGTATAAAACGTTTGCGATGACGGATGCATCAAACATGGTTCAGGTTTTATTTGCGTGTGCGATGAGGAGGAACAAAAGAAACGAGCAGCCAGATGAAGGCGTGTGTGATATATAGCATACGGTTCACTCGGGTGAACTGTTTGTGATTAGGCAACACAAAAGAAACGGGCAGCCAGATGAAGGTGTGTGTGATATACAGCATGCGGTTCACTCGGATGAACTGTTTGTGATTAGGCAACACAAAAGAAATGGTCAGCCAGATCAAGGTGTGTGCGATATACGCATGCGGTTCACTCGGCCCTTGTCGTCAGTGTGTGACCTCCGTGGCAACCGTTCGCTCCCCAGGCGCCTGTTCGTGTAACCGTGGCAACCGTCCACTGCCTCTTCGCCTTTCCCTCTCAATTTGGAACTGCTGTCGCATGCTCTTCCTCCCTCCATTTGCCTTCACCCTTCATTCTGCCATTGTTCGATCATCTTCTCGATGGGTCGAAAACGACCCTGTTATTCTTGCCCCGATCTGAATGATGACGTGGTGGAGGAACTCATTGATCGGGGTGACATCATCACCTCGGCTAGCATGGCAGGTTCGTTCAAGACCATGCTCGACTCAACTAATAACATCATTACAAGGAACCCAAGGGTGCAGGAGCGGTTTGATCTCCCCTTCTTCGCCGTGACCCTGCTAACTGGCGTGGGGACGAGGGAAGCCTCGCCTTGTGCAAGTTGATGTCGCTTGATAATGATACGCATGATGTTAAGATGCCGTCGCTTGAGGGCAAGGCTTGGGCAGGCGCAAATGGAGATTGGGTTGTTTATATTGGGTACAACTGCGAGTGGGAACTTGTGAATGTGTACACTCGTCACCGGGTTCCACTTCCAACAATCTCAGACTGCTGCCCAGAGGTTGAGTACACCGGTATTCTACGTGAGTTCAAATACGATCGTGGCGACTGTCGTCTATGGAAGATAGCAATTTGTCGAGTTCCCAACCGCTCTTGGGATTACACGAACTATGAAGTTGTTGCTATCTTCGACAAGCTTGTTGCCGTCCTTACTTCCACGCCTCGATGGCTATTGCTCAAAGATCAAGTTCTGAACATGGATGAGTACTGTGATGCAATTCAATACGTGGGTCTTGTGTTTGCTGCCACCACTCGTGGCACTGTTTTTGCATGGAAACCTGATGCTTTTGGTACGTTTGTCTTCCATCGTAATTATTATTATTTCATCCACATGCATGAGGGTTAGCCAGTTTCCCTTTACTAATTAATTAACCTCTTGTGTTTCCAAGGTCCTGTGAACATTTCACCACCTATAATTGAAATTTTTTATAACCAAGGGGGAGATGACGATGCTGATGATCACGAGCATGAGGACGAGCTGGACCCATATACTCAGTGGCGCCTGGCAACTTATTCCGATGGATAACCTCTTCTTGTCTATATACAGGGCACTGCTGATATTACTAAGGAAGCAGGTATTGTCTCGCATGGTCGCACTCTCCGAAACTCCAACATCCGTTGCAGGGTATTCGGGATGGATACTAGTGTACTAGCGCCAACACCTTCTCCCTGGTTCAGTATTGAATGTCTTGGAGGAATCTCACTCTTCCTTGGACAAAACTATCCAATGATGGTGGAAGGCGATCCAACTATTGTTGACACAACGTTACTACCATTTATGAGAAGCAACTTTATCTATACCTCGGACATTGCTATGCTTCCCTACCATCCCAATATGGGTCCTGACATAGGCCGCTTCAGCCTGGATGATCAGTCGTGTGTTGGTCTTGAGATTAACAGTAGCTGGCCCTTCCCAGAGAATCACTTCTGGTTCAAAGCAAGCGTTTCCAACGCCGACGAGTGGTTGAGCTGAACTTCATTTCATCGCTTTGTTATTTGTTGTGTGAGAAAAACTTTACTAGAATGTTTTGTTGGAAATGATCTATAATCCAACGTGTATCCTCGTTGTCATTGTGGGCTCATGACTTGTTGTATGTAATCAATGGTACATTTGCATATGCGTCCATCAACTCACGCCTGCTAGTGGTGTCCATATGAATAGTGCTAGTGATTTTATCTGCAAAAATTAGATAGTGCTAGTGATTTTTAGCTGCATATTTTGACAAATCGCAGTGTTACAAGGTTGACAAATGGCAATGTTACTAGATAAAAAATGTCAATCTTTCCAGTTTGACAAATGGCAACATACCAAAAATGATAGATATGCAAATCTTACCCAATTGTTTGTACGTGGTTGCACACGGGTCATGCAAAAGAACCGTTTGCGTTGAAGGGATGCAGAAATCCTGCTTGGCACATTTTCCCTTGGCTTCCTGGGGAATCTGTCGGTTTGCATCCGAGTGTTCTAACTAAAACGTTTGCGATGAGTGTTTTATATTTAAAAACCATTGACATTTTTTTCAAAAGAAAATCGTTTGATAAGTATGTACATTAAGAGAGAAAAATGCAAGTTCGTTCAAACCATATCTTTCATTCAATCACATTGCGAATTTATATTCATATGATCGAGAATTCGAGATACAGTATTAAACCCCAAAAAACTATTTCCGGCGGCGGCGGAGGCGGCGTGCCGCGCCGTCGTTGTCGTTGTCGTCCTCCGGGACGCCGTTGTTGAAGTCTTCAAGGCAACACAAAATGTTCTTCATTTGTAAATCAAACATCATGTCATCGCGTGATCGACGGGCAGGGCGCGGGAGGATGGCAACTGGCGCCGCTGAGAGGTAGCGGTTGAGGGCAACGTCCCATGCCGCTGAGGGGGTGTGCGCGCACGGGCGCGGTAGGTGCAGCCAAACGCACGGGGCTGGCGCCACGATGGGTAGAGGGGCGCGCACGGGCACGGGCGCTGGCGCTCGCATGTACACGAGCTCGCGCGGGTCCGTGGAGACCTCGCTGACGCCCATGGCTTCCATCTCTACGATAGTGCTCGGCGACCAGCCCGTCAATACTACGGGGATGGTCGTTGGCTTGGGCGCGGGGATGGGAGCGGGGGCAGCAACCGCCGCGGCAAGCTCGTTCTGGGCCATGTCCATGAGGCCCCATTCCTCCTTATTTTCTATATCCTCCGGCTCGGAGTCAACTTCACCAAACTTGAAGACTAGTGGCAGATGATCGTTTTGCGGCATGGCGTTGGTGGAGGTCTGCGGTTGCGGGAGGGAGGGGAATGGGAGGTGAACAGTAAGGCCGCCTATATTAAACAGCGGCTCGGGCGCCATTAATGGAGAGGAAGGTGGGCGGCCATGGAAGTCAAAGGGCTCGTCCCAATGAGCCTGCGCAACGTCCAGCTCGCACGCTTCCCGGTGAGCATGCGCATTGGATGACAGCTTGCACGCCTCTCGGTCAAGCCTGCGCACCGGACTACGCTCACACGCCTCCCGTTCAGTCAAGGTTAAGCAGCTGTCCGCACGACACCTCCTATACAGCCATTAAACCAAGGCACATGGCATCACGTGAACGGTTAAAAGAACGCACACGATTTGAATTCTACAAACGTTTGAGATATTAAAGTGGCAGCTATTTTTTCAAAATGCCTTTCTTGGCTGTCATTATTCGAGTGCGCCTTCTCTCAAAATGTAAAATGCCATCGCATGTCGGGTGCCATTCCATGATAGCATGCCGATTTTCATGAATTTCAAACGAGTTTTCGATTTACTAGAATTTAAAAACCAGGCATCTCAACGTTTTGCCGGCAATAAAGAGTGCCCTGGTGTTTGGATTTCATTCCCATCTCTTGCATGGGACCTAGAAATTCACCCTAGGACACACATGTGGTTTTTCAACCAACTTTGGTGCGTTGGAGCATGTGCATGTAGTTCAATTTTGAATTATGCACATAAAATGCATAGAAAACTCAGTTAATGCATAAAAATGTCCAAACGAACCCCAAAAAATCACAGAAATTGACACAATACTCCTGTTGTTCTATGTTGACACGAGAAATTTTTTGAAAGCAATAAGAGGCAAAGGTGGGACGTATGTTCCCTACCGAAACCATCAGGCTTGTTGTGAGAAGCTCTGGTTTGTGAGAAAGCATATACCCAAACCTACCCCAAATGGGACAATTTTTTACCACGTCATGTTTATGCCGATCCATGATAGCATGCCAAGTTCCATGAATTTTAGACGAGTTTTGGATTTACTAGAATTTAAAAACCAGGAATCTCAATGTTTTGCCGGCAATCAACGGTGCTCTGGTGTTTGAAATTCATTCCCATTTCTTGCATGGGACCTAAGCATGCAGCCAAGGACACATATTTTATTTTTCAACCAATTTATATGCACTGGAGCATGTGCATGTAGTTCAAATTTGAATTATGCACATAAATGCTTTAAAAACACAGTTAATGCATAAAAATGTCCAAACGAACCCCAAAAAATCACAAAAATTGACACACCACTCCTGTTGTTCTATGTTGACACGCGAAAAAATTTGTAAGCAATAATAGGCAATGGATATCGTTTCGTCCCCAAAGGTGGGACGTTCCCTATCAAAACCATCATGCTTGTTGTGAGAAGCTCCGGTTTGTGAGAAGCATATACCCAAACCTGTCCCAAATGGGACAAAATTTTCACCACGGCATGCTTACGCCGCTCCATGATAGCATGCCAAGTTTCATGAATTTCAGATGAGTTTTGGATTTACTAGAATTTAAAAACTAGGCATCTCAATGTTTTGCCAGCAATCAACGGTGCCCTGGTGTTTGAAATTCATTCCCATTTCTTGCATGGGACCTAAGCATGCACCCAAGGACACATTTTATTGTTCATCCAATTTATATGCACTGGAGCATGTGCATGTAGTTCAAATTTAAATTATGCATATAAATGCATTGAAAACTCAGTTCATGCATAAAAATGTCCAAACAAACCCTGAAAAATCCCAAAAATTGACACAACACTCCTGTTGTGCTATGTTTACACGAGAAAAAATTTGAAAGCAATAAGAGGCAATGGATATCGTTTCGTCCCCAAAGGTGGGACGTTCCCTATGGAAACCATCATGCTTGTTGTGAGAAGCTCTCGTTTGTGAGAAGCATATACCCGAACCTGCCCCAAATGGGACAAATTTTTTACCACGGCATGTTGATGCCGCTCCATGATAGCACGCCAAGTTTCATGAATTTAAGAAGAGTTTTGTATTTACTAGAATTTAAAAACCAGGCATCTCTATGTTTTGCCGGCAATCAACAGTGCCCTGGTGTTTGAATTTCATTCCAATCTCTTGCATGGGACCTAGAAATTCACCCGAGGACACACATGTGATTTTTCAACCAACTTTAGTGCATTGGAGCATGTGCTTGTAGTTCAAATTTGAATTATGCACATAAAATTCCTACAAAACCCAGTTAATGTATAAAAAAAGGCTAAACGAACCCCGAAAAATTCCAAGATTAAACACAACACTCTTGTTGTTCTATGTTGACACTAGAAATTTTATGAAAGCAATAAGAGGAAACGGATATCGTCCCGTCCCCTATGGAAACCATCATGTTTGTTCTGAGAAGCTCTAGTTTGTGAGAAGCTTATACCCAAACCTGCCCCAAATGGGACAAAATTTTCGCCAGAGCATGTTGATGCCGCTCCATCATAGCATGCCAAGTTTCATGAATTTCAAACGAGTTTTGGATTTACTAGAATTTAAAAACTAGGTATCTCAACGTTTTGCCGGCAATCAACAGTGCCCTGGTGTTTGAAATTCATTCCCATCTCTTGCATGGGACCTAGAAATTCACCCAAGGACACACATGTGATTTTTCAACCAACTTTGGCACATTGGAGCATGTGCTTGTAGTTCAAATTGGAATTATGCACATAAAATGCCTAGAAACCCCAGTTACTGTATAAAAAAAGGCCAAACGAACCCCGAAAAATTCATTCTCATTTCTTCCATAGGACCTAATCATGCACTGAAGGACACATATTTGATTTTTTTCAACCAATTTGTATGCACCGGAGCATGTGCATGTAGCTTAATTTCGAATTGTGCACGTGACATGGCTAGAAAACCAGTTTATTGTATAAAATGTCCAAACGGACCCTGAATAATTCCAATTCTTTTACGACACACATATAGTTGCATGTTCACTGCGAAAAAAGGGCTAGCAATTCAAACATCGTCCATTGCCGCTGTGACCCCATTTTGTAATTCAAATCAAGTAGACCCACACAGTTTATTATCACCAACCGTGTGAGATGTAGTACAAAATATCTTGGAGCACCGTCGGTGTATAGTACGCCTATGGCTTATGCGAGAAGGTGCGTCGGCTATATATAGTCCATAGCCGGTGTGTCAAGCACACTTGCTCACTACCCAAAAACTCCCACCTCTGCATCCCTCGCAATCTCGAAAATATCTACTGCCTAGAAGGTTTTAATGTTTGATAGCACACGATTAGTATGTGCGGATTGTGTGATGTCTGTTACTCCTGCTCTGCTTCAGTCCCTTGATTATTTTCAGTAGCCCCGGCATTTTACTCCTGCCTCTACATCCCTCGCAATCTCAAAAATTTCTGCTTGCCCTTGATCCGAATTTTCAGTAGCTCCGCCTTGTTACTCCTGCCTAGTAAAATTTTCAGTTGCCGCAGTATTTCCTCAAACACAACCTTGCTCCCCCTCCCTCCACACACACCCCAAAACCTCCGCTCACACAGACACACGCAACCCTCAAAACCATTGGTAGATCACCGCCATCGTCGGCGCCTCCATCCTCAACCTTTGCCCATGTGCCTGGGAGCTCGAGGAGCCAATGGCCAAAAAGAGGTTTATCACGGCCTTTTCGCCCCACGCCGGCGAGGTGGCCGCCGAGGTTTCCCCTTCGTCCTCTGCGGGCCCGATCCGCCATCGCCGGTCCCCCGATCCGCCCGCCACCGCGCCCCTATGACGGTTCGAGGACTTCCCCGTCCTCCCTCGGACCTGGCAGCTGACAAAGTCCTACCTCAGGGTCCGGCAATGACAGTAGGGGATGTGGGTCGCCGAGATTACAGATCGAGAGACCCACACCCGCTGGTGGCTCGGTAGCTTCCACACGCCCGAGCTCGCGGCCATGGAGTACGACCACTGGCAGGTCCGCTACCATGGCGCGCGGCTAGGCTCAATTTCCTCTTCGGCACATGTCCGGTCCACCTCGTTCCACCGGAGCCAGGGGTGGTGAGCTCGGCTATGGCACGGGAGGACCGCGAGGCGTGGGAGTGCCTCGAGGCCGAGGCCACCGACGAGGCCTACATGCAAGAGCTCCGCCGACAGCACCTGAAGCTTGTGGAGGTGGAGCGGGCGATCTTTGCTGGCGTGGAGGGCGTCGAGGTTATCGCACTCTCCTCCTATGACGAGGTCAAAGGCGGCGAGGACGGCGGCGCCGAGGGCCGTGAGGTTATCGCGCTCTCCTCTGATGACGAGGTCAAAGGCGGCGGGGACGGCGGCATGGAGGGCGTCGAGGTGGGCCCCGAGGACGAGGAGATCGACGTCTACGAGTGGAGGAGTGCCTTCCCCAACGACCCCGACAATGGTACTGGCCCAGACCCGGCTCGCGGCAGACCGTACATGACAAGGAAGGATTGGCTCGACCTCTACTTTGACCAAAAGTAGTTTAGCTTAGTTTAAATTTATGTTTTATGTTTGGTTATGCAAAACTATCCATGTTTATGTTTGAATGCAAGCTACTTTCGGTTGAACCTGCTTTGAACTTGATCAAATTGAAGTTTACAACCTTAAGTTTAGGGGATCGATTAGAAAAGGCCAAAAATTGCTGGAGTATATATATCCACTAGGGGTTTCAGTCCTTTAACTTTTTAAGGATCTCCTAGTGATGTCCTTATGACTTGATTATTTCAGTTCTTCACAATGTGATGCTCTATATGTGCAACTATTTGTCGTGCAGTTCAATTTCATCAATAATAGTTTCAACAATACCACTATGAATTACGATATTTGGTTGTTGTTAAGGATATTGCAGTTAACATGCCTTTTCGTTTTTCAATTGTTGTTTAGCAACATGCATTTTACTGAATGACTAAATATGCAATCCCAGGCTACATAGCAACAAGGAAGAGTGTTACCTTAATATTCTGATGATGTCTAGATATACATGTAGTAAAATCTTAAATAATGGGATGGATGGAGTGTTGTACTACATCATTTTTCAATCGTTTTTTAGCTTCTAATATTAACTTGGTGCTTTTAGGTACATATATCATTGCCAAAGATCCACACTTCGACCCTTTCTGCGTATGGGGCAATGAGATATTCATGAACCAACATCAAGTGAGGAAACTGATAAAGATTGTTATTAAAATGGGTCAAAAGATGTCAACCGAACTATTATTTTACACTTTATGCAAGACAACAGTGAACTGCAGGATGGTAAGCAAGAACCCTATAGCCTTCTTTTTACTGCCCGTAATGAGTTGTGTTAGATGATAATATCTGAATCTTTTTTCTGTTGCAGTGGATCCTGAAGCAGTTTCCTCAAGATTACCTCTCAAACTACATGATTGGCGGCCGGCCATCACAAGCGGTTGGATTAGAGTCATGCATGCCTTCTGCATCCAGGAGAGCACAATAGGGCCATTCCGCTTCACCTTGTTCAGCAACTGGAATGTCTGTCGCCTCTTTCTTTACCATCTGTAATAGTACAAGTATAGAACCCTGGTACATCACTCTTTATTTGGTTCTTATGTAATTCTTAAACATATGTACCTGTGAATCAAATAATGCATTGGTTGTTTGAACCTGATGGATACGAATAAAGCTATAGTCGACTTTCGAGTTTAAATTAGGTACAATTTTAAATAGCAGCAATTAAATTAGGGCAAAATTACATAGTGCAGGTCATTACGGCACACACGGTTGCTAAAACACAAACGTTTGCGATATACACCATAATCCGAGACGGTTCACAGAGAGGAAACATGTGCAAGCATGCACACAGTTGCTGTTTGCAAAGCGTGTGAGATGTCAGACACTATCACATACGGTGCGGGAAAACTAAATGTGTGTGACTGTCTACCCATCGTACACGGTTTATAATCATGAACTGTTTGTGATATGTCAGGCATCAAAAAACTTCCGTGCCTAGAATCTGCCTGGAAAACTCCCATGCTTGGAATCTGTCTGGTTTTAGGCAGAACCACAAAACTCCGACTGCGATGGCAATGCAAGCACAAACCAGTAGCAAGGATGAAGTGTTTGGGATATTCGAGATATCGGAAACGGTTATATAGGGACAACTGTATGCATCAAGGCTCCCTATCCCCGACGGTTTCTGGGTCGTGTGGGAAGGACCCCCCCTGTCGCCCACACTCACTTGGCGACGGTTCCAAATGCCGTCGCGGAAAGGGGTAAAAAACCGTTTGTTTAGGACCGACGCGCACCAGTGTAGCAATTACACAGACTGGGTCCATAACTTGAGGATTATCCTCATTGCTGCATAGAAGAATTACGTCCTGGAAGCACTGCTAGGTGCAAGAGCCGCTGCAGGAGCAACACCGAACGTTGTTTACATCAGGCAGAGCAAAGCTGATGACTACTCGATAGTTTAGTGTGCCATGCTTTACAGCTTAGAACCGGGACTTCAATGACATTTTGAACGTCATGGAGCATATGAGATGTTCCAAGAGTTGAAGTTGATATTTCAAGAAAATGCCCGGATTGAGAGTATGAAGTCTCCAATAAGTTCTACAGCTACAAGATGGAGGAGAATAGTTCGTCAGTGAGCATATACTCAAAATGTCTGGGTATAACAATCACTTGATTCAACTGGGAGTTAATCTTCCTGATGATAGTGTCATTGAGAGAATTCTTCAATCACTGCCACCAAGCTACAAGAGCTTCGTGATGAACTATAATATGCAAGGGATGAACAAGACAATTCCCGAGCTCTTCGCGATGCTAAAGGCTGCAGAGGTAGAAATCAAGAAGGAGCGTCGAGTGTTGATGGTCAACAAGACCACCAGTTTGAAGAAAAAGGGTAAAGGGAAGAAGGGGAACTTCAAGAAGAACCACAAGCAAGTTGCTGCTCAAGTGAAGAAGCCCAAGTCTGGACCTAAGCCTGAGACTGAGTGCTTCTACTTCAAAGGGACTGGTCACTTGAAGCGGAACTGCCCCAAGTATTTGGCGGATAAGAACGATGGCAAGGTGAACAAAGGTATATGTGATATCACTACAAAAAAATACACTTCTGTGATGATACGTGTTTGTCACAGTAGGTCGCTTTTTTATCATGCATGTACACCCATGACAAATTTATGACAGAATCAAGATAGTCATACCTGTGCTGTCATAGAAGTGTTCCATGACATTACCAAAATTATCATCACGGAAGAGTCCACTTCCATGACGATAAATTGCGCGTCACAGAATTGCTTTCATCAAGGGTGACCGACACGTGGCATCCACCGTAACGGAACGCCGTTAAGCTATCGGGTCGGGTTTTGGATCTGATAACCTGTTACAGCCCCGACCAATGGGGATTTTCCACGTGTAAAATCATCATTGGCTAGAGGAAACACGTGTCGGCTCATCGTCGGGACAGATGTCATCCACTCACTGGACAGAAGGCGCCTATGATACGTCGACACGTGGCACGACCCAACAAGTTTAAATGGGCCGACCCAACTAAAGGCCCACAAGATTTTGCGGACCATAATGGGTCGGCCCAGCTAAAGGCCCACGAGATTTTGCGGATCATAATGGGTTGGCCCAGCTAAAGGCCCACAAGATTTTGCGGGCCATAATGGGCCGGCCCAGGTAAAGGCCCACACGATTTTTTTGTGCCATAATAGGCCGGCCCAGGTAAAGGCCCACAAAATTCTTGCGGATCATAATGGGCCGGCCCAGCTAAAGGCCCACAAGATTTCACCGACATTAATGGGCCGGCCCAGCTGTAGGTCCACAAGATTTTGAGGACCCTAGTAGGCCGGACCGTTAACTGGCTGCCATGTTTTGGGCCAAATGCCGACCCATATTTGATCCGGTCTATTAATGGCCTGCCACGCTGCGGGCCTAATAGTGGCCCATATGAGATCCGGCCCGTTAAAAGCCTACCACGTTCTGGGCCAAATTAAGGCCCAGATCAGGTCCGTCCCTTTAAGAGGTTTTGGGCCTAATTATGGCCCATATCAGATTCGACCCGTCAACTGGACACTAGCTAAGCTTTTGGGCCCACTTGCTAAAGGCCCACTTAGTAATTCGGCCTGATATTAGTTTTGGCCTATTAAGGGCCCGTTTAACATTTCGGCCCCATATTAATTTCAGCCTGTTAAAAGCCCGTCATATAGTTGGGCCTAACTACGGCCCGGTTTGCATCCGGCCTGCTCGCAGCCGATATCTGATTGGGCTAAACAAGGACCGAGACATTTTTCGGCCAGTTAAAAGCCCGTGATTTGATTCGCACAATCATGGGCCGGGGTTCATTTTGGGCTGCTGCCGGCCCGTGAGCTGATTGACACGTTTCAGGCCCAACCTACATCGTGATTGCATGACGGCCCGATTATGTACCGTAATTTTACGGTTTAGCCGGTTTACTGCGAAGACAGGATATATATACAGTAAAATAACTGCAGCATTGTGAATAAGAAAAAAAACCCATACTATACAATAAAGAAATTACGGCATATTACATCCACTGGGCATCAAAGTTCGCCACTATGATAATAAAGCACAAGCAGACAGCAGGTTACATACACTGGGCATCAAAGATCGCCACCAGTGCAAATAAACACGCTAACAAAATAATATACAAAACCGACAACACTTCAATAGAGTTCAAGAAAGGTTAGCCCTGCTGGGGAGCTGCAGCGCAAGCAGCTGAGCAAGATGATGAGACTGCGCTTGTTCAACACTTATATCTTCCTCACTCTGAAAGATAAACAAGCAGACAGATGACAGGTTTTGCACATAAAAGTATCAGTGCTGACAATTCATCACATTTCTAAAGCGACACAGCTTAAATTTGCATTAACACAATATGGTATTGTTCAGGTCAAGACATGGCAGGAAATGACATTGTGAAGGAGTTGGCAGCTTCACGACACCACTGGATTACAGATCAAGAACTCATAAGTATCAATGGTTAGTGTGCTGTCAATTTATACCATTTCAGATTGGCAAATAAAGAGATGGTTTAAATAATAGTAGAATGATATGACATTGTTCATAGTTAAGACATTGCAGAATATGACATTGTGTTGTAGTGGGTAGGTTCACCACACCACTGGATTATAGATGAAGAACAGTAGCATACATACAGTGCAAAAGCAGATCACTTGCTCTGTATAGTTTAATTTACATGGTATGAAGAAGGAACTTGGTTGTACAACTGAAAACTTAAATTGAGAAAGGACGAACTATTGTGTATGAGCTACATATAATAAACTTTAAACAAGCAATTTGATGCAAACACCAAAAATAAACAGCTGTTGCAGTCATGCCTAACCAAATATACACAACAAAGTTTGAAGGCTTGAGATGGACAAACTTACATTATTGGTGAAGACAGGCTCTATAAAGGCCATGTCCATGCTGATGGGGGGGGGGGCAATTGAAGAAGTTTACCACAGAATCTTCTTCAAAAGCATTGCATGTATTCTACATTTTGTTAAGAGTAAATATAGATGTGATAATATATGAAAAAATGGAGAATATTTAATATAAGATGAAGAGTGATGCTACATAACCAAGTAGCTATAAATGTAAGTGCAGCGATACAGGCAAAAGGTACATCCAAGAGCAATGCACAACTAAACTTATGGTAAGAGTAAATATAGATCTGATGTGTAGAAAATGGAGGGCAAAGGAAAATAAGCTGCAGAGTGATGGTACATGAACAACTACCTGTCATTATAAGTACGTTGATAAAGGATAGCATGTACTTACAAGAACAATGCAGAGCTAAAAAAACATTGGCATTGGATATATTCTACACTAATGTAACCATTCATACAGGTCAGATAATTTGGAGCGAACAATTGATAAGCAAGCTATCATGCATACTGCTGTCACATAATGAACCAGGTATGTATGCAAGTACAGTGATACAGGACAACAGGTACTAACAAGAGCAAAGCAGCGGGCAGCATATTTGCGATATCCTGTCGTTCTTGTCAAACCGGAATTCTTCTTCGAGCAGATTTCCTGCAAAAAAGATCCGTAAGGCACATGCGGAAAAGTAGAAGTTCAAATTGTCATGTGATTTCATAGACAGTACCTCATCTTGGGAACAAGACCTGTGCATAACAAGGTTTCTCCATTCAATGTCTTCTAAATTTAGCATAGGAGACTTCACCAGAAATTCGTTTACAGACGTGCCATCAGAGTGTGATTTCCTCAGGTAACACCGATACTGATGCAATGCTTCCTTGAAAAGCACAAGCAAGCTTTCCTCGTCATGATAACAATGTAATGTAAATCATTGATGTGTTCAATCAGCAGAAAACAGGAAAATAATGATCATGAATAATAGCACGTACACGTAAGTTGGACAGGAAGATGTGAAAATGGTGTTTGTCTTCACAATAATCTTCCCATGATGGGAATATATGCACGTAGTCCCTAACAACATTGAAAGCATTGTCTTTTAAACTGGGAATAAATGGAATAGGGTTCCAATCTGCAGGAATTGGCCATCTCTGCAGTTGGGATAGGTCTTCGGCCGGTGGACTTGTTGTACTTTTTGCTGGAGTGGGATTTTTCTGTGGTACAGCTGGTGCTATGGCAAATGAAATCGGTATACCTTTTGCTGGAGTGCAGGTCCTGTGTGGTGGGGCTAGTGGTGTGGCCAGTGAAGTATGGGTACAGTCTACTGGAGTCGGTCCTACGTTTTGTGTCATTGATTGTACAGCCAATATAACTGGGGTGCTGTCTGATTTCTCCAGCACCACCATGTTTTTCAAGGACTTTGCTGGTGCTCCTTCAGGTTCGGCAATCACCCTCTTCCTTTTTGATGTCTGATGCACAAGAATAGCATTTGGGTGGAAAACATGGTATGATGACAGATGGAATATGTATTGATAATGGATGGGCATGGCATCTCGACATATATGATGAGTAAACTAAGCAGATGGCGGTGCAACAAAGTAGAAGAAATGCAAGACAACATATGCAAGATACGCACAATCAATAAAACCTTGCCAAATTAGAACATGCACCTTGATGGGTGAACAGGACAGGCCATCTGCCTTTGACTCCTCGAGGTTAAAATATTCATTAGGATGATATTATGAACAAGAATCAACAGGTGGGGAGCGTACGAGTTTCATTGCTTTCAGAATGGCACTCAACGCCTTGCTGCCAAATTTGTAAGTCATTGCAGTGTTCCACAATATTCTTCTAATGCGCGGATTCTGATATTCACTGTAATTGCATATAATATTTGAGAACCATGAAAACATAAATAGTTGTGAGATTATCTTTGTAATGCAGATGATATTCTAATATAGGGGCGCCCCTGTAAACACTTGTGTGCTATCACTGGATTCTGATGAGAGAGCTCATGTGTGCTGTAATATGGTGCGTGCATTTATATAATCTGGCACAAGTACACAAAAACATAGGCTCCAGAACTAAGGATAGCTGGCAGATGATAGGTTCATAATATACTGTATAGAGAGTTTATTGTCAAACCATGATAACAAGAGCACACAGCAACTAGGCAGATCATAGTGTACATAACAGGGGTACACCATAACCAGGATATATAAATCAGGAAAGTGGAACTGGCTGGAAATTACGGTGTTGTATTGCCGCTAGTAATTGAAAGCCTATCGATCACGTATAGGCCAGCTCTATCAGCTGTTGACTGCAGATGTCCCTGCTCCCCTTCCTGACAAGGAACATACTGTGCTTCCCATACAGAACACCGCACGGGCCGCCGGCCGAACCACCGGCCACACCGCCTGTGTTCCTCCACCACCCCACCCCCGCCCCCACCCGCGTCGAGTTTTCTTCGTTCGACGAGTGTCGGTGTCAAAACCGGCGGATCTCGGGTAGGGGGTACCGAACTGTGCGTCAAGGTCGGATAGTAACAGGAGACAAGGGACACGAAGTTTACCCAGGTTCGGGCCCTCTCGATGGAGGTAAAACCCTACTGCTGCTTGATTAATATTGATGATATGGGTAGTACAACAGTAGATCTACCATGAGATCAAGGAGGCTAAACCCTAGAAGGTAGCCTATGGTATGATTGTGTATGATGATGATTCTGTCCTACGGACTACAACCCTCCGGTTTATATAGACACCGGATAGGGTTAGGGTTACACAGAGTCGGTTACAATGGTAGGAGATCTTGAGTATCCGCATCGCCTAGCTTGCCTTCCACGCCAAGGAAAGTCCCATCCGGACACGGGACGAAGTCTTCAATCTTGTATCTTCATAGTCCAGTAGTCCGGCGAAGGTATAGTCCGGCTACCCGAACACCCCATAATCCAGGACTCCCTCAGTAGCCCCTGAACCAGGCTTCAATGACGACGAGTCCGGCGCGCAGATTGTCTTCGGCATTGCAAGGCGGGTTCCTCCTCCAGGTCCTTCATAGAAGATTGCTAACACCAAAAATAGTGTCCGGCTCTGCAAAATAAGTTTCCACATATTGCCATAGAGAGAATAATATTAACACAAATCAAATCTACTGACGTATTCCGCAGTGCGTCATCATACTGCGGCCAAGCTCTTTATACAAATCATTTTTACTTTTCCACCTCAGCGCGTTTAGCGAGGCAGTTTCCTTGGCACGCCTTGTGAAAGCAGAGATCGTGTGCCCCTTTTAACGGGATTTTCATCAATGCGGACGTGGGTAACCCAATCGTGCCGGTTAGCACGTTCCCTCGATTAAAGGCGAGTCCAAAATGGTTAGGGGAGGGCTCTTGGTATTCAGCCTCTTATAAAGAGACCAAGGCCTTTCTCCTTTTCTTAATCTCAAACGAGTTCGCCTGTCGCCTCGAGTTCCAACACCCCAAGCTCCAGATTCCAGGCGCTTCGGACCTTCGACAATGTCCGGTTCTGACCTTCAAGGTCGATGGACGCCTTCCTCCATCACGGAGGAGGACGTATTAAGGTTGAGGGAGGCTAAGTTCCTGACCGGCGAGATTTCGCATAGGTTGCCTGTTCAAGGACAGGTTATTCCCAGTCCCCAGCCCGGCGAGAGCGTGGTGTTCACGTCTCACTTCCTCCGAGGGTTAGGCTTCCCCATGGATCCCTTTGTGAGGGGACTGTTGTTTTACTACGGGCTGGATTTTCATGATTTAGCTCCGGAGTCCATCCTCCATATCTCCTCATTTATCGTCGTGTGTGAAGCGTTCCTCCATGTTACCCCTCACTTCGGATTATGGCTCAAGACCTTCAAAGTGGAGCCGAAGATGATCGAGGGGCGACACGCAGAGTGCGGAGGTGCTGTCATAAGAAAAAATGCCAATGCTCCATGGCCCGAGGGCTCTTTTCAAGAGGAGCTAGGCTTGTGGCAACGAGAGTGGTTTTATATCACCACTCCCCGGGGCACCACATGGGTGGCGCCTCCTGCCTTTCGCTCGGGCCCCCCACCACGGCTAGCATCGTGGATCAACATAGGGTTAGATTGGGGCTTGCCCAAAGACGTACCATTGCTGCAGGGCCGCATTAAGGATCTCTTGGAAGGAGACCTCAACCAGGTCAAGGTGACACAGGTCATGCTGATTCGCTGGACACTGCCCGGCAAACGTCGCCCCCTTCGCCTGTGGGAGTTCAATCCAGAGGGACCACGAGCTCTCCGGGATTTTATGAGAGCGATGCCCGTGGAGATGTATAAACTATTCTTCGGATCACAAGAAGTGTGTCCAGATTTGACCGAGGACGCAGGCCTAAGCCGCAATCGCTCGGATACTCAAGTAAGTAACCTTGTGCCCGGACCTTCTATCTGCATAATTAACTTGCCCTTAAAAGAGCTCCCCTTTTAAGCAGGAGTGGATAGTGAAGGCGAAGCTGATCAGGTGTCCAGCTCCCCTTCCCGAAACCAGGCCGGATCCCGTGCTAGTTAGGATGCTGGAGGTAGTGCCTTTGGAGGGAAGCAAGGGGGAGGACAAGGAAACTACGGCCTCCTCGAAGGAGGCTGGTCCAAAGGGAGGAATCGACGATTCCTCTCCTAGGGGAAAGAAGAGAGCCGCCTCTGACGATCCGAAGACTGTGGTCTCGAGGCGGGGAAAAGATCCTCGTCAGAGGGTCCAGCGCCGGGGAGTTCCTCGGCCGGACTACGTACTCAGGGAGATCAGCCTTCCAGCGAGCCGTACGTAGAGAAAGATTTTCCTTTCGAGGGATGAGTGAAATACATCATTTATATCTGAGAAATTTAACCGAATTTTTACCTTGTAGTTCGGACCTCAGCCCTTCTCAGCAGAGCTCGTCTTCGGGGGATCTTCTTCCGGAGATGATGGAGAGCGGGACGCCTCCTTCTGTTGGGCCGCCTAACGAGGCGGGCGACCCTGAGGTGTCGTCACGGAGGGTTTCTCCGAGTCCGGCAGGGGCGGAAGATAGCGATGGGGCCCCCCGAAGTTCTATGCGTCCGGCCTTCGAAAGAGGTCATGGGACGAGTCCGGCACCTTCTGGTGTTCGGCCGGAGGAGCTAAAGGTTCTGCTAGGGCGAGCTTCTATTTCAGAGGAGCACCGTGCATTAATAGGCACGATAATTGAAAAGATTTCGTCCGCAGAGAGCGGATTGCGTGTGGTCATCGGAAGTTTATTGACGGGTTTTGAGGTACATTAGATAATGTGTACTTTTGTCAGTTGCGCATAAATAAGATGCGCCCTATGTAGATAGTAGCCCCTGAGACTTTGCATGACGTCAAGAAATGACGGCACGCGGAGGATCATAATCCTAGGTCTAAAATGTCGCCTTTTAATGTAGGCTGCAGGGTGTCCAGAATCAAGCCGAACTGCTGGTTTTGCCGAACTAAAGCGGCAACTGGACGTGGCAGATGCCGACATCGCGCTTGTCAACAAGCGGTTGGATGAGGCTCAAGGTATGTGACTCCTCGGGCAGCATTAGGTAAGAAGAGTTTTATGCCAGTGTCTTACGATATGTGTGCTTGACGCAGATGGTGCGGCCGCCGTGGAGAGTCTTAGGGCAGAACTTGCCCAAGCTAAAGATGAAGCCAGGAGAAGTGATGCGGCTGCCAAGAAGGTCCTTGAAGAGCTGAGAGACGAACAGGCTGCTCATTGCCGAAGCAAGGAAGAGATGGCCACCATGGCCGAAAAGTTAAAGAGCACTGCAGACTGATGCAGACTTCTTGAGAAAGAAGACCAGGCGAGACAGGCGGTCCTAGAAAAGGCCGTTGCTGATGCCAAGGACGCGCGCTCTGTAATGAGAGCTGCGAAGGAGGAGCTACGTCAGGCCGAACAGATTGCGGCTGGAAAGCCCTTCATGCTGCGGAGAAAATTTTGCGATCCGAAGTTTGCTCCGTTGGACTGGATGTGGAGTGTGGAGGACACCTATCTGGATTTGGCAGCGAGTGTTGCTGATGCGACCGAACACTTCCGAGATCTGGAAGATCGTGAAGTGGAAAAACTATTCTAGTCGCAATTTCACAATCCAGAGCATCCACTAGCAGTGGACGATCGTCTGGCTCAATGGGCCGAACTTAAAAGGTTGTCCGGACTTGCCATAAAGTATGTCATGGGTCATCTATGGCTGGGAATGTCGGAGCCGAAGAGTTATTTTAGCTTGGTGCAGCGATTCCTTGACGCAGTGCCGCGCATTAATGCAATGAAGAGGTCGGCGTGTATAGAGGGTGCAAGGATGGCTCTTGCCCGTGTCAAGACATACTGGGCAGAGATGGAGACCACCGTTATTGCGTCCCGAGATTCAGAGAAAAGCCGAGTATCCTCCGAGCACTATTTTCAGGAAGTCCTTGAAGGCGCTCGTGTAATAGAGTCGCAGTGCTCGAAGGATGCTATGTTATTATAGCATATGTAATGATGAAGTAATATTTTTATAAACTATAGTGGCCTTTTTATACTTGTGCCTTCAAGTATTGTGAACACCTCCTGTGCGGCCGTTTAAAATATATGTATAAAATCTGAAAGATTGCAGTCGTTGGCTTTAACCCCCACGCACATAGTACGGGGGTGCTCGCAGAAGACGCATTTTCACACTTAACCCAACGTCTTGGTCCTACAAAGGAGGTGATAGCGCAGCGGGCCAGGCAACCGGACTATAATGCTTTAACACTTTCACTTAGCCATAGGAGCTTGACAGTGGGACTATTTAGGTAGCCCATTGGTGGCGACTGCGCTCGCCCGAGTTCGGGGCGCGTATGTGCCTGACTGGGAAGCGGCCCTTCGTTAACGCGGAGGAATCCGATAGATTCCAATAGGTCACCGAGTGGCTGACCAGTCTCACGCTACATCATGACAGTCAGTTTTCGGCTTTCACTACTGAGGTGCTCGCCCGGCCAAACTGGGGCACAATCGCAGTAGTTCTCCTGGTGCTACCTTAGCCGATAGAGCGGAACGTAAGGTAGCCGAACTCAGGAGCCGGGCAATCCAACATTTGACCAAAGACATGATTCGGAGCTGATGCATATAATGCCAAAACTCGCGATGCCGAACACTCCCTAAGGTGTTCGGTCTTTATGAGTGCGGGCTAAACAACACTCTTTGCCAAAAAAGCCCCTAGTGTCCAGGTACGTGCAAAAACTTCTGACGTGGCCACATGCCAAAACGCCAGCCTCCTCCTTGGTTATATCGGAAAGAACCAGGGGATTTATTGCGTCTCTCACGTGCTTGATAGCGACTTGAAAACGGGGCGACATGGAAGGTCAGCTTTTCACGACGGAAGTTATCAGCAGAGCCGAATATAACTTCGAGCCGGAGAAAACCCATACAATGGGTGTCCAGACCAGGTGCTACCCCTTGAAAGGAGGTTTGGCTGCGGCGGATTCTTGCTGGGTTTATCACCATGTGATGGATTGCATCCTGATATATCAGGTTTAGTTCACTGCCGCCGTCCATAAGGACATTTGTAAACTGGAATCCGCCAATTATTGGGTCGAGTATCAGGGCAGTCCAGCCTGCGTTTTTGATATTTCTAGAATAGTCTAGCTGATCGAAGGTGATTGGTTTTAATAACCAGTGGCGGGACCCCCTGGGGATAGGTCGTATTGTGCGTACCTTTATGGGTGCCACACGTTTCGTTACGTGAAGTAAGTTCACTGTTTTTACTTCTTGTGGGGAGTTCTTTTATCTCCTGGTGCTCTGCTTCTGGGGTTCGTCCTCGTCTTCGCTTGGTGTGTCGAGCCCCTTGTGTTCGGCATTGAGTCTGCCGGATTGTTTGAAAACCCAACAATCTCTGTGGGTGTGGTTAGCAGGCTTCCCCGGAGTACTGTGTATCTGACATATCCTGTCCATGATTCTATTCAAGTTGGACGGATCATCCCTATTATCCTGGAGGGGTGGTTTTGACTGATTTTGTTGCGAACCTTTGAATCCGGCATTGACTGTCGTGCTCTTCCGACTTTTTTCTTTAGTTTGGCGACGATCCTTGTTGCGTCGCGGTTTTCTATTTCCATCCCTAGTTTTGGATGTACTTGGGTCGCTGGGGCTGCATCTTGCCAACCAGATGTCCTCTCCTGCGCAAAAGCGGGTCATGAGGCTTGTGAGTGCGGCCATTGTTCTTGGCTTTTCCTGGCCGAGGTGTTTGGCGAGCCATTCGTCTCGGACATTATGCCTGAAAGCTGCTAAGGCTTCGGCGTCCTGGCAGTCGACTATCTGATTCTTTTTAGTAAGGAATCTATTCCAGAACTACCAAGCTGATTCTCCGGGCTGTTGAGTTATGTGACTAAGATCGTCTGCATCCGGAGGGCAGACATAGGTCCCTTGAAAATTTGCTCGGAAAGCATCCTCGAGCTCTTCCCAACTTCCAGTTGTGTTTTCGGGGAGGCTTTTAAGCCAGTGCCGGGCTGGCCCTTTAAGCTTAAGGGGTAAATATTTGATGGCGTGAAGATCATCTCCTCTAGCCATATGTATGTGGAGGATATAATCCTCGATCCAGACTCCGGGGTCTTTTGTTCCATCATACGCCTCTATGTTGACGGGTTTGAATCCCTCTGGAAATTCATAGTCCAGAACCTCATCGGTGAAGCATAGGGGGTGTGCGGCGCCCCTGTATGTGGGCGTGCCGGATTCTGATGATGGCTTTTTTGCATTGCTTACAAGAGCTTGCTTTCTTGGCCCACAAATGGACCTGGCTGGGCCATGATGCGAATCCTTAGGTGGGTAGCATACCGATTTGAGTGCGATGCCACTTGCTGCCTTATTGGGTCGTCTATCCGACCGTATGGCTTTTTTATTTTTTGAGTGTGAGGGCTCTAGGGCCTCTTCGTCGAATTCGGGCAGTAGCTTTCTCTTTGGATAGCTTTTAGTACGGCGACCATCGCCGTATCTGTCTGCAGTGTTGATTACTTTGTTCCATTTAATACGGAGTGCATCTTCCGCTGTCTTTAGCTTCCGCTTCTGCTTTTTCAGGCTGCGTGCAGTTGCAACGAGCCTCTTGTGGAGACTTTTCTGCTCCATGGATTTATCCGGCGTAAGGTTGTCCGGAATGCCGTTTTTGCTGGGGGAGGGAGTTTCGGTTTCTCTATCCGTGTTGCCCTGTTCGGACGGCTGCTCTAAGGCTTGCTCGTCGTCTACCGGCTTGTCCTGCTCTATGGCTGGGTTTTTATCGAGGCGGGGCTTGGGTCGGCGTTTATGTCGACGCTTTGATTGCTTTCCGGGGGGTCTATCTCCCGTTCCATCCCCTTTTTCCTCATTATCGTTTCCCTTAGGGGTATCCACCATGTACACATCTTGAGATGCAGTGGATTTCCAGTGCCCTATGAGCGTAGGTTCACCGGTATCTCCTGCATCGTCATCCATGTTGTCGATGTCTGCGGAGTCGAAGTTGAGCACGTCGTGTAGGTTGTCGACGGTGGCTACAAAGTGGGTGGTGGGTGGGCTTTGAATTTCCTCATCGTCCGTATCCCATCCTCGCTGACCGTAATTCGGCCACGGCTCTCCTGATACAGAGAGAGACTTGATAGAGTTCAAGATGTCGCCAAGAGGCGAGTGCTGAAAGATGTCCGCGGCGGTGAACTCCATTATGGTTGCCCAATCGGATTCGATTGGCAGGGGCACGGGGGGTTCGGAGTCCAGATAGGAGTCCGGACCCTCGTAGTCATGGGTTATGGGGCTGTCGTTCGGCTCGATTGCCTTTGAGATCACAGCCCCCAAGGTGGCGTCCAACCGCTCATCCTCGATTGGTGTAATAGGCTCCGAGTCTAGGGTTGGAACCGGTGCATGTGCGGCCTCCAGGACACTGTTCGGAGGCAGAGCTAGATCATGCCCCTCGAGATAGTGTGGCATGCTTGGTTGTGGCTTGAACCCGTCGAAGATCAAGTCTCCGCGGATATCAGCCGTGTAGTTTAAGCTTCCAAACCTGACTTGATGGCCAGGGGCGTAGCTTTTGATCTGCTCCAGATGACCAAGCGAATTAGCCCGCAGAGCGAAGCCGCCGAAGACGAAGATCTGTCCGGGGAGAAAAGTCTCACCCTGGACCTCATCGTTGTTGATGATTAGAGGAGCCATCGGGCCTAAAGGCGACGACACAGAGGAACTCTCAATGAAAGCACCAATGTCGGTGTCAAAACCGGTGGATCTAGGGTAGGGGGTCCCGAACTATGCGTCAAGGTCGGATGGTAACAGGAGACATGGGACACGAAGTTTACCCAGGTTCGGGCCCTCTCGATGGAGGTAAAACCCTACCCCTGCTTGATTAATATTGATGATATGGGTAGTACAAGAGTAGATCTACCACGAGATCAAGGAGGCTAAACCCTAGAAGCTAGCCTATGGTATGATTGTGTATGATGATGATTCTGTCCTACGGACTACAACCCTCCGGTTTATATAGACACCGGATAGGGTTAGGGTTACACAGAGTCGGTTACAATGGTAGGAGATCTTGAGTATCCGCATCGCCTAGCTTGCCTTCCACGCCAAGGAAAGTCCCATCCGGACACGAGACGAAGTCTTCAATCTTGTATCTTCATAGTCCAGGAATCCGGCGAAGGTATAGTCCGGCTACCCGAACACCCCCTAATCCAGGACTCCCTCAACGAGGCTCCATCACCGCCCCCCACAACCACCATCCCCACCCGAGCCCCTTCGATCGCACCGGCGAACTCCTGTGAGCTCTGAAAAATCGACTGACCCAATTTTGAAATTTAGTCTACTGTGATTTAACTAGTGTGGAATATAAAAGGGGAAAACCATAAGCATTGTGAGGATGGTGTTGAGCGTGCCATGGAGGATCTGAAGGTGCAAACCAGACAAAGGCAACTTCGCAACCAAGACAAGAAATCAGAGTAAAGCAGTGGCGATCTATTTTCTTGCTGCCATAAATAAGTTGAGCAGATACGAAAGAGTACCGCCTCTGGTGTGGCGCCGTGTACGCATCTACTGAGAATTTGACGGTGCTGCGGTAGCGATGGCTGTCGGCGGCGTGGAAGCAGATCTAGAAGGGTAGACGGTGGCGGCGGGGCGCGGTGGACGAGACGGTCATAGGAGCGGCGCCGGCAAGGTGAACGACGGCGGGGATGAAGCGAGAGGACGGGATGCAAGGATCCCGGTCCGAATACGTGGATGAGAGAGGTCGATCTCTTGTAATGGACGGCGGCGTCGGGGTATCAGCTCCGGCATGGTGGAGTAGGACGGCGGTGGATGGGGTGGCGGACGGCGGCGGACGGAGGAGGGTGGGGTGGAGAAGGTGTTTTGGCGCCCACGGAGTACGGATGGGGAAAAGGGAGGTAGAGAGGAAGGGGGGAACCATGTATTCAGGGCGCGCTTGTCTCAAATGCGAGGAAATTTACAATATTAGCCCCCGTTTCAAATTTCTACTACATCACAGCAACACTAGTTGGTTGGGGATAGGACGGTAATCTCGCATACACCGAATATTTGCAGACGAGAGTTTGTTTTTGGCGCCCAGCATGTATGAATATGAATCGGGGAGGGAGTCGATTTCGGCCGAGGACACACTGTGTTTTCGCGCCCACCATGTATGAATCCGGGTGAGAGGCGGTTATGTCACGTTTGGGTGAAATTACAAACCTACCCCTATCGAAACCTATAGAAATCCAGCATATAGGCTTTGCGTGGCAGGGATAGGCAGTAGTGATTTCATCTCGTAGATTTTGGTTTCGGGCGGTTACTGCGACTTTCCCCGCTTCGTTCAAATTTTGCAGAGTGCACGTTTACCGTGCCAACTCAATTCGAATCCCGTTTGTATTCTATTTTTTCATGCGGGATCCATTTTCAATTGGAATTACATTCTATATACATCATTTTTTATATATACTTTCAAAAGCACAACAAAGAATTCTTCTCCTTTATATGTATAATATGATTTACAAATACAACGATCTCGAAATCTTAAGGTTGAATTTGAAAAATTTTAACCAAATTATGTTCTACTAAAATGTATGGATAAGTAATATCTACATATTAAATAACATAGATGTGCGTGAATTCATATGAGTATGCATGTTTGATAGATCAATTTTGGTTCGAGTATGGATTACATGTATCATCATCTCAAATTCAAATATTTGAATCCCTTTTTTGTTCGCTCCTTTCACGCCCATCTCTTTCGCATGCATGCTCCTTCAGGTAGCTATCACTCTCTTTTCTCCAGCTCACCCGCACACTCACTTCATGTTGCTCCTATCCTCGCAAACATGGTCTCTCGACGTCTCCCTTGAGAAGTGTCACACTCTCCATATCATTATACATTACACGGTTTTCATTATCTCTCACGTCTCTACTGTTCTCTGGTATCACTCGGTACCTAAGCTTTCTTTTTCACCGCCAAACACACAGTCTCCACTCGTCTTTCACTTTGTATTTCTCTCTATGGGATTCTCTCACACACCCTATATGTCTCTACATATGACTCATACCACTAAAATTACTCTCTCTATCTCTCCTGTAGACACAACATTTGTTGCGGTCTCCTTTTCGTCTCCATCCCAGACTGACATTATTCATTTGTTTACCGATCAGACAACCCCGACTACCGTCTCCTCTCTCGCTCTCTCACAGACACACACACAACTCCTGCTTCCACTCCCCTTCCCGACTACCGTCTCTCTCTCACACACACAAAACTCTCGCTTTCGCACCCCGACTCGTATTTCTCTCACAAACATTTATTGACTAGCTAGCCTCTAGATAGGTTTATACACCCGCACACTTGTTCTTCCACCATCGCATACATGTCTCTCTCCCGCTCCTTGTATCTATGTAGATTTTTCTTCCCTTCTTGAGACACGCCCTCTCGATCGTGCACACACACACTATCACCTCATTTTAAGCTGATACCTATCGCACACACACTCCTTGTGTCTTTGTCACACATGCACTCCGTCCTCCTCCACTCGCCCTCTCTCTCACACACAAATGGGCTTTTTGCAACAACTAGCAAGATGCCCATGCGTTGCACGGAACATCAAGATGCATTTGTATGAGTAGTTTATCTTGTGGGGGAAAAGGATGAACGAGGGAAGGCCTTATTTGCAAATGTGGAGAGGGGTGTGGGTATCTTTTTGCAAAATTGCCATAGTTTCCTTCATATCCGTCAGATATAGATCGGACGGCCTATATTGAAGGATGGCAGGCACACGACCATCACCGACAATGCTTATTATAAGAGTAGGGATAAAATATAGAGTTGGTGGTGATGGTGGGCCTGCCATCCTGCAATGTAGGTCGTCTGATTTATATCTCACAGATAGGAAGGAAAATATGGCAATTTCCGCACTCTTCACCACATTTGCAGATAAGGCCTTCCCTCGTTCATCCCTTTCTCCAACAAGATCTTGATGTTTCGTGCAATGCACGGGCATCTTGCAAGTAAGAGTACAAATTAGACATATACCACTTCTCGAATCTTGAAACCAACAACATTCCTCGCTTATCTCATCAAAACCGCCAAAGGAATATATTTTGAGTGAAACATAACATATTTTTAGTGATATACGTATTTCAAAGCTAGACTTTATTTTCTATCAAATCGGTGAATATGTATTAATCCAGTGGCGGAGACAGGCCTGGGGCAGCTAGGGTTATAGCCCCAGTCCTAGAAACAACTTCCTTTGTAATTTCTTCATGCAAAGCATAGAAAATCATAGAAGTTTATCACTCAACATAGCACAGCCCCAGGCGTAATCTGCATCTAGCTCTGCCACTGTATTAATCTACTTTGATCGTGTGGCAACGCATTGGCACATTGCTAGTAGTTATTATAATTTTTTGGACACCAGACAAACGGTGGAGTACATATACGAAGAGAAGAGGTGCACGCACGCAGTCGGCCTCTCGCTGTCTCGCACACATGAGTGTTACGTAAAGGCGACGTTAACAAATAAACCATAAAACCCTAGGGGCACGATTGCTCCATTCGCGAGTACCGGGTACGTGGTGGAGCACCTTTGTAGGAATAGTCAGCTCGCGTGATAATTTGATCCGTAGGTGCTGATGGTCGGGACCACAGGTGAACGACTTGGAGCGCGGTGGCTCGCCAGTTGCCACAGATCGAGTAACCACGTTTAAAATATCGTTTTTTAGCGGGGTTAAGAGTTCCGATTTTCAATGGCGCGTTATAAGTAAGTAGTTTTTAGAACGATTGGTATGGAGCTAAGAAGGAATTCGTAGTACTACGTACCTCCTTGGCGTATGGTTGTATGGTTTTTTTTGCGATGGTGGTTGTATGGGTTTATGTTGCGAGATGTTGAACCTGGTAGTTCTAGGGAAAATACTATGGTTTAGATTTAGATGCTAGTTTTCTTTAATGAAAATCGCAAGGGGAAACCCTTCTTCGATTAGAAAAACTACTACCTCCATTCTGGTTTACTAGTCCCCATCGTACTTTGGGTCAAAGTTTGTCCACAAACTTTATTTGTAAAATGTGAATGGAAAACGAGATTTTGTTATACCCAAACAAAAAAGGACTGGATGGAGTGATTGCTCTGACACGGACGCGACCTCTCATAGCGCAGGCATTGAACCGGCGCGCCGGCCAAGAGGGCCGCACTCACTGCAGGCCCGGCTGAGCTTGCCTCCTCGCCGCGTGCAGCCACTTTAAGACTGCCCCGCCTGCCTTCATTGAATCCGCGCGTGTGCCGGCAACACATCCTTCCACGAGCCGGCAGGCTTGTTAGAACACAAAAAATGACTAAAATATAATTAATTTAAGCATGGTCTTGACTTGTTGTGCTCGCACTGGTAGCAGGAACTAGTAGAGGATTTTCTTTATTTATAACTCTCCTCACATTTTTTTGGCTTTGAAGTGAATCATGGTTGTGGACATTATGTATGAATGTGCAGATATCTGTGAACACGAGTTTGATGTGGAAGTTGAACTTGGAATGTCGGGCTTGCGCGTGAACTATACCATGTCCAATGCTTCGTCTGTTATTGTTTGGAAAGTAATTGTTGTTATTACATGACCCGAAAAAAAACATTTTGTGCCACATCAGTAGATGCACGGACATCACAATAGGCATGCTGACTGGATAAACATTTGAACCTAGCTATTATGAACGAAATTTTGTATTGACAACAGTTTTAGATAGCAGGAGACGCCTAGCCTACTCTGCCTCTACTAGCTTATCTCTGGCTTCTTCCATCTCTTCTTTGGCTTGGGTGAAGAGAGCATCTGATTGCTCTTTTCGCTTCTTCAGAAACTCGGCTACATTCTCAATGGCTGCTGCATGCTTTCTTTCAGCGTTTACTAATGCCACGAGGACACGAACAGCTGACGACTCCACCTGGCTTGTGTGTAATCCAACATCATCTGGGAATTTGCACCTTGTGTCTAATCCAGCATCATTAGGGAACTGGCACCTTGTGTGTAATCCAGCCTCATTTTGGAAACATGATCTCAAGGTTGACCATACTTCCCTCCTCGCAGGAACTACATCCTGACATGAAGTTACTTCTTTTTTAGATCAATACTCGGAGCAACCTAGATCCATTTAGTAGAAGCCAGATAAACAGATCTCGGAGAAGTGAATTCAAAAGGAATAAATAAATAAAAACAGACTACAAGGTGAGAACACCCACTTCCTACATCAAGCTAAAAACGAAAGCATTAGGACGATTAAGACTCTTCTTATTACACATCGAAGAACACCACGCTTAAGAGAAACAGAAACTACAACATATACACATCGAAGAACACGAAGCTACACGAAAGTAATTGAAAGGGTGTTACTTACGAAAGCTCGTTTTATAGGTTCGGTGCAGATCCTCTTTAACTTGCCACGCTCCTTGAAGATATCCCGAATATCCCGTGTTTGGTCTTCATTGCTCCTCTGCATGTTTGCACTCGTGGTTTTAAAATCTCAACATGGCAAGAAAAATATACTACTAGTAATACTCGTGCATCTTGTGGGCAACATTAAAGCACTCGTCTCCCATGTTAGAGCATCTCCAACAAGATAAACTACTCATACAAATGCATCTTGATGCGTGCAACGCATGGGCATTTTGCTAGTTCTAAAAACCTTTCCATCATTTGCCACACTACTGGTTGCAGATGAAAAACCTACCCAAGCACAGCGCGATACAGGAGCGACGCATAATTACAAGCTGAACAAAATGGAGGCTATAACCAATTACTTTTACGGGAACAATAGCACCCAGGAAATTTGAAGGGTAGGTATGAACAAAATTGGAACTGCACATGTACTGCTAAGTGATTCACTACACACATTACCAATCGAGGAGGAGAACGATGGTCGCGGTGGCCTCTGTGAGTCATGGTCGGAAACGGGAGTTAGTTCATTGTCCACGACGGTGGTACTTCTGCGCTTGGCGTCGGCTTTCGGGAAGCAGATCCAAAACCGTGGAAGACGATGCCGAGGAAGAGGCTCCGTGTACGATGACGATGGTGGACCGGCTCTAGTGCAGCGTACGAGGTCGTCGATGAGGTAGATGCGCTGCGGTGGACGAGTGTGCTGATGTAAAGGGGAGGAGCACGAAGGCTGCGATGCAGTGGAGAAGTCTATTTTGCAGCGGGGATAGAAATTGGGGAGTATTCAGGTGTACTACTCTGGGTGTCGGGGTGGGGTTGGCTGGGTAGGGTGAACCTGAAGTTACAAAAACAGCCCCCTACCAAGCATCATCTGTAGGCCTGTTCCGAAGGCTATGATGGTACCTTCCCACTGCTCGAATCAGCGTCGCGGGAGATTTTCCCGCCGACATCAAAATTTTGTGACACTGGACTCCCCGTGTGGCGTATTGAGTGATTCGGCTAAGCAACTAGCGAGTAGTAGTAGTAAACTCTGCATATTAGGTTTGACCAAAGTCAAACTTCCTAAAGTTTGACCAAGTTTATAGAAAATATAAACATTTACCATAACAAATATGTATGATGTGAAAGTACATTCAATAATGAATCTAATGGTATTTATTTGTTATTGTATATGTTAATATTTTTTATTATGAGCTTTCTGAGAGTTTACAAAACTTGACTTTGACCAATGCTAATACGCGGACTTAAATAAAAACGGAGGGAGTACACATTTGTTTTCTTAGTTTGTAGTGAACTAATCATTTGTTGAAATTGTGAAATAAATATATTAGGCTATTGACTTCGAATGTAATGGTCTATACAATTCAACAGTTACAATCATTGTCGAATCCCAAGATGTATACAAGGTCTATAGTACTTCACAACATGCTCAAACTCACGTAATCCCAGTCAAATGAGAATCTAAATGCATTTCATAGTTATTACTTTGTAGGATGCAACAAGAACAACCATAACTCTACATCAACCATTATAGAAGCAACATTTTGACATATCCCAATGTGTGAATGAAACGTGCAGAGAGAGCTTTTGAAGATGGAACAGATAGGGCGGGAAAGATTGTATGTATGTGGACGAGAGAGTGGGAGACAAACCTAACGAGACAGAGAGAGAGAGAGATAGAGAGAGAAAGAGAGAGGAAGAAGTTAGGTCTGTGAGAAAGATGCATACATGTAATATACATGAGATGCGTATGCATCTGGATTCTGTATACGTGGAAGGAGAAGAGACAACATGTTTGATGAGAGAGCAGGAAAAACATGGACGAGAGGGGAAGGATCTCGTGGGTTGAGGGACTGAAAATTTTGTGCGGGGGAGAGAGGGATTGGTAATTTTGTGCAAGAGAGAGAGAGGGTGGGGGGAGGAGTCAGTCAGCTGTCGTCACATCACCCTGCTTCCAAATGATCCCGCATTCTCTAGCGCGGTATGGTCGCCGTCTTCGATCTGCTCGTTGCCCTCTTTGAAGATTGAGGTGTTGTGCATGTTGGGGTGCAAAGAAGCACAAGCGAGAGTGGTCGCCGTATAACCTTGGATGGGGATGAATTGTGCACTCGGGGGAGTGTGTGTGTTGTACAACATGTGTGTGTGTGTGCGTGTGTGTGTGTGTGTGATATTGAGAGAAAACAAACCTAAGGAGAGAAATGGGTATTCACGAAGAGATTGTGCGGGCCTTGAGGTGGGCAGGGGCTGGGTGAGGGTGTCAAAATGTGCGCGTTGATGCATGTGTTGCATGCGACCGTGCGAGGGACAGACGAATTGAGATAGATGATTGTTGTGTTACGGATGCTCCTCTCTCTGTCTCTCTCTCTCTCCCTCTCTCTCTCTCTCTCTCACACACACACACACACACAAGTAAACTAGAAGACCGTTCTCTCATGTATACACAACGTATCGGCATTTGTCTATGTCTGACTCATGCATGATCATTTGCACATTCACACCTCTCTATGTCTGTATCACACGCACACCGTCTCCACATTGCCCTTCCGCCACAACACACATATGGACACATACACACGTTCTCTCAGTCACACACACAAAATCAGTATTAAAAAAACTAGGGCGCGCCTAAAACGTCCAAATCCAAATAAACACGAACTGGAGCTAAATTCAAATATATGGAAATATTGCAGCGTCAAGAAATTTCATAGGAAAAAAAAGTTGAGTAATGTTCGAGGATTGTTTTCACACACAAAAAAAAGGTTCGGTGGATGTCCTTCGAGCGCGACACGGTAACACACCGTTCGATTGACCGCGCGGCCGCGGTTCATGCGCTTGCACAGGATTACGTATCGTGGCTGTGGTACTAACTAATAAAAGCACTGCCTAAGTCTAATGTTTACGTGTACTAGTACGGTTTTCTTTTAATTTTTACCAACCTTATATCTAAAACTAAAGTAAGCTCCCACATGCGCACTCATCAATATGCCGCCACCACCGTTGCGCATGCCGGCGCACGCCTGCTCCGGCCAACAATTTCTCGCCCATCACCGACGTGTCGCCGCCATCCCTGTGCCATGAAGCCGAAGGCTCGCCCGCTCACGTCGTCTGCAGTCCCTCCTCGCGATGCCGCCGCGCTGCCAAGCACGCGAGCAGCTGGCGGAGCCACGTCTATGCATGCAGCGTACGAAGAGGAGGACGAGCGCGTGCTCCAGCAAGCCGGCGAGGAGGAACTAGCATGTCATTGTCGGCTCCGCCCGCGCGGAGGAGGCGTGCATGGTGGCTGTCGCGGCGGAAGCCGGTTGCGCGCGCGTCGAGCCCGCAAACTGGTGCGGACGCGGAATCTACCTTCGAGACCTTGCATGCCACGTGGATCCTGAAATCTGAAGGAGCAATTTGGGTCAGTCGACTCATGTGAGCCGTTTGATGCAACATGGATGGCTAGAAGGGCTTCTTCCACCTCTTCTGCCGTCTTCTTCCTTCGCTCCGTCGAACTTCTTTCACAAATCGACTGACCCAAATTATACTACTAGTACGAACGTATTAAGTACAATAGGAACACGAAGGTACGAGCAGTAGTACCAACTGCAAGAAGAACAATAGTAGAACATAGTACTAGTACTACTGTACGTACTAAAGAGTTCAAATAACGAGAAAGAACATAAACATAGTTCTGTTGGGGCCTCAGCACAACACACCCTTGAAAATAAACTAATAAGCAACTAGTCCGCTTGACACTGCAGTAGAACCAGCATGAGCGACGCCACTGCCACCTACTTGGAGTCCGAGTCCACGTCCTCGACTTCATCCTCGTCCCTCTTCCTCTTCCTCTTCGCCGACGCTTCTTTGCTTGAACCGGACACTGGGCTCTGCTTCTTCATCCAACCCTTGTAGATATTTAAACAAAGGTAGGTGTTGGGGATATTACTACTGGGCGTAAACCGGCCTACCAGGGCCGGGTTAACTTCATCAGTAGCCCCAGAGCGTTAAAGCCCAAGAAGATAGATGAGGGACCAAGGCCGTAGTCGGTTTAACACTTGTGGCCGTAAACCGGCTTTGTATGTAAACTTGTATTATAAGTTAGGAATAAGGAGAGACCAACCCGGGCACGAATATGAACCGGAGATTGGGACTCTGTGAACCGACGGGCGTCACCCGTGTATATAAGGGGACGACCCGACAGCGGTTCAAGGACAGACAATCACAACTCGAGACTTAGGCGAAGCTTGTTTGCTCCCTAGTCATCGAAACCCCATCAATTCCATCACAACTAGACGTAGGCTTTTACCTTCATCGAAGGGACCGAACTAGTATAAACCCTCTGTGTCCCTGTGTCCACTTTAACCCTTTCGAGTTAACCCATAGCGATGGCTCCACGACTAAGTCCTTTTGCTAGGACATCTGCCGTGACAAAACCACGACAGTTGGCGCCCACTGTGGGGCTATCGCACGATGGTTTCGAATTCTTGGAGGGCCGCTTCGAAGGACTCAAGGGATATGCTGTGGGACGGATGACCAAGAGTCGTCGCGGCAAGATCAACATCGACGATGCAGGCTGGGGCCCCGAGGCCAGCTCGATCGAGTATGGGTATCGGGTCCCCTTTGGCGGCATACACGTTTTCATCGGCAAGATCGGTGAACCGGGCCCTGAGCTGGACATCTGCACCGACCTCATCGAGACAGCTCAGCGTGCGCGACCTGCCCGGGTTAAGCCGTCCGTGAAGCGTGCCTTCGTGGGATTAATCCATGGAGGAAGCTATGAGGATGGATCAGGATCTGGTGGCGAAACCATCATTTACTCTGGCGACGAGTTTTCAACCGGAGAAACTGAGTCTTTGTATCAGCTACAAGATGGCCGGATTGGGGGCTGTTCCGATGGCGACAGTATTCCGGACCCCTCTGATTTGCCCAACCGGGTTGGAATATTCATGGCCGGTACGCAAGCAGCGATTCATTCATCAACTGCCGCGGCGATGGTTTCCGGTTCAGCAGCGGCAACGGCTGCCGGGGCAGGAGGCTCTGTGCGCCCACCGGCTCAAGTCTTATCAGATCTGTTCGATGCGTTGGCTGCGCTCATGGCAGAAGCTAACCCGACGGATCAAGACGCCCACAACGCAGAGATTGCAAAGGTGAGGGAGTAGATCACTCAGGCCAAAGCGGATTTAGCGGCTGAAGAGGTCAGGATGACTACGGAGCGGGCCGCTCTGGACGCACAAGCTTACAAACTCATGCTGGACCAGAGCGCATCACAGGAAGTCATGAGGAGGAAGTACCGATCTCATTGGCCTTCAGTTTTCGAAGCAAGGGACCTTTTCAACACCCCTGGAGCGGGAGCCAGTAATCCACCGGCGGTAAACCGGGCGGAGGTGCCTGGGACAGGCGAGCCGGTCCAACCTCGCTTGATAGATCTGCCCCGTCATAATACTGGTGTACCGCAGGCTGTGCCCACACCTCCGGGTCATTACTCCAACCCGCTGGATAACCTTGTCGCAGCCGCGGCACGGTTGGAGGCTATTCCAGTCGAAGGTGATTCATTACAGGCAATAGAGACGCGCCGAGTCAAGGAGCTCCTTAGGACGGCTTTGGTCCAACAGGAAGTGTATTCATACAGCCGCGACCGGATTCATTCTACCCCACGTCCAAGCCGGAGTTATAGCAGGCATATGGAGGAAGTAGCTGTGTCAAGTAATGCACGGCGTGGAGCACCCCGTGGCAACAATCCGGCCGGAGGTGTCGACAATGCCCAGGAGGTGGTGGACCGGGCCCGAGCGTGCAGGGAGGCCGAGTTAGCGGCACAACATCAAGCTCGTCAGCTTACGCCGGTTCGTCCGACCACTTCGGTTGAACCTGGGCTTAAATTCTAGCACATTGGGGGTACCTTGCCTTGTCCCCGCATTATGCAATGTGCGCCTGCCTAAGGATTTCAAGGGCCCACGCAAAGTACCGAACTATACGGCGGATCAACCCCCAGAGACATGGGTGGAGAGCTATGAGATGGCCATGGAGATGCTTGACGTAGATGATGCAGCGTGTGCAAAATATTTTACCATGATGCTTGAAGGGACAGCCCGTACCTGGTTGAAGAGCCTGCCGCCCAATTCTATCAGTTCATGGGCCCAGTTACGGGCCCGGTTTATCAATAACTTCAAAGACACATGTAAGCAGCCCATGTCGATAGTGGATTTAGCTGCCTGTGTCCAGGAAGAAGGAGAATCAACCACTCATTGGGTACGCCGGGTCTCACAAATTCTACACTCATCAGACCGCATCAACGCTGACACTGCAGTCATAACCTTGGAGGGCAATTGCCGGTTTGGACCCCTAAGGTTGAAGTTAGGATGAATGAAGCGCCATTGCATTGACATGGGGACTCTTATGGCTGCTTTGGTAAAGTATGCTGATTCTGATAGTACCAAGGATCCCGAGTCTGATGATGAAAAGACAGGGAAGGGAAGGAGGAACAGCAACTCCAAGGGTCAGCAACATCACTCAGCAGGTAATGGCGGCAGAGGCAAGCGTAAAGTGGATGGCAACATGGACTTTGTGGCTAATACCAATGCACAGGATAAGGGCCAGTGACGCAAGGGTAAATCGCAGAACCGCAGTGGAGCACCTAGTCCTAATCCGGACCGACTAAATTATCTGTTGAACCAGCCCTGTCCAAAGCATGGGACGAAGGAGGTGCCAGCAAACCACCTTTGGAAGGACTGCTACATTATGCAGGAGTTCAAGAGCTCTAATGCTTTCCGGTATGATCCCAGCTCTAGCGGTGGTTCCGGGCCGGGTTCCGGTGGAGGAAACTCCGGTTCAGGATTTAATGGTAATCCGGGCGGAGGTAACAATCAGAACAATCAGAATAACCAGGGAGGTTACAATCAGCAACAACAGCAGTCGGGTTATCAGAGCAATCCGAAGCAATTGAATAGTGGGCAATATCACGTATTCACCACTAGCTTGGACAAGCGAGACCGGAAGGTCCAGAAGCAGGCAGTTAATTCTGTTGAACCGGCCGTACCACGATATCTACGCTGGTCAGAGCAGCCAATCATATGGAGTAGAGAGGATCACCCTCCCCGGGTTGACAATCCGGGTCAACTGGCTTTGGTGGTGGCGCCTCAGGTGGGAGGTTATAAGTTCACCAAGGTACTCATGGATGGTGGTAGCAGTATTAATATCCTGTATTATGAGACCTTCCGTCGTATGGGACTAACAGACAAAGATCTCCGACCGTCGAATACTGTTTTCCATGGTGTGGTACCTGGCAAGTCAGCATACCCCGTGGGTAAGATAGCGCTGGAAGTGGCCTTTGGAGATGATCATGATTCCAGATCAGAGACGTTGACGTTTGAGGTGGTAAAAATCCAAAGCCCGTATCACGCCCTGTTTGGGCGACCGGCCTATGCCAAGTTCATGGCACGGCCCTGTTATGTGTACTTGCAGCTCAAGATGTCGGGTCATAAGGGGACCATAATGGTTCACAGAAGTCGTAAGGTCACTTTGGAATGTGAAGAAGGAGATGCGGCTTACGCAGAATCGGTTTGTGCCACCGAGGAGCTGAAGTACTACAAGGACAATGTTGATCCGGCGGTTATGACTCCTTTGAAGAAACTTACGACGGAGCATGATCCGGCCCTGAAGTTCACATCGGCGGCTGAGACTAAGCTTGTTGACTTCGTACCTGACGATTCGTCCAAGTAGTTCAGCATCAGTGCCAATTTGGATCCGAAATAGGAAAGCGCGCTCATCGAGTTCATCCATGAGAATCGGGACATCTTTGCATGGAAGCCTTCTGACATGCCAGGTGTACCGAGGCGAATCGCTGAGCACACTCTTAATGTGGATCCTTAATACAAACCGGTGAAACAGTTTCTCCGCCGGTTCAACGAGGAAAGACGCAAAGCTATTGGAGAAGAAGTGGCCAGGCTCCTAGCAGCTGGCTTCATTGTTGAGGTTTACCACCCTGAGTGGCTTGCTAATCCGGTGCTGGTCCTTAAGAAAAACGGCACCTGGCGCATGTGTGTGGATTACACTGATCTTAATAAAGCTTGTCCAGCAGATCCTTTTGCCCTCCCCCGTATTGATCAAATTATTGATGCTACGGCGGGTTGCGAGTGTTTAAATTTTTTGGATGCATATTCCAGCTATCATCAGATCTAGATGGCAATTAAGGACCAGGAGAAGACAGCGTTCATAACTCCCTTTGGAGCCTTTTGCTATGTATCTATGCCTTTTGGGCTCAAGAGTGCTCAGGCAACCTATCAACAGTGTGTGCAAAATTGTCTTCACAAGCAGATTGGCCGCAACGTACATGCCTATGTGGATGATATTGTGGTTAAGTCAAGGAAGAAGGAGACTTTGGTTGACGACTTGAAGGAGACCTTTGATAACCTGAGGGCATATAAGATGATGCTCAATCCGGCCAAGTGTGTCTTCGGTGTACCGGCAAGCATGTTGTTGGGTTTTCTGGTGTCCAACAGGGGAATTGAGGCTAATCCGGAGAAGATTACGGCCATCACCTCCTTGGCTAAACCGAAGTGTATCAATGATGTTCAATGATTGGCTGGCCGGATTTCCGCGTTGAGTCAGTTTATCAGCCGCCTTAGTGAGAAAGCAATCCCCTTGTATCAGATGTTGAAAAAGACGGATCAATTTGTCTGGAGTTCTGCTGCTGATCAGGCGTTCGAAGACTTAAAGCGCCAATTGGCCAATCCGCCCGTGCTCGCCGCTCCCATCGATAAGGAGCCATTGTTGTTGTATGTTGCTGCTAATGCTCGCGCGGTCAGCGTGGCTATTGTGGTGGAGCGGAAGGAGGCAGGCAAGGAGTATCCGGTTCAACGTCCGGTTTATTATATCAGCGAGGTGCTTATTGAATCCAAACAAAGGTATCCGCATTGGCAGAAGCTGGTATATGGAGTTTTTATGGCAAGCCGGAAGCTGAAACAGTATTTCCAAGGGCATCCTATCACAGTGGTCAGTTCTGCCCCCTTGGCTGATATCATCCAGAACCGGGAGGCGACGGGCCGGATTGCCAAGTGGGCTATAGAGCTTGGGCCGCATGGTTTAAAATACGTGCCTCGGACAGCGGTGAAGTCCCAAGCGCTGGTCGATTTCATCAATGACTGGACGGAGCAGGAGGCCCCTGAAGAGAAGCCGGATCACACATATTGGACCATCCATTTTGACGGATCACGACAATTGGAGGGCTCGGGGGCTGGAGTCGTATTAACTTCCCCACGAGGTGACAAGTTCTGTTATGTTCTCCGCTTAATGTTCCCTTGTACTAACAATGCAGCTGAGTATGAAGCCTTGCTCCATGGTCTCCGGATGGCTAAGGATATGAATCTAAGCCGAGTTAAGTGCTTCGGTGATTCGGATCTAGTGGCTCAACAAGTGTCTGGCACTTGGGATTCTAAAGACCCACTCATGGCTGCATATCGTCGTGAGGTGGATATTGTTGCGGGTCATTTCAAGGGATATCAAGTGGACCACGTGGACCGACGAAAGAATGAGGCGGCAGACGCCCTGAGCCGGTTGGGCTCCCAGCGTAAGCCGATCCCGCCTAATATTTTTCTTGATGTGTTGCACAACCCGTCGGTCAAGCTCCCAGGTGAAGCGGATTTGGCTGTTCCTGACCCGGAGGCTCAATTGGTGGCAGCTCTTCACGTCATTCCGGATTGGACGCTTCCTTACCTGGCATACATGAACCGGGGCGAGTTACCAGAGGATGAGACTCTGGCCAGACAAATAATACGGCGGTCCAAATCCATGACAATCATCAATGGCGAGTTGCAGCATTGCAGTGTATCAGGAGCGTGTCAATGTTGTGTATCTCCTGACGAAGGCTGTGAAATTTTGCGTGAGATCCACGAAGGGGATTGTGGTCACCACGCCGGTTCAAAATCTTTGGTGGCCAAGGCGTTCCGCCACGGTTTCTATTGGCTAACTGCCCATGCTAATGCGGAGGATCTGGTCAGACGATGTGATGGTTGCCAAAAGTTCTCAAGACGCGCTCATGTGCCGGCTCAAGAATTGAGGATGATTCCAATCACTTGGCCGTTTGCAACTTGGGGGCTAGATATGGTTGGGCCTTTCAAAAGGTCCAAGGATAAGAAGACACACCTCCTGGTGGCGGTTAATAAATTTACAAAGTGGGTGGAGGCGGAGCCTGTTAGCAAGTGTGATGCATCCACGGCGGTTCAGTTCATCAAAAAAGTTATTTTCCGGTTTGGCTTTCCACACAGTATCATCACAGATAATGGTACCAATTTGTCCAAAGGATCCATGAAGGAGTTTTGCGAACGGGAGCACATCCACCTTGACGTTTCATCAGTGGCGCACCCACAGTCCAATGGTCAAGCAGAAAGAGCTAATCAGGAGATCTTGAGAGGCATCAAACCGCGGCTTATGGTTCCTTTGCAAAGGACGCCGGGTTGTTGGGTAGAAGAGTTGCCATCTGTATTATGGAGCATTAATACCACACCCAACAGATCAACAGGATACACACCGTTCTTCATGGTCTATGGAGCGGAGGTGGTTCTCCCTAGTGATATCCGTCACGATTCACCTCGTGTGGCGGCTTATGTTGAAGCGGACAACGAGACAGCTCGACAAGATGCTTTGGACCGGTTGGATGAAGAGCGAGACATAGCAGCTGCCCGCTCAGCGATTTACCAATAGGATCTTCGTCGCTATCACAGTCGTCGAGTCAGAACTAGAACCTTTCAAGAAGGAGATTTGGTGCTTCGGCTCATTCAAGATCAAACCGATATGCATAAGTTATCCCCGCCTTGGGAGGGACCTTTCGTGGTCAGCAAGAATCTGCACAACGGGTCATACTATCTGATCGATGTTCGAGAGCGAAAAGACTCACGCAAATCAGAAGAGGAGACCAACAGGCCGTGGAACATAGCTCATCTTCGGCCTTACTATACTTGAGCCATTGGCTCTGCTTATGTATATATTATGACAATGTACATATTATAAATACAATAAACCGGGCCCTCGGCCTAAAGCGGGGTATCCGTTCTTTTATATCATGTGTGGTTACATGGGGTTGTTCTGTCTTAAAGCGGCCTCCGGTTTACCCCTTGAAACAATTATAAATATCACTAGGGGGCTCGGTCATGTCTGAACCGACGCAACACCTTTTGATAGGCGAAAGCCACCAGGTCACTTGGGGGCTCGGTCGTGTCCGAACTGACGCAACACCTTTTGATAGGTGAAAGCCACCAGATCACTTGGGGACATGGTCAAGTCTGAACCAGTCACGCCTCTTGATCGGCCTAAAGGCCATAGAATCACTTGGGGGCTTGGTCGAACCCGAACCATTGCCATGCCACTTGATCGGCGTAATGCCACGGTTTCATTTGGGGACCTGGCTGACTTGAACCATAGCTACACCTATTGGGAGCTTGGTCGTGTCCGACCAAGGTAACACCATCTGATCGGCTCAGTAAAGCCTCCTTTTTTCAAATGGTTTTATCATTGCCTTTGCTTCAATGTTTTTTTAAAAAACTGTTGTTTTATCTTGGTTGCGTTTTTAAACCGACAAACGTTTTACACCGGTTCAAACTGCCAATTTGGCGGAACACGGTCCATTTTTTAACCGGAGGTTATTTACCCGGTTTGATTTCTTCTGTTAACATCCTTTTTTGGAGTAACAAATTGTTCATTATGACCAAGCACGGTTTACATAGTAAACCGGCATTGTATATACAGGAGCTGATTTCTCCCATGACGGTGCAGGTTTATCAAACCGCCGTGTCAAGATTGGCTAAGCCTACTTCATGCCCAATGATGGCAGGTATTTTGTATCACAAAATTCGATCGTATATGTCAATCTCTTTGCATGTATATATGAAGTTTATAAACCGGCTGGTGGTACAACCGCCCTGGTAGTTTAAGATTTTATGATTGCAGGTGGTATAGATTGGCAGTTTTGGTCTTTCAACCAAAAGTATCGATTCAGATGCACGAAGTCATCTCAGAAGCAAAAGTATTGACTATCCTATTACAAGGCAACATGGTGCCCAAATAAGATCACTGTTTTCTCGCAAAGTATAACAAGGCAGCCTATTAAACTGGTCTCCGGATCAAGCTTGGTCACCGCCTTGGTCTAATGATCGCGGGTCGTCCTGCGTCGCATCAACGTCTTCTGCCCTACCCAGCGGCTGGAAGTCCACAGTGGTCCTGTCGATTCCCATTAAAGCTTGAAAAACAGCTTCATCATGGATCAGTGAAGACGGTTCAATATCAGGAGCATAAGTATGCTTACGGAGTGGCGGGATCAGATTTTCCGCTTCGGGACCTGGTGCAGCCACTCGCTTGTTCTGGTTATTGTATTGGGCTTGATAATGCGTCAAATTTGCCTCTTCTACTAATTGGCAAGCCAGAGGGCGCACCGCCCGGTTTATGGATCTCAGATCATCTTTGTTGAACTCTGATCCGTCTTCCTTCAAACTAGGATAGCCCTGAGCTGCCTCCACAGGATCGAAGTCTGGCACCCATGCTTTTGCTCGGATTAAAGCATTGATGGCACCGGTTCGAGCATCAGACTTCTTCAGCTCTTCAATCTGGGCGGGAAGCATTGACAATCTCTTAAGAGTATCTTGGATTAACGTGGGTGCAGGATTGTTATGTGACGCAGTCGAGATGATCCGCTGCGCTCTAGTATACAGCTGTTCGATTAACGTGTAGGCATCCTTCAATTTCATTCGAACATCTGACCCCAAGTGGCTAATGCGGGTGCCTGCAACATGATGGAACAGTTTACAAACCGGACCTATCATAGGAACACCAAAATTATCACAGGAGTCAAGGAATGCTTACCAAAGATGGCGGCAGTCATTGCATGCACTTGTCGCTTTACGCTGGTCAGTTCATCTTTCACCGGTTTAAGGGCAGCTTCAGCAGTTTCAATCTTTTTGGTCAAAGCAGTTTTCTCAATGGCCCAATCCGCTCGATCTTTCTTAAAGCCCTCCTTCAGCTGTTCCATGACGCTTAAAGCGCTGGTCAACTCCTCTTTTGCTTTGGAGGTTTCAGCTTGTTGAGATTTTAAGTTCTCCTGAAGATTGGCGAGTTGATTTTCCTTGGTCTTCAGCTCAGCCTGCATTCAGCCAGTTATATGGTTTAAAAACGGTATGGATATTAAAGTACCAACCACATAACGAGCTATGCGCTTGGCACTTGGGGGCTAATGCTTATTTAATCTAGAACTATCAACTAATTGCAAAGTCCCAAGCTCAATACAAGTATTCAACTTGGCACTTGGGGGCTAATGGCTATTTGCTCAAATAGTTATCAGTGAAATTCGAAGCTTTCAGGTTTATATTATTAAGTCCCGGTTCAACTACATTAAGTTGAACCGACCCTTGGGGGCTACATCGGTGCATTCTGAAAGTATGCGGTTTTATGTTTTACAAAGTTCCGGTTTGAAAGAAGATTACAAACCAACCCTTGGGGGCTAGGGGAGGCAGCAAGGATAAAAGATAAACAAGCAGGAAGAGGCATATGAAAAGTACCTCAAATTTTTCATTCATCATGTTCACTAGGCCAGCTTCATAATCGCGACTGGTATATAGCCGGTTCAGATAACCAGAATGAAGATCTTGAGCACTCAGTGCAGCATAAGTCGCCAAGTCGACGTTCCACTTGCCTTTGCCCATTGCAGCAAATTCATCTTTGGCAGTGTGTCTGGACAAAGCGACAGGATTGCTGGGTTCGGTATGACCAATACCAGTGATGACAACTTCATCATCCTGGGAGTCACCGGTTTGCATTGTGGCTATCGGTTTGCCAGTAGCTTTGGATGGACTTGTGGATTTTTCATTCCGGACGGGACTTCCAGGCTGGTCAGCGGAACCAGAAGCATCAACAGGCCTCTCTTCAGCAATAAAGACCTCATCTTGCGCTGGCGGGTCATTTGGCATGTATTCTGAACGGCTGCCTCAACCTCTGGAGCGGCGCCCGGTTCAGGGACAGTTTATTCTTCGGCCGCTTTGTCCAGGCGAGCCTTCTTGCTCGGCCTCGGTTTGGCCCTGAGAGGAACAACAAAATCAAAAACGGTATATGTTGAAAGCTACAAAATCAAGAAAGTTATGATAAATGTAAGCTTACCCAAGCACGGTTTTAAGCGGTGGAAGCTGAGTACCCGTTGACTCGCCGGAGGATGAGTGGGAGGTAACCTGATAATCGGAGTCAGATGGGTTAAGCGGTTGACGAAAACAGCCCGCTTTAGAACAAGTACTGACAAGCAAATTAGGGACCTCTGATTGGCGTCTCCGAACCGGATTGTTCGGTAAACCGGCGGAGGTAACTAACTGGCCGCTATGCCGAGTCGTGCGGCGCACTTCATGCTGTTGGGTCTTCATAAGAAATTTGGGATCCAAATGAGCAAGTGGATGAGAAAATTTAACTTTCCGGATTGCCTGACGAATTTTTAGTGAAGGCAAAGAGTTCGAGTCAGAAGAGAGAATAATTACCTCTGCATCATCAGCATGGCTAGCTTCGGCATCGTCCTGAAAAGTATTATCATAAATAAGGCGTGTAAAAGAAAGCCAAGTAAATCGAATTTTACCTCAAGGTCCGGATTACTCACATCATCGTCACCAGGCGGATCAGAAGATGCAGTGGTTTTCCTTTTCTGAGCAGGTTTCTTAAGGACCTTTGTCTTTGGACGGATCGGTCTCTCCGGTTTGTCTGCCATCTCCTGTGAAAGCTTCTTGCTCCAAAACGGATCATCACCCTGATTTCACAGATATTGGTATCAAGTATTAAGCAGAGGTAATATCATCAGAATTAATGAAAGGGAAAATTCAGACTTACAGCTGGCGGTTTGTTGGTAGCACAGAAAGGAAGCAGGTTGGTTCCAGCACAGACGTATTCCGGTTCGTTCAGAATTTTCTTCACAGCTTCTGTGACTTCTCTGTCAGTAAGCTGGATGTTCACATGCCGCAGAGGGTCGTTAACACTGCCCGTATATTCACACATCAAACCGAGCGTTGGCTGAGAGGCAGTACGCTCCAGGATATCCAGCAACGAGCGAGATCCACTCCTGTTAAACCGTTGGCCATAAAGGCTCTGAGCTTGGACAGTTGGGGAGCATATTTACTCCTCTCTTTGGCCGTCAACCTCTGTGGAAAGGGGTGTGTGTTGCTAAGCCGTTCCGGACGATAACCGGGCAAGGGATTTTCATTTGCAGGAGAGGTGTCTTTGCAATAGAACCACGATTGATTCCATTCTTGGGGATGGCTGTGCAGCTTTGCGTGAGGATAAGTGACCTCTTTCCGCTTTTGAATCGCCATGCCACCCAATTCCATGTTAGAACCATCATTAAATTTTGTGCGACGGTTTAGATGGAACAAATCTCGGAATAACTCGATTGAAGGTTCCTCTTGAAAGAACACCTCGGAGAGCACTTGGAAATGACATATGTTGGTGACAGAATTGGGGCCGGTGTCTTGCGGACGAAGCTGGAAGTTGGCCAAGAAGTCCCGATAAAATTTCGAACCGGGTGGATTAAAGCCTCGGGCTAAGTGATCCGCAAAAACTACAACCTCTCCTTCTTGAGGTGTGGGAGGACATTCTTTGCCTGGGACCCTCCAGTGGATGGTATTCTTGCTGCTCAAAGCGCCAGTCAAGACTAAGTTATTCAGTTGTGTCTCTGTAACACGAGAAGGAGCCCAGTTGCACTCATATACTTGCTTGGCCATGGTGGAGTCTACAAAATAAGCAATCCCGGTTTGAGATTGTGTTGGGTACAAAATATACACTGATATGATCGGGGTTAAACCGAGGATAACAATATTCAAACCGAAGCTCCGTAAAGCGATGGACTATGGCTAAGGGATCCTGGCGGTTCAATAAGGGGACTAATGGTATATACCGGTTTATTGACTTTTCCTACGGGAAGTTAAACCGCCTGATCTAAATATTGAAAGCATTGGAGGTTCCGAAATGGCTAAGTACGCAGAAACAGGTTTCACAAAGGTTTCATTACAGCAATGGATCTAAGGTAGCTTCAGAAAAACAGAAAAAATATTCAAAGGCTTCAAAGCAGGGCGGACGTGAATCAATGGGCAGATATACAGATGATATCCACGGACCGTAAACATGAGACTATAGGTGGACGCGGAAAGCTACATGCCATTCAGGATAAGGTTTTATAGATCCATACAGAGGTTGATAAATGAGCAGGAGCAGTCGACGAACATCTCAAGAACAGGGAACCCTAGAACAGATCTAGGTTAAGAAGAACAGAGGACTTACCAGAGCTGAGGAGAGTGCGGAAGATCACCGCAGTTTTCTGGTACGATCAGGTCGATGCAGCGGCCAAGGTCGAGGTTGAAGGCGACGGCGGCGGCGGAGCTTCGAAGCTGACGACGCGAGGAAGACGAAGATGAGAAGGCAGGAAGGGGAAAAGGAAATGACCCTTCCGTCCTATTTATAAGACAAAAGGACATGTGTCAGGCGCGACAAACCAGGGGCCACCGAACGGAGTTGTCGCCTCGATTTTCGCAGCCTTATTAAAATGATGAGGTATTATGAATACTTTCTTTATGACAGATGACGTCACCCCGGTTTAACAGCAAGTGGAGAAGATGATGTCAAGACGGTTCAACCATTACCAGAAGGTGATAAAGATGAATATTTCTGCTAAGGATTGACATGAACACGTTCAAATCAATCTGGGGCCTAATGTTGGGGATATTACTACTGGGCGTAAACCGGACTACCAGAGCCGGGTTAACTTCATCAGTAGCCCCAGAGCGTTAAAGCCCAAGAAGATAGATGAGGGCCCAAGGCCGTAGTCGGTTTAACACTTGTGGCCGTAAACCGGCTTTGTATGTAAACTTGTATTATAAGTTAGGAATAAGGAGAGACAAACCCGGGCACGAATATGAACCGGATTGGGACTCTGTGAACCGACGGGCGTCACCCGTGTATATAAGGGGACGACCCGACAGCGGTTCAAGGACAGACAATCAAAACTCGAGACTTAGGCGAAGGTTGTTTGCTCCCTAGTCATCGAAACCCCATCAATTCCATCACAACTAGACGTAGGCTTTTACCTTCATCGAAGGGGCCAAACTAGTATAAACCCTCTGTGTCCCTGTGTCCACTTTAACCCCTTCGAGTTAACCCGTAGCGATGGCTCCACGACTAAGTCCTTTTGCTAGGACATCTGCCGTGACAAAACCACGACAGTAGGCATCCATTGCTGCATATAGGATGTGATCTTCATCTAATGTCTTCGACTCCCATGCATGATGAAACTCGTGATGAGGTTTCTTTAGTTTAGCATACGAAGGATCAATCATGGCTGCTGCCATGGTCAGCACTGAAGGTTGATAGGAGGACACCAGGCTTGCCTTCTGGAGATCGAAGGGCTGGCCTACAACGAGACCTATCCGATGCAGGACGTCACTGTCGTTCTTAAAGCCTACAGTAACAAATTTCACTCTTTTGTCCTTGAGGAAGTTCTTAAAATCCTAGCACTCAACATCGGCATGGCATATGTGGTAGACCAAGCAAACATTATGTATGCAAACCTATATCATGGCGGGCTTCTTCCTCTCTTCATCCTTTAGATCCTTCTCTCGTCCCAGGACTGTGGTGTACTCAACATCTAGCCCAGCGACCCACTCATCTGTTGAACTGTTGAACATGCGTAGGAAGCTAGCAAGCCATGCTTTCACCGTCTCGGATCCGCGTGTGTAGATGACGATGAACTGATCGCCAGTGATGGCTCTAAACTGGTACTCGGCGGCGACCATGGAGATTTGGGAGGCCATGGATTTTGGAGGAGGGTTAGGAGAAGTTGAACTGTTGTACCCTGCAAAAAAATCTGGGAGCAAACTAATGTGAAAGGACGGGACGACTGGGAGCGAACTGTTGTAAGGTAGAAGACGGGGACGAGTAGGGCGTGCGAACGGCGTGGGGTTGCTGGCTTGCCCGGTGGATAAACGGCTGCAAGCCCCCAAAGAGTTCTCAAGAACTATGCGGGACCCACTAGATGTCATGTCTACTAGACCCATATCGTAGGCCTGACGGTATAACTTCTGCCTGTTTGCACACCATGCCGGCGCGTGGATGTAACATCACTTAATTCCGTCAAACGTCGGGCCTCCCATGACCTTTGCCTCCCTCACGCGGTCGCACCCTTTGAGACTTCGACCGACTATAAATGAGCAATTTTTTTGCCTTTTTTTAGACAAGCAATTTTTTTGCCTACTCCGCATGCATGATACTCCCTCTGGTCCTTTTTACTCCCGTCAACCATTTGCAAAGTGTTTGACCAAATTTATACTTTTTTAACACCACCTTATATTAATTAACCAGCCACACCAGTACACTCATTCGATACAATATTCACCACACAGGGCGGTACGTTATTTACAAGAATACCATCTAATCTATTGTCAAAGCTATACTTAGCGATTAAGTGTGCCACCTTATTGGCCGAACGGCTAATCTTTGACAATTGAAGATTGTTGATCAACTTCGAGATGCTCAACGCTTTCATCTTCAGGTCACGCATAGCAGACCTGTCAACGCTTTGACAGGCATCAATGAAATCCCACGACCAAATTTATACTAAAAATATCAATATCTACAATACTCCCAAAACACTTAGGCGCGATGCATTAACTTCTACCTCATTTCTTGTTTCTTGACATATCAAACAATAGGAGATGTGGGTGTGCATGCTTTTAATGACTTGAGACTACCAAACACGACATGTAGTGGTTAGTTCATTGCATGCAATGCTATTAATTAGCAAATAAACATTAAGATCTCTCATTTTCCCCTCCTCCTTGGTCACAGTGCACAATCTAAGATGAGTTGCTCACCTAGACGGAGGGAGTACTGATTATAATGAGTATAAGAACTACGTTTTATTATGAGTGTAAAAATATTGATTTGACATTGTGAATGTTGACACATTGTGGAATAGTTTTTGAAGTCTGCAAAAGTACTCAACTAGTGCTGTCGTTCTCCACAAAAAAATGTGTTTACCAATGCATGCATGAACACTAGTTACTCTAATCCCCCTCTCTTCTTTAATTCTTTGCCACATCAGCATGTTTGCTATTCCCGTGTGCATGATACCAGCTAAGATATCACCATTATGGCCAGCCTTAATCATCGCATGCAATAATTTAGTGCACCTTAAAATATGAACATGTGTGGGGCGTGTTTGTTTTTAATGACTTGAGACTATACCTAGCCCGACATGCAAGATGACTTATTATGCACTGTTCCCCATACCTGCAGGAAGCCCGTTCGTCTCCAAGTCGTTTCCTCTCCATGTGTGGAAACAATATGCCTGCCAAACTCTCCTTGTCCCTCCGGCGGTCCCACCACTCCACCCCGTGTGAAAAAATCTGCATGCATGACTCTCCTCCCCCACGCTCGTCAAATCCGTTGTCACCAACAATATTTCCACCCCTTCGCTCCCCTGTAATTTACTCCAACAAATATGCCCACCTAGCTGTTACTTAACTGCAGGTGCATCCGGTCACTGACATATGGGCCCAACCGGGGTCTGGCCCACATATCAGTGACGCAACTGGACCTGCAGTTAAGTCAGTGCAGCTCAGTCCATATCTTACGTAGGTGTGCCATTGCTCGCTATAAATACTGCGCCTCCCACGACATCGCTATCTCCTCCCCCTCACATTCACGTTCATCGCTATCTCCTCCCCCTCCCTCTCACATCGACCACCACGGCATCGCCCCTCCCAAGCCCTAGGAGCCCCTCGCTGCACCGCGCGGACGGTCACGCATTGCCGTTCCGTTCCTCGCCGCCACTAGTAGAGGAGGACACGTCGGCGTTCCGCTCCTTGCAGCGACGCGACGCGTCGCCGTTCCGTTCCTCGCCGCCACTAGTCGAGGAGGACGCGTCGGCGTTTCATTCCTCGCCGCGACGCGTCGAGGTGGACGCGTCGGCGTTCCCAATCTCGCCAGCACGCGCGTCGGAGGACGTGTCGGCTCCCTGCTACGAGGAGAATGCCGCGCCGCCCGCCGAGCCCCCCAGCCTTGAGGAGCTTTGGAAAGAAATGGATGTTGCCTTGCGGGAGGCTTTGCCTCCAGCAGAGCATGCCAAAATAGAGGCGGAGAAGAAGGTCGAGGAAGAGAAGCACACCGCGGGACAAGCTGCCTGGGAGGCCTATGTCACGTCCGAGAGAGTCAAGCAATTGGCTCTTTGGCAGAAGGCTCGTGCGAGGGCCGTGAGGGTGGCGGAGGACGCCCGTGCCGACGCCCTAAGTGCAGTCGGGCCCAAGCGCCTCGTCTACGCTTGGCAGTATGTGGACCGGGTGCACGCTTCCAGCGAGGAGTACCTGTTGGCGCCGGATCACCACACCAGTGAGATCGTGCTCGCCCGCCGGCAAGCCGCTAATGAGCACCTCGCAAGTTGCGAGGTTGAGGAAGGGGCGTTGTGTCGGCGCGCTGGGAAACGGCCGCGCACCAGGGCACTCGTGGCGCGCCGCAAGCGCTCCTGCGAATGTTGTGGCTTTTAGGAGGAGTATATTTTGTTTCGTAAGGTGATCTCATTAGTTTTGGGATGCAAATGATAAATCCCGAACGTTCAGGAATTTTTAGCGTCCTTAATTAAGTATGTTAAAGGGAAAGTTTGGAAACCTTGTGTATTCGTACGCATTTTGCAAGTACGTGCATATAGCACAAACTTTACTATATACTATCGCACTACACGTCTCTCTCGATATATGCTTGCAGACTGTGCTACTCCCTCCGTCTAGGTCAATAAGTCACCTTTGGTTGTGCACCGTGACCAAGAAGGAGGGAAGACTTATACACCTAGATGGAGGGAGTACTACTATTACTTATGTACGTGCAAATGCGCGTTTTAACATTACGATGCGATTTTTGTAAAAGTGGAAAAACAGCACTAGTCAAGCTTCTGAAACGATTCAATGCAAAACAAATGCAAAAATGCTCGTTTGATTGTTTACTTTTAGCTTCCTTCTCTGTGGTTATTTCTCTGTCGTACTTTGTACGGAGTATCTCACTGGTTGGAAAGGCATGCAAATCCCCAAACCGCTTCCTACACCCTGTATCGATTTTTTTGCCTAACAGGTTGTGTCGTGCAATTGGAATTCCAACTTGAGTACTACTACTAGTAGGAGCACCAGGGGCCAGTTCTTTTAGGCTTCTAGATTAGTAATCCCATAACTACTACCTCCGTCCTGGTTTATTGGTCCCCATTGTAATCTGTGTCAAATTTTTGGTCAAAATTTAGCACAAATTACAATGGTGAGGAATAAACCAGTTAAACCTTTGGTCAAAATTTAGCACAAATTACAATGGCGAGGAATAAACCAGGACGGAATAGTAGTTTAGAAGCCCAAATAAATGAGTGAGGCGCCTTATTGTTACTCTCCACTGTGACTAGTATTGTGGGGAAAGCTGGGGAAGCCGCCAAAAGAACTGGCCCTAGGAGTAGTACCTAGGGATCGAGTGTGCGAGATGAACCGGAGAAAGTAAATGCAGAGAGATGAAATGCAAAAAAGACGGAGGGATGTGATAGTTGCTTGTCCGTTTATTTTACCAGGCCACTTATTACTGGGAATGGTTGGGTTTTGTGATATGACGGCTTTACGACCGCGCCACGAGCGGGGTGAGAGGTGAGACTCCCGTGTAGCGCCGCCCTCTACACTAGTACTACTACTCCCTCCATCCATTTTTACAGGTCCTAACTTGTCAATCTCTCGTACCAAGGCATGTCCGCAAAAAGAGGAACTGATTTTGGATCCCGTGTAATCTTGCATGCAGCCTCCTTTGAATGCCTAGCCGCTGGCCTCCCTTCCTTTAATCCCTCGCATGCAAATTACTCTCCTCCCTTTTCTACATGCATGCTCAACCATAATTCCTCAAATCATGCATGCCTTGGCTGAAATATAGAGCTCGCTCCTCCTTTGAAAATATGGTTGTGCTATCCATGCATGCAAATCAATGCGACGGCCAGAGCATTTTCACAATGAAGGGACCAGCACGACTTGCAAGAGAAAATTAAGATGGAGATGCCTCGGTTAGTTCATTTGGATAGGTTTGTTCAGATATTATTTCATCTCTAGAGCTCACAAACATCTGGGTGAAATAGATAAAAAGTATCTTTTGCAAACAAAAGCGTTCAACTGTTCAACCTGCATCCAAAACTTGTGAAGAAATAAATCTTATTGTGCCTTGCAGGAAATGATCATCAAGAATTAGTTTTTGAGCATCCATTGTTATACATGTTGGCTACAGATGACATGGCACTTTCTTGTAGCCAACAGTTGGCTATACTATTTAAGTATTAACCATGCCCTTATACACCTAGACGGAGGGATTAAATCAGGATGACTTGGGAGGGGGCAGAGGATATGTAAGAAATGGTTCATCATAAGTCTTTCACCGGTACTATAGTAAAAATTCATACATGGAAGATTCTAGACTAAACCACAAATGGATACACTTTTATTCATGCGCGATACTCCAATAGAGCAAGATCATGCATGGAAGTCTCCACATGATTAGACAGCGGATTACATTGAGCGAAGACTAATGATCAACATTTAACTTGATAATGCAGATGTCCAGGTGAACCTCCTTGGAGTCCCCGTGCACATCATTGGGGTTCAAATAATACCGTGCCCTTTCCATGTCCACATCGTCGGGAAAGTCCTAGCTCGGCAGAGTCCAAGTATGCTTGTCGTAGCCAGTGTCGCCGCCCACGTACCTCCGAAGGGTAGTAATCGTGAGCACGCACCCGTACATCGGCCTCGTGTCCGCGTCAGCGTCAGCGGCGTCGCCCCTGACACACACTACAAAGATGTGGCGGCGTCCTGCACAGGCCTCGCCGGTGGCCACGATCAAGAGGAAGACGCTGACGTCCTCCTCCGAGACTAGCAGGCGGCGCTGATCCTCCAGTGACTCCGGCACGGTGAACGGGTAGCACGTCTCGTACTTGATGTTCTCCGCCATGGGCCAGCAGTGATTGCCGCACGCATCTGTGAGGTGATGCACCATGTCCGCCGGCGAGCCACAAAACGGCACCGGGCACTCATAGCAGTAGACGAAGGGCTCCTTGGAGGCATCGACCAGGCCGTCCATGAAACTGGAGTGGTTGTAGGGGACGTTCCGCCAGTTGAATATATGAGCAAGTTACTATGAGATTTACTAGAAAATAAATCATGACGGCTAAAGCAGATATTAAACTAATCATGCGGACTAGCATAGTAGATGAACAGATCGAATCTAGGACACAGACTAGAAACATGAATTCTACCACGATTTCAAACAGGAAGGACAGAAACACATACGGTGCAACGGGAGCAGCACCATTGGCGTTGAGGTTGTCGCCCATGTCGTTGAGGAAGAGGTTGCCGAGGTCAGGGAAGAAGTCATCGTCGGTGAAGTCGTCGCTGCTAGCAGTCGCGAGGGTGCGCTCCACAAATTTCAACAGCGCCCGCCAAATGGAGCGCAAGAGGGAGTGGCTGTAGGGGACATTGCGGCTGCCGAATGGTGCGCAAGAGTAGCCCATGAAGCAGTAGATGGTGCTCCTCCCTAGTCTCTATTCTTATCTCTATCTCTACTACTCTTCTTTGTTTTTTATAATATACTGGTTGTAGTTGTCAAATCGAATAGTACTGCGCCGTCCACTGCACGCCCGGCTGACCATGCCTCCTCGCCTCCATCAAACCCCTCCGTTAAACCCGCATGCAAACCGAGAAACCTACTCTGGCCGCGGGAGGAAATTTGCCGGTTGCCGTTGGAGAATAATAGAGTCACGTCCAATCCATTTGAGTTAATTGCGTATATGATTCTCCCTCAATAAAAAGTTAATGGCATCCTTAATCTTGTATTCTAAGTATTCTGTGGGTTCCACTTTCAGTACAGTGTACATGACTTGCAGGCTGGCTACAGTGTACTTATTACTGGGAGTGGTTGGGTTTTGTGATATGACGGCTTTACTATCGCGCCACGAGCGGGGTGAGAGGTGAGACTCCCGTGCAGCGCCGCCCTCTACACTTGTACTACATCGGTCGTGGTTCCCCATTGAATTTGACTGAAGATTTAACTGACAAAATGTTAGTGCATGTCAACAAAAACTATGTCGTTGGATTCGTATTTGAACATAGTTTTGAATGATATAATTTTAGGTGACATGCATCAGCATTTATCGTACTATATATAATGTTAGTTCAATTTTTGGTTGTACTAATCTATAGTAGTAAGGTGCCCGTGCGTTGCACCGAAGAGTGAAATGCAATGATCGGGGAGTTGTTTATTTTGACAAAGGATGTGGGGGTCATCTCATGTGTAACGGGTATCGATAGGTTTCTTCGGATATTATTTCAACTCTAGATCTCACAAACATCCGGGTGAAATAGATAAACAGGTATCTTTTGCAAACAAAAGCGTTCAACTGTTCAACCTGCATCCAAAACTTGTGAAGAAATAACACTTATTGTGCTTTGCAAGAAATGATCTTTAAGAATTAGTTTTTGAGTATCGATTGTTATACATGTTGGCTACAGATGACATGGCACTTTCTTATAGTCAACAGTTGGCTATACTATTAAGTAATATTAACGATGCCCTTATACACCTAGACGGAGGGATTAAATCAGGATGATTTGCAAGCGGGCAGAGGAGATGTAAGAAATGGTTCATCGTAACTCTTTCACAAGTACTGTAGTAAAAATTCATACATGGAAGATTCTAGACTAAATCATAAACGGATACACTTTTATTCATGCGCGATACTCCTATAGAGCAAGATCCTGCATGGAAGCCTCCACATGCTTAGACAGCGGATTACATTGAGCGAAGACTAATGATCAACATTTAACTTGATAATGCGTATGTCCAGGTGAACCTCCTTGGAGTCCCCGTGCATGGCGTGGGCGGGTAAAGGATGCCATGGGTTTTCCAAGTCCACATTGGCGGGATAGTCCTAGCTCCCCAGAGTCCAAGTCAGTTCGATGAGGCCGGTGTCGCTGCCCACACGATGCCGAGGAGTAGTAACACTGACCACGCACCCGTACATCGGCCTCGTGTTAGTGTCAGCGTCAGCGGCGTCGCCCCTGACGCACATTACAGAGACGGGGCGGCGGCCTGCGCGGGCCTCGCCGGTGCCCACGATCAAGAGGAAGACGCTGCCGTCCTCCTCCGAGACTAGCAGGCGGCGGTGATCCTCCAGCAAGTCCGGCATGGTCAACGGGTAGCATGTCTCGTACTTGATGTTCTCCGCCAAGGGCCAGCAGTGACTGCTGCACGCATCCATGAGGTGATGCACCATGTCCGCCGGCGAGCCACAAAACGGCATCGGGCACTCATAGCAGTGGACGAAGGGCCTATTATCAAATTTTTGGATTGTTGGAAATATGAGCAAATTACTATGATATTTAATCCGAATAAATAGGAAATAGATCATGACAGCATTGACAGAGACTAAACTAATCATATGAACTAGCATAGCAGATGAACAGATCACATACTAGAAAGATGAATTCTACCACGATCTCGAACAGGAAGGATAGAATCACATACGGTGCAGCGGGAGCAGCACCGCCGGTGTTGACGTTGTCGCCCATGTCGTCGAGGATGAGGTTGCCGAGGTCGGGGAAGAAGTCGTCGCTGCCAGCAGTCGCGCGAGGCGGGGTTCCGGAGGCCTGCTGTCCCTTCTCCCGGTGCACACCGAAAGAAGGGATGGAGAAGACTTGCTTGGCGGCGCTATGGTCTGGAACGGTGGTGAGAAACTATATAGTGCGGGCCGGGTAGGTCGTGGGAGTATAGCTCTTTCCTCGGCTCAGCTCAATCCCGCAACCCGCGGCGCGTCATGACGAGGCGTGGCGTGGTGAGGCGAGCGAGGAGGAGGAGCGTGCGTGTAGGTCTCCTCTTCTCATGCTCATACAAGTGGCAGAAGAGCTCACCTTATAAAGGCCTACTAGCAAAATTCCAACATCGACCAGGCCGTCCATGAAACGGGAGTGGCTGTAGGGGACGTTGCGCCAGTTGAATATATGAGCAAGTTACTACGAGATTTAATCCGAATAAGCACAAAATAAATCATGACGGTTATAACAGATATGAAACTAATCATGTGGACTAGCATAGTAGTAGGATACAGAGTAGAAACATGAATTCTACCACGATTTCGAACAGGAAGGACAGAAACACATACGGTGCAACGGGAGCAGCACCGTTGGTGTTGAGGTTGTCGCCCATGTCCAAACACCACGTATACACGGTCTTTGAGCATGGTTCATAGTCGTTCCACGCTCGGGCATTGAAGTTTGTAACTATTTTAGATTAGAATATACTACTCCTCCGGTGCTAGTAGTAGATCAGAGTCCTACTCTACTACTCTACTCAAGAAAGTTAGGGCATAGCACTGTAGGGAGTACCAGTACTGTGATCACTCAAGCAAGTTGTCTGGCATCGACATGACCCTACGCTGCTGGTATGTGTCTCGTAAGTCAAGTGGCGTGCTGTAGTCATCATCACCTGTCCACTTCCCGCAGCACATATTTGCTTCTCCATCTTTGTCCGCACATAATCTCGTCTAATCTTCCATCCCCGCTAAGGCGCCTCCCTCGTCCGAAACCCAAGCACTAACAATGGCAGAACCGAGCAGCGTCCGCCGAAAGAGTGGCTGGAATTCGCTCCCCACAGAGGTAATCAAGCTCATTGTTTCGCGTGTGGACAATCTCAGTACCATGCCGCTCGCCGCATGCTCGTCGGGGCTGTACCGTTTACTCAAAGCCCTCAGGCCGGAGCTTTTGAAGCCAGCTCCTTGCTTGCTGATGCCGCCTGATCTTCAGAAACGGCATGTCACGCAGCATAACGATCGTAGGGTGGCGAGCATCAACCCCCTTGACTGCGATCCGATCCCCGTCAGCCTCAACTACATTAACGGTATGTACTGGGTCGGCATGAACACGTCTTGGATGGTGCTCGTCGACGGTCGCGGCAGCTGGATGCTCGTGGAGGTCTACACCCGGTGATTGATCCCCCTTCCTTCGATTAACACTGCATTGGTTTGGCACCGCGGCCCAGAATACTCGGAATCTTACAGTAGCCAACATGATACCATGTTTGATTTGCTCAAGGTTGTAATCTGCCAAGTGCCCACAAGATCTGCGAATTATAAAAACTTCAGGCTAATTGCATTCTTCAACCGCGGTCTCGCCTATCTGACAGGTCACTGCGGTAAGTGGATAAATCTGCACGTCCATCGCAGGATCATACATCCTCCATGGTTCTCTGATGCCATTGAACACAATGGCTTCATTTACGCTGTCGACTCCTTCTATGGTTGGACGTATTGCTGGCCTACTCCAGTCATCGCTACAAACGGCTATTGCAGCAGTATGTTACTTTCCTATGATATCATGATGGCTTGCTTATATTACTGTCAACATTTGCTGAAAAAATATTCATGCTCATAACATGCTGTTCTTAAGATTAACTAAACCAAGTGCCCTTTTTTATTTGACTCCAACTTGATATGATGTTGTAGGCCGCCTGGTGTCCCCACCCTTCCTGATCCCAGAACCTTTCAAAGCGGCATGGCAGTTGCAGGTGGTTCCTGGCTCGATCAGACGACGGCGAAAGATTGATGATCGTCCGCACGTACCGGACGTGTTGTTTCGCGGAATATAATCACAGTCACTGCAAGGTCTTTGAGCAGGATCGCAGCTTCTCTGGGCCTTCAGGAATTTTTGACTGGAGGCTGGTAAGTAGCCTTGGTACACGCTCTCTGTTTGTCGGACTGAATTATCTAATTAACCAGGAGATAACCGACGGCAAGGATCATGATGGCAGCATGGTTTCGTTCATCAGGCAAAATTGTGTGTACACAGCGTACCATGCGTCTCTGCATGCACCATACCCTAATATGTGCCGCCACGCTCTGCAGCCCAAAGTAGGAGAGAGGGTCACAAGTATCAGACTTCGACCTACTGGCTGGAGTTTCCCCCGTCAGGCACCCATCTGGTTCAAGCCGTCAGCCAATCTCCACAGCTTAATAAATAGTAATGTCTAACTGAGCTAGTTAGTTAGATGCGTACACTTGGTGTAGTAGGATCTTTATTTAGTTTGATGCATACACTTGTTCTTTTTTGGTAGCCCTTTAGTAATGATGGCTGATGTTTGGTTTGTAAGAGAGAGCTGCGTCTTCACTCTTCTGGCCTGCTTACTGCTTCTGTTGCACCCCCAGCCCTGGTTGCTGCTGCTGCTGTTTTCAATGTACAATCAGTAGTATATTTCGTCTGTTGGTTGAATAAATGTGTTGTTAGAACGACAAACACAATGTTTTGGAAGTCGTTGCACGGTTCAATCCTTTAGTGCCCCGTACCATATGTAGCGCATACTATTTATCATACGGAACACATTTTTTTTGAAACTCGGAACACATTTCCCACTTGTTGATAACATGCAGCCCACTGATGAAGGCTGCAAATCTTTCAAGACGAGGAGGGATGCATTCCAGCCTGGCTTAAGAGTATGGTCAATGTCTGTTAAAAGTAATATCAAAAGGGGTTTAAAATTCCAAAAAATTTATAGCAAATGGGATATAAGTTTCTTTTTTTGTTTTTGTTCTTCATTGATATCTTATACGTATTTCATTGGATTTAACATGACATAGTACTAATTTATTTTTAAATTTGTTTTACTATGGCCATTAATTTATGGATTAAGAATATTTCGTTCCCCAGCAAAAAATTGCGAATTTTCAAAATTTCCCACATATTTAGTTAATTTTTTGACCCTGATACTGACCAAAAAATGGCCAGCAATTCTAAAAATGGAAAACGGGCTGCAATAAGTTCCATATGAATTAGAAAATGAGTAAAAATTATAAAAATAATAGAAAATGGGTTGTACATGCCACAGATTTCGAGGCTGACTTGTTTACGCAAGGCTTTGTCAGAGAACACACGATTCTAGCAGCAGTTAGTGTTGGATGTCCATCCAACGACCGACGTGCTTCTTCAATCTCTGATCTTCCTACTCCAGCCGCCTAAACTAGCGCCGGCGGGACTGCCTGCTCCCTCCTCTTGTGGCCCGCTGTGATGCCGCGCAGGCTTCCCCGGCCCACCCTACTCCCTCTGCTGGTCTGGCCGCACGCAATCAACTGCCTCCTTATTACGCAAAAAAATGATTCCTCCCACTGACATCTGGGGCGCACCAGTTGGGAGGCTGACCTATGGGCCTACTAAGTTGACGCGTATGCAGGGCTTGTCAACTTAGCCAACAAATGATTCTAGCAGCAGTAACCGTTGGATTTGAATCAAACGGTCCTGCTGCTTCTTCAATCGCTGCTCTTCTTGCACCAGCCGCCCAAACCAGCGCCGGGGAGACCGCCTGCTCCTGCCTCCAGTGGCCGGTTGTGCTACCGATGAGGCCTCATCACCCGCTACTACTCCCACCGCTAGCCAGGCCCTGCGGCGACGGCAGCCTCACACCGCAGCCGAACCAGTGAACCCTCGTACTCCTCTCCACGTGGGCATCCACTGCCGCGTCTTCCCCGGCTCCGCGTCGTCCCCTTCCTAGGCCTCGCCATCGTCCACCGCCTTGGTGCTCTCGGCGCGGCGTGGTCAACGTGGTCAACGACATTCCATCGGAAGAGTATTGTACGTGGAGAGGCTGACAGCTGGGTCCACGGCCACAACCCAGTTTTTTGTGATTTGCCAAGTAAGTCGCTTTGTCAGGCCTGTTGGGCTGCAAATCTTTCAAGACGAGGAGAGCTTTCATTCGGCTGGCCGAGAAAATGGCCCATGAGTAATGAGAAATGGGATGTACATTTTTAAAACACATCAAACAGGCAATTAGTTTCAAATATCTTTTTTTCATTTCGAGATTTCAAATTACATTAATTTTTATGCGTGGAGAATTTGTTGGATTTTATATTGATATACATTTATTTTTTAAAATCAGTTTGAATGTGAGTCGAAATTTCAGGATTAAAAATAGTTCGGACCGCACCGAAATATGCAAAATTTCATATAATTTTTTAACCGTGGCCACAATATGGGGTGTAATGCTAACAAAAAGAATATGGTCTCCAAAAAACCTTAATAATTAGCAAATGGGCTGTAAATTATTAGAAATAATGGCAGATGGGCTGTATGTTGTTTCCCAAAGATTTGAGGCTTTCCTAAAAAAAGGTTGATGCACAAGCAGTGACTGTTGGATGGCCATCCAACGGCCGTCGTGCTTCTTCAATCTCTGCTATTCCTGCTCCAGCCGCTCAAACAGGCGCCGGTGGGACTGCCTGCTCCCTCCTCCCCACGGCCGGCTCTGCTGCCGCGTAGGCCTCACCGCCCCACTGTACTCCCATCGCTGGCCTAGCCATCCCTCTACTCACCCACACCTGCTGTTATTCTCCGGCGACGGCAAACAAACCAGTAAACCCTCGTACAGTCGTACTCCCCTGCGCGTGGGAAACAACTACCAAGTCTTCCCTGCCTCCGCGTCGTTCCCTTCCTAGGCCTCGCCGTCGTCCACCGCCCTGGTGCTCTCAGCGCGGCCTGGTCAACGTGGTCAACGACCGACATGCATCTGAAGTGGACTTTTGGTGGAGAGGCCGATAGCTGGGTCCACGGTCGCACGCAAGGAAATGCCTCCTTATTACGCGCGAAATAATGATTCCTCCACCCGACATCAGGGACCCACCGAAAGGGCCTCTGTATTTTGCGAAAAAAACGTTACCGCCGCTAACAGCTCGGACCCACCAACTATATCTTCGCACGCAAGGAAGTGCCTCCTTATTACGCACAAAAAAATGAATACTCCCCCTGTTAGCTAGGACCCAGTATAGTGGCAGGCTAGCTTGTGGGCCTACTAAGTTGACAGGGACGGAGGGCTTTGTCAACTTAGTCAATATGCACGATTCTAGCTCCAGTGACTGTATGATGTCCATCCAACGGCAGTAGTGCTTCGTCAACCTCTGGTCTTCTTGCTCCAGCCGCCCAAACCAGCGCCGGTCGTGCCTCGTGCTCCTGCCTCCCGTGGCCGGCTGTGATGCAACGAAGGCCTCACCGCCCCCTACTACTCCCACCGCTGGCCAGGCCATCCCTCTACTCATCCACATCCCCTGTTACTCTGCGGCCACGACAGCCTCACACCGCAGCGAACCAGTGCCCTCGTACTCCTCTACACGTGGGCATCCACTACCGCGTCTTCCCCGGCTCCGCGTCGTCCCCTTCCTAGGCCTCGCCGTCGTCCACCGCCCTGGTGCTCTTGGCGCGGCGTGGTCAACATGGTCAAGGAACGGCTTCCATCGGATGTGGACTGTTCATGGAGAGGCTGACAGCTGGGTCCACGGCCGCAGCAAGGAAGTGCCTCCTTATTACGTGCAAAATAATTATTCCTCCACCTGACAGCAGGGACCCACCGGACGAGCCACCGTATTTCGCGAAAAAAACGTTTGCCCCTGACTGCTGGGACCCACCAGCTACATTTCACACGCAAGGAAGTGCCTGACAGTCGGGACCCACCTGGTCGAAGCGTACGCAGCGTTGTCATTCTGGTCGCGAACGTGTACGTACATACATACTGGTGGATGTAGAGGCGTGCACGTGTCATAGTAGAGGCGGGCAGGGTGCAAGAAAGAAAATACGGCCATGTATGTGTACATACGGGCGGGGTCTCGAATGCCTAATCGCGCATACGTACGACGAGGGCTCGTTGACATGGCTGGGTCGGAACGGAGAAACAGCATCGTTGTCGTGCTCATGGGGAGGCAACAGAATGCATCGTGTTCATGGGGAGGCAATGGAATGGGTCATGTTCATGGGGAGGCAACGGAATGCGTCATGTTCATGGGGAGGCAACGGAACGCGTGGGAGCCAACCGGCTGGGTCAGAACGGAATGCGTTGTCGTGTTCATCATGAGGGCTTGGATGGAACAGGCGATGGAAATGAAGCCTGGCATACCGGAGAATGGAGGAAACGAACCTCCTACGTTCAGAACGGGGTCCTGTTGATCGGGAGGGGTCTGGCGTACTGCAAAACGGAGGAAACGGACCTCCTACGGTCGAAACGGGGGTCCTGTTGATCGGGAGGGTTGTGGCGTACCGCAAAACAGAGGAAGCGGACTTGTGTTGGAGCGCTTCGGTCGAAATGGGGGTCCTGTTCATCGGGAGGGGTGTGGTGTACCGCAAAACGAGACTCCACGGGATACTGTTCATCTCCATCGTCGACCCCCTCCAGCCTCCACGAGCTACTGTTCATCCACCGTCGACCTCCTCTAGCCTCCACCTGCGACTGTTCATCCACGGGCTCCTGTTCATCCAGCCTCCACCGCGCGCTACTCCACCGGCTACTGTTCAACCACCCCTCCACCGTCTACTGTTCATCCAGCCCTCCACACCACGGGGTCCTATTCAACCACCCCTCCACGAGCACCCCTCCACCGTCTACTGTTCATCCAACCCTCCACGGGATGGTCCTGTTCATCCAGCCCTCCACGGGGTCCTGTTCATCCAGCCCCAACCGGCTCGATCGATCAGGGTCCTGTTCACCCAGAGGCAACACCACGGGGTCCTGTTAATCCACCCGCACCGGGAACTGTTCATCCAACCCCCCCCCCCCTCGCGCAACGCTCACTGTTCATCTAGAGGCAGCATTGATCAGCTTCAGTTAGCAGCAGTAGCGAAGGAATCGCTCAATCAGGTTCAGTTAACAGCCATCGATCTATCGCTCGGGTTCCGTAACGCGTAGCCTGCAGTGCAATTGCTCGGGTTCAGTTAGAGCCCAACGCCTCGCTCGGGTTCAGTTAGATCCAACGCCTCGCACACACGCGCGTACGTGTATGAGAGAAACGCGCATCGCTCGGCCCCCGACCTCCCACCGTAACCGGGAACTCCCCGAATTTTCCTCCCCCTCGCTTCTACCATGGTTTTTCCGTCATGGACGGTCCAAAGAATGTCATGCAGTTGCGTCTCCGGCCCGCCCAGGACGAAAAGCGCATTTTCTGTCATGATTTTTTGTCATAGAAGTAGGAGCCCACCACATGGATGATGATACCGGGTTTTGTCACAATTATCGTCATAGAAGTGTCATATGTATGACAGGAAAAAAAATTCGGTCAGCCCAAAATGTCACGGATGTGTCTTTTTTGTAGTGTATACATGTTATTGATGTGTACCTTACTAATGCTCGCAGTAGTGCCTGGGTATTTCATACTGGTTCTGTTGCTAATATTTGCAACTCGAAACAGGGACTACGGATTAAGCGAAGATTGGCTAAGAACAAGGTGACGATGCGCGTGGGAAATGGTTCCAAAGTCGATGTGATCGCCGTCGGCACGCTACCTCTACATCTACCTTCGGGATTAGTTTTAGACCTGAATAATTGTTATTTGGTGCCAGTGTTGAACATGAACATTATATCTGGATCTTGTTTGATGTGAGACAGTTATTCATTTAAATCTGAGAATAATGGTTGTTTTATTTATATGAGTAATATCATTTATGGTCATGCACCCTTGAAGAGTGGTCTATTTTTGTTGAATCTCAATAGTAGTGACACACATATTCATAATATTGAAGCCAAAAGATGCAGAGTTGATAATGATAGTGCAACTTATTTGTGGCGCTGCCGTTTGGGTCATATTGGTGTAAAGCGCATGAAGAAACTCCATTCTGATGGACTTTTGGAATCACTTGATTATGAATCACTTGGTACTTGTGAACCATGCCTCATGGGCAAGATGACTAAAACTCCGTTCTCCGGAACAATGGAGCGAGCAGGAGATTTGTTGGAAATCATACATACTGATGTATGTGGTTCGATGAATGTTGAGGCTCGCGGCGGGTATCATTATTTTCTCACCTTCACGGATGATTTGAGCAGATATGGGTATATCTACTTAATGAAACATAAGTTTGAAACATTTGAAAAGTTCAAATAATTTCAGAGTGAAGTAGAAAATCATCGTAACAAGAAAATAAAGTTTCTACTATCTGATTGTGGATGAGAATATTTGAGTTACGAGTTTGGTCTTCATTTGAAACAATGCGGAATAGTTTCGCAACTCATGCCACTCGGAACACCACAACATAATGGTGTGTCCGAACGTCGTAACCGCACTTTATTAGATATGATGGAATCTATGTTGTCTCTTACTGATTTACCACTATCGTTTTGGAATTATTCTTTAGAGACGGCTACATTCACGTTAAATAGGGCACCATCTAAATCCGTTGAGACGACACCTTATGAACTATGGTTTGGCAAGAAACCCAAGTTGTCTTTCTTAAAGTTTGGGGCTGCGATGCTTATGTGAAAAAGCTTCGACCTGATAAGCTCGAACCCAAATCGGAGAAATGTGTCTTCATAGGATACTCAAAGGAGACTGTTGGGTACACCTTCTATCACAGATCCGAAGGCAAGACATTCATTGCTAAGAATGGATCCTTTCTAGAGAAGGAGTTTCTCTCGAAAGAAGTGAGTGGGAGGAAAGTAGAACTTGATGAGGTAACTGTATATGCTCCCTTATTGGAAAGTAGTTTATCACAGAAATCAGTTCATGTGATCCCTACACCAATTAGTGAGGAAGCTAATGACAATGATCATGAAATTTCAGATCAAGTTACTACCGAACCTCGTAGATCAACCAGAGTAAGATCCGCACCAGAGTGGTATGGTATTCCTGTTCTGGAGGTCATGTTACTTGACCATGACGAACCTACGAACTATGAGGAAGCGATGATGAGCCCAGATTCCGCAAAATGGCTTGAGGCCATGAAATCTGAGATGGGATTCCATGTATAAGAACAAAGTGTGGACTTTGGTTGACTTGCCCGATGATCGGCAAGCCATAGAGAATAAATGGATCTTCAAGAAGAAGACTGACACTGACAGTAATGTTACTGTCTACAAAGCTCGACTAGTTGCGAAAGGTTTTCGACAAGTTCAAGGAGTTGACTACGATGAGACCTTCTCACCCATAGCGATGCTTAAGTCTGTCCGAATCATGTCAGCAATTGCTGCATTTTATGATTATGAAATTTGGCAAATGGATGTAAAGACTGCATTCCTGAATGGATTTCTGGAAGAAGAGTTGTATATGATAAAACCCAAGGGTTTTATCGATCCAAAGGATGCTAACAAAGTGTGCAAGCTCCAGCGATGCATTTATGGACTGGTGCAAGCATCTCGGAGTTGGAATAAACACTTTGATAGTGTGATCAAAGCATATGGTTTTATACAAACTTTTGGAGAAGCCTGTATTTACAAGAAAGTGAGTGGGAGCTCTGTAGCATTTCTAATACTATATGTGGATGACATATTGTTGTTTGGAAATGATATAGAATTTCTGGATAACATAAAAGGATACTTGAACAAGAGTTTTTCAATGAAAGACCTCGGTGAAGCTGCTTATATATTGGGCATCAAGATCTATAGAGATAGATCAAGACGCTTAATTGGACTTTCACAAAGCACATACCTTGATAAAGTTTTGAAGAAGTTCAAAATGGATCAAGCAAAGAAAGGGTTATTGCCTGTGTTACAATGTGTGAAATTGAGTCATACTCAATGCCCGACCACTGCAGAAGATAGAGAGAAAATGAAAGTTGTACCCTATGCTTCATCCATAGGCTCTATCATGTATGCAATGTTGTGTACCAGACCTGATGTGTGCCTTGCTATTAGTTTAGCAGGGAGGTACCAAAGTAATCCAGTAGCGGATCACTGGACAACGGTCAAGAACATCCTGAAATACCTGAAAAGGACTAAGGATATGTTTCTCATTTATGGAGGTGACAAAGAGCTCATCGTAAATGGTTACGTCGATGCAAGCTTTGACACTGATCCGGATGACTCTAAGTCACAAACCGGATCCGTATTTATATTGAACGGTGGAGCTGTCAGTTGGTGCAGTTCTAAGCAAAGCGTCGTGGCGGGATCTACGTGTGAAGTGGAGTACATAGCTGCTTCAGAAGCAGCAAATGAAGGAGTCTGGATGAAGGAGTTCATATCCGATCTAGGTGTCATACCTAGTGCATCGGGTCCAATGAAAATCTTTTGTGACAATACTGGTGCAATTGCCTTGGCAAAGGAATCCAAATTTCACAAGAGAACCAAGCACATCAAGAGACGCTTCAATTCCATCCACGATCAAGTCAAGGAGGGAGACAAAGAGATTTTCAAGATACATACGGATCTGAATGTTGCAGACCCATTGACTAAACCTCTCTCACGAACAAAACATGATCAACACCAAGACTCCATGGGTGTTAGAATCATTACTGTGTAATCTAGATTATTGACTCTAGTGTAAGTGGGAGACTGAAGGAAATATGCCCTAGAGGCAATAATAAAGTTGTTATTTATATTTCCTTATATCATGATAAATGTTTATTATTCATGCTAGAACTGTATTAACCAGAAACTTAGTACATGTGTGAATACATAGACAAACAGAGTGTCACTAGTATGCTTCTACTTGACTAACTCGTTAATCAAAGATGGTTAAGTTTCCTAGCCATAGAGGGCCGGCCTTCCCCCTCCTCCACTCCTTTATATACGGGGGAGGGGGGCACCCCATAGACACACAAGTTGACATTGTCTTACCGTGTGCGGTGCCCCCCTCCACCATAATCCACCTTGGTCGTACTGTTGCAGTGCTTAGGCGAAGCCCTGCACCGGTAACTTCATCATCACCGTCATCACGCCGTCGTGCTGACGAAGCTCTCCCTCGACACTCAGCTGGATCGAGAGTTCATGGGACGTCACCGAGCTGAACATGTGCAGATCGCAGAGGTGCCATACTTTTGGTACTAGGATCGGTCGGATCGTGAAGACGTATGACTACATCAACCGCGTTGTCATAACGCTTCCGCTTATGGTCTACGAGGGTACGTGGACTACACTCTACCGCTCGTTGTTATGCATCACATAGATCTTGCGTGATCGTAGGAAAATTTTGAAATTACTGCGTTCCCCAACATGGCAACACGTCACCACAAAGAAATGAGGCCTCATATGACGAACCGTGGGCTCCAAGACGGTGCCTTCAAGAAGGATACGACACCGGAGTGCCGCCACCGCCCGATCTGAGGATCGGAGTTTCCCATGGAGCAGCACGACGGGCAATGAGAGCCGCGATGACGCCTTCAAGAAGGGAACGAGCTTCGCCACTGCCGGTCCGTCCGAAGAAAGAACATGTTTTCACCCCGACCAACACTCACCGCCACCGAATGCCAGACTCCTGCTACGACGCTGCCCAAATGGCCACGGCTACCGGGCAGCACCAAGCCATGGGCTCTGCCCATGAGCACCGCCCTACCGCCACCAGGGCCGCCGACCCGGCATCCAAGATCTAGACACCACCTCCCCGAGATCCGCCGCAACCCCAATCAAAGAGACGAGCGGAAAGGACCTGCCTTTCACACCCTTGGGCATCCACCAGCGCTGAAACCCAATAGGCCGGTGATACGTCTCCGTCGTATCTATAATTTTTTATTGTTTCATGCCAATATTATTCAACTTTTACATACTTTTGGCAACTTTTTATATGGTTTATTTGGACTAACTTACTTATCCAGTGCCCAGTGCCAGTTCCTGTTTGTTGCATGTTTTTGTTTCGCAGAAAATCGATATCAAATGAAGTCCAATCGCGATAAAAATTTATGGAGAATTATTTTGGAATATATGTGATTTTTAGGAGGTGGGATCAATGCAAACGGGGGCCCACGGTGCCCACAACCCACCAGGGCGCACCAGGCACCCCCTGGCATGCCCAAGTGTCTTATGCCCTCCTCGAACGTCAATCGGGGCCCTTCTACTCGCGCAAGAAAGATAATTTATGGTAAAAAATTGTGTAAAAATTTCAGCGCAATCGGAGTTACGGATCTCCTGGAATTTAAGAAACCGTGAAGGGCCAGATCTACGAACACGAAACAGAGAGAGACAGAGAGAAAGATCCAATCTCGGAGGGGCTCTCGCCCCTCCCATGCCATGGAAGCCAAGGACCATATGGGAAACCCTTCTCTCATCTAGGGGGAGGCCAAGGAAGAAGAAGGAGGAGGGGGGCTCTCTCCCCCTCGCTTCCGGTGGCGCCAGAGTGGCGCCGGGGGCAACGATCGGGACGGCGATCTACATCAACAATCTTGCTACCGTCAACACCAACTCTCTCCCCCTCTATGCAGCGGTGTAACACCTCTTCTCCCCGCTGTAATCTCTGCTTAAACATGGTGCTCAACTCCATATATTATTTCCCAATGATCTATGGTTATTCTATGATGTTTCGGTAGATCCGTTTTGTCCTGTGGGTTAATCGTGATCTTGGTTGGTATGATTGTATATTTTATTTATGGTGCTGTCCTAAGGTGCCCTCCGTTCTCGCGCAAACATGAGGGGCCCCCGATGTAGGGTGTTGCAATATGTTCATGGTTCACTTATGGTGGGTTGCGAGAGTGACAAAAACTTAAACCCGAGTAGGTGGGGCATGACGTATGGGAGTAAAGAGGACTTGATACTTAATGCTATGGTTGGGTTTCACGACCTTAATGATCTTTAGTAGTTGCGGATGCTTGCTAGGGGTCCAATCATAAGTGCATATGATCCAAGTAGAGAAGTATGTTAGCTCATGCCTCTCCCTCATATAAAATTGCAAGAATGATTACCGGTACTGGTTATCGATTGCCTAGGGACAAATAATTTTCTTGTTGACATAAACCCTTTTACTAAACACCTAACTTTTATTATCTTGCAAAGTAATTCTAGTTTTATTCTTGCAAAGTAGTTCTAGCATCACACCTACAAAGTAGTTTCATACTTGTTTTCGGTAAAACAAACGTCAAGTGTGCGTAGAGTTGTATCGGTGGTCGATAGAACTTGAGGGAATATTTGTTCTGCCTTTAGCTCCTCATTGGGTCCGACACTCTTATTTATCGAAGAAGGCTACAAACGATCCCCTAACTTGTGGGTTATCAAGACTTTTTTCTGGCGCCGTTGCTGGGGAGCAATAGCGTGGGGTGATTATTCTCGTGTGTGCTTGTTTGCTTTATCACTAAGTAGTTTTTATTTTCTATTCTAAGTTGTTCTCTATCTTTAGTTATGGATGTGGAACACGAAACACCAAAAAAAAGTTAGTTGTACATGTTACTCATGGAGATGGGGAACCTCCTAAAACACTTGATAATCCTGAGAAAACCCCATTCAACTATATAATGGGAGTAACGTTGGATCAACATGAATACTTTAGGGATTATCGCTTGACACAAAAAGGGAAACTTTTATGGGATCAAATTTCTATGTTGCATTGGTATGCTTGGAACTTATGCCAGAGATATGATTATACTTGTTGCTCTAGGATGAACGCTCCACGCACTACAGGAGGACAGAGCTTTTGTAACATCAAGTTGTGTTACTAACATGTCCAAAAATGTGTTACTCTACCATATAGTAACACATTTTGAGATGTGTTACGTTAGGCCGTGTTACGATGTATCTATTGTCACACATGATATTTGTCCCAACACGTTAAAAATTGTGTTACAATCTGCTATAGTAACAAAATTGTGTTACAATCTGCTATAGTAACATGTATCATCTGTGTTACTAAGTGCACCAGTAACACGTTTTTATAACTACAACAACAGAGTAGTAACATATTTCCATAGATATAGTAACAGCAGGAGTAACACATTTTTCTTAATCCCGTAACATAGTTGGTAACATATTATTTTAGGTCTAGTAACACATTAAGTAACATAATTTCCTATAAACTGTAACACAATAATTGATGGTGGTCCATCACCCTAGTAACACAGTTGTGATTACAAAATAGCGGGCCTAATATACTATGCTAGAGCACATAACTGCCATTTTGCATTCGCTAAACATACGCGAGTCATGGTTTAAATTTCCCACGTAAGAAAGTGAGGAAGAGACACACTCCACTTCATTCAGACAAATATAAAAGTAGGTTTTACAATTCAAAAAGATATTCCAGAGATCAAATCCACATACACATACACATTGCACATAATAATAACATTAATGTTGAAAGTCAAAACAATATAAGTGCATTATTAACAACAGAATCATATTTGAACACAAATTTACATAAGCAAGTTTCCAAACTTAGTAATCAGTATCGAACAGAGTACTACAGATATATCATCTCGCATATCAAATCTACTTGTATACATCAGTATCTTCCACAACTTTAAACGAACATTAGCTTTCTCTGCCACAAAGTTGTCCAGTCCGCATATTCCATTTCATTGTTGCTATTATAAAGACAACTTCTGGCACCTCCAGAAAATTCCGGTCGAACCAACAAGCATTCACATCATTATAATATTCCCTATCAGAGCAACACAAATACACGACTGAAACTTTGAAAACAATATGAAAATAAAAAATATCACAAACTAGAACGAAGAACCATACTTTTCTTGGAATACTCACAACAATAACAAGTTCATGTGTACAACGATGAAGAACAATACATACACAATTTACTAAAATATAAAAACCTCCAAGTTTATGTTATTGATTAAGATGCACATAATAAGTAAGACCTCCAATTAAGAGCATGTCATTTTCGAAAAAAATTGTGAATAATTTATGTACATTAAAGTACCATTCTAGACTGGCAACTATAGCTGCTACTAAGTGATTCAAAGCTGTGCATAAGTGGAAGAAGCCTAAGCTTGGGCTTGCTTGAGCGGACTACTAGTACCTCAGAAAAGTGATCCCACACGTGTGATCTTTTCTTCATCTGCCTTCTTCCAGGTTGTTCATCTATCTGCTTCTTTTTTCTGTTCATGCTCCTCCTTTCTTTCTTTCTTCTTCATAAACTTGCACCTCCTCTTCAGTCATCTCAACATCACCAACTCCACCAGGTTCAACCATCCAAAAATCAGGAACATAATTATAATTGATGGGATCATTCTTCTATACGCAATAAGAATTAACAAGAATTCCAAAATACAAGTTACAATTAACATCAGTAAAATACAAATACTAGTAGAACCCTGATTCTCCACTAACATCATATGAACATTTATGCAAAATAAACAAAAATGAAACAACAAGTCACCAACAATACAGAATAGTGCATCCAAGTTACCATGTACATACAGAACAGTGCACAAAGAATGAAACAAAAATTCAAGACAAGTGATGGGATTCAAGACAAGTGATGGGAGATGGGGGCTTATTACGTTGACTGATTGCTAAGTTTCTACCATGGAAGATGTGGTGGCAAACTGGAGAAGACGCCGCCAAGATGCCAAGGTGGACCTAGAACACCGATGAGTTGCAGATGTAGAGTGTTGGGACTATGTCGAAGGCTCGAAGATCGAATTGAAGGTGGGTGGGTGCTGGGCGACGTCGGGTCCTTGTCCTCCTCTGGTCCTCTCCTTCCCTTGCGTTCAATGAGTCCAACGACGTCGCGACGCCGGTGGTCAGTGAGAAGGCGAGGGCGGAGATGCGGGAGATGACAGTCGCCGCGGAAGTCAGTGTCGGGGGTGGCCGGGTTGGGGAGAAGATGAAGATGGCAGTGGCGCCGACGGTGTATTGGCAGCTCAGATGAGTTGCGGCGGCGGCGGCTGAGTCGGGGTGGTAGGGCAGGCGGTTAGGTCTTCGTGTGTGCGGTGCGGGGCTGTGGGCGTGGGGTACTGGCTAGGTCTAGGCCGCATGAGGTTGGGTGGGCTAGTACCGGGCCGAAGGCAGCGATGGTTTGGGCTGGGATGATTTCGACCATTTCAGTTAAGCGAGTACATTGTCTAAAAAAAAAGTTAAGCGAGTACAACAATACCGAATCGACCGAATCTGGCTCGTTATACAAATGGAAGGTGCTTAAAAAATAAATCCCCTAGACAAATTAATATGTTTTTAAGCACCGATGCTTATTTATAGTGGGTAGACACTTAATGTTTTTGAGAATTTTTCATTCATATCACGAATCAGTACAAAGAAGTTGACCCTTAGAAGCAAAATGAAACGTGACACAAAGGACCATGAACATCTAGAGTACCCTAAGACAACCATAACACAAGAAGATCTCCGAAGCCTTGTGTCATCATTCCTAAATATTAAGAGAAGACCCTACAACAGAAGGATCTGCAACCAGTCGCAAGCAGGTCATCATCTTCGACCACGGTACAATTGTCGTCATGCTGCTTCCTCCTTTCTTGACACCAGCGCTGAGAGGGCATGGACATCAATCCAACACACCTGCAATAGCCGTCGCCATCTTTGGCTTTGAGTATCGCGAAAAGTGTCCCTTCTGGAAGGAAGAGAACTCGAGTCATCCGACCGGTCGAGCACCGCGGCCGGGCCATCCGCCCGGACAAAGCAGGATCTCCCACCAGCATCAGCGCAGAGGAAGGAGAAGAACAGCAACAACAAATCATACCAACAAGGAAGAAGAAGGGTCTTCGTCTCCCTGCACCCATCGCCCATCTGAGGACCCAAGCGGCCAGTGCCAATGGACCTCTAGCCACCATAGCCCGCGACCTCGACGAGATCCGGGGATACCCAACCCTGTTGGCTCCTAGACGAAGGTAAAAGCCTCGCCTGACCGCTAACGGAGCCCGAAGAAACTTATTCCGACGCGACACCCACCTAGCAAACAGACCAGAGGTTCCCCCTCCCTCCCGCTACCGGAGCGGCCGACGGAGAGAGAGGGAACCGGCGGCGTCACCGGCGGCGTGCAAGGGAACCCTCGTTGCCTCCCTTGTTCATGTGTGCGATCCTACTTTTCCGGAATTAGTTCCGCTGCTGGCCTAGTGGGTAGACACTTAAATAGGTACCCCTCCTGTAGAAACATGCAATGGTGTTTTAGAAAAATCCGGTATATGAGTGTGTGGTATGGCGATGTATAAATAAAAGGTCACACAAAGCAATGACGGGGAAATGATTCAAATCACGCATATAAGCGTGTGGTAATGGTGAGGATGTTTTGAACACTCTACAAGGACCCTTATCATATGAGGCTCCAATGCGAATGGGTTGTCCCGTTAATCTGTTCCGCGGTTTGTCGGTTTGTGTTCTCCTATTTTTTGTATTTTCTTTTCTTTTCTCTTTTATTTTATCTTTTGCATTTTATATTTTCCTTTTTTTAAAATACACATATTTTTTAAAACTCATAAAGTTTTTTCCAAATAAAAAAAATTCAAATCGATGAGCTTTTTTTGGCAATCACAAACATATTCAAAAACTGTGGACATTTGTTAGTGAAAGAATATTTTATGGAACTTGCAATCTTTTTCCAAATTCACGAACATATTTTTGAAATTAGTAAACATTTTTGGAACACATGTACAGTTTTTAAATTTCATGATTTTTTTACAATTCACGAACAATTTTTTAAAGTTGTGAGTGTTTTTCCAACTCACAAACATTTTGCATATTCATGATTTTTTGCATTTGTTAAACATTTTTGAATGCACAAACATATTTTTGATTTGCGAGCTGTGTTTTCAAATTCTTGAACATTTTTTGAATTTACGAAGATTGTTTTGAAATCACAAAGATTTTTGTAATTCACAAACTATTTCTCAGATTTTTTGACTATGCAAATATATTTTTGAATTTTGAGAAGATTTTTCAAAGTTTCCCAAACATATGTTGAATTCCTTCTAAAATTAAAAGGTCAAAAGAGTAAAATGAAAATAGAAAAAGAAATAAAGGAACAAAAAAATGCGTCAACCCGCACAGGGCCGGCCTAAAATGCGCACGGGGGATGAGGGCCTAAAATGCCAGGTCCCGCACTGGGTCGGGCCAAACTAGTCAGACCACTTACCTTTTAGGCACTGGCCCATCCGTGGATGAAGAAATGCAGATGGCTACTACCATACTTTCAATAGTATATAGAACGTAATAACATGTTATTTGAACAGCAATAATTGACTGGGCCGATAGTTAGTTTCTTTGCTGCTGAGCTATAGATCCCTGTTTCGATTCCTATTGCCCACATATTTTTGCCCTTCGAATTATTACCTGTCTTGTTGGTCCTATATGGGTCCAAGGTGATGAATACATAAAAATGAAATAAATAATTTAATGCTGACAAGCGGGGCCTATGTGTTATGATATTGAAGATTTATTAATGCACTTCATCAAATTCTATGCTTTTTCCTTAAGAATTTGTAACGCTAGCTTACTGAAAGTGCGTTATATCGACTAGGGGGGTGAATAGGCGTTTTTTATGAATTCTTCACTGAGGAATTTGCCGGTGAGGAAATTCCTTAGCGAAGAACTACTTGCAGCGGAATAAGTACTCATAAGTAAACATAACAGAGCACAAGCATGGTCATCATGATGAAATGAAGACAAGCACAGACTACAGAAAGTGTAATCACAGGATAACACAGGATGAAGACAAATAGACTGAATGAATTGAACTGAGGAAATTGGGAAAGTCTTCAGTCAAAGTCTTCAAACACAGATATGACAAGCACACAACACGGGAATGAGGAAATGAAAGAGTTGAGGAAATAGAACCAGTTGGCTTGGTGAAGACAATGATTTGGTAGACCAGTTCCAACTGTTGTCTCAATTGTACATCTGGTTGGAGCGGCTAGGTATTTAAACCTGAGGACACACAGTCCTCACCGTATTCTCATTGAACTAAAGTCGCACAAACCTCGTCCAATCACTCGTGGTAAGTCTTCAGGTGACTTCCAAACCTTCACAAACTCGGTCACTCGGCGATCCACAATTCCTCTTGGATGCTCTAGACCATGACGCCTAACCATCTGGAAGAAGCACAGTCTTCAAAGGTAACAAGCGTCGGATCCACGCAGGATCAATCTCTTCAGTGATGCTCGATCACTTTGGGTTTGTGGGTGTTTGGGTTTGGGTTTTCCTCACTTGATGATTTTCGCTCAAAGTCCTCGGAGGATGGGTTGCTCTCAAATGACAAGTGTCAGTTTCTCTCGGAGCAGCCAACCAGGTAGTGGTTGTAAGGGCGGCTATTTATAGCCTAGGGAGCAGCCCGAAATGATAAGACATAAATGCCCTTCAATGATATGACCGTTAGGTGGATAAGATATTTTGGGACAGTTGGCGCGTAGCACAGCAACGGTCGGAAATTTGAGGCTCAGATTCCTGAGGGCTATCATGTTCCTCACTGTGTAGGCAATCCGCACTGGCGAATTCCTAACTCCTCAGTCAGAACAAATTCCTCAGAGACCAGAAGAACTTTGTCTCTATTACTGAAGAAATTGACTGAACTGTATGAGATTTCCAATGGCTTCACTCGAAGGGATTGGTAGGTGTAGGATTTTGAGTTGAGCATCACATGGAATTTTTATTATTATTTCCTCAACCCCCTTTAACAGTACGGTGTTTCCTATGACTCAAGAAAGAGAAAATGAAACTACGAAAACAAAAGTCTTCACGCTTCATGTTCCTCGCATGAATACCAAGTCTTCAAGGTCACACCAATTTCTTCACTTTCAAAGTCTTCAGAAAGTCTTCAGAATTACCAAAATCTTCAGTCGAAGAACTTCATTTTTAGGGGTCGACTTTCTCTGTAAATATCAGACTCCTCATAGACTTCTAGACCTATGTACACTCATAAACGCATTAGTCCCTTAACCTATAAGTCTTCAATACACCAAAATCACTAAGGGGCACTAGATGCACTTACAATCTCCCGCTTTTTGGTGATTGATGACAATATAGGTTAAGTTTTCAACGGGGATAAACATATGAAGTATAAATACTGATATTGAGGATTTTGATTGCAAGATATAGAGGAATTTGAAATGCATGATGAAATATGGTGACTGATGAAATTCAGCATGCGTGCAATAATATTAACGAGGATTAAGCATGCAGAATAATGCATCAAAAGTATCAAAGCACCATTGGGTTTAAGTTTACAACTTGATCTAATAAAGTTTCAGAATAACAAGAGTTGTAACTTTGCAAACAAAACGCCCATATAATAGACCCGCTTGAAGACTAACTCAATTTTCTCCCCCTTTGTCATCGAATGACCAAAAGGATCCAAACTGAGGACTAACGCCCCTGAAGAATATCAAGTTGATGAAGGAGCACCAGCGTTGTCAGGGTCGTTTGTCGTAGTAGGGCCTGCCGCAGTGTCGTCCAAGTCTTCATGTTCATTAGTGTCGTGCGATGAAGAATAGGAGTTGGCCACAAAGGAAGGAACCTTGACCTTCTTGTATTTCTTCGGAGGAGGAGAATATCAGCTTTGTAGTTGAGTGAAGATCTTGTTTTGATGAATCTCATAATCCAAGGTGCATAAGGCTTCAGCTCAAAAGGTGACATAGCGACATTGGCCAGAGTCCTCATGAAGAAATCATGGAAGTTGACGAGAACGCCATGCATGATATTGAAAAGCAGATTCTTCATGATGCCAAGGACTTCTTCATCATTTGAGTCATCGCCCTTGATTGGACTCAATGTCTTCATCAGAATGCGATAGACAGTCCGAGGAACATAGAGTAATTCCTTGACGAGGAATTTGGTTCGTGGGGCCTGCCCTGGCTTCAAAGGCTTCATCAGCACTTGCATGTAATGATTTGTAAGCTCAGGTTCACCATAGACACATCGAGCAGCTTCAAGGGGCGGACTAAGTGGTAGGGCACGAAGCAATTCAGTAGCTGGTGCCTTGCAATGAGTGTTTTCAGACATCCAGTCCAGCACCCATGAGTTCACATCTTCAGAATCTCCTATGATGTGCAGCGTCGCATAGAATTGAAGAATGAGTTCTTCATTCCAATCACATATGTCAGTGCAGAAATTCAATAGTCCAACATCGTGAAGAACACTGAGGACTAGCTCAAAGCATGGCAGAGATTTCATATCCACATGAGGAATGTGTGCATGATCGAAGACTTTGTCTTTGTTAAACAGCGCTGAGGAATAAAAATTAGCTTGACTAGCAGTCCAGAAATGCCTCTTCCTTATGCGAGCAGAATCATATGGGTTGTAGTCTGTGAAGAATACATGCTCGCCAAAGAAATCTTCAGCCTTGAACTTTTGCTTGCATGAGAATGTATCCTTTGGCTTGGCAGAGGAGTGTCAGTGAGTTGCATCACAACCTCAGGAATCGCGATCTCAGGTTCTTCAGGCTGAGGAATCTCTGGTTCCTCTTCAGTGGCAGTCTGCGTGTTCAAGTGATCAACAGCAGCAGCAGTTTCTTTAGCACTAGTGGCTGGAAGTTCTTCACGCACATATGAGGTGGGATGAGTTTCTTCAGAGCCCATTTGAACGGTTGGTGCTTGGGACTGAGGAATTTGCTGTGGAGGGGTGAAGAGGGGAGAATTGGGGTGCTGACTTTCCCAAAAGTCATCATTCATCACTGGTGTAGTGCTTCCAAAATCCACATCTTCATCTTCCATTTCTTCAACGCCAGCATCTTCAGTTGTGAACTGAGGCATGGGCGAGGAAGCAATATGTGTTGAAGGGATCGCATCCACTTCAATTTCTTCATCAATCTGCTCTGACGAAGCAGCAGAATGATTTTCTTCATCAGATCCGCTAGGGATCTCATATTCTTCACCAAAAGGAACAAGGTCCTTTGATGGCATGGTTGAGATCAGAACAACATCAATTGGATTTGCAAATGAACTTGTCATAGGCTTCATCTTCTTTGGAGCTGAAGAATCTGAAGCAGCTGATGCTTTCCTTTTCTTCACAGCTGCATGCTCTGCAGCCTTGGTCTTCTTCACATATGATGCAGATGGAAGGATTGGAGCTGGTGTAGGCGCAGGAGGAGCAGAGGAATTAGGTTGATTTTCTTCAGCGGCTGGAATGAAGTCATCAGCCCTGGAACTCACATTTTCTTCAGCAGCCTGAAAGTCATCGGCGGTGCTGGCATGTTCTTCAGTAGGCTGAGCAGATGTTGCAGCCTGAGGAATTTCTTGTTGCGATGGAGCTGCAACATTGGTGAACTTCTTAGTTAGTTTTACAAACCTGACTTTGGCTCCTTTCCAATCAGCATAACAAGCATCAAATTCATCAGAAGAACCAGAGCGTAGTTATGTACGCGCAACACTGGTTTCGCAAGTTCGCGAGGGCCGGGGTTGGGGCCGCATTGCTATGCTCGCTCGGAACGTGCCAGGTGGTCTTGTTGTAATTTACTCCGGGCGCGCTTGACGGTGTCCGGACGTTTAATCGCCGGACTAGAGAATTGCCTTGAGAGGCTGCACTGTACTTCCGCTGCGAGAGCCGCCGTATGCTCCTCCGTTCGGAGAGAGTGTTCAGTGTTTCCATTGACCGTAATGACTCCTCGAGGGCCTGGCATCTTGAGCTTGAGGTATGCGTAGTGCGGCACTGCATTGAACATTGTGAATGCGGTTCGCCCGACCAGTGCGTGATAGCCACTGCGGAACGGGACTATGTCGAAGATTAACTCCTCGCTTCGGAAATTATCCGGAGATCCGAAGACCACTTCAAGTGTAACTGAGCCTGTACAGTTGGCCTCTACACCTGGTATGACGCCTTTAAAGGTTGTTTTAGTGGGTTTAATCCTCGAGGGATCGATGCCCATTTTTCGCACTGTATCCTGGTAAAGCAGGTTCAGGCTGTTTTCGCCGTCCATAAGGACTCTAGTGAGGTGAAATCCGTCAATAATTGGGTTTAGAACCAATGCGGCGAATCCACCATGACGGATGCTAGTGGGGTGGTCCCTTCGATCAAAAGTGATCGGGCAGGAGGACCATGGGTTGAACTTTGGGGTGACTGGCTCCATCGCGTATATGTCCCTTAGCGCACGCTTCCGCTCCTTCTTGGGGATGTGGGTTGCGTATATCATGTTCACCATCCGCACTTGTGGGGGGAAGCCCTCCTGTCCACTATTGTTCGGCGGCCGGGGCTCTTCCTCGTCGTTGCTATGCAGCCCCTTGTCTCTGCTTTCGGCATTTAACTTGCCTGCCTGCTTGAACACCCAACAATCCCTGTTGGTGTGATTGGCTGGTTTTTCGGGGGTGCCATGTATCTGGCATGAGCGGTCGAGTATTCGGTCCAAACTGGACGGGCCCGGAGTATTTCTTTTGAATGGCTTTTTCCGCTGACCGGGTTTAGAGCCTCTGAATCCGGCATTAACTGTTGTATCCTCAGCATTGTCGCCGTTAATGCGGCGCTTTTGCTTGTTGCGACGCGAGCTCCACTGCTGTCCTTGGTATCCGAATTACCAGGGCTCTTGGTCATGTTATTGCTGCGAGCTAGCCAGCTGTCTTCTCCCGTGCATAAGCGGGTCATAAGGGTCGTGAGGGATGCCATAGATTTTGGCTTTTCCTGTCCTAGGTGTCGTGCAAGCCACTCGTCGCGGATGTTATGTTTGAAGGTTGCTAGGGCCTCTGCGTCCGGACAGTCGTCAATTTGATTTTTCTTGGTTAGGAACCATGTCCAGAATTGTCTGGCCGATTCCTCTGGCTGCTGAATTATGTGGCTTAGGTCATCGTCATTGCCTTATTTTGGGGTGTCCACCATGTATATGTCATATGACGAGGTGGCTTTCCAGTGCCCCATAGGCGCTGGTTCCTGTTCGTCTCCTACATCATCGTCCATACTATCGATGTCTTCGGAGTCGAAGTCGAGCATGTCGGTTAAATCATCGATAGTGGCTACGAAGTGGGTGGTGGGTGGGATTTGAATTTCTTCATCATCCACATCCCAACCTTCCTGACCATAGTCCGGCCAAGACTCTCCTGATAAAGAGAGAGATTTTAGTGAGTTCAGAATATCGCCGAAGGGCGAGTGCTGAAAGATATCCGTGGCGGTGAATTCCATGACCGGCGGCCCAATCGGATTCGATTGGCAAGGGCGCGGGGGGCTCGGAGCCCGGAGAGGAGTCCGGCACCATGGAGCCACGGGCCTCACAGAGATTAGGGATGGTGTTCGGCTCGATTGTCGTAGAGATTGGAGCCCCTGAGGCGGTGTCCAACCACTCGTCCTCGATTGGCGCAGTCGGCTCCGAGCTAAGGGTCGGAGCGGACATGGGTGCGGCCTCCAAGGCACTGTTTGGCAGCAGAGCTAGATCATGCCCTTCGCGACAGTGCGGCGCGCCCGGCTGTGGCTCGAATCGGTCGAAGATCAAGTCTCCGCGGATATCAGCCATGTAGTTCAAGCTTCCAAATCTGACCTGATGGCCAGAGGCATAGCTTTCGATCTGCTCCAGATGGCCAAGCGAATTGGCTCGTAGTGCAAAGCCGCCGAATACGAAGATCTGTCCGGGGAGAAAAGTCTCACCATGGACTGCATCGCTGTTGATGATCGGAGGAGCCATCGGGCCTAAAAGCGACGACACATAGGAACTCTCAATGAAAGCACCAATGTCGGTGTCAAAACCGGCGGATCTCGGGTAGGGGGTCCCGATCTGTGCGTCTAGGCAGATGGTAACAGGAGACAAGGGACACGATGTTTTTACCCAGGTTCGGGCCCTCTCGATGGAGGTAAAGCCCTACTCCTGCTTGATTAATATTGATGATATGGGTAGTACAAGAGTAGATCTACCACGAGATCAGAGAGGCTAAACCCTAGAAGCTAGCCTATGGTATGATTATTGTTCGTCCTACGGAATAAAACCCCTCGGTTTATATAGACACCGGAGAGGGCTAGGGTTACACAGAGTCGGTTACAATGGTAGGAGATCTACATATCCGTATCGCCAAGCTTGCCTTCCATGCAAAGGAAAGTCCCTTCCGGACACGGGACGAAGTCTTCAATCTTGTATCTTCATAGTCCAAGAGTCTGGCCGAAGGTATAGTCCGGCTATCCGGACACCCCCTAATCCAGGACTCCCTCACCAATATTATTGAAACCGTAACCCCGGAGGAATACATAAGAGACACTTTCCAGACTGCTTCAGACTCCGAAAAGGAATAGATATGTGGTACGGTAAGTAAACTGACTCCAAAACAATTTTTAAGGCAATATTTCTCCGTTTTGGAATATTTAGAAAAATAGAAAAATAAGTAGCTGTCCGGGAAGGACACGAGCGCCCCACGAGGGTGGTGGGCGTGCCCTACCCCCCTGGGCACGCCCCCTACCTCGTGAGCACCTCGTGTGCCTTCCGGACTCCGTTTTCTTGTACGATACGTATTTTGGTCGGTAAAAATTCACTATATATTCTCCCGAAGGTTTTGACTTCCATATCATGCAAATATCCTCTATTCTTGTTTTGGGCTATTCTCTGTCAGGGTTGTCAAGGCCAGGCATCATGTCGTCCTCCTCCTCCAACAACGGTGACAAAGATGCTTGAGTAATGAAGATAGAGCTGAAGAGGGAAGAACCCATGGAGATCAAGAAGGATGAAGGGATCAAGAAGGCCACGGAGAACCAAGCTCCGGTGACAGAAGACATCCTTCCACTTGATCACAACCTTCTTACCCCAACTGAGGTCGAAGCTTTCCAGATGATTGAGTTAACTCATATCCAAAACAAGTATCTCACAAGTGAAAATATTTTGTTGAAGGAGCATATCTTTGGGCTCAAGGGCATTATTCGCAAGCTAGAGGACCTCTTACGCTCGATGTGCGACTATCCATCACCTCCACCTTCTTCACCAACAAAGGAGACATAATCACATGGGTATGGGCACTCCCCTTGGCAACTACTAAGCTTGGGGGAGGTGCCCCGGTATCATATCACAACCACAACTCCTATTTTTACCGTTTTTCTTAGTTCGATCCTATTAGTAGTATCTTGATCTAGTAGAATAAAGTTTATGGCATGATCTAGTTTTGAGTTTTGCTTTATGATCTCTCTATGTAATCGAGTCCGTGAGATATATATAATAAAGATTAGTGTTGAGTCAAGGGCTTGATTATTTTGCCGTGATCTTGAGTGAATAAAGAAAAGAAGAAAAAGAATAAAAGAAGTTCATACTGATCTTATTGAAAGTAATGACTTCACATAGAAAGAGTATGATGCTTAAAAGTTGTTGGGAGTTGGCAGACATAGCTTTGGTCATCGTTGCAATTAATATGAAGTAATAAGGAAAGAGAGGTTTCACATATAGATATATTATCATTGACATCTTTTATAATTGGGAGCACTCATTAAAATATGAGATGCTAAAGAGTTGATGTTGGACAAGGAAGACAACGTGATGCGTTATGTTTTCTTATATCTGAGAAAAAGTATGTTATCATGGATCCTCTAACATGTTGAGCTTGCCTTTCCCCCTCATGCTAGCCAAATTCTCAGCACCAAGTAGAGATACTACTTGTGCTTCCAAATACCCTTAAACCAGTTTTGCCATGAGAGTCCACCATATCTACCTATGGATTGAGTAAGATCCTTCAAGTAAGTTGTCATCGGTGCAAAGCAATAAAAATTGTTCTAAATACGTATGATTGATTGGTGTGGGAGAAATGAGCTTTATACGATCTCGTGATGTGGAAGTAATAAAAGCGACGGACTGCATAATAAAGGTTCATATCACAAGGGGCAATATAAAAGTGACGTTCTTTCGCATTGAGATTTTGTGCATCCAACCATAAAAGCGCATGGCAACCTCTGCTTCCCTCTGCGAAGGGCCTATCTTTTATTATTTTCTTCTACCTTATGCAAGAGTCATGGTGATCTTCACCTTTCCTTTTTCATTTTATCCTTTGGCAAGCATAGCATGTTGGAAAGAACATGATATATATATATATCTAATTGGATGTAGGGGAGCATGAGTTATTATTGTTGACATTACCCTTGAGGTAAAAGGTTGTGGGGCAAAACTATAAGCCCCTATCTTTCTCTGTGTCCGATTAAAACTTCGTAACCACAAGTATTGCGTGAGTGTTAGCAATTATAAAGGACTAGATGATGGTTGAGTATGTGGACTTGCTTTTTAGCTCTGACATAGACTCTTTCCGATGTTATGATAAATTGCAATTGCTTCAATGACTGAGGTTATAGTTTGTTGGTTCTCAATAATGTTTTTGATTCATACTTTTGCATTGTGAATTGATCATCACTTGAACATAAGTAATCATATGACAATATCTATATATGTTGCTCTTATTAAAATAATCATGATGCCTTCATGTCCGTATTTTATTTTTATCGACGCCTCTACCTCTAAACATGGGGACATATTTATTGTTATCGGCTTTTCGCTTGAGGACAAGCGAGGTCTAAGCTTGGGGGAGTTGATACGTCCATTTTGCATCATGCTTTTATATCGATATTTATTGCATTATGGGCTGTTATTTCACGTTATGTCACAATACTTATGGCTATTCTCTCTTATTTTACAAGGTTTACATGAAGAGGGAAAATGTCGGCAACCGGAATTCTGGGCTGGAAAAGGAGCAAATATTAGAGACCTATTCTGCGCAACTCCAAAAGTCCTGAAACTCTACAGAATATCTTAAAATAAATAAAGAAAAATCCTCGCCAAAGATGAAGGCCAGGGGGCCCACACCCTGCTCAAGAGGGTGGGGGCGCTCCCCCCTCCTAGGGCGCGCCCCTACCTCGTGGGCCCCCTGGTGGCTCTCCGACGCCCATCTTCTCCTATATGAAGTCTTTCGTCGAGAAAAAGTAAAGAGGCAACCTTTCGGGATGACACTCCGCCGCCACGAGGCGGAACCAATCAAGAGCTTCGACAGAGCTGTTCTACCGGGGATACTTCCCTCCAGGAAGCGGAAATCATCGCCATCGTCATCACCAACGGTCCTCTCATCAGGAGAGGGCAATCTCCATCAACATCTTCACCAGCACCATGTCATCTCCAAACCCTAGTTCATCTTTTGTATCCAATTCTTGCCTCCAAGTCCAGGATTGGTGCTAGTAGGTTGCTAGTAGTGTTGATTACTCCTTGTAGTTGATGCTAGTTGGTTTATTTGGTGGAAGATCATATGTTCAGATCCTTTATGCATATTATTACCCCTCTGATTATGAACATGAATATGCTTTGTTAGTATTTACGTTTGTTCCTGAGGACAAGGGAGAAGTCTTGCTATTAGTAGTCATGTGAATTTGGTATTCGTTCGATATTTTGATGAGATGTATGTTGTCTAGCCTCTAGTGGTGTTATGTGAACGTCTACTACATAACACTTCACCATTATTTGGGCCTAGAGGAAGGCATTGGGAAGTAATAAGTAGATGATGGGTTGCTAGAGTGACAGAAGCTTAAACCCTAGTTTATGCGTTGCTTCGTAAGGGGCTGATTTGGATCTATATGTTTCATGCTATGGTTAGGTTTACCTTAATACTTTTGTTGTAGTTGCGGATGCTTGCAATAGAGGTTAATCATAAGTGGGATGCTTGTTCAAGTAAGAACAACACCCAAGCACCGGTCCACCCACATATCAAATTATCAAAGTACCGAACGTGAATCATATGAATGTGATGAAAACTAGCTTGACGATATTCCCATGTGTCCTCGGGAGCGCTTTTCCTTATATAAGAGTTTGTTCCGACTTGTCCTTTGCTACGAAAAGGATTGGGCCACCTTGCTGCACCTTATTTACTTTTGTTACTTGTTGCTCGTTACAAATTATCCTATCACAAAACTATCTATTACCACTTATTTCAGTACTTGCAGAGAATACCTTGCTGAAAACCGCTTATCATTTCCTTCTGCTCCTCGTTGGGTTCGACATTCTTACTTATCGAAAGGACTACGATAGATCCCCTATACTTGTGGGTCATCAGAAGGCGACCTGCTTCTTCTTAGGACTAGGGCGAGGACCTCGTCCAGCAGTTGCCTTTGTCTTAAGCGGAGAGGGGCCAGCTGAGGAACTTGGAGCAGCTGAGGAACTAGCGAAGACACCTGAGGCAATGGAGATGCCTGTAGTCCTTTGGCACATGGCAAGATGCACAGGTGCTGAGGACTTTGTCGGAACTGCTGAGGACTTTGGAGGAGCTGAGGATTTTGGAGGAGCAGGAGCATCATGAGGAATTGTCCTTGACGACTTTGAAGATTCTGGCCATGAGGGCATAGCTGAGGAACTTGGCCTTGAGGGCACTGTTGGTGAAGCAGTTGGCTTGCGCGCAGGCTTCTTTGCCATTGATTTCTTAGGCTTGACAGAGGCCTCAGTGGTAGCAGTAGCAGCAGAGTCTTCATTGAATTTTCTCACTGCTTCTTTGGCTTGTCTAGCCAACTTGGCTTGGCGCTTGGCCCATTCTTCAGGGAAGTCCTCACCGCGCTTGAGGCTGGTGGGATCTACTACTTGGCCAAGTGCCAAAAGAGCTCTTGGGCATGGAGGATTGAGTGCGAATTTCTTCATGTACTTTGGAGTTACATACCTGTACTCCCTCCATTCTCTTGCCCATCTCCTTTCAATCCTCTAGATGCGCACCTTGCGCTGATTTTTATTCTCCTTACCAAACTTGGCCTCATTAGGAGTGCAAAATTCTTTGTATATATCATCAGGGATCTCAAAAGCAGTCATGACCTCAGGCTTCTTTCCTCCTTTCTATGGCCTTTTACCGTCAGCCATTTTCTTCAGTTGAGGAATTTGAACAATCGAATTCTCTGAAGAAGTATGCAACTTTTCTTCGTGGAACGCTGCAAATGAGTTAAGTTGATGAGAACCTAGTGATTCAGCAGCAGACATGAGTACTTGTGAATAGAGTATAGTCGCGAGGAATTTGGAGAGGTCATATGCGTTCTCAGAAGGTTTTACAAAAAGAACAAGTTTGAGGAATTTGACCAGATGAGTCTTGACGAATTTGACTAAGCGTTCTTTGTCTTAGGTTCCAGAGTTGTATAGATTGAAAATCCACACAATTGAGGAATCTTGAAGAAAAATGATGCTTAGAGAAACGAATCAAGAACAGATGACATGTGAGGTGTTCAGGTGTGTGAGTATTTGAAGAAAAAAACCTTTGAAGATTTTGTAGAAAACATCCAAATCAAAGAGGGCAGTAAAAGTAACTCTTAATTACCCTAAACAAAGAACATGATGAACTGTGAGATGGAGAGGTGAAGTTCGTCTGTGTAGATCTTCCACGCCCTAACTCGGCGAAGGAGGACGGCTACAGCGGCGGCGGAGTGAAGATTTCCGCGGCCGGCACGAGTACGACGGCGACGAGGTCGAGGCAGTGAAGCTCTTCCTCACCGGCGACAATGGAGTAGCGGAGGCGCTAGGGTTTGAGAAGCTCGAGCAGGAGAGAGAGATCAAGCGTAGTAAAGGAAGTGAGCAAGGGGAGAGGGGGTATTTATAGTCACGGTGAAAAATTGTTCGCCCAAAGATTTTGGACGAATGTGCCCCTGACCCTTCTCCTTCGTATGACATGTGTCACCCATGTACTGTGAAGTGGAGATCTTGTTAGATCGTGGGTGAATAGAAAAATGTATCGTGGGATGCGGAACGGTTTGAGCGGCAAAACAGAAAAATTTGGATAAGTTAAGTTTTAACGTTCTGTTCGCAAATGCTTCAGCTGACAAGGACACAGTGAAGATTTTGAATGAGTTTCAAATAGAATGCACATGAAATATTTGTGAATAGATTGGGTTGAGTATAGCATAGAGGGGGAAGGGTCCGATCACATTCACTTAGCAGAAAAACCAACATGAAGTGGCGTGACGCACCGTATAAGAATGATGATTTCAGACACCGCCTACTATTGTCGTAGGGTTTTGAGAATCAAATTCTTCGTTAATTTCTTCACACTTAGAGTGTTATTCTTCATTGATTGAATAAAAACGTTTCTTCATGTGTTGCACATCTAAGTCATCAATTTTTCATAAGTGTTAGGATGAGTGTCCTTTTCAAAGAACATTCGAAGATTCTAAGATATTTAGCTCGCACCGCAACTTGCTAAATCTCTTCTCATCCAAGGGCTTTGTGAAGATATCAGCTAGCTGGTCTTCAGTCTTCACATGTTCAATAGAAATGTCGCCCTTCAACACATGATCATGAAGAAAATGATGACGAATCTGAATGTGCTTAGTCTTCGAGTGCTGAACTGGGTTGTGAGCAATCTTGATGGCGTTCTCATTGCCACAGAGGAGAGGCACATTATTCATGTTGACGCCGTATTCCTTGAGAGTTTGCTTCATCCATAGCAGTTGTGCACAGCAAGAACCAGCAACAATGAACTCAGCTTCAGCAGTAGACAGTGATACGCAGTTCTGTTTCTTCGAGGACCAACAGACCAAGGATCATCCGAGGAAATGACATGTACCAGATGTTGACTTCCGGTCCACACGATCACCAGCATAGTCAGAGTCAGAATATCCAATGAGATCAAAATTAGAGCCCTTGGGGTACCATAATCCTAGTGTTGGTGTGTGAGCTAGATATCGAAGAATATGCTTCACAGCCTTATGGTGTGATTCCTTCGGTGTAGCTTGAAACCGGGCACACATGCAAACACTAAGCATTATATTTGGCCTAGATGCACATAAGTACAATAAAGAACCAATCATGGAGCGGTATACCTTATGATCGAAGTCAATACCATTTTCATCAGTGCACAGATGGCCATTTGTGGGCATAGGAATTTTGACTCCTTTGCAATCTTGCATCCTGAATTTCCTCAGTACATCCTTGAGGTATTTCTCCTGAGATATGAATATGCCATTGCGCTGTTGATGAATTTGAAGACCTAAGAAGAATTTCAACTCTCCCATCATAGACATTTGATATTCTTCACTCATCATATAGGCAAATTCATCACTATAACGTTGGTCAGTGCAGCCAAAGATAATATCATCAACATATATTTGGCACACAAATAGTTCACCATCATAAGATTTAGTAAAGAGAGTAGGGTCGAGTGAACCGGGTGTGAAGGCATTCTTCATGAGGAATTCCTTCAAAGTATCATACCACACCCGAGGGGCCTGCTTGAGGCCATAGAGGGCCTTATTTAGTATGAAGACTTTGTCAGGATTCTTTGGATCTTCAAAACCTAGGGGTTGACCAACATATACTTCTTCCTCAAGCTTACCATTGAGGAATGCACTTTTCACATCCATTTGATATAAAGTGATATCATGATGGTTAGCATAAGCAAGTAATATGAGAATAGCTTCAAGTCTAGCAACAGGTGCAAAAGTTTCATCGAAATCAATTCCTTCAACCTGTGTGTAGCCTTGAGCTACAAGCCGTACCTTATTCCTCACCACAAGGACTTTTTCATCTTGCTTGTTGCGGTAGATCCACTTTGTGCCAATGATATTGTGCTTGCGAGGATCTGGACGTTTGACCAGTTCCCATACGTTGTTGAGCTCGAACTGATGTAATTCTTCTTGCATGGCCTGAATCCACTCAGGCTCCAGAAATGCTTCATCTACCTTAGTGAGCTCTGTGATAGAGACAAAAGCATAGTGCCCACAAAAGTTAGATAAGTGTGAAGTTTTTGAGCGTGTGAGAGGACCCGGTGCTTCAATGTCATTGATGATCTTTTCAACTTGCACTTCTTTTGCAACGCGAGGATGAGTTGGTTTTCGTCGAGGAATTTGATCAGCAATTTCTTCAGAACCATTTTCTTCAGCATTTTCGTCAGGTGCATCAGCTCGACGTTCTTCATGATCTGGAATGAATTCTTTAGCAGATTCTTCGGTAGGAATGACATCCTCAGTAGCCTTGAACTTGATAGTTTCCTTAGGTGCTGGTTCATCTATCACAGAAGGTAGGTCCTCTCTTTGCGAGCCATTAGTTTCATCGAACCGCACATCTACAGTTTCAACAACCTTGTGAAGAACGTTGTTGAAGACTCTGTAGGTGTGCGAGTCCTTTCCGTAACCAAGCATAAAACCTTCATGTGCTTTCGGTGCAAATTTAGCATTGTGATGAGGATCTCTAATCCAGCATTTAGCACCGAAGACTTTGAAATAACTCACATTGGGTTTCTTGTCAGTGAGGAGTTCATAGGCAGTCTTCTTGAAGAATTTGTGAAGATATACCCTATTGATGATGTGGCACACGGTATAGATTGCCTCAATCCAGAAGTGACGAGGCGTCTTGTACTCATCAGGCATAGTGCGAGCCATCTCAACAAGAGTTCTGTTCTTGCGCTCCACGACGCCATTTTGCTGAGGAGTATAAGGAGCAGATAACTCATGAGTAATACCAAGTTCATCAAGATAGTCATCGAGACCCAAGTTCTTGAACTCAGATGCATTGTCACTTCTGATGTGCTTGATCTTCACACCAAAGTTGGTTGAAGCCCTCGAGGAAAATCGTTTGAAGACTTCCTGCACTTCATGTTTGTAAGTAACAATGTGTACCCATGTGTAACGAGAGTAATCATCAACAATAACAAGACCATATAGAGAAGCATCATTAGTGACTGATGAGTAATGATTAGGAACGAAGAGATCCATATGAAGCAATTCAAATGGTCGAGTAGTGGTCATGATAGTCTTCGCTGGATGCTTAGCCTTGGTCATCTTTCTAGCTTCACAGGCTCCGCATAAGTGATCCTTGAGGAATTTGACATTCTCAATGCCAATGACATGCCTCTTCTTCGCAAGTGTGTGCAAATTCCTCATGCCTGCATGACCAAGTCGTCGATGCCATAGCCAGCCTTCTGAAGCTTTTGCAAGTAGGCACACGGCTGGTTGCGGTCCTATAGAGAAATCAACAATATACAAGTCTCCTCTCCTAAAGCCTTCGAAGACTTTGGAATTTTCAGCTTCCATAACCACAACACAACGATACTAGCCAAAGACAACAACCATATCAAGATCACAAAGCATTGAGACAGACATAAGGTTGTATCCTAAGGACTCGACAAGCATGACTTTGTCCATGTGTCGATACTTTGTGATCGCAACCTTACCTAGACCCAATACCTGACTTTTGCCTTTGTCAGCGAAGATGATATGCTTCAGATGCGATGGTGATAAGGGAGCATCCATCAATAGATTCTTGTCACCAGTGATGTGATTTGTACATCCACTATCGAGGACCCACTCAATGGTTTTGGGTTGATCATCCTGCAGATGAATTAGTACAGCTTACGAACTCATATACTTCATCAGTGAAGAATGTGACATCAAATTCATCAGATCAGTTTCATCATGTAATAGAACAGATAAAGCAGTATGAGGACGTGAGAAATGAAAGTTAATTTCTTCATGATTAGCCTGCGTCCTTTCAGGCATTCTTCAGGTCTCCAGCAAATTCTTCAGACGTTTACACACGTCTGGAGACCTGACCCTGCATAAGAGATTAGTTCTTTTTCTTCACCACCCACATCTGAAGGGGTGGCAAAGAGTTCATCACTCTGCGATCTCCATACGAGAAAGGTAGTATAGAAGCCAATCCATTTCGTTTCACATAAGAGGAGTTAGGGTAAGCATATGAATAAGCAGAGAAATTCTTCGAGGACATATGCACATAATGATTAGAAGAGTAATGCCCATATTCATAGCCCTTGGCTCTTCCCTGCGAAACAGAGTTGTTAGCACGATAATGTTCATATGAGGACTTTGATCCTTTTGGGGAATTTGATCCACGTGAGGAATTTGGTCCATATGAGGACTTGGATCCATATGAAGAATTTGGTCCGTATGAAGAATTTGATCTGGGGTTCCTATTCTTCACAGGTGGTGTCATGAGGACATTCACCTGAAGACTTTCAAGGCACCTTTTGGGAACCCAGATTTTGTTCATAGGGAAACCGTTCCTGCAGTTTGTGCCAACATATCTAGCAAATACTTCACCATTCTGATTTTTGAACAGTTTATAGTTGGAGTCAAATGACTCATCAGAAGAATGAGAAGATTCAGATGTAAAGCCAGATAGATTAGATGGATCAACTGGAGGTCCCTTTGCAGCAACCCATGAGGTTTTGGGGTACTTCTCAGGCTTCCAGTATGTACCATCAGCATTGAGTTTCCTCTCAAAGGCAATACCCTCTTTCCTAGGGGTCCTATTGAGGATCTGCATTTTAAGCACATCACAAAGAGTCCGATGCCCTTTGAGGCTTTTGTACATGCCTGTCATATACAATTCCTTCAGCCATGCATCGTCAGTGATACTCGCAATTTCCTCAGATGAAGAATTAGTGATAGCAGAGGCAGGTGAAGAATTTGTAACATTAGAAGCATTTGAACATTCAGGTGAAGAATTAGCAGATTCACGTTCAATGCATTTCAAACATGGAGGAACAAATTCTTCCTGAGCAGCGCTGATTTGTTGAGCAAGTAATGAATCGTGCTCCTTCTGAAGATCTTCATAAATCACTCTTAGCTTCTCAAGATCTTGCTTTCTTTGAAGAAATTCATAAGAAAGCTTCTCATGATCAGATAAGAGAGTGTTATGATGACCTTGAAGGTTGTCAAACCTAGTCTGAAGTCTATGAATATTTTCAGTCAAGGATTTAGTGCGATCCATTTCTTCACCCAACATATCATCACTTTTGTCTAGCATGTTTTGAACTTTTTCAAAAGCCCTTTGTTGTTTCACAGCAATCTTAGCAAGTTTATAGTAGCTGGGCTTGAGGTTTTCATCAGATTCATTCTCACTAGATTCAGAGGAGGTATATTTGAGTACCTTGGCACCTTTTGCCATGAAGCAATAGGTGGGAGCGTAGTCATCATTGTCTTCATCAGCCTTGTTGGTGAGGTCACTTTCTTCAGAGTTGAAGATAGACTTGCTGACGAAGGCAGTAGCGAGGGCTAGGCTCGCCACACCAGACTCGGAGTCCTCAGATGCCTCCTCTTCCTCATTTTCTTCAGATTCAGCCTCAGAGTCCATTTCCTTGCCAATGAATGCCCGAGACTTCTTGGAACTTCTGTTATTGTGAGATGAAGACTTTGAGAATTTTGAGGATTTCTTCTTTTTCTTCATATCATTAGAACTATAATCCTTGCATTTCTTCTTATTTGATTCCTTTTCCCACAGAGGACAATCTTGAATGTAGTGTCCAGGTTTCTTGCACTTGTGACAAAGCCTCTTCTTGTAGTCACTTGATGAGGAATCATTGCTCCTTGAGGGTCTTCCAAAGCGACCACATCTTGAGAACTTCTGGAATTTCTTCACGAGCAGTGCTAGCTCATGGCTCGGTTCTTCAGGGTCACCAAGGCTGCTACCAGAGTCTTCATCTTCGGACTCAGATACTGCCTTGGCCTTCAGTGCACGTGATCTGCCATAGCTTGAACCATAGAGATCTCTCTTTTCAGCAAGCTGGAACTCATGAGTATTTAGCCTCTCGAGGATATCAGCGGGATCAAGTGACTTGTAACCAGCACATTCTTGTATCATCAATGCCAGAGTATCAAATCAGGAATCAAGCGATCTCAGCAATTTCTTCACCACCTCGTGGTCGGTGATGTCAGTGGCACCAAGTGCTTGAAGCTCATTTGAGATGTCAGTGAGGTGATCGAAGGTTTGTTGAACACTTTCATTTTCGAATCTTTTGAAGCAGTTGAAGAGATTGCGAAGAACATCAACTCGAGAGTCACGCTGTGTTGAGACTTGATACGTCTCCAACGTATCTACAATTTTTGATTGCTCCATGCTATATTATCTACTGTTTTGGACTATATTGGGCTTTATTTTCCACTTTTATATTATTTTTGGGACTAACCTATTAACCGGAGGCCCAGCCCAGAATTGTTGTTTCTTGCCTATTTCAGTGTTTCGAAGAAACAGAATATCAAATGGAGTCCAAACAGAAAAATCCTTTTTGGAACGTGATTTTCTTCCCGATTATGACACAGAAGACTTGGACCCTACTCCAAGAAGTACCGGAGGCGTTCATGAGGGTAGGGGCGCCCCCCCCTGCAAGGCGCGCCCCCTACCTCGTGGGCCCCTCGGTGCTCCACCGACGTACTCCTTCCTCCTATATATATCCACGTACCCCCAAACAATCAGAACAGGAGCCAAAAACCTAAATCCACCGCCGCAACTTTCTGTATCCATGAGATCCCATCTTGGGGCCTGTTCCGGAGCTCCGCTGGAGAGGGCCGTCATCACGGAGGGCTTCTACATCATCATAGCCTCTCCGATGAAGTGTGAGTAGTTTACCTCAGACCTTCGGGTCCATAGTTATTAGCTAGATGGCTTCTTCTCTCTTTTTGGATCTCAATACAATGTTCTCCCGCTCTCTTGTGGAGATCTATTTGATGTAATCTTCTTCCTTTGCGGTGTGTTTGTTGAGACCGATGAATTGTGGGTTTATGATCAAGTCTATGAATAATATTTGAATCTTCTCTGAATTCTTTTATGTATGATTGGTTATCTTTTCAAGTCTCTTCGAATTATCTGTTTGGTTTGGCCAACTAGAGTGGTAGTTCTTGCCATGGGAGAAGTGCTTAGCTTTGGGTTCGATCTTGCAGTGTTCTTTCCCAGTGACAGAAGGGGCAGCAAGACACGTATTGTATCGTTGCCATCGAGGATAACAAGATGGGGTTTATTTCATATTGCATGAATTTATCTCTCTACATCATGTCATCTTGCTTAAAGCGTTACTTTGTTTTTCACTTAATACTCTAAATGCATGCTGGATAGCGGTCGATGAGTGGAGTAATAGTAGTAGATGCAGAATCGTTTCGATCTACTTGTCATGGACGTGATGCCTATATACATGATCATGCCTAGATATTCTCATAACTATGCTCAATTCTGTCAATTGCTCAACAGTAATTTGTTCACCCACCGTAGAAAACTTATGCTCTTGAGAGAAGCCACTAGTGAAACCTATGGCCCCCGGGTCTATTCTCGCCTTCTCAATCTCCATCACTTTAATCTTGCTTTGTTTTTACTTTGCCTTTTACTTTTCACTTTGCATCTATATCAAAAATACCAAAAATATTATCTATCGGATCTCACTTTCGTAAGTGACCGTGAAGGGATTGACAACCCCTAATCGCGTTGGTTGCGTTGAGCTCTTTGTGTTGTGTAAGTACGAGGGACTTGAGCGTGGCCTCCTACTGGATTGATACCTTGGTTCTCAAAAACTTAGGGAAATACTTACGCTACTCTGCTGCATCATCCTTTCCTCTTCGGGGAAAACCAACTCAAGCTCAAGAGGTAGCAAGAAGAATTTCTGGCACCGTTGTCGGGGAGTCTACGCAAAAGTCAACATACCAAGTACCCATCACAATCCCTATCTCCCGCATTATATTAGTTGCAATTTACCTCTCGTTTTCCTCTCCCCCACTTCACCCTTGGCGTTTTATTCGCCCTCTCTTTCTCCTTCTCCTTCCCCTTATCCTTCTCCATTTGCCTTCCCGTTGCTATGGCCGAATCAAAAAGAATAAAGGGTCCTTTCCAGGGTCTTACCTTGGATGACCCCTCTATCCTCTCTAAGCTCAAAAATAATGATGCTATTGAAAGACCCACCGGGGTTATCAATGAGAGTTTTAATGATCTTGATGAAGATGACTCTGGAATTTTTCGTTATTTAACTGATGAGTCTTTAAAAGATGCTTGGGATAGGTTATTGAGGATTAGGGCTAGCTACATACCACAATATCAAATTGAGGTTTACTTAAAAGGCTTCTATGTTGGATTACCTGGTTCTTTCAAACAAGTTCTAGATTCTATTTTTGAAGAGGGTTTTCTTGAAGGGGATGCTATACATACCTATGAAAGAATGAAAACTATATTTGGGCACCCATGAATGATAAAGTTGAATCTACCACCTCTTATGCTTTTATCAAAACGAAATTATCAAAGCGATGAAATCTAGTATAGATGCAAATTTACGTAATGTGCTTAAACTTACTTCATCCATTAATGGCCATGTGCATTCCCAAAATTGGAGGATAAATGCCATAGAAAGGAAATTTTCTCTTTTCTCTCCTATTGCCAAAGATGGCAATACCTAGATCTATCCTCGCTTTTATGCCTAGCTAGGGGCGTTAAACGATAGCACTTGTTGGGAGGCAACCCAATTTTATTTTTAGTTTTTTTGTGTTTTTCTTCTGTTAGGGAATAAATAACCCACCTACCCTCTGTTTTGATGTGGTTTTGCGTTTTAATTAGTGATTGTGCCAAGCTAGACCTATTGGATCTTCTTGGATGCTAGTTATTTGATCTTGCTGTAATTTCCAGAAACTTTGTGTTCAGTGCCCGAATTATTAAAAATCATAAAAACGTGATAAAATACTGATTTCAATTTCTTCTGATCAATAAACAAAATTTCTAGGTCGTCTAATTTTGGTAGATTTTTTGGAGTTCCATAAGTTTGCGTTAGTTACAGATTACTACAGACTGTTCTGTTTTTGACAGATTCTGTTTTTTGTGTGTTGTTTGCTTATTTTGATGAAACTATGGTTAGTAAAATAGTTTATAATCCATAGAGAAGTTGGAATAAATTAGGTTTAACACCAAAATAAATAAAGAATGAGTTCATTACAGTACCTTGAAGTGGTTTTATGTTTTCTTTCTCTAACGGAGATCACGAGATTTCTATTGAGTTTTGTGTTGTGAAGTTTTCATGTTTTGGGTGAGTTCTTTTGATGGATTATGGAACAAGGAGTGGCAAGATCCTAAGCTTGGGAATGCCCATGGCACCCCCAATATAATCCAAGGACACCAAAAAGTCAAAGCTTGGGGATGCCCCGGAAGGCATCCCCTCTTTCGTCCACTTCCATCTGTAATTTACTTGGAGCTATATTTTTATTCACCAACATGATATGTGTTTTGCTTGGAGCGTCTTGTATTATTTGTGCCTTTGTTTTTTAGTGTGCCACAATCATCCTTGCTGTACACACCTTTTGAGAGAGTCATCTATGAATTAAAATTTGTTAGAATACTCTTTGCGCTTCACTTATATCTTTTGAGCTATATAGTTTTGCTCTATGCGCTTCACTTATATCTTTTGAGCGTTATAATTTTGCTCTATGTGCTTCACTTAGATATTTTAGAGCACGGTGGTGGTTTGTTTTAAAGAAACTATTGATCTCTCTTTCTTCACTTAAATTATTTTGAGAGTCTTAATAGCATGGTAATTTGCTTAAATATTAATATGCTTGGTATTCATGATTTGTGAAATTTTCTTTTGAGTGCGTTGAATACTAAGAAAAGATTGAAGCATGATAATTGTTTTGAGATATGGAGGTGATAATATTAGAGTCATGTTAGTGGAAGTAGTTGTGAATTTAAAGAATACTTGTGTTGAAGTTTGTGATTCCCGTAGCATGCACGTATGGTGAACCGTTGTGTGATGAAGTCGGAGCATAATTTATTTATTGATTGTCTTCCTTATGAGTGGCGATCGGGGACGAGCGATGGTCTTTTCCTACCAATCTATCCCCCTAGGAGCATGCGCGTAATACTTTGCTTTGATAACTTCTAGATTTTTGCAATAAGTATATGAGTTCTTTATGACTAATGTTGAGTCCATGCATTATATGCACTTTTTCCCATCCTTCCACCATTGCTAGCCTCTCTAATACCGCGCACCTTTCGCCGGTATCATACACCCACCATATACCTTCCTCAAAACAGCCACCATACCTACCTACTATGGCATTTCCATAGCCATTCCGAGATATATTGCCATACAACTTTCCACCGTTCTGTTTATTATGACACGCTCCATCATTGTCATATTGCTAGCATGATCATGTAGTTGACATCGTATTTGTGGCAAAGCCACCGTTCATAATTATTTCATACATGTCACTCTTGATTCATTGCATATCCCGGTACACCGCCGGAGGCATTCATATAGAGTCATATTTGTTCTAAGTATCGAGTTGTAATTGTTGAGTTGTAAGAAAAATAAAAGTGTGATGATCATCATTTTTAGAGCATTGTCCCAAGTGAGAAAAGAATGATGGAGACCATGATTCCCCCACAAGTCGGGATGAGACTCCGGACGAAAAAAAGAGGCCATAAAAAAAGAAAAGGCCCAAATAAACAAACGAGAGAAAAAGAGAGAAGGGACAATGCTACTATCCTTTTACCACACTTGTGCTTCAAAGTAGCACCAAGATCTTCATGATAGAGAGTCTCCTATGTTGTCACTTTCATATACTAGTGGGAATTTTTCATTATAGAACTTGGTGTTGGGGAACATAGTAATTTCAAAAAAGATCCTACGCACACGCAAGATCATGGTGATGCATAGCAACAAGAGGGGAGAGTGTTGTCTACGTACCCTCGTAGACCGACAGCGGAAGCGTTATGACAACGCGGTTGATGTAGTCGTACGTCTTCACGGCCCGACCGATCAAGCACCGAAACTACGGCACCTCCGAGTTCTAGCACACGTTCAGCTCGATGATGATCTCCAGACTCTGATCCAGCAAAGTGTCGGGGATGAGTTCCGTCAGCACGACGGCGTGGTGACGATCTTGATGTTCTACCATCGCAGGGCTTCGACTAAGCACCGCTACAATATTATCGAGGATTATGGTGGACGAGGGCACCGCACACGGCTAAGAGAACGATCATGAAGATCAACTTGTGTGTCTATGGGGTGCCCCCTGCCCCCATATATAAAGGAGTGGAGGAGGGGGGAGAGGGCCGGCCCCTATGGCGCACCCTGGAGGAATCCTACTCCCACCGGGAGTAGGATCCCCCCCCCCCTTCCAAGTAGTAGGAGTAGGAGTCAAGGAAAGGGAAGAGGGAAGAGAAGGAAGGAGGGGGCGCCGCCCCTCCCCCTAGTCCAATTCGGACTAGTCAATGGGGGGGCGCGGCCTGACTCTTCCTCTCCCCTAAAGCCCAATAAGGCCCATATACTTCTTCCCCCGTATTCCCGTAACTCCACGGTACTCCGAAAAATACCCGAACCACTCAGAACCTTTCCGATGTCCGAATATAGTCGTCCAATATATCGATCTTTACGTCTCGACCATTTCGAGACTCCTCGTCATGTCCCCGATCTCATCCGGGACTCCGAACTCCTTAGGTACATCAAAACTCATAAACTCATAATATAACTGTCATCGAAACCTTAAGCGTGCGGACCCTACGGGTTCAAGAACAATGTAGACATGACCAAGACACGTCTCCAGTCAATAACCAATAGCGGAACCTGGAATCTCATATTGGCTCCTACATATTCTACGAAGATCTTTATCGGTCAGACCGCATAACAACATATGGTGTTCCCTTTGTCATCGGTATGTTACTTGCCCGAGATTCGATCATCGGTATCTTAATACCTAGTTCAATCTCGTTACCGGCAAGTCTCTTTACTCGTTTCGTAATACATCATCTAACAACTAAATCATTAGTTGCAATGCTTGCAAGGCTTATGTGATGTGCATTAACGAGAGGGCCCAGAGATACCTCTCCGACAATCGGAGTGACAAATCCTAATCTTGAAATACGCCAACCCAACATGTACCTTCGGAGACACCTGTAGAGCTCCTTTATAATCACCCCGTTACGTTGTGACGTTTGGTAGCACACAAAGTGTTCCTCCGGCAAACGGGAGTTTCATAATCTCATAGTCATAGGAACATGTATAAGTCATGAAGAAAGCAATAGCAACATACTAAACGGTCGGGTGCTAAGCTAATGGAATGGGTCATGTCAATCACATCATTCTCCTAATGATGTGATCCCGTTAATCAAATAACAACTCTTTTGTTCATGGTTAGGAAACATAACCATCTTCGATTAACGAGCTAGTCAAGTAGAGGCATACTAGTGACACTCTGTTTGTCTATGTATTCACACATGTATTATGTTTCCGGTTATTACAATTCTAGCATGAATAATAAACATTTATCATGATATAAGGAAATAAATAATAACTTTATTATTGCCTCTAGGGCATATTTCCTTCAGTCTCCCACTTGCACTAGAGTCAATAATCTAGTTCACATCGCCATGTGATTCAGCACTAATAGTTCACATCACCATGTGATTAACACCCATAGTTCACATCGTCATGTGACCTACACCCAAAAGGGTTTACTAGAGTCAGTAATCTAGTTCACATCTCTTATGTGATTAACACCCAAAGAGTACTAAGGTGTGATCATGTTTTGCTTGTGAGATAAGTTTTAGTCAACGGGTCTTTCACATACAGATCCGTAAGTATTTTGCGAATTCTATGTCTACAATGCTCTGCACAGAGCTACTCTAGCTAATTTCTCCCACTTTCAATATGTATCTAGATCGAGACTTAGAGTCATCTAGATCTGTGTCAAAACTTGCATCGACGTAACTTTTTACGACGAACCTTTTGTCACCTCCATAATCGAGAAATATTTCCTTATTCCACTAAGGATAATTTTGACCGCTGTCCAGTGATCTACTCTTAAATCACTATTATACTCCCTTGCTTAACACAGTGTAGGGTATACAATAGATCTGGTACACAGCATGGCATACTTTACAGAACCTATGGCTGAGGCATAGGGAATGACTTTTATTATCTTTCTATCTTCTGTCGTGGTCGAGCTTTGAGTCTTACTCAATTTCACACCTTGTTACACAGCCAAGAACTCTTTTCTTTGACTGTTCCATTTTGAACTACTTCAAAATATTGTCAAGGTATGTACTCATTGAAAAAACTTATCAAGCGTCTTGATCTATCTCTATAGATCTTGATGCTTAATATGTAAGAAGATTCGCCGAGGTCTTTCTTTGAAAAAACTTCTTTCAAAAACTCCTTTATGCTTTGCAAAATAATTCTACATTATTTCCGATCAACAATATGTCATTCACATATACTGGTCAGGAATGCCGTAGTGCTCCCACTCACTTTCTTGTAAATACAGGCTTCACCACAAGTCTGTATAAAACTATATATTTTGATCATCTCATCAAAGCGCATATTCCAACTCCGAGATGCTTGCACCAGTCCACAGATGGATCGCTGGAGCTTGCATATTTTGTTAACACTTTTAGGATTGACAAAACCTTCTGGTTGCATCATATACAACTCTTCTTTAAGAAATCCATTAAGGAATGCAACTTTGTTTATCCATTTGCTAGATTTCATAAAATGCGGCAATTGCTAACATGATTCGGACAGACTTAAGCATAGATACGAGTGAGAAACTCTCATCGTAGTCAACATCTTGAACTTGTCGAAAACCTTTTGCAACAATTCTAGCTTTGTAGATAGTAACACTACTATCAGCATCTGTCTTCCTCTTGAAGAACCATTTATTTTTAATTGCTTGCCGATCATCGGGCAAGTCAACCAAAGTCCATACTTTGTTTTCATACATGGATCCCATCTCAGATTTCATGGCTTCAAGCCATTTTGCGGAAGCTGGGGTCACGATCGCTTCTTCATAGTTCATAGGTTCATCATGATCTAGTAGCATGATTTCCAGAACAGGATTACCGTACCACTCTGGTGCGGATCTTACTCTGGTTGATCTACGAGGTTCGGTAATAACTTGATCTGAAGTTTCATGATCATCATCATTAACTTCCTCACTAATTGGTGTAGGTGTCACAGAAACCGTCTTCTGTGATGAACTACTTTCCAATAAGGGAGCAGGTATAGTTACCTCATCAAGTTCTACTTCCCTCCCACTCACTTCTTTCGAGAGAGACTCCTTCTCTAGAAAGGGTCCATTCTAAGCAACGAATATCTTGCCTTCGGATCTATGATAGAAGGTGTACCCAACTGTCTCCTTTGGGTATCCTATGAAGACACATTTCTCCTATTTGGGTTTGAGATTATCAGGATGAAACCTTTTCACATAAGCATCACAACCCCAAACTTTAAGAAACGACAACTTTGGTTTCTTGCCAAACCACAGTTCATATTGTGTCATCTCAACGGACTTAGACGGTGCCCCTTTTAACGTGAATGCAACAGTCTCTAATGCATGACCCCAAGACGATAGTGGTAAATCGGTAAGAAACATCATAGATCCAATAAAGTACGGTTATGACGTTCGGACCCACCATAATGCTGTGGTGTTCCAGGTGGCATGAGTTTGTGAAACTATTCATCATTGTTTTAATTGAAGACCAAACTCGTAACTCAAATATTCGTCTCCGCGATCTGATCATAGAAACTTTATTTTCCTGTCACGATGATTTTCCACTTCACTCTGAAATTCTTTGAACTTTTCAAATGTTTCAGACTTGTGTTTTATCAAGTGGATATACACATATCTGCTCAAATCATCTGTGAAGGTCAGAAAATAACGATACCCGCCGCAAGCCTTAACACTCATCGGAGCAACATACATCAGTATGTATTATTTCCAATAAGTCAGTTGCTCGCTCCATTGTTCCAGAGAACGGAGTTTTAGTCATCTTGCCCATGAGGCATGGTTTGCAAGCATCAAGTGATTCCAAAAGCCCATCAGCATGGAGTTTCTTCATGCGGTTTACACCAATATGACCTAAACGGCGGTGCCACAAATAAGTTGCACTATCATTATTAACTTTGCATCTTTTGGCTTCAATATTATGAAAATGTGTATCACTACGATCGAGATCCAATGAACCATTTTCATTGGGTGTGTAACCATATAAGGTTTAATTCATGAAAGCAAAACAACAATTATTCTCTAACTTAAATGAATAACCGTATTGGAATAAACATGATCAAATCATATTCATGCTCAACGCAAACACCAAATAACACTTACTTAGGTTCAACACAAATCCCGAAAGTATAGGGAGTGCGCGATGATGATCATATCAATCTTGGAACCACTTCCAACACACATCGTCACTTTACCCTTAACTAGTCTCTGTTTATTCCGCAACTCCCGTTTCGAATTACTAATCATAGCAACTGAACTAGTATCAAATACTGAGGTGTTGCTATAAACACTAGTAAACTACACATCAATAACATGTATATCTAATATACCTTTGTTCACTTTGCCATCCTTTCTTATCCGCCAAATTCTTGGGGTAGTTCCGCTTCGAGTGACCAGTTCCTTTGTAGTAGAAGCACTTAGTCTCAGGCTTAGGACCAGACTTGGGCTTCTTTACTTGAGCAGCAACTTGCTTGTCGTTCTTCTTGAAGTTCCCCTTCTTCCCTTTTACCTTTTCTTGAAACTAGTGGTCTTGTTAACCATCAACACTTGATGTTTTTCTTGATTTCTACCTTCGTTGATTTTAGCATCACGAAGAGCTTGGGAATTACTTTCGTCATCCCTTGCATATTATAGTTCATCATGAAGTTATACTAACTTGGTGATGGTGACTAGAGAATTCTGTCAATCACTATTTCATCTGGAAGATTAACTCCCACTTGATTCAAGCAATTGTAGTACCCAGACAATCTGAGCACATGCTCACTTCTTGAGCTATTCTCCTCCATCTTTTAGCTATAGAACTTGTTGGAGACTTCATATCTCCCAACTCGGGTATTTGCTAGAAATATTAACTTCAACTCCTAGAACATCTCATATGGTCCATGACGTTCAAAACGTCTTTGAAGTCCCGATTCTAAGCCGTTAAGCATGGTGCACTAAACTATCAAGTAGTCATCATATTGAGCTAGCCAAACGTTCATAACGTCTGCATCTGCTCCTGCAATAAGTCTGTCACCTAGCGGTGCATCAAGGACATAATTCTTTTGTGCAGCAATGAGGATAAACATCAGATCACGGATCCAATCCGCATCATTGCTACTAACAGTTTCCAACTTAGTTTTCTCTAGGAACATATATAAAATATAGGGAAGCAACAACGCGAGCTATTGATCTACAACATAGATATGCTAATACTACCAGGACTAAGTTCATGATAAATTAAAGTTCAATTAATCATATTACTTAAGAACTCCCACTTAGATAGACATCCCTCTAATCTTCTAAGTGATCACGTGATCCATATCAACTAAACCATGTCCGATCATCACGTCAGATGGAGTAGTTTCAATGGTGAACATCACTATGTTTATCATATCTACTATATGATTCACACTCGACCTTTCGGTCTCCGTGTTCCGAGGCCATATCTGTAGATGCTTGGCTCATCAAGTATAACCTGAGTATTCCGCGTGTGCAATTGTTTTGCACCCGTTGTATTTGAACGTAGAGCCTATCACACCCAATCATCACATGGTGTCTCAGCACGAAGAACTTTCGCAACGGTGCATACTCAGGGAGAACACTTCTTGATAATTAGTGAGGGATCATCTTATAATGCTACCGTCAATCAAAGCAAGATAAGATGCATAAAAGATAAACATCACATGCAATCTATATAAGTGATATGATATGGCCATCATCATCTTGTGCTTGTGATCTCCATCTCTGAAGCAACGTCATGATCACCATTGTCACCGGCGCGACACCTTGATCTCCATCGTAGCATCGTTGTCGTCTCGCCAATCTTATGCTTCTACGACTATCGCTACCGCTTAGTGATAAAGTAAAGCATTACAGGGCGATTGCATTGCATACAATAATGCGACAACCATATGGCTCCTGCCAGTTGCCAATAACTCGGTTACAAAACATGATCATCTCATACAATTTAGCATCATGTCTTGACCATATCACATCACAACATGCCCTGCAAAAACAAGTTAGACGTCCTCTACTTTGTTGTTGCAAGTTTTACGTGGCTGCTACGGGCTTAGCAAGAACCAATCTTACCTACGCATCAAAACCACAACGATAGTTTGTCAAGTTGGTGATGTTTTAACCTTCGCAAGGACCGGGCGTAGCCACACTCGGTTCAACTAAAGTTCGAGAAACTGACACCCGCCGGCCACCTGTGTGCAAAGCACGTCGGTAGAACCAGTCTCGCGTAAGCGTACGCGTAATGTCGGTCCGGGCCGCTTCATCCAACAATACCGCCGAACCAAAGTGTGACATGCTGGTAAGACGTATGACTTATATCGCACACAACTCACTTGTGTTCTACTCGGCATATAACATCAACACATAAAACCTAGGCTCGGATGCCATTGTTGGGGAACGTAGTAATTTCAAAAAAATTCCTACGCACACGCAAGATCATGGTGATGCATAGCAACAAGAGGGGAGAGTGTTGTCTACGTACCCTCGTAGACCGACAGCGGAAGCGTTATGACAACGCGGTTGATGTAGTCGTACGTCTTCATGGCCCGACCGATCAAGCACCGAAACGACGGCACCTCCGAGTTCTAGCACACGTTCAGCTCGATGATGATCCCCGGACTCCGATCCAGCAAAGTGTCGGGGATGAGTTCCGTCAGCACGACGGCGTGGTGACGATCTTGATGTTCTACCGTCGTAGGGCTTCGCCTAAGCACCGCTACAATATTATCGAGGATTATGGTGGAGGAGGGCACCGCACACGGCTAAGAGAACGATCATTAAGATCAACTTGTGTGTCTATGGGGTGCCCCCTGCCCCCGTATATAAAGGAGTGGAGGAGGGGGGAGAGGGCCGGCCCCTATGGCGCGCCCTGGAGGAGTCCAATTCCCACCGGGAGTAGGATTCCCCCCTTCCAAGTAGTAGGAGTAGGAGTCAAGGAAAGGGAAGAGGGAAGAGAAGGAAAGAGGGGGCGCCGACCCTCCCCCTAGTCCAATTCGGACTAGTCAATGGCGGGGCGCGCGGCCTGCTCTTCCTCTCCCCTAAAGCCCAATAAGGCCCATATACTTCTTCCCCCGTATTCCCGTAACTCCCCGGTACTCCGAAAAATACCCGAACCACTCAGAACCTTTCCGATGTCCGAATATAGTCGTCCAATATATCGATCTTTACGTCTCGACCATTTCGAGACTCCTTGTCATGTCACCGATTTCATCTGGGACTCCGAACTCCTTCGTTACATCAAAACGCATAAACTCATAATATAACTGTCATCGAAACCTTAAGCGTGCGGACCCTACGGTTTCGAGAACAATGTAGACCTGACCGAGACACATCTCCGGTCAATAACCAATAGCGGAACCTGGAATCTCATATTGGCTCCTACATATTCTACGAAGATCTTTATCGGTCAGACTGCATAACAACATACGGTGTTCCCTTTGTCATCGATATGTTACTTGCCCGAGATTCGAGCGTCGCTATCTTAATACCTAGTTCAATCTCGTTACCGGCAAGTCTCTTTACTCGTTCCGTAATACATCATCTCACAACTAACTCATTAGTTGCAATGCTTTAAAGGCTTATGTGATGTGCATTAACGAGAGGGCCCAGAGATACCTCTCCGACAATCGGAGTGACAAATCCTAATCTTGAAATACGCCAACCCAACATGTACCTTCGGAGACACCTGTAGAGCTCCTTTATAATCACCCCGTTATGTTGTGACGTTTGGTAGCACACAAAGTGTTCCTCCGGCAAACGGGAGTTAAATAATATCATAGTCATAGGAACATGTATAAGTCATGAAGAAAGCAATAGCAACATACTAAACGGTCGGGTGCTAAGCTAATGGAATGGGTCATGTCAATCACATCATTCTCCTAATGATGTGATCCCGTTAATCAAATAACAACTCTTTTGTTCATGGTTAGGAAACATAACCAACTTCGATTAACGAGCTAGTCAAGTAGAGGCATACTAGTGACACTCTGTTTGTCTATGTATTCACACATGTATTATGTTTCCGGTTAATACAATTCTAGCATGAATAATAAACATTTATCATGATATAAGGAAATAAATAATAACTTTATTATTGCCTCTAGGGCATATTTCCTTCAGTCTCCCACTTGCACTAGAGTCAATAATCTAGTTCACATCGCCATGTGATTCAACACTAATAGTTCACATCACCATGTGATTAACACCCATAGTTCACATCGTCATGTGACCTACACCCAAAAGGGTTTACTAGAGTCAGTAATCTAGTTCACATCGCTTATGTGATTAACACCCAAAGAGTACTAAGGTGTGATCATGTTTTGCTTGTGAGATAATTTTTAGTTAACGGGTCTGTCACATACAGATCCGTAAGTATTTTGCGAATTCTATGTCTACAATGCTGTGCACAGAGCTACTCTAGCTAATTGCTCCCACTTTCAATATGTATCTAGATCGAGACTTAGAGTCATCTAGATCTGTATCAAAACTTGCATCGACGTAACTTTTTACGACGAACCTTTTGTCACCTCCATAATCGAGAAATATTTCCTTATTCCACTAAGGATAATTTTAACCACTGTCCAGTGATCTACTCTTAAATCACTATTGTACTCCCTTGCTTAACACAGTGTAGGGTATACAATAGATCTGGTACACAGCATGGCATACTTTATAGAACCTATGGCTGAGGCATAGGGAATGACTTTCATTCTCTTTCTATCTTCTGTCGTGGTCGGGCTTTGAGTCTTAATCAATTTCACACCTTGTAACACAGCCAAAAACTCTTTTCTTTGACTGTTCCATTTTGAACTACTTCAAAATATTGTCAAGGTATGTACTCATTGAAAAAACTTATCAAGCGTCTTGATATATCTCTATAGATCTTGATGCTTAATATGTAAGCAGCTTCGCCGAGGTCTTTCTTTGAAAAAACTTCTTTCAAACACTCCTTTATGCTTTGAAAAATAATTCTACATTATTTTCGATCAACAATATGTCATTCACATATACTTGCCAGAAATGTTGTAGTGCTCCCACTCACTTTATTGTAAATACAGGCTTCACCACAAGTCTGTATAAAACTATATATTTTGATCATCTCATCAAAGATCATATTCCAACTCCGAGATGCTTGCACCAGTCCACAGATGGATCGCTGGAGCTTGCATATTTTGTTAACACTTTTAGGATTGACAAAACCTTCTGGTTGCATCATATACAACTCTTCTTTAAGAAATCCATTAAGGAATGCAACTTTGTTTATCCATTTGCTAGATTTCATAAAATGCGGCAATTGCTAACATGATTCGGACAAACTTAAGCATAGATACGAGTGAGAAACTCTCATCGTAGTCAACATCTTGAACTTGTCGAAAACCTTTTGCGACAATTCTAGCTTTGTAGATAGTAACACTACTATCAGCGTCCGTCTTCCTCTTGAAGATCCATTTATTTTTAATTGCTTGCCGATCATCGGGCAAGTCAACCAAAGTCCATACTTTGTTTTCATACATGGATCCCATCTCAGATTTCATGGCTTCAAGCCATTTTGCGGAAGCTGGGGTCACGATCGCTTCTTCATAGTTCATAGGTTCATCATGATCTAGTAGCATGATTTCCAGAACAGGATTACCGTACCACTCTGGTGCGGATCTTATTCTGGTTGATCTACGAGGTTCAGTAATAACTTGATCTGAAGTTTCATGATCATCATCATTAACTTCCTCACTAATTTGTGTAGGTGTCATAGAAACCGTTTTCTGTGATGAACTACTTTCCAATAACGGAGCAGGTACAGTTACCTCATCCAGTTCTACTTCCCTCCCACTCACTTCTTTCGAGAGAAACTCCTTCTCTAGAAAGGATCCATTCTAAGCAACGAATATCTTGCCTTCGGATCTATGATAGAAGGTGTACCCAACTGTCTCCTTTGGGTATCCTATGAAGACACATTTCTCCTATTTGGGTTTGAGCTTATCAGGATGAAACCTTTTCACATAAGCATCACAACCCCAAACTTTAAGAAACGACAACTTTGGTTTCTTGCCAAACCACACTTGATATTGTGTCATCTCAACGGCCTTAGACGGTGCCCCTTTTAACGTGAATGCAACAGTCTCTAATGCATGACCCCAAGACGATAGTGGTAAATCGGTAAGAAACATCATAGATCCAATAAAGTACGGTTATGACGTTCGGACACACCATAATGCTGTGCTGTTCTAGGTGGCATGAGTTTGTGAAACTATTCCACATTGTTTTAATTGAAGACCAAACTCGTAACTCAAATATTCGTCTCCGCGATCTGATCATAGAAACTTTATTTTCCTGTCACGATGATTTTCCACTTCACTCTGAAATTCTTTGAACTTTTCAAATGTTTCAGACTTATGTTTTATCAAGTGGATATACCCATATCTGCTCAAATCATCTGTGAAGGTCAGAAAATAACGATACCCGCCGCGAGCCTTAACACTCATCGGAGCAACATACATCAGTATGTATTATTTCCAATAAGTCAATTGCTCGCTCCATTGTTCCAGAGAACGGAGTTTTAGTCATCTTGCTCATGAGGCATGGTTTGTAAGCATCAAGTGATTCCAAAAGCCCAACAGCATGGAGTTTCTTCATGCGGTTTACACCAATATGACCTAAACGGCAGTGCCACAAATAAGTTGCACTATCATTATTAACTTTGCATCTTTTGGCTTCAATATTATGAAAATGTGTATCACTACGATCGAGATCCAATGAACCATTTTCATTGGGTGTGTAACCATATAAGGTTTTATTCATGAAAGCAGAACAACAATTATTCTCTAACTTAAATGAATAACCGTATTGGAATAAACATGATCAAATCATATTCATGCTCAACGCAAACACCAACTAACACTTATTTAGGTTCAACACAAATCCCGTAAGTATAGGGAGTGTGCGATGATGATCATATCAATCTTGGAACCACTTCCAACACACATCGTCACTTTACCCTTAACTAGTCTCTGTTTATTCCGCAACTCCCGTTTCGAATTACTAATCATAGCAACTGAACTAGTATCAAATACTGAGGTGTTTCTATAAAGACTAGTAAATTACACATCAATAACATGTATATCTAATATACCTTTGTTCACTTTGCCATCCTTTCCTATCCGCCAAATTCTTGGGGTAGTTCCGCTTCGAGTGACCAGTTCCTTTGCAGTAGAAGCACTTAGTCTCAGGCTTAGGACCAGACTTGGGCTTCTTTACTTGAGCAGCAACTTGCTTGCCGTTCTTCCTGAAGTTCCCCTTCTTCCCTTTTACCTTTTCTTGAAAGTAGTGGTCTTGTTAACCATCAGCACTTGATGTTTTTCTTGATTTCTACCTTCGTTGATTTTAGCATCACGAAGAGCTTGGGAATTACTTTCGTCATCCCTTGCATATTATCGTTCATCATGAAGTTATACTAACTTGGTGATGGTGACTAGAGAATTCTGTCAATCACTATTTTATCTGGAAGATTAACTCCCACTTGATTCAAGCGATTGTAGTACCCAGACAATCTGAGCACATGCTCACTTCTTGAGCTATTCTCCTCCATCTTTTAGCTATAGAACTTGTTGGAGACTTCATATCTCTCGACTCGGGTATTTGCTTGAAATATTAACTTCAACTCCTGGAACATCTCATATGGTCCATGACGTTCAAAACGTCTTTGAAGTCCCGATTCTAAGCCGTTAAGCATGGTGCACTAAACTATCGAGTAGTCATCATATTGAGCTAGCCAAACGTTCATAACGTCTGCATCTACTCCTGCAATAAGTCTGTCACCTAGCGGTGCATCAAGGACATAATTCTTCTGTGCAGCAATGAGGATAAACCTCAGATCACGGATCCAATCCGCATCATTGCTACTAACAGTTTCCAACTTAGTTTTCTCTAGGAACATATATAAAATATAGGGAAGCAACAACGCGAGCTATTGATCTACAACATAGATATGCTAAAACTACCAGGACTAAGTTCATGATAAATTAAAGTTCAATTAATCATATTACTTAAGAACTCCCACTTAGATAGACATCCCTCTAATCTTCTAAGTGATCACGTGATCCATATCAACTAAATCATGTTCGATCATCACGTCAGATGGAGTAGTTCCAATGGTGAACATCACTATGTTTATCATATCTACTATATGATTCACACTCGACCTTTCGGTCTCCGTGTTCCGAGGCCATATCTGTATATGCTTGGCTCGTCAAGTATAACCTGAGTATTCCGCTTGTGCAACTGTTTTGCACCCGTTGTATTTGAACGTAGAGCCTATCACACCCGATCATCACGTGGTGTCTCAGCACGAAGAACTTTGGCAACGGTGCATACTCAGGGAGAACACTTCTTGATAATTAGTGAGGGATCATCTTATAATGCTACCGTCAATCAAAGCAAGATAAGATGCATAAAAGATAAACATCACATGCAATCTATATAAGTGATATGACATGGCCATCATCATCTTGTGCTTGTGATCTCCATCTCTAAAGCAACGTCATGATCACCATTGTCACCGGCGCGACACCTTGATCTCCATCGTAGCATCGTTGTCGTCTCGCCAATCTTATGCTTCTACGACTATCGCTACCGCTTAGTGATAAAGTAAAGCATTACAGGGCGATTGCATTACATACAATAATGCGACAACCATATGGCTCCTGCCAGTTGTCGATAACTCGGTTACAAAACATGATCATTTCATACAATAAATTTAGCATCATGTCTTGACCATATCACATCACAACATGCCCTGCAAAAACAAGTTAGACATCCTCTACTTTGTTGTTGCAAGTTTTACGTGGCTGCTACGGGCTTAGCAAGAACCAATCTTACCTACGCATCAAAACCACAACGATAGTTTGTCAAGTTGGTGATGTTTTAACCTTCGCAAGGACCGGGAGTAGCCACAATCGGTTCAACTAAAGTTCGAGAAACTGACACCCGCCAGCCACCTGTGTGCAAAGCACGTCGGTAGAACCAGTCTCGCGTAAGCGTACGCGTAATGTCGGTCCGGGCCGCTTCATCCAACAATACCGCCGAACCAAAGTGTGACATGCTGGTAAGCAGTATGACTTATATCGCACACAACTCACTTGTGTTCTACTCGTGCATATAACATCAACACATAAAACCTAGGCTCAGATGCCACTGTTGGGGAACGTAGTAATTTCAAAAAAAGTCCTACGCACACGCAAGATCATGGGGACGCATAGCAACAAGAGGGGAGAGTGTTGTCTACGTACCCTCGTAGACCGACAGCAGAAGCGTTATGACAACGCGGTTGATGTAGTCGTACGTCTTCACGGCCCGACCGATCAAGCACCGAAACGACGGCACCTCCGAGTTCTAGCACACGTTCAGCTCGATGATGATCCCCGGACTCCGATCCAGCAAAGTGTCGGGGATGAGTTCCGTCAGCACGATGGCGTGGTGACGATCTTGATGTTCTACCGTCGCAGGGCTTCGCCTAAGCACCGCTACAATATTATCGAGGATTATGGTGGAGGAGGGCACCGCACACGGCTAACAGAACGATCATGAAGATCAACTTGTGTGTCTATGGGGTGCCCCCTGCCCCCGTATATAAAGGAGTGGAGGAGGGGGAGAGGGCCGGCCCCTATGGTGCGCCCTGGAGGAGTCCTACTCCCACCGGGAGTAGGATTCCCCCCTTCCAAGTAGTAGGAGTAGGTGTCAAGGAAAGGGAAGAGGGAAGAGAAGGAAGGAGGGGGCGCCGCCCCTCCCCCTAGTCCAATTCGGACTAGTCAATGGGGGGGCGCGCTGCCTGCCTCTTCCTCTCCCCTAAAGCCCAATAAGGCCCATATACTTCTTCCCCCGTAACTCCCCGGTACTCCGAAAAATACCCGAACCACTCAGAACCTTTCCGATGTCCGAATATAGTCGTCCAATATATCGATCTTTACGTCTCGACCATTTCGAGACTCCTCGTCATGTCCCTGATCTCATCCGGGACTCCGAGCTCCTTCGGTACATCAAAACTCATAAACTCATAATATGACTATCATGGAAACCTTAAGCGCGCGGACCCTACGGGTTCGATAACAATGTAGACATGACCGAGACACGTCTCCGGTCAATAACCAATAGCGGAACCTGGATGCTCATATTGGCTACTACATATTATACGAAGATCTTTATCGGTCAGACCGCATAACAACATACGGTGTTCCCTTTGTCATCGGTATGTTACTTGCCCAAGATTCGATCGTCGCTATCTTAATACCTAGTTAAATCTCATTACCGGCAAGTCTCTTTACTCGTTCCGTAATACATCATCTCACAACTAACTCATTAGTTGCAATGCTTGCAAGGCTTATGTGATGTGCATTACCGAGAGGGCCCAGAGATACTTCTCCAACAATCGGAGTGACAAATCCTAATCTTGAAATACGCCAACCCAACATGTACCTTCGGAGACACCTGTAGAGCTCCTTTATAATCACCGAGTTATGTTGTGAAGTTTGGTAGCACACAAAGTGTTCCTCCGGCAAACGGGAGTTGCATAATCTCATAGTCATAGGAACATGTATAAGTCATGAAGAAAGCAATAGCAACATACTAAACGATCGGGTGCTAAGCTAATGGAATGGGTCAGGTCAATCACATCATTCTCCTAACGATGTGATCCCGTTAATCAAATAACAACTCTTTTGTTCATGGTCAGGAAACATAACCATCTTCGATTAACGAGCTAGTCAAGTAGAGGCATACTAGTGACACTCTGTTTGTCTATGTATTCACACATGTATTATGTTTCCGGTTAATACAATTCTAGCATGAATAATAAACATTTATCATGATATAAGGAAATAAATAATAACTTTATTATTGCCTCTAGGGCATATTTCCTTCACTTGGCTTGTATATTCCAATGATGGGCTTCCTCAAAATGCTCTAGGTCTTCGTGAGCAAGCGAGTTGGATGCACACCGACTTAGTTTCTTTTATTGAGCTTTCATGTACTTATAGCTCTAGTGCATCCTTTGCATGGCAATCCCTACTCACTCACATTGATATCTATTGATGGGCATCTCCATAGCCCGTTGATACGCCTAGTTGATGTGAGACTATCTTCCCCTCCTTTTGTCTTTTCCACAACCACCCTTCTAATCCATATAAGGTGTTATATCCATGGCTCACACTCATGTATTGCGTGAAGATTGAAGAAGTTTTGAAAAAGTTAGAGTATGAAACAATTGCTTGGCTTGTCATCGGGGTTGTGCATGATTTGAATACTTTGTGTGGTGAAGATGGAGCATAGCCAGACTATATGAATTTGTAGGGATAACTTTCTTTGTCCATGTTATTTTGAGAAGACATAATTGCTTTATTAGTATGCTTGAAGTGTTATTATTTTTATGTCAATATGAACTTTTGTCTTGAAACTTTCGAATCTGAATATTCATACCACAATTAAGAAATTGTGCATTGAAATTATGCCAAGTAGCACTCTGCATCAAAAATTCTCTGTTTATCATTTACCTACTCGAGGACGAGCAGGAATTATGCTTGGGGATGCCTGATACATCTCCAACGTATCTATAATTTTTGATTGCTCCATGCTATATTATCTACTGTTTTGGACTATATTGGGCTTTATTTTCCACTTTTATATTATTTTTGGGACTAACCTATTAACCGGAGGCCCAGCCCATAATTGTTGTTTTTTGCCTATTTTAGTATTTCGAAGAAACATAATATCAAACGGAGTCCAAACAGAAAAATCCTTTTTGGAACGTGATTTTCTTCCCGATTATGACACAGGAGACTTGGACCGTATTCGGGCGCGCCCCCTGCCTCGTGGGCCCCTCAGTGCTCCACCGACGTACTCCTTCCTCCTATATATATCCACGTACCCCCAAACGATCAGAACAGGAGCCAAAAACCTAATTCCACCACCGCAACTTTCTGTATCCACGAGATCCCATCTTGGGGCCTGTTCCGGAGCTCCGCCAGAGAGGGACGTCATCATGGAGGGCTTCTACATCATCATAGCCTCTCCGATGAAGTGTGAGTAGTTTACCTCAGACCTTCCTGTTGGGTAACATAGTAATTTCAAAAAAAATCCTACGCACACGCAAGATCATGGTGATGCATAGCAATGAGAGGGAAGAGTGTTGTCCACGTACCCTCATAGACCGAAGGTGCAAGCATTATAACAACGCGGTTGATCTAGTCGTTCGTCTTCACGGCTCGACCGATCAAGCACCGAAACTACGGCACCTCCGAGTTCTAGCACACATTCAGCTCGATGACGATCCCCGGACTCCGATCTAGCAAAGTGTCGGGGATGAGTTCCGTCAGCACGACGGCGTGGTGACGATCTTGATGTTCTACCGTCGCAAGGCTTCGCCTAAGCACCGCTACAGTATTATCGAGGTGGACTATGGTGGAGGGGGGCACCGCACACGGCTAAAAGATCAACTGATCAATTGTTGTGTCTTTGGGGTGCCCCTGCCCCCATATATAAAGGAGCAAGGGAGGAGGAGACTGGCCCTAGGAGGGGGCGCGCCAAGTGTGGAGTCCTACTAGGACTCCCTAGTCCTAGTAGGATTCCACCTCCCATATGGAATAGGAAAAGAGGAAGGGAAAAGGAGAAGGAAGGAAGGGGGCGCCCCCCTTTCCTAGTCCAATTCGGACCAGACCAAGGGGAGGGGTGCGGCCACCCTTGAGGCCCTTTTACTTCTTTCCGGTATGGCCCAATAAGGCCCAATACGTATTCCCGTAACTCTCTGGTACTCCGAAAAATACCTGAATCACTCAGAACCTTTCCGATGTCCAAATATAGTCGTCCAATATATCGATCTTTACGTCTCGACCATTTCGAGACTCCTCGTCATGTCCCCGATCTCATCCGGGACTCCAAACTCCTTCGGTACATCAAAAATCATAAGCTCATAATATAACTGTCATCGAAACCTTAAGCGTGCGGACCCTACGAGTTCGAGAACAATGTAGACATGACCGAGACACGTCTCCGGTCAATAACCAATAGCGGAACCTGGATGCTCATATTGGCTCCTACATATTCTACGAAGATCTTTATCGGTCAGACCGCATAACAACATACAGTGTTCCCTTTGTCATTAGTATGTTACTTGCCCGAGATTCGATCGTCGGTATCTTAATACCTAGTTTAATCTCGTTACCGGCAAGTCTCTTTACTCGTTCCGTAATACATCATCTCACAAATAAATCATTAGTTGCAATGCTTGCAAGGCTTATGTGATGTGCATTACCGAGAGGGCCCAGAGATACCTCTTTGACAATGGAGTGACAAATCTTAATCTCTAAATACGCCAATCCAACATGTACTTTCAGAGACACCTGTGGAGCTCCTTTATAATCACCCAGTTACGTTGTGACGTTTGGTAGCACACAAAGTGTTCCTCCGGCAAATGGGAGTTGCATAATCTCATAGTCATAGGAACATGTATAAGTCATAAAGAAATCAATAGCAACATGCTAAACGATTGGGTGCTAAGCTAATGGAATGGGTCATGTCAATCACATCATTCTTCTAATGATGTGATCCCGTTAATCAGATAACAACTCTTTTGTTCATGGTTAGGAAACATAACCATCTTCGATTAACGAGCTAGTCAAGTAGAGGCATACTAGTGACACTCTGTTTGTCTATGTATTCAAAGATGTATTATGTTTCCGGTCAATACAATTCTAGCATGAATAATAAACATTTATCATGATATAAGAAATTAAATAATAACTTTATTATTGCCTCTAGGGCATATTTCCTTCGGTCTCCCACTTGCACTAGAGTCAATAGTCTAGTTCACATCGCCATGTCATTCAACACTAATAGTTCACATCACCATGTGATTAACACCCATAGTTCACATCGTCATGTGACCTACACCCAAAGGGTTTACTAGAGTCAGTAATCTAGTTCACATCCCTTATGTGATTAAAACCCAAAGAGTACTAAGGTGTGATCATGTTTTGCTTGTGAGATAATTTTAGTCAACGGGTCTGTCACATACAGATCCGTAAGTATTATGTGAATTCTATGTCTACAATGCTCTGCATAGAGCTACTCTAGCTAATTGCTCCCACTTTCAATATGTATCTAGATCGAGACTTAGAGTCATCCAGATCTGTGTCAAAACTTGCATCGACGTAACTTTTTACGACGAACGTTTTGTCACCTCCATAATCGAGAAATATTTCCTTATTCCACTAAGGATAATTTTGACCGCTGTCCAGTGATCTACTCTTAGATCACTATTGTACTCCCTTGCTTAACATAGTGTAGGGTATACAATAGATCTGATACACAACATGGCATACTTTATAGAACCTATGGCTGAGGCATAGGGAATGACTTCCATTCTCTTTCTATCTTCTGCCTTGGTCGGGCTCTGAGTCTTACTCAATTTCACACCTTGTAACACAGCCAAGAACGCTTTCTTTGACTGTTCCATTCTGAACTACTTCAAAATCTTGTCAAGGTATGTACTAATTGAAAAAACTTATCAAGCGTTTTGATCTATCTCTATAGATCTTGATGCTCAATATGTAAGCAGCTTCACCGAGGTCTTTCTTTGAAAAACTCCTTTCAAACACTCCTTTATGCTTTGCAGAATAATTCTACATTATTTCCGATCAACAATATGTCAATCACATATACTTATCAGAAATGTTGTAGTGCTCCCACTCACTTTCTACTAAATACAGGCTTCACCGCAAGTCTGTATTAAACTATATGCTTTGATCATCAAAGTGTATATTCCAACTCCGAGATGCTTGCACCAGTCCATAGATGGATCGCTGGAGCTTGCACATTTTGTTAACACCTTTAGGATCGACAAAACCTTATAGTTGCATCATATACAACTCTTCTTTAATAAATCCATTAAGGAATGCAGTTTTGTTTATCCATTTGCCAGATTTCATAAAATGCGGCAATTGCTAACATGATTTGGACAGACTTAAGCATAGATACGAGTGAGAAATTCTCATCGTAGTCAACACCTTGAACTTGTCGAAAACCTTTTGCGACAATTATAGCTTTGTAGATAGTAACACTACTATCAACGTCCGTCTTCCTCTTGAAGATCCATTTAATCTCAATGGCTCGCCGATCATTTGGGCAAGTCAACCAAAGTCCATACTTTGTTCTCATACATGGATCCCATCTCAGATTTCATGGCCTCAAACCATTTCGCGGAATCTGGGCTCATCATCGCTTCCTCATAGTTCGTAGGTTTATCATGGTCTAGTAACATGACTTCCGGTGTAGGATTACCATACCAATCTTGTGCGGATCTCACTCTGGTTGACCTACGAGGTTCGGTAGTAACTAGATCGGAAGTTACATGATCATCATCATTAGCTTCCTCACTAATTGGTGTAGGAGTCACTGGAACAAATTTCTATGATGAACTACTTTCCAATAAGGGAGCAGGTACAGTTACCTCATCAAGTTCTACTTTCCTCCCACTCACTTCTTTCGAGAGAAACTCCTTCTCTAGAAAGGATCTATTCTCAGCAACAAATTTGCCTTCAGATCTGTGATAGAAGGTGTACCCAACAATTTTGTTTGGGTATCCTATGAAGATGCACTTCTCCGATTTGGGTTCGAGCTTATCATTTTGAAACTTTTTCACATAAGCACCGCCGCCCCAAACTTTAAGAAACGACAGCTTAGGTTTCTTGCTAAACCACAGTTCATACGATGTCGTCTCAACGGATTTATATGGTGCCCTATTTAACGTGAATGTAGTTGTCTCTAATGCATAACCCCAAAACTATAGTGGTAAATCGGTAAGAAACATCATAGATTGCACTATATCCAATAAAGAACGGTTATGGCGTTCGGACACACCATTATGTTGTGGTGTTCCAGGTGACATGAATTTGTGAAACTATTCCACATTGTTTTAATTGAAGACCAAACTCGTAACTCAAATATTCGTCTCCGCGATCAGATCGTGGAAACCTTATCTTCTTGTCACGATGATTTTTCACTTCACTCTGAAATTCTTCGAACTGTTCAAATGTTTCAGACTTATGTTTCATCAAGTAGATATACCCATATCTACTTAAATCATCAGTGAAGGTCAGAAAATAACGATACCTGCCGTGAGCCTCAACACTCATCGGATCGCATACATCAGATGTGTCGTGGAATTGTCACGGCAGATGTCCTTAGTGTGAGGACTTAGTCGTGACGCCAACGCATCTATGTGGTAGCTTGAGAGGGGTTGAGTGGGACGAGAGACGCAGGGCGGATCAACACACAAGACAAGGGTTTAGACAGCTTCGGGCCCCGGGAAACATCATCCGGTAATAGCCCTACATGCTGTTTGAGGCTAGATCTCATTATGCTCATGAGGGAGTCGCCGGTAAACCGGGTCTTTGTGTCTAGCCCTAAGGATTGTTTCTTCACTTTTTTCCTGTCCCTCTTTGGGGAGCCCTGCCCCTCCTTATATATGTTGAAGGGGCGGTTTACATGACTAGTCCTAGTTGGATTAGGGTTACTCTATTACAAGTGGAGTCCTAGTCTTGCTTCCTTTGTAGTTATTCCTTATGTCTTCCTCTTAAACCGGTCCACCATTAATATAAACCGGCCCTCTAGGCCTTGGGCCTTGTCATCCGTCTGTCCCGCCCGCTGGGTCACTAGTGAGTTACAATGTCCAGGCGGGTTGCTTGTAAACCGCCAGGTCAGGGCGGGTCACCAGTGAATCTCAAAGTGTCAGCGGGATCTCAAATAAACCGCCAAGTCCGGCCGGGTTATACTTCCGGCCGGTTTACGCCGTGGGGTATATCCCCGACAGTATGTATTATTTCCAATAAGACAGTTGCTTGCTCCATTGTTCCGAAGAATGGGGTTTTAGTCATCTTGCCCATGAGGCATGGTTCGCAAGCATCAAGTGATTCATAATCAAGTGATTCCAAAATCCCATCAGCATGGAGTTTCTTCATGCGCTTTACACTAATATGACCTAAACGACAGTGCCACAAATAAGTTGCACTATCATTATTAACTTTGCATCTTTTGGCTTCAATATTATGAATATGTGTATCACTACGATCGAGATCCAACGAACTATTTTCATTGGGTGTATGACCATCGAAGGTTTTATTCATGTAAACAGAACAACAATTATTCTCCGACTTTAATGAATAACCGTATTGCAATAAACATGATCAAATCATATTCATGCTCAACGCAAACACCAAATAACACTTATTTTGGTTCGACACTAATCCCGAAAGTATAGGGAGTGTGCGATGATGATCATATCAATCTTGGAACCACTTCCAACACACATCGTCACTTCACCCTTAACTAGTCTCTGTTCATTCTGCAACTCCCGTTTCGAGTTACTAATCTTAGCAATTGAACCAATATCAAATACCGAGGGGTTGCTGCGAACACTAGTAAAATACACATCAATAATCTGTATATCAAATATACCTTTGTTCACTCTGCCATCCTTCTTATCCGCCAAATACTTGGGACAGTTCCGCTTCCAGTGACCAGTCTCTTTGCAGTAGAAGCACTTAGTCTCAGGCTTAGGACCAGACTTGGGCTTCTTCAGTTGAGCAGCAACTTGCTTGCTGTTCTTCTTGAAGTTCCCCTTCTTCCCTTTGCCCTTTTCTTGAAACTAGTGGTCTCGTCAATCATCAACACTTGATGTTTTTCTTGATTTCTACCTTCATCGATTTCAGCATCACGAACAGCTTCGGAATTGTTTCTGTTATCCCTTGCATATTAAAGTCCATCACAAAGTTGTACTAACTTGGTGATGGTGACTAGAGAATTCTGTCAATCACTATTTTATCTGGAAGATTAACTCCCACTTGATTCAAGCGATTGTAGTACCCAGACAATCTGAGCACATGCTCACTGCTTGAGCTATTCTCCTCCATCTTTTAGCTATAGAACTTGTTGGAGACTTCATATCTCTCAACTCGGGTTTTTGCTTGAAATATTAACTTCATCTCCTGGAACATCTTATATGGTCCATGACATTCAAAACGTCTTTGAAGTCCCGATTCTAAGCCGTTAATCATGGTGCACTAAACTATCTAGTAGTCATCATATTAAGCTAGCCAGATGTTCATAGCGTCTGCATCTGCTCCTGCAACAGGCCTGTCACCTAACGGTGCATCAAGGACATAATTCTTCTGTGCAGCAATGAGGATAAACCTCAGATCACGGATCTAATCCGCATCATTGCTACTAACATTTTTCAACTTAGTTTTCTCTAGGAACGTATCAAAATAAACACAGGGAAGCAACAACGCGAGCTATTGATCTACAACATAGATATGCTAATACTACCAAGACTAAGTTCATGATAAATTTAAGTTCAATTAATCTTATTACTTAAGAACTCCCACTTAGATAGACATCCCTCTAATCCTCTAAGTGATCACGTGATCCATATCAACTAAACCATGTCCGATCATCACGTGAGATGGAGTAGTTTCAACGGTGAACATCACTATGTTGATCATATCTACTATATGATTCACGCTCGACCTTTCGGTCTCCATGTTCCGAGGCCATATCTGTTATATGCTAGGCTCGTCAAGTTTAACCTGAGTATTCCGCGTGTGCAACTGTTTTGCATCCGTTGTATTTGAACGTAGAGCCTATCACACCCGATCATCACGTGGTGTCTCAGCACGAAGAACTTTCGCAACGTTGCATACTCAGGGAGAACACTTATACCTTGATAATTTAGTGAGAGATCATCTTATAAAGCTACCGTCGAACTAAGCAAAATAAGATGTATAAAAGGTAAACATCACATGCAATCAAAATATGTGACATGATATGGCCATCATCATCTTGTGCCTTTGATCTTCATCTCCAAAGCATCATCATGATCTCTATCGTCACCGGCATGACACCATGATCTCCATCATCTTGATCTATATCAATGTGTCGTCACATGGTCATCTCGCCAACAATTTCTCTTGCAACTATTGCTATTGCATAGTGATAAAGTAAAGCAATTATTTGGCGCTTGCATCTTATGCAATAGAGAGACAACCATAAGGTTTTTGCCAGTTGCCGATAAATTCAACAAAACATGATTATCTCATAAAACAACTTATATCTCATCACGTCTTGACCATATCACATCACAACATGCCCTGCAAAAACAAGTTAGACGTCCTCTACTTTGTTGTTGCAAGTCTTACGTGGCTGCTATGGGCTGAGCAAGAACCGTTCTTATCTACGCATCAAAACCACAACGATAGTTTGTCAAGTTAGTGTTGTTTTAACCTTCGCAAGGACCGGGCATAGCCATACTCGGTTCAACTAAAGTTGAAGAAACTGACACCCGCTAGTCACCTGTGTGCATAGCACGGCGGTAAAACCAGTCTTGCGTAAGCGTACGCGTAATGTCGGTCCGGTCCGCTTCATCCAACAATACCGCCGAAACAAAGTATGACATGCTGATATGCAGTATGACTTATATCGCCCACAACTCACTTGTGTTCTACTCGTGCATATGACATCTACGCATAAAACCAGGCTCGGATGCCACTGTTGGGGAATGTAGTAATTTCAAAAAAAATCCTACGCACATGCAAGATCATGGTGATGCATACCAACGAGAGGAGAGAGTGTTGTCCACGTACCCTCGTAGACCGAAAGCGGAAGCGTTATAACAACACAGTTGATGTAGTCGTTCGTCTTCACGGCCCGACCGATCAAGCACCGAAACTACGGCACCTCCGAGTTCTAGCACACGCTCAGCTCGATGATGATCCCCGGACTCCGATCTAGCAAAGTGTCGGGGATGAGTTCCGTCAGCACGACAGCTTGGTGACGATCTTGATGTTCTACCGTCGCAGGGCTTCGCCTAAGCACCGCTACAGTATAATCGAGGTGGACTATGGTGGAGGGGGGCACCGCACACGGCTAAAAGATCAATTGATCAATTGTTGTGTCTTTGGGGTGCCCCTGCCCCCGTATATAAAGGAGCAAGGGAGGAGGAGGCCGGCCCTAGGAGGGGGCGCGCCAAGTGTGGAGTCCTACTAGGACTCCCTACCTCCCATATGGAATAGGAAAAGAGGAAGGGAAAAGGAGAAGGAAGGAAGGGGGCGCCCCCTTCCCTAGTCCAATTCGGACCAGACCAAGGGGAGGGGTGTGGCCACCCTTGAGGCCATTTTCCTTCTTTCCCATATGGCCCAGTAAGGCCCAATACGTATTCCCGTAACTCTCTGGTACTCCGGAAAATACCCGAATCACTCAGAACCTTGCCGATGTCCGAATATAGTCGTCCAATATATCGATCTTTACGTCTCGACCATCTCGAGACTCCTCGTCATGTCCCCGATCTCATCCGGGACTCCGAACTCTTTCGGTACGTCAAAAATCATACACTCATAATATAACTGTCATCGAAACCTTAAGCGTGCGGACCCTACGGGTTCGAGAACAATGTAGACATGACCGAGACACGTCTCCGGTCAATAACCAATAGCGGAACCTGGATGCTCATATTGGCTCCTACATATTCTACGAAGATCTTTATCGCTCAGACTGCATAACAACATAAGGTGTTCCCTTTGTCATCGATATGTTACTTGCCCGAGATTCGATTGTCGGTATCTTAATACCCAGTTTAATCTCGTTACCGGCAAGTCTCTTTACTCGTTCCGTAATACATCATGTCACAACTAACTCATTAGTTGCAATGCTTGCAAGCCTTATGTGATGTGCATTACCGAGAGGGCCGAGAGATACCTCTCCGACAATCGGAGTGACAAATCCTAATCTCGAAATACGCCAACCCAACATGTACCTTCGGAGACACCTGTAGAGCTCCTTTATAATCACCCAGTTACGTTGTGACGTTTGGTAGCACACAAAGTGTTCCCCCGGCAAACAGGAGTTGCATAATCTCATAGCCATAGGAACATGTATAATTCATGAAGAAAGCAATAGCAACATACTAAATGATCGGGTGCTAGGCTAATGAAATGGGTCATGTCAATCACATCATTCTCCTAATGATGTGATCCTGTTAATCAAATAACAACTCTTTTGTTCATGGTTAGGAAACATAACCATCTTCGATTAACGAGCTAGTCGAGTAGAGGCATACTAGTGACACTCTGTTTGTCTATGTATTCACACATGTATTATGTTTCCGGTTAATACAATTCTAGCATGAATAATAAACATTTATCATGATATAAGGAAATAAATAATAACTTTATTATTGCCTCTAGGGCATATTTCCTTCACTTCGGATCCATAGTTATTAGCTAGATGGCTTCTTCTCTCTTTTTGGATCTCAATACAATGTTCTCCCCCTCTCTTGTGGAGATCTATTTGATTTAATCTTCTTCCTTTGCGGTGTGTTTGTTGAGACCGATGAATTGTGGGTTTATGATCAAGTCTATGTATGAATAATATTTGAATCTTCTCTGAATTCTTTTATGCATGATTGGTTATCTTTGCAAGTCTCTTCGAATTATCCGTTTGGTTTGGCCAACTAGATTGGTAGTTCTTGCCATGGGAGAAGTGCTTAGCTTTGGGTTCGATCTTGCAGTGTTCTTTCCCAGTGATAGAAGGGGCAGCAAGACACGTATTGTATCGTTGCCATCGAGGATAACAAGATGGGGTTTATTTCATATTTCATGAATTTATCTCTCTACATCATGTCATCTTGCTTAAAGTGTTACTCTGTTTTTAACTTAATACTCTAGATGCATGCTGGATAGCGGTCGATGAGTGGAGTAATAGTAGTAGATGCAGAATCATTTCGATCTACTTGTCACGGACGTGATGCCTATATACATGATCATGCCTAGATATTCTCATAACTATGCTCAATTCTGTCAATTGCTCAACAATAATTTGTTCACCCACCATAGAAAACTTATGCTCTTGAGAGAAGCCACTAGTAAAACCTATGGCCCCCGGGTCTATTCTCGCCATATCAATCTCCATCACTTTAATCTTGCTTTGTTTTTACTTTGCCTTTTACTTTTCACTTTGCATCTTTATATCAAAAATACCAAAAATATTATCTATCGGATCTCACTTTTGTAAGTGATGTCGGTGTCAAAACCGGTGAATCTCGGGTAGGGGGTACCGAACTGTGCGTCTAGGCGGATGGTAACAGGAGACAAGGGACACGATGTTTTTACCCAGGTTCGGGCCCTCTCAATGGAGGTAAAACCCTACTCCTGCTTGATTAATATTGATGATAGGGGTAGTACAAGAGTAGATCTACCACGAGATCTAGGAGGCTAAACCCTAGAAGCTAGCCTATGGTATGATTGTTGTTCTGTTGTTCGTCCTACGGACTGAAACCCTCCGGTTTATATAGACACCAGAGAGGGCTAGGGTTACACAGAGTCGGTTACAATGGTAGGAGATCTACATATCTGTATCGCCAAGCTTGCCTTCCACGCCAAGGAAAGTCCCTTCCGGACACGGGACGAAGTCTTCACTCTTGTATCTTCATAGTCCAGGAGTCCGGCTGAAGGTATAGTCCGGCAATCCGAACACCCCCTAATCCAGGACTCCCTCAGTAGCCCCCGAACCTGGCTTCAATGACGATGAGTCCGGCGTGCAGATTGTCTTCGGCATTGCAAGGCGGGTTCTCCTCCGAATTCCGTGTACCTGTTGAATAATGTCCGGTTTCTTGTAAATGTTACGCTCCTTGGCTTCTATGCCCAATAATGGTTGTCCTCCACGTGTCAAATGAATACGAAAAGTCTGGGTGTTTTTACATTCACACCCCTAGCTGCGTAAATGAGCCGCCTATTTAAAGGGATGAGGATTTAGATCCAAACCGCACCTTCTCCCCTCCGCGAGTGTTCATCAAAGCGCATCCGACAAAGGTCCATTCCACCATGGCCAGCCGTCGCAACTCCTCCTCTCGCCCTTCCAGCCCTCAGCCGGGAGATTGGGAGAGATTCTCTATTCCGCATAGCGAGCTAGTGACGCTCCAGACCAAGGGATTTCTCCCCCCGGCCTATATGGTCCCTGTTCGAGCCGGTCTTGCCACCTATAATGGCAGGGAGCAAGCGGAGAGTGCCCCTAATCCCTCCAAAGGAGAGCGGGTATGCCTTGTCCCTTATTTAATAAGAGGGCTCAGATTTCCAATCCATCCGTTTCTGCGGAGGCTACTGGAGTTCTACGGCCTCCAGCTACACAATCTCATGCTTGCCTCCATATTGCATATCGCGGGCTTCGTAGCCCTCTGCGAGCTATTTTTGGGTGTTGAGGCTCATTTAGTGCTGTGGAAGAGGCTATTCTGCCTGGTGCCCCGCTCTCAGGAGGGGTCAATATATCAAGTGGGCGGAGCCGAAGTGTGGCGCATTGCCGGGACCGGATACCTATCCGGAACCCCAAAGAAGGTGTCTGAGAATTGGCCTTCGGAATGGTTTTATATAGAGGACGTCCCATTGCCGGACCCTGTTCGGATTGGCCTCCCTGAGTTCAACACTGCTCCCCTGAAGAAGCGCCTAAGCTGGCGTGCACGGAGCCCTCAGAGGGAAAGTGACAGGGACGTCCTTTACCTGAAGGGCCGGATAAGATTATTAGCTCATTCCGGACTAACCATGATAGGAGTCATGGCCGCATGCATCATGCGGGGGGTGCAACCGCTTCAGCATAGAGGCCACCCCATGTGGGACTTCAACAGGGAGGATGACGCCACCCGTCACGGTCGTAAGGGACCGGATTCGGCTGCCTCCCTGACAAAGATCTTGTCCACTTTGTACAAGGGAGAAGAGGAGGAATTTCTCCACGTCAACCCACAGGGCGGATTTACTATGTACAATCCTCCGAGTTGGGTAAGTGGACACTTTTGCTTGCCCATCTGCTTTATATTCCCATCGTTTAAGTATACAGTCTAACGATTTCAATGCAGGAACTGCGCCAGGCTGTTAAAGAAATAAACAGCCCTCCTCCACAGCCCGAGGATCCGGGACGGTCCCTCGACCCGGCCTTCCAAGAGGATCCGGACTTATATGTGGAGCTGATTGATGGAGTGTTCCATCAATTGAGCAAGGACAACGCCTTGGTGGCCATTACGGCTGATTACCTAGGGCAAATCCCAGCCTCCCAGGTGAATGAGATCGAAGTCCAAGTACCCCGAAAAGGGGACCACCCTCTCGTGTTTTCAGTTTCTTGATTACAATCGTGCTTTGCAGGGGAGGTTTTTGAGACGGGAGGCCAAACCTGCGGTGACAAGCCAACAAGGGGCTGCAGGGCCCCGTGGGAAGAAAAGAGGTGCAGTCCGGACCGAGGCGTCAGCGCAAAGGTATAGCACGCCCTCTTATCCCAGGTGTTATACCTTCAAGGCGTATTAACACTCGTGCTCTCTTTAGGACAAAGAGACCTCGCCGAACTATATCCGGAGAGGCTGCCAATCGCGCCTCTACTAGCCAGGCTCCAAAGCCTGGTCCGGAGGCGGAGGCGAACATGAGGCGCGCACCGGACGCTCCTCCGACTGAGGATGTGGACAGGTTGTCTGCCACTAATTCGGAGGTGGAGAGTGCCCTGAACCACAGGCGTCGCCGGACAGTTCTCCGCGACGCTTGTTTCTCCCAAGAGGCGTTGGACGCATTCAATTCGGGAGATGCGTACCTCCGTGCCGCTCAAAATGGTCTAGCCAAAGCCATGGAGCAACATGTAAAAGACATAAGGGTGAGAAAATTTAATGGTTATATATATCAGTAGCCCCCGAGACTTGAAGCAGTTAGAAGAACTGATTTAAGGATCATTTAATAATGCAAGGTCTTGCGGAAAAGAATACCCAACTGTCCCAGGAACTAGGAGAGTGCAAAGCCCAACTTGAGGCCGCACTAGCCGCGACAGGGGAGCCCAAGGAGACCCCTGTTGTTAATATATACTTTCAATATATAAGTATTTTGTGAAGTGCGGCGTGTGTGCAAATCTGACAAACGAAATTGCAGACGGCGCCGGATTAGATCCGGAAAGGCAACAATTCCTACGCCAGTTAAAGGCTGGTGAGAGCATGCTGACAAAGGTGAGGCAAGAGAAGAATGATCTCCAAGATGCCAACACCAAGCTGAGCGTTGAACTGAAAGATGTTCGTGCCCAGCTGTCAGACTCCATTAAGGAGAATCAGCGGCTTCGGCGCGGCATATTTAGTAAGTGCTTGAACGAATCTTTGAAAAAGTATTCGGCAGGGAAGTCGACTAACAGAGTAATGTCTGTAGGTGTGCTAACAGGTCGTCCTGCAGAGGAGATGCCCGCTTCTACGGGTGACCTTCTTCCCAAGCTCTCGCAACTGCACGAGCGAGTTCGGCAGGCGATGCAAGGTGTCGCCCAGGCCTTGTGGCCATCCATCTCCATGCCCGAAGGTCTTGGAGAGCTTGCAGAGAGGCTGAAGGGAGCGCGGCAGCGCTTCCGATTTTGGAAGATATCGGTCTGCCGTCAAGGCACTAGGGAGGCCTGGGCCATGGTGAAGACGTGGTACACAAAGGCTGACCCCAACCACATGGTCGAGGTCGGTCCTGTGGGGCCCGATGGGAAGGAGATCCCTGTAAGCTTAGTGTATGGCCAAGTAGAATTGGCCGCAAAGTATTCCCAGCAGGACTATAAATTAGACAGCCTGTTAGATGGTATTGAAGAGGAATACAATCAGTCAGAATGACTATGTAATTTAATTGACATTTGTAATGCCTTCTAGCCGGATTGTAGATCGTTTGTCATGGCCGACCTTTTCGCTTCAACCTCGGGACCTGACGGTCCGGAGTGTGTCCGAATACCCTCGCGGTTATATAAGAACCAGGGTATGCATGGAGACCAAGCGTAGGGGTCATTAGTGCTTGAACAGACAAGTGCCCAACTAGTTATGTTATATTACATGGTTAGTAAGAAACATCTTCCAAGGAGAATAGTTCCATTAAGGGTTCCTTTCCCTGGGAGGCATGCCCTAAAGTGCATGTCCATTCTGTGAAAAATACGCAGAAAAAAGCATCTGGGGGCGCATGAATAGATAAGTAAAAAGATCATCTTTTAGGTCACCGACCGAATATTCCCTTAAGAACGCTAGCTTTCGGCTTCACCCAGTCTGAGGTACACATCTGGCTGATCCGGCAGTAACAATCACAGAGGTGCTCCCTTTACCACCTAGTCGAACAATCGGGAACGTAGGGGTAAGCACAGGAGCCAGGAAACCCAGCTTGGCCAAAACTTAAGTCATATCGATGCATATAATGGTGAAATAAAAGGTACATGCGGAAGTTTGACACATGTGTTGGGCATAAGGCCCTAATAAATAAGTTTCTGTTAAAAGAAGCCCCCAGGTTTAATGAGTGCGAATAGCACGTCATTTGATGAGCCTTTAAAGGCTGAAAGGGAGGGGAGAAGGAGAGAAATGTAAGACAGACAGTATATAAAAAATGGACAGAGGAAAGAGACGAACACAGAGTCCGGCGCTAGGCATAGAATCTTCGGAGATGGGCTGCGTTCCATGGGTTCGGCTAGAGTCGGTTATCCGATGCATCTCGCAGGCGGTATGCCCCACCAGTCAGGACTTCGTCGATTATGAAGGGACCTTCCCACTTGGGCTTGAGTTTTTCCTTTTTCTTGTCCGGCAGGCGTAGAACTAATTCGCCAACATTGTAATTTTTGGCCCGTACTTCTCTGCTTTGGTATCTTCGAGCTTGCTGTTGATAGAATGCGGAACGAGCTTTTGCCACGTCACGCTCCTCCTCTAAGGCGTCTAGACTGTCCTGCCGATCGAGCTAGGCTTCTCTTTCTTCGTACATGCGCACCCGAGGTGAGTCATGAATTATGTCGCAAGGCAAAACTGCCTCTGCGCCATACACCATGAAGAATGGTGTGTATCCGGTGGTGCGATTCGGCGTGGTCCGCAGCCCCCAGAGTATGGAGACGAGCTCCTCTACCCAGTGCGTGTTAGATTCCTTGAGGGACCGCACTAATCTGGGTTTGATGCCGCTCATGATAAGATCATTTGCACGTTCGACCTGACCGTTAGTTTGTGGGTGATAGATGGAAGCATAATTGAGCTTGATGCCCATGTTATTGCACCGGAGTTTTACCTCATCGGCCGTAAAGTTCGTGCCGTTATCAGTGATGATACTGTAGGGGACGCCGTAACGGTGTACAACCCCGGATATGAAGTCTATCACTAGTCCGGATTCAGCCGTCTTGACAGGCTTGGCTTCTATCCATTTGGTGAACTTATCCACCATGACCAGTAAGTATTTTTTCTTGTTGGTTCCGCCTTTAAGGGGTCCAACCATGTCAAGCCCCCAGACCGCGAAGGGCCAAGTTATGGGGATAGTTTGGAGAGCGGTGGGTGGCATGTGGCTTTGGTTTGTGAAAAGCTGGCAACCGACGCATCGTTGGACTAAGTCCTGGGCGTCTGCCCGGGCCGTCGGCCAATAAAAGCCTGTACGGAAGGCCTTGCTTACAAGGGACCGAGCTGCGGCGTGGTGACCACCAAGTCCGGCATGAATTTCAGCCAGAAGGTTCCGCCCTTCCTCTTCAGAGATGCACCTTTGAAGGACTCCGGTAGTGCTTTTTCATAAAGCTCTCCCTCATGGACTTTGTAGGCTCTAGATCGCCGCGCTATGCAGCGTGCCTCGTTTTGGTCCTCGGGGAGTTCCTGCCTAGTAAGGTAGGCTAGGAAAGGTTCTGTCCACGGGGCGATGACGGCCATTATTACGTGGGCTGAAGCTGTGATTTCCTTGGCAGGGCCTCCAATTATGTCAGATTGTTCGGTATCGGGCAGTGCAGTTGGGTCCGGGCTGTTATTACCGGGTTCCCCTTCCCATGATACGGATGGCTTGAACAGCCTTTCCAAGAAGATGTTGGGGGGGGACTACATCGCGTTTTGCGCTGATGTGTGCCAGGACATCTGCCGCCTGATTATTTTCCCGGGCTATGTGGCGAATTTCGAGCCCTTCGAACCGAGCTGACATTTTTAAGACGGCGTTGCGGTAGGCTGCCACTTCTGGATCCTTGGCATCGAAGTCTCCATTTATCTGGGATATCGCGATGTTCAAATCCCCGCGCACCTCTAGGCATTGAATGCCCATGGATACTGCCATCCGGAGACCATGTAAGAGGGCCTCATATTCGGCTGCGTTGTTGGAGTCTGTGTACATAATCTGGAGTACGTATTGAACTGTGTCTCCTGTGGGGGATGTTAGAACGACGCCCGCACCTAGACCGGCCAACATTTTAGAGCCGTCAAAATGCATGATCCAGTTTGAATATGTATCGTACTCTTTAGGGAGTTCGGCCTCCGTCCATTCTGCAACGAAGTCAGCCAAAACTTGCGACTTGATAGCTCGCCGTGGCTTGTAAGTTATGTCGAATGGGAGGAGCTCAATGGCTCATTTTGCAATCCGGCCTGTCGCGTCGCGGTTGTTTATAATATCATTAAGTGGTACTTCCGAGGCTACTGTTATTGAACACTCTTGAAAGTAGTGTCGCAGCTTCCGGGATGCCATGAATACCGCGTATGCAATCTTTTGATAATGCAGGTACCGAGATTTGCACGGAGTGAGGACAGTGGACACATAATAGACCGGCTTTTGGAGGGGGAATTCGTGTCCGTCCGTTTCTCGTTTGATGACGAGTACTGCGCTTAGAACCTGATGGGTTGCTGCAATGTATAATAGCATTGGTTTGCCAATATTTGGCGCGGCCAGGACTGTGTTTGTTGCCAATATGACTTTTATTTCGTCGAGTCCGGCTGTGGTGGCGTCCGTCCACTCAAAGTGTTCGAAGCGCCAAAGGAGGCGGTAGAGGGGTAGTGCCTTTTCTCCCAAGCGGGAGATAAAGCGGCTGAGAGCCGCCATGCATCCTGTTAATTTTTGTATTTGTTTGAGGTCCTTTGGGATATCCAATTGTGCCAGAGCTTGGATCTTGGCTGGATTTGCTTCAATTCCTCTACCGGATACAATGAAGCCCAAGAGCTTTTCGGCTGGAACGCCGAAAACGCATTTTTCCGGCTTGAGTTTGATATCGTATGTCCGGAGGTTATCAAATGTGAGCCTCAAGTCGTCTACTAGAGACTCAACATGTCTTGTTTTAACGACCACGTCATCCACGTATGCCTCCACTGTTTTGCCGATCTGGTTTGCCAGACATGTCTGAATCATGCGCCGATATGTTGCGCCGGCGTTTTTGAGCCCAAAGGGCATGGTGTTGAAGCAGAATGGGCCGTATGGTGTGATGAATGCCGTTGCAGCTTGGTCGGACTCCGCCATCTTGATTTGATGGTAACCGAAATATGCGTCGAGGAAACACAACGAATCGTGTCCTGCGGTAGCGTCGATAATTTGATCGATGCAGGGTAGAGGGAAGGGATCCTTTGGGCAAGCCTTGTTAAGGTCTTTCAAGTCAACGCACAGGTGCCAAGATTTGTCCTTCTTTGGTACCATCACCAGGTTTGCTAGCCAGTCCGGATGTTTTATATCTCTGATGAATCCGGCCTCCAATAGTTTGGCTAGCTCCTCTCCCATGGCCTGTCTCTTAGGTTCGGAAAAGCGCCGGAGAGCCTGTTTGACGGGTTTGAATCCTTTTAGGATATTTAAGCTATGTTCGGCCAGCCTGCGTGGGATTCCTGGCATATCTGAAGGGTGCCAGGCAAAAATATCCCAGTTCTCATGTAGGAATTCTCGCAGTGCGGCGTCCACACCAGGGTTTAATTGTGCCCCAATGGAAGCTGTTTTATTGGGGTCCGTTGGATGGACCTGGAATTTGACTATTTCGTCTGCTGGTTTAAAGGAGGTGGACTTGGATCTTTTGTCGAGTATCATATCGTCCCTGTTCACCGTGGAACGCAACGCAGTCAGCTCCTCAGCCGCTAGGGCTTCGGAAAGTGCCTCAAGGGCCAGTGCGGCTGTCTTATTTTCGGCGCAGAGTGCTATGTCCGGATCACTAGCGAGAGTGATAGTTCCGTTCGGCCCGGGCATCTTGAGCTTCATGTACCCGTAATGGGGTATTGCTTGGAAGATTGTAAATGCTTCCCGCCCTAGCAGAGCGTGGTATCCGCTACTGAACGGGGCCACTTGGAACGTGACCTCTTCGGACCTGTAATTATCCAGTGTGCCGAACACCACATCTAGTGTGATTTTTCCTATAAAGTGCGCTTCCTGACTGGGGATTATTCCTCTGAAGGTTGTGCTGCTTCACTCAATGCGGTTCCAGTCTATTTCCATTTTTTGAAGGGTTTCCTCGTAAATGAGGTTCAATCCGCTGCCTCCATCCATGAGTACCTTGGTAAGGCGAAAGCCGTCCACTATTGGACTGAGGACCAATGCGGCTGGTGCTCGGGCTGTTCGGAATTTAGGTTCATCACTAGCATTGAAAGTAATAGCCGTGTCACTCCATGGGTTTATTGTTGCTACTTGGTAGGCTTCGGCAAGGCTGCGGAGTGTTCTTTTTCGCATATTATTTGATGCAAAAGTCTCGAAGACTATTAATACCGTACCGGTATCTCTGGGGTGACTTTCGGTGACCTCCGGAATTAGAAGATTTTCGCCAATTTTGGCCACCTGCCGTAGTATCCAACATGCTCTAAGGCTGTCAGTTGGTGTGGCGCCCTCTGTAGCTGGTCCTTAAGATAGATGAAAGGTCGCCGTACTGTCCTTCAACCACGGCAACGTGATGGGTGACCAGGGGAGAGTTGATCTCTCTCAGATCGGGTTTAGGCACGATCTGGTCGTAATCCGTAGCGACTCCCAGGGCGGCGATGCGATCCAAGAGCTCGTTTATAGAAGAGAGCTCCATCGGATCTAACTGCCCGGCAAGTCCTGAGTTGACATGAAGATTGCTTTTGATGACCCGAGAGGTCTTTGTCGGCGTAGCAGCCGAACAGGCGGTCATAAGAAAACTACCTAGCCGGAGAGTTTGGCCGATAGCCAAAGCTCCCTTAGCAACGGTGCCGTCTTTAAAGACGGGATGGGTCATCCTTCCTGATGGCGACGGCACAGAGGAACTCTCAATGAAAGCACCAATGTCGGTGTCAAAACCGGCGGATCTCGGGTAGGGGGTCCCGAACTGTGCGTCTAGGCGGATAGTAACAGGAGACAAGGGACATGATGTTTTTACCCAGGTTCGGGCCCTCTCAATGGAGGTAAAACCCTACTCCTGCTTGATTAATATTGATGAGAGGGGTAGTACAAGAGTAGATCTACCACGAGATCAAGGAGGCTAAACTCTAGAAGCTAGCCTATGGTATGATTGTTGTTCTGTTGTTCGTCCTACGGACTGAAACCCTCTGGTTTATATAGACTCCGGAGAGGGCTAGGGTTACACAGAGTCGGTTACAATGGTAGGAGATCTACATATCTGTATCGCCAAGCTTGCCTTCCACGCCAAGGAAAGCCCCTTCCAGACACGGGACGAAGTCTTCAATCTTGTATCTTCATAGTCCAGGAGTCCGGCTGAAGGTATAGTCCGGCAATCTGAACACCCCCTAATCCAGGACTCCCTCAAGTGACCGTGAAGGTATTGATAACCCCTAATCGTGTTGGTTGCGTTGAGCTCTTTGTGTTGTGTAGGTACGAGGGACTTGTGCGTGGCCTCCTACTGGATTGATACCTTGGTTCTCAAAAACTGAGGGAAATACTTACGCTACTCTGCTGCATCATCCTTTCCTCTTCGGGGAAAACCAACGCAAGCTCAAGAGGTAGCAAGACTCCTTCATTTACTTTGGACAGCCTATCCCAGATAAGCTTAGCAGTTTCAAAGCACTCACTCTTCCATACTGTCCTTTGCTCAGATGGCCACATATGATATTCTTCGCTTGAGAATCGAGTTGCTTGAATCTCTTCACATTAGCAGCATTCAGAGAAGGTGTGACTGAGGGAACACCATTTTCCACAACATACAAGAGATCGTTATCAATTGCCTCAAGATGCATTTGCATCTTATTCTTCTAGTAGGGGTAGTCCGTCCCACCAAAGGTAGGACACCCAGCAGAGACCTTGATCATACCTGCGGTCGACATAACTAAAACTCCAGGCGGTTAAACCAAAATCACACAGAACAAGGGAGTACCTAGCTCTGATACCAATTGAAAGTGCGTTATATCAACTAGAGGGGGTGTATAGGCGATTTTTATGAATTCTTCACTAGGGAATTTGCCAGTGAAGTAATTCCTTAGCGAAGAACTACTTGCAGCGGAATAAGTACTCAGAAGTAAACATAACAGAGCACAAGCATGGTCATAATGATGAAATGAAGACAAGCACATAGTACAAAAAGCGTAATCACAGGATAACACAGGATGAAGACAAACATACTAAAGAAATTGAACTGAGGAAATTGGGAAAGTCTTCAGTCAAAGTCTTCAAACACAGATATGACAAGCACACAACACAGAAATGAGGAAATGAATGAGTTGAGGAAATAGAACCAGTTGGCTTGGTGAAGACAATGATTTGGTAGACCAGTTCCAACTGCTACCTCAGTTGTACATCTGGTTGGAGCGGCTAGGTATTTAAACCTGAGGACACACAGTCCCGGACACACAGTCCTCACTGTATTCTCGTTGAACTAAGGTCACACAAACCTCGTCCAATCACTCATGGTAAGTCTTCCGGTGACTTCCGAACCTTCACAAACTCGGTCACTCGGCGATCCACAATTCCTCTTCGATGCTCTAGACCATGACGCCTCACCGTCTGGAAGAAGCACAGTCTTCAAAGGGAACAAGCGTTGGATCCACGCAGGATCAATCTCTTCACTGATGCTCAATCACTTTGGGTTTGTGGGTGTTTGGGTTTGGGTTTTCCTCACTTGATGATTTTCCCTCAAAGTCCTCGGAGGATGGGTTGCTCTCAAATGACAAGTGTCAATTTCTCTCGGAGCAGCCAACCAGCTAGTGGTTGTAGGGGGTGGCTATTTATAGCCTAGGGAGCAGCCCGACATGATAAGACATAAATGCCCTTCAATGATATGACCGTTAGGTGGATAAGATGTTTTGGGACAGCTGGCGCGTAGCACAACAACGGTTGGAAATTTGAGGCTCAAAATCCTCAGGGCTATCATGTTCCTCACTGTGTAGGCAATCCGCACTGGAGAATTCCTAACTCCTTAGTCAGAACAAACTCCTCAGAGACCAGAAGAACTTCATCTCTGTTACTGAAGAAATTGACTGAACTGTATGAGATTTCCAATGGCTTCACTCGAAGGGATTAGTAGGTGTAGGATTTTGAGTTGAGCATCACATGGAAATTTTTCCTTAGTATTTCCTCGACCCCCTTTAATAGTACGGTGTTTCCTATGACTCAATAAAGAGAAAATGAAACTACGAAAACAAAAGTCTTCACGCTTCATGTTCCTCGAATGAATACCAAGTCTTCAAGGTCACACCAATTTCTTCACTTTCAAAGTCTTCAGAATTACCAAAATCTTCAGTCGAAGAACTTCATTTCTAGGGGTCGACTTTCTCTGTAAATATCAAACTCCTCATAGACTTCTAGACCTGTGTACACTCATAAACGCATTAGTCCCTTAACCTATAAGTCTTCAATACACCAAAATCACTAAGGGGCACTAGATGCACTTACACTTACATACAATTATGTGTTACTAATCACATAGCGTAACACATCAACAATAACATAAACCTATATGTTACCAGTGTAGTTTCCTTGCAACACCTTTTCAGATCTGTCCGAGTAAGTGTTACTGTCAACACTTGCAACACAAATGATATGTTACTACATTTTTACTTGTAACACGTCTTGTCACCTGTTACACCATTGTGTTACTTAACATCTGTTTTGTTGTAGTGACATCTTCCCTTTTCATGTGAATTTAATGATAATAAGACCTTAGCTCCTTATGCTAATGGTATATATGATTATTATGATGTGGAACGAATAGAAGAATTTGTTGCTTTTAAGGATGCTTATGAAATTGAATGTTTGTTTCTAGAGTATGAAGATTGTGATGATGTTGTTTATAGATCTCAAAAATTTTCTATATTTGAATATTGCTATGAGAACTATGAAAATAATGCCGATATTGATGCATTTCTTGAGAAAGTCTCCGTTGTCCAAGAAGAGACCAATATTTTGCAGGAGTCTATGGAAGAAGAAATTAATGACACTGTGAGCTCATTGGATGAAAAAGATGAGGAGGAGATCGAAGAACAAAAGGAGGAAGAGCGGATTGATCACCCGTTCCCACCTTCTAATGAGAGTAACCCCTCAACTCATACATTGTTTAATTTCCCTTCGTGCTTACCGAAGGATGAATGTTATGATGATTGCTATGATCCTATTGATTCTTTTGAAATATCCCTTTTTGATGATGCTTGCTATGCTTGTGGCCAAGATGCCAATATTAATTATGCTTATGGAGATGAACTTGCTATAGTCCCATATGTTAAGAATGAAATTGTTCCTATTGCGCCCACACATGATAGTCCTATTATCTTTTTGAATTCTCCAAACTACACTATATCGGAGAAGTTTGTTCTTATTAAGGATTATATTGATGGGTTGCATTCTACCATTACACATGATGATTTGATGAGTATAATATGCATGTGCTTGCTGCTCCTACTTGCAATTATTATGAGAGAGGAACTACATCTCCACCACTTTATGTTTCCAACATGATAAAATTGCAAGGAACTGCTTATGCTATGTATTGGCTTTTACTTGATGTTCATGAATTATTTTTGTATGAAATGCCGATGCATAGGAAGAGAGTTAGACTTCCTCATTTCTTGATATATGTTGCTTCATGCTCACCACTAAATGCCAAATCATTGTTAATTAAAATTGGCTTTGATATACCTTGGGATCCGGGTGGATCCATTACTTGAGAACTTTATGCCTAGCTTAATGACTTTAAAGAAAGCGCTGCCAGGGAGACAACCCAAAAGTTTTAGAGAGTCAATTATTTCTGCTGAGTGCTTTTATAAAGTTTAAAAACAAAAAAAATATAGAGGGTAACCCAAAACTTTTCAAAAAGGAAAGTGAAAGTGAGAGAGACAAGCATTCTTGAAGTGGGGGAGCTCCTTGAACTTTGTTCATGCTCACAGAAACTTTGTGAATTTTAATTACAGAAAATTTTCAACAAAAATAATTATCCCCTTGTACAAATCCATTGTATTATAAAAATAATGTGCCAAGATTTGCCTTTAGGATATTTAAATTGCTTGTTGGTTTGTGCTGTGCAAAACAGAAACTTTGGCTGTAGTGCTCGATTTTACATTTTTTACTGGAATGTCAAACGTTTTTGAAACTTTTTGCACTGTCTTTCTATAAAAATTGTGTATTTTTCCTAATTGTTTCAGAATTCTTTTAGTGACAGAAGTATGGTGGATGTTCAAATCTTTACAGACTATCCTGTTTTCACAGTTTGCTGTTATAGCTTCATTATTTGCATATGTTTGAATTCTTGGTGAAGCCTCCTTGACTTGAGGCCATAGAATTGTGATAGAATACAGTGGGTAATGTTTGTTTATAATTATAAAATAATGTTACATTAGTACATGATGGGATTTCATTGCCATATTCACTAACCCCGCCATTCAAAGTTCGATTAAGTTTTGTGTGGATGAAGTGTTCGAAGATCGAGGAGGTCTCGATGTGAGGAGAAGGAGGAGAGGCAAGAACTCAAGCTTGGGGATGCCCAAGGCACCCCAAGTAAATATTCAAGGAGACTCGGGCGTCTAAGTTTGGGGGTGCCCCGGAAGGCATCCCATCTTTCTTCAACAAGCATCGGTATGTTTTCGGTTTCGTTTCGTTCGCGTGATATGTGCAAATCTTGGAGCGTCTTTTGCTTTTAGTTTTCACTTTTCTTTTATGCACCATGCTGGTATGAGATAGTCCATGCTTGATTTATAGAATGCTCATTGCACTTCACTTATATCTTTTGAGTGTGGCTTTATAGAATGCTTCATGTGCTTCACTTATATCATTCGAAGTTTGGAATGCCTGTTTCTCTTCACATAGAAAACCGATGTTCTTAGAATGCTCTCTTGATTCACTTATATTTGTTAGAGCATGATTGATACGTCTCCGTCGTATCTATAATTTTTGATTGTTCCATGCCAATATTCTACAACCTTCATATACTTTTTGGCAACTTTTTATACTATTTTTAGGACTAACATATTGATCCAGTGCCCAGTGCCAGTTCCTGTCTGTTGCATGTTTTTGGTTTTGCAGAATATCCATATCAAACGGAGTCCAAACGGGATAAAAACGGACGAAGATTATTTTTGGAATATTTAGAAAATCTGGGAAAAAGATCAACGCGAAACGGTGTCCGAGGTGGCCACGAGGCAGGGGCCCACGCCCTCCCTAGGAGGGCGCCCCCCTGCCACCCTAGTGGGCCACCTGTAAGGCGGTTGATGCCCTTCTTCGGCCGCAAGAAAGATAATTTTGGTAAAAAAATCACGGCAAAGGTTTCAATCCAATCGGAGTTACGGATCTCCGGATATAAAAGAAACGGTGAAAGGGCAGCAGAACAGAACGCAGAAACAAAGAGAGACAGAGAGACAGATCCAATCTCGGAGGGGCTCTCGCCCCTCCCACGCCATGGAGACCATGTACCAGAGGGGAAGCCCTTCTCCCATCTAGGGAGAAGGTCAATGAAGAAGAAGAAGGAGGGGGGCTCTCTCCCCCTCGCTTCCGGTGGCGCCGGAACGCCGCCGGGGGCCATCATCATCACTGCGATCTACACCAACACCTCCGCCATCTTCACCAACATCTCCATCACCTTCCCCCCTCTATCTACAGCGGTCCACTCTCCCGCAACCCGCTGTAACCTCTACTTGAACATGGTGTTTTATGCTTCATATTATTATCCAATGATGTGTTGCCATCCTATGATGTCTGAGTAGATTTTCGTTGTCCTATCGGTGGTTGATGAATTGCTATGATTGATTTAATTTGCTTGTGATTATGTTGCTGTCCTTTGGTGCCCATCATATGAGCGCGCGCGTGGATCACACCATAGGGTTAGTTGTATGTTGATAGGACTATGTGTTGGAGGGCAAGGGTGATAGAATCTTCAACCTAGCATAGAAATTGATGCATACGGGATTGAAGGGGGACCATTATATCTTAATGCTATGGTTGGGTTTTACCTTAATGAACGTTAGTAGTTGCGGATGCTTGCTAATATTTCCAATCATAAGTGCATAGAATTCCAAGTAAGGGATGACATGCTAGCAGTGGCCTCTCCCACATAAAACTTGCTATCGGTCTAGTAAAGTAGTCAATTGCTTAAGGGACAATTTAGCAACTCCTACCACCACTTTTCCACACTCGCTATATTTACTTTATTGCTTCTTTACTTAAACAGCCCCTACTTTTTATTCTCGTGCTCTTTACTTTCTTGCAAACCTATCCAAAACACCTACAAAGTACTTCTAGTTTCATACTTTTTCTAGGTAAAGCAAACGTCAAGCGTGCGTAGAGTTGTATCGGTGGTCGATAGAACTTGAGGGAATATTTGTTCTACCTTTAGCTCCTCGTTGGATTCAACACTCTTACTTATCGAAAGAGGCTACAGTTGATCCCCTATACTTGTGGGTTATCAATGATCTTTTGTAGAAATAATTAAACTCTCATGGTTCACTTATATATATTTAGAGAGACAAATAGAATTGGTCAATTGCATGGTTAGTCATAAAATCCTACATAGACTTATGGATCACTGAATATGATATTTTTGATTCCTTCCAATAGTTTTGGGATATAGAGATGATAATATGTGGGAGGTACTAGTAAACGGTTGTGGTTAGTAAGAATATTGGTGTTAAGGTTTGTGATTCCCAAAGCATGCACGTATAGTCTCTCGTTATGCTACGAAAGTTGGAGCACAATTTATCCTTGATTGTCTATCTTTGTGTGAAGGTCAGGGGCGCGCGATGGTTAACTCCTACCAACCTCCCCCTAGGAGCATGCGTAGTATTACTTCGCTTAGAGGGCTAATAAACTTTTGCAATAAGTATATGAGTTATTTATGACTAATGTGAGTCCATGGATTAATACGCACTCTTACCTTTTCGCAATTTGCTAGCCTCTACGGTACCATGCATTGCCCTTTCTCACCTCGAGACGTGGTGCAAACTTCGCTGGTGCATCCAAACCCCGTGATATGATACGCTCTATCACACATAAGCCTTATTATATCTTCCTCAAAACAGTCACCATACCTACCTATTATGGCTTTTCCATGGCCATTCCAAGATATATTGCCATGCAACTTCCACCGCTTATGTTTGATGACTTGAGCATTCATTTTCATATTGCTTTGCATGATCATATAGCTGACATAGCATTTTTGTCTCAGCCACTGTTCATCATTTTATACATGTTACGCTAGATCATTGCCAATAGTCATATTTTGTAGTATTGAGCTATAAGTAAATAGAAGTGTGATGATCATCATTATTCATTATTAGAGCATTGCCCCAGTGATGAAAGGATGATGGAGACCATGATTCCCCCACAAGTCGGGATGAGACTCCGGACTAAAAAGAAAAAAAAAAGAAAAAGAAAAAAAGGAAGAAAAAAGAAGAAAAAATGAATGAAAAAGAAAAGAAAAGGGGCATGCAAATACCACACTTGTGCTTCAAAGTAGCACCATGTTTTTCATATAGTGAGTCTCCTATGTTGTCACTTCCATATACTAGTGGGAATTTTTCATAGTAGAGTTTCATGCATACCCACTTAGTTTCATATTGAGCTTTCATACACTTACAGCTCTTAGTGCATTCGTTGCATGGCAATCCCTACTCCTCGCGTTGATATCAATTGATGGGCATCTCCATAGCCCGTTGGTTGGCCGCATCGATGTGAGCCTTTCTTGTTTTTTGTCTTCTCTATATTTACCCCTATCATCATATTCTATTACACCGATAGTGCTATATCCATGGCTTGCGCTCTGCTACCTCTTGAGCTTGCGTTGGTTTTCCCTTGAAGAGGAAAGGGTGATGCAGCACAGTAGCGTAAGTATTTCCCTCAGTTTTGAGAACCAAGGTATCAATCCAGTAGGAGGTAACACACAAGTCCCCTAGTACCTGCACAAACAAACAAGAACATCGCAACCAACGCCATAAAGGGGTTGTCAATCCCTTCACGGTCACTTACGAGAGTGTGATCTGATAGAGATAATAAGATAAATATTTTTGGTATTTTTATGATATAGATTGGAAAGTAAAAATTGCAAAATAAATGGCGCAGAAATCGCTTGTTGATGGGAGATTAATATGATAGAAAATAGACTTGGGGGCCATAGGTTTCACCAGTGGCTTCTCACAAGATAGCAGATTCTACGGTGGGTGAACGAATTACTGTCGAGCAATTGATAGAAAAGCGCATAGTTATGAGAATATCTAGGCATGATCATGTATATAGGCATCACGTCCGCGACAAGTAGACCGAAATGATTCTGCATCTACTACTATTACTCCACACATCGGACGTTGTCCAGCATGCATCTAGAGTATTAAGTTCATAAGAATAGAGTAACACATTAGGCAAGATGACATGATGTAGAGGGATAAACTCAAGCAATATGATATAAACCCCATTTTTTATCCTCGATGGCAACAATACAATACATGCCTTGCTGCCCCTGCTGTCACTGGGAAAGGACACCGCAAGATTGAACCCAAAGCTAAGCACTTCTCCCATTGCAAGAAAGATCAATCTAGTAGGCCAAACCAAACTGATAATTCTAAGAGACTTGCAAAGATATTAAATCATGCATAAGAGATTTCAGAGAAGAATCAAATATTGTTCATAGATAATCTTGATCATAAACCCACAATTCATCGGATCTCGACAAACACACCGCAAAAAGAATTACATCGAATAGATCTCCAAGAGAATCGAGGAGAACTTTGTATTGAGATCCAAAGAGAGAGAATAGGCCATCTAGCTAATAACTATGGACTCGAAGGTCTGTGGTAAACTACTCACACATCATCGGAGAGGCCATGGTGTTGATGTAGAAGCCCATCGTGATCAATTCCCCCTTCGGCGGAGTGCCGGAAAAGGCCCCAAGATGGGATCTCATGGGTACAGAAGGTTGAGGCGGTGGAAATAGGGTTTCGTGTTGCTCCTGGATGTTTTCGGGGTATATGGGTATATATAGGAGGAAGAAGTACGTCGGTGGAGCTGCGAGGGGCCCACGAGGGTGGGGGCGCGCCTGCCCCCCTAGGCGCGCCCCTGCCTCGTGGCCTCCTTGCTTCTTTCTTGACAGCCACTCCAAGTCTCCTGGATCATGTTTGTTCCAAAAATAACTCTCCCGAAGGTTTCATTCCGTTTGGATTCCGTTTGATATTCCTTTTCTGCGAAACACTGAAATAGGCAAAAAAACAGCAATTTGCATTGGGCCTTTGGTTAGTAGGTTAGTCCCAAAAATAATATAAAAAGGTATATTAAAGCCCATTAAACATCCAAAACAGATAATATAATAGCAGGGAACAATCAAAAATTATAGATACATTGGAGACGTATCAAGCATCCCCAAGCTTAATTCCTGCTCGTCCTCGTCTAGGTAAATGATAAAAATAGAATTTTTGATGTGGAATGCTACCTAGCATAATTCTCAATGTAATTTTCTTTATTGTGGCAGGAATGTTCAGATCCGAAAGATTCAAGACAAAAGTTTAATATTGACGTAAAAATAATAATACTTCAAGCATACTAACAAAGCAATCATGTCTTCTCAAAATAACATGGCCAAATAAAGTTATTCCTACAAAATCATATAGTCTAACTATGCTCTATCTTCATCACACAAAGTATTTAATCATGCACAACCCCAATGACAAGCCAAGCAATTGTTTTATACTTTTTATGTTCTCAAACTTTTTCAATCTTCACGCAATATATGAGCGTGAGCCATGGATATAGCACTATAGGTGGAATAGAATGGTGGTTGTGGAGAAGACAAAAAGGAGAAGATAGTCTCACATCAACTAGGCATATCAACGGGCTATGGAGATGCCCATCAATAGATGTCAATGTGAGTGAGTAGGGATTGCCATGCAACGGATGCACTAGAGCTATAAGTGTATGAAAGCTCAACAAAAGAAACTAAGTGGGTGTGCATCCAACTCGCTTGCTCACGAAGACCTAGGGCATTTTGAGGAAGCCCATCATTGGAATATACAAGACAAGTTCTATAATGTAAAATTCCCACTAGTATATGAAAGTGACAACATAGGAGACTCTCTATCATGAAGATCATAGTGCTACTTTGAAGCACAAGTGTGGTAAAAGGATAGTAACATTGTCCCTTCTCTCTTTTTCTCTCATTTTTTTTGTTTGGGCCTTTTCTCTTTTTTATGGCCTCTTTTTTTTCATTTTTTTTCTTTTCGTCCGGAGTCTCATCCCGACTTGTGGGGGAATCATAGTCTCCATCATCCTTTCCTCACTTGGGACAATGCTCTAATAATTATGATCATCACACTTTTATTTACTTACAACTCGAAAAATTACAACTCGATACTTAGAACAAAATATGACTCTATGTGAATGCCTCCGGCGGTGTACCGGGATGTGCAATGACTCATGAGTGACATGTATGAAAGAATTATGAACGGTGGCTTTGCCACAAATACGATGTCAACTACATGATCATGCAAACCAATATGACAATGATGAAGCGTGTCATAACAAACGGAACAATGGTAAGTTGCATGGCAATATATCTCGGAATGGCTATGGAAATGCCATAATATGTAGGTATGGTGGTTGTTTTGAGGAAGGTAAATGGTGGGTTTATGGTACCGGCGAAAATTGCGCGGTACTAGAGAGGCTAGCAATGGTGGAAGGGTGAGAGTGCGTATAATTCATGAACTCAACATTAGTCATAAAGAACTCACATACTTATTGCAAAAATCTATTAGTTATCGAAACAAAGTACTATGCGCATGCTCCTAGGAGGATAGATTGGTAGGAAAAGACAATCGCTCGTCCCCGACCGCCACTCATAAGGAAGACAATCAATAAATAAATCATGCTCCGACTTCATCACATAACGATTCACCGTACGTGCATGCTACGGGAATCACAAACTTAGAACAAGTATTTCTCAAATTCACAACTACTCAACTAGCATGACTCTAATATCACCATCTTCATATCTCAAAACAATCATCAAGTATCAAACTTCTCATAGTATTCAATGCACTTTTATGATAGTTTTTATTATACACATCTTGGATGCCTATCACATTAGGACTAATTTTATAGCCAAAGCAAATTACCATGCTGTTCTAAAAGACTCTCAAAATGATATAAGTGAAGCATGAGAGATCAATAATTTCTATAAAATAAAACCACCACCGTGCTCTTAAAGATGTAAGTGAAGCACTAGAGCAAAATTATCTAGCTCAAAAGATATAAGTGAAGCACATAGAGTATTCTAACAAATACCGATTCATGTGTGTCTTTCCAAAAAGGTGTGTACAGCAAGAATGATTGTGGTAAACTAAAAAAAATACTCAAATCGGACAAGACGCTCCAAGCAAAACACATATCATGTGATGAATAAAAAATATAGCCTCAAGTAAAGTTACCGATAGATGAAGACGAAAGAGGGGATGCCTTCCGGGGCATCCCCAAGCTTAGGCTTTTGGTTGTCCTTTAATTTTACCTTGGGGTGCCTTGTGCATCCTCAAGCTTAGGCTCTTGCCACTCCTTGTTCCATAATCCATCAAATCTTTACCCAAAAACTTGAAAACTTCACAACACAAAACTCAACAAAAAATCTCATGAGCTCCGTTAGCGAAATAAAACAAACCACCACTTTAAGGTACTGTAATTAACTCATTATTTATTTATATTGGTGTTAAACCTAATATATTCCAACTTATCTATGGTTCATACCCCCCCCCTCCCCGATATTAGCCATAGATTCATCAAAATAAGCAAACAACACACGAAATACAGAATCTGTCAAAAACAGAATAGTCTGTAGTAATCTGTATCAAAAGCAAACTTTCTCTAACTCAAAATTTCTACCAAAATATAAAGACCTATATAATTTGATTATTGATCTACTTCAATTGGAATCAGTATTTTATCACGTTCTGGTGATTTTTAACAATTGTTTTCGTGAGCAGAAAGTTTCTGACTTTTTCAGCAAGATCAAATAATTGTTACCCAAGAAGATCATATAGGTTTTACTTAGCACAAACACTAATTAAAACACAAAACCACATCTAATCAGAGGCTAGATGAATTATTTATTACTAAACAGAAACAAAAAGCAAGAAACAAAAATAAAATTGGGTTGCCTCCCAACAAGCGCTATCGTTTAACGCCCCTAGCTAGGCATTGATAATTTTAATGATGCTCACATGAAAGATAGTAATTGAAACACAAAAAGAGAATCATAAAACATGTGAAAATCACATATAAGTCTAACATACTTTCTATGCATAGGCATTTTATAGGAAAACAAATTAGCAAGACAAACAAGATCTAGCATATGCTAGGAAGAAGAAAGAAACAATAGCAATCTCAACATAACGAGAGGAAATTTAGTGACATGAACATTTCTACAACCATATTTTCTTCTCTCATAATAATTACATGTAGGATCATAATCAAATTTAACAATATAGCTATCACATAACATATTCTCAACACGATCCACATGCATGCGAAGTTGACACTCTTCCAAAATAGTGGGATTATCATTAACTAAAGTCATGACCTCTCCAAACCCACTTTTATCAAAAATACCATAAGATTGAACATTCTCCAAATATGTGGGATCTAAAGTTGACACTCTTCCAAACCCACTTTCAATATTATTGCAAACACTATTATCAATCTCATATTCATCATGGGGCTTAAATAAATTTTCAAGATCATAAGAAGAATCACCCCAATGATGATCATTGCAACAAGTAGTAGACATAGCAAAACTAGCATCCCCAAGCTTAGGGTTTTGCATATTATTAGCACAATTGACATCAAGAGAATTTATAGTAAAATCATTGCAATCATGCTTTTCATCGAAGGAACTATCAAGTATGGGTGCAATAGCAACGATCTCATGTTTAACATAAGGAACTATAGCAAATTCATCTTCATAAATATTAGCATCATGGCCACAAGAATAGAAAGCATCATGTTCATCAAGGGATATTTCAATCAAATAATCGAAATCATAATTATCTACAGATTCAAGCATATCATTATTTTCTTCAGAAGTAACGGTCATTCTTTCAATAAATTCTTTGACATAGATATTATGAGCATAGTTTTCATAGCAATATTTAAGTATGTCAAAATTTTCAGATTCGTAGAGAGTAATATCATACTTTTCAATCAAAGAAGCAACTTCATAAGCACCCTTAAAAGCAACAAATTCTTCACTTTGCTCGATATCGTAGTAACTATAAACACCCTTTGCATAAGAAGATAAGATTTCATTATCATTAAACTCACATAGGTAGGGGAGGTGTTTTTTTAGGGTTCTTAGAGCAACAAGTAAAATCATAAATTTCACAAAGATTCCAAGCATAACACAACAATCTGTTTATTTGATCCCATAAGAGTCTCCATTTTTCAGACAAACGATGACGCACAAAATGAGCATGCTCATCTAAAGATTTCCCATCAACTAGGCTAGTTGGGGTTTCAACACGAGCGCATAAGGATCGAAGATGATCCAAGTAGAACACTTTAAATGGATCCATATAAATAGATTTTTAGCAAGCAAAGATGCAAGCAAATAGAAGGAACATGGAAACACAAACGAAGATACATGCGGGAAAAGGCGAACAAAAAGGGCGAATAAAATGGAAAAGGTGAAGTGGGGGGAGGAAAACGAGAGGCAAATGGCAAATAATGTAATGCGAGGGATAGGAGTTTGTGATGGGTACTTGGTATCGGCGCCAGAAATCCACACGTTGGTGTGAGATCAAAGCTTGAATTGGCTTGGTGTAAACCTCCCCGGCAACGGTGCCAGAAATCCTTCTTGCTACCACTTGAGCTTGCGTTGGTTTTCCCTTGAAGAGGAAAGGGTGATGCAGCACAGTAGCGTAAGTATTTCCCTCAGTTTTGAGAACCAAGGTATCAATCCAGTAGGAGGTAACACACAAGTCCCCTAGTACTTGCACAAACAAACAAGAACCTCGCAACCAACGCGATAAAGGGGTTGTCAATCGCTTCATGGTCACTTACGAGAGTGAGATCCGATAGAGATAATAAGATAAATATTTTTTGGTATTTTTATGATATAGATTAGAAAGTAACAATTGCAAAATAAACGGCGCCAAAAATCGCTTGTTAACGGGAGATTAATATGATAGAAAATAGACCCGGGGGCCATAGGTTTCACTAGTGGCTTCTCTCAAGATAGCAGATTCTACGGTGGGTGAACGAATTACTGTCGAGCTATTGATAGAAAAGCGCATAGTTATGAGAATACCTAGGCATGATCATTTATATAGGTATCACGTCCGCGACAAGTAGGCCGAAACGATTCTACATCTACTACTATTACTCCACACATCGAACGCTATCCAGCATGCATCTAGAGTATTAAGTTCATAAGAACATAGTAACGCAATAGGCAAGATGACATGATGTAGAGGGATAAACTCAAGCAATATGATATAAACCCCATCTTTTTATCCCCGATGGCAACAATACAATACGTGCCTTGCTGCCCCTGCTGTCACTAGGAAAGGACACCGCAAGATTGAACCCAAAGCTAAGCACTTCTCCCATTGCAAGAAAGATCAATCTAGTAGGCCAAACCAAACTGATAATTCGAAGAGACTTGCAAAGATATTAAATCATGCATAAGAGATTTCTGAGAAGAATCAAATATTGTTCATAGATAATCTTGATCATAAACCCACAATTCATGGATCTGGAAAAACACACCGCAAAAAGAATTACATCGAATAGATCTCCAAGAGAATCGAGGAGAACTTTGTATTGAGATCCAAAGAGAGAGAAGAAGCCATCTAGGTAATAACTATGGACCCGAAGGTCTGTGGTAAACTACTCACACATCATCAGAGAGGCCATGGTGTTGATGTAGAAGCCCTCCGTGATCGATTCCCCCTCCGGCAGAGCGCCGGAAAAGGCCCCAAGATGGGATCTCACGGGTACAGAAGGTTGCGGCGGTGGAAATAGGGTTTTGTGGTGCTCCTGGATGTTTTCGGGGTATATGGGTATATATAGAAGGAAGAAGTACGTTGGTGGAGCTGCGAGGGGCCCACGAGGGTGGGGGGCGCGCCTGCCCCCCTGGGCGCGCCCCCCTGCCTCGTGGCCTTCTCGCTTCTTTCTTGACGGCCACTCCAAGTCTCTTGGATCACGTTTGTTCCAAAAATAACTCTCCCGAAGGTTTCATTCCGTTTGATATTCCTTTTCTGCGAAACACTGAAATAGGCAAAAAAAACAGCAATTTGCACTGAGCCTTTGGTTAGTAGGTTAGTCCCAAAATAATATAAAAAGGTATTTTAAAGCCCATTAAACATCCAAAACAGATAATATAATAGCATGGAACAATCAAAAATTATAGATACGTTGGAGACGTATCACGCTCATGTATTGCGTGAGAGTGAAAATGCTGAAGCGCGTTAAAAAGTATGAACCAATTGCTTGGCTGACACCGGGGTAGTACATGATTTATACTTTGGGATGAGAAGACAGAGCATGACAAGGCCATATGATTTTGTAGGGATAACGTTATTTAGCATTTGATATTCTGAAAGACATGATTGTTTGTTGGGATGCCTAAGTATTGATGTCTTTATGTCAAATTATAGACTATTGCTTTGAATCACTTATGTCTTAATATTCATGCCATGATTAGATATATGATCAAGTTTATGCTAGGTGGCATTCCACATCAAAATTTATCTTTTTTATCATTTACCTACCCGAGGACGAGCAGGAATTAAGATTGGGGATGCTGATACGTCTCCGTCATATCTATATATTTTGATTGTTTCATGCTAATATTATTCAACTTTTACATACTTTTGGCAACTTTTATATGATTTATTTGGACTAACTTACTTATCCAGTGCCCAGTGCCAATTCCTATTGGTTGCATGTTTTTGTTTCCAGAAAATCCATATCAAACGAAGTCCAAATGTGAAAAAAATTGATGGAGAATTATTTTGGAATATATGTGATTTTTAGGAGGTGGAATCAACAGAAAAGGGGGCCCACAGTGCCCACAACCCACCAGGCCGCGCCAGGCACCCCTGGCGGGCCCAGGTGTCTTGTGCCCTCCTCGAACGTTGGTTGGGGCCCTTCTTCTGGCGCAAGAAAGATAATTTATGGAAAAAAATTGTGTAAAATTTTTAGCGCAATCGGAGTTACGGATCTCCAGTAATTTAAGAAACCGTGAAGGGCCAGACCTGGGAACGCAAAATAGAGAGAGACAGAGAGACAGATCCAATCTCGGAGGGTCTCTCGCCCCTCCCATGCCATGGAAGACAAGGACCAGAGGGGAAACCCTCCTCCCATCTAGGGGGGAGGCCAAGGAAGAAGAAGGAGGGGGGCTCTCTCCCCCTCGCTTCCGGTGGTGCCGGAGTGCCGCCGGGGGCAACGATTGGGACGGCGATCTACATCAACAATCTTGCTACCGTAAACACCAACTCTCTCCCCCTCTATGCAGCGGTGTAACACCTCTTCTCCCCACTCTAATATCTACTTAAACATGGTGCTCAACTCCATATATTATTTCCCAATAATCTATGGTTATTCTATTATGTTTGAGTAGATTCGTTTTATCCTGTGGGTTAATCGTGATCTTTGTTGATATGATTGTATATTTTATTTATGGTGTTGTCCTACGGTGCCCTCCGTTCTCGCGCAAACGTGAGTGGCCCCCGCTGTAGGGTGTTGCAATATGTTCATGGTTCGCTTATGGTGGGTTGCGAGAGTGACAGAAAATTAAACCCGAGTAGGTGGGGTATGACATATGGGAGTAAAGAGGACTTGATACTTAATGCTATGGTTGGGTTCCATGACCTTAATGATCTTTAGTAGTTGCGGATGCTTGCTAGGGGTCCAATCATAAATGCATATGATCCAAGTAGATAAAGTATGTTAGCTCATGCCTCTCTCTCATATAAAATTGCAAGAATGATTACCGGTACTTGTTATCGATTGCCTAGGGACAAATAACTTTCTTGTTGACACAAACCCTTTTACTAAACACCTAACTTTTAGTATTATCTTGCAAAGTACTTCTAGTTTTATTCTTGCAAAGTAGTTCTAGGATCACACCTACAAAATAGTTTCATACTTTTTTTCGGTAAAGCAAACGCCAAGTGTGCGTAGAGTTGTATCGTTGGTCGATAGAACTTGAGGGAATATTTGTTCTGCCTTTAGCTCCTCGTCGGGTTCGACACTCTTATTTATCGAAGAAGGCTACAAACGATCCCCTATACTTGTGGGTTATCAGCCGGACAAATCTGGCCTTCATCGGCCCGTCTTGCAGCACCGGGGCGCGAGACAAGCTCGGTCCTGCAGCACTGTGTGCGAGACGAGCTCAGTCCTGCTGCACCATGCGCGATACGAGCTCGGTCCTGCTACACCGTGCGCGAGACGAGCTCGGTCCTGCCGCACCGGACGCGAGACGAGCAATGGACCACAACTGGGAGAAGGACAACCCTTCGACGGAAGTAGCGCCCGAACGACAAGGAAAGAGAGCGAAGGCCATCACAAGTCACCTATAAACAAGCCGCTGCCGCAGTCGACCTGCCAAGCTGCCATGGAGCCATCCATGGCCAGGGCAGTAGCCACACCAGGCTACTGCCCAACCCGCGCCGCCTGGCAATCTTGAAACGCCGGAGTCGTCGGGCACGCACCCGCGCTTCCACCGCCACTGTGCCGCCACCCCGACCAGCCGAGATGGCCCCAGTCGAGGCAGCCGCACACAGCCCTAGCCGAACGTGGCCCGCGCCACCGTGAGGTCAAATCTGGCCGGGTCGCTTGCCGCCATTCCCGACCCCTGGCTCGCACCACCACCGCCCTGCTTGACCCGCGTCGTCCATGTCCCGCCCCACAGGAGGCCAGATCTGGCCGAGCTGCGCCTCGCCAGCCGCCGTCCCCGACTCCAGCAGGCACATCCACCGCCCGCCACAAGCAGGATCTGGTCAGGCCGAGCCGGATCTCACCGCCGCCCAGCAGCCCACCGCGCGTCGCAAGCAGCCCCCGTCGTCGCCGGGACGACCATCAACGCAGCGCCCTGCCCAGCGCCAGCCCTCCCCGCGCGAAGGGTGAGAAGGCTCGCCGCCGCCGACGCCGGTCGGGCTTTGCCCAGAGGCGCGCTCTGGCGGCGGCGGCGGGAGGGGGCTAGCGGCGGCCGGTCGGAGGGAAACGCACTGGGGGTGTCGGGCGAGGGGAACCTAGCCATCCCACAATGCCTCATTTACATTTCAATGAGTAAGCGGGGGCAGTCACCATAGACTTTGTCAGTTGCCCTTGCCTCCAGCGGGACATGCCGCGGGGTGAGGGGCTACTTGCATCTTCCTAGAGCAATTTAGAACTATTAGTAGCATGTTTATCATCTTCAACGCCAACCCTTTGGCAAAGGGTTTGATGTTGTGGAGAGTAAAGGCACTCTAATTTGTTCTTCTCATGTTGTGGCAACATTTTAGAGTTTGTATGTCTCAAAATTTTGTGTGTCCAATCTTGCATATTGTAAGTTTATATCTTCGCAGATTCGTTCATATGGATCTGATGAGTCTGTATTAGTATTTACTAGCAAATAAGCCCGTGTGTTGCAACGGGAGAAAAAACAATGCACTCCCTATTTCAATAAGCATGGTCTAAACCTTGTGGTGAGAGTCAAGGAAGTCCAATAAGGGAAAGCCGTGTCGATGTCCAGGGTGACACCACGCTAGAAACCTGAGCGGGTAGAGTTAGCCATCGGGCTGCATACGGAGAAGGCACGGGTATTTGCCAGAGAAGAAAAGGAAGTATTCACGCCAATACAAAGCGGCGTGGTGGATGGCCAGCAACGGTCGGGAACTGCGACTGATGACGCGTTTACTCGAAACACAAGCAAATAGAGTTAGCCGTGGGTCTGCACACGGAGAAGGCACGGGTGTTCGCAAGAGGAGAAAATGAAGTATTTACGCTGATACAAAGCAGCGTGGGGGACGGCCAACGACGGCCGGGACTGCTGCTACTGACGGCATTTACTCAGAGGAGAGAAAGGCGTTGGTAAAAAATATATTTTTAGCATGGAGGATATATATTAGAGATGTACTTGCAATTCGATTCTCGCCATAGCATGCATGTTCTTTATTTTTTGAGCGACAGTAAGAACTCAAGAAAAGAAGCAAAAAAATAATACTTTTCAAACAAAGCTTTATCATCGTTCCCTGGCTTTGGCAACATTGTGCTCCCCAGCACTTCCATCTACCAGCCGTCTAGCATGCTCATCGTACTTGATATCTGAAATTTATGGTTCTAGCTCGTCTCTCTTGTATTAACCCTCTATTTATCTAATCCCTCTGCCAATGGATTCTCGTCTGTATCCCTCTGTTTGTGTAAGCTGCTTGTTGGTATTTCAGACAACTTGCCAGCGTTTATGAGTTGGTGGAAATTGATATAAGAAAGGAAGGTGAGACTATTTAACAAAAAAGATGCATGCATCCTAAAAGAAAAACGCCTTCTCCATGAATTCTATGAAGGCCGCTTGCCCATTATAAAATAAATTCTGTAACCTGACTTCCCACCCATAAAAGATGCCCAGTAGTGGATTAATTCGATGCAGAGAAGGCCTTCATAAGAGATGTAACTTGCGTCATATGTGTGAGAGGCCAGCTTGCGTATGAAATTAGCGATGTGCCTCGTACGATATTGACGACGGACGATAAACATAATGGCGGACCAATAATCAGGAGGAAGAAGCAATCACACTTATGCCCGTGTGTTGCAACGGGAGAGATATTTCTTTGCGAGAAGCAATAGGAGAGGAAATTGATGTGTCCACCAAAAACAATCTCCAGCGGTGCGATAGAGAGAGGAGTTGTGGTCTTCTCGTGGGTCATGTTTGTCCCGCGAGATCTTCATAGTGGTGGGGCTAGTCGGTGTCCGGCAACCATCCAACTCGTGCTTTTTTTTCCTCCGGATCCGCCTCTGTCTCAGGGTTGTGTCTGCGTCCTCATTTGATAGTCGTGTGGCGACCTTCGGGGCACGGTTGCTTCGACCACTCTCGCTTACGTTGGTGTAGTCAGATGGATTACTAATTGCAACTCATAAATCCCATTTCATTAGTATATTTAGCGCATAACAAGACATCAATGTCCCTTCTTTATTCTGGTTTATTCTCTTTCATTATTTTAACGCTCACGTGTCCATAATTTTTTATTCGAGCTAAACAAACATATTCTATTTTATTGGCTCAAGAAAATATTGTGCCCTCGGACGACCCAGTAGGGAAGTGCCGTTGAGGCCCAATACTGCATGTGTGACGGAGCAAATTGTTTTGGGCCAATTACGTGGGGGCTACTATATGAGGCTAATTGTGTAAAATAGCGCGTGAGACGCACATCAGTTCATGTATGGGCCAGCATACTGGTAGGCTCCAAGACAACATGTGTTTGTAAGGCATGAAAAATTTCAAAAAATGATGAGTTGAAGGATCGAAATCATGCCCTCAAAGACCTTACTACGTGTTGCTAGCCACTCAAAGAAACGAGTCCTACCAACCAAAGACGAGTTCAAACCTAAAAGATACTACTCCAATGTCAGATTGGAAACAATTTTGTTTTTTTGAACTTAAAATAATATAAATTGCTGACTATTCTTGGAAACATGAATAATTTTGAAAATCCCAAACATTTTTTTCAAATTCCTTACATTTTCAGAATTATTACAAAAATGAAATGTTTGAAATTCACATTTTTATTTGAAAACAAGAACCTTTTATAATAACATGAACATTTTTTTATTTTGTGTTCTTCTTTAAGGAAATATATTTTGAACATTCAGAACAATTTGTGAAAATCAGTTTCTTTAAACTCGGACATTATTCTGAATTTGCGAACATTTCACTAAAACAAGAATTTTTCGTATTTGGGACATTTTTTAAATTATTTTTTTGGAAAGTCTCGAACAACTTTGGAAAACAGACAGAATAAGTGGAAACTTTTTTTTAAATCTGAACCAATTTTGGAATGAGAATCAATATTAATTATTTTGAATATTTTTCAAAACGAAATATATTTTAGAACTTGAAACATTTTTAAAATTAAATTTTTTCAGAGGTTATGATTTTTTGGTAATTTTGAATTTATGAAAAAGAAAGAAAGAAACATAAACTTGAAAGAAAAAAGGCAAAAGAAACAGGAAAGAAAAATAGAAAGAAATAGAAAAAGAAAAATAGAACATATCACATAACAGAAAAAAGAAACGGTTCAACCCAGTTTGGGTACTCTGTGCGAATTTTCAACTATTCTGGAATGAGAACAAAGATTCAATTTTCTGAACCTATTTAACATGGAATATATTTTAAAATTCTAAACATTATTTTTAATTTTTATGATATTATGAACTTTATTGGAAATTTTGAATTTACGAAAAAATGGGGAAATAAAAATATACTTGAAAGAAAAAAGACCAAAGAAACATGTAGGAAAAAGAGAAAAAACAGAAAAACAAAAATAAAAACATAACACAAAAAAAGGTTATGGCCAAGTTGGGCGCCCTGGGCGAACTTGTGAGTATTTGGCGCCATGTGCGATAAATAGGATTCCCCACCTGCCTGGGCACATAAAATACTGGGCTGGCTTTGCTGGGCCACACCGCGGGCGGCCCATTGGAAAAAGAAAAATAGAACATATCACAGAACAGAAAAAAGAAAACGGTTCAACCCAGTTTGGGCGCTCTGTGCGAATTTTCGACTATTTTGGAATGAGAACAAAGATTCAATTTTCTGAACTTTTTTAAAAGGAATATATTTTAAAATTATAAACATTATTTTTTTTGAATTTTTATGATATTATGAACTTTATTGAAAATTTTGAATTTATGAAAAAAGAGGGAAAGAAAAATATACTTGAAAGAAAAAAAAAGACCAAAGAAACAGGAAAGAAAAAGAGACAAAATGGAAAAACGAAATAAATACATAACACAAATAAAAGGTTCAGGCCAAGTTGGGCGCCCTGTGCCGATCTCTGAGTATTTGTCGCAATGTACGATAAATAGGGTTTTCACACCTGCATGGGCACATAAATAACTGGGATGGCTTTGCTGGGCCACACCGCGGGCGGCCCATGTACGAAATTCTGGCGTTTTTTCTTTTCTAATAGAGAAATGAACAAAAATTTAGTACCATCTCGAATATAAAAAAATCGATGGTGAACGGATGAAAAATCGGAGAAACGCACTTTATTAGTAGATATAGAGGTATAGATATAGATATAGATGTTCCTTTTGTTGGTGTGACCCGTTGTTACTTTGGAGTCCTACTTTACCGTTTTGGTGAAGATCATGTTGTTCGACTACCCCTACCTCTAGGGGATCATCCCGGTCCAAATACATTCAATATTCACGGCAACGGTCCAATAAATAGAGTGTCTGACCTTTGGGAAGAGCAATAAAGCTGAGCATTTTAGACCTTCAAAAAGGCATGCAACCTTGGCATACGACACCACATGTTCACGTTCTATCTTGCAGGTCAATTGCTAGCAAGTTAATAATTAATTGAACCAGTGGTAATATCTTCATATAAATGGTCTGACAGAGAGAAAGTTCGGAATTCAAATGGGACAACCATGTATCATCGATATCTTCACTGGTTAGCTACAGCCATCAATCGGGCCAAACATTGCTACTAGTAGATGATACTCCACGCATGGAAGAATTTCTGGCTCATACACATGTTGATGTATACGATTTTCTTGTATATATGTTCATGGGTGACAGGGTGAGGACTGAGAGGCAGCAGGAATTCAGGATGTACAAGTATTGACGTGGACTCTTGCATGACACAAAGATGAAGCGAAGGCGGAAAGAAGTCTTGCATATGCTCGATTTTCTTCGTGTAAAATATCCAAATCAACCTGTCGATTGCTCCTCGTCAAACATGTGTCCTAAGGCAAACAAGCAGAGCCGGTAGAGAACCATGCAGTCAGAGAAGATAAAAATGCGAGAAATGAGCTTGCACCACAAAATTCGCTGCAGTACACTTTTATGTCGTGGCATAGTTTCCATTCAATACATCATGCAACGGCGGAGCTATGTAGAGACCAGATGAAAATATTCTTTTACTACGTATTAGTAATAAGTACAGTAGCATGCTGGCGATCCCGTGCGGTGGCTTGCGTCGCGGGCAGGCAGAGCGCTATACTGTATCTGTATATGCTAGAGCCTGACTAGGGAAATGAGGCACAACACGCAACCAGCATAACCTGCTACAGTGCGCTGCACTTTACACATCTGCAGGCATGCACGTGCTGGTGCTATTCTCTTTGCAGTTTGCATGAAACTGGATGCTGTTCTTTTTTCTTTGCAACAGCCACACGGTTCTAACCTATAATCTAGGATTATAAAGGTTTAAACCTGGTAGCTAGGTTTTTTTAATCCGGTCTGGATTTGGCAGCGGTGGCGCCATGGGCATCATCCCCTTCTTGCAGGCATTGCCTAGGGAGCTAGGATTCAGGTGTGGGTTGTTGAAGGTGGGGGCTTTGGCCGTAGGCGGGTGTAGTGCTGAGGTAATATCCCGTTGCCTTGCTGTGCAGAGTTCCCCTTGTATCTTTAGGGTGTTTTCTGTAGTTGGTGTTCACGGCGGAGGAGCGGCGTGGCATCTGGCACGTCGACAACGGCGAGTCTCGGCGGCATGGAGCACTGGGGTCTTGCCGGTGGGCATATGATGATGGACAAGCGCAGGATGATGGCGTTGTCTGGCGTCGACGGCTGCTAGACCGGGCAAGGTAGATGCAGCAGTACAACACTGAAGATGGATTGGTGGCAGGTGGCTGCGGCGGCCTCATACCCGGCAGGCGTCTTGGTTGAGGAGTGCGCCGACTGGTGGATGCCCCATTCCCGGCAGGCGTCCTGGATGGGACCTCAGTTCTTAGATGTTAGGTTTGGCTGGGAGGTCTGTTTGGTATTAGGCACAGACTATCGGCATCCCTTCATCAACTGGATAGGAGTAGCGATAGATTTTGCCTAGATGGTGGCTTTAGTCGTACTATTGTATGACTTTGTAAGGTCTTGTGTGATTGTTTAATAAAGTGGATGCATGCATCGTCCAAATGCAGAGGCCGGGGTCCTCCTCTTTTTCTAAAAAAAAGCTAGGTTTTTCTAATATGACAAAGTGTGCATCTTTTTAGAACATAATTAACCAGGTAAGCAAGTACAACATGAAAATCAGATGAAGAGCTGATTTGTAGTACCACTCCTCTTGTAGTTCTTCGTTGGCTCAAAGAATGTCTTTGGAGTTTGAGGGTAGAGCCGTATATCCATGTAGACAAGTTGTACATTTTGGTGTAGTTAGTCTTCTTATGAAGTATATATTGCTAATTATACATGTATTTTGTGATCAATATGATGGATAATATAAGTATAAATTTACCTGGAGGCTACAAGCTCTGGTTTGTGGCAGTTGGTTACATTTTTCTCTTTTTGTGTTTTTGCCCCGCCCCCCCCCCCTCCCCCCCCCCCCCCCCCCGCGCTCTACAAGTTCTGGTTTGTGGCAGTTGGTTAAATTTTTCTTTTTTTGTGTTTTTGCCCCCAACCCCCCATAGATTATTGTCAAGCTCCGCCACTGACATCATGTACTATTTTCATCCATCGTATGGTTTCGCTGCAGCATACATTTTGTTTTTCCTTTTGCATGGTTACGCATACCATTGTCTTCTGGCATGGTTTTACCGAAAATTCGCAGGTGCGGGGGCATACACCTGCGCAGCCCTACTTGACCGCCCGATTGCCTCGCTATCCGCAACGTAGTTGGACCCTGCACGAGAACACAGTTAGTTTTAAGTTTTGATCTTTGAAACTTACGAATTTGCATCTAAAAGCTGTGATTTTCTCGCTCACTCATACCAAGTATCAGAGATAAAACTTTAAGCGATATTTTTTGTCGATCATAGACACAAAAGTCATGATTTTATCGGTCGCTCGTACCAAGCTTGAAAAGTTGAAACTTAACATATGTTTTAAAAAATCATCAAAATGTATTCAGAATGGATCTTATTTGAAAGTGCTCGTCATGAGAAACATGAATGTGAAAATAGAAATTAATTTGGACTTTTCATTCAAAAGATATAAAAAATTGAATATCAGAAGACAAAATAAAAGCACACAGAGGGACTCGGTGCCGACCTGTGTGCCACAAATTCTCTTGCTTGTTTTGCTACAAAATATCATTGTTTTGTGGCATAGCTTTGATGTAATACTCACTCCGTTCGAAATTACTTGTAGCAGAAATGGATGTATCTAGACGTATTTTAGTTTTAGATACATCCATTTTTGCGACAAGTAATTCTGAACGGAGGGAGTACCTTTTAGTGACATGGTGCGGTTGCAAAGTAAATATACACCCATGGCATCATGCCACCTTGTTCAAACTTCTTCGACTATGTTTACATTTTTTTATTGAACACGGTACAAACGCAGAAGTTCATATGAACGCACATACACACCCGTGTTACATCTATCAAAGCAAGGCCGCATGCAGTTGATACTTATGCATCAATTGAAATTCATCAACTATAGTCTTCTCTACTTCACGTACATACTGAACTTGGTGGGTCGCATTTGTTCGGCAAGATTTTGTCACCCTTCCAATGTTTCCTAGGAAATAAAAATAATAATGCAAGAAAATATTTCTGCCATACTTTTATCTAAAGTAGCATGCAACAATAAGAAAAATCTGTACTATTCGGTCGGTGTTTGTTTTTAGTGATCTGTTTTGGTTAGGTCTTTGTTTGTCTATATTCATGTGTCTATAGGTTGGATCCTTCTAATCTACGCTTCTTTTCATTGACGATGGTTGATATTCTGATGTGCTGGTTCTTTAGAACCTTAGCACGACTTCTTGACTATCTACTAAAATAAGGTTTGTCTGCATCAGATGAGGAACGGGCAAAAACGACGGCGCACCTTTGTCTCGCTCTAGTGCTTGTAATTATCGACTCGTCGCTAGGTGGTCTACGAACATGGCTATAATTTTTATTATTTTTTATTGTGATCATGTTTAATGAATAGATCGGAGTTTTTCTCTGTAAAAAAAGGGTACATGCACGTGCATTAGGTTCGCTCAGTGTTCTACTGATTTTTTTAAACGACGGAACCCACCTATATCTTGTTTCCTAGTGATTTTTTTGTATTGTTTGTGCGTGTTCTTCAAAACTTCTCCATAACTTGTCCGCCAACAGATCGGGACGTGCTTCTCTACTTGTCCATGGGAAAATGATACCCAACGGCCGCCCCTTATTTGTTCAGACACGCTATTTTTTTGTCAAAATTCATCATAATTCAAGCATCCAAAAATATTACATGCATGATATTGCAAATAAACTTATTCGTTGTCAACGTAAACTACCACCAGCGCTTTGAAATATACCCCTTCAGAGGGGGAGCCTTTGGCTGCTACGACATGATCTGATTGTTGCATGCTACTTTTGATAAAAGTATGGCAGAAATATTTGTGGCCCTCCATATCTGCTCCTTCGAATTCGGCTTCAACGATGACTTGCACGTGTGCGCGCAGCGCTCGTTCCGCCCCGGGTTCATGGTATGGAGCACAAAATTGCTAGACATACAAAGACTTACACGCTTTTACACGCTCCTTCCATCTAACACCAATCACAAACCTCTCCCTCCCTGATTTTCAGGGGGTGGGTCGCCCACTATTGACCAATCAACGTTAACCATCCTGTAAAAGCCTGTAAATCGTTTGTACGTGTAGCATTGCCGGTATGGAGCATGTACGTCTGTGTGTAAGTAGTTCTTGGACTCTGGTTCTGCTGATTCTCGTCGGTAATGGTGCCTCGACATGTTCAGCGAGCGCTGCCGCTGGGAGGCTTCAGTCCCGTGGCATGGGTGTTGCGTCCTCCTACCTCCATACACAACCTACCGGACACCAAATCACTGACACTGTCGTCTCCTTTCACATTAAGCTGGGGAACATGTTCAGAAAGGGTTGAAAATAATGACATGTTCAAAAAGTTAAGCCAGAGATTAATTACTACAGATGTACAGTACTAAATGCAGTACCACAGGCACAGGGGTCAAGCAACGAGTCACAATGTAACCACCTCACAAATTATGCATATTTTTCCTCCTGGAAGATGGCACCCACAGTATCGCATTTTTAATGCAATATAGACTGCATCAAGACGAAGTGAACACATCTATATATTCTAATAAATCAAGCATTAGGCAACAGTAAAAGCTTCAGTTGAAGGGAAAGAAAGAGTACAGACTTGGTAGCTACAGAATTATGAAGTTTAGTAACTCCTTCCAGCTAAAAGACGATAGAACAGATGATTTGCAAAGTGCATATCATAGACATTTCATGCAAATCATTTTTCAATTAGGACCGGAAGTGAATCACGGCACGTGAAGGCAAACCCAAATCTTCAGTTGTCCGTTTCCTCTCCTCGGCGGTCCTTGGATATCTAGATGGAGAGTGAATTGCAAAAAACCACCACATTTGAAGTTTAAGCATCCAAGTGCCACCACATTTGTTGCGCGTCCCAAAAATCCACCACTTTACTTGTAAATTTTCTTAATAAAAACAAATGACCGGTTTACCGCAGGCTGGCCCACCCGTCAGATGCCACGTGGGCGAGGCCAGACGGCGAGTGGGTTGACGGCTGTTAGGGCACGCGCGTGGTCAAAGCGCTCGCGGCTCTGACTGCTTGGCCCATTCTCCCCTCTTTCCCCCGTCACTCTCTCTGTCCTGCGATGGCGGCGGCGGCTAAACCTAGCGGCGGCGGCGGCGGCGAGTCAGCAGGCGGCGGAGGGACTGGAGGCGATGGTGATGGGTTCTCAGAGGTGGACAACTGGTTCGGCAGCAGTAGCTTGCCGACACAGCGGGCTCCTTCACCGGAGCGATCCCCTTCGCCCCCCTCGCCGCCAGAGTGGGACATTGAGCGTCGTGCGGCAGCGGCCCTAGCACGCAAGATCAGGGCTTCAGGCGTTGGAGAAGGCCATCAGTGGGCTTCAGGGTTCGGCGGCGTGTGGTATGATTTCTTCCCCCTCCACCCCTCTCTTCATTGGATTCACTGGAAATTTTAGGGTTGTTAGATTGCATATAAACTTATCATGTTACAGTAGGGTTGTTAGATTTTAGGAAATTATAGGGTTGTTAGATTTTAGGGCAGTTTGATTTTAGGGCTTTGTTTACTGAAGATTATTGTTTGTTTACTCAAGTGTTGTAGCTGATATAGTTAATATGTTTTCTGTATAACATGTTTCATTAGGAAATATAGCTCTGGGTTTATAGTTTTATGCATGAATGCTTTGTTTACTCCTTATTGACAGTGAAGATAGTGCTAATATCTTGTCTGAATATCTTGTCTGAATAACATGTTACATTATTAAAACAGAATCAATCAAGCACTAATTCTCCTCAATTTTATGTAGTTTGGATGATGAGATATGGGAAATAAGGTACCATTTTCAAGGGAGAGACAACTTGGAGAGGACCATTTCTCTGTGAGAAATTATTTTTATGAACATGTTAGCACTGCTAGAGACTGAAGAGGGATATACTGAAGCTGACTACATGTTCTATATGAAAGAAGAAGGAAAGGGGGCAGCAGGAATGCAGGTTATTGACAGTGAAGATAGTGTGGAAGAGATGCTAGACTATTATGCTGAGCAGAAGGTGCTCAACATAACTGTAATTAAGGCTAATGAGCCTAATCTAGGAGAGTTTAACAGGTCAAATATTGTGGAGGAACAAGTGCCTATAAGTAATGTGGGGGATTCCAACATTATTTCTATAGATGAGGCAGGAGTATTGTTCCCTATTGCTGTTGAAGACACAGTTGAAGAGTTGTATGTTGTGCCTATTGCTGTTGTAGAGCCAGGTCAAGAGTCTGCATATATTAACACACAACAAAGCATGAATTTGAAGAAAGCAAAGGGCAAAGAGAAAGTACAGGAAGATGTTGGCCCCTTTGATGATGAAGTGTTTGTTGATTTGAACTGCTGTGAGGAGGAAGATGAAATCATTGAGAAGGAAGATGAAATCATTGAGGAGGAAGAGAATGACATAGGTAATGAGGAGGAAGATGAAATCATTGAGAAGCTGAAGCAGAAAAGGAAACAAAGAGAGGATCCTATGCATCACTTTGAAGGAGACACAGAAGTGGAAGAGATGTGTCCAGAGGCAGAGGACTCAGACACAGAACCTGAGACACCTCTTCCTCAAACATTCAAGAAAGTAGGCAAAGCAGGACCCACTACAAGATCACACCATGAAGCTGACATTGAGGTAATTCCTGATTTCATTCCATTTGATGATTCTGCTTGTTTTCCTGGGGACTATGGCATTAGTGATTCAGATGATGAGTCAGGTCTACCACTCCCTTGTGGAAGGAAGAGTCAAGCCAAGAGGGCCAGGACTAGGATCTGGTATGATGAGAGCAAGCCAGATGCTCATGACCAACTTTGCTTGAGTATGTGCTTCACTGATGTGTATCAGTTTAGAAGAGCACTTAGGAATTTTCATATCAGAATCCTTAGAAATTTCCAGTACCATAGGAACTGCAAGGATAGGATCATTGTGCATTGCACAGAAAGGGACAATGGGTGTCCTTTTTTCATGACTGCATCCACAATTGCTCATGAGAAGACATTCTGCATCAAGAAGATGAAGTTGTTGCACACTTGTGGTGCACATGGAGAAAAAACCAAAGTGACAGTTGACTGGATGGCCAGAACATGTGAGCAGCAACTGAGAGATAATCCAAGGGCTGGTGTTGATGCAATTTTAAAAAGAACAAAGACTAAGTATGGGCTAGAAGTACCAAAGACCAAGGCCTACAGGGCAAGGTCATTGGCCATTGAAGTAGTGGAAGGTGACATGAAGGGACAATACACAAGGTTTAGGGATTATCTTCAAGCTGTGCTTGATACCAACCCTGGGAGCAGATGCATTGTGACTACCAGAGAGCTTGAGCTCCATCCTAGCCCAAATCCTAGGTTCCACTACATGTTCTACTGTTTGAATGCTTCAAAAGAAGGTTTCTTGAATGGGTGTAGGCCCTTTATAGGTATTATATGTATTCCAAATTACTCCAATTCATTGCCCAATGCTTCAACTTAATAATGCACTGATTTCACTACCCAATGCTTTAATACAGGTTTAGATGGTTGCTTTATCAAGCTTTCTACTGGGCAACAGATACTTGCAGCCACTGGTAGGGATGGGAATAACAACATATTCCCTATTGCAATTGGTATTGTTGATAAGGAGGACAAGGAAAGTTGGACTTGGTTTCTTAGCCAATTAAGAGCTTGCATTGGAGAGGGGAACAAGTGGGGCACATACACAATCATCTCTGATAGACAGAAGGTATATTTTTCATTTCACAATTGAATAAGCAATTTCTAGAAATAATAATTTGTTATACTTGCTGCCATTGTGAAGTAATATGATTAATAATTTGTAATACTTGCTGCAATTCTGAAAATATATGATTAATAATCTATATAATGACTTAAACAGGGGCTATTGAATGCAATTCAAGCTGTGTTCCCACACTCACCTCAAAGATATTGTCTTAGACATATCTATGCAAATTTCTAGTCAGCTGGCTTCAGAAGTGAGGAGTTGAAGAAGCATATGGACAATGCTGCATATTCATACACCAAGAATGGTTTTGAGGTTGCAATGAATGAACTGAGAAAGGAGGATGAAGATGCTTGGAAGTGGCTTTGTGATATCCCTAAAGAGACTTGGGCAAGGCATGCTATGGATCACACATGCAAGACAGACCTAGTAGTCAACAATCTTAGTGAAGTATTTAACAAGATGATACTAGATGTGAGGAACAAGCCAATAAGGAGCTGTGTAGATGGATTCAGAACTAAGTTGATGGTTAAGTACCAAGCAGTTAGAGAGAAGACAGAGAAGAGTAAGTGGGAGATAACACCCACTTATATGGAGAAGTTGGAGGAGTCAAAGAAGTACTCAAGGCAATGCACTGCATACATGGCAGGTCCTGGTATTTGGCAAGTCACTAGTGGGGAGTCTACCTACTGTGTGAACCTTGATAAGTGGACCTGTGACTACAAGAAATGGGACCTATGTGGTTGGCCATGTAACCATGCAGTTTCTGCCATTACAAGAGTGAAGGGACAGCCAGAAGACTATGTGCATGAGTTCTTCAAAAAACCATTGTATAAGGAAACATACAAGCACATCATCTACCCTGTACCAGGGCCTGACTGTTGGCCTAGGACACTAACTGTTGACATAGATCCACCAGTGTTCAAAGAGAAGAAGGGCAGGAAGCAAACAGCTAGGAGGAAGGGGCAATTTGAGGTCCCAACAAAGAAGGATACATCAAGGATGGAAACTATCACCTGCAGCAACTGCAATATGCAGAAACATAGGTACACCTACTGCCCTCAACCCTTGAAGCCTCATCTTCAGGCAAGAAAGGATAAGCACAAGGTATGGAATATGCACACTGTTGTCATTGTTTTAATCATTTGATTCATCCTAATTGTTGGGCTATGATGTGTGCTTTCTTAGACAACCAGAACTCACTACCATGGAGCTGGGGGAAGTTCTACTGCTACTGCACAGCCTGCAACCAGTGCACCACCTGCTGCATCTACTAGGGTTAGAAGAACAACTGCTACTGGTCATTCCCAGCCTGCTACATCTACCAGGGGAAGAAAATCAACTGCTACTGGTCATTCCCAGCCTGCTACATCTACTAGGGGAAGAAAATCAACGGCTGCTTCTACTGGTCCTGCCCAGCCTGCTGCTTCTACAAGGCCAAGAAGCACAACTGCTGCTTCTAGAAGGGCAAGCATCACCAATGATGCTTCTACTACTCCTTCCCAGGCTGCCACAAGAGCTTCAGGTTCAAGCAATGCAGCCAGCAGGAGAGGTGGAAGGCCCTACATGGCACCTAGGGCTGCAACTACAACAGAGGGAGCAACAATAGGGTCTAAAAGGAAGAGGTTCCAGAGCACCAGGATGAGGGGTTACTTTTATGCCAGTGGCAACTAGTCAGTGCACAATTTGGCTGTTCTCTTTTGAACTGCCTGCCTTAAGTATTTCTAAATTTCAGAAACTATGCCTGAGAACTGCTATGTGTGAACTGCTATGTGTAATCAGTATTTAGCCTGAGAACTGCTATGTGTGAACTATGCTTGAGAACTTGTTTGTGTTACCATGCTAAGTTTGAGAACTTTTATGGATGATAACTCTTATGGTTGAGAACATGTTTGTTTCATCAACAATTTACTTGTTTGATTTTATGCTTTTTGCTATTCTATGAGATTTTGGCATTTGATGGTTAGTTTGGAGTGGTGGTTTTGTCGAGCCCGAGCCACCCTGAAGACTAAATGGTGGTTTTGGTGGTTTTGTCGAGCCCAAGGCACTCTAAAGCCTAAATGATAGGTTTAGGATGGTTTTGTCGAGCTCGAGCCACCCTAAAGCCTAAATGATAGGTTTAGGGTGTTTTTGTCGAGCCCAAGCCACCTTGAAGATTAAATGGTGGTTTGGGTGGTTTTGTCGAGCCCAAGGCACTCTAAAGCCTAAATGATAGGTTTAGGGTGGTTTTGTCGAGCCCAAGCCACCCTAAAGCCTAAATGATAGGTTTAAGGTGTTTTTGTCGAGCCCAAGCCACCTTGAAGATTATTGGTGGTTTGGGTGGTTTTGTCGAGCCCAAGCCACCATACAGCCTAAATGATAGGTTTAGGGTGGTTTTGTCGAGCTCGAGCCACCCTAAAGCCTAAATGATAGGTTTAAGGTGTTTTTGTCGAGCCCAAGCCACCTTGAAGATTAATTGGTGGTTTGGGTGGTTTTGTCGAGCCCAAGCCACCATACAGCCTAAATGATAGGTTTAGGGTGGTTTTGTCGAGCCCAAGCCACCTTGAAGATTAATTGTTGATGAGTGCAATGTAATAAATCCTAGATGGTGAGTGCACTATGCATATTTTTGGATTATTAGGATTCTGTACCCTAAAGGTTAAATGCATATCTTTGTGCTTTATGTGATCAACAATTTACATCATGTAAGCATTTGACCAATTTGGCCATGCCCAGTTGGTCTTGACCATTCACCATTTAGTCCAAAGAAGCAGATTAATAATTGCAGATTCATAATAGCATAGCTCTTACTATAGAAAGCTAACAACATTACATAACTGGGGTAGTTTTGCAGCTAGTCATTACATACATTACATAAATTAACTGGAGGTAGTTTTGCAGATAAACATCACAGTCATTACATAACTAGGGGATTCCCAAAATATACAACCCCAAGGCCAGCTATACTGTTCCAAGGCCACATATTAGCTTAACATAACTGAGGTGATGAACAACATTGTTCACTCATCAAGGATTGACTTGATCTTGGCAAGCTTGTCCTTGTTGCCATGACCAGCTTTCATAAGATCACCCATGAGAAACTCCAGCTTCTTCTTCTCCTCTATCAGTCAGTCCCTCTCTTTCTTCATCTCATCCCTCTCCTTCCTTGTGTTCCTAATGATCTCCCCCTGAGACCTAAGAATGCACTTCATCTCCTTCAGCTCCTGAGCCAGCTTCTCCATCTCCTTCATCTTGCCAAATTCAGCACTCTCCTTCTCCTTGCTGATAGCTAGCTTCTCCATGTCCTTGTCCACATCCATCTTCTTCTGCTTGAACTCTTCATCACTCATGACCCTGTTGTTCTGATCTGCCCAATCAAACATCTTGGTGACATCCTCAACCAGCTGACTGTACTGATCCCCAAGTGTATCCAACTGCTTGTTCACCTTGTACAACTCTTTCTTATACTTCTCATGGTCAATCACTCTGCCACAATTCTCCTCATGAAACATCTCCCATATCTTCTCCAAACATCTTTGCAGAATAGAAGGCCATGGGGCATCAACCCACAGAGCAACTCCACAGTCAATACCATCCTGCATCAAGTATTAGAAAATAAATATGCTAACTTCAAAAAGAAAATAGATGAGATATCCAGTGATTCAGTCATACTTGCAGATACAATAGACAGTCAGGAAACTTCAAGTTCAAATCAATGTCCTAAACATGTTTCATTTACTTAATTTACTGACAGAAACTGATGCTTGCAAAATCACTGTTAAAAACATGTTTCATCAACTACAGACAGTCCAAAATGACTGAATTAACTGCAGACTAACTACCACTAACACAATTAACTGGATTTACTGACAGCAACTACAGACAGTCCAAATTTACTGCATACTAACTATCAAATTTACTGCAAACAGTGCAAATTTACTGCATACAAACTAACATTTGATGGTTGCAACTGCAGATAGTCCAAATTTACTGAATTTACTGAATTTACTGCAGACTAATTAGCACTCACACAATTAACTGAATCTGCAGACTAACTACCACTGAATTTACTAACCTGAGGAACAGCACATCCATAGAACCTCCTCCCAGTGTCCTTTCCTTCAAATGCAACATATTTCATGCATGGGGCCAAGTGCAGTCTACATGTGATGCTTGCATCTGCAGCTCTACCACAGAAGGATGCATCTATAGTGGTGCCAGGGTTCGCCTGCATTGTAGCACACTAGTGAACCGCAGAAAAGATAGCAACAGCTCCAAACATGGTCTCAAATCGAAGAACACTTGAACCCTAACCCTAACCCTAGGTGCAAAGCAGATATCTTACCCAGTGCTGCTCCAGATCCATGACGACCAGCTCCTCCTCATCACTGCTCTCCTCTCCATCCTTCCACGACGGCATCTTTTACGGCGGGGAGGGAACCGTGCCTCCAGCGGCGGCAACAGGGGACAGAACAGAGGAGTGAGAGTGAGAGAGTGTGCGAGTGGAGTGGAGTGTGAGCGGCAGGGAGTGGGGGCTCTGTTTTGTACCGACAGCCCTATAGGCCGTCAACCCACTCGCCGTCTGGCCTCGCCCACGTGGCACCTGACGGGTGGGCCAGCCTAGTCAGAAATCATGTTAACTGTGGTAAACCGGTCATTTGTTTTTATAGAGAAAATTTACAAGTAAAGTGGTGGATTTTTGGGACGCGCAACAAATGTGGTGGCACTTGGATGCTTAAACTTCAAATGTGGTGGTTTTTTGCAATTCACTCCTAGATGGACAAACCTTGCCCTTGATCTCGGGATCCAAATCACCACAGCACCCACACACCTTCCTGTCATACAGAGATATCTCAGCCACATTAACCGCAGCTTCCACGACACGCCTGATGTATCGCACAAAGTTGTCATCAGGCTGGAAGCCGTAGATGGTGAGCTTAACCAAATTCTTGTGCTTGAAATCAGGGGCATATGGCTTCCACTTTACGTCTGACTTATCGCATAAACCATATTCCTTCCGGAACTCTTTGTCTGTGATAATTATGCACCAATGATCCCATACTGTGATACACAACTCTTTTAGGGAGGGCACAGCTTCAAGAATAAACATTGTCCAAGCTAAATCACATCCTTCAGGAAGATGGTCCAGATTCACATGTTGTAGTTTGCTGAGCACAGGCACGAGCAGTTTCGGGCATTCTGGGATAACCCAAATCTGGGACAGAAAAAAACAATTTAAAACTCAGTGCAAGTTGCATATAATTTACATTCTCAACTGGCAGGGAAGACCCACTCAAGTTACTATTGCTACATATAACAGCCATACATAGTAAGAGAATGGACGGATATGATTCACATGACTGATGGGTACCTTTTCACTTCTAAAATCCAGATGTAGTTCGCTTATGGAAGGAACATTAGCAAGTAGCTGATTTAACTCAAGGGTCTTCTGTGAATCGACGCCAATTTTAACAAGACTCAGCTTCGAAAGCTGGGGCACAAAACCAAAATACATGGGATCTTCATAAGAAGACCAATTAGTATAGGTCACCCGTTGGAGTTTTGGTAGACATATCAGCTCAAGTCTCTCAAATTTCCCATTGTCAACTTGGAGCTCAACAAGTTGGGCATGCTCTACTTGCAGCACAGAATGGATCCCCGAGTCGCAATGGCTTAAACGCAAATACTCCAAGAGCTTACAAGTGCTGAGGATGTTGGGAATGTCCAGTTCACCAGACCTCATATTGCGCAGCCACAGGCGCCTAAGGCCAGCAAATGCATCCGGACAAGCACCGACAAAATCATTAAACTGCTTCCCATAGCGGAGGAGATCAGCAGAAGAGCATATCTTGTAAGGCTTCTCCGTTACAATCTCAAACTCAGCTGTGTCAACCTTGTTGGTTGCCATGGTGCAGGCCACAGATTTGCCAATGGTGAGAGAGTCCTGTTGCATCAAGATGAATCTGATTTTGAGTTTGCTGATGGTGATCACCGGGCTCCTTGTGCTCAAGATGTTATCCGTGACATGAGCCACGGCACTGTTGGTTCGGAACACGTCACTGAGGCTGAGGATGGGAAGACGAGCTTTATCATGGTAAGCTGGAATGGAATCAAAACTTATGAAGAAGCGCGAGAACATGGCGGAGAGCTTCAACATTTGCTTGGATAGGACGCAGGCCATTATTGCATCAAGCGTGTCCACGCTCTCAAGAATGTTGAGCAGAAGATCATTGGGCAGCTTGCTAAGCCTGTCTCCACCTCCGTTGCCAGCACTAGCTTCCTTGCGAGCTGCTTTCTGCATTGCACTTGGCTGGAACAACAAATTATCAGTATTTAATTTTGAGGATGAACATTATGTCAAGGACAAACATCTGGCACAAAAGAAGAAAGGCTTACATTGCGTTTGCGACGACCGTTTTTGTTCTTCATGGCTGATCGCGTCAAAAATTGAATTGGCCTTACTGATGCTGGGACACGGCGCTGATCGGATAGAAAACTGGCCTTGCTGATGTCTGTGACAACGGCGGACGCCTGTGATCACCAGGCTCCTTGTCCTCCTCTATCTACTCATTGGCCGGCGCGACAAAGCAGAGTAATCATCCGTGAAATAGAATACGCCAACTTATTCGATCGATGAGCGCCACCTCGTGCTCCTCCCACTCCTTGATTTATTGAGGCCGGCACTCCTCCAAAAGAGGAAGGGTCCCGATAACTGCCACACGTGTGGTGTATCGGGTAGTTGTGCCACACGCCTCGTGTGGCATGGACAGCAACCAGCCCACACACCTACGTGTGGGCAAAACAACTAATGCCCACACACATCTTTTTTTCCCTTCTGAACCCTCTCACACGCGTGTGTGTGGGCAAAGTTGATAACGCCCACACGCTCGTATGTCAGGCCTCGTACCCTTCTGGTCCCGCACGCGACGCGTGACGCCCACCGCGCGCCCGCAGTTGCCATGGTTCAAACCCTCATCCATGTTCGTTTATCTGCAGTTGCCATGTCGGACAACTGCAGTTGCCATGGTTGCTCAACTGCAGTTGCCATGTATGGTCTGATCTAATGTAGTTGCCATGATTTCATAACTTTAGGAGTTGCCACATACTAACACTAGGCAGTTGAAAGAGTTACCATGTGCTCACAAGCATGCTAGGGCAGTTGCCATGTAAAAAGAAAGAGTTGCCATCTGCTTACGTGCACGTTAGGGCAGTTGCCATGTACGTGCACGTTGGGGCAGTTGCCATGTACCATGCAAAAACACATGGCAACTCGGTAAAAGACAGTTGCCATCTACTTACGTGCACACTAGGCAGTTGCTGTGTACCCTGCAAAAACACATGGCGACTCGGGTAAAAAAAGAGAGTTGTCACCTGCTTATAAAGCACACTAGAGGCAGTTGCCATGTGCGCTGCAAAAACACATGGCAACTAGCAGCTTACGTGTGGGAGAGGAGACGGGCGTGTGGGCGAGATGGCAAATGCCCACACACCAGCCCTTGTCCGTGACTGAAAACTGGTGTGCGGGTGAACTGCTAAACGCCCACACACCGGCCCCTCCGTGTGGTAAAACGGATGTGTGGGCGAACTATGTCACACACCACACACATGCTTTATCTTACGTGGCATAGAAAATCAGCCAGATTGTGTCAAGATTCGTGCATATAGTACTGGACGGTGATGGATGCGTGTGGTCGAGATGGTCAACGCCCACACGTGTGGGCGTTAACATTTCCGAAGAGGAAAGGGAGGAGGCCGGCACCCCTGATTACAACTTCTCAACAGATAGAATCGAAATAAAAAATTAATCCTTTTGGACTACGCTTGCCGCACAAACCGAAATCGATCTCTTTTCTGTCTGGACTGCACAAGGAAATCGACTCTTCTTCCGCCTCCGGCTCCCTTGAGATTGTATCCCCCCAAAAAACGCAGCCAGGCGTAATAGCCCAGGCAGCGGAGGTGGTTCCGACGACGAAGAGTGGTGGTGGCCGGCAGCGGACGGCAGGATTGCGGTGTGTGTATGTTGGGGGAGATCACGGCGGAGGAGAGTGCTGGTGGCCGGCGGCGGAGAAGGGATGGGGGAAGGGGGAGGGGGTTGCCGCACGGGATGGCTGGGCCAGAGAAAATAAAGAAAAACCACAGGGAACAAAATGAACTATAATGAAGGAAAAAATGAACTATAATGAAGGAAAAAGTATAACAAAGAAAGAAAAATCAAAGAAAATCAGTGAAAAAATGAACTATAATGAAGGAGAAAAGAACGGATTTGCTTTTTTTACAGTCAAGTGTTTTGCAATTGGTCATCATTCAAATCTATATCCGTCCGTTCTTGCGCGGAGATTCGCGTTGGGTTCTGTTGTCTTCGGGTTGGTTTTATTTTATCGGGCGCGGTTTTCTTCTCAGCCCGTATCTGGCGTACCGCCCTGGCCCGGCATTGTTGGTTTTTGTCCTTTTGAATTTAGGAGCGGGTGTCATTTCCCTTTCATTTTGGGAGGCTCTGTTTCGATAAGGGGAGAGAGCTCGAGCGGCGGAGCGGAGCAGGCGATTCCGTTCCTCCACCGCTGGATCTTGATTTCTCCTCCATTTCTCTTTGATCTCCGGCTTCCGCGGTAGGTTGTTCTTGTCTATCGCCCTGCCCCGTGGTCTGTGTGTTGTGGCTGTGTATTTTTCAAATCTAGGTGACCTTTTGCTGCCTTGTTGTAGTCCGCCATGGGTAGTCCGCCGGTTGCTCCCCTTTCTGCTCGCCTGGTTTGTTCTAGGTCATTAGGGTGTAGGCGCTGGTAGGTGGGTGTTCTAGGTCATCTGGTGGTTGTGGTCATCTTCCCCGTGCTGATTTGTTTCCTCCGCTGTAGGTGTAGAGAGTAGGCGATTTCATGAGATTTCTAGGTCATCTGTTGGCTGCGGTAGGCTAGTTCTGAGAGTGTTCTATGCCATCTGGTGCTTGTGGTCGTTTGATTTTGTTTCCTCTGTTGTAGATGCAGGTGTAGCGGTCGCCTGATTTTCCGATTGCAATTTATATCTGCTGTAGATGGCCTGGCCTGGGGTTTTGCTAGCTCGCGATGTAGATGTAGTGCTTATTTTTGTGTATCCTTCCTCTAAATGTATTGGCTCCTGATGTGTTCAGTTGCCTGCTCATGTTTGCTCTTGTAGTTCCTGAATCCCTCTTATATTGCTGTAGGTGTTTAGCTCCCTTGGATTTGTCAGTGTTATATCATCTCTTTGAATTTGTATGTATTAGCCCTGTAGTGCTGATGTAGTTTAGTGTTAGTCCAGGTTGTAATCCCTGTGCTTTCTTTATTTGTAATTGCAGTGTAATATACTCTAGAATTATAGTGTAATTTAGCCCAGATCTTCAGTGCAGTCTCATGGTTCTTTCTTCTTTGTTGTAATTACAGTGTAATATACCTTAGAATTATAGTGTAATTTAGCCCAGTTTTTCAGTGTAGTCCCCATGGTTCTTTCTTTTGTAATTCCAGTGTAATATGCCCTAGAATTATAGTGTAATTTAGGCCCTTTTTTTTATTGTAGTCCCCATGTTCTTTGTAATTCCAGTGTATTTTTTCCTGTAATTACAGTGCAATATACCCTATTTACTGTGTAATTCATGTGACTTTTTCAGTGTAATTTTCCCTATTGAAATGCCCACTGTAATGTAATTACCCTATATGTACACTGTAATTTATCTCTCAGAGTTTCTGTGTTTTACTGTAATTTGCCCAAATGGCCCGCTGTAATTGCTGTGCTTTCCTCTGTATCCCATATTTATTCTGTAATTTATATTCAGTTTTTAGCCAGTGTAATTCTTGTGCCTTTTTACTCTAGTTTACCTAATTTACTGTGTAATTTGGCTCAAAGTTTCACTGTATTTATAATGGTTTTTACACTGTAATTTTAGTGGTACTTGCAGTACATTATGCCTGACGTACTTACACTGTATTTCCTCAGTCTTATGCTGTAATATGCCCAATTTTGCTTTGTAATTGCACTGATTTTTGCACTATAATTTGTGTGGCATGCTCTGTAATTTTCCACTCCCTTACAGTGTATTTTGTTCTGAGATTTAGCTTGTACTTCAGCCACATTACTCTGTAAAATTTTATTTATTTGTGTTTGCTGTTGTTGTTACTGCTCTGGGATCAACATCTCCAGTCTCCTACTCTAAATTCATGTTCTCAAATAGGGCTTCTGTTGCTTCTTCTGCGGCTATTGTATCTTGTTGATGCATTTCTTGCCATGTCTGCAGAGCAAGTTAATTTATTCTTTGTTATTTATTTTCTTTTTTCCTTTGTATTTTTCAGCATGAAGTTCACTTACATTTGTGTCCATTCGTGCGCTACTACTGCTATTTGCTTGTTTCCTGGAGTCTCCCTCCCTTTGCTGATACGTGTTCATAGGGCCATTTCCTGAGTGTACCTGCAACCATCAGGATGCATTTTCATTTCTCCTCTTTTTGAACAAATCAGGTACTACTAGAGTACCCTAAATGTTCTACGCCTTTTGCCCTTATGCATAGTAGTAGTTCCTCTTTTTATCTCGTTTCGTATTGTTCATCGGCGTGATGCGCTAGTGGCAACGATTATGCAGTCCATTCCCCTTAATATCCAGTTTAGGAGGGTGCTTGTTGGTGATAGATGGGAAGCTTGGCTTCATTTGGTGCGTAGACTGATGGACGTCCAGCTACATCATCAGCCCGATTAGTTGTGTTGGAAGCTTACTAGGTCTGGACAATTTACCGTTAAATCGATGTATATCGATGTTATTAACTCGGGTGTCATTCCTAGTTCCAAACACATTTGGAAAGTCAAAGTTCCTTTGAAAATTAAAGTGTTCATGTGGTTTGTCCATAAACAGGTCATTCTCACAAAAGACAACTTGGTTAAGCGCAATTGGACAGGATGTACTAGGTGTAGTTTCTGTGATCGGGAGGAGACCATTAAGCATCTCTTTTTTGAGTGCCCGTTGGTGAGAATTTTATGGCGCTCTGTGCAAATTTCCTTTAACATTACTCCTCCGAATTCGGTCGGGTCGTTATTTGGAACGTGGCTGGATGGGATAGAGTCCGATACAGCTAGACACATTCGTGTAGGAGTTTGTGCGTTGTTATGGGCAATTTGGAACTGCAGAAATGATTTGGCTTTTAACAGAATAACTACTATTAATTTTTTGCAGGTTGTATTCCGTGCTACGGCGCTGATCCGTATGTGGTCCTTACTCACTCCGACGGAGGCCAGAGAGCGTTTGGTTACTGGATCTGTCCGGTGGGAGATGGTAGCGCGGGATATCTTCAACCGGTTTGGATGACGGTCATGTAATAGGATAGGCAATTAGTTTTCCTATCTTTTTTTGCCAGCCGGTTCTGCCTTTATGGCCTTTTCTTGTTTTTAGCATCGAGGCTCTATGTGAGCTCGCCTTTATTTTGTTTTACGACTCTTTGACTTTGTTGAACCTATTTTATTTATCTAAGTGGCCGTATGCATCGTTCTGATGCAGAGGCCGGGGAGTCCCCCCTTTTCGAAAGAAAAAAAGCAAAGCAGTGAATCAAAATTTGAAAATGATTCCTGCAATAGATTGTCAACTTTTTCAGAAATATGTAACTAATAATTTGACATTTATGTGATCATTTCTGGATATGTAACTCACATTTAGTATGAGCTCTTCTTGTGACATTGCGAGTAGATCATCTTCAGTTAATGTTCTTTTGCTTGATCCCCATCTGCAAATTTGATTAATGTATATGTCAGTAATAGCTAAAATATGAACAATATTAGGTACATTTCTTTTTGCAGAGCACTTTAATGTCTTTAATTTTTTTTCTTAGTTGAGCACTATATCTACTTAGGTTGTTTAGAGCATTTACAGAGTTTAGTGAATGTAATTCTTTCAGCTTGTATTGTGTATTTTTTGAGTTTGCCATCCCCTGAATTGTTGTTTCCTCTCTCTAATGCTGGAATGCAGTGTATTATTTTCCCAGTTTGCAATGTATTTTCATGTAGGCATTTCTTCATGTTTGGAATGCAGTGTAGTAATTTTTGTTTCCTCTCGATAAGGCAGAGAGAGGAAGAGGTCGCTCGAGTGGCGGCGGAGACCAGGCGATTCGTGATGTTCATGTCGATTCCGAGAAACCCCCACCTGTTCAGCTTGATTTCTCTCCCCTTTCACTTCGACACATGACGTCCGCGGTTGGTTGGCCTCGTTATTCTTGATAATTTTCAGTGTCATTTACTTTGTTCTGCTAGTGGCTCTGATTTTTTTTCTACTCTTTGCAGCCTTGTTTTCGTATTATACTTTAGAAATAAGTTGTCATTTTTTCTGAATGTTTCTATGCTATCAGGTGCACATTTTTCTGCATGCTTTCACTAATATTTAGTCTGCAGTGTAATTTTCAGCTACCTCAGGATTATAGTGTAGGTTCTATGATTTTTGCCACTGTATTTCTTTATTCTAGACTTCAAAGTTTCTGTAATTTTCCAAGTTTCAACACTGCTAGCGATCACTCATCTCCAGAGTATCCTGTTTGCTTCTAATTTTTCTATCTAATTTCTCGAGTTAAAAGCACCGGAAGTCCTACAACTTGCATCGAATGTGATGGTTTGGTCCTAAAACTTGCATTTTGACCCTAGCCAGCCCTTGAACTTGCATCAAATGTGCAAATTTGGTCCTGACCAATCACAGAGCGACAAGTGGACGCCTGGGTGCCGACCCGGTCAGCGCGTGGCATTTTGCAAAGAGGCCCCTGCCTTTGGTCAAGAAAGCATGCTGGTCCGCTCCTACTAGCAACAGTACCCCGAAGACCATTCAAACAAAAGAACGGCCTGACGACCGACCTCGCAGATAGCCGGATCGTGCTTGGGTCCGGCATGCATGATTTAGCAATGGGCAACGCTTGTCATGGCCTGATCATCAAGCTGATCTTGTCTAATCAAGTGTCAACATCGAACAACGCATATACGTAACTCCGACTAGACAGCTATCATCGACAATCAGATTACCGCCGTCCTTGAAGCAGTACAAGTCCATCGACGGCGAAAAGCAGCGGACTCCTCAATTATTGCGGCGATGAGCCATGTGACGCGGTTAATTCTGCTCCTCTTGCTAACACTTTCGAACGAGCAGCAGCAACGGATTCTCAGTGGCAAAATGGAAAGGCCAAAGGCAGGATAATGAAGAAAGAAAGAACAGTCGGCATGGGCCTCTAGTCTATGCAGGTGTCGGCTAGCGAACAATAATTGGGGGAAATATCTTGCAAGTACAGTACTATCACTAATTCGTACGGTTTTGGAGGCATGTTCCGTGAATTAATTAACAATCACACAACTCCCGATAGATAGATACATACTCCCTTCATCCGTGAATAAGTGTACATCTAGATTTTGTCCTAAGTCAAAGTTTTGAAACTTTGACCAACTTTATAAAAAAAGTAGCAGCATTTATGGCACTAAATTAGTATCACTAGATTCGTTTTGGAATGTATTTTCATAATATACCAATTTGATGTCATATAAACTACTCCTATTACTCTTTTCGAAAAAGTTGGTCAAAATTATAAAACTTTGACTTAGGACAAATGGTAGAAGTACACTTATTCGCGGACGGAGGGAGTACAGACAAGCACATCAAACATTAACCATCAATCATTAATCATACTCCGGCAGTAATCGAACTGTTACATGAACCATTAACCATATTCCAGCCTCATTCCTAGCATCAAAGGTGGCACTCACTCTCCTTCTTCTACTGCTACTGCTACTACTAGCCGATGACGCCGACGGCAACAGCCAAAACTTTCAATGGGTGAATCGATTCAGGCGGAGCCGTCGTCGTGCTTCGTGGGACGACCGCCGTCGCGCTCTAGCCGAAGCGCCGGGCCGGCATCCTGTGCGGCAGCGCGGGGCTGAAGTGGTTGGACACCACGCGCGAGTCCAGCAGTTCGATGATCGGCGGGAACGTCACGCACCGGGGGCGCCTTGTACTGGTTGATGCTGGCGCCCCGGGAGATGGCGTAGTCCATGACCTCCTCGAACGTGCCGGCCCGGACGACCCAGATCTCGAGCGGCCCGATGGAGCCGTCCGCCACCCTGCTCTGCCTGTACACCGTGTTCAGCGCCTCCTCCATCTCCAGGAAGCAGGCGTCGAGAGTGGCCTTGTCCACCGCCGTCGCGCCGGCGCCCGTGCTCAGCAGCTCCGAGTAGACCATGTAGTAGCCGGGGATGCTCTTGGTGCACGCCTGGCTGGTGTACTCCGCCACGGACGCGCCTTGCGGGCGGAGCAGCGCCGACGCGCGCTCCACGGCGCGCTGCAGCTCCGCCTTATCGGTCTTGTCGGACTCGATGGAGAGCAGCACGTTCTTGCGGCGGACGAACTGGAACTGCGGCGCCGCGTTGTGGAACCCCGTCACGCGGAGGACATCGCCGACGCGGTACCGGTTCAGCCCGGCGTAGGTGGTGATCACCAGCTCGTACTCCCGCCCGGCCTCCACGCGGGCGAGGTCCACCAGGTTGCCCGTGTCCACGCACGACGCCGCGCCAGTCGCCTCGTCCACGGGGAGGAACTCGAAGTACCCCATGTTGGGCATGATGGTGCAGGACACCTCCGAAGGGTCGCAGAGCGGGTGGAGGTTGACCCCGAAGTAGCACTCCGACGACGCGTACATCATGCACGCCATGGGCAGGTCACCGCTGTAGTACTTGAGGGTCCCGATGTACTGCGCCATGGCGCCGGTGACGATGACGTCGAGATACTACGTGCGGGGCCGAATGCGCCTGACGATGCCGGCCTAGTCGTCGTTGCAGCACTCGTCCCGGACGAACTGGGCGAGCTCGGGAGCCGGCCGGAGGATGCCCGCGACCGCCTCGCGCACGGACGCGTCGGTGACGCGTGGCCTGAGCGCGCCGGCCTCAATGTCGGCGGCGAGCTCCTTCCAGTTGAGCTAGAGGAAACGGATCGCGCGCAGGCAGGGCCGGCCCTGAGGGGGGGCGGCCGCCCCGGGCCCCCCAAATCGAGGGGCCCCTCGCCAGGGTATGTACAGAGGTAGGCTATGGTGAAACATATTTTCAATCATCAATTTTGACGACTGGGCCTCACGCAGCAGCAGGCTGGAACGTACGCACGTACTAGTAGCCAGGAAGGGGGCCAGCGATTGATTCGTTCCTAGTTAATACGAGCACGTACACCTCAAAAAAAATGTTAATACGAGCACGTCGAAAAAAGGAAGTGATTGATCCTTTCGATTCGTCCATGCCGAAAAGAAGGAACTGATTGATCCCTTCCTATTCCATCACACATGCATTTGACGCAGCGATTCTCAATTTCCCAGCGGCCGCTGACGCTTGTCTCTACGTGATTGCGCGTTCGCCGCTCCTTTTCCCTTTTCTTCTAAATCCAATTTTCCTCCCTAATTCAGATCGTCCGCCAAATTTCAATTCTCTGGGAGCCGTCGCAACCCTGATTTGCTCTACATCTATGAACGATTCGACCATCCAAGGTATATCTTCTATTCATATCGAGGTTCCTAGACTCGCAGATGAATAGCCACACATCGGCACCGCTCAACAATTGTCTATTGATGCAAAAAAAAAATTATTTATTTCAGCATTGTGTCTTATTCTGTTGTTTGGAAGAAAGTATTAATCAACTGGTAGTGATAAATTATTTATTTTCAGCATTGTGACTTGGTACAATCACAGCGTGAATTATTCATAATTCTTTTTGAAGAGAGTTGGCAATAGTTGAGGAAGGGCAACAAACTAATGGAAGTTCAGAATTTGAGCAGTAAGAAGAAATGTCGACACCAACATCGACGATAGGAATGTAAGTGCCTCTGAGCATGTAGGTAATTCACATGCACAGTCCACCTACTGTTTATGAAAAAGCAGTTTATACTGCTGATATTTATGAAAGAAATTGGAAAAATCTTGATAATAAAGCAATAGACATCTTGGTTGAGGAAGGGCCTATGTGAGAGGACAAAAAATGGCATACCATCTACATGATGCAGGAAGACATTTGTTCATATGCTCATTACCATAGGAAATTAAGCAATGGGAAGGAACATGATTGAAAGTGGCTAGTGTATTCAATAGATGTCGACAAAGTTTTTTGCTTCTGTTGTAAGGTCTCCAAGTATAGCATTAGCAGGATGCAGGAATCGGAGATCCTTAGCACATGATGGAATAGGACATTTTTACGTAATATTTATAAATTATTTGATACATATACTGATTTTGGATGCATTTAAAGTGTTATTGGTAAAGTTTCATATATATGTGTATTGGATTTTGTTGTTATGATGTCTACATTAAGGGCCCCGGGTTTTAGTCTCGCCCCGGGCCCCCAAAATCTCAGGACCGGCCCTGCGCGCAGGAGGCCGGAGGCGAACACGGCGCCGACGCGGAGCACCTCGTGGCGAACTTTGGCGTGTCCTGTGGGTAGATTCGAACCAAAGGAGGGGCCTCTTTGCAAAATGCCGCGCGCTGACCGGGTCGGCACCCACGCATCCACATGGCGCTATGTGATTGGCCAGGACCAAATTTGCACATTTGATGCAAGTTCAAGGACCGGGCAAGGTCAAAATGCAAGCTCTAGGAGCAAATCATCACATTCGGCGCAAGTTCTAGGACTCCTGGTGCTTTTAACTCTAATTTCTCTGATGCTTTTCTTTTTCAAATTTTCAATGTAAGAAGGTGAAGGAGTTGAAGAATTTGGGTACAAGTAGAAGTGTTTCTGACCTGGTGTTCTTCCTGGGATTTCCCCCAATGTTTGGCTGTTTGGTGGGTCGCAAGCTGATGGGCAGCTATTCGCTGTGGTCCAGGGTATTTTGGTTCAGGTTTAGTTGAAACTAGGTGACAATTTAGCTTGACCTGTTTTTTAGAACGGATTTGCTATTTTACAGTCAAGTGCTAAATAGACACTCCCATAAAGAAACCCCAAAACAATGAGAAAACAAAGAAAAACCACAGGGCACAAAATAGAAAGAAAAAAAAGCAGAGCGAGCGTGCGAGGCGCTAATGGGCCAGCCCGATTTTACTTGCCACGTCAGCAAATCTCACAAGGTTCAAAGTAGACCAGGATCCGAAAATTTGGTGTGCTGATTTCAAAGATTAGAAATGCAGAGTCTCATTTAGCTCTTGTTTAATTTTAATAAAGAGAGAATTTAACTTTCGTCTACAAGTTCAAGGTTTGTTTTGGACATTTTTTGTTTACTCTGTGCGGCTACGCCCTGACATCTCATTTTGAGGGATACAGCCAATCTTTATTGATCAAAGACCAAAACTAGTGGGATACAATTTATGTCATGTGGTTGACCAAACCAGGCATGACGACCATGAGCTAAAGATAAAGAAAATCTAGCGAAACTATGTGCGTCAACATTGGTTGCACGACCTTAAAAAATAAAATTACAATTAAAAAGAGTTGCTCTAGCTTGTTCTCTTTGACGATTGCATCGATCATGCCATGGCTTCCTTCAGCACTACTAGTACGTACTAGCAAGCCGAGGCGCGGGCGGCACGCTGAGCCCGAGCTTAAGCCCGTCATTGACAATTTGTTGTTGCTCATATTTGTTATTGATAGTTTATCGGGTTTTGGTAAGTTAAGCAAGAATAATATAGTAGATAATATGGATCATTTGGTCGATTACATGACTTGGTGGCATACAGGATAAATAAAAAAGTACAATGAAGTGCTAATTTAAGAGAGTAATAGTGTGTAGATGGCTGGTGTACAGATGTAGATAAAGAAAAACTTGGTGAAATATATCATGGCTTTTTAGCACTTTGGATTAGTTATTCTTGATCTTCACGTTTTGTCGTTGTTTTCTGTTTTCTTCATAAGAGGAGGTTACAATTATTAATCTGTATGATTTTTGGGTTTATAGACTAAAGTGTGCATTTTAATCGAGTTTATTAAGCTATGGGGCATTCTACTTTGTAAAAATCAACAAATCAAAGATATGATCAAAGAAATTATCCTTATTTTCAATACTTTTAGCCACCCTTCATCCTTGTACCTCCTCCCTACTCTTTGCACACAGATGGAAGGCAACTCGACATTTTCATCTTCTCGAGTAAATTGTACCATTGGTGCAATTGTTGAACAGTCATGATACATTTATGCAGTGGCGGAGGCAGGAATGCATATAATCTGATGTTGGGGAGGGCCGGCTGCAGGCAACAGTAAAAAATGTCACTGTTCATATGCATAATACAAAGGAAATTAGGATGTTGGGGAGGGCCGGCTGCAGGCAACAGTAAAAAAATGTCACTGTTCGAAATTAGGATGTTGGGGAGGGCCCGGGCCCTGGCTGGCCACTCCCTGCCTCCGCCACTGCATTTATGACTTTGTGCAGAATAGAACTCGCGGTTTGTGCATTGATGAATGCACGCATATGTACATGCATATTTGAATTGACTTGTTTTCCATTACATCATCATTGGTATATAATGGATGTCATTGGTAGTGCAGATTAAAGTACAAAGACAACTCATGTATTATGTCGAGTGGTCTACATTGGTGGTCTCTGTAAACTTGTTGTGTTATATTGACGTGGATATCTGAACATAACACTTGATGCACATCAATGTTGACGGATTTTTATCTACGGAGTATGAGTTGTGCGTCCACCTGCATGGTTTGTACTGTCGATGAATTAACATGTGAAAAATGCTAGCTGGTTCCTACCTGTTTGCGGAAGCCTCATGTGTGTACAAACAATGTCGGTGGCTTACCTCACTTACGAAGCTAATATGCGGAATAAATAAATTAGAGGGAGTACATGACTCTTACATGACGCTATATGCCATCATGCAACTCAATTGCTCACAACTACTATACAGTACGGTACTATTGGTGAGTTAGTTATTATAATTGCATTGATGGTGGGTATCTCCATATATGTGACCAGATGGAGATAGAACTTTTGAATCCAGACGGGGCAGCCATATACATGGAAGCCTCTACTAGCTACTTACATTCATCGGTTGGGTCGAGTAGTGTTACTAGCTACGGCTAGACAACGGAGGAGCAAACTAGTATGTGAAACTCGATGCACGCATGAACGCCTTGGCTAATGCATATACATGGCCAACGTACATGATCTCCTTGCATGGCCATGGGTGCGGCTTGGGAGGCAGCGGGAATCCAGGATGTGCAACCAGACAGTATCATTCTTACAGAATGCAAAGAGTCGACTGTGATGGATACACAAATTGTGTATGCCCGGTTTACTTCTTGTTGCATATAGGACCATCCTATCAGTTTGTCCACATGGAACATGTTTCCCATTACAAAGAAGCACCACTTGTGGCTGTGGATGTCCCAGAAGAGCAGGAGAAGGTGGTAACATAACAAGAGGCATTGATAACTGCCAGGTGCAGATCTATTTGAACTAAGAAACCAGAACAATATTCACATGCCTAATTGATTATGCTGAATTGGAAGGAGCCAGGAATGTTAAAACTTCAGCTTTGATAGGGCAACTGATCCATAGTGAGCTCTTCTGTAGATTCACAGCTCGTTTTGTTGTAATAATCCTTGCATCAGGTGCTTGACTATTAATATGGCCAAGTACTTTGATGTTTTTCATAACAAAAAACATACATATATATGGCTACATTGATAGGAAAAGTGAAGGCCCATGTGAGTGGTTTTGCATGTAACATGAAGGGTTTTTCTTTGTTGAGAGAGAGAAAACTTTATTGAATCTAGTACAGTATGTGGAATACAAGCAATGTCAGGCGTATCTACAAGCCACACATAACAACCAGGTTCTAAAGAGGTTGCTACTTTGATAATTTGATATGTGGGTGGACCGATGCTTAGATGTTGTTCTTACTTGAACAAACCTCTTACTTATGATTAACCCTCTCGCAAGCATCCGCAACTACGAGAAAAATATTAAGAATAAATCTAACCATAGCATTAAACTTTTGGATCCAAATCAGTCCCTTACGAAGTAGCGTATAAACTAGGGTTCAAGATTTTGTTACTCTCGCAACCCATCATCTAATAACTACTCCACAATGCATTCCCTTAGGCCAAAGTATGGTGAAGTGTCATGTAGTCGACGTTCACATGACACCACTAAGGGAATCACAACATACATACCATGAAAATATCGAACACATATCAAGTTCACATGATTACTTGCAACAAGATTTCTCCCGTGACTTCAAGAACAAAAGTAACTACTCACAAATGATAATCATGCTCATGATCAAAGGGGTATTAAATAGCATAATGGATTTGAACATATAATCTTCCACCAAATAAACCATATAATAATCAACTACGAGATGTAATCAACACTACTAGTCACCCACAAGCACCAATCTAAGGTTTCGGTACAAAGATTGAACACAAGATGTGAACTAGTGTAACGCCCCAAAACCGGCGCGCCAGACGCCTTCCATGTTTTTCGTTATCGTCGTGTGTATTTATTTGTTTGTTGCATCTCATCTCATAGCATCATGCGCATTGCATCTGCATGTTTTCATAAAACTCGTAGTCCGTTCGTAGTTGCCGCATCTTCCTGTTGCCTTCGTTGACCGTTTCGAAACCAACCGGGTTTTGCAAGCACCTTTTCCTGACCGTTTAACCCTCTCTACACTTTACTCAGACTCCTCGCGTGCGTCCAAAAGTTGTCCCGAACCCGACCCGGGCAGAACCCGACCCGGGCAGTCGTGACCGATGGGTACGGTTCATCCCCAAACGTCTATAAAACATCTCCGATTTCTTATTTGGACTCCCTACCTAATATTCTCGACCGTTTGATTTTAATCGGAGGGTCTGATTAGTCCCTGTCCAAAAATCCTCGTGCTATATAAATATCAGCCTACCGTCCCATCCATCCAATCCCTCACCCACCGCCGCCACTCTCTTCCTTGGGATCCTCCCAGATCCCCTCCTCACCAACCGAGCACAGCCGCGCTCGATCCACCTCATGGAGCACTCCCGAGGCCCGAACTCCTCCAACCTCGCGGCCCCCCGGCGAACCTCGCTGCCGGCAACCACCACTAGCAGCCAAATAGATGAGCACCTACCGCGCCCTTCCTCCCCTGCTCCTTTTTCCTTCCTTCTTTCTCTCTCTCTCTTACGCGCAAGCTCTCTCCTTGTTCTCTTCTTCACAGGGAACCGAGCAGCCATGGCCGCCGTTTGTCCTCGTCGCCACCCTTCGGATCCGCGCTGGATCAGCCTCCTCCGCGACCTCCCCTTCTTGCCGGAGTCCCTCCCCGCGGCAACTCCCTCGAACAAGATCGGGATCCAGCATCCCGCTCCTGCCGTCCCCGCTGACCAGCGCCCGTCCGCCTCGGAGCCGGCCTCCTCCGCAGCTGCTTCTTCTCGCCGGAGCTCCGTACGCGTCGCTGCCGTCGTCTTCGCGCCGCAGCCCAAGCGCTGCCCCGAGACGCACTGCCTCCTTCTGTAGGGAGCAGACAGAGGAAGTCGCCCCTGCCGCATTGACCGCCAAGTCCCACGCCGCCCTGCCTGCTCCTTCAAGTCCTGCCAGCTCCATCGCCCCGCCAAGTCCGCCGCCGTCGCCAGCCCCAAGTTCCTGCGTCGCCGTCCTGCATCAAGTCCCCCCTTCGCGCCATCACCGGAGTCCCAAGCCGCGTGAAGCCATCGCTCCGTCCTCTGCTTCGAGCAACTGAACGAGCACACGAGCAGCGCCCGTGCCCGTTGACCCGTCGTTCCGCGCCGTGCCTCTCCAGCCCAGCTCCGCGGCCTGCACGGCCTCCTCCACCGACCGGCCCATGAGGCCTGGTGAGCAGCCCCCGCCCCTGTGTATAGTTGGGCCAGCCTGTTGATTCGGCCCGTGTCGTATTTTTTTTCTGTTCCAGCGAATTTAGACATTATCCAGAGAACGGCAGTTTTACAGAAAAACCCTCAAACATCATGCATATAATAACTCATTAACAGTGCAGCATATGTAAAAACTTCTTATATGTAAAATGCTTAGATTTTTGCCTAGTTTCATAATATACCACTATCATCCATGTTTAAAATGTTTAACTTGCTGTTTGTTTAATTTTGCATAAATGCCATGCTAAAATGATTTATTTCATAACTAATTAACCATAGGTCGGATTTTAATAAAGTTTATATGTAAATGGGGTAGAAAAATGCATATATTAACATGGTGCACTTTATTTTGCTGTTTAATAACTCTAAAATTGTGTTTAGGACAGAACAGTACCAAACCTAATATATGCATATGAGGAGTTTCCGGACTTGTTGTTTTGTTGTTCCGGCCTCATTTAAACTTGCCTAGATAGGTAATATTCATTTGCTTCACCCCCTTGCCATGTTAATCAACATTTAATATTGTTGTGTACATAAACGAGATTGAACTAAATAACTTGTCGTGGTGTTTTGTCAATATGCAACTCGTTGCATATTGTGCTCCACTTAACTTGTAGTATTGTTTGTGCATTTTGCCATGCCATGCATATTTAAACCGGACATGCATCATACTTGTTTGTGCATCATGCCATGTGTATGTGGTGGTTGTTTACTATGTTGTTTGTTTGTTTCCGGGTTGCTTCTCTCGTTAGCTTCGGTTTCGTTCTGGAGTTGTGAGGATTCGTTCGACTACGTCCGTTTGTCTTCTTCATGGACTCGTTCTTCTTCCTTGCGGGATTTCAGGCAAGATGACCATACCCTCGAAATCACTTCTATCTTTGCTTGCTAGATGCTCGCACTTTTGCTATGCCTATGCTGCGATGCCTACCACTTTCTTATCATGCCTCCCATATTGCCATGTCAAGCCTCTAACCATCCTTTCCTAGCAAACCGTTGTTTGGCTATGTTACCGCTTTGCTCAGCCCCTCTTATAGCGTTGTTAGTTGCAGGTGAAGATGAAGTTTGTTCCTTGTTGGAACATGGAGATGGTGTTCCTTGTTGGAACATGTTTACTTGTTGGGATATCACAATATATCTTATTTAATTAATGCATCTATATACTTGGTAAAGGGTGGAAGGCTCGGCCTTATGCCTGGTGTTTTGTTCCACTCTTGCCGCCCTAGTTTCCGTCATACCGGTGTTATGTTCCTTGATTTTGCGTTCCTTACACGGTTGGGTGATTTATGGGACCCCCTTGACAGTTCGCTTTGAATAAGGCTCCTCCAGCAAGGCCCAACCTTGGTTTTACCATTTGCCACCTAAGCCTTTTTCCCTTGGGTTCTGCAGACTCAAGGGTCATCTTTATTTTAAACCCCCGGGCCAGTGCTCCTCTGAGTGTTGGTCCAAACTAGAGCACCGTGCGGGACCGTCCCTAGGCAACTTGGGTCACGTTGGTACCTGTACGCTTCGCTTATCCGGTGTGCCCTGAGAACGAGATACGTGCGACTCCTATCGGGATTTGTCGGCACATCGGGCGGCTTTGCTGGCCTTGTTTTACCATTGTCGAAATGTCTTATAGCCGGGATTCCGAGGCTGATTGGGTCTTCCTGGTAGAAGGAATATCCTTCGTTGACCGTGAGAGCTTATAATGGGCTAAGTTGGGACACCCCTGCAGGGTATTATCTTCCGAAAGCCGTGCCCGCGGTTATGAGGCAGATGGGAATTTGTTAATATCCGCTTGTAGAAAACCCGAAGTTGGTCTTAATTAAAATACACCAACCGTGTGTGTAACCGTGATGGTCTCTTCTCGGCGGAGTCCGGGAAGTGAACACAGTGTTGGAGTTATGCTTGACGTAGGTTTTTCTAGGATCACTTCTTGATCATAGTTGTTCGACCGTGCTTTTGCCTCCTCTTCTCGCTCTCTTTTGCGTATGGTAGCCACTAGATATGCTAGTCGCTTGCTGCAGCTCCACCTCACTACCCTGTCCTACCTTTAAGCTTAAATAGTCTTGATCTCGCGGGTGTGAGATTGCTGAGTCCCCGTGACTCACAGATACTTCCAAAACCAGTTTGCAGGTGCCGATGAAACCGTGCAGGTGACGCACCCGAGCTCAAGGTTTAGCTCAATGAAGATCTTGTTCACTGTGTTGTTTCTTTTCAGTTGATCAGTAGTGGAGCCCAGTTGGGACGATCGGGGATCTATGTAGCATTTGGGGTAGTCTTCTTTTATTTTGGTTCCGTAGTCGGACCTTGATTGTATCTGTTTGATGTAATGCTTTACTCATGTATTGCGTGAAGTGGCGATTGTAAGCCAACTATGTATCTCTTTCCCTTATGTATTACATGGGTTGTGTGAAGATTACCTCACTTGCGACATTGCTTTCAATGCGGTTATGCCTCTAAGTCGTGCTTCGACACGTGGGAGATATAGCCGCATCGAGGGCGTTACAAGTTGGTAATCAGAGCCATCCCTGACTTAGGAGCCCCCCTGCTTGATCGAATCGCTGGCGTTGTTGAGTCTAGAAAAAATGTTTTGAGTCTTAGGATTATATATATCGGAGAGTAGGATTCTTTTTACTCCCCAGTCCCTTCGTCGCTCTGGTGAGGCCTCCTGACGTAGAGTTTTGACTCTCCTCTCCTCAAATTTCACTAAAAAAATTTAGAATCACGCGGGTATCTTAGAATCGTTCCGATGGTTTTGTGACGAGAACATTGTTCTTGGTGCCTCCTGACATTTAGGGGTTGTGGCAGTGTCCCGGGGAGTTGAGCTCCGAGGTGTTGTCGTCACAATTTTATCATTACAGTTCTGGAATACCTGAGTTTCGTCGACATCGAAAATCTCTTTTGTACATTTGTTGGTGAGATAACCCCGATAACCCAGTACTGGGGCGAGTTCGGGAGTATTGCCATAACTCGTATAACGGATGCTTTTCAAAGGTTGAGGTAAACAATTTCCGAAGGTTTCTTGGTTATGTGTTGAAGGATGGATACAGCTGGATCTAGGTATTGTTAGTTTGGGTGATATATTTTGTGTCCCCTGTATCCCCAACACCTGATTGCATAACCAGAAAGTTTCGGGAGTTTATAAGTGGGAATTCAAGTATCTCGTAGGATATCTTTCCAACAGACACATGATACGATATGGGATCTATCATATGTTTGTTTCCGGCTTATTTCCTAAGCCAATCCTTTATTTTGTTTTGGTTTGTGGTATTCGAGTTGCTTCGAAGTCAAGTGTTGATTCCATACCTTTCCTAAGCGGTGTTCTCATATTTCTATGTGGATGCTAATCCTTCTTGTTCATCAAGGTTGTCTTTTCAATCCTTTCCAACCGGTGTGTTTCTCTTTAAGTAAATCCGATCATTCCAACATTCGCAAGATCAATTCTAAGCATTTTCTCAACGGTGTTCGTTTCATCCGACCCAAGTTGCTTTTGTTTTCCCACCCTCCCACCCTTTTTCTTCAAGGACTCAGATTTCTTAATCAAGTATCCATCTTATAGATGTGAAGTCTCTCCATTCTTTTCTTTCAATGTTCTTATCCGGTGTTTTCCCATGAAGATACTAACGGAGCTTCAAGTTGATTATTCTTCGTTCTATTTTCTTCTCCGGTGGATTCAATTCAAGCTTTGTCAATCATATCCTTTCCTTGTTTCAAATGTTTCCTCATGCCGGTGCACCTTCTTAATCATCCACCTCTTGTTATTCATGTTTATCTGGAGTGATGAAGATATCTCAGAAGATTCAAGTTTCTATTCGTAATCCTTTCAAGCTATCTCGAGGTTGTTATCTCATTCAAGCCATTTAATTCAACCAGCGCATCTCTCTTTTAAATCGTTCAACGGTGTATCTTCTGAGTGGGCCCTAACCCACAGGCCTTTTCCTAGGATCTTACCTGACTCTTCTTATTTTCCCGGAGCTATTCTCATAGTCTTTTGCAAGTTTGACGTAAGAATGAATTTTCATCAGTCAGGTGTCTTTCTCCAAGATCTTACAAATTCTTTTCATCGTGGGTTCAACCTTTCTAATTTTCTTTCCGGAGTGCCTCAACAATTCACGGTGGTGTTTCTCGTCGTCATTCTCAGATTTTGAAGACCGAAGAAGAGTTTCCCTTAAATCTTGTCCATTCTCTTGAAGATTCATGGTTCTAGATTGATGCCATTCTCTCATAATTGTTTTGCTTGTGACAATTATTTTCACCCATCCGGAGCATTTCAGAAGTTTTTTTCAGTTTGATTCTCCGGAGCCCATCATCTTAGAATTATTCATTCAAGCTTTTAGCTCTCGTTCTCCAAATCTCACCGGTGCATCATTCAAGTATTCTCTAACCAGCTCGTGATGTATTCGTTCATTTGTATCTAAATTCCCTCAAGTGTCAACGTCATTTTCTAATTCTTCCCGGTGTTTTTTATCGTTTCTTCGTTCATTTTCATTTCTTACGGCGGTTCATTCAAGAATTCTCTTCTGTTGTTATCGTATCAATTCATTCATACTTTCCAAATCCTACCGGCGGATCGTTGAAGAATTTTCCCAAGTTTGCGCTATATATCTCTTAATCCTTTCTACGAGAATAAGTAGTATGCCAAATCCATTGCTTGTCATCAATTTAATTGGTGAAGGATGAGCATCGTGTAATTCTTATTCTTGTTTCATGGAGTAAATACAATTCCTTATTCCGGAGATTCATCAAAATTCTTGATCTCATTTGTTCATTTTTTCTTTCCGGAGCTCCAAGTTATTTCAATTGCATCATTTCAAAGCTTCATCAAATCATTTCAAGGCTTCTCCCGGAGATCTTTTCTACTTCTCTTTCTTTTTATCATCCTTTCATTACCGGAGTTCTTCATGAAGGCTCTACATGGTGGTTCGTCAAGGATTCCTTTCATCCTTCAATTGTTTTTCAAGAATTCTCTCGAAGTTAAGATCCGCCAAGCTATACTCTGAAATAAAGATGGTGCTCAACACATGTTTTGTTTGGCGGAGTTCAAGCATTTCTTCATATTGCATTCCGAAGTGCAATTCTTTCTATCTTATCTTTTGAGGTGGTGTTATGTCATTCTTGATAATTTGAGTTCATGTTTCATGACTCACATGTTGTTAAGAATGAGGTATTTTAAACCCATCGACCTCTTCGTTGGAGTTATCTTGTGTCATGTTTCACCCAAAGCATTTCCTAAGGATTGTTGCTATTTAGGGTGATCATAAATGACCCAAGTTCTTCTTTTATCCTCCCGGTGAAAGATTTTCTCGTCTCCTTGTTTATATCAATACAATCTTTTGCTTCCGGTTAGTGGCAGAAGTGTTGGGGAACGTTGCAGAAAATTAAAAATTTTCCTACGGTTTCACCAAGATCCATCTATGAGTTCATCTAAGCAACGAGTCATGGGAGAGACATTGCATCTATATACCACTTTGTAGATCGCGAGCGGAAGCGTTCAACGAACGGGGATGAGGTAGTCGTACACGACGTGATCCAAATCACCGGAGATCCTAGCACTGAACGGACGGCACCTCCGCGTTCAACACACGTACAGTCAGCGTAACGTCTCCTTCTTCTTGATCCAGCAAGGCAAAGGAGAGGTTGGGGAAGATGGCTCCAGCAGCAGCACGACGGCGTGGTGATGGTGGAGCTACAGTACTCCGGCAGGGCTTCGCCGAGCTCTACGGAGGAGGAGGAGGTGTTGGAGAGGGAGAGGGAGGCGCCAAGGACCAGGGTGCGGCTGCCCCCCTCCCCTCCCCCCTTTATATAGCCCCCTAGGGGGGCGCCGGCCCTAGGAGATGCAATCTCCTAGGGGAGGGCGGCGGCCAAGGGGTGGGGGGCCTGCCCCCCAAGCAAGGGGGCACCCCCCTTTAGGGTTTCCCCACCCTAGGCGCATGGGCCTCTTGGGGCTGGTTCCCTTTGGCCCATGTAGGCCAAGGCGCACCCCCTAGAGCCCATGTGGCCCCCCGAGGTAGGTGGCCCCACCCGGTGGACCCCCCGGGACCCTCCGGTGGTCCCGGTACAATACCGATAACCCCGAAACTTGTCCCGATGGCCAAAACAGCACTTCCTATATATAATTCTTTACCTCCGGACCATTCCGAAACTCCTCGTGACGTCCGGGATCTCATCCGGGACTCCGAACAACATTCGGGTTACTGCATATACATATCTTCACAACCCTAGCGTCACCGAACCTTAAGTGTGTAGACCCTACGGGTTCGGGAGACACGCAGACATGACCGAGACGGCTCTCGGACAATAACCAACAGCGGGATCTGGATACCCATGTTGGCTCCCACATGCTCCATGATGATCTCATCGGATGAACCACGATGTCGAGGATTCAATTAATCCCGTATACGATTCCCTTTGTCAATCGGTATTTTACTTGCCCGAGATTTGATCGTCGGTATCCCAATACCTCGTTCAATCTCGTTACCGGCAAGTCACTTTACTCGTACCGTAATGCATGATCTCGTGATCAAACACTTTGATCACATTGAGCTCATTATGATGATGCATTACCGAGAGGGCCCGGTGATACCTCTCCGTCAAGCGGAGTGACAAATCCCAGTCTCGATCCGAGTCAACCCAACAGATACTTTCGGAGATACCCGTAGTATACCTTTATAGTCACCCAGTTACGTTGTGACGTTTGGCACACCCAAAGCACTCCTACGGTATCCGGAAGTTACACGATCTCATGGCCTAAGGAAAGGATACTTGACATTGGAAAACTCTAGCAAACGAACTATGCGATCTTAAGCTATGTTTAGGATTGGGTCTCGTCCATCACATCATTCTCCTAATGATGTGATCTCGTTATCAATGACATCCAATGTCCATAGTCAGGAAACCATGACTATCTGTCGATCAACGAGCTAGTCAACTAGAGGCTTACTAGGGACATATTGTTGTCTGTTATTCACACATGTATTACGATTTTCGGATAACACAATTATAGCACGAATAAAGACAATTATCATGAACAAGGAAATATAATAATAATGCTTTTATTATTGCCTCTAGGGCATATTTCCAACAGTCTCCCACTTGCACTAGAGTCAATAATCTAGTTACATTGTGATGAATCGAACACCCATAGAGTTCTGGTGCTGATCATGTTTTGCCTTAGGGAGAGGTTTAGTCAACGGATCTGCGACATTCAGATCTGTGTGCACTTTACAAATTTCTATGTCTCCATCTTGAACATTTTCACGAATGGAGTTGAAGCGACGCTTGATGTGCCTGGTCTTCTTGTGAAACCTGGGCTCCTTGGCAAGTGCAATAGCTCCAGTGTTGTCACAGAAGAGTTTGATTGGCCCCGACGCATTGGGTATGACTCCAAGGTCGGTGATGAACTCCTTCACCCAAATTGCTTCATGTGCTGCCTCAGAGGCTGCCATGTATTCCGCTTCACATGTAGATCCCGCCACGACGCTCTGCTTGCAACTGCACCAGCTTACTGCCCCACCATTCAAAATATACACGTATCCGGTTTGTGACTTAGAGTCATCCAGATCTGTGTTGAAGCTAGTGTCGACGTAACCCTTTACGACGAGCTCTTCGTCACCTCCATAAACGAGAAACATTTCCTTAGTCCTTTTCAGGTACTTCAGGATATTCTTGACCGTTGTCCAGTGTTCCTTGCCGGGATTACTTTGGTACCTTCCTACCAAACTTACGGCAAGGTTTACATCAGGTCTGGTACACAGCATGGCATACATAATAGACCCTATGGCTGAGGCATAGGGGATGACACTCATATCTTCTATATCTTCGGCCGTGGTCGGACATTGAGCTGAGCTCAATTTCACACCTTGTAACACAGGTAAGAACCCCTTCTTAGATTGATCCATATTGAACTTCTTCAATATCTTATCAAGGTATGTGCTTTGTGAAAGACCTATGAGGCGTCTTGATCTATCTCTATAGATCTTGATGCCTAATATATAACCAGCTTCTCCAAGGTCCTTCATTGAAAAACTTTCATTCAAGTAGGCCTTAATGCTGTCCAAGAGTTCTATATCATTTCCCATCAAAAGTATGTCATCTACATATAGTATGAGAAATGCTACAGAGCTCCCACTCACTTTCTTGTAAACGCAGGCTTCTCCATAAGTCTGCGTAAACCCAAACACTTTGATCATCTCATCAAAGCGAATGTTCCAACTCCGAGATGCTTGCACCAGCCCATAAATCGAGCGTTGGAGCTTGCACACCTTGTCAGCATTCTTAGGATCGACAAAACCTTCCGGCTGCATCATATACAATTCTTCCTTAAGGAAACCATTAAGGAATGCCGTTTTGACGTCCATTTGCCATATTTCATAATCGTAGAATGCGGCAATTGCTAACATGATTCGGACGGACTTCAGCTTCGCTACCGGTGAGAAAGTCTCATCGTAGTCAATTCCTTGAACTTGTCGATAACCCTTACCGACAAGCCGAGCTTTATAGATGGTCACATTACCATCCGCGTCTGTCTTCTTCTTAAAGATCCATTTATTTTCTATGGCTCGCCGCTCAACGGGCAAGTCAGTCAAAGTCCATACTTCGTTTTCATACATGGATCCTATCTCGGATTTCATGGCTTCTAGCCATTTGTCGGAATCCGGGCCCGCCATTGCTTCCTCATAGTTCGAAGGTTCACCGTTGTCTAACAACATGATTTCCAAGACAGGGTTGCCGTACCACTCTGGTGCGGAACGTGTCCTAGTGGACCTTCGAATTTCAGTAGGAGCTTGATTAGAAGTATCTTGATCATCATCATTAATTTCCTCTCTAGTCGGTGCAGGCACCTCAGGAACGTTTCTTTGAGTTTCGCCATTTTCTGGTTCAAGAGGTAACACTTCATCAAGTTCTACTTTCCTCCCACTTACTTCTTTCGAGAGAAACTCTTTCTCTAGAAAGGATCCATTCTTGGCAACAAAGATCTTGCCTTCGGACCTGAGGTAGAAGGTATACCCAATAGTTTCTTTAGGGTATCCTATGAAGACGCATTTTTCCGACTTGGGTTCGAGCTTTTCAGGTTGAAGTTTCTTGACATAAGCATCGCATCCCCAAACATTTAGAAACGACAGCTTAGGTTTCTTCCCAAACCATAATTCATACGGTGTCGTCTCAACGGATTTTGACGGAGCCCTATTTAAAGTGAATGCGGCAGTCTCTAAAGCATAGCCTCAAAAAGATAGCGGTAAATCGGTAAGAGACATCATAGATCGCACCATATCTAATAGAGTGCGGTTACGACGTTCGGACACACCATTACGCTGAGGTGTTCCAGGCGGCGTGAGTTGTGAAACTATTCCACATTTTCTTAAGTGTGTGCCAAATTCGTGACTCAAGTATTCTCCTCCACGATCTGATCGTAGAAACTTGATCTTTCTATCACGTTGATTTTCAACCTCACTCTGAAATTCTTTGAACTTTTCAAAGGTCTCAGACTTGTGTTTCATTAAGTAGATATACCCATATCTACTCAAGTCATCAGTGAGGGTGAGAACATAACGATAGCCACCGCGAGCCTCAACACTCATTGGACCGCACACATCGGTATGTATGATTTCCAATAAGTTGGTTGCTCGCTCCATTGTTCCTGAGAAGGGAGTCTTGGTCATTTTACCCATGAGGCATGGTTCGCACGTGTCAAATGATTCATAATCAAGAGACTCTAAAAGTCCATCTGCATGGAGCTTCTTCATGCGTTTGACACCTATGTGACCAAGGCGGCAGTGCCACAAATATGTGGGACTATTGTTATCAACTTTAACTCTTTTGGTATTCACACTATGAATATGTGTATCATCACGTACGAGATTCATTAAGAATAAACCATTAACCATCGGAGCATGACCATAAAACATATCTCTCATATAAATAGAACAACCATTATTCTCGGATTTAAATGAGTAGCCATCTCGAATTAAACGAGATCCAGACACAATGTTCATGCTCAAACTTGGCACTAAATAACAATTATTGAGGTTTAAAACTAATCCCGTAGGTAAATGTAGAGGTAGCGTGCCGACGGCGATCACATCAACCTTGGAACCATTCCCGACGCGCATCGTCACCTCGTCCTTCGCCAGTCTCCGTTTATTCCGCAGCTCCTGTTTTGAGTTACAAATGTGAGCAACTGCAACGGTATCAAATACCCAAGAGCTACTACGAGTACTGGTAAGGTACACATCAATTACATGTATATCACATATACCTTTTGTTTTGCCGGCCTTCTTGTCTGCTAAGTATTTGGGGCAGTTCCGCTTCCAGTGACCACTTCCCTTGCAATAAAAACACTCAGTCTCGGGCTTGGGTCCATTCTTTGGCTTCTTCCCGGCAACTTGCTTACCGGGCGTGGCGACTTCCTTGCCGTCCTTCTTGAAGTTCTTTTTACCCTTGCCCTTCTTGAACTTAGTGGTTTTATTCACCATCAACACTTGATGTTCCTTCTTGATTTCTACCTCTGCTGATTTCAGCATAGCATATACCTCAGGAATAGTCTTTACCATCCCCTGCATGTTGTAGTTCATCACAAAGCTCTTGTAGCTAGGTGGAAGCGACTGGAGGATTCTGTCAATGACCGCTTCATCCGGGAGAATAACTTCCAGTTGAGTCAAGCGGTTGTGCAACCCAGACATCTTGAGTATGTGTTCACTGACAGAGCTATTTTCCTCCATCTTACAGCTAAAGAATTTGTCGGAGACTTCATATCTCTCGACCCGGGCATGAGCTTGGAAAACCATTTTCAGCTCTTCGAACATCTCATATGCTCCATGTCTCTCAAAACGCTTTTGGAGCCCCGGCTCTAAGCTGTAAAGCATGCCGCACTGAACGAGGGAGTAATCATCGGAACGTGACTGCCAAGCGTTCATAACGTCTTGTTCTGCAGAGAGAACAGGTGCGTCACCCAGCGGTGCTCGTAGGACATAATCTTTCTTGGCAGCTATGAGGATGATCCTCAGGTTCCGGACCCAGTCCGTATAGTTGCTGCCATCGTCTTTCAGCTTGGTTTTCTCTAGGAATGCGTTGAAGTTGAGGACTACGTTGGCCATTTGATCTACAAGACATATTGTAAATATTTTAGACTAAGTTCATGATAATAAAGTTCATCTAATCAAATTATTTAATGAACTCCCACTTAGATAGACATCCCTCTTCTAGTCATCTAAGTATAACATGATCCGAGTCAACTAGGCCGTGTCCGATCATCACGTGAGACGGACTAGTCAACATCGGTGAACATCTTCATGTTGATCGTATCTTCTATACGACTCATGCTCGACCTTTCGGTCTTCTGTGTTCCGAGGCCATGTCTGTACATGCTAGGCTCGTCAAGTCAACCTAAGTGTTTGCATGTGTAAATCTGTCTTACACCCGTTGTATGTGAACGTTAGAATCTATCACACCCGATCATCACGTGGTGCTTCGAAACAACGAACTGTCGCAACGGTGCACAGTTAGGGGGAACACTTCTTGAAATTATTATGAGGGATCATCTTATTTACTACCTCGTTCTAAGTAAACAAGATGCAAAACATGATAAACATCACATGCAATCAAATAATAAACGTGACATGATATGGCCAATATCACATAGCTCCTTTGATCTCCATCTTGGGGCTCCATGATCATCTTGTCACCGGCTTGACACCATGATCTCCATCATCGTGTCTCCATGAAGTTGCTCGCCAACTATTACTTCTACTACTATGGCTAACGCGTTTAGCAATAAAGTAAAGTAATTTACATGGCGTTTCTCAATGACACGCAGGTCATACAAAAAATAAAGACAACTCCTATGGCTCCTGCCGGTTGTCATACTCATCGACATGCAAGTCGTGATTCCTATTACAATAGCATGAACATCTCATACATCACATATAGATCATTCATCATTCATCACAACTTTGGCCATATCATATCACAAAGCACTTGCTGCAAAAACAAGTTAGACGTCCTCTAATTGTTGTTGCATGTTTTACGTGGCTGAATTAGGGTTCTAGCAAGAACGTTTTCTTACCTACGTGAAAGCCACAACGTGATTTGTCAACTTCTATTTACCCTTCATAAGGACCCTTTTCATCGAATCCGCTCCAACTAAAGTGGGAGAGACAGACACCCGCCAGCCACCTTATGCAACTAGTGCATGTTAGTCGGTGGAACCGGTCTCACGTAAGCGTACGTGTAAGGTTGGTCCGGGCCGCTTCATCCCACAATACCGCTGAAGCAAGATAAGACTAGTAGCGGCAAGAAAGTTGACAACATCTACGCCCACAACAAATTGTGTTCTACTCGTGCAATAGAGAACTACGCATAGACCTGGCTCATGATGCCACTGTTGGGGAACGTCGCAGAAAATTAAAATTTTTCCTACGGTTTCACCAAGATCCATCTATGAGTTCATCTAAGCAACGAGTCATGGGAGAGAGATTGCATCTACATACCACTTTGTAGATCGCGAGCGGAAGCGTTCAACGAACGGGGATGAGGTAGTCGTACACGACGTGATCCAAATCACCGGAGATCCTAGCACCGAACGGACGGCACCTCCGCGTTCAACACACGTACAGTCAGCGTAATGTCTCCTTCTTGATCCAGCAAGGCAAAGGAGAGGTTGGGGAAGATGGCTCCAGCAGCAGCACGACGGCGTGGTGATGGTGGAGCTACAGTACTTCGGCAGGGCTTCGCCGAGCTCTACGGAGGAGGAGGAGGTGTTGGAGAGGGAGAGGGAGGCGCCAAGGACCAGGGTGCGGATGCCCCCCTCCCCTACCCCCTTTATATAGCCCCCTAGGGGGGCGCCGGCCCTAGGAGATGCAATCTCCTAGGGGGGCGGCGGCCAAGGGGTGGGGGGCTTGCCCCCCAAGCAAGGGGGCGCCCCCCTTTAGGGTTTCCCCACCCTTGGCGCATGGGCCTCTTGGGGCTGGTTACCCTTGGCCCATGTAGGCCAAGGCACACCCTAGAGCCCATGTGCCCCCCCCCCCCCCCGAGGCAGGTGGCCCCACCCGGTGGACCCCCCGGGACCCTCCGGTGGTCCCGGTACAATACCGATAACCCCGAAACTTGTCCCGATGGCCAAAACAGCACTTCCTATATATAATTCTTTACCTCCGGACCATTCCGAAACTCCTCGTGACGTCCGGGATCTCATCCGGGACTCCGAACAACATTCGGGTTACTGCATATACATATCTTCACAACCCTAGCGTCACCGAACCTTAAGTGTGTAGACCCTACGGGTTCGGGAGACATGCAGACATGACCGAGACGGCTCTCGGGCAATAACCAACAGCGGGATCTGGATACCCATGTTGTCTCCCACATGCTCCACGATGATCTCATCGGATGAACCACGATGTCAAGGATTCAATTAATCCCGTATACGATTCCCTTTGTCAATCGGTATTTTACTTGCCCGAGATTCGATCGTCGGTATCCCAATACCTCATTCAATCTCATTACCGGCAAGTCACTTTACTCGTACCGTAATGCATGATCCCGTGATCAAACACTTTGATCACATTGAGCTCATTATGATGATGCATTACCGAGAGGGCCCGATGATACCTCTCCGTCAAGCGGAGTGACAAATCCCAGTCTCGATCCGTGTCAACCCAACAGATACTTTCGGAGATACCCGTAGTATACCTTTATAGTCACCCAGTTACGTTGTGACGTTTGGCACACCCAAAGCACTCCTACGGTATCCGGAGGTTACACGATCTCATGGTCTAAGGAAAGGATACTTGACATTGGAAAACTCTAGCAAACGAACTATGCGATCTTATGCTATGTTTAGGATTGGGTCTCGTCCATCACATCATTCTCCTAATGATGTGATCTCGTTATCAATGACATCCAATGTCCATAGTCAGGAAACCATGACTATCTGTCGATCAATGAGCTAGTCAACTAGAGGCTTACTAGGGACATATTGTTGTCTGTTATTCACACATGTATTACGATTTCCGGATAACACAATTATAGCACGAATAAAGACAATTATCATGAACAAGGAAATATAATAATAATGCTTTTATTATTGCCTCTAGGGCATATTTCCAACAAGAAGCTCACCTCATAATTTTGAGATGTTTCCATAAGCCCACTACAAGCTTATTCGTCTCCTTGTTGATTTTCCAACAACTCCGTTATAACCTTCTTGGAAGGGTGCTTTCCGAGCTCATTTGTGGTAGAAGTTGTCATTTTCCTCTCCATTCCTTTATTCCAGTGATCTATCTTCTATTTCTTCTTCCGGAGGCATTGTGATGTTGCTCCCTTCACTCTTCTTCTCGAATGGTGAGGATCATGTTCTTTGCTTTTGCTTATCCATTTAACCGGAGTGTTATGTTTATCATTCCTCTTTTAACCGGAGTCTCATCCAAGTGCTTTCATTTTGCCAAGTTCAAATTCTATACCTCCATTTCCAACCGGAGTGTTGTATCATCTCTTCAATATCGTCTCATCTTATCAAGTTTTCTTCTCTTTTCTACCGGAGTGCTGTCCAAATTCTGTCATTCTTCTTCTTTGACTATCTCATTATACCGAGGTGGTCATATTCTTTTCGTTCGCGAAGCTCTTATTTCCATGCCTTTCAACCTACAAGGTTCTAGTAATGTTCCTTGTTCCTCTTTTCTAACAGAGTGTTCTCAACTTTGTTCATCTTCGTTGTATTCTTTCGTTCAATTTGTTTAACCTCTCATGGTTCGTGGTTTCACTCGTTTGCCAAAGAAGCAACTCTGTTTTACCTCTTCCCCTTCCGTTTCTCTCCGGTGCCATCCTAGATCTCGGGATGAGATCCTCTTGTAGTGGTGGAGTGTTGTAACGCCCCAAAACCGGCGCGCCAGACGCCTTCCATGTTTTTCGTTATCGTCGTGTGTATTTATTTGTTTGTTGCATCTCATCTCATAGCATCATGCGCATTGCGTCTGCATGTTTTCATAAAACTCGTAGTCCGTTCGTAGTTGCCGCATCTTCCTGTTGCCTTCGTTGACCGTTTTGAAACCAACCGGGTTTTGCAAGCACCTTTTTCCTGACCATTTGACCCTCTCTACACTTTACTCAGACTCCTCGCGCGCGTCCAAAAGTTGTCCCGAACCCGACCCGGGCAGAACCCGACCCGGGCAGTCATGACCGATGGGTCCGGTTCATCCCCAAACGTCTATAAAACATCTCCGATTTCTTATTTGGACTCCCTACCTATTATTCTCGACCGTTTGATTTTAATCGGAGGGTCTGATTAGTCCCTGTCCAAAAATCCTCGTGCTATATAAATATCAGCCTATCGTCCCATCCATCCAATCCCTCACACGCCGCCGCCACTCTATTCCTTGGGATCCTCCCAGATCCCCTCCTCACCAACCCAGCATAGCCGCGCTCGATCCACCTCGTGAAGCGCTCCCGAGGCCCGAATTCCTCCAACCTCGCGGCCCCCCGGCGAACCTCGCTGCTGGCAACCACCACCAGCAGCCAACTAGATGAGCACCTACCACGCCCTTCCTCCCCTGCTCCTTTTTCCTTCCTTCTTTCTCTCTCTCTTACGCGCAAGCTCTCTCCTTGTTCTCTTCTTCACAGGGAACCGAGCAGCCATGGCCGCCGTTTGTCCTTGTCGCCACCCTTCGGATCCGCGCCGGATCAGCCTCCTCCGCGACCTCCCCTTCTTGCTGGAGTCCCTCCCCGCAGCAACTCCCTCGAACAAGATCGGGATCCAGCATCCCGCTCCTGCCGTCCCCGCTGACCAGCGCCCGTCCGCCTCGGAGCCGGCCTCCTCCGCAGCTGCTTCTTCTCGCCGGAGCTCCGTACGCGTCGCTGCCGTCGTCTTCGCGCCGCAGCCCAAGCGCTGCCCCGAGACACACTGCCTCCTTCTGTCGGGAGCAGACAGAGGAAGTCGCCCCTGCCGCATTGACCGCCAAGTCCCACGCCGCCCCGCCTGCTCCTTCAAGTCCTGCCAGCTCCATCGCCCCGCCAAGTCCGCCGCCGTCGCCAGCCCCAAGTTCCTGCGTCGCCGTCCTGCATCAAGTCCCCCCTTCGCGCCATCGCCGGAGTCCCAAGACGCGCGAAGCCATCGCTCCGTCCTTTGCTTCGAGCAACTGAACGAGCGCACGAGCAGCGCCCGTGCCCGTTGACCCGTCTTTCCGCGCCGTGCCTCTCCAGCCCAGCTCCGCGGCCTGCCCGGCCTCCTCCACCGACCGGCCCATGAGGCCTGGTGAGCAGCCCCCGCCCCTGTGTATAGTTGGGCCAGCCTGTTGATTCGGCCCGTGTCGTATTTTTTTTCTGTTTCAGCGAATTTAGACATTATCCAGAGAACGGCAGTTTTACAGAAAAACCCTCAAACATCATGCATATAATAACTCATTAACAGTGCAGCATATGTAAAAACTTCTTATATGTAAAATGCTTAGATTTTTGCCTAGTTTCATAATATACCACTATCATCCATGTTTAAAATGCTTAACTTGCTGTTTGTTTAATTTTGCATAAATGCCATGCTAAAATGATTTATTTCATAACTAATTAACCGTAGGTCCAATTTTAATAAACTTTATATGTAAATGGGGTAGAAAAATGCATATATTAACATGGTGCACTTTATTTTGCTGTTTAATAACTCTAAAATTGTGTTTAGGACAGAACAGTACCAAACCTAATATATGCATATGAGGAGTTTCCGGACTTGTTGTTTTGTTGTTCCGGCCTCATTTAAACTTGCCTAGATAGGTAATATTCATTTGCTTCACCCCCTTGCCATGTTAATCAACATTTAATATTGTTGTGTACATAAACGAGATTGAACTAAATAACTTGTCGTGGTGTTTTGTCAATATGCAACTCGTTGCATATTGTGCTCCACTTAACTTGTAGTATTGTTTGTGCATTTTGCCATGCCATGCATATTTAAACCGGACATGCATCATACTTGTTTGTGCATCATGCCATGTGTATGTGGTGGTTGTTTACTATGTTGTTTGTGAAGGAAATATGCCCTAGAGGCAATAATAAAGTTATTATTTATTTCCTTATATCATGATAAATGTTTATTATTCATGCTAGAATTGTATTAACCGGAAACATAATACATGTGTGGATACATAGACAAACAGAGTGTCACTAGTATGCCTCTACTTGACTAGCTGATTAATCAAAGATGGTTAAGTTTCCTAACCATAGACAAAGGAGTTGTCATTTGATTAACAAGGTCACATCATTAGTTGAATGATCTGATTGACATGACCCATTCCATTAGTTAGCACCCGATCGTTTCGTATGCTGCTATTGCTTTTATCCATGACTTATACATGTTCCTATGACTATGAGATTATGCAACTCCCGTTTACCGTAGGAACACTTTGTGTGCTACCAAACGTCACAACGTAACTGGGTGATTATAAAGGTGCTCTACAGGTGTCTCCGAAAGTATTTGTTGGGTTGGCATATTTCAAGATTAGGATTTGTCACTCCGAATGTCGGAGAGGTATCTCAGGGCCTTCTCGGTAATGCACATCACATAAGCCTTGCAAGCATTGCAACCAATGAGTTGGTTGCAGGATGATGTATTACGGAACGAGTAAAGAGACTTGCCGGTAACAAGATTGAACTAGGTATTGGATACCGACGATCGAATCTCGGGCAAGTAACATACCGATGACAAAGGGAACAACGTATGTTGTTATGCGGTCTGACCGATAAAGATCTTCGTAGAATATGTAGGAGCCAATATGGGCATCCAGGTCCCGCTATTGGTTATTGACCGGAGAGGTGTCTCGGTCATGTCTACATTGTTCTCGAACCGTAGGGTCCGCACGCTTAAGGTTACGATGACAGTTATTATGAGTTTATGCATTTTGATGTACCGAAGGAGTTCGGAGTCCCGGATGTGATCACGGACATGACGAGGAGTCTTGGAATGGTCGAGACGTAAAGATTGATATATTGGACGGCTATGTTCGGACATCGGAATGGTTCCGAGTGGTTTCGGATAATACTGGAGTGCCGGAGGGGTTACCGGAACCCCCCGGGGGAAGTATGGGCCTTATTGGGCCGCGAGGGGAGAGAGAGGGCCGCTCCAGGAGGTGGTGCGCCCCCCCCCCCATGGGCAGTCCTAATTGGACAAGGAGGGGGGCGCGGCCCCCCTTTCCCTCTCCCTCTCCCTCTCTTTCCTTCCCCCTTCCTCCCTCCTAGTTGGACTAGGAAAGGGGAGTCCTACTCCTACTAGGAGGAGGACTCCCCCCTCCCTTGACGCGCCTCTAGGCCGGCCGGCCCTCCCCCTTGCTCCTTTATATACGGGGGCAGGGGGGCACCCTAGGACACACAAGTTGATCCTTGAGATCGTTCCTTAGCCGTGTGCGGTGCCCCCCTCCACCATATTCCACCTCGGTCATATTGTCGCAGTGTTTAGGCGAAGCCCTGCGTCGGTAGTTCATCAAGATCATCACCACGCCCTCGTGCTGACGGAACTCATCCCCGGAGGTTTTGCTGGATCGAGACCCGGGGACGTCATCGAGCTGTACGTGTGTCAAGAACTCGGAGGCGCCGGAGTAACGGCGCTTGGATCGGTCGGATCGCAAAGTACGACTACTTCCTCTACGTTGTGTCAATGCTTCCGCTTCGGTCTACGAGGGTACGTAGACAACACTCTCCCCTCTCGTTGCTATGCATCACCATGATCTTGCGTGTGCGTAGGAAATTTTTTGAAATTACTACGTTCCCCAACAGTTTGTTTGTTTACGGGTTGCTTCTCTCGTTAGCTTCGGTTTCGTTCCGGAGTTGTGAGGATTCGTTCGACTACGTCTGTTTGTCTTTTTCATGGACTCGTTCTTCTTCCTTGCGGGATTTCAGGCAAGATGACCATACCCTCGAAATCACTTCTATCTTTGCTTGCTAGATGCTCGCTCTTTTGCTATGCCTATGTTGCGATGCCTACCACTTGCTTATCATGCCTCCCATATTGCCATGTCAAGCCTCTAACCATCCTTTCCTAGCAAACCGTTGTTTGGCTATGTTACCGCTTTGCTCAGCCCCTCTTATAGCGTTGTTAGTTGCAGGTGAAGATGAAGTTTGTTCCTTGTTGGAACATGGAGATGTTGTTCCTTGTTGGAACATGGTTACTTGTTGGGATATCACAATATATCTTATTTAATTAATGCATCTATATACTTGGTAAAGGGTGGAAGGCTCGGCCTTATGCCTGGTGTTTTGTTCCACTCTTGCCGCCCTAGTTTTCGTCATACCGGTGTTATGTTCCTTGATTTTGCGTTCCTTACACGGTTGGGTGATTTATGGGACCCCCTTGACAGTTCGCTTTGAATAAGACCCCTCCAGCAAGGCCCAACCTTGGTTTTACCATTTGCCACCTAAGCCTTTTTCCCTTGGGTTCTGCAGACTCAAGGGTCATCTTTATTTTAAACCCCCGGGCCAGTGCTCCTCTGAGTGTTGGTCCAAACTAGAGCACCGTGCGGGACCGTCCCTAGGCAACTTGGGTCACGTTGGTACTTGTACGCTTTGTTTATCCGGTGTGCCCTGAGAACGAGATACGTGCGACTCCTATCGGGATTTGTTGGCACATCGGGCGGCTTTGCTGGTCTTGTTTTACCATTGTCGAAATGTCTTGTAGCCGGGATTCCAAGGCCGATCGGGTCTTCCCGGTAGAAGGAATATCCTTCGTTGACCGTGAGAGCTTATAATGGGCTAAGTTGGGACACCCCTGCAGGGTATTATCTTTCGGAAGGCGTGCCCGCGGTTATGAGGCAGATGGGAATTTGTTAATGTCCGGTTGTAGAAAACCCGAAGTTGGTCTTAATTAAAATACACCAACCGCGTGTGTAACCGTGATAGTCTCTTCTCGACGGAGTCCGGGAAGTGAACACAGTGTTGGAGTTATGCTTGACGTAGGTTTTTCTAGGATCACTTCTTGATCATAGTTGTTCGACCGTGCTTTTGCCTCCTCTTCTCGCTCTCTTTTGCGTATGGTAGCCACTAGATATGCTAGTCGCTTGTTGCAGCTCCACCTCACTACCCTATCCTACCTTTAAGCTTAAATAGTCTCGATCTCGCGGGTGTGAGATTGCTGAGTCCCCGTGACTCACAGATACTGCCAAAACCAGTTTGCAGGTGCCGATGAAACCGTGCAGGTGACGCACCCGAGCTCAAGGTTTAGCTCGATGAAGATCTTGTTCATTGTGTTGTTTCTTTTCAGTTGATCAGTAGTGGAGCCCAGTTGGGACGATCGGGGATCTGTGTAGCATTTGGGGTAGTCTTCTTTTATTTTGGTTCCATAGTCGGACCTTGATTGTATCTGTTTGATGTAATGCTTTACTCATGTATTGCGTGAAGTGGCGATTGTAAGCCAACTATGTATCTCTTTCCCTTATGTATTACATGGGTTGTGTGAAGATTACCTTACTTGCGACATTGCTTTCAATGCGGTTATGCCTCTAAGTCGTGCTTCGACACGTGGGAGATATAGCCGCATCGAGAGCGTTACAACTAGGGTTTGAGAGGAGATGGTGTTGTTGAAGATGTTGATGAAGATTGCCCTCCCCAAGATGGGAGAGTTGTTGGTGATAATGATGACGATGATTTCCCCCTCCGGGAGGGAAGTTCCCCCGGCGGAATCGCTCCGCCGGTGGGCAAAAGTGCTCCTGCCCAAGTTCCGCCTCAAGATGGCGGTGCTTCGTCCCGAAATTCCTCTCCTGATTTTTTTCTAGGTCAAAATGACTTATATACCAGAAGATGGGCATCGGAGGTGGACCGAGGAGGGAACAACCCACCATGGTGTGCTTGAGCTCCCTAGCGCGCCCAGGTGGGTTGTGCCCACCTGGTGGGCCCCCTCTGGTGGTTATTTGCTCCAATAATTCTTATTTATTTCATAAAAAATCCTCGTGAATTTTTAGCTCATTTGGAATTGTGTAGAATAGGTGGCCTGGCGTAGTTTTTTCAGGTCCAGAATTCCAGCTGCCGGTATTCTCCCTCTTTGTGTGAACCTTACATATTACGAGAGAAAAGGCATTAGAATTACTTCAAAAAGAATTATTATGCATAAAAACATTATAAATAATAGTAGGAAAACATAATGCAAAATGGACGTATCATATCCTAGATATAAGATTCATGCTACCGTACTAAACCTTTCTATCACTCGTGTTCACAATAGTATTTGGCGGTCACTCTGCCTTTAGTCTCCTCATGGCTTGATCGTCGTGATCCTGGGTACCTACAGGGACGAAGAACGCGAGAGAGACAAGAGACAACTACGAAGCAATTTTATTTCACACATACGAGATGTTAGTTCAAAGCCATTCCACTGATATCTCCAATAAGTACATAGGGTTGCAAGAGTATGTCTCAACCGAAGACCTTACCGAATTACTCACACACGGTCATCAGATCGCAACAAGAAATCATTAAAGGACACATCAAGATGAATGCCTTATTGTTAATATGTATTACAATGGTTGCGGGATGGGACACACAAATAGAGGGTATGGATAACTTGGGATGAATGATGTGGTGATGGCGATGGTGGTAGCTATGAGATGGAAATGGAGAAATGGCGGCTAGGGTTTGTGGATGCTACTGGTGAGGAAGATGGAGGTCTGGCAAATTTCCCTGGTCCGATTCAAGTGTTGGGCCTTTAACAAAAGTTTGAGGGTTGGACGCCACGGTGCCATTGGCACCTAGTACGAGCGCCGGTATGAGAGTGTGCGCTCGTATCAGACACTGCCTTGTGCTCTGGTATGTTCCTGCACCTCCCACTTGATCTATCTTCTCTCATGTTTGCTTCTTTCCATACAAGTTCTTAATTTAGTTCATATATGTGTTTATATCCTCTTGATGCTCTATTTTAAGTCAATAAAATCCACCCTTTGTCGAAGAAATTCCATGTATAGCCCATTTTCCTACGGAAATAACATTAAGATAGGACTTTGGAATCCTTTGCATTCATTAGTCATTAGTATGAATATCAGAGCGGATATCGTGGTTTTTATAAAATAAACTAGTTTAACCTCAGGTACGACGAGTGTTAAAATAACACCCATCAACTCCTCCATGCTTAAACTTAATCGAGCTCGAGCAACATAGATAGAAATACAAACCATAAAGAACTCAATTGTTTAAACCGTAATAATGAGAAGGTTTTGGTTCACTTATGATCGGTATGTCTAGTCCGCTTCTTGATGTGAAAACTTAGTATAATTGTAACGGTGACATGGTTATCATGCAAGTGTTAGTGAAGCAAAGATAATCAACACAAATATCTTTCTTAACTAAACAAAATAATAAAGTAGCTTATATTCACTTTACCCTAGTTAACACTTGCTTGCTGGGAACGCACGGAAGAGAATTTTCTTTCTTGAGCAATGAAAACCTAAATTAGTGAGTGAAAGGTATGGAAAGACAACATGATTCTAGAGTAACTCACTAACACACCCACGAGTGTCTCATCATAAAGACTCTCAAGCACTTTACTTCAACCATTGCTTGTTGAAACTTTTGTTGTCTGGTGACGGGATTATGCAAAAGAAATTATCATGCATTGGGTTTCGTAGTGGCTTAAATTTGAATACTATGGACCAATATGTTGTCTTCCGGCGGCTGTTGCAACCTTCAACCAATTTTCCCGAGACGATTAGTGTCGTTGTTGGTGAACCTAGCCATCCCCGGACATCTCCCTATTCATGGGACTGCGCGCGTCGATCTCCTGTCAACTGCCCCAGTCCCCCAAGCTATTCGCCACCCCGCATCTCTACCGAATCTCCCCCCGCCAAGTGTTATTCCAGCTCCACTAGGGCGCCCGTATCTCCACCTGCAGCGCATCTGCGCGCCATGTCGCTGCCAGGCAAGACACAAGACACGTCACACACTGCCTGCGATGATGAGACGCGTCAGATCTCAAATTCCTTCCCCCGGAATCACCAGAATCGCCATTGTCGGACTCCTCCCCGCTTGCCTCCACCAAGACCCAAAACCACCCTCCTTCAGCCGTCGAGCATGCCCTCGCGCCACCGCTTGCAGCCCTGGCCCGCCGCACGTCGGCCTCGGGTTCTCCCTACCCAGATCCGCCGGTGACACGCTGGGCACGATGGCAAGGAGTGTGGAGGGGAAAGGGGGAGCGCATACGAGAGTGTGCTCGTCAACGGTCATATGTTCCTAGTTGTTGTTCGTTGATGTGTCTTGACTCAAAACTATACAAGGATCTTGCACTTGAAGAAATCTTCAATTCACATTTTTTATAGAGATATATTTAACATATTTAGTCCCCAAGTTTCTAATTAGGCCCTCCACAAGAAGGAAAAACTTATTTTAGGTTTAGAGGCTTCTGGACTTTGGTATGAGCAAGCTACATGCATGCAAGTACTCCCTCTGTTTTTATTTACTTCGCATATGTCTCAGGTCAAACTTTTTAAACTTTGACCAAGTTTATACAAAAAACATTAACATCCACAATGCCGAATCAATACCATTAAAATCAGCATTCAATATATTATCACACCATATAGATTTTTTATTGTGAAAATTTAGATTATTTTTGATAAAGTTGGTCAAACTTTATAAAGTTTGGCTTAAGTCAAAGCTAATATGCGAAGTAAATAAAAACGGAGGGAGTGCATGACTCTTAGAGGACGCTATGTGCCATCATGCAACTCAATTGCTCACAACTACTATACAGTATGGTACTACTAGTGAGTTAGTAATTAATTGCATTGATGCTGGTATCTCCATATATGTGGCCAGATGGAGATAGAGCTTTGGAATCCAAACAGGGCAGCCATATACACGTCGAAGCCTCTACTAGCTAATTACATTCCTCAATTGGGCCGAGTATTGCTACTAGCTGCGACTAGGCAACGGTGAAGCAAACTAGTGTATGTGATACTCAACGCATGCATGAACGCCTAGCTCATGCATATACATGGCCAATGTACATGATCTCCTTGCATGTCCATGGGTGCGGCTTGGGAGGCAGCGGGAATCCAGGATGTGCAACCACGCAGGATCATTCTTACAAAATGCAAAGAGTCGATTGTGATGGATACACAAATTGCATATGCCCGGTTTACTTCTTGTTGCATATCAGGACCATCCTATCAATTTGTCCACATGGAACATGTTTCCCATCACAAATAAGCACCACTTGTGGCTGTGGACATCCCAGAAGAGCAGGGGAAGGTGGTAACATAACAAGAGGCATTGATAACTGCCAGGTGTAGATCTATTTGAACTAAGAAACCGGAGCAATATTCACATGCTTAATCCTTGGAAGGAGCCAGGAATGTTAAAACTTCAGCTTTTGATTGGGCAACTGATCCATAGTGATCTCTTCTATGGATTCACAACCAGTTTTGTTGTCATAATCCTTGCATCAGGTGCTTGATTATTAATATGGCCAAGTACTTTGATGTTTTTCATAACAAAAAACCTACATATATATGGCTACATTGATATGAAAAGTGAAGGCCCATGTGAGTGGTTTTGCATGTAACATGAAGGGTTTTTTTTAGAGAGAACAAAACTTTATTGAATCTAGTATAGTATGTGGAATACAAGCAATGTCAGGCGTGTCTACAAGCCACACATAACAACCAGGTTCTAAAGAGGCTGCAGCCTTTGCAAGAGCATGTGCCTCAAAATTTGCCTCTCTCATTTCATGAACAGAACATATCTCTAAAACTCAGCACTCTTGGCTTTGATGTCTATTCCTCTTTCATGTGTTTAACCGTTGCGAGGTAATCAGTTGCCACTTGCACTTTATGGAGATATAAGTCCGATGCTAAGTTTAGTCCTTCATTGCATGACATTGCCTCCAGGATTTCCAGTTCAATTGCGACAATGTTCTCATATTGATGGGCTAGGTGTAGGCATGTGAGTGGTGCACAGGAATTCGGAGCTTTGGTGCTCATCAAAGTTTTATTTCTTGGAAAAAATCTAGGTTTTATTTTTCGTGGACATGTTTTCACCGAGAAAGCCGTAAGAACTAGTTACCAGGATATTTCAAAGTTAAGGATTACTCTCATTCAAACAAAATTTTGAATTCAATTTTTTATTGAAGATAAATATGCAATAGCTACCCTAATATTTACTTCCAATGAGGTTGTGATTTTGAATCCTCACTATTACAGTTTTAGTTTTTTCAATCATGGTGGGCCCACGTAGAAGCTATAGGAAGGCTCGTTCACCATACCATGCCAAGGCATGTGTTGTGTCACTCTAAGCATCCACGCCCTATTTCATCCTATTGAAACATTTAAGTTCAAATTCATATGATTTTTTGGCAGTAAACCCATTTACCAGGGGAAGCGGTGACACCGCCTCATTCCCTCCAACTTACATCATCTCATTCTGCACAAATTCATTATCAAAATGAAATCCAACTTAATAAATGGTCAAAGGATCGATTGATAACCCTCCATTTTTTATTTAAAAAAACAAGTCCACTAGAGAAATATGTACCAGCTAAATCAAGCTAACAATCTAATCAAGTCGAGTTAAATAAAGGCTATAAACCACTGGCCAGAGGAAGTTTGGGTAGATCATCCCTGTCTAGTTGTCATTGTAGCGTGGGCTAGCCCATGACCGCCACGTACCAACGGCTAATGTGGGGACTCATGGGGTTGGGGCAAGATATGCGGTGGGCGTTTCAATCATTGTTAGGATTGTTCCCATCACCGCTCCGCACTTTCACCTTGAAACAAGGGTGAGAGAGAGAGAGATGAGAGAAGAGGAGAAAGATGGGAGAAGAGGAGAAAGATGGGAGAAGAGAGCAGCGATACACAAGGGTGAGGAGTGCGAACCAGAGAGGCCTAATGCTCTAGACCACACAGCGGGTGGGATTCCAGAAACTAGTGACACGTCAAAACCCATACCAGTCGGGTTTTGGATGAATTGTGCCTGATTTTGAAACATGATGGAGGGAATGTTGACCAAAAAAAAGATGAGGGACCAAAAACCTACTTTGCACTCAAGGGATCAAAAACATAATTTTTGTTTACACAAATACATATCCCTCTTTTGAATGGATCCTTCATTTATTCAACTTTGAGGGTAAAGAGTTTATGATTGAAGTTATCTCCGTACAAAAATATATGAGATAATTAGGGTTACTTCTTAATATTATTTGAATATTACATACATATTTGCAAGAGTTTTGCACAAACATAAATCCCTCTTTACAATATATCATACCTTTGTTCCACTTTGAAGGTAAATAATTTAATAGAATATATGTCTATCTATTATAAAATTATGAGATAGGTAGGTTTGCTTCAGAATACTATTTTTCAAAGATGGTATACATATTTTCAAGAGATTAACACAAATATAAATCAGTAACTTAGATTGATCCTTCATCTATTTAACCGTAAATGTAGTAATTTATAATTAAGGCTTACTCCATACATTTAAAAAAATTGGTATGTGGCATACGTTAATGATGAAAACATTCACACATAGCAGACAATAATTGAATACCGTGTCATTATGACTAATCAACATCATGAGAACGACGATGGTATATGACCACCAAGGTTTTTCAGTCTAATTTCTAGTTATGGTTCTTGATATTGCGTAAGAAAGATTTATGAGTGAGAGATTTTAGGTCATTAGACCATTTTTAACATGATGAGTTGAGACATCGTGGCTTAAAACTATATTGTAATCATGCGGTTGATCAAGCCTCCAACCCACTTTTCATTTTGTAGAGATATGTTTAACATATTTGAACTCCAAATTTTTGCTCAAGCCTCCCAAAAGAAAAATAGAAGAAAAGACTTGTTTTTAGGTTGAGAGGCTTCTCGACTTTAGCATGACCATGCTTCGTTTACATTTCAACGATTAAGTTACATGCATGCAATGTTATCAAAGAATATTACATTGTATCACAACTCAGCTGCTCCCAACTACTATGGGGTACTGCTAGCAAGCTAGTAATTAATTGCATGGGTGGTGATATCTCCGTATATGTAGCTAGATCGAGAGCGAGCTCACAATACAAATCATACAACCATATGTCATCGACATATTTACTGGTTAGTTACATTCATCAATCGGGTCTGAGTAGTGCCACACTATTACTAGGTACGACTGGGCACATGTTTTTCTAAAGAAATTTGAACCTCCGAAACACACTAATGTGTGATACTCCATGCGTTAATAATGCCCGGCTCATATACTTATTTCGTGTATGATCTCCTCCTTAAATGTTCATGGGTGCAGCTTGGGAGGTAGCGGGAATCTAGGGTGTGCGAATGTATTAGATTATGCTGGGAAATTGCAAAGAAACATGAGTGGTGCGAAAGGGAACTGCATATGCTCGATTTTCTTCGTGTTACATGTCTTCATTGGCTAAGATTCATGGGAAACTTACTGGGTCATGGCCCCGTCTTTCGAAATTGCAAAACATAAATACACAACTAGTATTGATTTGCCTGGACTAGTCTGTGCTACTGCTACTCTGACCTATGGGTTGCTTTGTGAGTTGCTACAATATGAGTCTGCAAGCTGGAGTTGCGTCTATTCGTGGGCGTTATCTTTTATGCATGTACTCCCGAGGCGGTAAATCCCCCAAATCGGTATTATAGATCTTACTTCTTTGATTCTTTCTCACTCCCCCAATCCCAATCTCCTACCCGACCCCAAACCAGCTAGCATGTGGCCACACTTCCAATCATCAACCGTGCAAGTTGCAGCTCCAAATTTGTGACTGACTGACCATGGCGGAAAAGTTGCACACCGAGAACACAACATCGAGCAAGATATGCATAACAGGATAGGAGTCTAGATCTTGTCCTTTTATTCATACCGGTTGTGGTATTGAGTTTCTTTATGTGCTCTTTGCTCCGCTTACGAGCTGTAATATTTATATGACTTTGTGCTACTTCAAGACTATTAATAATATGGTTGCATGCATCATTCAGATGCAGAGGCCGGGGGCAAGCCTCCTTTTCCAAAAAAAAATACACACATGAAGCGTTCATTTTATTCCTTCAATTATATTCACTACTTTGTCACCATGCCATGATCTACTGTAAACCCCAAAATGAAAAGAGAACTGCTATACAAACGACGCTTCACGGGCGATTTCAGCACGACACTTCATATCACACCATCCATTCAAAACAGCAATGTACATCAAGTTGTTTGATTAGGCATCGTAGAAGGAAGGGATGTCGTCCGTGAAGTAGTTTCGAAATGAAAACCACCCGAGGGCTGGAGTTTTAGATATTTTTTCTATGCACAAATTGAGCCACTTTGCTTATTTTGAAAAAACAAACCCACTATTGTTTGTAAATTCTAAGCCAGCGGCATGTCCTTTGTTGTTTGTCATGCTCTGCCATTGCGTGTCTTGATCAGCATGTCCATTCATCCTCATGAAACAGTGGCAACACAAAAAAGAAGCAGTGCATTGAAGAGCTCAGCATATTGAACCTATAAACCCTGAAGAACCGCTAGGCAGGCAGAAGGTGGCCACGTCGCCTTTAAATCGCGAATGCCACCGCATGTTAATTTGGTGCCCCGCCGGGGGCATTTTCGTTATTTCATGCATTGGAGTATAAAAGGGAGCCGCTGTGGAGAAGACCTAGCCGCTGCTCCCCCGCACTCGCGCCGCCCCCTCTCCCCTTCCTCCGCCCCCTCCTCCTCCTCCTCCTCCCATCGCCGCCCCTTCCTCCTCCTCCCACGGCCGTCCCCTCCTTCTCCGCCCCACCCCCCTCGCATCTCGTCCGCCCTGGATTCGGAGGCGAGCTGCTGCACCCACGCCCCTCCTCCAACTCCCCCACCCCTCCTCCAATGGCGCTCCCTCCCCGGGTCGAGCCCTAGGGCCGCTGCCGCCTGGCACCACCTACGGCCGCGGTGCTGTTGGCAGCACCTTCGCCCGTCTTCGCCTACGCTGCCGCCGCCTCTGGTGGCCATCGGCCCCTCCGCCCCACCCACGATCAGCACCGGCCCCCCTCTCTGTTCTTTTTTTGTTTCATGTATAGATTTAGGAATTGATGGATCTGTGGATGGATGGTTAGATCGATGGATGTGTGCTTCAGAATCTGGCAAAGCACCTTTTGTTGTATACATATGCAAATAGTAAAGTTCATTTTGTTGCGTAGTGGGGAGAGATATGAAACTGCAGGTGTAATGTGATTTTATTATTTTGTGAACTTGTACTTACTGTAATTGTTGCCCTTTTTCAGGAAGTGACAGTGACTCCATATATTTTGGCAGCTGAAATGGTCGAGAAGTTTGAGTCAGGGACTAGAGATTTGGGCAGCCACTACAGCAGATCAATGTCTAATGTAAGTTTAACTACTCCTTTCCACATATCATGTGGGTGTATGTTGCTTACTTTTTGTTATTTTTGGCGCATGATAGCAGTTCGGATTTTGATAAAAAAAACATACCCTTATCATTAATCTGTGAATATTTGATGGTGAAAACGGTACTTTCCACATATCGTGTTGGTGTACGTTGCTTAATTTTTGTTATTCTTGGGGCTGATGGCAGTTCGGAGTTTGATAAAAAAGAATCATTACCTTTATCGTCCATCTGTGAATATTTGATGATGATAACGGTATTAGTAGTTGATTAGGAGCTTTACATCCATATTGCAGTTTGTATGCTCATTGTGAATTGTTGTTGTTTAATTTATTTTTCCTGGTGCCATGATATGGATATCTCCACTAGCAATCCAGAGTTTGATGAATTGCCGCATTTATTACATCTTAGTACTTGTACATGAAAAAAATATTAGTAATTTGGACTCACCATGCAGGAGGATGCAGCAACTGCCTCACATGAACAACGACGAAGAGACCACATCGACAGGATATGAAGGTGAGGAAATGGCAAGGCAGCCTAAAGGCCAACCGATGGGATTTTTTCATCCCAACACATGCGGAAAATTCAAGGTTTAAACCCTATATATAGAAGGTAAGGATCTTTCATATCGGGCAGATGCATCCTCGTGATGGATTGCATGTTCATCGTCCTTTTTTTAAGGAGGAATACCCCCGGCCTCTGCATCAATCGATGCATGCAGCCATATTATTAAATAAAAACGTAACAAGGTCATAAGGTCCAAAGAAACTCATAAACTGAGCAGTAGTCGAAAGCAAATAAATCTAAAAAAGTGACACACCCGGCGATATAGAACTAAAAAAGTGCCACATCCGGCGATAGAAAAATAAGTTACTATGCCTACACATCTCGAAAATTCGAATATGAGCCCGAGCTCATCTGCACCTGTGCTCACGAAAAAAATTAAAATAAATACTAGAAAAATTTTAAAAGTTCCAAAAAAAATTGGGTGGTAGATAATTTGATGCGTGAGGTACGCTCCAATTTGCAAAACATTTGGACTTCTGTGCAGCTCTCAGCAAAAAAGACAAATCGGAGGTCTGTAAAAATGTATACTGTTCATATACTGTTCTGGTCTGATTTGTCTTTTTTGTTGAGAGCTGCACAGAAGTCCAAATGTTTTGAAAATTGGAGCGTACCTCACGCATCAAATTCTCTACCACCTTAATTGTTTTTGGAATTTTTTGAATTTTTCTGAATTTTTTATGAATTTTTTTTGACCGGGTGTAGATGCACCCGGGCACCGAAACGCCGCTCTCTACACATCTAGCCTATTATTAGCTCGCCACTTAAATCGGGTGAAGATAGCCCATGCTACCGTCTCCCAACGGTTGCACCCAATAATCAAAAGCTCCCTAAAGTCCACATGAGTGAGTAAGGACCACATACGGATCCAAGTTGTAGCTTTATAGATAACCTGCAAAGTTGATGAATTGTGCCCCATTAAAAATCATATCATTTTTAGTGTTCCATATAGCCCAAAATAATGTGTGTTCATCCTCCTATACCAGTGTTCTACTTGACATAGCTCCGAGCCTTAGATGGTTTTTAAATGGCTTGGCTGGATTTCTCTGAGAGCAACAAATATTGTCCATATTCATTTTTCACCTTTCTGTGTAGTGATCTAAGAGAATACCTACTACTATAATTGGGTTGTCTACTAATTTGAGCGAAAGGACAACTTAAGGTGATAAAAAGAGATGAGGAAATGTTAGTTAAAATAGTATTTCCAATTAAATCGAACTGCAAAAATAGCATGTAAATTTTCATTATCATGGGTGTCTTGGCTTAAAAATTAATCTCGATGTCCCATAATATAAGACGTTATTACATCCAATATGTTAGTATATTGAATGTAATAACATTTTATATTATGAACGAAGGGAGTAGTATATTGGCATTTGCATTTGATCAAATCTTCAAGTAACTTTTCCTTTTATAGATACATCTCTTAACATATTTGATCTTCGAGTTTCTGCTCGGGCCTCCCACAAGAAAACAATTGTTTTAGCACTTTTGCTTTGGTACACACCCCATAAACACATTGACGGTCGAGATCTCTCTATACCCTTTCATAATAAGGGGTATGATGGTCTTTTCCCCCGCGCCGATACGGGGCCTGCATACATATACGCGGCACTCTTTTTCTTTTCTCGCGGCACCCTCAGCTGTTTTTCACTTTCTTTTTAAAAGAAAAAAAGTGCAAGTACCATGAATCAAACTAAAGACCTCTTGGTCTAAGCAGGACCACAATAACCAACAAGAACATCCCAATGCTTGTGCATTTTTAACTTTTTTTTTTCGTTACTTTCTTCTTCAATTCGCGGCTAGGCCGACCCATTGTTGAATCGGTCCTTTTATCACTATTTCTTTTTTATTTTTTATTTTTCCAAAAATGCTCATGCTTAGAAAATTTTATTCAGAATTTTCAAAAAATGTATGATTATTTAAATTTTCTTCATAAAGTACAAACTTTCGCATTATAAAATAATGTACATATATGTCAAAAAATTGTTTGTGTCTTCCAAAATTGCTCAGAATGTCATAACACGAACATACTTTAAAAAGAGCAAACAAAATTTTGAACACGACCATTTTTTGAAAAACACTACAAATTTTGAAATTTCAAGGAAAAAACAAAATAAGAACAAAATTTTGAAACAAATTTATTTTGAATTTCCGTGAACATTTTTTGCATTTGTGTAGAAAAACAATTGAATACAGGATTATTTTCTAAATTCCAAATAAATTTTGAAAGCACGACCATTATTTGAAAATGCAGAATTGTCGAAATTGCAAAAACTTAGCATGGTGCCTTGGATGGTGATACAAGGCAGGCCCTAGAATTTTTTTTGCCCATTTGAACGATGTCAAAAAAAGGTACTCTGAAACTGAACCTTCCACCCAATCTGAACGCCCTACTCAACCTTTTTCCATTTAAATTCATGAACATTTTCTTAAATTCGCAAACTTTGTTTTCAAATTCATCAAAAAAATCCATATCTATGAACTCATTACTTTTACCAATGTTTTATAAAAGCTCATAATTTTTTTCGAATTCATAAACATACTTTTTCAAAAAATTTAAACTTTTTTTCAAATTGGTGAATGTTTGGGCCAGCCCAAAAGGCACCCGACGGAAGCGATGTCGTCGCCCTGTTGGCAAGGCCTGAGCATATTTTTTCGTCAATTTGATTTTTTTCCTTTTTCTAATTTTATTATTAATTTTTAAACCTGTTTTGAAAATATTATTTTTAATACAAAAACCTGTTATTGTTTTCATATATTTTTTACAAATTATAAAAATGTTCTGGAATTTCAAAAAAATATCATTTTTAAATAATTTGTTCATAAATTTATTTACTTTTCCGCTTTTTAAAATGTTGATAAATTTATAAAAAATTGTTTGCTTTCAAATTTGTGTACCACATCAATATCTGGGAATTTATTAACAATTTTGGAAAAGGTCTTCATGTTTATAAAATTTTCATACACAATTTGAAATTCCAAAAAAACCAAATTTTAATAAATAACTTCGATACAAGAAAATGTTAATGTTGATTGAAAATGACAGAAATTGCAAATAACAAAAGCTTTGCCCTACCAACTTTGAAAATCATGTGCTTCTTACCATGCATGAAATGGCACCAAATTTTTCAAGCATGTGGAATGCTCATGGCAGACCTCCATGCAAAATTGGAAGGAATTCAGGCACCTAACGCACGTTGCGTCACGTTTGGCTAGTGTTTTTGAGTTTTTCACCGGGAAATCCATAGAAAATGTATAAATTGTCATAACTCATTGAAAATTACCATGAATGCTTGGCATGGTGATGCTAGTGTGTGAAAAAATTTGGGTCCATTTTAAAGATGTGAAAAAAGTGCATCCAGACTTGCCTTACCAGCATACCCGAACCACCACCTTCGAACATGTTATGCTTCTTAACATGCATGAAATGACATCAAATGTTGCCAGCATGTGGACATGCTCGTGGAAAGCCTCCATGCAAAATTTGAAGGAATCCGGACACCGGACACACATTGCGTCATGTTCGGCTAGTGTTTTTGAACATTTTCACCGGGAAAACCCTAGCAAATGCTTAAATTGTCAGAACTCAATGAAATTTATCATGGATGCTTGGCATGGAGATGCTAGTGTGTCGAATATTGTGGGTCCATTTTATTGAGGTGGAAAACGTACATCTAGACTTGTCCTACCGGCCTACCCGAACCACCACTTTTGAACATGGTGTGCTTCTTGCCATGCATGAAATGACACTAAATTTTTGCAAGCATGTGGGCATGCTCATGGAAGGCCTCCATGCAAAATTTGAAGGAATTCGGATACCGAACGCATGTTGCGTCACGTTCGGCAAGTGTTTTAGGGTTTTTTCACCTGGAAATCCCTAGAAAATGCATAAAATGTCAAAATTCAATAAAATTTATCATGGATACTTGGCACGGTGATGCTAGTGTGTGGAAAAAAAAAATTAGGTCCATTTTGTTGTTGTGGAAAAAAGTGCATCTAGACTTTACCCTACCGGCCTACCCGAACAATCACCTTTAAACATGGTGTACTTGTTTCCATGTATGAAATGACACCAAATGTTGCCTGCATGTGGGCATACTCATGGCAGGCCTCCATGCAAAAATTGAATAAATTCAGACACCGAACGCACGTTGGGTCGCATTCGACTAGTATTCTAGGGTTTTTAACCGGGAAAACCCTTAAAAATGCATAAAATGTCAGAACTCAATGAAATCTATCATGGATGCTTAGTGTAGTGATGCTACTGTGTGTAAAATTTTGGGTCCGTGATATTGATATGAGCATTTTTTGAAAAAGAAAAGGAACAAAAAATAAAAAACGAAAAACAACAAGAATGAAAAAGAAACAAAAAACAAAAAGTGTTCAATTTTTTTACGTGAGCATGTTCTATTAAAAAAAACTATAGAAAAACATTTTTGTTTAAACGGACAATTTTTCTATTTAATAGATGTTTAGAAATTTAATTATATTGATGTGATCATTTTTTATTTAAACAAACAATTTTTTAAAATATCTATACAATTTTTAAATGTGAATATTTGTACTTTATGAACAAAATTTGAAAAGGCAGACATTTTCAAATTTTGAACAAAATTTTATAAGTGTGAGCATTTTTTGAAAAGGAAAAAGGAAAAAGTACAAAAAACGAAAATAAAATAAAATAAAAATAGTGACAAGAAGACCAGTTCAACAATTAGTCGGCCTAGCCGCGAACTGAAGTATAAGAATACAAAAAAAATGTAAATAGGCACAAGAATTAGGAGGTCCTAGTTGGTTAGTGTTGTTCTCCTTAGACCAAGAGGTCTTGAATTCGATGGGTATACGGTTTGATAAAAAGTGGGTACAATGCCTCGTATGTGTCACATATGCAGATGGGTATACAGTTTGATGAAATTACCATACTGCCATTATACGGTTTGTGGAGGGGGGTGTACCGAAGCAGGCCTCTTGTTTTAGACTACAGAGACTCCTGTGCTTTAGCATGACAGTGCCTCATTTACATTTCAATGAGTAAGTTGGGGCAGTCACCATAGACTTTGTCAGTTGCCCTTGCCTCCAGCGGACATGCTGCGGGGTGAGGGGCTACTTGCATCTTCCAAGAGCATATTTAGAACTATTAGTAGGGTGTTTATGGTCTTCAACGACAACATTTTGGCAAAGAGTGTGATGTTGTCGAGAGTAAAGGCACTCTAATTTTTGTGGCAACATATTAGAGTCTGTATGTCTGGAAATTTGGTGTGTCCAACCTTGCAAATTTTAAGTTTATATCCTCACAGATTCGTTCATATGGATGTGATGAGTATGTGTTAGTGTTTGTGTTCCTTTTGTTGTTGTGACCCGTTGTTACTTTGGAGTCCTACTATACCGTTTTGGTGAAGATCATGTTGTTCGACTACCCATACCTCTAGGGGGTTATCCCGGTCCAAATACGTTCAATGTTCACGCCTTGATGACGGTTCAATAAATAGAGTATCCATTTCAAAAAAAAAAGAGTATCCAACCTTTGGGAGGAGCAATAAAGCTGAGCATTTTAGCCCTTAAAAAATGCATGCAACATTAGCAGAGGACACCACATGTGCACGTTCTATCTTCCAGGTCAATTGCTCCCAGCCACCACATGGTACTATTAGCGAGTTAGAAATTAAATTGAACCCACGTAATATCACCATATAAGTGGTCTGACGGAGAGAAAGTTTGGAATCCAAATCGGACAACCATGTATCATCGATATCTCCACTGGTTGGTTACTTGGTTGTGACCATCAATCGGGCAGAACAGTGTTACGTGCTAGACTATCCAGAGGTGGAGCACACTAGTAGATGATACTGCACGCATGGAAGAATTTCTGGCTCATACAAATGCTGATGTATAAATACGGTTTTCTTGTATACATGTTCATAGGCGAGGAGCCCAGGAGTGAGAAGCAGCAGGAATTCAGGATGTACTACCATGGGCGTGGATACTTCTACGACACAGACAAGAAGCGAAGGCGAAAAGAAATCTTGCATATGCTCGATTTTCTTCATGTTTGATATCTAGATTAACACATAGTTTACTCCTCCTCGTGAAACCCACTTCCTTACACAAAGTAGCAATGACGGTTTCCCTCAAAAAAAAGTAGCAATGACGGTTAAGAACTATGCAGTCGGGGAAGGAAAAAAGCGAGAAATGAGCTCGCAACACAAAATTCGCAGCAATACACTTTTATGTTGTTGCATAGTTTCCCTTCAACACTACTATTTTCATACATCATATGATTTTGCTTCTGTCTATATATTTGTTTTGGCATGGTTACGCTACAATTTGCCATTGTCTTGTGGCATGGTTTAGCGACAAAATATTATTGTCTTATAGCATGGTTTCTCCATAATACGGATTACCTTCTATTTTGTGACATGTTTCTGTCACAAAATAAATATACACCCATGGCGTCATGCCACCTTGTTCAATCTAAGGCCGCAGGCAGATACTTATGCGCCGATTAAAATTCATCAAATCCAGTCAGCTCTACTTCAGCTTTTTTTAGGGGATGCTCTACTTGAGCTCCGTACTGAACTTGGTGGGTGGCATTTGTTCAGCAAGATTTTATTACCTTTTCAATGTTTCGCGGAAAAATAAAGAAAATAATGCAAGAAAATACTTCTGTCGTACTTTTTGTCTAAAGCAGCATGCAACAATATGTAAAGTCCTCCCGCAAAAAAAACAATATGTAAAGTCTCTTGGCCAGCTAATGGTACATGCACATGCATTAGGTTGTGTACTGATCTTTCTGTTAAAGTGTGGAACCCGCCCATATCTCGTTTCCCGAGGGACATCTCCAAGGGTGTTCTTGTAACATCCCAAAATTCTAAATTTTGAAATGTTATAATAATAGATAGATTTGATTTATTGTTTGATTGGTTGTGTGAAGTTGAGTGAACTTCGAAACTTTTTGAAAGTTAAATGAGAGGGAATAAAAGGACTTTCCCAAACTTTCATTTTTGATTTTATGATCTCCGTGAATTCAAATACTTTTCATCACAAAACCCTGGAGAGAAGATGACATGACTTCTTCCATTTATTTAAATGACAAGGGGTGTTGAAAATATTTGAATTTCATTTGAAAATATTTCAAATTCTGAAACTTTATGCAACTCAATGATTTTCACGAGAGAAGATAATATGACTTCTTCAAAATATATGAAATATGAGTTGGGAGTTTCAAAGAAACTCAAATTTAAAATCCATTTGAAATTATTTTTTTAATTTGGGTCATTTGAGTTTTATTCGAATTATTTTTCTCCAAAAATAAAATATATGGAAATTAGGGTAACATGATTCCCTACAACATAAAACTTGGAGAGAAATAAGTTTGAGTTAATTTTGGTATTTTTAAAATGATTTTATTGGATTTTATTAAAGCAGGAGCACTCTTTTCATTATTAGAATTTGTGTGTATTTTATTTAATGCTATAAAAATGTCCACGTTGTAGAAAATGTTTTTCTGAAAATTTTGATATATAATATGCATATATTTTTTTTCATTTTTTTTTGTTTCTTTTCTCTTCTGCAAAAATGTTTTTTTTAAACAAGTTTCCCTCTCCGACTGGGCCGGCCCAGCGCCCGAGCCAGGCCGCGGCCCAGCCAGCCCGCCAGCTCGTCCCCGAGCTCGGGACTCTCCCGAGCAAGCACGGCCGCGCCGCCGCCGTGTCCTTCTCGGATACCCGCCGCCGCCTCGACCCCGCCCCCTTCTCCAAGTCCTCCTCCCCTCCCCTCCCCTTAAATAGCCGGGCCCCAAGCCCCGGGCCTTCGACGCCACCTCGCCACCGCGCCCTTGCCGCCGCAGATTCCGCCGCGCCACTGCCGCACTCCGCCACCGCCGCCGCCGCACTCCACCCGCGCCTCCACCTCGCCGCCCTTGCCCCTCGCCGCCTCGCTGCCGCGCCGGATCCGCCGACGCCGGAGCTCGCCGGACTCGCCGGAGTCCGCAGCCTCGCCGGAGATTCTCCGGTTTTCCGCCGAAGACCGCCGAACCGCCAAGGACCGGTATAAAAAAAACCAAACCCTAGATCGGTTATTTTTTTTTGTCTTCTCGGTTTTTCTTTAAAACACGGTTTTTCTTTTAGTCTAGTCATTTAACGAACGTTTGTCGTTTAGATCTTTGTAATGAACTGTTTTCGTCGTGTATGTTTCTGTAGCGAACGTTCGTTCGATAGTATTTTTCTTTTTCTTTTTTTAATTTCAGCCAGGGACCTATCTGTGATGATTTTATTTACAGATTAGTCCCTGATTTTCAAACGATCACTACTTTTTACTCGTTAGTCCAAATTCAACGAAACCAACACCCACGTCTTCGTTATAATCTCATCTATCCAGTAATCCAACTCAAACATGTTTTTGAAAAAATTAAAATTTGAATTAGACTAGATTTGAATTCAAACTTCATTTGATCATAACTTGAGTTTCGTAACTCCGTTTGAGTTGATTCTTTTTGCAAATCGAAGCTCTTGACCTAAAATTTATGATAAGGCCAAATTCACATAATTTTGGTACTGTTAGAAATTGTTTTATGTTGCAAGAGCTATCTGCTTGGTTTTGATGTTTTCCGAATCGTCTTCTTCGATCTTTCTGGTCTTTTGAGTGAGTGCTTATGTGTGGTTACTATTGATTGCTTACGATAGATTGACCGGAGTGTGACGAGTAGAGCTATCAAGAGTTTTGAGTGCGAAACATCTTCATCAACATTGCAGGCAAGTTCACACTTTGATCATATCCCTTTCATACCCAGTTTTTATGCATTAGTTTCAACCCTCAAACATTTCATGAGTAGGATTGATAACATGTGGGTATTGGGAAGTAGTTGATGAGGTAGTACCTATTACCTGTTTATTATCAAACCCTTGGGAGTTATTATTACGTTATGCTTATACTGCTATGCTATGCTCGTAGACGTGGATTGGGTTTGAGAGTATCCATGACAGATGTGAGATTGTTAATTAATGGTTTACTTAAGGTGGCAACTTAAACACACATCTGGGTGGATTGAGGCACCTGGGTATTCCAGGACTTGCCTGTCTAGGCACCTGGGTATTCCAGGACTTGCCTGTTTTTTTTGGACCGCCACCCAGGCTCAAAGGGATCATGAGATTATTCATACTAGAAACTTCCGTGTGCAGCCACAAGCCATTATGGGCTCTGGCATAGTTGACTAAGTCGTGCGAACTCTTACAGTGGTAGACTAGCAGATGTAGGGGATGTAGGTTGGTACGGTCTATCACACCGTAAGGTGCTAGCGCTTCTAAAAGACTATGTCTCGGTCATCCGTTTCTCAAACACCATGTAGTGCGAGAAAACCAACGGAGGCGATCGAGTCTTGTGGGGAAAAGTGCGCAAACCTCTGCAGAGTGTACAAAGTAATCATGATTAGTTGTGTCCCCGGTTATGGACGTCTTGAGTATCTAGTTCTTGGATTATCCTGTTGATCTCATCACGTTACTTTAATTAATTTTGTTGGGCTTTAATGATGATTACTTTTAATTGGGATTGAGAATGCTGTCAACCATTCTCAATGTTTAACAACCACCATGATAGTTAAATAAAATTTATTCCTTTGTAGTAGGGAAAAATTGGCTTTTCGCAAAAACATTATAACCATAGAGCTTTTCCACCAGCCATATATGCATGTAGTGATAGCCATTGTTCATCATTTTCTCTATGGTGTGAATTTGCCAGTACATTCAATGTACTGACCCGTTTCGGGCTGCAACGTCTCATGTTGCAGGTTTCTTACGACGAGTAAGTGATACGTTAGGGTTATGATTTCTTCACTCAACTTTGCCGTTGGTGTTGATGGGAATCCACAACCTTGTTGCTTCCGCTATATTGGATTGAGGTAATAGTATTTACGTTACTTTATACATGTGATTTACCTCTGTTATAAATCCTTCGAGTACTGTGTGTGTCAGCATACCGATCCAGGGATGACACTTAAGCACAGAGACTTGATCCATTCGGATCGGGTCGCTACAAGATGGTATCAGAGCACCTTTTGACTATAGGACGTGACCCTAGAAACTGGCAAGCCATAGGAAAAAAATTTCTCTACTACTTCATTTTCAAAAGAAGATCTTTTACCTCTCTTCTCTTCTGAGTTTATTCAAATATTCCCTTTATTGAGACTATACCCCTTTCCCCTTTTGACCACTCGAAGATTCGACTGATGAGACCACTTCAAGGAGTACAAAATATCGGACAACCACGACCACTACGGAATGAAGGAGATATTACTGTGCATCTGAATAATGGAAACTACAACAGTTGAAGAATCCGAAGACTAGGAGAATTTGAAGGCTCTGAAGAATTCCCAGATTTTTATGACCTAGGAAGGCTACGCTTATGGAACTTGGCAGACTATGGAAGTTGTCAATACACGAGATCAAGGTGTATCGGAGAAAGACCGGAGCATGGAGAGTTAATAACTCAAAGTTCTGTCAAGAAAAACCCTAAGGCAGGAGATATCAACTATGGAATGATAGCTCATGGAAATGACAAAGGGAAGAAACATGGCTATCCATGATATTATTGCCCGCCTATGCTATTGTCACCGTGCTGAGTTAAGCATGCATATGCATGCAAGGATTTGATGGTAGAAGGCTGATGGAGCACCTATCAGCAAGATGAAGTTTTAACCTTAGTTGGTGTATCGCCAGGATCTGGAGTATTACAATTAAGGATTTTAAGATGGACCTTTAGGAAGCTATATTTGACAAGGGAGTATTTCATGAAGAACTCTGGACCCTGAAGATGAGAGTAGCCAAGCTGGAGGAGCAAAACCTCGAGATACAGGAGATTCGTCAGGAACGGAAGGACCGTAGTGCCATGGTTCATGTCAAGGATGTTGAAACCCGGAAGTTTGGAATGCAACCCGAGAAAATTGAAGGACGCCACGAGAAACTTTGCGTCAATAGAGATGATCTGGCAGAAGAACGTGAGAAGGACAAGCATGATCGGAAGAAGCCATCAAAGACATGAACAAGACTGAAGAGTTTGGCGACGTTGACCTTTAGAAGACCAAACCCCTGTTATATACCTACGTTAGATGCGACGATTGTGAGTTGTCATTTTGTTTGATGTTTTTCTGACAGCCACAAAAAAATCTGCCTTTTCAAAACCTTTTGTTTGTATTGAGTGTATCCCTCTCGATCTCTCTTATCTCACCCCATAACCCATGGACCCAATAGATGATGAATGGAGATGAGCTTGTATTTTCGGGACCGATGAGTCTATTGGAGACAGACCGATGGATTCAGAACATGGAGGATCATATGGAGAACAACCCTATAGTCGGAAAGGATATGGCCCAACATGCTCTTCAATGCTTTGAAAGAGGTGCTGCTACTTGGTGGAGGATGTACCAAACCATCAATGGATGGCAAGGAGTAACCACTTGGAAAGAATTCAAGTTGAATTTGCCAAAGACTAGGTTTGTGTCCCAGAAATTGGAGCCTTACGGAGATGATACGAAGAAACCTTGTGCATGCAAGCTCTGCGGAGAAATAGGACACACCCATAAAGGGCACAAGGATGAATGCCCAAATTGTGAAGGAAGTCATCCAGCTGAAGAATGCCCAACTAGGCAGATCACTTGTTTCTTGTGTGAAGGGACTACCCACTACCCTGCTCAGTGTCACATTTACCCCATGGTACCAAGAACCATCCAGCAGAAGAAAGAAGCATTGAAAGGAGCCCTAATGGGAATTTTAAAAAAACCTGCGATGAAGGAAGAGGTGGAGGACACACCTAAAGAGGAACTAATTAAACCCTACACTAAGTCTTGCTATTCATGTGGAGAAGAAGGACACATCTCCCAGAATTGTATGAAGGGGGATCTAATAGAATTCCCGACGGAGGAAGTAGAATATGACCCACAGGAAATAGAAGCCCTGATTGGAATGGAAAAGTCCAGAAAGAGAAGTAGATTGGATTCCAGGAAGGATCTGAGTCATATCACCTGTTATAGGTGCAAGGAGTCAGGGCACTACCTCAGCAATTGCCCAAAAAGGAAGCCAAGGACCCAAGGAGGCTATATAATCACAAGGAAACCTCGAAACTTGTTAGAAGTAATATGTTTCCGTTGTAATGAAGCAGGGCACTTTGCCAGAGATTGTCCGAAGGAGAAGGAGACTTGTGATAAATAGTTGAGTTTGTAACAGAAGAAATATAGTAGTACTAGTGAGAGCATTTTTCCCTTATATTGAGGTGTTGAGTTGAGGCATGTAATGGAAAAAAAACAGGAGATTGTAATAATTTGAGAATAAATAAAGTTAGCAGTGTTGGTACCAATTTGGATTTTATGAGTTACTCTATGAGGAAAGATGTTGACCATTTTCGAGGATATGAGAAATATGGTCTATGGAATATTGGAGCATTTTAGGGGTGGTAGTACCCTCTAAGAACGGTTGACCCCTGGAAAAGATAAGGATACTCCACTGAGTGGATTTCGGACAAAATGAATACGATTTTTGTCTCGATATGTGTGATACCCCAAGAGTGTGTGGGATGAAGTTGTAGACCGTCAGTTGTTTGGACCAAATGTGATCAAGGAGTCAGAAGAGAATGTTAAGTTGATTTGAGATAGACTGAAGGTAGCTCAGTCCAGACAGAAGAGTTATGCAGACTCAAAAACGCAAGGAGGTAGTCTATGAAATTGGAGATAGAGCATGTCTTCGTGTGTCCCCTCTGCGATGAGTTAAACGATTTGGAGTTAAGGGAAAGTTAGCCCCGAGATGTGTAGGACCATACCGAGTTTTGGAGCGCATGAGAGAAGTGGTCTACAAGTTGGAGTCACCCGAAGAGCTGTCAAACGTTCATGATGTGTTTCATGTTTCCTAGTTGAAGAAGTACCATGCAGAGATGGCCAATATTCCCCTGTAAGGACGCTTGACCCTGGAAAGGATAATGATGTTCCACGAAGTGGAATATGGACTTCATGAGTATAAATTTTATCTTGCTATGTGGGATATTCCACGAGGATGAAGAGATGAATTACTGTGGGATATAAAGGTGGTATGATGTTGGAAATATGAATCAATGGAAATTCCATGAGGAGTCTGAATAATCATGTCCTAGTTTGGTGCCAATAGAAGGAAGAAGGACAGTACAATTGGACGGATTTAAGAATACTAGGAAGTTGGAAGTTGGAATAATGATCAGTTGCCCGATGATAAGTTCAAGGATTACAAATGATGAGATGGGCCATAACCCACAGGCCCCAGGACCTGCCAAGAAGCAAGCACACTCTTGTTGAAGGAAAAACCCTGGTAGAAGTTACGATTTTATCGACAGACGATCTTATAGGAGTAGCGCAAAACCTGAGGGTTGGGATGGAACGATAGATGTTTGTTTAGCTTGCAGAATCAATGGATATATCCGAACTTGGTTCGTTGACAAGAGGAATTCTGCAATGCTTATGAGGATGACCGAGTGTTAGAATGCGAGATTCACTAAACCGTATACAAGGTAATGATTTGGGTGCGGGATGGATTGATCACCATACCGACTTACTCTTATTATTCGCCTTGCTGTATGGGATGGTAAATCTGAGTGACCTACCTATAGTAGAGCGACGACGATCAAAACCCTGTTTAAACCTTAGAAAGGTATAAGAATTTTTCCCCTTGTACAAGGCAGTTTTTGCCAATCGTAGGTCATACGGTGAGGATCAACCAGACCCATTTCCTGCAGGAGAAACCATAAATGGTTGACCACCATGAGATATCGATAGTTGTTTAGCATTGGCGCCAGACCTGTCAGCTAAGAGACCCAGTCTCGGAATAACCTTACCAAGATGAAAGGACAGAAGAAACGAGGAAAAGGTTATACCACTGCCGGAAGAGCCAGAGAAGGAATTATCTCGAGAATCTGAGAAGACCGGCCATGTCAAGAATAAGGATGGAGTATATGAGTTTTGATGGAACCGTAACCATGTTTCTAAGGGTGGTAGCACCCGAGACCCCGGAGCTGATCGATGGATTTTTAGAAGACCCCGACCCTAACCTATTTCTTTCTAGCCTCTCCGAATCTCGAGGACGAGATTCATTTTAAGGGTGGTAGGTTTTGTAACATCCCAAAATTCTAAATTTTGGAATGTTATAATAATAGATAGATTTGATTTATTGTTTGATTGATTGTGTGAAGTTGAGTGAACTTTGAAACTTTTTGAAAGTTAAATGAGAGGGAATAAAAGGACTTTCCCAAACTTTCATTTTTGATTTTATGATCTCCGTGAATTCAAATACTTTTCATCACAAAACCCTGGAGAGAAGATGACATGACTTCTTCCATTTATTTAAATGATAAGGGGTGTTGAAAATATTTGAATTTCATTTGAAAATATTTCAAATTCTGAAACTTTATGCAACTCAATGATTTTCACGAGAGAAGATAATATGACTTCTTCAAAATATATGAAATATGAGTTGGGAGTTTCAAAGAAACTCAAATTTAAAATCCATTTGAAATTATTTTTTTAATTTGGGTTATTTGAGTTTTATTCAAATTATTTTTCTCCAAAAATAAAATATATGGAAATAAGGGTAACATGATTCCCTACAACAGAAAATTTGGAGAGAAATAAGTTTGAGTTAATTTTGGTATTTTTAAATGATTTTATTGGATTTTATTAAAGCAGGAGCACTCTTTTCATTATTAGAATTTGTGTGTATTTTATTTAATGCTATAAAAATGTCCACGTTGTAGAAAATGTTTTTCTGAAAATTGTGATATATAATATGCCTATATTATATTTTTTTTATTTAATTTTATTTTTGTTTCTTTTCTCTTCTGCAAAAATGTTTTTAAAAAAACAAGTTTCCCTCTCCGACTGGGCCAGCCCAGCGCCCGAGCCAGGCCGCGGCCCAGCCAACCCACCAGCTCGTCCCCGAGCTCGGGACTCTCCCGAGCAAGCACGGCCGCGCCGCCGCCGTGTCCTTCTCGGATACCCGCCGCCGCCTCGACCCCGCCCCCTTCTCCAAGTCCTCCTCCCCTCCCCTCCCCTTAAATAACCGGGCCCCAAGCCCCGGGCCTCCGACGCCACCTCGCCGCCGCGCCCTTGCCGCCGCAGATTCCGCCGCGCCACTGCCGCACTCCGCCACCGCCGCCGCCGCACTCCACCCGCGCCTCCACCTCGCCGCCCTTGCCCCTTGCCGCCTCGCTGCCGTGTCGGATCCGCCGACGCCGGAGCTCGCCGAACTCGCCGGAGTCCGCAGCCTCGCCGGAGAGTCTCCGGTTTTCCGTCGAAGACCGCCGAACCGCCAAGGACCGATATAAATAAAACCAAACCCTAGATCGGTTATTTTTTTGTCTTCTCGGTTTTTCTTTAAAACACGGTTTTTCTTTTAGTCTAGTCATTTAACGAACGTTTGTCGTTTAGACCTTTGTAATGAACGGTTTTCATCGTGTATGTTTCTGTAGCGAACGTTCGTTCGATAGTATTTTTCTTTTTCTTTTTTTAATTTCGGCCAGGGACCTATCTGTGATGATTTTATTTACAGATTAGTCCCTGATTTTCAAACGATCACTACTTTTTACTCGTTAGTCCAAATTCAATGAAACCAACGCCCACGTCTTCTTTATAATCTCATCTATCCAGTAATCTAACTCAAACATATTTTTGAAAAATTTAATATTTGAATTAGACTAGATTTGAATTCAAACTTTGTTTGATCATAACTTGAGTTTCGTAACTCCGTTTGAGTTGATTCTTTTTGCAAGTCGAAGCTCTTGACCTAAACTTTCTGATAAGGCCAAATTCACATAATTTTGGTACTGTTAGAAATTGTTTTATGTTGCAAGAGCTATATGCTTGGTTTTGATGTTTTCCGAATCGTCTTCTTCGATCTTTCTGGTCTTTTGAGTGAGTGCTTATGTGTGGTTACTATTGATTGCTTACGATAGATTGACCGGAGTGTGACGAGTAGAGCTATCAAGAGTTTTGAGTGTGAATCATCTTCATCAACATTGCAGGCAAGTTCACACTTTGATCATATCCCTTTCATACCCAGTTTTTATGCATTAGTTTCAACCCTCAAACATTTCATGAGTAGGATTGATAACATGTGGGTATTGGGAAGTAGTTGATGAGGTAGTACCTATTACCTATTTATTATCAAACCCTTGGGAGTTATTATGACGTTATGCTTATACTGCTATGCTATGCTCGTAGACGTGGATTGGGTTTGAGAGTATCCATGACAGATGTGAGATTGTTAATTAATGGTTTACTTAAGGTGGCAACTTAAACACACATCTGGGTGGATTGAGGCACCTGGGTATTCCAGGACTTGCCTGTTTTTTCTTTTGGACCGCCACCCAGGCTCAAAGGGATCATGAGATTATTCATACTAGAAACTTCCGTGTGCAGCCACAAGCCATTATGGGCTCTGGCATAGTTGACTAAGTCGTGCGAACTCTTAAAGTGGTAGACTAGCAGATGTAGGGGATGTAGGTTGGTACGGTCTATCACACCGTAAGGTGCTAGCGCTTCTGAAAGACTATGTCTCGGTCATCCGTTTCTCAAACACCATGTAGTGCGAGAAAACCAACGGAGGCGATCGAGTCTTGTGGGGAAAAGTGCGCAAACCTCTGCAGAGTGTACAAACTAATCATGATTAGCCGTGTCCCCGGTTATGGACGTCTTGAGTATCTAGTTCTTGGATTATCCTGTTGATCTCATCACGTTACTTTAATTAATTTTGTTGGGCTTTAATGATGATTACTTTTATTTGGGATTGAGAATGTTGTCAACCATTCTCAATGTTTAACAACCACCATGATAGTTAAATAAAATTTATTCCTTTGTAGTAGGGAAAAATTGGCTTTTCGCAAAAACATTATAACCATAGAGCTTTTCCACCAGCCATATATGCATGTAGTGATAGCCATTGTTCATCATTTTCTCTATGGTGTGAATTTGCCAGTACATTCAATGTACTGACCCGTTTCGGGCAGGGGCGGAGACAGGGGGGTGAGCAGGGGCTAGACCCACCCCCCAACGATTGGCCCCCCTCAATCTCTCATGGGCCATACTAGTCCTAGTATTTTATGCTATATGCGCTAATTGGCCGGTGATAATGACAACCTAATTAGCAATTCAGCCCAGAATTAATGTTTAATCCGTGGACCGTGCAAGCCAAGCCCAAATAGTAGCCCATTTGCCCATTCTAACCATCGGTGAGCAGGAGATCGTTTCTAAGTCTGTACGTTGATCTGATCCAAAATCGATCTCAAAGTTTCCTAATCGCTAGGGTTTCTTGCCGCCCGATCAATCGCTCGCTGCACCTCCAATCCCTCCCGCCCGCCAACTACCAGGTACTGCTTCTGTTTGCCGGCGCCGGTGGCGCTAGGAGACCACTGAAGGACCAAGTTGCTTCCAGCTTCCATCGTGTTAACCGCTCTGTTGAGCCAGTCCGTCGAGAATATGTTCATGATCTAAGGCTCCACTTGAAAGGTACGCCAACAACAATATCCCTAGCAGCTGGTTCATTCTTTTTTCTGGATTATGACCTAAATAGGTTGTTAATCAAGCATGTAAGAGGTGTTGGAAATATGCCCTACAGGCAATAATAAAAGCATTATTATTATATTTCCTTGTTCATGATAATTGTCTTTATTCATGCTATAATTGTGTTATCCAGAAATCGTAATACATGTGTGAATACATAGACACCAATATGTCCCTAGTAATTAAGCCTCTAGTTGACTAGATCGTTGATCAACTGATAGTCAAGGTTTCCTGACTACGGACATTGGATGTCATTGATCGTACAAGACCCAATCCTAAGCATAAGCACAAAGATTGTATAATTCGTTTGCTAGAGCTTTTCCAATGTCAAGTATCTTTTCCTTAGACCATGAGATCGTGTAACTCCCGGATACCGTAGGAGTGCTTTGGGTGTGCCAAACGTCACAACGTAACTGGGTGACTATAAAGGTATACTACGGGTATCTCCGAAAGTGTCTGTTGGGTTGACACGGATCGAGACTGGGATTTGTCACTCCGCATGACGGAGAGGTATCACCGAGCCCACTCAGTAATGCATCATCATAATGAGCTCAATGTGATCAAGGTGTTTGATCACGGGATCATGCATTACGGTACGAGTAAAGTGACTTGCCGGTAACGAGATTGAACGAGGTATTGGGATACCAACGATCGAATCTCGGGCAATAAAATACCGATTGACAAAGGGAATTGCATGCGGGATTGATTGAATCCTCGACATCGTGGTTCATCCGATGAGATCATCGAGGAGTATGTGGGAGCCAACATGGGTATCCAGATCCCGCTGTTGGTTATTGGCCAGAGAGGTGTCTCGGTCATGTCTGCATGTCTCCCGAACCCGTAGGGTCTACACACTTAAGGTTCGGTGACGCTAGGGTTGTAGAGATATGAGTATGCAGTAATCCGAAAGTTGTTCGGAGTCCCGGATGAGATCCCAGACGTCACGAGGAGTTCCGGAATGGTCCGGAGGTGAAGAATTATATATAGGAAGTGCAGTTTCGGCCACCGGGAGTGATTCGGGGGTCACCGGTATTGTACCGGGACCACCGAATGGGTCCCGGGGGTCCACCGGGTGGGGCCACCCATCCCGGAGGGCCCCATGGGCTGAAGTGAGAGGGGAACCAGCCCTTAGTGGGCTGGTGCGCCCCCCTAGGCCCACCCCCTGCGCCTAGGGTTGGAACCCTAGGGTGGGGGGGCGCCCCACTTGCCTTGGGGGCACTCCACCCCCCTTGGCCGCCGCCCCCCTGGGAGATTGGATCTCCAGGGCCGGCGCCCCCCAGGGGGGCCTATATAAAGGGGGGAGGGATGGGCAGCCGCACCCTTGACCCCTGGCGCCTCCCTCTCCCCTGTCACACCTCTCCCTCTCGCGCAGACTCTCGGGGAAGCCCTGCTGCAGGTGACAACTGCATCCACCACCACGCTGTCGTGCTGCTGTATCTTCATCAACCTCTCCTTCCCCCTTGCTGGATCAAGAAGGAGGAGACGTCATCCGCTCCGTACTTGTGTTGAATGCGGAGGTGCCGTCTGTTCGGCACTCGGTCATTGGTGATTTGGATCACGGCGAGTACGACTCCATCATCCACGTTCTAGTGAACGCTTCCGCTCGCGATCTACAAAGGTATGTAGATGCAATCTGAATACTCGTTGCTACATGAACTCATAGATGGATCTTGGTGAAACCGTAGGAAAATTTTTGTTTTCTGCAACGTTCCCCAACAGTGGCATCATGAGCTAGGTCTATGCGTAGTTCCTTTTGCACGAGTAGAACACAATTGTTGTGGGCGTAGACGTTGTCAACTTTCTAGCCGCTACTAATCTTATTTTGCTTCAGCGGTATTGTGGGATGAAGCGGCCCGGACCAACCTTACTAGTACGCTTACGTGAGACCGGTTCCACCGACTGACATGCACTAGTTGCATAAGGTGGCTGGCGGGTGTCTGTCTCTCCCACTTTAGTTGGAGCGGATTCGACAAAAAGGGTCCTTATGAAGGGTAAATAGAAGTTGACAAATCACGTTGTGGCTTTTACGTAGGTAAGAAAACGTTCTTGCTAGAACCCTAATGCAGCCACGTAAAACTTGCAACAACAATTAGAGGACGTCTAACTTGTTTTTGCAGCAAGTGCTTTGTGATATGATATGGCCAAAGTTGTGATGAATGATGAATGATATATATGTGATGTATGAGATCATGTTCATGTAATAGGAATCACGACTTGCATGTTGATGAGTATGACAACCGGCAGGAGCCATAGGAGTTGTCATTACTTTTATGACCTGCGTGTCAATGGAAACGCCATGTAAATTACTTTACTTTATTGCTAAACGTGTTAGCCTTAGTAGTAGAAGTAATAGTTGGCGAGCAACTTCATGGAGACACGATGATGGAGATCATAATGATGGAGATCATGGTGTCGTGCCGGTGACAAAATGATCATGGAGCCCCAAGATGGAGATCAAAGGAGCTATGTGATATTGGCCATATCATGTCACTATTATTATTTGATTGCATGTGATGTTTATCATGTTTTGCATCTTGTTTACTTAGAACGACGGTAGTAAATAAGATGATCCCTCATAATAAATTTCAATAAAGTGTTCCCCCTAACTGTGCACCGTTGCGACAGTTCGTTGCTTTGAAGCACCACGTGATGATCGGGTGTGATAGATCCCAACGTTCACATACAACGGGTGTAAGACAGATTTACACATGCAAACACTTAGGTTGTCTTGACGAGCCTAGCATGTACAGACATGGCCTCAGGACACGGAGGACCGAAAGGTCGAGCATGAGTCGTATAGAAGATACGATCAACATGGAGATGTTCACCGATGATGACTAGTCCGTCTCACGTGATGATCGGACACGGCCTAGTCGAGTCGGATCATGTATTCACTTAGATGACTAGAGGGATGTCTAATCTGAGTGGGAGTTCATTAAATAATTTGATTAGATGAACTTAATTATCATGAACTTAGTCTAAATAAACTTTGCAATATGTCTTGTAGATCAAATGGCCCAAGCTAATGTCAACATGAACTTCAACGCGTTCCTAGAGAAAACCAAGCTGAAAGATGATGGCAACAACTATACGGACTGGGTCCGGAACCTGAGGATCATCCTCATAGCTGCCAGGAAACAATATGTCCTAGAAGCACCGCTAGGTGAAGCACCCATCCCAGAGAACCAAGACATTATGAATGCTTGGCAGTCTCGTGCTGATGATTACTCCCTCGTTCAGTGCGGCATGCTTTACAGCTTAGAACCAGGGCTCCAAAAGCGTTTTGAGCATCACGGAGCATATGAGATGTTCGAGGAGCTGAAACTGGTTTTCCAAGCTCATGCCCGGGTCGAGAGATATGAAGTCTTCGACAAGTTCTACAGTTGTAAGATGGAGGAAAATAGTTCTGTCAGTGAACACATACTCAAGATGTCTGGGTTGCACAACCGCTTGACTCAGCTGGAGATTAACCTCCCAGACGAGGCGGTCATTGACAGAATCCTTCAGTCGCTCCCACCTAGCTACAAGAGCTTTGCGATGAACTACAATATGCAGGGGATGGTAAAGACCATTCCTGAGGTATTTGCTATGCTGAAATCAGCAGAGGTTGAAATCAAAAAGGAACATCAAGTGTTGATGGTCAATAAAACCACTAAGTTCAAGAAAGGCAAGGGTAAGAAGAACTTCAAGAAGGACGGCAAGGATGTTGCCGCGCCCGGTAAGCCAGTTGCCGGGAAGAAGTCAAAGCATGGACCCAAGCCTGAGACTGAGTGCTTTTATTGCAAAGGGAAGGGTCACTAGAAGCGGAACTGCCCCAAATACTTAGCGGACAAGAAGGCTGGCAACACTAAAGGTATATGTGATATACATGTAATTGATGTGTACCTTACCAGTGCTCGTAGTAGCTCCTGAGTATTTGATACCGGTGCCTTTGCTCATATTTGTAACTCAAAACAGGAGCTGCGGAATAAGCGGAGACTGGCGAAGGACGAGGTGACGATGCGCGTCGGGAATGGTTCCAAGGTTGATGTGATCGCCGTCGGCATGCTACCTCTACATTTTCCTACGGGATTAGTTTTAAACCTCAATAATTGTTATTTAGTGCCAAGTTTGAGCATGAACATTGTATCTGGATCTCGTTTAATACGAGATGGCTACTCATTTAAATCCGAGAATAATGGTTGTTCTATTTATATGAGTGATATGTTTTATGGTCATGCTCCGATGGTCAATGGTTTATTCTTAATGAATGTCGTACGTGATAATACACATATTCATAGTGTGAACGCAAAAAGGTGTAAAGTTGATAACGATAGTCCCACATACTTGTGGCACTGCCGCCTTGGTCACATTGGTGTCAAGCGCATGAAGAAGCTCCATGCTGATGGACTTTTAGAGTCTCTTGATTATGAATCATTTGACACATGCGAACCATGCCTCATGGGCAAAATGACCAAGACTCCGTTCTCCGGGACAATGGAGCGAGCAACCAACTTATTGGAAATCATACATACCGATGTGTGCGGTCCAATGAGTGTTGAGGCTCGCGGTGGCTATCGTTATGTTCTCACCCTCACTGATGACTTGAGTAGATATGGGTATATCTACTTAATGAAACACAAGTCTGAGACCTTTGAAAAGTTCAAGGAATTTCAGAATGAGGTAGAGAATCAACGTGACCAAAAAATAAGGTTCTTGCGATCAGATCGCGGAGGAGAATATTTAAGTCACGAATTTGGCACACACTTAAGGAAATGTGGAATCATTTCACAACTGATGCCGCCTGGAACACCTCAACGTAACGGTGTGTCCGAACATCGTAATCGCACTCTATTGGATATGGTGCGATCTATGATGTCTCTTACAGATTTACCGCTATCATTTTGGGGATACGCTCTAGAGACAGCCGCATTCACTTTAAATAGGGCACCGTCTAAATCCGTTGAGACGACACCATATGAATTATGGTTTGGAAAGAAACCTAAGCTGTCGTTTCTAAAAGTTTGGGGATGCGATGCTTATGTCAAGAAACTTCAACCTGAAAAGCTCGAACCCAAATCAGAAAAATGCGTCTTCATAGGATACCCTAAGGAAACCATTGGGTATACCTTCTACCTAAGATCCGAAGGCAAGATCTTTGTTGCCAAGAACGGATCCTTTCTGTAGAAAGAGTTTCTCTCGAAAGAAGTAAGTGGGAGGAAAGTGGAACTTGATGAAGTATCACCTCTTGAACCGGAAAGTAGCGCAGCTCAAGAAAATGTTTCTATGGTGCCTCCACCGGTTAGAGAGGAGGTTAATGATGATGATCATGAAACTTCGGATCAAGTTGCTACTGAACTTCGTAGGTCCACAAGGACATGTTCCACACCAGAGTGGTACGGCAACCCTGTCCTGGAAATCATGTTGTTAGACAACGGTGAACCTTCGAACTATGAAGAAGCGATGGCGGGCCCAGATTCCAACAAATGGCTAGAAGCCATGCAATCCGAGATAGGATCCATGTATGAAAACAAAGTATGGACTTTGACAGACTTGCCCGATGATCGGCGAGCGATAGAAAACAAATGGATCTTTAAGAAGAAGACGGACGCAGATGGTAATGTTACCATCTATAAAGCTCGACTTGTCGCTAAGGGTTATCGGCAAGTTCAAGGGGTTGACTACGATGAGACTTTCTCTCCCGTAGCAAAGCTGAAGTCCGTCCGGATCATGTTAGCAATTGCCGCATACTATGATTATGAGATATGGCAAATGGACGTCAAAACGGCATTCTTAACGGTTATCTTAAGGAAGAACTGTATATGATGCAGCCGGAAGGTTTTGTCGACCCCAAGAATGCTAACAAGGTATGCAAGCTCCAGCGATCCATTTATGGGCTGGTGCAAGCATCTCGGAGTTGGAACATTCGCTTTGATGAGATGATCAAAGCGTTTGGGTTTACGCAGACTTATGGTGAAGCCTGTGTTTACAAGAAAGTGAGTGGGAGCTCTGTAGCATTTCTCATATTATATGTAGATGACATACTTTTGATGGGAAATGATATAGAACTTCTGGACAACATAAAGGCCTATTTGAATAAGAGTTTTTCAATGAAGGACCTTGGAGAAGCTGCTTATATATTAGGCATCAAGATCTATAGAGATAGATCAAGACGCCTCATAGGTCTTTCACAAAGCACATACCTTGAAAAGATATTGAAGAAGTTCAATATGGATCAGTCCAAGAAAGGGTTCTTGCCTGTATTGCAAGGTGTGAAGTTGAGCTCAGCTCAATGCCCAACCATGGCAGAAGATATAGAAGAGATGAGTGTCATCCCCTATGCCTCGGCCATAGGGTCTATTATGTATGCCATGCTGTGTACCAGACCTGATGTAAACCTTGCCGTAAGTTTGGTAGGTAGGTACCAAAGTAATCCCGGCAAGGAACACTGGACAGCGGTCAAGAATATCCTGAAGTACCTGAAAAGGACTAAGGACATGTTTCTCGTTTATGGAGGTGACGAAGAGCTCGTCGTAAAGGGTTACGTCGACGCTAGCTTCGACACAGATCTGGATGACTCTAAGTCACAAGCCGGATACGTGTATATGTTGAATGGTGGAGCAGTAAGCTGGTGCAGCTGCAAGCAGAGCGTCGTGGCGGGATCTACATGTGAAGCGGAGTACATGGCAGCCTCGGAGGCAGCGCATGAAGCAATTTGGATGAAGGAGTTCATCACCGACCTAGGAGTCATACCCAATGCGTCGGGGCCGATCAAACTCTTCTGTGACAACACTGGAGCTATTGCACTCGCCAAGGAGCCCAGGTTTCACAAGAAGACCAGGCACATCAAGCGTCGCTTCAACTCCATTCATGAAAATGTTCAAGATGGAGACATAGAAATTTGTAAAGTGCATACGGATCTGAATGTCGCAGATCCGTTGACTAAACCTCTCCCTAGAGCAAAACATGATCAACACCAGAAATCTATGGGTGTTAGATTCATCACAATGTAACTAGATTATTGACTCTAGTGCAAGTGGGAGACTGTTGGAAATATGCCCTAGAGGCAATAATAAAAGCATTATTATTATATTTCCTTGTTCATGATAATTGTCTTTATTCATGCTATAATTGTGTTATCCGGAAATCGTAATACATGTGTGAATACATAGACACCAATATGTCCCTAGTAAGCCTCTAGTTGACTAGCTCGTTGATCAACTGATAGTCAAGGTTTCCTGACTATGGACATTGGATGTCATTGATAACGAGATCACATCATTAGGAGAATGATGTGATGGACAAGACCCAATCCTAAGCATAAGCACAAAGATCGTATAATTCGTTTGCTAGAGCTTTTCCAATGTCAAGTATCTTTTCCTTAGACCATGAGATCGTGTAACTCCCGGATACCGTAGGAGTGCTTTGGGTGTGCCAAACGTCACAACGTAACTGGGTGACTATAAAGGTATACTACGGGTATCTCCGAAAGTGTCTGTTGGGTTGACACGGATCGAGACTGGGATTTGTCACTCCGCATGACGGAGAGGTATCACCGGGCCCACTCAGTAATGCATCATCATAATGAGCTCAATGTGATCAAGGTGTTTGATCACGGGATCATGCATTACGGTACGAGTAAAGTGACTTGCCGGTAATGAGATTGAACGAGGTATTGGGATACCGACGATCGAATCTCGGGCAATAAAATACCGATTGACAAAGGGAATTGCATGCGGGATTGATTGAATCCTCGACATCGTGGTTCATCCGATGAGATCATCGAGGAGTATGTGGGAGCCAACATGGGTATCCAGATCCCGCTGTTGGTTATTGGCCAGAGAGGTGTCTCGGTCATGTCTGCATGTCTCCCGAACCCGTAGGGTCTACACACTTAAGGTTCGGTGACGCTAGGGTTGTAGAGATATGAGTATGCAGTAATCCGAAAGTTGTTCGGAGTCCCGGATGAGATCCCGGACGTCACAAGGAGTTCCGGAATGGTCCAGAGGTGAAGAATTATATATAGGAAGTGCAGTTTTGGTCACCGGGAGTGATTCGGGGGTCACCGATATTGTACCGGGACCACCGAATGGGTCCCGGGGGTCCACCGGGTGGGGCCACCCATCTCGGAGGGCCCCATGGGCTGATGTGGGAGGGGAACCAGCCCTTAGTGGGCTGGTGCGCCCCCCTAGGCCCATGCCCTGCGCCTAGGGTTGGAACCCTAGGGTGGGGGGGCGCCCCACTTGCCTTGGGGGCACTCCACCCCCCTTGGCCGCCGCCCCCCTGGGAGATTGGATCTCCAGGGCCGGCGCCCCCCAAGGGGGGCCTATATAAAGGGGGGAGGGATGGGCAGCCGCACCCTTGACCCCTGGCGCCTCCCTCTCCCCTGTCACACCTCTCCCTCTCGCGCAGACGCTCGGGGAAGCCCTGCTGCAGGTGACAACTGCATCCACCACCACGCCGTCGTGCTGCTGGATCTTCATCAACCTCTCCTTCCCCCTTGCTGGATCAAGAAGGAGGAGACGTCATCCGCTCCGTACGTGTGTTGAACGTGGAGGTGCCGTCTGTTCGGCACTCGGTCATCGGTGATTTGAATCACGGCGAGTACGACTCCATCATCCACGTTCTAGTAAACGCTTCCGCTCTCGATCTACAAAGGTATGCAGATGCATTCTGAATACTCGTTGCTAGATGAACTCATAGATGGATCTTGGTGAAACCGTAGGAAAATTTTTGTTTTCTGCAACGTTCCCCAACAAGAGGATCTCTGTTAATTTACTAATTAGGCAGTTCTTTAAAAAAATGCTTCTAATAGATAACATGTAGTATTTCCTAATTAAATATGTTAGCTGTATGGATGATCTATCGTTAGTGCAATATTTTACGAACTACTCCCTCCATAAACTAATATAAGAGAGTTTAGATCACTATTTCAGTGATCTAAATGCTCTTATATTAGTTTATAAAGGGAGTAGCTTTTAGATTGTGATCTAAGCGCTCTTATATTAGTTTATAAAGCGAGTAGTTTTTAGATTCCATACACAAAGATACTTGTTAAGGGAGGTTGTTTATAATGGGTCGCGGGCTGCAAAAAAAATTAGTTGCGATTCGCCCCCCCCTATGTTCAATTCCTGGCTTCGCCCCTGGTTTCGGGCTGCAACGTCTCATGTTGCAGGTTTCTTACGACGAGTAAGTGATACGTTAGGGTTACGATTTCTACACTCAACTTTGTCGCTGGTGTTGATGGGAATCCACAACCTTGTTGCTTCCGCTATATTGGATTGAGGTAATAGTATTTACGTTACTTTATACATGTGATTTACCTCTGTTATAAATCCTTCGAGTACTGTGTGTGTCAGCATACCGATCCAGGGATGACACTTAAGCACAGAGACTTGATCCATTCGGATCAGGTTGCTACAGTTCTTTAAAACTTCTCTCTAACTTGTCCACGAAGAGAGCATATCTGTGGACATTCTCTACTTGTTTGTGGGCAAAGTGGTACCCAACGACGTCCCTTATTTGTCTGGACATATTGCATTAAATTTTATCGAAATTCATGCTAACTCAAGCATCCGAAAACATCACATACACGATATTGCAAATAAACTTATTCGCTATCAACGTCAACTACCACCGGTGCTATGAAAGGGACCTCATCGGAGAGGGGGCATTTGGCTGCTACACTTGAGCTTTGATGCGTTGTAGGTACCAACAGGCGTCTTGGATATGGGAGATGGCCACAACTTTATGGCCCTCCATATTTGCTCCTTCGAACTCGCCTTCAGTGGTGGCTTGCACGAGGGCGATGTATTGGTGGGCGGCGATGAGGCGTTCGCCCTGACAGCTGGTTCGGTTTCAATGAAGGTTTCGTTGATGACAGACTTAGCCTACCGATGGGCTACAACATGCCGCACTAGGGTGGCGAGGTAGCCCTACTCTGCTCTATTGGACTTTCTTTAGAACGATCTGACTTTATTCATTGATTAAACAAATTACATCCCTTCAAAGAAATCAAACTATGAACGGACAAGAAGGATTTCCGATACAACCAAAAGTATATCAAAATTCTTTGATGTTGTTGCCTCTGGCTTTATCTTTTGTATCATCACTTTTTCTCGAGCCGTCAGTGAAAAAACTGCAGAAGACCAAATTAAACCTACACAAAATGAACTAACCCCGTAGGTTTGAAAAGCCACATAAGCCTCCCACCCCAATAGATGAAAACCTAAGATCGTTGAACACACTGTGGCCACGGACACACGCCCCTAGCAAGTCAGGTTACCAACCCATCGCTTCGATGTCGCATTGTTGGGGAAGAAGATCAGAAACACAAAAACATGAACAAAAGAACTACTGACCAACAAAACTTGACCTCACACTTGCTTCCACCGCCGCCACCACCTTAGCGGAAGCGTTGGACAATAACCCATTGGATCTAGATATGACAGTCCAGGAGAAACAAAATATCACATGCTCCCCAACGTGTACCGTGTCTGTCTAGATAACTAGACCAGAATGAAAATAAAATTGTGGGACTTCTACTTTCTGCAGCATTGACTTCCATGTCGAGACGTCCCAACCATTGATATAGAAAACTGACACTAAAATTTATACTACTCTCCGATGTGGATCCATGGTCCCCCATCTTTAGTTGCCGAAGAAGCCACCAGAGACAAGGGGAGCGGGCGAAAACACTAGCTAAAAGACGAAGCTTCCCTACCTCCGTTGGCTTAGGGTTTACTTTTTTCAGTTTTACTAAAGCACATCTAGATGCGCCCTAACTATTGCACATCTAACTCCTATATCATTGATTTTAGCGCAACTTAGGGTTTACTGTGAAAAAATCCAAAACAAACCTTGCACTTGTAGACGAAAGCTAAGTCGAACCATGAACTTTTAATTTCGGAAATCAGCACACCAAACTCTCTGATCTCGGTATATTTTGAACCTTGAAAGCTTTCCCAAATAGGGATTGTCTACGTGGTAGGTCCAATCTCGAAATTGTTGACTACAGAGATGATTGTGCCGGCCCACCAGGCACGAAGCGACTTTTTTCGTAACGTGTGATGTAAAAATATTGGGTCGACCAACCAGGCATGAAGCAATTTTTTTCGTAACGTGCGATGTAAAAATACATCGAAAAGAGGCGCCCGGAAGAATCAAACTTGCGACCTGGAGATGCTTTACTCCTCGTGCTAGCCACTAGAACTAATGACACTTAGTGCTATAGTGACGGACGCAAATAATTTAACAACAAACCGCAGCGGCGACATTTAAAACAATTTTCAAGGGAAAATAAATATTAAAAACATAAACCATTTTTGAAATCTCCTAAGAAAATAAAGTGTGAATCCATTTAAAAAAAATAACAAGTTAAAAAAAACACAATCAATTTTGAAAAAAGCGAACAATTTTTGAAACATAAAGACATTTTGAGAAAATTGGAATTTTGTTAAACCTGAACAATGTTTGAAAATGCGAACACTTTTTGAAAAACTAAAAAATGAGAACAAATTCTGAAACCCAAACAAATTTTTAAAAACATTTTGAAACTTTTAAAATGGGAACAAATTTTGAAACCTGAACAAATGTGTAAGAACAATGTTTGTGACATCTAAAAAATGTCATATAGTTTTATAAAATGTTTGTGACATCCGAAAAGAAAATAAAGAAAATAAATAAATAAAGAGACCGAAAGTATAACAAAGAAGGAAAAAATCAAAGAAAACCAATGAAAAAACAAAGTATAATGAAGGAAAAAAGAAACCTGAAAACAATAAGAAAACAAAGAAAACCCACAGAAAACTAAATAGAAAAAAAATCAGAGCAGAGCAAGCGCGTGAGGCGCTAATGGGTCGGCCCGATTTAACTTGCCATGTCAGCAAGTCTCACAAGGTTCAAAGTAGACCAGGATCTGAAAGTTTGGTATGCCGATTTCAAAGATTAGAAATTCAAAGTCTGATTTAGCTCTTGTTTATTTTTTAGAGAGAGATAATTTAATTTTCGTCTACAAGTTCAAGGTTTGTTTAGGACTTTTTTCCTTTACCGTGTGCCACTACGCCTTGACGTCTCATTTTTTAGGGATGCAGCCAATCTTTATTGATCAAAGACCACGACTAGCAGGATACAATTTGTGTCATGTGGTTGATCAAACCAGGCATGACGATCAGGAGATAAAAATCTAAAAAATCTAGCTAAGCTATGTACATCAACATTGGCCACACGACCTTTAAAAATAAAATTACAATTAAAAAGAGTTGCTCTAGTTTTGATCTCTTTGACGATTGCAATTACTAGTACGTATTTTGGGCCATGCATACTCACCGGCCAGCCTATTAGTGTTTAGCAGGCCTCAGCGACACGTGAACCCACCGACCGGGCCTGGAACACAGGGCTCGGCGTTGGGCTAGTATCTCTTTCTGAAACCGCCGGCCTGTTTCTAAGTCGAAGCCCCTCTCCACAGGCCACAGCTCATCTCCCCCTCCACCGCCGCCGGCGCCGCCCAGCTCCCCGTCCCCCGGCCGCGCCCACGAGCAAGCGCGGGCGCCGCTCAGCGAACCGGAGCAGCATTAGAGCCAACCATCGGCCGCCGCTGACAACCGAGCGCCCAAGCTCCGACTCCGCCGGCGGCGATGACCTCGGCGCACTCCAAGCTCTACTCCGGTACGCACCCCTCTCTCCTCGCCGTGTTCCGCGACGACCCCGCGTCGCTCGAGCTGACGGGTAACACGCCTCGCAGATGACGTCAGCCTCGTCGTGGTGGTCGTCGACACCAACCCCTTCTTCTGGGCCGGCGCCGCGCTCCCCTTCGCCGACTTCTTGTCCCACGTACGCGACGGCCGTGCTCCCGAAACCCTAACCCTCTCCTCCCCGCTACCTGCTTCCCCTTTCGATTCGTAGGCATTTTGGGAGCATATAGCGGGGCTCGGCCCTTCCCTGATCTAACCAATTTGGTTTGATTTTAATTTCGGTTTCTCCAAATGCTTCATCCTTCGATGTTATTTACTGAGCTCTGCGCGGGTGCAGCTGATCCACTTCGTGAACTCCCTCCTGCTGCTGAGCAACCTCAACCACGTGGTCATCATCGCCGCGGGGGTCAGCTCCTGCGCCTACGTCTTCGACTCGGGCAATGCTGGTGCCTCCGGCGCGGCAGATGTTGCTGAAACCTTGGGCAAGGCGAGCCGCAAGGTGGAGGAGTTCGTCAAGCAGGACGCCCGGGAGACTGCCAGCAATGGCACCGTTGCTGATGGCGGTGCGGCGTCGTTGTTTTCTGGCGCGCTGTCCCTTGCTCTGTGCTGTATCCTATGATCAAGTTTCTTGCTCGTTGTGCACTGGCCTCTTTATCTTGCTGCATTTGTGTCCTTAATAATATGCGATGTTCAGATATACAGAGGATTTTTCGGTCTGGTACTCGGCATCCGCAACCTCGGGTGAGTATACGTTCTTTTCCGTGATACTTGGTTTTGACCCCTTTTGGTATTTACTGATTAAATTATGTACAAGGGATAGTGTATCAGTTATCGTACTTGATTGCAATGGGCATAATTGACCGACAAAAAATACTCAATAGGCTGATGACAACCTGGCTCGTAGTTGATGACATTATTGATATTTGTTCTTTTGAATTCTTTTAGTTGGTATTCTTACACATAAAATACCTTAGCACCATCTCTTATGGTAACATGAAATGCAGATTTTGTGCCTGCAAGGTTCTCCAGATGGACCTGAACAGTACGCATACTTCTTCCTCGGTACTGCATTTTCATGCATATATATATTTTCTTCGACTTATTCTTACTTGGCCAGATGATCTGCAGATATGTCGCAGTGATGAATTCAATATTTTCGGCACAGCGTTCCATGGTATTACATGAACTGCCTGGATTTGGTTTCCTTGGCCGTTTCTTTTTGTTGTGATTTACTCTGTTACTTTTCAAGTTGTGGAATTTTAGTACGTTCGAACTGCAAGCAACAGTAACATGTTGACATACATCAATAGTTTAATTTTTTAAATCTTTCACTGACTACTTCCATGGTATCTTACTCAAAACATTTAACAAATCTTGTAGGTTCCAATCGATACATGTATCGTGGGGACACAAGACTCTGCTTTCTTGCAGCAGGTGATATTCTTTGGTGCCCTCTTGCGTTTTACTGATTATATCATCATTTCCAAGTGTTGCCCGCATAACACTTTCTTTTCCTTGCTAATTAGATATTGTTGTCTCATTTCACAGGCTTCATATATAACAGGGGGAGTTTATATGAAGCCCCAAGAACTAAGTGGTCTGTTTCAATACCTTGCTGTAAGTTATTTTGCCTTCTACCACACAACTCAATTATTTTCTTCTGCAGTGCTGTCTCTTATCATTCTAGAAGTGTGATATAATCATATGAAGCTTGTGATATCCTTTTTTTATGCTCACAGTCTCTTCCGTCATATTTTACATAATATAATACGGAAAGGAGAATATGACAAAAATCTGCACGTAATGTTTCATTGGAAGTTGTGTACAGGTGGCATATCTGAACTGATCATCTAAAATAATTCGGAATCCAGCTAGGCTATAAAGCCAAACACACAATCACAGGCTATGTTCAACTGCTAATCCCATCGCATCGTCACCTTTTCTTTTTCTGCAAACTGAACAGAGAAGTTCCCTATCACCCTAACAAGTATACCAATTTGCCTTCCATATTTGGATGCACAGATATGCTTATAGGCTGCGCTAATGATACGTTTGTGGTGGAGTCGAGAGCTTTCTGTTTCAATTGGTATTAGAAACACTATCTAGATTCAGATATTAGAAACACTATCTAGGTTATGACACCTTATGTTTGTGAATTAGTTTGACACTAGTTATATAAATCTGAGTTGGGTATCCATACATGGTCTGACAGAGTGTGTACTGGTTGTATTGTGATGCAAACCTCTTGTTTAAGTGGCTTACCTTTCTTTGGCAGTATACGGGATTTTGTCTGTTTACTTGTTTTCGAAATGGTTCCCTTCTCAGTTTCTCGAAAAAAAATGGGTTCCCCTCTGTGTCCGCCTACATTATATTTAGAGTGTAATTACTTTTATCTAAGTACTCCCTCCGTTCCGAATTACTCGTCGCAGAAATGGATGTATCTAGATGTATTTTAGTTCTAGATACATCCGTTTCTACGACGAGTAATTTTGAACGGAGGGAGTACATGTGATTAGTTATCTTGAGTTCATGACTCGTTCAGAAAATATGCAGGCTGTATTTGCAACGGACTTGCACTCGAGAACTTTTTTGCGCCTCCCTAAGACCCTGGGAGTGGATTTCCGTGCCTCGTAAGTTATTTTCAGTTTTCTCTCTGCTAAGCATATATCTGTTTCTGCTGCAATAGTATCTTCGAGGGATCAAGTGAATTAGTATTTCAAGAGTCTTTATCACATAACTCTGAGGTGCTAGCTATAAAGTTGTTACCATGGCATAATACTACAGCAAAGCTGCAAAAGTCATGAATTTAAGTTTAAAAAAGCGCTAGGCATTAATTGTGTGTTCTGCCACCGCCTTGAGCTTTTCGACCAAAGCGTGTGCTTAAGCGCAGTTATGCGCACATTAACCGTAAATAAGCGCTAGGCATTTTGCTATCGCCTAGAGCCTAGGTGTGCTTAAGCACACGCCTAGGCGCTCTTTTTCAACTATTCCAAACTATGAGGAACAGACAGCTGATTTGTTTGTGAAGTTGTACTTTACCAAAGGTCTGGTTGGGGTACCAAATTAAGGTTTCATATTGTTCTTAGTTCCGCTCAGTTTGCCGATGTCATTGACAGCCAACAGCCTCTTTAACTTGTTTTACTGCTCCACAGATGTTTCTGCCACAAGAAGACTATTGACATGGGATATGTTTGTTCAGTTTGCTTATCAATATTCTGCAAGTACCATAAGAAATGTTCAACCTGTGGGTAAGTTATAGCTCTATTTTTTTATAATTATTTCTTGTATTTCTTCAGGAGAGGTTTAATTTTACTTTTAGTAATAATCAGTGCTCTCTTTTCCATGTACCCAGAGTGTGATATCTGAATATGTTTCTCTGCTTCCTTTCCCGGCTGTCCCTCTCCATCCAATTCTGAGTATTCGTTCCTGAATTTTATCCTAGATTGATATCTCATTGCCCACAATGCATCATTGCTTATGCTGAACATTTTCCCTGGGAAGAGAAATTTAGATGCATGTTTAATCTACTCATTTTACTTGTCTACCTGAACAGCAATACATTTAGCTTTGTCCTTTGTGCGCTCCTTTCACATTTGATTTAATATTATGCCTACTTAAAATACCTTTGCAATTATTTATTTTTGTTGTCAAGATATCATGAAATAGGTTCGGCCCAGCTGGTTACCATTGTTTGCAATATTACCTCTCATACTATTCCCTTCAGCTGCAAAATGTTGTACTTTCAGTTTGTTTGTGTAAAGTTGTTACCGCTTATGCAACAACAGAAAGTTTAAATTTATGTGCTACCTTTGCAGGTCAGAATTCAGCCGTGTCAGCATGCCGGATTTGAATTCGTTGCCAGATCAAAGGCAGTAGTAATCTGTAGACAGGGAACTGCCAGACTGCATACTGCACCTTTCAGAATTGAACTTCCTTTGATGGCTTACAATATCTAATCTCGTACCATCATCGTTTTCCTGCAAGCTGAATCGCTGCAAGGAGGGGATCGCGTGTGTATATTCGAAGGGCTGTCAATGTATAAACTAGGGAAACTGGAGTGCAATTTTGTGGACATTATCCCGGTTGAGAAATGCACATTAGTTTTGGGACCACTTCATTCTTCTTTGGGAGCTTTGCCCTGAATGTACCACTTGAAACCTTGCTAAGTTGATGCAAAACAATGATGGAAATTAGATCAACTTCTTAAATTTCACTCTTCTTTGGGAGCGAACTTGATATCTTGCTAAGCTGATGCAAAACAATGTTGGAAGTTAGATAACGGAAAATGCATTGCAGCTCTCAGGTGCCGCACACCCCTATATGAATATAGCATTAAAAAAATATCAGAAAAATTCAAAAAAAAAGTAAATTTTGGGATATCAAACCTGGGTGCCCGTTGTACAACTGTATTAGTTTTCTGGGGAATGGGTGCCCGTGGTATCCATGGCAAAGAAAATAACGATCCGACATGCGATCCATCCATTTTTTTCCCTATACATAGAAATGTTTTAACTTTTTTTACCAGATTACCACGGGCATCCATTCGTCACGAAACAGAACATGGGTGTACAATGGGCACCTAGGTTTGATATTCCAAAATTTCAGAATTTTTTGAAATTTCCTGTTATTTTCTTAGTGCTATATTCATATAGGGGTGTGGGGCACCCAAGAGCCACAAATCCTCCAAGATGAACGATATGCAACAGCAAACGTTCAGCTAAATAACCCGCAGAAGCGTTTACCTCTAGGCTCTAGCACATAACTGAGTTGATACTTTTTACAAGATGGCATAGTTATTACAAAGTTCGTCGAAAAAGAAGGCTGATAAAAGAAACAGTACAACATAAGGAGGAAAGTCCGCATCGCCCCTCAGCCACCGCAAAATTCAACTTCGGAGCTATTTCTTCGGCCCGGAAGGGGAATCATCTTGCCAAGTTGACTGCCATTGCTTGTCGTAGAACGTCGACTCGTCGATGAGCTTCTTCAGATTGTCGATGTCCTCGTTTTTCCTGACCAGCAGCACCCCAGCCACAGCAACAAACAGCAAGGTTTTGCAGAAGAAGTTGCCCATTTGGTCGACGAGCCCCACGCCCGTCAAACTATCGACAAAGTAAGCCATGAAGAAGCCCACCATGGCAGCACGGCCTGCATAGACATTGGTTACAAAGTTAGGAGATGTGAAAAGGCCAAAGGTGTATCTAGAAATGAATGTACTGTTCTTTCTGTACAATGCCATACCGCCCGTTTGAATCGATCGAAAGCACATAATTTTGTTATTTAAACCGAAAGGATTCAAGAATAACCATTTAGCTTCTCGGCTTCAGGGAGATGGAACCGCTTGATCCATGCCCACCATGGGATAATCGAAGTGTCAAACACAACGGCGTCTTCGCTGCTACTTGCCTCCGGGGAGTCTTCAAGCCATTTCCTCCTCCTGGCCTCTGGAAACAAACAAAGATGCCATTCAGCCTCATCAGATTGTCAGGAATGCAATGTTTGTCCCATTCACTGCAGCACATCGACAAGTGGCATGAGCCTTTGCATGATTAACAAAATAGCCAGTCACATGCCACATGTGTACAAACTTTGGTCAGGTTAGTTCATGCAAAAATACTTTAGAAATGTAAAACAGCTGGCAGGGCAGTTCAGTTTGGAATTACTAGTTCAGAAGATATGTGGATTTGAATTGTGAAGCCAGTTCCAACTTCAGTTAGTACTTTTATGTGAAAGTTAGTTTACATAAAGTAGTGATTTCCCGATGGAAACTGTCAAGTTGTCGAACCTTTCCATCTAATAACTCTCTTGAGAAGTGCGTATGGACGCATCGAAACCATGCAAAAAATTCCGAGGGTGTGGAAACTCATTGTGAACCACCAAAGGGGAGGATGCGTGCAGTGCTAAATCGGCACACGCTGCGCTGAAGATGGAGATGACTATATCTGTGAATAATGCTCCGATAGGCCTGGAAACCAATGGAGAGCACAGCACATAGCTGCAAATCTCTCTGCTTCGGCTTATACCATCCTGACTCCTGAGCATTATCTCACCAAGCAGTGATCCTAGCAACTGAACCCGAAAGGTAAGTAGCTAACACGCGATTTCCGCGATGTCGAACGAAAGGACGCATCGCCGGCAACATATCGTGCAACCATTTGTAGAGTCCTCAAGCAAATGTGTGCACTAACTCTATTTGTAGACGGGCTATCCCATGTGATTCCCCATCCGGGTCCAGATAAAATGCTGTGATATGCTTGGCCTACTGTCTACTGTTACTACTTAGCAGAAGCGTGAAACCCCGAGGGGGGAGGAGGGGGCGAGCGGCAATCTCACCGGCGTCTATGACGGCGTCCCAGTCGACGGCGCCGCCGGTGTTGCCGAACCGGCTGAGGTCCCAGGTCCCGTTGACCCACCTCGAGTCCTGGAACTTGGGCGACGCCACCGCCTCGGCCTTGGCCGCGGCGACCGGGGCGGCGGCGGCGGCGACCGGAGCAGCGGCAGCGGGAGCGGCGGACCCGTTGGACGCGGCGGGGGAGGGATCCGCCTCCGCCGGCTTGGGCGGCGCCTCGACGGGGGCCTCCCCGGCGGCGGAGAGGCGGCGGTGGGAGCGGAGGCGCGGGAAGGGGGCGAGGTGGAGGCGGTGGGGCCTGGGGCCGAGCTGGGGCTTGAGCGAGAGCGGGTGGGCGGAGAAGGTGGAGGTCGCCATGGCCATGGGCTGAGCTTCCGCTGAAGTGAGCTGAGCTCCGCTCCCCACTCTATCCCTTCTTCCCCCTTTGAGGATAGAGTGAGAGCAAGAGAGGGGCTTGGACACAGCGCACGCACCGCGTGCCTTATGCTTTGCCTTTTTGCTGAGGTGGCGCGGCCCACGTGGGTGCCTTCGTGGACGTGTGGATGGGGCCTCGTCCTACGTGTGCCTCGTGGTGGCGCACACAACACATTGTTTGCAAATAATGCAACCGGCTTAGGGCATCTCCAACGCGGGTCACCAAAACACGTGCAAATATTTGGATCGAGCGGTACCACCAAATCAGCCTGGGCTGGTCCGGACGTCTGAAACCCCACGGTTTGACCCTAAATCGGGGGAGTTTATACGTTCGCCACGTCAAACTCTGACAGTCAGGACCCACACAAAACCAAGCCGATGTCCGCGCAATTTCACAATCCCTCCTCCCTCAATCCCGCCGCGTCACGAGATTCGAGGTCTCGTCGGACTGAAAGAACTCCAACAATGCAACAACGTCAACGGCACACAAGAATGACACGTGAAGGAGAGGGCGCAAAAGAAGGCACACATGGCCGCTTAGGGCAGAGTTCCAATTCCTCCGCATAGGACCGTTGTGTTCGTGTAGCACAGGCAATCGCAGCCCTGGCCCACCTAGTACATGGCACCGTACTACTACGCCACCGCACAACACAGTTAGCCTGACACACAACAATCGTTGTAGCACTCCGCCGCTTTCTTCAGCTTCGTCTTTGGCTACCCTCCATTGTACACCATCGACCTCAACAATGACTACTTGTTCACCGAGTTGTGAATGCTCCTCTAGTCGTAGTTTCCGTCCATGGAGACCTCGCCTGGCAGTGCGCAGTCACTTTTCACGGAATGCCTTCCCAAGCTCGACGACACCCATTGACTAGGTGATGATGAACATGATCCACAACGGCAGCGACCACGAAGACAGACAAGTTGAGGACAACTACTCGCTCTAGTCGGAGCAAGAGACGTCAGCGGACACCCAACAGTCGGGCGTGTCCGATTCAAACACAAAGAAAAAGTGGGGCTTGTCGTGCTCGAGCAAAAAGGGCAAATTGTTGTGTTTGGCATGCTTGGGCATAAGTGTTGACCCGCTTCAAGGAAGGAGCAAAAGGGCTTGGTTTTTCGGCAAAGTGTGCTTGATTTCTATCATGAGCAAAAGCACTATAACCCCTATAACAAGTGATCCATGACCGCAATCTGAAGTCGCTAAGCCATTGATGATACGCCGTTGAAGAGGTCGTCGATAAGTTTTGTGAGGCGCATAATCGGTGGCCAAGTGGTCGTCACTGCTCGAGCTTGTAAGTTTTGGTTAGTGTTGTTGTATGTGTTCCATTTGTTTACAAAAGGGTGGGGGGGAGGGGGAGGGGGGCTGAAACTTAAGGCGTTTGGCCGAGACTTGCTTCTGGGTTCGAAGGATGTAAAAAACTTGATAAACATACATGTTTGCTGATGGTATCATTTGTTTGCAACTATTTAAATGTATGATCGAATTGCTATTTATCTAGATAGATATGATAAAGAGAGGAGGCCAAACAAAACGAATATGAAAATTTGGAGGACAAGATTGGATGACGTGTCCGTGGATATTTGATGACATATGTTTGATGATCCGCATTGCATATGTCTTTAGGCTCATTTTTTTGACGCTGATGTCTTTAGGCTAATTACATCTCAACTTTTTCCTTTCCTGAAATCTTCTACTTTTTCCCTAGGGCATGAAAGCACAATTTGGTTCAATGTTTTTAGTAAACGAACACGACATGGTGTAGTATACCCAGTGGCGGCGCCACGGTAGGGGCGACTATGGTCGGCCGCCCCGGGTCGCCGAAACCACCGTATACGAAAAATACGATTCGTTTGGTATATGGGCTGATACAAGTGGGGACTTGCACTGGACTGCACGGTCAAACACAAGCCCAGTAGCAGCCCAAAGCCCCAATCTCTGTTAGCGGCCGCGTCCCAATCCAACGAACACGTACAGGCAATCCCAGTAAATCCCCAAACCGAGCCATGCAGCCAGTGCCCAGCGAGACCAACCTAGCCGCCGCCGGCTCGCCGCCACAGAGTTCCGCCTCACCGGACCCCGAGCCGCCGGGTACCTGATCCAGATCCAGATCCCTGGATGGGGCGAACCAAAAGAAGATGTCCCGGGTCTGGGAGGAGGCAGCGACGGCAGAGAATTTAGCTCGTGCAAACATGCAGCTACAATTTGCAAAATCAGCAAGCGGAATTAGCAGGTAGTCCAACTCCAATCCATTTCCTTCTGATGTTGATCTTCAATGTGTACCCAACTACATATTGCTGCTTATTTTGTAGAAGATCTTGTTCATGAACCTGAACTATCTAATCAGGGTTCTCATGATAACACTTTGCAAACTTCTATTCTAATTCAACCTAATCCGGGACTCTGAAAACAAATTTGTGATTATTCTACTCCAGAATTCAGAGATGCAGTGAGGAGGGAATATTTGAAGAAAGGCCCATGTCAGCAGTATGGTCATGATTTCCCACGCAGCATGTTCATGTTAGATTTTGTGATTTTTGGTGGTTACATCACCTAGTTGTCGAGAATCTTGAACTGTTCTAAATCATTGGTTATGTTGATTTTAGGGTGCATCTAGCTTCATATTTGAATTTTATGAGATTTGGTTCAGCGTACTTGCATTTGTTAATGAAAAATTTTGCACCTCAAATATTTCGCCCCGGCTAAGTTCAATTCCTGGATCCGCCACTGAGTATACCTCAGTCGTCAACTAAAGAAAAAGTATACCTCAGTCGTGCCCGTTAATATGCTGTAAAGTGTAGGTCCGTGTAGCGTGCTCACATGCTTTTAACAATGAACGCACGCGTATGCTTGAGGTTTACGGGATTGCTCGGCCACATCCCGAGTACCGTCGTGTGGCAACGACATCCCAACGACTCAAGCAGCCACATACGAAAACGCAAAAAGGACTGATCAACAAGCAGGCATGGCTGATCGCAAAAGAGAGAACAAAAAAAACAAGCAGGTATCGCGAGTAACTCACACATCACCATCACCATCTCCAAAACAACAACACTTTCACGACCACACACATAATAAGCCAACGGCGTACCATCATCGATCGTCCATCAACATTCACGGTCATCCATCAGAAGACACGCTCAACAAGCAATTCCATCTCCACCCAAAAATATGTTCACGCCGAAAACCCCGAGCTACTACGTACCCAAAACCTCCTTTCACCAGCCTTAGGCATCCGGTGAACCAGCAATTCAACAGTTATCGCTACCACTTACTCCCCACCGTTCCAGCGAGCCTACCTAATACCAGTGTTCCTTTATACCGTAACGAGTGACAGCAGCGAGACCAAGGAAAAAACAGGTTCCTCTCCGAACACAGCGATCTGAACCTGTCACGTACGTACGCCAACCTAGCAGCCACCATCCATCGCGACGTTCGTATCGTATGTAGTGTAAAATGTACCTCCTTCCTCTCCATCGGAACCGAGTGAGCCGAAACCTGTACCGTCAGTGTGATATGTGCAGGCCCGGGCAGGAGTTGCTGCGCTTGAGGACGGGCTCCCGGATGTGGCCGTCGTCCTCCAGGGAGACGGCGCGGAGGTTGGAGGGGTCGTCCAGGAGCATCTTGGCCACCAGGTAGCCCGCCACCGACCACGTCTGGAACTTGCGCGACTGCTTCCCGATGTACCGCCCCGTCTTGCCGTCGTAGTACTCGGGGAAGTCGTCCTTGGCCAGACGCCTCTCCATCAGCTCCACCGCGTTGCGCGCGATGTGGGGCCGCCCCAGCTTCACGCTCACCGCCACCAGGAGCCACAGCAGCACTGCACGGTTTACGCGCGCCCCGGAAACAGGACAACACAGGGTAAGCACATTGGCATATAGAAATGCAGTACATACCAGGCACTGGTACATACTACTCCCTCCGTTCCCAAATAATTGTCTTTCTAGTCATCTCAAATGGACTACAACATATGGATGTATGTAGACATGTTTTAGAGTGTAGATTCACTCATTTTGCTCCGTATGTAGTCATTTGTTGAAATCTTTAGAAAGACAATTATTTAGGAACGGAGGGAGTATATGGAAAGAAGAGCATACAATGCATGGGCACAGATCCAAGGAGCTAATACTGAATGAACATAGATTTGGCAATAAACGGCAGCGACATGCATCAAACAACTGAAGCTGTTCACTATAAGATCATCTATATGAGCTAAACTACCAATCTCCTATCAGGGTTACTTGATTTCAGGACATTCATATATACACCATGGACAGGTACAAAGCCGAAAAGAAAAGTAAATACCACTACCACACAACACAACTGTGCCCTCAAGTCCTGAACCAGTAGACCACACACAGATATAAAGCAGAACAGAAAAGTAAATACTAACTATCCTGCAAAAATAAAAAATAAAAACTGAATACTAACAACTAACGCATGTGTGTCCTTAAGTCCAAAACCAGTAACCACGAAGGGGAAAAAGTAAAACAAATGCATGTGTTTTAGGGGGGCATGATAGCGCAGGGTGTCATAATAAGATTCCTGGAAATACTGATACTGTACACAACCCTTTTCTGAAGATAAATGCCTAAAAAATCACCATAATCAGATAGTATGCTACATTCAAACACAATATGATTGCCAGACAGGTATTTGTTTACTTTGTAAGAGCTACTGTGTCAAGATTGTAACTTAAACAAGGTTCACAAAGGAATCATCCATAAATCAATCCTTGACAGCTAAGCTTGACCGAAGAGCTAGCTAAAACAGATCAATATTACTCCAAGCCAGCACAAAATTTGAACTATAATGTGTTGTTAATCCAACTATTTTCAGACTTACCTGGCCACGACCCTCCGTTGTGGTAGCTCCATCTGGTGTTCTTTGGGTCGCACCCAGTGACTATCTGCCATTCCTGGTTTTCCATTGCAGGGTAACAGATCTTCAGGGGCATCTCTCCAATAAGTTCTTCCCAGCGTGCCTCCACGAGATCCAATATTGCCTCAGCTTGTTCTTCAGTTGCCAAACATGACAGGATCGCAATGAAGTTGCCCAAGCAGAACCAGCGGAAGTCCATCCTTGCAGGACTGACGTTTCCAATGAAGTAGCCACCACAGCTAGGCATGAAGTCAAATATCCAGTCAGGGATCGATTCAGGGATCACATTGAACTTGTTCAGAGCTGTCTGCGAGTACTCTTCGGTCTTGTAGCGATAGATGTCGTTGAGTCTTTGGAAGTCAAGCCAGTAATAACTGTGCAGATGGTAGCTCAAAGCTTTGATCCTCTTTGTTATTTGGTACACAAAGTCGTCATTAGAGTCTTTCAGCAAACTCAAGGCGCACCTCAAAGCCATGAAGAAGAGTGCCTGGATTTCAAGCGGATAGCCGTATATACCCTGCACGCATTTTAATTACTATAAGCAAGAGAAAATATGGCCATGAACAAATGCTTAAGGTATACATTCAGATAGTTCCCCATCCAAAGTTCATAAGATGATCCGTGCTATTTACTTGACCTTGTACAACATTATTATGCAATCTAAGGTGAACTTTGTTTCCAGTCCCAATCTCAATAAGAGTCGTGATACGTGACTAAAACGAATCGCCTTATCTCTTCAACACTTGATTGATGGCATTCACTTATCTGAAAGTATGCTGTTCATAACTACACAGTGCTCATACTTCCAAAACTACTGCATTATGTGTAATGTATGATTCCTAATGTTCAGACTGATCACATTTCAGATTCCTTATCTCATTTGTACACATAGAATATCCTTATAAGCACTCACATAATCCTAATGAGCTTAATGTAATTTCAATTTTGATCAAGAGTGCATTTGTAAGAATGTGCCTGGACAGTTACTTTGTAATAAAACTAATGGGATAAGGGGACAATTTCAATTTTCATGGTAAGCAGGCAGGCACAAGACATATGTGAACAATAATAAGAAAACACATTTATGTAGTGGTGTCTATGAGTGGCTTACCATTCTGCGGTCTATCATGGAGCAACCATCAGCGCAAAGTAATGCTGGAGATGTATCAAACCCTTCAGAGAGCCATAGCTTGAGAATAAGGCGCATGGCCCTTTGGCAGTGAGGACTTTCAGCCAGAGAACTGTCCCTAGTATATTTGGTGTAAGCACGAAGAAGAAAAATCCACCATAGGCCAGAATCCACAGGAGCAACTCGCCCGATAGCAATTTCACCAAAATCAGCAAGCAGAGTTTCAGTCTTCTTCGTAGGGTGGGAATGGTGCACCTTGAAGCTTGCTGGCATCACACCCTGTCCAAGCTTAAAAAGATCAACCATCTTCTCTCTTGATTGAAGGCGAGCAGTCTCTACCAGGAAATTCTTCACTATCGTTGGTTCCCCTTTCATCAAGAAAGCCAAGGCACTAGGAACGAAATCCCTCATGAAAACCTGTTCCAGGATATGGCAAGAATTTCAGCACTGTTGATAATAATGTATGCAGGGTACAAGGAGATTCATAAGTTTTTTCATGAGACACACAGTAGGTGCTTTACACAATAGACAGAATAACTAAAAGCATAAATGTTCGCTTTCGAGAATTTTGCTCTACAAAATAGAATAGAGTAAGGGATGTTCATAACTACAAGGAAGAAAGAAACAATGGTTCGACTGGGAAGAAAAAGGTAACCTGGTCATAGTTGAGTTCTGCCTGAGACTTGTCTATTGCAGCAAGAGTCCCAATTGGCTGACCTTTGAAGTAAACTATTGATTGCTTTAGGGCTTCCCAAGCAGCATCTGTGATTGTGTGCCTGTGCATTCCATTGCTGTCTGCAGTGAATTCTCCAGAAGGATCACATGAAGATATTGGTGCACAACCACCTTTAACGATCTCCGGGATTTGGGGCTGATGACAAAGTTGAAAACCATCATGCCCTATCTTAGATAAGATTGCTTGACTCACTTCAGCAGATCTGTGCCGTTCCATAGGCCACGCTTTTTTCTTCTGCTCCAGATTCAAGGAATCATACTTGGTATCATCCGTCAGTTCTGTGACCTTACTCTGAGGGGCAATTGTTGGGGAGAGTACCATCTTTCTAGTTCAAAAGTTCTAAAACAGCAAAACCTCTGCTAATACAAAAGGGTAAACGCAAGTCAGATTTTATCCAAGCCTGAGTTGAATTCATTTCGAAATTCAGAAAATCTATACTCTACATAAAATAAATTACACTGCATTCTAACTGAAAAGGCCAGCATTCTGCCAGTAGCTCGTGCAACTTACAAGGGGAAATGGGTATATGTTTGGTGAAGGTTACCAATGACAAACTGAGATACCAGAACATGAACCAGAGATGAAAGCAGAGCAAAATAAAACCAACATGCACTGCACCTTTCTTACTTAAGAAGACACAAACAAACTACCATGTCGTTAAAATGTAAACCAACAATAAGAGGAACGCATCGTCTTATCCATAGGAAAAGGCAATGACAGGAAGGGACTAACATTGGTAATTTACTCACATACTGCTAGGAACAATAGCTTTGGGGAATTCCTGAGGCTGCCTACTGTCTGAAAATAAGATGGGCTATGGACAGTGCATAATTCTAATCTGAATGTGACACAAGCCACCTACGTATGTTTACACAGTAAGCCCTTAAAATACTTCTCTCATGTACATCACTGAGACCAATACTGCTTGTCCCTGCTCAGAGACTCCAAATGCAAATCCAACAATCACTTACTACGAAAACTATCAAAGCAAACTGATCGATCACCGCACAGGGGCACAACACAACATTACAAGCCGCTGTGTACTGTCTTACACCGACCAGCACATCTCAAGCTGTTAACAAAAGCACGAAACCATCCACTATATCCTCAAGCCAATCGGCACAGATTAAACAATTACTGTCACGGACGCACAACATAATCATGATTCATCAACAAATTCGACCTCTAAATGGAGAATCGTGAAACAGGATGGCACGCCCCTTATCGTGCGCAGAACAGCACCCTGTAAATGGTGGCCAACCGCGGACGATCCGAACGCAGCAGGACGAAAATCAGCGAAGCATTCCAGGCACTCTGCCACAAGAGCAGAGGCGCGGCCGCCAGGGCGACAGCCTCCGAAATCGAGCGCGACGCTACTACTCCATAAACGGAGGACCTAGGGCGGAGCAGATCGGAAGACCTAGAACGCGAAAAAAATGGCCAGAGCAGGGGACGAACGGACCCGCGCGTGCGAAACCGCAAAACCCTCTCACACCACATAAACCTCGAGCGCAGCGAAACCGCGCGGTGAGAGAGACGAAGCGAGAGGGGAGCCCGATCGACGACGCGGCTCCGCCTCCACCCGTCCCCCGCCCGCGACGAGGCCTGCGGAGGCGGATCTAGACGGCGCGCGCGCGCCCGGAGGCCGCGAGGGACGCCCCCCGGGCCGGATTTAAGCGGGAGAATCGCTGAGGAGGGGACAAGCAGACTCGTGCGCGCGTACCTCGGGGCCGACGACCCAATGCTGCGGGAGGGCGGGCGGGCGGACGGGGCGGAGGTGGTGGAGGCGCGGCCGATTTCCCGGCGGGGAGGAGGAGCGGGGCGGCGAGGCGGGGTGTGTTGGGAGCCGGAGGGAGGGGTGGGAAATGTGGGAGTGGGGGAGGCGTGTGGGTTTAGCGCCGCGCCTTTGTAGGGGGTAGGTCGGTGAGGCAGGCTCGGGAGAAAGAGAAATGAAAAGAGACTAGAGTAACTGTGGTAATTAATTTATCTCAAGAAGGAAACTCTGGTAATTACTACTGCCACTGGCTTTGTTGGGCGACGGGAGCGGTAAAAGGTTGCTGTAGGGGGGATGAGTCGTGGGTAGTCCAAACAATTTGCACTGGTCCATTGGATAGCTTGTTTCCCCTCTATACTCCCTCTGTTTCATCTGTGTAGTGCGTCAAACATTACAAATTGACAAAGGTCTGTTGACAGTTTGCCTGCAAGATGTCTAACCAAAGTGACAGCCAAAACAAATCTGAACAATAGGTGCAGATGAGTGAGGGTTCTGATCCCTCTAGGAGCTATGATGAGGGCAGCAGGAGCACACCTAGTAACTTGCCAAAGGCAGCTACCAGGACAAGGAAGAAGAAAACTTCTGATTCAGAGGGTGAAGATTATGTGGCTGTTGAGGATGAAGCCACTTCAAGGAAAAAGGTGCTGAAAAAGGAGTATGACACAGCTGCTGCAACAAAGCCTGGAATGAAAACAAAGGCTCCACCAAGAAGAGTTCCAATGTCAAAAGCCAGAGCCTCCACTCAAGAAACAATGGAGTTCACTTTTGAACCCAAAGAAGGAGGTGAAGGCAAGAAGAGGAAAGAAAGGGTCAAGAAGACCATTGCCAGAGTTATTGGGAAGCGCCCTCCATGATGAGAGATGATGATGAAGAACAGGAGGATGCTGCACCAGCACCCAAAGCTCAGAAGCTCATGGGAGATGCAATCAGATCAGGGGCTGCTCCATCTAAGCCCAAAACTGCTCCCAAGGCTGCTGCTCCAGCTCAGAAGTCTATTCCAAAGAGAAGCACTAGAAACATTCCAGCTGCAGAAAAGAACAAGGCCCCAGTGCCTCAAGTTGAAGAAGAAGATGATGAAGCCCAAGTGCTAAGGAAGCTCAAGCCCAAAATCCCTGACCACAATGATGCACATCCTGTCACAGAAAACATGAAAATCAGGAAGGATGCAGGACTGAGGTTATGGAGACAGTCTGATCCATATGCCGTCAGGAGAAGACTACTGTTGACTACAGGTTTCACACTAAGGAACAACAAGACTTTTATGAGACAATTTTGCTTGACAAGAAGCCCATTATGTGTGACATGAGATGGGTTGACTGGGAGTACATTAAGAAGAATGAAGATCACTATCCAGGAGTATATGACAGCTTGAAAGCATGTGGAGTTCATACATTTGTTGTCCAGAAGCTCACCAAGTGAAATGATGAGCTGATCATGCAGTTTTACTCCACTGCCCACTTCTATCCAGATGGAAGGATAGTTTGGATGTCTGAAGGTACAAGGTACCAATCCACTGTTGAAGAATGGGCTCAGTTGATCGGTGCCTGATAACCCACAAGTATAGGGGATCGCAACAGTTTTCGAGGGTAGAGTATTCAACCCAAATTTATTGATTCGACACAAGGGGAGCCAAAGAATATTCTCAAGTATTAGCAGTTGAGTTGTCAATTCAACCACACCTGGAAACTTAATATCTGCAGCAAAGTGTTTAGTAGCAAAGTAATATGATAGTGGTGGTAACGGTAACAAAAGTAAAGGAAGCAAAAGTAATATTTTTGGTATTTTGTATTGATTGTAACAGTAACAATGGAAAAGTAAATAAGCGTAAACCAGTATATGGAAAGCTCGTAGGCATCAGATCAGTGATGGATAATTAAGCCGGATGCGGTTCATCATGTAACAGTCATAACCTAGGGTGACACGGAACTAGCTCCAATTCATCAATGTAATGTAGGCATGTATTCTGAATATAGTCATACGTGCTTATGAAAAAGAACTTGCATGACATCTTTTGTCCTACCCTCCCGTGGCAGCGGGGTCCTAATGGAAACTAAGGGATATTAAGGCCTCCTGTCGGTGTCAAAACCGGCGGATCTCGGGTAGGGGGTCCCGAACTGTGCGTCTAGGCGGATGGTAACAGGAGACGAGGGACACAATGTTTTACCCAGGTTCGGGCCCTCTTGATGGAGGTAAAACCCTACGTCCTGCTTGATTAATATTGACGATATGCGTAGTACAAGAGTAGATCTACCATGAGATCAAGGAGGCTAAACCCTAGAAGCTAGCCTATGGTATGATTGTTGTATGTTGGGATTCTGTCCTACGGACTAAAACCCTCCAGTTTATATAGACACCGGAGAGGGTTAGGGTTACACAAAGTCGGTTACAATGGTAGGAGATCTGAATATCCGCATCACCAAGCTTGCCTTCCACGCCAAGGAAAGTCCCATCCGGACACGGGACGAAGTCTTCAATCTTGTATCTTCATAGTCCAGGAGTCCGGCTGAAGGTATAGTCCAGCCATCCGGACACCCCCTAATCCAGGACTCCCTCAGTAGCCCCTGAACCAGGCTTCAATGACGACGAGTCCGGCGCGCAGATTGTCTTCGGCATTGCAAGGCGGTTTCCTCCTCCAAGTTCTTCATAAAAGTTTGTAAACACCAAGGGTAGTGTCCGGCTCTGCAAAATAAGTTTCCACATATTGCCGTAGAGAGAATAATATTAACGCAAATCTAATCTGCTGACGTATTCTGTAGCGTGACATCATACTACGGCCAAGCCTTTGTTCGAATCGTTTTTACTTCCCCACCTCAGCGCATTTCGCGAGGCGGTTTCCTTGGCACGTCTTGTCAAAGCAGAGATCGTGTCCCCCATTTACGGGATTCTCATCAATACGGACGTGGGTAACCCAACCGCGCCATTTATCACGGCGCTTGGGAGATAAGCGAGTTTTACCAGGCTGGTGGGGACGCATAGCCGCATCCGCCCATATAAGGGGATAAGGATCCACCTTTTTACCTACGCCTTCTTCCTCTGCCTATCCATCTCCTGCGCACCCGAGCTCCAGCACCCAAGTCCGCACTTCCCACCTCAACCTTCTCCAGCCATGTCCGGAGCGGGAGGCAAGTGGATGGTCTCCTCCGTTACAGAGGGCCATGTCAAAAAGCTGAGGAAGGCCGGATACTTGTCTAACGACATCGCGCACCGGCTTCCCAAAAGGGGCAGCTCCTTCCCACCCCAAGGCCCCATGAGAGGGTCGTATTCCTTCCCCACTTCCTCCGTGGACTGGGTTTTCCTCTCCACCCATTTGTCCGCGGGCTCATGTTCTACTATGGCCTGGATTTCCACGATCTGGCCCCGAACTTCATCCTCAACATATCGGCGTTTATCGCCGTGTGCGAGGCCTTCCTCCGCATCCGCCCCCATTTCGGCCTTTGGCTCAAGACTTTCAACGTCAAGCCGAAGGTGGTGCGCAGCAGCCAGGCGGAGTGCGGAGGCGCCATGGCAGGCAAGATGGCCAACGTCCTTTGGCTCGAGGGCTCTTTTGTGGAGGCCCTGAAGGGGTGGCAATCAGGGTGGTTTTACATCACCGAGCCGCGCGATCCGGAATGGATCGCAGCCCCCGAGTTCCGATCCGGACCCCCTACGCGGCTCACGTCCTGGAAAGAGACGGGCCTGTCGTGGGGCAACGTGGAAGAGGTGACCGGACTGCAAGCATGCATCCAATCCCTGGTGAACAAGCGGCTCAAGCTTGTCAATGTAGTCCAGGTCATGCTCGTCCGCCGGATCCTCGCGTGTCAACAACGGGCTTTCACTTTGTGGGAGTTCGATCCGACGCATCACCAAACCTTGAGCAGGCTCTTCGACACGACGTACGAAGATGCCTGGAAGGTGCTATTCAAGGGCGCCGAAGCTCCCGCATCCGCATCCGAGGACCGCGGATTCAGCACACAGCGTCCAACTAGTGCGGTGAGTTATCTTTACCTTTTTACAGGAAATTTGTTTCTCATAGTTTGACTCTATGCGGGATCTAAACTCCCTTACCTTTGACAGGAGTGGCAGGCGAAGTTCGGACAGGTCAACTGTCCGGCCCCTTTACCCGAAGACCCAACAGATGCTCGTTCATCGAAGCTGCTGGCTCCGGCACCTTACGTGGTGCCGGAGAAGAAGGCCACGGGGACTCGAAAGAGTTCCCGGCTCCAGGAGGTGTCGGATTCATCGTTCGACGACTCCAAGACGCACTCCTCCCGTGAAGACGAGGAGGAGGAAGAAGAAACCTCTCCCCCTCCAGCGGGGGGAGGAAGGAAGAGGAAGGCCGAAGGGTCCAAGAAGGGGAAGACCCTTCCTCCGGACTACTCCACCGACGCTGACAAGGGCGAAGAGGAGTGGCCGCAAAGGGCCAGGCGCCCGGCGGGATCGTAAGTATTCGGATGCCAGGGTAACTCATAGCATTCCTCTGTCGCACAACTTTTCCTTATGTCGAATATAATTATGCAGCCCGCCCCAGGCCGGGCTCGACGAGTCGTCGAGCGGCTCCTTGGATTCATCGGACGTGAATTCAGTTCCGCCCGCTGCCTCCCCCTTCACTGCGGACGACGCCGAAGTGGCGTCGCGACAAGCTCCGGGCCAAGAGGAGGTGGTCCTAGAGGAGCCGCGAGGCAACCTCCCGGACTCCAGGAGTAAAGGGGACAAGACCCCCCCCCCAGGGCTCCAAGTCCGGCTTTGAGCCGGACACCGCGCCGGAATCTTCAACGGTTCCGGACCGCAGTAGGCGAACTCCTTCCGAGAGGAGCAAGCCTTCTGAGCCGGCGGCCTCCGTCCAACCGGAGGTGCCGGACAATCTGCTGGAGGTGCTTAACGGCGCCTCCATCGACGAGGAGCACCGTACTATCATGAGTACGGTGCTCCAGAAGGTTCAGTCCGCCAAGAGCGGACTGACCGAAGCTTGTGCCAGCCTTCTAATAGGCTTCGAGGTAAGTAAAAAATATGTAAAAGTATTACCGCATAGACAGTAGCCCCTGATGCTCTGTTTGGCGTTCGGAAAGAAAAGCCGAATAGAGGATCAAATAAGTTTCGCAGGAGTCTAACAAAAAAGAGTCAATATGTGTATGCAGGCTTCGCTGCTTGCGACCGCCGCACTGACTGCGGAGGTCGGCACCCTGAAGCAGGGTCTCGAGCGGTCCGAGCAAGAGCTCGGCCTGGCCAAGCGGCAGCTCGAGGAGAAAGAAGGTAAGAGATACCTTATATAAATATATAAAAAGATGCAATTGCAAAAAATGACAGGATTATGCTGCTTATTGCAGGGGCCACGACTGAGGTGGCGACCCTGAAGCAGGCGCTGTCCGAGGCCGAGAAAAGAGCGGCCTTAGAGCGCACCGAGCGGGAGAAATTTGAGGCGCAGGTCGGCGAGGCGCAGCAAGAGCTTCAGGCTCTCATGAGGAAACATGAGAGTTTGGAGCTTGACTCAAAGACGCGAGCGTCCGAGCTCACCGCGGCCATTGAGACTGCCAAGTCTGCCAAGGCCGAAGCCCAGAAGGCCCTCCAGGAATTGGACGCGGTGAAAAAGATAGCGGCGGGTAAGGCATTCTTTATGCAAAGCAAACATACAAAAGTAAGCTACTTGTTACTTACCCGAATCCGGAGCTCTCCAGTGGCGTTCGCAGATCTTCCCCGTAGCGTATCCGATGCCGCCGCATTCTATCGAGCCGAAGAAGGCAGCTCGGAGAAGGTGTTCTGGTCTCAGTATGCTGAGGCCGGACACCCCGTGCCCTTGAGCGACCAGCTGAAGCAGCTGGTCGAGCTCCACAAGGCGGCCGAATAGGCCATGAAGGGCTTCATAGTTCGGCTGTGGCCTGGAGAGGCCCTGCCTGGGAGCTACTTCGGATTGGTGTGACCGCTGGTGGGGGCCTGTACAAGGCTCTAGGTCATCAAGCGCTCCGTCTGCATCGAAGGAGTCCGGAGGGCCCTTGCCCGCGCTAAAGTGCACTGGGGCAAGCTGGACGGCGAGAAGCTTGTGAAGGACGGGCCTCCGCCGGGGAAAGAGCATCGCAAACCCGAGAACCATTATAAGGATGTTCTGAAGGGTGCCCGTCTTGTGACGGATGAATGTACTAAGGATGTAATTTTTGAATAAACTCGCTCGTGTTGTCCTGTGCGCTGAAAACTTATTCATTTGCGCTAAGCAATGCTTGTTGAATTTAAAATATTACTTTTTGTGCGGCCGTTTATCAAAAATTGAGAGATGGCCAGTCGTCGGCTTCTGCCCCCATGCCACTAGTGCTGGGGTGTTCGGGATAAACCTGAGCGCTCTTTTTCCCATGTTTGGGTCCTTCGAGGGAGGCGCTCAGCACAACGAACAAGGCAATCAGACTATAATGCTTGAACACTCTCACTTAGCCATAGAACTCTATAATTTTAAATTTCGGCGAAGCCCCTAGTATTTGGAAGACCGAGTTCGGGGCGCTATCCACGCCTTGGCCGGACAAAATCCGGTTCCTCGCTCTAAGCGACATAAGTCTTTAAGGACTCGAAAAACCTCTCGAACAGCGACCGGTCTCTCGCCTCATCATGACAATCAGTTTTAGCTTTCTCTACTATGGTGCTCAGCCCAGCTCAACTGGGGCACAATCGCAGTAGTTCTCCTAGTGCTACCTTAGCCGATATAGCGGAACGTAAGACACCAAAACATAGGAGCCGGGCAAACCCAACTATTGACCCAAATCATGATTCGGAGCCGATGCATATAATGCTATAAGTTCGGGGTGTCGCACTTGTGAAAGTGTTCGGACTTCTTACACCATATTAAGGGGTACTGGAGCCCCTGGCGTATTTGCCGTACCACAGTGTACGGGTGCAACATGTTATTACTTGAACATATATCTATCTATCTATCTATCTATCTATCTATCTATCTATCTATCTATCTATATATATATATATATATATATATATATATAAAGAGAGTAATGCAAAAGACAGACAAAAAGCTATGCATTGTTTATAAGAAGGTTGTTATCCAAGCAGAACCATACAAATAGTGCGATACACAAAAGAAATTGGACTATTTAACATGTCCTGTCCAGGGGCAGGCAACAGAATTGTATTTAAAACAGGTATACTGCTCGTAATAGAGACCACCTGGGAGTTCCAATGCGGCATGGCTTGTCTGCTTCCCTGGTTCTTGCATCGTTTGTGCGGCAGTTGAATTGCCGAACAGGTCGTCCGAAGTATGGAGTCCTGAAAGTAAGAGAAGATAAAGAAAGAATTCGGCAGCCCCTAGTACGGTTTAAGCCGTATTTTGGGCGTGCCGTGATGGTGCCCCTTCCCCTGCGTCCATGGTACTTTGAGAGCGTAGTTATGCACGCGAAGAACTGGTTTTCCTATTTCGCGAGGGCTGGGGTTGGGGCCGCATTGCTACGCCTGCTCAGAACGTGCCAGGCGGTCTTGTTGTAGGTTACTCCGGGCGCGCTTGACAGTGTCCGGCTTTTTGAAGGCCGGACTAGAGAATTGCCTAGAAAGGCTGCTTTGTACTTCTGCTGCGAGCGCTGCCGTATGCTCCTCCGTTCGGAGAGAGCGTTCGGTGTTTCCATTGACCGTGATTACTCCTTGAGGGTCTGGCATCTTGAGCTTGATTTATGCATAGTGCGGTACCGCATTGAACTTTGCAAAAGCGGTTCGCCCGAGCAGTGCGTGATAGCCACTGCGGAACGGGACTATGTCGAAGATTAACTCCTCACTTCGAAAGTTATCCAGAGATCCGAAGACCACTTCAAGTGTGACTGAGCCTGTACAGTTGGCATCTACACCTGGTATGACGCCTTTAAAGGTCGTTTTGGTGGGCTTAATCCTCGAGGGATCTATGCCCATTTTCCGCACTGTATCCTGGTAAAGCAGGTTTAGGCTGCTGCGGCCGTCCATAAGGACTCTTGTGAGGTGAAATCCGTTAATAGTTGGGTCTAGAACCAATGCGGCGAACCTGCCATGACGGATGCTAGTGGGGTGGTCCCTTCGATCAAAAGTGATCGGGCAGGAGGACCATGGGTTGAACTTTGGGGCGACTGGCTCTATCGCGTATACGTCCCGTAACGCACGCTTCCGCTCCCTTTTGGGGATGTGGGTTGCGTATATCATGTTCACCATCCGTACTTGTGGGGAAAAACCCTTCTGTCCAGTGTTGTTCGGCGGCCTGGGCTCCTCCTCGTCGTCGCTACGCAGCCCCTTGTCTCTCTTCTCGGCATTTAACTTGCCTGCCTGCTTGAACACCCAACAATCCCTGTTGGTGTGATTGGCTGGCCTTTCGGGGGTGCCATGTATCTGGCACAAGCGGTCGAGTATTCGGTCCAAACTGGACGGGCCCTGAGTATTTCTTTTGAATGGCTTTTTCCGCTGACCGGATTTGTAACCTCGGAATCCGGCATTGATTGCCGTATCCTCGTTGCTGTCGCTGTTAACGCGGCATTTTTGCTTGTTCCGGCGCGACCTGCCACTTTTGTCCTTGGTATCCGAATTACCAAGGTTTTTGGTTAAGTTGTTGCTGCGAGCTAGCCAGCTGTCTTCTCCCGCGCAAAAGCGGGTCATGAGTGTCGTGAGGGCTGCCATAGATTTTGGCTTTTCCTGTCCCAGGTGCCGGGCAAGCCACTCGTCGCGGATATTATGCTTGAAGGCTGCTAGGGCCTCTGCGTCCGGACAGTCGACTATTTGGTTTTTCTTTGTTAGGAACCGTGTCCAGAATTGCCTGGCCGATTCCTCTAGCTGCTGAATTATGTGGCTTAGGTCATCAGCGTCCGGTGGTCGCACATAGGTACCCAGGAAATTGTCGAGGAATGCGGCTTCCAGGTCCTCCCAAGAACCGATCGAATCTACTGGCAAGCTGTTAAGCCAATGTCGGGCTGGTCCCTTAAATTTGAGTTGGAGGTATTTGATGGCGTGTAGATCATCGCCGCGGGCCATGTGGATATGAAGGAGATAATCCTCGATCCATACCGCAGGATCTGTTGTGCCATCATATGATCCGATGTTCACGGGTTTGAAACTCTCATGGATTTTATGATCCATTACTTCATCTGTGAAGCATAGTGGGTGTGCGGCGCCTCTGTATTGGGCTATATCACGCCGCAACTCGAATGAGCTTTGTCTACTGTGTTCGGCCCGACCGGATTTATTATGTCCGGAGTGACGATCCCCATCACGTGCCGTAGGGCGCCCACGCGATCGGTAGATCGATCTTGTTTGTCTTGCCTTGTCCTCCAGTATCTCTCGCAGGTCTGGCGCGTTTTCCCGTGCCTTAGCATGTTTTGAGCGGCGCCGGGGCATGGCTTGAGTGGAGGACCGAGAGGCCTTTCTGTCACGGCCACGAGGTGGCCGGTCGGCCTTGTCATGCGCTAGTGATGTAGGTGCTTCCTCCTCTAATCGGGGTAGCAGCCTGCGCTTTGGGTAACTCTTGGAGGGGCGTTCGAGTTCATACTCTTCGGCCGCAAGGACTTCAGTCCATCTATCAGCTAGCAAATCTTGATCAACTCTAAGTTGTTGTTGTTGGAAATATGCCCTAGAGGCAATAATAAAAGCATTATTATTATATTTCCTTGTTCATGATAATTGTCTTTATTCGTGCTATAATTGTGTTATCCGGAAATCGTAATACATGTGTGAATAACAGACAACAACATGTCCCTAGTAAGCCTCTAGTTGACTAGCTCGTTGATCAATAGATAGTCATGGTTTCCTGACTATGGGCATTGGATGTCAATGATAATGAGATCACATCATTAGGAGAATGATGTGATGGACGAGACCCAATCCTAAACATAGCATAAGATCACATAGTTCGTTTGCTAGAGTTTTCCAATGTCAAGTATCCTTTCCTTAGACCATGAGATCGTGTAACTCCCGGATACCGTAGGAGTGCTTTGGGTGTGCCAAACGTCACAACGTAACTGGGTGACTATAAAGGTATACTACGGGTATCTCCGAAAGTGTCTGTTGGGTTGACACGGATCGAGACTGGGATTTGTCACTCCACTTGACGGAGAGGTATCACCGGGCCCACTCAGTAATGCATCATCATAATGAGCTCAATGTGATCAAAGTGTTTGATCACGGGATCATGCATTACGGTATGAGTAAAGTGACTTGCCGGTAACGAGATTGAACGAGGTATTGGGATACCGACGATCGAATCTCGGGCAAGTAAAATACCGATTGACAAAGGGAATCGTATACGGGATTAATTGAATCCTCGACATCGTGGTTCATCCGATGAGATCATCATGGAGCATGTGGGAGCCAACATGGGTATCCAGATCCCGCTGTTGGTTATTGCCCGAGAGCCGTCTCGATCATGTTTGCATGTCTCCCGAACCCGTAGGGTCTACACACTTAAGGTTCGGTGATGCTAGGGTTGTAGGGATATGTATATGCAGTAACCCGAATGTTGTTCGGAGTCCCGGATGAGATCCCGGACGTCACGAGGAGTTCCGGATTGGTCCGGAGGTGAAGAATTATATATAGGAAGTGCAGTTTCGGCCATCGGGAATGATCTGGGGGTCACCGGCATTGTACCGGGACCACCAGATGGGTCCTGGGGGTCCACCGGGTGGAGCCACCCATCCCGGAGGGCCCCATGGGCTGAAGTGGGAGGGGGGACCAGCCCTTAGTGGGCTGGTGCGCCCCCCAAGGCCCACCCCCTGCGCCTAGGGTTTGGAACCCTAGGGTGGGGGGGGCGCCCACTTGCCTTGGGGGGCACTCCACCCCCCTTGGCCGCCGCCCCCTTGGGAGATTCAATCTCCCAGGGCCGCCCCCCCAGGGGGCCTATATAAAGGGGGAGGGGAGGGGGGCAGCCGCACCCCTTGCCCTGGCGCCTCCCTCTCCCTCTCCAACATCTCCTCCTCCTCCGTAGAGCTCGGCGAAGCCCTGCCGGAGTACTGCAGCTCCACCATCACCACACCGTCGTGCTGCTGCTGGAGCCATCTTCCTCAACCTCTCCTTTGCCTTGCTGGATCAAGAAGGAGACGTTACGCTGACCGTACGTGTGTTGAACGCGGAGGTGTCGTCCGTTCGGTGCTAGGATCTCCGGTGATTTGGATCACGTCGTGTACGACTACCTCATCCCCGTTCCTTGAACGCTTCCGCTCGCGATCTACAAAGTGGTATGTAGATGCAATCTCTCTCCCATGACTCGTTGCTTAGATGAACTCATAGATGGATCTTGGTGAAACCGTAGGAAAAATTTTAATTTTCTACAACGTTCCCCAACAGTGGCATCATGAGCTAGTTCTATGCATAGTTCTCTATTGCACGAGTAGAATACAATTTGTTGTGGGCGTAGATGCTGTCAACTTTCTTGCCGCTACTAGTCTTATCTTGCTTCAGCGGTATTGTGGGATGAAGCGGCCCGGACCAACCTTACAAGTACGCTTACGTGAGACCGGTTCCACCGACTAACATGCACTAGTTGCATAAGGTGGCTGGCGGGTGTCTGTCTCTCCCACTTTAGTTGGAGCGGATTCGATGAAAAGGGTCCTTATGAAGGGTAAATAGAAGTTGACAAATCACGTTGTGGCTTTCACGTAGGTAAGAAAACGTTCTTGCTAGAACCCTAATTCAGCCACGTAAAACTTGCAACAACAATTAGAGGACGTCTAACTTGTTTTTGCAGCAAGTGCTTTGTGATATGATATGGCCAAAGTTGTGATGAATGATGAATGATCTATATGTGATGTATGATATGTTCATGCTATTGTAATAGGAATCACGACTTGCATGTCGATGAGTATGACAACCGGCAGGAGCCATAGGAGTTGTCTTTATTTTTTGTATGACCTGCGTGTCATTGAGAAACGCCATGTAAATTACTTTACTTTATTGCTAAACGCGTTAGCCATAGTAGTAGAAGTAATAGTTGGCGAACAACTTCATGGAGACACGATGATGGAGATCATGATGATGGAGATCATGGTGTCAAGCCGCTGACAAGATGATCATGGAGCCCCAAGATGGAGATCAAAGGAGCTATGTGATATTGGCCATATCATGTAACGTTTATTATTTGATTGCATGTGATGTTTATCATGTTTTGCATCTTGTTTACTTAGAACGACGGTAGTAAATAAGATGATCCCTCATAATAATTTCAAGAAGTGTTCCCCCTAACTGTGCACCGTTGCGACAGTTCGTTGTTTTGAAGCACCACGTGATGATCGGGTGTGATAGATTCTAACGTTCACATACAACGGGTGTAAGACAGATTTACACATGCAAACACTTAGGTTGACTTGACGAGCCTAGCATGTATAGACATGGCCTTAGAACACAGAAGACCGAAAGGTCGAGCATGAGTCGTATAGAAGATACGATCAACATGAAGATGTTCACCGATGTTGACTAGTCCGTCTCACGTGATGATCGGACACGGCCTAGTTGACTCGGATCATGTAATACTTAGATGACTAGAAGAGGGATGTCTATCTAAGTGGGAGTTCATTAAATAATTTGATTAGATGAACTTTATTATCATGAACTTAGTCTAAAATATTTACAATATGTCTTGTAGATCAAATGGCCAATGTAGTCCTCAACTTCAACGCGTTCCTAGAGAAAACCAAGCTGAAAGACGATGGCAGCAACTATACGGACCGGGTCCAGAACCTGAGGATCATCCTCATAGCTGCCAAGAAAGATTATGTCCTACGAGCACCGCTGGGTGACGCACCTGTTCTCCCTGCAGAACAAGACGTTATGAACGCTTGGCAGTCACGTTCCGATGATTACTCCCTCGTTCAGTGCGGCATGCTTTACAGCTTAGAGCCGGGGCTCCAAAAGCGTTTTGAGAGACATGGAGCATATGAGATGTTCGAAGAGCTGAAAATGGTTTTCCAAGCTCATGCCCGGGTCGAGAGATATGAAGTCTCCGACAAATTCTTTAGCTGTAAGATGGAGGAAAATAGCTCTGTCAGTGAACACATACTCAAGATGTCTGGGTTGCACAACCGCTTGACTCAACTGGAAGTTAATCTCCCGGATGAAGCGGTCATTGGCAGAATCCTCCAGTCGCTTCCACCTAGCTACAAGAGCTTTGTGATGAACTACAACATGCAGGGGATGGTAAAGACCATTCCTGAGGTATATGCTATGCTGAAATCAGCGGAGGTAGAAATCAAGAAGGAACATCAAGTGTTGATGGTGAATAAAACCACTAAGTTCAAGAAGGGTAAGGGTAAAAGGAACTTCAAGAAGGACGGCAAGGAAGTTGCCGCGCCCGGTAAGCAAGTTGCCGGGAAGAAGCCAAAGAATGGACCCAAGCCCGAGACTGAGTGTTTTTATTGCAAGGGAAGTGGTCACTGGAAGCGGAACTGCCCCAAATACTTAGCGGACAAGAAAGCCAGCAAAACACAAGGTATATGTGATATACATGTAATTGATGTGTACCTTACCAGTACTCGTAGTAGCTCTTGGGTATTTGATACCGGTGCAGTTGCTCACATTTGTAACTCAAAGCAGGAGCTGCGGAATAAACGGAGACTGGCGAAGGACGAGGTGACGATGTGCGTCAGGAATGGTTCCAAGGTCGATGTGATCGCCGTCGGCACGCTACCTCTACATTTACCTACGGGATTAGTTTTAAACCTCAATAATTGTTATTTAGTGCCAAGTTTGAGCATGAACATTGTGTCTGGATCTCGTTTAATTCGAGATGGCTACTCATTTAAATCCGAGAATAATGGTTGTTCTATTTATATGAGAGATATGTTTTATGGTCATGCTCCGATGGTTAATGGTTTATTCTTAATGAATCTCGTACGTGATGATACACATATTCATAGTGTGAATACCAAAAGAGTTAAAGTTGATAACAATAGTCCCACATATTTGTGGCACTGCCGCCTTGGTCACATAGGTGTCAAACGCATGAAGAAGCTCCATGCAGATGGACTTTTAGAGTCTCTTGATTATGAATCATTTGACACGTGCGAACCATGCCTCATGGGTAAAATGACCAAGACTCCGTTCTCAGGAACAATGGAGCGAGCAACCAACTTATTGGAAATCATACATACTGATGTGTGCGGTCCAATGAGTGTTGAGGCTCGCGGTGGCTATCGTTATGTTCTCACCCTCACTGATGACTTGAGTAGATATGGGTATATCTACTTAATGAAACACAAGTCTGAGACCTTTGAAAAGTTCAAGGAATTTCAGAGTGAGGTTGAAAATCAACGTGATAGAAAGACCAAGTTTCTACGATCAGATCGTGGAGGAGAATACTTGAGTCACGAATTTGGCACACACTTAAGAAAATGTGGAATAGTTTCACAACTCACGCCGCCTGGAACACCTCAGCGTAATGGTGTGTCCGAACGTCGTAATTGCACTCTATTAGATATGGTGCGATCTATGATGTCTCTTACCGATTTACCGCTATCTTTTTGGGGCTATGCTTTAGAGACTGCCGCATTCACTTTAAATAGGGCTCCGTCGAAATCCGTTGAGACGACACCGTATGAATTATGGTTTGGGAAGAAACCTAAGCTGTCGTTTCTAAAAGTTTGGGGATGCGATGCTTATGTCAAGAATCTTCAACCTGAAAAGCTCGAACCCAAGTCGGAAAAATGCGTCTTCATAGGATACCCTAAAGAAACTATTGGGTATACCTTCTACCTCAGATCCGAAGGCAAGATCTTTGTTGCCAAGAATGGATCCTTTCTAGAGAAAGAGTTTCTCTCGAAAGAAGTAAGTGGGAGGAAAGTAGAACTTGATGAAGTGTTACCTCTTGAACCGGAAAATGGCGAAACTCAAGAAAACGTTCCTGAGGTGCCTGCACCGACTAGAGAGGAAATTAATGATGATGATCAAGATACTTCTAATCAAGCTCCTGCTGAAATTCGAAGGTCCACAAGGACACGTTCCGCACCAGAGTGGTACGACAACCCTGTCTTGGAAATCATGTTGTTAGACAACGGTGAACCTTCGAACTATGAAGAAGCGATGGCGGGCCCGGATTCCGACAAATGGCTGGAAGCCATGAAATCCGAGATAGGATCCATGTATGAAAACGAAGTATGGACTTTGACTGACTTGCCCGTTGAGCGGCGAGCCATAGAAAATAAATGGATCTTTAAGAAGAAGACAGACGCGGATGGTAATGTGACCATCTATAAAGCTCGGCTTGTCGCTAAGGGTTATCGACAAGTTCAAGGGGTTGACTACGATGAGACTTTCTCACCGGTAGCGAAGTTGAAGTCCGTCCGAATCATGTTAGCAATTGCCGCATTCTACGATTATGAAATATGGCAAATGGACGTCAAAACGACATTCCTTAATGGTTTCCTTAAGGAAGAATTGTATATGATACAGCCGGAAGGTTTTGTCGATCCTAAGAATGCTGACAAGGTGTGCAAGCTCCAACGCTCGATTTATGGGTTGGTGCAAGCATCTCGGAGTTGGAACATTCGCTTTGATGAGATGATCAAAGCGTTTGGATTTACGCAGACTTATGGAGAAGCCTGTGTTTACAAGAAAGTGAGTGGGAGCTCTGTAGCATTTCTCATACTATATGTAGATGACATACTTTTGATGGGAAATGATATAGAACTCTTGGACAGCATTAAGGCCTACTTGAATAAGAGTTTTTCAATGAAGGACCTTGGAGAAGCTGCTTATATATTAGGCATCAAGATCTATAGAGATAGATCAAGACGCCTCATAGGTCTTTCACAAAGCACATACCTTGATAAGATATTGAAGAAGTTCAATATGGATCAATCTAAGAAGGGGTTCTTACCTGTGTTACAAGGTGTGAAATTGAGCTCAGCTCAATGTCCGACCACGGCAGAAGATATAGAAGAGATGAATGTCATCCCCTATGCCTCAGCCATAGGTTCTATTATGTATGCCATGCTGTGTACCAGACCTGATGTAAACCTTGCCGTAAGTTTGGTAGGAAGGTACCAAAGTAATCCCGGCAAGGAACACTGGACAGCAGTCAAGAATATCCTGAAGTACCTGAAAAGGACTAAGGAAATGTTTCTCGTTTATGGAGGTGACGAAGAGCTCGTCGTAAAGGGTAACGTCGACGCTAGCTTCGACACAGATCTGGATGACTCTAAGTCACAAACCGGATATGTGTATATTTGAATGGTGGGGCAGTAAGCTGGTGCAGTTGCAAGCAGAGCGTCGTGGCGGGATCTACATGTGAAGCGGAGTACATGGCAGCCTCGGAGGCAGCACATGAAGCAATTTGGGTGAAGGAGTTCATCACCGACCTCGGAGTCATACCCAATGCGTCGGGGCCAATCAAACTCTTCTGTGACAACACTGGAGCTATTGCACTTGCCAAGGAGCCCAGGTTTCACAAGAAGACCAGGCACATCAAGCGTCGCTTCAACTCGATTCGTGAAAATGTTCAAGATGGAGACATAGAAATTTGTAAAGTGCACACGGATCTGAATGTCGCAGATCCGTTGACTAAACCTCTCCCTAAGGCAAAACATGATCAGCACCAGAACTCTATGGGTGTTCGATTCATCACAATGTAACTAGATTATTGACTCTAGTGCAAGTGGGAGACTGTTGGAAATATGCCCTAGAGGCAATAATAAAAGCATTATTATTATATTTCCTTGTTCATGATAATTGTCTTTATTCGTGCTATAATTGTGTTATCCGGAAATCGTAATACATGTGTGAATAACAGACAACAACATGTCCCTAGTAAGCCTCTAGTTGACTAGCTCGTTGATCAATAGATAGTCATGGTTTCCTGACTATGGGCATTGGATGTCAATGATAACGAGATCACATCATTAGGAGAATGATGTGATGGACGAGACCCAATTCTAAACATAGCATAAGATCGCATAGTTCGTTTGCTAGAGTTTTCCAATGTCAAGTATCCTTTCCTTAGACCATGAGATCGTGTAACTCCCGGATACCGTAGGAGTGCTTTGGGTGTGCCAAATGTCACAACGTAACTAGGTGACTATAAAGGTATACTACGGGTATCTCTGAAAGTGTCTGTTGGGTTGACACGGATCGAGACTGGGATTTGTCACTCCACTTGACGGAGAGGTATCACCGGGCCCACTCAGTAATGCATCATCATAATGAGCTCAATGTGATCAAAGTGTTTGATCACGGGATCATGCATTACGGTACGAGTAAAGTGACTTGCCGGTAACGAGATTGAACGAGGTATTGGGATACCGACGATCGAATCTCGGGCAAGTAAAATACCGATTGACAAAGGGAATCGTATATGGGATTAATTGAATCCTCGACATCGTGGTTCATCCGATGAGATCATCGTGGAGCATGTGGGAGCCAACATGGGTATCCAGATCCCGATGTTGGTTATTGCCCGAGAGCCGTCTCGATCATGTCTGCATGTCTCCCGAACCCGTAGGGTCTACACACTTAAGGTTCGGTGACGCTAGGGTTGTAGGGATATGTATATGAAGTAACCCGAATGTTGTTCGGAGTCCCGGATGAGATCCCGGACGTCACGAGGAGTTCCGGATTGGTCCGGAGGTGAAGAATTATATATAGGAAGTGCAGTTTCGGCCATCGGGAATGATCTGGGGGTCACCGGCATTGTACCGGGACCACCAGATGGGTCCCGGGGGTCCACCGGGTGGGGCCACCCATCCCGGAGGGCCCCATGGGCTGAAGTGGGAGGGGGTACCAGCCCTTAGTGGGCTGGTGCGCCCCCCAAGGCCCACCCCCTGCGCCTAGGGTTTGGAACCCTAGGGTGGGGGGCGCCCACTTGCCTTGGGGGGCACTCCACCCCCCTTGGCCGCCGCCCCCTTGGGAGATTCAATCTCCCAGGGCCGGCGCCCCCCAGGGGGCCTATATAAAGGGGGGAGGGGGGCAGCCGCACCCCTTGCCCTGGCGCCTCCCTCTCCCTCTCCAACACCTCCTCCTCCTCCGTAGAGCTCGGCGAAGCCCTGCCGGAGTACTGCAGCTCCACCATCACCACGCCGTCGTGCTGCTGCTGGAGCCATCTTCCTCAACCTCTCCTTTGCCTTGCTGGATCAAGAAGAAGGAGACGTTACGCTGACCGTATGTGTGTTGAACGCGGAGGTGCCGTCCGTTCGGTGCTAGGATCTCCGGTGATTTGGATCACGTCGTGTACGACTACCTCATCCCCGTTCCTTGAACGCTTCCGCTCGCGATCTACAAAGTGGTATGTAGATGCAATCTCTCTCCCATGACTCGTTGCTTAGATGAACTCATAGATGGATCTTGGTGAAACCGTAGGAAAAATTTTAATTTTCTACAACGTTCCCCAACAGTTGCTGCTTTTTCTTGAGGCTGCTTGCCGTGGCTATAAGCCTGCATTTAAAACTCTCTTGTTTGGCGGGATCCTTTGGCACGACGAATTAGTCGTCGTCGAGGCTTGCCTCGTCTTCGAAGGGAGGCATGTAATTATCATCCTCAACCTCTCTGTTTGCCGCTCTCTCATGAGGGCTGGCTTCTCCATCCTCTTGCTGGAGGGGGTGTTCTTCGGCGCTATCCGGAGTATTATTATCTCCCGTGCCGGAATCACTGTTTTTGCTTTGGCAGGTGTCGGTGTCAAAACCAGCGGATCTCGGGTAGGGGGTCCCGAACTATGCGTCTAGGCGGATGGTAACAGGAGACAAGGGACACGAAGTTTTTACCCAGGTTCGGGCCCTCTCGGTGGAGGTAAAACCCTACGTCCTGCTTGATTAATATTGATGATATGGGTAGTACAAGAGTAGATCTACCACGAGATCAAGGAGGCTAAACCCTAAAAGCTAGCCTATGGTATGATTGTTGTATGTTGGAGTTGTTGTCCTATGGACTAAACCCCTCCGGTTTATATAGACACCGGAGAGGGTTAGGGTTACACAAAGTCGGTTACAATGGTAGGAGATCTAAATATCCGCATCGCCAAGCTCGCCTTCCACGCCAAGGAAAGTCCAATCCGGACACGGGACGAAGTCTTCAATCTTGTATCTTCATAGTCCAGGAGTCCGGCTGAAGGTATAGTCCGGCTATCCGAACACCCCCTAATCCAGGACTCCCTCAGTAGCCCCTGAACCAGGCTTCAATGACGACGAGTCCGGCGCGCAGATTGTCTTCGGCATTGCAAGGCGTGTTCCTCCTCCAAGTTCTTCATAAAAGATTATAAACACTAAGAGTAGTGTCCGGCTCTACAAAATAAGTTTCCACATATTGCCATAGAGAGAATAAAATTAACACAAATCTAATCTGCTGATGTATTCTGTAGCGTGACATCACACTACGGCCAAGCCTTTATTCGAATCGTTTTCACTTCTCCACCTCAACGCGTTTTGCGGGGCGGTTTTCTTGGCACGTCTTGTCAAAGCAGAGATTGTGTCTGCCATTTACGGGATTCCCATCAATACGGACGTGGGTAACCCAACCACGCCATTTATCACGGCGCTTGGGAGGCAAGCGAGTTTTACTAGGCTGGTGGGGACGCATAGCCGCATCCGCCCATATAAGGGGATAAGGATCCACCTTTTTACCTACGCCTTCTTCCTCCTTTGCCTATCCATCTTCCGCGCACTCGAGCTCCAGCGCCCAAGCCCGCATTTCCCACCTCAACCTTCTCCAGCAATGTCCGGAGCGGGAGGCCATTGGATGGTCTCCTCCATCACGGAGGGCCATGTCAAAAAACTGAGGAAGGCCGGATACTTGTCCAAAGACATCGCGCACCGGCCCCCTGAAAAGGGGCAGCTTCTCCCCACCCCAGAGCCCCATGAGAGGGTTGTATTCCTTCCCCACTTCCTCCGCGGACTGGGCTTTCCTCTCCTCCCATTTGTCCGGGGGCTCATGTTCTACTATGGCCTGGATTTCCATGATCTGGCCCCGAACTTCATCCTCAACATCTCGGCGTTTATCGTCGTGTGCGAGGCCTTCCTCCGCATCCGCCCCCATTTCGGCCTTTGTCTCAAGACTTTCAATGTCAAGCCGAAGGTGGTGCGCGGCAGCCAAGCGGAGTGCGGAGGCGCCATGGCGGGCAAGATGGCCAACTTCCTATGGCTCGAGGGCTCCTTTGTGGAGACCTTGAAGGGGTGGCAGTCAGGGTGGTTTTACATCACCGATCTGCGCGATCCGGAATGGATCGCAGCCCCTGAGTTCCGGTCCGGACCCCCTATGCGGCTCACGTCCTGGAAAGAGACGGGCCTGTCATGGGGCGACGAGGGAGAGGTGACCGGACTGCAAACATGCATCCAGTCCCTGGTGAACAAGCGACTCAAGCTTGTCAATATAGTCCAGGTTATGCTCGTCCGCCGGATCCTCCCATGTCAACAACGCGACTTCAATCTGTGGGAGTTCGACCCGACGTAGCACCAAACCCTGAATAGGCTCTTCGATATGACGTACGAAGACGCCTGGAAGGTGCTTTTCAAAGGCGCCGAGGCTCCCGCATCCGCATCCGAGGATCGCGGATTCAGCACGCAGCATTCAACTAGTGTGGTGAGTTTATCTTTACCTCTTACAGGACATTTGTTTCTCATAGTTTGACTCTATGCGGGATCTAAACTCCCTTACCTTTGACAGGAATGGCAGGTGAAGTCTGGACCAATTAACTGTCCGGCTCCCTTGCCCGAAGACCCAGCAGACGCTCGTTTATCGAAGCTGCTGGCTCCGGCGCCTTACGTGGTGCCGGAGAAGAAGGCCAAGAAGAAGAAGGCCACGGGGACTCGAAAGAGTTCCCGTCATGTGGTGGTGTCGGACTCGTCGTCCGACGAATCCGAGACGCACTCCTCTCGTGAAGACGAGGAGGAGGAAGAAGAACCCTCTCCCCCTCCAGCGGGGGGAGGAAAGAAGAGGAAGGCCGCCCCAACGGGGGAGGCCGAAGGGTCCAAGAAGGGGAAAACCCTTCCTCCGGACTACTCCGCCGACGCCGACGACAACGAAGAGGAGTGGCCGGACAGAGCCAAGCGTCTGGCGAAATCGTAAGTATTCGGATACCAGAGTAACTCATAATATCCCTGTTGTTGCACAGCTTTTCCCTAATGTCAAATATAATTATGCAGGCCGCCCCGGGCCGGACTCGACGAATCGTCGAGCGGCTCCCTGGATTCATCGGACGTGAATTCAGTTCCGCCCGCTGCCTCCCCCCGCACTGCGGACGATGCCGAAGTGGCGTCGCAACAAGTTCCGCGCCAAGAGGAGGCGGTCCTGGAGGAGCCGCGAGGCGGCCTCCCGGACTCCGGGAGTAAAGGGGACAAGACCCCGCAGGGCTCCAAGTCCGGCTTTGAGCCGGACACCGCGCCGGACTCCTCAACAGTTCCGGACAGCGGTAGGCGAACTCCTTCCAAGAGGAGCAAGCCTTCTGAGCCGGCAGCCTCCGTCCAACCGAAGGTGCCGGATAATCTGCTGCAGGTGCTTAACGGCGCCTCCATCGACGAGGAGCACCGTACTATTATGAGTACGGTGATCCAGAAGGTTCAGTCCGCCAAGAGCGGACTGACTGAAGCTTGTGCCAGCCTTCTAGCAGGCTTCGAGGTAAGTAAAACTATGTAAAAATATTACCGCATAGACAATAGCCCCTGATGCTTTGTTTGGCGTTCGGAAAGAAAAGCTGAATAGAGGATCTATTAAATTTCGTAGGAGTCTAACAAAAAAGAGTCAATATGCGTATGCAGGCTTTGCTGCTAGCCACCGCCGCACTGACTGCGGAGGTGGGTGCCCTGAAGAAGGGCCTCGAGCAGACCGGGCAAGAGCTCGGCCTTGCCAAATGGTAGCTCGAGGAGAAGAATGGTAAGAGATACCTTATAGAAAAATATATACAAAAAAGGTGCAATTGCAAAAAATGATAGGATTGTACTGCTTATTGTAGGGGCCACGACTGAGGTGGCGACCCTCAAGCAGGCGCTGTCCGAGGCCGAGAAGAGAGCGGCCATGGAGCGCACCGAGCGAGAGAAATTTGAGGCCCAGGTCAGCGAGGTGCAGCAAGAGCTTCAGGCTCTCATGAAAAAACATGAGAGTTTGGAGCTTTACTCGAAGACGCAAGCGTCGGAGCTCGCGGCAGCCCTTGAAACTGCCAAGTCTGCCAAGGCCGAATCCCAGAAGGCCCTCCAAGAGTTGGGGGCAGTGAAAAAGATAGCGACGGGTAAGGTGTTGGAAATATGCCCTAGAGGCAATAATAAAAGCATTATTATTATATTTCCTTGTTCATGATAATTGTCTTTATTCGTGCTATAATTGTGTTATCCGGAAATCGTAATACATGTGTGAATAACAGACAACAAATGTCCCTAGTAAGCCTCTAGTTGACTAGCTCGTTGATCGACAGATTGTCATGGTTTCCTGACTATGGACATTGGATGTCATTGAAAACGAGATCACATCATTAGAAGAATGATGTGATGGATGAGACCCAATCCTAAACATAGCATAAGATCGCATAGTTCGTTTGCTAGAGTTTTCCAATGTCAAGTATCCTTTCCTTAGACCATGAGATCGTGTAACTTCCGGATACCGTAGGAGTGCTTTGGGTGTGCCAAACGTCACAACGTAACTGGGTGACTATAAAGGTATACTACGGGTATCTCCGAAAGTATCTGTTGGGTTGACACGGATCGAGACTGGGATTTGTCACTCCACTTGACGGAGAGGTATCACCGGGCCCTCTCGGTAATGCATCATCATAATGAGCTCAATGTGATCAAAGTGTTTGATCACGGGATCATGCATTACGGTACGAGTAAATTGACTTGCCGGTAACGAGATTGAACGAGGTATTGGGATACCGACGATCGAATCTCGGGCAAGTAAAATACCGATTGACAAAGGGAATCATATACGGGATTAATTGAATCCTCGACATCGTGGTTCATCCGATGAGATCATCGTGGAGCATGTGGGAGCCAACATGGGTATCCAGATCCCGCTGTTGGTTATTGCCCGAGAGCCGTCTCGGTCATGTCTGCATGTCACGAGGAGTTTCGGAATGGTCCGGAGGTAAAGAATTATATATAGGAAGTGCTGTTTTGGCCATCGGGACAAGTTTCGGGGTTATCGGTATTGTACCGGGACCACCGGAGGGTCCCGGGGGGTCCACCGGGTGGGGCCACCTGCCTCGGGGGGCCACATGGGCTCTAGTGGGTGCGCCTTGGCCTACATGGGCCAAGGGGAACCAGCCCCAAGAGGCCCATGCGCCTAGGGTGGGGAAACCCTAAAGGGGGGCGCCCCTTGCTTGGGGGGCAAGCCCTCCACCCCTTGGCCGCCGCCCCACCTAGGAGATTGCATCTCCTAGGGCTGGCGCCCCCCCTAGGGGGCTATATAAAGGGGGGAGGGGAGGGGGGCAGCCGCACCCTGGTCCTTGGCGCCTCCCTCTCCCTCTCCAACACCTCCTCCTCCTCCGTAGAGCTCGGCGAAGCCCTGCCGGAGTACTGTAGCTCCACCATCACCACGCCGTCGTGCTGCTGCTGGAGCCATCTTCCCCAACCTCTCCTTTGCCTTGCTGGATCAAGAAGAAGGAGACGTTACGCTGACCGTACGTGTGTTGAACGCGGAGGTGCCGTCCGTTCGGTGCTAGGATCTCCGGTGATTTGGATCACGTCGTGTACGACTACCTCATCCCTGTTCGTTGAACGCTTCCGCTCGCGATCTACAAAGTGGTATGTAGATGCAATCTCTCTCCCATGACTCGTTGCTTAGATGAACTCATAGATGGATCTTGGTGAAACCGTAGGAAAAATTTTAATTTTCTGCAACGTTCCCCAACATAAGGCATTCTCTATGCAAAGCAGACATATAAAAGTAAACTACTTGTTACTTACCCGAATCCGGAGTTCTCCAGGGGCATTCGCAGATCTTCCCCGCAGCGTATCCGATGCCGCCGCATTCTACCGAGCCGAGGAAGGCAGCTCGACGAAGAAGGTGTTCTGGTCTCAGTACGCTGAGGCCGGACACCCTGTGCCCTTGAGCGACCAGCTGAAGCAGCTGGTCGAGCTCCACAAGGCGGCCGAACAGGCCCTGAAGGGCTTCATAGTTCGGCTGTGGCCTGGAGAGGCCCTGCCTGGGAGCTACTTCGGGCTGGTGCGGCGGCTGGTGGAGGCATGTCCAAGGCTCGAGGTCATCAAGCGCTACGTCTGCATCGAAGGTGCCCGTAGGGCCCTTTCCCGTGCAAAGGTGCACTGGGGTAAGCTGGACGGTGAGAAGCTTGTGAGGGACGGGCCGCCGCCGGGGAAGGAGCATCGCAAGCCCGAGAACTATTACAAGGATGTTCTTGCTGGTGCCCGCCTTATGGCGGATGAATGTACCAAGGATGTAATTTTTGAGTGAACTCGCTCGTGTTATCTTGTGCGCTGAAAACTTGTTCATATGCGCTAAGCAATGCTTGTTGAATTTAAAATATTACTTTCTGTGCGGCCGTTTATCAAAAATTGAGAGATGGCCAATCGTCGGCTTCTGCCCCCATGCCACTAGTGCTGGGGTGTTCGGGATAAACCTGAGCGCTCTTTTTCCCATGATTGGGTCCGTCGAGGGAGGCGCTCAGCACAACGAATAAGGCAATCGGACTATAATGCTTGAACACTCTCACTTAGCCATAGAACTCTATAATTTTAAATTTCGGCGAAGCCCCTAGTATTCGGAAAGACCGAGTTCGGGGCGCTATCCACGCCTTGGTCGGACAAAGCCGGTTCCTCGCTTGAAGCGACATAAGTCTTTATGGACTCGAAAAACCTCTCGAACAGCGACCGGTCTCTCGCCTCATCATGACAGTCAATTTTAGCTTTCTCTACTGAGGTGCTCAGCCCAGCTCAACTGGGGCACAATCGCAATAGTTCTCCTAGTGCTACCTTAGCCGATATAGCGGAACGTAAGGCACCAAAACATAGGAGCCGGGAAAACCCAAATATTAACCCAAATCATGATTCGGAGCCGATGCATATAGTGTTATAAGTCCGGGGTGCCGCACTTGTGAAAGTGTTCGGTCTTCTCACACCATATTAAGGGGTACTGAAGCCCCTGGCGTATTTGTCGTACCACGGTGTACGGGTGCAACATGTTATTAATAAACATATATATAAAAAAGAGGGTAATGCAGAAATAGACAAAAGCTATGCATTGTTTATAGAAAGGTTGCTATCAAAGCAGAACGATACAAATAGTGCGATAAGCAAAAGAAATTGGACTATTTAACATGTCCTGGCCAGGGGCAGGCCGCGGAATTGTATGCAAAACAGGTATACTGCTCGTAATAGAGACCACCTGGGAGTTCCATAATGCGGCATGGCTTGTCTGCTTTCGTGGATCTTGCATCGTTTGTGCGGCAGTTGAATTGCCGAACACGTCGTCCGAAGTATGGAGTCCTGAAAGTAAGAGAAAATTAAAAAAGAATCCGGCAGCCCCTAGTACGGTTTAAACCGTGTTTTGGGCGTGCCGTGATGGTGCCCCTCCCCCTGTGCCCATGGTATTTCGAGAGTGTAGTTATGTACGCGAAGCACTGGTTTCGCTATATTGCGAGGGCTAGGGTTGGGGCCGCATTGCTACGCTAGCTCGGAACGTGCCAGGCGGTCTTGTTGAAGGTTACTCCAGGCGCGCTTGACAGTCTCCGGCTTTTTGAAGTCCGGACTGGAGAATTGCCTAGAGAGGCTGCTTTGTACTTCTGCTGCGAGCGCTGCCGTGTGCTCCTCCATCCGGAGGGAGCGTTCGGTGTTTCCGTTGACTGTGATTACTCCTCGAGGGCCTGGCATCTTGAGCTTGAGGTATGCATAGTGCGGTACCGCGTTGAACTTTGCAAAAGCGGTTCGCCCGAGCAGTGCGTGATAGCTACTGCGGAACGGGACTTTGTCAAAGATTAACTCCTCGCTTCGGAAATTATCCGGAGATCCGAAGACCACTTCAAGTGTGACCGAGCCTGTACAGTTGGCCTCTACACCTGGTATGACGCCTTTAAAGGTCGTTTTGGTGGGCTTGATCCTCGAGGGATCTATGCCCATTTTCCACACTGTATCCTGGTAAAGCAGGTTCAGGCTACTGCCGCCGTCCATGAGGACTCTTGTGAGATGAAATCCGTCAATAGTTGGGTCTAGAACCAATGCGGCGAACCCGCCATGACGGATGCTAGTGGGGTGGTCCCTTCGATCAAAAGTGATCGGGCACGAGGACCATGGGTTGAACTTTGGGGCGACTGGCTCTATCGCGTATACGTCCCGTAGCGCACGTTTCCGCTCCCTCTTGGGAATGTGGGTTGCGTATATCATGTTCACCGTCCGCACTTGTGGGGGAAAACCCTTCTATGCAATGTTGTTCGGCGGCCTGGGCTCCTCCTTGTCGTCGCTATGCAGCTCCTTGTCTCTGTTTTCGGCTTTTAACTTGCCTGCCTGCTTGAACACCCAACAATCCCTGTTGGTGTGATTGGCTGGCTTTTCGGGGGTGCCATGTATCTAGCATAAGCGGTCGAGTATTCGGTCCAAACTGGACGGGCCCTGAGTATTTCTTTTGAATGGCTTTTTTCGTTGACCGGATTTGTAGCCTCGGAATCCGGCATTAACTGCCGTATCCTCGTTGCTGTCGCTGCCAACGCGGCATTTTTGCTTGTTCCGGTGCGACCTGCCACTTTTGTCCTTGGTATCCGAATTACCAGGGTTCTTGGTTAAGTTGTTGATGCGAGCTAGCCAGCTATCTTCTCCCGCGCAAAAGCGGGTCATGAGTGTCGTAAGGGCTGCCATAGATTTTGGCTTTTCCTGTCGCAGGTGCAGGGCGAGCCACTCATCACGGATATTATGCTTGAAGGCCGCTAGGGCCTCTGCGTTCGGACAGTCGACTATTTGGTTTTTCTTTGTTAGGAACCGCATCCATAATTGCCTAGCCAATTCCTCTGGCTGCTGAATTATGTGGCTTAGGCCATCGGCGTCCGGTGGTCGCACATAGGTACCCTGGAAATTGTCGAGGAATGCGGCCTCCAGGTCCTCCCAAGAACCGATTGAATCTGCTGGCAAGCTGTTAAGCCAATGCAGGGCCGGTCCCTTAAGTTTGAGCGGGAGGTATTTGATGGCGTGTAGATCATCGCCGCGGGCCATGTGGATATGAAGGAGATAATCCTCGATCCATACCGCGGGATCTGTTGTGCCATCGTATGATTCAATGTTTACCGGTTTGAAGCCCTCAGGGATTTTATGATCCATTACTTCATCTGTGAAGCATAGTGGGTGTGCGGCGCCTGTGTACTGGGCTATATCACGACGTAGCTCAAAGGAGCTTTGTTTATTGTGTTCGGCCGACCGGATTTATTGTATTCAGAGTGACAATCACCGTCACGTGCCGTGGGGCGCCCACGCGATCCGTAGATCAATCTTGTTTGCCTTGCCTTGTCATCCAGTATATCTTGTGCCTTAGCGTATTTTGAGCGGCGTCGGGGCATGGCTTGAGTGGAGGGCCTAGAGGCCTCTCTGTCAAGGCCACGAGGTGGCCGGTCGGCCATGTCATGCGCTGGTGATGTAGGTGCTTCCTCCTCTAATCAGGGTAGCAGCCTGCGTTTTGGGTAACGCTTGGAGGGGCGTTCGAGTTCATACTCTTCGGCCGCAAGGACTTCAGTCCATCTGTCAGCTAGCAAATCTTGATCAGCTCTAAGTTGTTGATGCTTTTTCTTGAGGCTGCTTGTCGTGGCTAAAAGCCTGCGTTTAAAACGCTCTTGTTCGGCGGGATCTGATGGCACGACGAATTCTTCGTCGTCGAGGCTTGCCTCGTCTTCGGAGGGAGGCATATAATTTTCATCCTCAACCTCTTGGTCTGCCGCTCTCTCGTGAGGGCTGGCTTCTCCATCCTCCTGTGCCGAATCTTGCTGGAGGGGGTGTTCTTCGGCGCTATCCGGAGTAGTATTATCTCCGGTGCCGGAATCACAATTTTTGCTTTGGCGGGATTTAGAGTGGTGCCGCTAACGCCGGCGCTTGGGATGTTTCTTAGATGTGTCATCCCCCGCTGTTCCATCGCCTTCTCCATCTTTTGGAGTGTCCACCATATATATGTCATATGACGAGGTGGCCTTCCAGCGCCCTACAGGTGCTGGTTCTTGTTCGTCTCCTGCATCGTCGTCCATACCGTCGATGTCTTTGGAGTCGAAGTCGAGCACATCGGTTAAATCGACGACAGTGGCTACGAAGTGGGTGGTGGGTGGGCTTTGAATTTCTTCATCGTCCGTATCCCAACCTTGCTGACCGTAGTCCGGCCAGGACTCTCCTGATAAAGAGAGAGACTTTAGCGAATTCAGGATGTCGCCGAAGGGCGAGTGCTGAAAGATGTCCGCGGCGGTGAACTCCATTATCGGCGCCCAATCGGATTCGATTGGCAGGGGCGCGGGGGGCTCGGAGTCCGGAGAGGAATCCGGCTCCTCGGAGTCACGGGCCATGCAGAGTGCGGGGCTGGTGTTCGGCTCGATCGACTTTGAGATCGCATCCCCCGAGGTGGCGTCCAACTGCTCATCCTCGATCGACGCAGCAGGCTCCGAATTAAGGGTCGGAACCGATGCGCGTGCGGCCTCCAGGACAGTGCTCGGCGGCAGAGCTAGATCATGCCCATCAAGACAGTGCGGCGCGCTTGGGTGTGGCTCAAATCCGTCGAAGATCAAGTCCCCGCGGATGTCAGCCGTGTAGTTCAAACTTCCAAACCTGACCTGATGGCCAGGGGCGTAGCTTTCGATCTGCTCCAGGCGGCCAAGCGAATTGGCCCGCAGTGCGAAGCCGCCGAAAACGAAGATCTGTCCGGGGAGAAAAGTCTCACCCTGGACCGCATCGTCGTTGATGATCAAAGGAGCCATCGGGCCTAAGAGTGACGACACAGAGGAACTCTCAATGAAAGCACCAATGTCAGTGTCAAAACTGACAGATCTCGGGTAGGGGGTCCCGAACTGTGCGTCTAGGCGGATGGTAACAGGAGACAAGGAACACGAAGTTTTTACCCAGGTTCAGGCCCTCTCGATGGAGGTAAAACCCTACGTCCTGCTTGATTAATATTGATGATATGGGTAGTACAAGAGTAGATCTACCACGAGATCAAGGAGGCTAAACCCTAAAAGCTAGCCTATGGTATGATTGTTGTATGTTGGAGTTGTTGTCCTACGGACTAAAACCCTCCGGTTTATATAGACACCGGAGAGGGTTAGGGTTACACAAAGTCAGTTACAATGGTAGGAGATCTAAATATCCGCATCGCCAAGCTTGCCTTCCACGCAAGGAAAGTCCTATCCGGACACGGGACGAAGTCTTCAATCTTGTATCTTCATAGTCCAGGAGTCCGGCTGAAGGTATAGTCCGGCTATCCGAACACCCCCTAATCCAGGACTCCCTCAGCGGGATTTAGAGCGGCGCCGCTGACGCCGGCGCTTGGGCAGTTTCTTGGATGTGTCATCCCCCGCTGTTCCATCGCCATCTCCATCTTTTGGAGTGTCCACCATATATATGTCGTATGACGAGGTGGCCTTCCAGCGCCCTACAGGTGCTGGTTCTTGGTCGTCTCCTGCATCATCATCCATACCGTCGATGTCTTCGGAGTCGAATTCGAGCATGTCGGTTAATTCGTCGACAGTGGCTACGAAGTGGGTGGTGGGTGGGCTTTGAATTTCTTCATCGTCCGTATCCCAACCCTGCTGACCATAGTCCGGCCAGGGCTCTCCTGATAAAGAGAGAGACTTTAGAGATTTCAGAATGTCGCCGAAGGGCGGGTGCTGAAAGATGTCCGCGGCGGTGAACTCCATGATCGACGCCCAATCGGATTCGATCGGCAGGCGCGCGGAGGGCTCGGAGTCCGGAGAGGAACCTGGCCCCTCGGAGTCACAGGCCTTGCAGAGTGCGGGGCTGGTGTTCGGCTCGATCGCCTTTGGGATCGCAGCCCCCGAGGCAGTGTCCAACCACTCATCCTCGATTGGCGCAGTAGGCTCCGAATTAAGGGTCGGAACCGAAGCGCGTGCGGTCTCCAGGACACTGTTCAGCGGCAGAGCTAGATCATGCCCATCGAGACAGTGCGGCGCGCTCGGCCGTGGCTCGAATCCGTTGAAGATCAAGTCCCCGCGGATGTCAGTTGTGTAGCTTAAACTTCCAAATCTAACCTGATGGCCAGGGGCGTAGCTTTCGATCTGCTCCAGGTGGCCAAGCGAATTGGCCTGCAGTGCGAAGCCGCCGAAGACGAAGATCTATCCGGGGAGAAAAGTCTGACCCTGGACCGCATCGTTGTTGATGATCAAAGGAGCCATCAGGCCTAAAAGCGACGACACAGAGGAACTCTCAATGAAAGCACCAATGTCGGTGTCAAAACCGGCGGATCTCGGGTAGGGGGTCCCGAACTGTGCGTCTAGGCGGATGGTAACAGGAGACGAGGGACACAATGTTTTACCCAGGTTCGGGCCCTCTTGATGGAGGTAAAACCCTACGTCCTGCTTGATTAATATTGATGATATGGGTAGTACAAGAGTAGATCTACCACGAGATCAAGGAGGCTAAACCCCAGAAGCTAGCCTATGGTATGATTGTTGTATGTTGGGATTCTGTCCTACGGACTAAAACCCTCCGGTTTATATAGACACCGGAGAGGGTTAGGGTTACACAAAGTCGGTTACAATGGTAGGAGATCTGAATATCCGCATCGCCAAGCTTGCCTTCCACGCCAAGGAAAGTCCCATCCGGACACGGGACGAAGTCTTCAATCTTGTATCTTCATAGTCCAGGAGTCCGGCTGAAGGTATAGTCCGGCCATCCGGACACCCCCTAATCCAGGACTCCCTCACCTCCTTTTAATAGAGAACTGGAACAAAGCATTAGCACATAGTGAATACATGAACTCCTCAAACTATGGTCATCACCGGGAGTGGTCCCGATTATTGTCACGTCGCGGTTGCCGGATCATAACACATAGTAGGTGACTATAGACTTGCAAGATAGGATCAAGAACACACATATATTCATGAAAACATAATAGGTTCAGATCTGAAATCATGGCACTCGGGCCCTAGTGACAAGCATTAAGCATAGCAAAGTCATAGCAACATCAATCTCAGAACATAGTGGATACTAGGGATCAAACCCTAACAAAACTAACTCGATTACATGATAGATCTCATCCAACCCATCACCGTCCAGCAAGCCTACGATGGAATTACTCATGCACGGCGGTGAGCATCATGAAATTGGTGATGGAGGATGGTTGATGATGATGACGGCGATGAATCCCCCTCTCCGGAGCCCCGAACGGACTCCAGATCAGCCCTCCCAAGAGGTTTTAGGGCTTGGCGGCGGCTCCGTACCGTAAAACGCGATGATTTTTTCTCCTCTATTTTTCTCTCCCCGAAAGCAAATATATAGAGCTGGAGTTGGCGTCGGAAGGTCTCCAGAGGGCCCACGAGATAGAGGGGCGCGCCCTAGGGGGGGGCGCCCCCACCCTCGTGGACAGGGTGTGGGCCCCCTGGTCTTCATCTTTGGCGAGGATTTTTTTATTATTTTTTATAAGATATTCCGTGGAGTGTCAGGTCATTCCGAGAACTTTTGTTTTGTGCACATAAAACAACATCATGGCAATCCTGCTGAAAACAGCGTCAGTCCGGGTTAGTTCCATTCAAATCATGCAAGTTAGAGTCCAAAACAAGGGCAAAAGTGTTTGGAAAAGTAGATACGTCGGAGACGTATCAACTCCCCAAGCTTAAACCTTTGCTTGTCCTCAAGCAATTCAGTTGACAAACTGAAAGTGGTAAAGAAAAAAATTTACAAACTCTGTTTTCTCTTGTTGTTGTAAATATGTCAAGCCAGCATTCAAGTTTTCAGCAAAGATCATGACTAACCACATTTGCAGTAATTCTCAGGTCTCATATTTACTCATATCAATAGCATAATCAACTAGCGAGACATAATAATAAATTTCGGATGACAATACTTTCTCAAAACAAATAATATGATATAACAAGATGGTATCTCACTAGCCCTTTCTGAGACCGCAAAATATAAATGCAGAGCACCTTTAAAGATCAAGCACTGACTAGACATTGTAATTCATGGTAAAATAGATCCAATCATAGTCACACCCAATATAGATTAATAGTGATGAATGCAAATGACAGCTGTGCTCTCCAGCTAGTGCTTTTTAATAAGAGGGTGATGACTCAACATAAAAGTAAATAGATAGGCCCTTCACAGAGGGAAGCAGGGATTTGTAGAGGTGCTAGAGCTCGGTTTTGAAATAGAGATAAATAATATTTTGAGCGGTATACTTTCATTGTCAACATAACAACTAAGAGATGGCGATATCTTCCATGCTACACACATTATAGGCGGTTCCCAAACAGAATGGTAAAGTTTATACTCCCCCTCCACTAACAAGCATCAATCCATGACTTGCTCGAAACAACGAGTGTCGCCAACCAGCAACAGGTCCCAGGGGGAGTTTTGTTTGCAATTAATTTTGATTTAGTTTGCATAAAGCATGGGACTGGGCATCCCGGTGACCAGCCATTTTCTCATGAATGAGGAGCGGAGTCCACTTCTCTTGAGAATAACCCGCCTAACATGGAAGATAAAGGCAGCCTTGGTTGATACATGAGCTATTCGAGCATACGAAACAGAATGTTTATTTGAATGTTTAGAGTTTGGCACATATAAATTTACTTGGAACGGCAGGTAGATACCGCATATAGGAAGGTATAGTGGACTCATCTGGAATAACTTTGGGGTTTAAGGGATTGGATGCACAAGCAGTATTCCCGCTTAGTATAGGTGAATGCTAGCAAAAGACTGGGAAGCGACCAATTAGAGAGCGACAACAGCCATCTACATGCATTAAAATTAATAAACATTGGATGCAAGCATGAGTAGGTTATAATCCACCATGAACATAAATATCGTGAAGGCTATGTTGATTTGTTTCAACTACATGCGTGAACATGTGCCAAGTCAAGTCACTTAAATCATTCAAAGGAGGATATCACCCCATCATACCACATCATAACCATTTAGATAGCATGTTGGCACGCAAGGTAAACCATTATAACTCATAGCTAATCAAGCATGGCACAAGTAACTATGATCTCTAATTGTCATTGTAAACATGTTTATTCATAATAAGCTGAATCAAGAACGATGAACTCATCATATTTACAAAAACAAGAGAGGTCGAGTTCATACCAGCTTTTCTCATCTCAGTCAGTCCATCACATATCATCATAATTGCCTTTCACTTGCATGACCGAACGATGTGAATAATAATAAGAGTGCACATGCATTGGACTAAGCTGGAATCTGCGAGCATTCAATAAACAGGAGAAGACAAGGCAATATGGGCTCTGGGTTAAATCAACAATAATGCATATAAGAGCCACTTCGACAATTTAATCATGGTCTTCTCCTACCGACCCCCAAACAAAAGAAAAAAAATAAAACTATTTACACGGGAAAGCTCCCAACAAGCAAAAGAAGAACGGGAAATATTTTTGGGTTTTTCTTTTTAATTATTACTACTACAACAAGAAAAGTAAACTACTACTAATTTTTTTGGTTTTTCTTAATGTTTAACAAACACACAAGAAGAAAGCAGGAAAAAGAAAATAAACCAGCATGGATATTACAGTGAAAGAGTATGAGCACCGACATCTAGCAATGAGTGTGTGTGAACATAAATGTAATGTCAGTGGGAAATACGTACTCCCCCAAGCTTAGGCTTTTGGCCTAAGTTGGTTTATTGTCAGGGATAGCCTGGCGGATACCCGTAGGTGTAGCTGGGGTCGTACTGCGATGCAGCGACTATCGCCTCCTGAGCTGCAGTGTGGCGTTGGGTTGCCTCCGCTCTCCGCTCGTACTCATCTGTCTCCTCTATGGTAATAGTATATCTTTTGTTTGCCTGGTAATCAAAGAAGGCAGGAGCAGGGAGAGTAATACAGACAACATGTCGTTTGTTAAAGATTAGTCGATACTGGAGAGGTGACTCAGTCCTCTCAACAAACTGATGAGCGACCATAGAATCAAAATCTAAATAAGTAGGAGGCAACTCCATATCACCTTCACGAACGTCTATCTCAAGAAAATTAGCTAAACGGGTTGCATAAATTCCTCCAAAGAAATCTCCATTATATCTATTATGATGCAACCTACGAGCTACAATGGCTCCCATATGATAAGATTGGTCTCCTAACACAGCACTCCTGAGAATGCTAAGGTCAGGGACACACATGTGACATGCTTCATCCTTAGCATTTATGCATCTACCTATGAAGAGAGCAAAATAATGTATAACAGAAAAGTGAATGCTCCCTATGGTAGCTTGCGTTATATCTCTAGATTCCCCTACGGTTATACCAGCAAGAAAGTCTCTAAATTCATATTTACGGGGATCAATAGTACTACCCCATTGTGAAAGTTTGCAAGCAAAAGTAAAATCCTCTAAGTCCATGGTATAAGATTTGTCATAAAGATCAAACATGACTGAAGGAGAATTACGCAAAGATGAAAACTCAAACCTCCTCACAAATGAGCTTGTGAGATCATGATACTGGGGGCATTTGTCTGCCTCAAAGTCCACAAGACCGACATTACGCAAATATGCGTTAAATTCCTCTTTAATCCTACACGATCCATAAAATTTTCCGAAGGCCACTCACAAGGCCGCACTAGAGCGTCTCTTGGTGGTTCCTCGTCAGCATCACGTATAGCAAGTCTGGGTCCTTGCTTCTTAGAAGAACCACCTTGGAACATCTTCCTAAGCATATTGCTTTTCTCTGAAAAATTTCTGAAAATTTTAGTAACTTCAAACAAAAGTGAACCATCTTCAGTAAAATTGATAGCAACTACTCCTACAAGTGCCCAGAGCCTATATCAAGCATTAGAACTACTCGGAACCATATAAATTTGACATGCAAGCTCAAGAATATGGTCACCTATGCAACACAAATTTGCAATGAATAAAGCACTAGAACTAAAACTAATTGGACCAATGGAGGAGTCATATACTAAGGAACAATCTCCCCAAGCAGTTTTGCGAGAGGTGCTTTGAGCAAGGAGATCGAAAATCACAGCAAAGAGGGCTAGAACTCGTGCTTGAGCTGGTTATTCGTGTTTGTGGGAGGAAGAAGAAGAGGATGGGTGCTGGAATAAGTGGAGGGGGCCACCGTGGGCCCACGAGGCAGGGGGCGCGCCCTCCACCCTCGTGGCCAGGTGGCAGCTCCCACCGCGCTGATTTTTGCACCATAAATCATCAAATATTCCCGAAAAAATCATATTAAATTGGCATGTCATTCTGAGGACTTCTATTTTCGGGGTATTTTTATATTGCACGGATAGATCAGGGAACAGACAGAAAAATACTATTTTTACTTTATTTCAACTAAATAACAGAAAGTATAAAGACGGTACAGAAGGTTGTGCTTCTAGTTTCATCCGTCTCATGCTCATCAAAAGGAATCCACTAACAAGGTTGATCATGTCTTGTTAATAAACTCATTCCGAATAACATGAAACCGAAGAAATTTCGAATAACACTATGTTACCTCAACGGGGATATGCACATCCCCAATAATAAGAATATCATATTTCTTCTTGACAGTAGGAAGAGGAAATTCAAAACCTCCAAATATAATTGATGGAATTTTTCCAATAGAGCTGATACTATGCACTTGAGGTTGTTTCCTCGGAAAGTGTACCGTATGCTCATTACCATTAACATGAAAAGTGACATTGCCTTTGTTGCAATCAATAACAGCCCCTGCAGTATTAAGAAAATGTCTTCCAAGAATAATAGACATACTATCGTCTTCGGGAATATCAAGAATAACAAAGTCCATTAAAATAGTAACGTTTGCAACCACAATAGGCACATCCTCACAAATACGACAGGTATAGCAGTTGATTTATCATCCATTTGCAAAGATATTTCATTAGGTGTCAACTTATTCAAATCAAGTCTACGATATAAAGAAATAGGCATAACACTAACACCGTCTCCAAGATCACATAAAGCAGTTTTAACATAATTTCTTTTAATAGAGCATGGTATAGTGGGTACTCCTGGATCTCCAAGTTTCTTTGGTATTCCACCCTTAAAAGTATAATTAGCAAGCATGGTGGAAATTTTAGCTTCCGGTATCTTCTTTTATTAGTAATGATATCCTTCATATACTTAGCATAAGGATTAGTTTTGAGCATATCAGTCAATCGCATACGCAAAAAGATAGGTCTAATCATTTCAGCAAAGCGCTCAAAATCCTCATCATCCTTTTTCTTGGATGGTTTGGGAGGAAAAGGCATGGGTTTCTGAACCCATGGTTCTCTTTCTTTACCATGTTTCCTAGCAACAAAGTCTCTCTTATCATAATGTTGATTCTTTGATTGTGGGTTATCAAGATCAACAACAGGTTCAAGTTCTATATCATTATCATTACTAGGTTGAGCATCATCATGAACATCATCATTAACATTTTCACTAGGTTCATGTTCATTACCAGATTGTGTTTCAGCATCAGACATAGATATATCATTTGGATTCTCAGGTGGTTCAGCAATAGGTTCACTATAAGTTTGCAAAGTCCTATCATTTTTCTTTTTCTTCCTTGTAGAAGAACTAGGTGCATCAATATTATTTCTCTGAGAATCTTGCTCGATTCTCTTAGGGTGGCCTTCAGGATACAAAGGTTCCTGAGTCATTCTACCAGTTCTAGTAGCCACTCTAACAGCATAATCATTTTTCTTACTATTCATTTCATCGAGCAATTCTTTTTGAGCCTTAAGTACTTGTTCTACTTGAGTGGTAAACATAGAAGCATGTTTGCTAACAAGTTTAAGTTCACCTTTAATATTAGCCATATAATCACCCAAGTGTTTAATCATATTGGCATTTTGTTTTAATTGTCTACTGAAATAGGCATTGAAGTCTTCTTGCTTAAACATAAAGTTATCAAACTCATCCAAGCACTGACTAGCAATTTTAGTAGAAGGGATTTCAGCTTTGTCATATCTATAGAGGGAATTTACCTTTACTACCTGTGTCGGGTTATCGGGATCAGGAGGTTCTTCAATAAATAAAGGATTGAGATCATATGTTTCTTCAACAGGCGGTAAATTAAGACCATGTATTTCTTCAATAGGAGGTAAATTCTTAACATCTTCAGCTTTAATACCTTTTTCTTTCATAGATTTCTTTGCCTCTTGCATATCTCGGGACTGAGAAATAGAACACCTCTCTTCTTCGAAGTTGGTTTAGGAATAGGCTCATTAATTGGAGCAGGAGCTGGCTCAGGAGGTGCCGAATTATTTTCATTTCTCAACATATTATTCAATAGAATTTCATCTTCATCCGGTGTTCTTTCCCTGAAAAGAGAACCAGCACAACTATCCAGGTAATCTCTGGAAGCATCGGTTAGTCCATTATAAAAGATATCAAGTATTTCATTTTTCTTAAGAGGATGATCAGGAAAGCATTAAGTAACTTGAGAAGCCTCCCTAAGCTTGTGGGAGACTCTCTTTTTCAGTTTGCACAAAGTTGTATATTTCCTTTTAAGCAACTTGTTTCTTATGAGCAGGGAAATATTTAGCAGAAAAGTAATAAATCATATCCTGGGGACTACGCACACAACCAGGATCAAGAGAATTAAACCATATCTTAGCATCACCCTTTAATGAGAACGGGAATATTTTAAGAATATAAAAGTAGCGAGATCTCTCATCATTAGTGAACAGGGTAGCTATATCATTTAATTTAGTAAGATGTGCCACAACAGTTTCAGATTCATAGCCATGGAAAGGATCAGATTCAACCAAAGTAATTATATCAGGATCAACAGAGAATTCATAATCCTTATCGGGAACACAAATAGGTGAAGTAGCAAAAGCAGGATCAGGCCTCATTTTATCTCTAAGTGATTCTTTGTTCCATTTAGCTATTAACCTTCTAAGCTCATCGTTATCGTTGCAAGCTAAAATAGTAGCAGAAGCCTCTTTATCCAAAATATAACCTTCAGGAATAACAGGCCTATCCTCATCATCATTTTCATCACTATTATCAGATTCAATAATTTCTTTCTCTCTAGCCCTAGCAATTTGTTCATCAAGAAATTCACTAAGGGGCGCAGTAATATCAAGCATAGAAGTAGTTTCATCATAAGTATCATGCATAGCAGAAGTGGCATCATCAATAACATGCGACATATCAGAACGAATAGCAGAAGCAGGTTTAGGTGTCGCTAGCTTACTCATAACAGAAGGTGAATCAAGTGCAGAGCTAGATGGCAGTTCCTTACCTCCCCTCGTAGTTGAGGGATAAATTTTTGTTTTATCATCTTTCAAGTTCTTCATAGTGTCCAGCAGATATAAATCCCAAGTGACTCAAAGAATAGAGCTATGCTCCCCAGCAACGGCGCCAGAAAAAGGTCTCGATAACCCACAAGTCTAGGGGATCGCAACAGTTTTCGAGGGTAGAGTATTCAACCCAAATTTATTGATTCGACACAAGGGGAGCCAAAGAATATATTCTCAAGTATTAGCAGTTGAGTTGTCAATTCAACCACACCTGGAAACTTAGTATCTGCAGCAAAATGTTTAGTGGCAAAGTAATATGATAGTGGTGGTAACGGTAACAAAAGTAAAGGAAGAAAAAGTAATATTTTTGGTATTTTGTATTGATTGTAACAGTAACAACGGAAAAGTAAATAAGCGTAAACCAGTATATGGAAAGCTCGTAGGCATCGGATCGGTGATGAACAATTATGCCGGATGCGGTTCATCATGTAACAGTCATAACCTAGGGTGACACAGAACTAGCTCCAATTCATCAATGTAATGTAGGCATGTATTCCGAATATAGTCATACGTGCTTAAGGAAAAGAACTTGCATGACATCTTTTGTCCTACCCTCCCGTGGCAGCGGGGTCCTAATGGAAACTAAGGGATATTAAGGCCTCCTTTTAATAGAGAACCAGAACAAAGCATTAGCACATAGTGAATACATGAACTCCTCAAACTATGGTCATCACCGGGAGTGGTCCCGATTATTGTCACTTCGGGGTTGCCGGATCATAACACATAGTAGGTGACTATATACTTGCAAGATAGGATCAAGAACACACATATATTCATGAAAACATAATAGGTTCAAATATGAAATCATGGCACTCGGGCCCTAGTGACAAGCATTAAGCATAGCAAAGTCATAGCAACATCAATCTCACAACATAGTGGATACTAGGGATCAAACCCTAACAAAACTAACTCGATTACATGATAGATCTCATCCAACCCATCACCGTCCAGCAAGCCTACGATGGAATTACTCACGCACGGCGGTGAGCATCATGAAATTGGTGATGGAGGATGGTTGATGATGACGGCGGTGACGAATCCCCCTCTCCGGAGCCCCGAACGGACTCCAGATCTGCCCTCCCGAGAGGTTTGAGGGCTTGGCGGCGGCTCCGTATCGTAAAACGCGATGATTTCTTCTCCTCTATTTTTTCCCCTCGAAAGCAAATATATAGAGTTGGAGTTGGCGTCGGAAGGTCTCCAGGGGGCCCATGAGGTAGGGGGCGCCCCCGCCCCAACCCTCATGGACAGGGTGTGGTCCCCCTGGTCTTCATCTTTGGCAAGGATTTTTTATTATTTTTGATAAGATATTCCGTGGAGTTTCAGGTCATTCCGAGAACTTTTGTTTTCTGCACATAAAACAACATCATGGCAATTCTGCTGAAAACAACGTCAGTCCGGGTTAGTTCCATTCAAATCATGCAAGCTAGAGTCCAAAACAAGGGCAAAAGTGTTTGGAAAAGTAGATACGTCGGAGACGTATCAGTGCCCCTGAAGTAATTGAGGATGACTTGGATGTTTATGCTGATGAGAAGAAAGACCACAACACGATGGCACACATGTACAGAGAGATCCCAGATGATGCTTTGGAGAATCACAATTTTCGATCTGTCCACTCCTTGTTGTCTGGTCTGCCTACCATAAATTGGATCCTAAGGCACACTTTACTACCCAAGTCAGGTGATCACAAGATGATCAGAGGACATGCTATCAACTTGGTACATTTGTTTGATGTGCCTCAAAAGTTTAAAGTCATGAGTCTGATTGTGGAAACAATCGAAAGAACAGCAGCTGATTAGAAGAGAAGTTGTGGGTATGCCCCCACACATTCAGGAGCTCATCAACTCAAAGATGGGCACATGCACATATCTGTTGGATAAGGAGCATCTACCCTTATATCCTGAGTTTGAAGACAACACCGTAGTCATGACTGAGAATGAACCATCATCAGCTCAAGCACATGAGAAGAGAGAGAAGGCAAGGGCAGAGAAAGCTGCAAAGATGCCAACTGCTGAAGAGGCATCTCAAGTGTTCTTGAAGAGCAAGCAAGACCAACTTGCATATCTGATCCAATCCACCTCGAGGATTGAGAAGGGCTTGGCTACCCTGACTTAAAACTAGGAGAGCTTGGAGAGGATTATAGAGACCAAATTCTATGATCTTGATTTGAAGGTAACTGAGATCCAAACTGCAGTTGAGCAGCTTCAGGAGGAAGTAGAGGAGAAGAAGGGTAAGTCTACTATATATGCTTTTGCTAGAGTGCCCAGAGGACAAAGATCAGCTGCAGTGCCCGTGACAGATACTCGAGCTACAACATCAGCACCAGCAGCTACAGCTCCAGTGCCACCTCTAGCAGCCACTCCACCAGCTCCAGCTACATCATCTGAAGCCTTCTTCCTTGGAGTTCTCTCTACACCACCTCCCGAAGATCAAGCCTGAGAGACGTTTAGCACTATGCATTTTTGAACTTTTTGGTAACTTGTTGCCAAAGGGGGAGAAAAATGTATAGATCATAGGCTTTGAGAGAGAGTGTTTTTTATCTCTCTTGCTATTTTGGTTGAACTTCTTGATTGTGTGCTTGTGTGAGATACTTTATGTCCTTGTGAGATACTTTATGTCCTTGTGAGATACTTGTTTACTTGGTTGATCATGTGTTTGATCATATGCTACCTTAATGCTTGTTGGATGATACTATCTCTTATATCCTTATATGATCATTCACTTGCTTGGTGATGAGTGCATGCTTTTAACTTCTATCATTTTGAGCCCTCCACCAAGATGTATGTGACATGAAAGAGTAACCCATGATCCTAACCGATTGTGCATTTGCATTCAAAAGCAAATTTTAAATAATGCACAAATTTAGGGGGGGGCTCTTGCTTATCACATACTTCTTAAAGCGACGATGTTTTTCAATCTTATTATCATATGTCGAAGCTTTGATCTATATATTGGCATCAATTACCAAAAAGGGGGAGATTGAAAGTGTAAATATCCCTGGGTGGTTTTGGTAATTCCTAACAATATATAGCTCATTGAGCTAATGCTATTTCAAGATAAATATTTCAGGAAAGCTCAATGTTTGGCATGGCATGGATGAGAAACATGGACCCCTCAAATGCTAAGGACAAAAGGATTGGCTCAAGCTCAAAGCTTAGGACTCTACATTTTTCATTTTAGTGATCCAAGATCACATTGAGTCCATACGAAAAGCCAATACTATCAAGAGGGGGTGAGGTGTTGCTCAATGAGTTTCTTGCTCAAAGTGCTTAGTGATATGCTCCAAAAACCCTCAACTACTTTCTCACATCCACATATGTCCCAAACCAAAAGTCAAACTCAGCCCCACCAAAACTTTCTATCCCGCGCCACCGAGTTCAGTTGACATAGCCACTGCCAGAAACCCTAGTCTTTTCGGTCTCACGATAGGGATCTCGGTCTCACCGAGATGGGATTGTAATCACTTTGTTTCCCTTTGTAACATTTCGGTCAAACCGAGATGAGCGATCGGTCCCACCGAGATTGGAATGCAAACTCTCTATTTCCCTTTCGTAATATTTCAGTCCAACCGAAATGAGCGAATCGGTCCCACCGAGTTTGCCTGACCAACTCTCTGTTAGTCTATTACCAAAATCGGTCTCGCCGAGTTTGTGTAATCGGTCTCACCGAGATTACGTTATGCCCTAACCCTAACGAAATCGGTCCCACCGAGTTGACGTGTCGGTCCCACCGAAAATCCTAACGTTCACATTTTGAACTAAATCGGTCCGACCGAGTTTCATGATTCGGTCTCACCAAGTTTGGTGATTTGTGTGTAACGGTTAGATTTTGTGTGGAGGCTATAAATACCCCTCCACCCACTCTTCATTCGTGGAGAGAGCCATCAGAACATGCCTACACTTCCAACATACATTTTCTGAGAGAGAACCACCTACACTTGTGTTGAGGTCAAGATATTCCATTCGAACCACATAAATCTTGATATCTAGCCTTCCCCAAGTTGCTTTCCACTCAAATCATCTTTCCACCAAATCCAATCCCGTGAGAGAGAGTTGAGTGTTGGGGAGACTATCATTTGAAGCACAAGAGCAAGGAGTTCATCATCAACACACCATTTGTTACCTCTTGGAGAGTGATGTCTCCTAGCCTGAGAGACGTTTAGCACTATGCATTTTTGAACTTTTTGGTAACTTGTTGCCAAAGGGGGAGAAAAATGTATAGATCATAGGCTTCGAGAGAGAGTGTTTTTTTATCTCTCTTGCTATTTTGGTTGAACTTCTTGATTGTGTGCTTGTGTGAGATACTTTATGTCCTTGTGAGATACTTGTTTACTTGATTGATCATGTGTTTGATCATATGCTACCTTAATGCTTGTTGGATGATACTATCTCTTATATCCTTATATGATCATTCACTTGCTTGGTGATGAGTGTATGTTTTTAACTTCTATCATTTTGAGCGCTCCACCAAGATGTATGTGACATGAAAGAGTAACCCATGATCCTAATCGATTGTGCATTTGCATTCAAAAGCAAATTTTAAATAATGCACAAATTTAGGGGGAGCTCTTGCTTATCACATACTTCTCAAAGCGACGATGTTTTTCAATCTTATTATCATATGTCGAAGCTTTGATCTATATGTTGTCATCAATTACCAAAAAGGGGGAGATTGAAAGTGTAACTATCCCTGGGTGGTTTTGGTAATTCCTAACAATATATAGCTCATTGAGCTAATGCTATTTCAAGATAAATATTTCAGGAAAGATCAATGTTTGGCATGGCATGGATGAGAAACATGGACCCCTCAAATGCTAAGGACAAAAGGATTGCCTCAAGCTCAAAGCTCAGGACTCTACATTTTTCATTTTAGTGATCCAAGATCACATTGAGTCCATAGGAAAAGCCAATACTATCAAGAGGGGGTGAGGTGTTGCTTAATGAGTTTCTTGCTCAAAGTGCTTAGTGATATGCTCCAAAAACTCTCAACTACTTTCTCACATCCACATATGTCCCAAACCAAAAGTCAAACTCGGCCCCACCGAAACTTTCTATCCCGCGCCACCGAGTTCAGTTGACATAGCCACTGCCAAAAACCCCAGTCTTTTCGGTCTCACGATAGGGATCTCGGTCTCACCGAGATGGGATTGTAATCACTTTGTTTCCCTTTGTAACGTTTCGGTCAAACCGAGATGAGCGATCGGTCCCACCGAGATTGGAATGCAAACTCTCTATTTCCCTTTCGTAACGTCTCAGTCCAACCGAAATGAGCGAATCGGTCCCACCGAGTTTGCCTGACCAACTATCCGTTAGTCTATTACCAAAATCGGTCTCACCGAGTTTGTGTAATCGGTCTCACCGAGATTACGTTGTGCCCTAACCCTAACGAAATCGGTCCCACCGAGTTGATGTGTCGGTCCCATCGAAAATCCTAACGTTCACATTTTGAACTAAATCGGTCCGACCGAGTTTCATGATTCGGTCCCACCGAGTTTGGTGATTTGTGTGTAACGGTTAGATTTTATGTGGAGGCTATAAATACCCCTCCACCCACTCTTCATTCGTGGAGAGAGCCATCAGAACATGCCTACACTTCCAACATACATTTTCTGAGAGAGAACCACCTACACTTGTGTTGAGGTCAAGATATTCCATTCGAACCACATAAATCTTGATCTCTAGCCTTCCCCAAGTTGCTTTCCACTCAAATCATCTTTCCACCAAACCCAATCCTGTGAGAGAGAGTTGAGTGTTGGGGAGACTATCATTTGAAGCACAAGAGCAAGGAGTTCATCATCAACACACCATTTGTTACCTCTTGGAAAGTGGTGTCTCCTAGATTGGCTAGGTGTCACTTGGGAGCCTCCGTCAAGATTGTGGAGTTAAACCAAGGAGTTTGTAAGGGCTAGGGGATCGCCTACTTCGTGAAGATCTACCCGAGTGAGGCAAGTCCTTCGTGGGCGACAGCCATGGTGGGATAGACAAGGTTGCTTCTTCGTGGACCCTTCGTGGGTGGAGCCCTTCGTGGACTCGCGCAACCGTTACCCTTCGTGGGTTGAAGTGTCCATCAACGTGGATGTACGATAGCACCACCTATCAGAACCACGGATAAAAAATCTCAGCGTCAACATTGCGCTTGCTCCCTCAAACTCCTCCCTTTACCTTCATGTGCAATCGTTTTACATTCCGCTGCTATACTCTTAGAATTGCATGTGTAGGTTGATTGCTTGACTTGTGCAAAGTTGCTAAAATCTGCCAAGAACTAAAATTGGGAAAAGGCTAGATTTTTATCTGGTCAAGTAGTCTAATCACCCCTCTTCTAGACATACTTTCGATCCTACACTATACCACAAGATCAGTCGATATCGCTTCAAAATATGCTTTGCCTAGTTCTTCCTCCACAAGGCGAAGTGGCTGTCATCGAGGGCACTGGCGGCTTGGGCGGCAAAAGTTGTGTTCGAAATCGCAAGGAACTCAAATTGCTTGATAACTATTCATTGTCTAGAAGCTGTAGTCTGAGATGGTGAAAACATATTTGCTCACTTGATGGTTTTGGTAATTCATGTCAACATGCATGTTGTTGGACTAATGTTTTTCCTTAAGTATATTCAGGAAATGTTCAACCTAGGCTAGTAGATGGATGGAGATGTGGACCCCTCAAGCTACAGTGGACAAGCATTGGCAAAGACTCTTCATTCTTAGTTAAGTGATCCAAGATCACATTGAGTTCATAGGAACGCTAATACTATTGAAAGAGAATGAGGTCTTGATCATGAGTCATTTGCTCAAGTGCTTGAAGATATTGCTCCAAAACCCTCATCCACATTCTCACAATCCAACCTGTTCAAAACTCTAAAGTTATTCTTGGTCCCACAGAAACAGATACACCCAGACCCACCAAGATAGACCAAACAAAGCCACAACATGAACCCTAGAAACTCAGTTCCACCGAGATGGCATTCAGTCCCACCGAAGTGCATGTGCCAAGTTTCTGTAACCCATGGATCTCACTTCGGAATTCCCGAGTGAAACTGACCGAAATTACCAAGATGAGGTAACTGCTTAGGTCATCACATATCAGAGCCACAGAGTGGATTCATCCGGTCTCACCAAAATGTCTAATATTTTGCACTAGTTGGCGCCTCCGAGATTTTCTTTCGGTGCCACCGAGTTGTGCATAAAGGTGAGTAATGACTAGATCTTTGGTGATGGCTATATATACCCCACCCACAACCACCTACTCTTAGAGAGAGCAATCGGGATGAAACTACACTTCCTATATCCATTTTCTGAGAGAGAACTACCTACACTTGTGTCGAGATCAAAACATTCCACTCCAACCATTTGATCCTTGATTTCTTGCCCCCTCAAGTTGCTTTCCACTCCAATCCTTCTGCCACCACCATGCCAAATCTGTGAGAGAGTTATTGAGTGTTGAGGAGATTATCTTTTGAAGCACAAAAATAAAGAGTTCATCATCAACAACAATATATGTTACCTTTTAGAGAGTGATGTCTCCTAAATTGGCTAGGTGTGAACCTCCAAATCATGTGGAGTTAAACCAGGGAGTTTGTAAGGGCAAGAAGATCGCCTACTTCGTGAAAAATCTATCTCGAGTGAGCCTAGTCCTTCGTGGGCGTAAGCCATGATGAATAGACAAGATTGCTTCTTCATGAACCCTTCATGGGTGAAGCCCTCCGTGGACTCACGCATGCGTTACCCCTTAGTGGTTTGAAGTCTCCTTCAACGTAGATGTACGATAACACCACCTATCAAAACCACACAAAAAATTACCATGTCTTCATTGTGTTTGATCTTTCTATCTCTACCATCTTTACATTCTTGCACTTGCATGTTGTTCGTCATATGCTGCCTAGACTCTAGATATGCATGTGTAGATTGTATTGGTTGTCATTTAACTTGTGCTAAAATCTGCCTAAGTTCCAAGAAAATAAAAAATTGCATCATTGCCTTGTTAAGTGTCTATTCACCCCCCCCCCCTCACCCCCCTCTCCCGCCCGCGACCCCTCTCCTTGATCTTTCAATTGGTATCAAAGTATTGGTTTATATCAAGAGCATTTGAGCTCGGTTGTAGGAAGATACTTTCGCTTAGAGGGGTGTGTATTTATTTTGTTTTAAAAATATCGCTATTTTAGATAGTGGGGTGTGCCCTCGAATTTTGCTTGGGAGCCTGAAGCCCTGAAATACAAATGTTTCAACCGTGGTCACGCGCCTTGAAACGTCGCAGTCCACACCCTTTGTGCAGAAAGTAAACACTGTCGTCACCGGAGAGATAGAGAGAGAGAGAGACCATCGCCGTTGTCGCCGCTCCCCATTCACCGGAACCGCCAGGAAGCTCATTGCAGACGACGAGTGCGTGCGCTCCGCCGCCCCCACCCTACCAGAATGGTGGCACCGGCTTGCCTGGGTTACAAGGGGGAATGAACCAGCCAGGTAGAAGAGCTGGGTCGAAGACAGCGTTCGGCTGATACCAAAACATGCAGTCAAGGAGGCGTTCGGTTGCAAAATCACGCGTGCCAGTGCCAAATCAGGTGCCACAATCTTCAGAACCAGCAGCAAGCAAGTACCGCTACCTCTGTCTGTACTTTCTTCAGACAAAGGCGAATATGCAGACACACTACCACAGGCAAGTAAGTAACTGATGGGGCGTAGCGTAGCGTCGGATCAATGGTCGCGGCAAAGCCGTCCCATTCGATTTCCCCTCAATCAGGCATGGTCCGGGTGGTGATCGTTAGGTTAGGCGCGGCGATGAGGAGGATAGGCGCGCGGTCAGTCGCTCGGCTCCGCGTGCTACAGCCTGCACCCGTGGTACGCAGCAGAGTAGCAGTGGCGGACGCTGCCGGACGATGACTGGTACTCGCGGTACAGAGGCGGGGCGTACTCCGGGCTCACTGGAGCGCCGCGCGGAGCGAACGGTGGCCTGACCGGGCCAGCGTCAGGGTTGCCGTAGCTGCTGCTCCTGGGTGGTAGAACTTTTCCGTCGCCCAGTAGGACCCCCTGCGTGCGAAAATGGCGACAGGTCAAAAAACAAACATCCAACCGTAATGTTCATGATTGCACCGATAAATCAACCGCGCAAGATGGTATAATGAATCCTGTATTTTGCAACGGACGTTTCATTTCATTTGATTAATAAAGAGGCGGCGATGACTGGTCTCCACGTAGACGCCAAGCGTAAACGACATTGTGACAACCAGAGAAGCAAGGCTTGTGTTGTGTAGTGTAGTGTGCTTCACATTTTACATAGGTGAGCTATCATGTCCTGGGTAGCTGCCTCCAGCAAGCTGGAACCTAGGCTAGTTATGAAATGGCCCGAATCACCCACGGTTAACAAAGGAAAATTACTACTACTCATAGAGAAGGAGCAACTGCGTAAAATTACTACTCATAGAGAAGGAGCAACTGCGCACAAGTGGCTTTCTCAAGTTTTATCCCGCTCCCGAGTCTTGGAGTGAAAGCGACCATGCACCATTTCCTTCTAATATCCTGCTGGTCTGATATCTAAGACAAATTTATCTTCTAAAGGTTGGCTGGAATCTCCAACCTTGTGTAAACTACACTGAACTTGTTGCAAGAAAAACAATCTGGTATACTCTAGCACATTTAGTTCTTGGCTCAGACCTAGTGTAACTGGTAGGTAGCAACTATCTGTGTATGCGTAGTAGGCTGGGCGCAAATTATTTTTTTTCAGATGGCATCCTAATCTAATTCAGAAAATGGATAGTAAAGTAGGACCCCTCAGGACATTGATAGTTAACCTGTATGAGTTGATGCGCGGTCTGAACTTGTGAAGAAGTGCCTTCGATCGAAACTAGAACCTCATCCAGATAATTTCCAGTTTCCTCGAGGACAACCACCGCTCCACTGACAGAACGTATATGAGCAATGGTCTGTCCCCTGACACCAATTATCTCTTCAGCTTGCAGCAAAGGGATCTGCATCGTTTGCGTAATCTGAAAGCCAAAAATTCTGTAAGAAACTAAGAACAACGACTGCAGCAAGCCTGATGTAAGATGACTACACCAAGTCAGGTTTTGAGGGTCAAAACTCAAAAGGGAAAATGAACAGAAGAAATCTGCCTCTACCAGGTGAAACCTGAGCACATTTTTACAAGCTAATTACTGACATGATATAGGTTTGCAGCTAAGGGACAATGGTTATAGCATTAGACCTTTGATATTATGGAGACAGTTGGGCGTCTGATATCTGGTGAATATGGGTCACAAACAGATGGGTCATGTCCGTATGACAAATATCTGCTGCCATTCGGGTTAAGAGGGCTTCGACTGTCGGATAACAAAAGGTCCTGGCTCACTGGAAGAGCATAACCATTGGTGACCTGATTTTCTTTACAACTATCCTGCACCTCGGTTACTGCTTGGTTCTGCAGATAAGCAACAGAAATATCAATTCCATGAGAACGTTACAAGCTGCTCTCATCTTTATTCATAATAAAGCGCACAGCAACAATTATAACAAGGTCTACCTTTCTTTCAAATAGATGAAGCACGCTATGATCAACTAGGAACTTCCGGAGAAGTCCAAGTACTGATTTTAGGGCATTGAGGACCTTGAGGGAAGCACCACGTATCTCCACAATTCTTTCAACCACCATGTGGTTACTCAAAAGGTCGTCTAGAAAAGCAGATCCGGTATCATGTGTTACATCCAGTGGTCTAGATTGAATGCACAACAACCAAAACTAGATCGAAATTGAAAAGCCGGCAAAAAGGTATAAGCTTGAATAAGGTGAAAAGTATGTCGTGGGGCTTCTAAAAATGTGACCTACCAGGCAGACTCTTTACAGTGTGCAAAAGAATCTCCATGGTATTAGTAGCAACAAATACCAGATCAAAATCAAGTTGCTTCTCAGTCGTAATGAATATTTCAGTGCTTTATGTATCATGGAAAGGAAAATCCAATCTAGTTCGATTATACCACTGATATATAGGGATGCAATGCAATCTGGAAGCTTATGTGACTTCTGGTCTCAATATTTTATAAAAGTGGGGGAGTTCAAATTTTCAATTGATAGGGTCACAACAAACCATCTGGTTAACTGATTGATGTAAATCCCTTAAGCAACCGCCATTTTATACAAGGGTCACAATTTGGTTGAAAAATTGGTGCCAACCAACAAAACCAAGTATTCTCATGCTAACAAGTTAGATAACACAAGAACAAGAATCCTATTAATTGCACTCCTTTTTCAGTGGTGAAACAGAGTACGTTCTACTATTCTAGTGAACAGGGCCAGTGCTACTAATTTCTGGGAGAAGGCAGGTGCTACTTTTCAGAGAAGGTTGGTGCTACAACACAAAGTTGGGAAAACAGTCTAATAGTTTTTCTGGATTTTTCTCGGCAAAAAGAACTTGACATCAAGTACAGCTGGACTCTTTTACAAGAACTGATGGATCATAGAAGTTAGGGACACCACGTTTGCTTTAGAATGCCCACGTATACTCCCTTGTTTCCACATTCAAGTTATACATCCAAGAACGAAACCAATGTTAACAATTTATAGGTAACAAAAATGACTGGCGATTCTACGAATCAAACTGGAAATGCATCACATAATAGTTGAGTTGAAAATGTATATACCTTTTCAAGTTACACATCCAAGAGCGAAACCAAAATCATTAATTCATAGATAATAAAAATGACCAGTAAAATCAAACTGGAAATGCATCGCATAATAGTTAACATGAAAATGTATAACCGTATACCTTGATCTATAATTCTCATGGTAGCACCAGTAGTTTCTTGCATTAACTTGATCATGGTTCCTTGCTTGCCAATTAAGTGCACCACTTGTGCTTTAGGAACCAGTAATCTAGCACAACAAATTTCTGGTGCAGAAGCAGATAATGTGACATCAGGATTGATCCCTTCTATATCATTTACATGCTTGAAGATCCTAACTGCAGCATCCATAGCAGGTGCCAGTTCTGCTTGTGTTTCTTCTGTTGCGGATATCAAGACCTAAAGAGGAGATATAAAATTTAACACAATGAATAAGAAAGTGCAAACAAATGAACTAAGTTTACCCTTTTTTGTTGGTTTTTTATACACTCCCAATAAGTACCAGCTCAACATGCCACACTAGAATCCTCCCATTTTTAAGAGCTTATGCTTACGAGACTCAGAGTAATTTTCAACTTCCCTAACACATGGCCTTAGTAATGCCTTTGTTCCTATGATAGCAAAAACTGTTAAACTAAAACAACAACCCAACAGATAACATGGCCAAGACTTACCAAATTAGAGATATCTTGTAGAACAATTAAATTAAACAATAAGTCACTTATCTATTAAATGCTAATAAAAAACCTCATTGAACAATTGGAATTATAAATCTAACATTGATGTCATTGTTTCGTCCATTTCATAAGAAAATTAGGTTCCAGCAACCTGGTTTCTATGGTCTTACAATTGTCTATTCATTTTCTCTAATGATGATTAGGCTGCCTCCGTGTGAGCTGGAACTTGAAAGAGCATGGGGATTATACAATTATTTGACCTTGCGACAAGGCATCAGTGTCCTTATGCAAGAAACAGCACAATTACATCTAGGATAGCGTTGCAAGGTGACAGTAACAATGTGCCGACGGCCACATTGCACAATTCTCAAGAGAACATGGAAATGAGTAACCCAAACCAGGGCAATGCTGGCACACAATTGCTGATCTACATGTCGAGAGCTGCTTGTGGAAGACCCACGCTAACGCCAGAGTCCAATTTACAATGAGCATGCACAAATCGCAAAGTAATTTCTAGCTTAGCTAGCTTATATTGCTAATCCATCGTTGTGACCACATGAGACCATAGAAATTCATGCTCCACACACCCAATCACATACTAAGCATGGCACAAGCGACTCAATTTCCAATTTCCGATGTCCTAACCACCACCATCGAGCCATAAATCCTAACATGAATCAACCAGAATTCCGGGGGAGGAGCCTTAAAATCTGGCTGGTGACGCCGCCCGTGGTCTCGAGGACGCGGACATGGGTCTCCTCGCAGAGGCGCTTGATGATCTCAAGTCCCAAGAGAACTTGGAAATGAGCAACCCAAACCAGGGCAATGCTGGCACACAATTGCTGATGTATATATCGAGTGTTTCTTGCGACAGACCCATACTTGTGCCACGGTCCAATTTAGAGCATCTCCGACAACCACAAAAAAAACTCCCACAATAAGCACTTATTGGGGCTCCCCAATAACAATTTTCCGGTTATTTTCCCAGTTATTGGGGATGGAAGCTCCAGCAGATCCATAATAATCCCAGCCCCAATAGAGAGGGTCAGCTCCCCCTCCATTTATGGGAAGATGGGCTGTTCTTTGTGATCTCCAAAAAATGTTGGGGAAAGAGGAGCTATTGGAGCTGGTATTTTGGCCCAAATCCCCCAATAACAGGAAAATATTGGGGAAAGGGGAGCCGTTGGAAATGCTCTTACAGTGAGCACGCACAAATCCCAAAGCAATTTCTAATTTAGCTCCTTATATAGATTGCTAATGCATCAACCTGATTGTGACCGCATGAGACCGTAGACAGTCGCCCAATTTCCCGTGCCCTAACCACCGCCATCAAGCCATCAAAATTACAGGGAAGGAGGCTTACAATCCGGCTGGCGACGCCGTCCGTGGCGTCGAGGACGCGGACGCGGGCGCGGGTCTCCTCGCAGAGGCGCTTGACGATCTCGCCCCGGCGGCCGATGAGGCCGCCCACCTTGTCCCCGCCCACGACCAGCCGGAACACGCTCGCGCCGGGAAACCCAGGCCAAGGCGCCGCCTTCCGCCCCTCCTCCGCCACCTCGGACGCCGAATTCGTCGGTGCAGGCGGCGACGGCGGCGGCGGCTGTTGCTCCGGCTCCGAGTTGGGGGAAGGGCTCCGCGGCTCGAGCACCGGGCGCTCGTCCGGCTCCGAGTCGGAGGAAACCCACGGCTCCACCTCCTCAGGGTCCTCCTCCTCCTCCTCGGCTACGTAGGCCATAGCGTCGCGGGCGAACTCCTCGGGCGGCGGTGCCGCGGTCGCCATGGACGAGGGTTTTGGGGAAGGACAGTGGTCAGTGGGACACGAGTGTGGAGTGTGGACTGAGCTGAGGTTTCTAGCAAAATGCGCAGTGAAAATTTCACAAGCTGAGCCCACATTATAAACGCGCATCGAATTTTTCAACTACTATAGCAAAGTTCACAATCCAAAAGTTGAGTTTTCTTTGGAAAAGTTAAGACGAAGAGGTAATGTTTTTTTGTTAGACAATCTCGCAAAGCTTTTATTAACTCATCACAATGTTCATAAGGACGAAGGAAAGATTTTTCCCGAATGACCTAACCAAACATGGCGGCCAATACCGAGGAAGAGAGCGTGTTTTGCTAGATTGTGAGCTTCATAATTCGAGCTCCTAAACTCATGAACTATATTACATAAACGAAATTTAGCTGGACGTTCTAAAATCTCTTGTATCACTGCTCCATACGACGCATAGGTCCCCTTCTTTCACAAGCAGCTCTCACCATCACCGTTTTGCAGCCGGACGCAACTTGAACTAGTAGACTGCCCGTGCGTTGCCACGGGCTCTTGAAATAGTTTGCAAGAGTTACATGTTAACTTTCTAAGGCCTCGCCCCGCCGTAGATCAGACCCCCGTCACTGATTCCACCCCGCCTAGGCCGCCGCCTACCGCCACGCTGCCCCATCGCGTTCGACTCCGCTCCGGCCGCCCCGACCCCGCCCGCCTCCTCTCCGGCCGCCTCCGCCTTCGGTCCATCCTCCACCCGGCCCCGCTCCGTCCGCCTCCTCTCCGGCCCTGCTCCGTCCGCCTCCTCTCCGGTCCATCCACCGTCGGCTCCGTCCGCTTCCGCCCCGCGCCGCACGCCGCACGCCGCCGCCCCACTCCGTCCGCCTCCGCCTTGCGCCGCACGTCGCCGCCCCGCTCCCCGCTCGGCCGCCGCCCGCTCCCCGATGGCGCCGAAGAAGATGCCGAAGGGAAAGTCCGGTTTCTTCGGCATGAGGGCGAAGCCCTCCGGGAACTTCGGACTGGAGTTCACCGACGTCGGGCAGCGTTGGTGGCTCGACACGTATCCCACCGCCGGTGAGGCTGCTCGTGCCTACGACGTGGCGGTGTGGCGTGCCGGACGGCCGGAGACGGACCTAAACTTTCCGGAGGTCGAGTCCCAGCCGGTGGCGGAGTGGCTCGTGCCGCAGGGCATCCGGATGGAGGAGATATCGGCTAAGAAAGCGAAGAAGAGACAGGCGGTGTCGCTCCCGGCGAGAGCGACGAGGCGGCGATGGCTTGGTTTGCGCGATTTGCTGCAAAGCCATCTCTAATGAAATGCTATTTGCTACATTTTTAAATAAGAAAATTATTCCGATCAGCCAACCATAACTCAACAGACCAATCTCTAATGAAATGCTATTTGCTACATTTTTTAAATAGAAAAATTATTCCGATCAGCCAGCCATAACTCAACAGACCAATCCAAACCCACATTTTCTAAAGTAAAGAAATTATTTTCCTTGATAGATCAAGATGCCAAAGTGTCATCTGCCCGACTGCTATGTTCCTACACACGCAGAGCAAATTATTTTTCAAATCAAGGAATTAAGAAAAGGAAGAATATCATGATGTTCGTGGCACTTGCCAGGTCTGCCATGCTACCATGGCATTGTCTTTTTAGTCTCTACCCACGTGCCGAGTTGAGAAATAATCTTCAGATATACCCACTGCTAACACACTCACGTACATAATGGCCCTTGGCTGATTGATTTGGCTGGCTGTTAACACAAGCACACAACACACAAAATCAGTCAATGGACACACGTATGCATTGTTTACTTTATTATTCCAATTGTGATGCAATCGTGACACCTACTCACCCCGTCCGCTCGCCCGTCACAGTAAGTAATTGCCTACTCGCCGCTGGTGCCAACCACTCGACATCGCCACCGCCGCTCACCACTCAGTCTCCACCGGCTGCCCATTGCCTCTTGTGCCACCCGCGCGCTCACTCGGCCCAATGTTGTTGATTGGAATGCCGGACCGAAGGTAATCCATGGACAGGTTTTAGTTCTGCTTGCATCAATCTTTGGTACTTGTCAATCCATCTAACGCACAAAAAAGTCGACTCTCAGACAGAAAAGTGATCTAACTCTACTGATGAGCACAACAGTACATACCATACCATCATGATGTTGCCATCTCTCACACTTGATGATTACATCTTGTTATTTCTAACATGTACACCATCGGGCGATTGCTTTATTAGAAATATATTTACACAATATGATCAGAGCAACATCAAGGAGTCGGATGCTGGTGCACAGATTCTCCTCTAATTCCACATGCAACCCTTGTAGAGAAGAACGACATATTTTTCTTAGGTGATTTTTGACCGAGCTCCTACAGAAAAATTCAAAGAAATCATGAGGAGCATGGAGCCAAGCAAACTAATCAGAGTAAATCATGAGAGGAGAAGCCTCTCAACCTACTACAGGGAATCGAGTCAACATTAATTCGTGTAAGAATTAAACCGTAATGTAGATCAACAACCCAGTAGTTGATAAAATAACCCTAACACAACCCATTAATACAATATATGGTCACAGGAAGTAGATTGAGATTGTGCAGATATCATGATCTACGAACCGTATCTACGAATATTGATTGCAAAGTCACAAATAGAACCTCCTCACATCACAAAACAAATGTTTCATCAACAGAAATTCTAGCGAATGCCAATTGGATTATATAAGTAAGATAGAGACATAAAAAAAAGAAAAGATAATTGAAAGGAGTATATATTCTATCTTCTTACTTGACATCACAGAGATTGCGAGTCAAAGATATTGCGATACATCTAACCCTTCTATAAATTGACTGCAAGGCACAATCCCCAGCAAAATATACAGAATGAATTGCTCCTATGGTCCAAGTATTGCATAAATAGTTATATACAGACTATTCAACAGTGAGCATAGACATGGCATGTACTACCAAAATCCCTTTGCTATGGAGCTTACTCTGCATGTCTATTCGTCTTTCTGTAAATCAGTTGTGGCCAAGATGTGCTGACAGCTCACCAGCCTCTCCCCGTTTACCAATAAAATCAAAGCAGCTCAAAGCAAAAAAAAAAAGAACATAGATATATCTACCTGATGTAATTGCTTGTAACTCCAGAGTGTTGGTAGAGTCGAGAAGAGAACACCCAGCCAATGTTACAGCAAATCGATCTGCAGTCTTTGTTAGGGGCGGCACCATCATTAGAGGTCCCAATTGTAAATCAATCTGCAAGAGATGGAGATGCGACTGGAAGCTTACGGATTTGATGCATCAGAACAGCCATGGCCCATGGGCAGAGGAGAAGTGCCGGCAGCTGGGGATCTGACGTGTCACAGACAGCATGAGCAGAGGAGAGTCGGCGGCAGATCAAGCCTTGGGCATGGCAGGCGGAAGCACACTCACCCCTACTGCACCCTTCCTACTTCTCCGTCATTCTTCTCCTACCTCTCCTCCTCCCTGGATCCTCCTATGTCTCTCTTTTCTACAAGAAAAATCGAAGCCCCGCCATGACCTTGAGCTCCCCCTGCCAACCATAGAAATTAGATATTTCCTAATTGTTTGCATAACAAAAAACATACCGGCTGCAAGAGAATGAAAGACTAACCTATTGATGAGCACAACAGTACATACCATCCCATCATGATGTTGCCATCTCTCACACTTGATGATTACATCTTGTTATTTTTAACATGTACACCATCGGGCAATTGCTTTATTAGAAATATATTTACACAATATGATCAGAGCAACATCAAGGAGTCGGATGCTGGTGCACAGATTCTCCTCAAATTCCACAAGCTGTAATTGAAGAGAAAACTAAAAATCATAGATGGAAACGAATCCATCAAACAAAACATACTTGGAAACGAATAGAAACTCGTAGCAGACTACCCGCACTACTGGAATCCTTTCCCGTCGCCTGCATTATTGCAAATTAACTTCTATGATTTTACAGTGTGTGTATAGGTAGTGGATGAACAAGAAATGGGTAGCTCATCACATTGGCGGTGGGCACATGATAGATAGATAGATAGATGACAACACTTTCTTCATTGGAGTATCCCAGAACTACACACTACATTTTCATTACTAATAAATTTATTGTGGAGTCTGGGGAATACCTGCTAGCAGCCAGCCACAGGCAATTCATGTCCGCCTTCTCCAATTGCCAACTACCTTCAGACACTTCGCTTCCTGCTTCTTTGACGTCAGACACTACATCCGGATATGATTTAGTGGAATTTCTGGTCAACATGCTTCACTGAAATCACAATAACAAAGTTGAGAAGAGCATAAGCAAGAGTGCATACTATCCTATTTTCTAACATACTCGTTCAATGTATCAGAAAAAAAAACGAGATATGACCAGGAACTGTAGCGCCTGTACTCTTGATAGATCCATTAACATCAGTCCGCCTACAGCCTTTCTGTAGTAAAAAAGGCATACAAATCCTTGTGTAAACTAAAATTAGCCCATGTATGAATAACCTCATGATTCCAATTACTGAAGAAAAAAAGTCTTACCTAAGCTGCTAAGTGTGTACTGAGAAATAAGATCTGCTTAAGCTGCAAGTTCCTTATCACTTCATAACCAATTATGGCTGGTTTCTCATATCCTCACATTCCATCAGAACATGCAGTTACACAGACCACAAAAAGGACCCCCTGCGTGGACCCTGTCATATCCTTAATTACGACCACCTAACCTCGAACATCATAGTGCAAGATTAGAGCAAAACATTTAACATTAGCAGAAATAAAGATCATAATGTGAGATCGGAGGAAAGTACTTCAGATTAGCATAAACATTTGCATCAACATTGGCAAAAGAACATTTTCAGATTAGTCAAAATATTAACATCAACATCAACAGGAAGACAAACTTTCACATTGCACAGCTGGCATCTCCAACAAAAAAGAAATAGCAAAGAAACCTAGTTTGTGGAATTCGGGAAACAAAACATACTTGGCTTCGGGATCGAGATGTCACTACACGAATCCATCAAGACTCGTCGAGCGTAGTCGATGTTGGGCTGGAGCCAGGGGAGTCTGCTCGGTCAGATGGGCCAACTCTGGCCGATAGCTCGTCGGCCCCACACAGGCCATTTGGGCACGAACGACAATGCTTCGGTTTTACAAAAAAGACCCTACGTTCGTTCGATATTCAGTCTGCGGTCCCTGATTCATCTTATCCAAAACTCCTCCCTTTGCAGTGATGGCAGCGACGACGGAGCACGAGCAGGTGAGGTGCGGCGCCTTCGTCGGACGGCTACAGCCGCGGCGGAGGAGAAGGTGGACGCCATGGTAAATAAATATTAATAAATGACGGAATACAAATTCAAGAAAGGAAAACAACATACTTCCAACGAATTCTGTTTTAAGTGTCTTCTCTATATGACCATTACTTGGAGGACATTTCTGATGTCATTTTTTAGATCCATTTGTGATGTCATATATGCGTCGATTTGGAGTCAAATGTTTGTCCTTTCATTCAGGAGCTCTTTCAGTCAAACATCTGTGCACCAAGTTTCATTGCATCATGATCTGGTCTTAGTTACAGTTCACAACAACCACCATGCTAAACAAGACAGTGCCATTTGCAGCTGCACATGATGCAGTTTGTTAAGTTGGGTTATAGAGCGAGTACCTTGACGATGCAAAAGTGCTTCCGCTGCACCAGCCGCCCCGGTTCATCAGCTTCCCCACAGTGTACATTGGCAGAGGAACCGACCGTGGCACCACCAGCAAAATACGAAGGAGGATAAACCAATTTGCCGAGGAGTCGAGGGACGCAGGGGATTGAGCCCACACTGCAGCAGCATCTTGATCCCGCCGCCATGGGTGACAAGTTTAAGAAGACCAGGGCCATGCTGGCACGCCTGGGCAGCGCGAAGTAGGAGGTCCCGTACCGGAACGACGCCCACCTGGGTTTGGACATCCAGACCATGGCATCGTTGATGGCTTCCTCTCGTCGCGTGCATGCCCAGCACTAACTCCACTGTGCGCCCCGCACAGACCAACAACCAGCATCAGCCACGGGAGAGCTATCCCGGCCGACACCACGCAGCACCATCGCCTCGAGCGCAGATCCAAGCGCTAGAGGCCAGATCCGGCGAGGTCGCGACACTCCCTCGGTTGAAGCCGCCATTGCCCATCATCCATCGTCTCCATCTCCCTCGGGCCCACGGGCTCGAGCAGGATGCCAACGACGGCCAGAGGGGCGGCGACGCGCATGCCGGCAGGGGGAAGGAAGAACAGGGGCGGCGGTGCTCCATCCTGGAGGAGGGAGGAGCAGGGGCGGTGGCATGTGCGCCTGGAGGAGGCCGGGAGGGCATGGGCGGCCGGGAGCGAGGGAGGAGGTGGGGGCGACCAGGAGCGAGGGAGGAGGTGGGGGCGACCAGGAGCGAGGGAGGAGGTGGGGGCAGGGCGCCGCCGGGATCCAGGGAGGTTGGGGGTCGGGCGGCGCCGGGAGTGAGGGAGAAGGTGGGGGCGGGGCGAGCCAGGATCTGGGGAGGAGATGGGGCGGCCGCCGGGGAGGAGGTCGGGGGCTGGCGGCGAAGGGATCTGGAGGAATCGCGTCAGGGGGAACGGCGGGGAATCGCTAGGTTTTTTTTTTTCCGGGAGGGTTGCGAGTTAACAACGGAGGTGTGAGGATGACGAAAAAAACCAAAGGTGGGAGGATGACGAAAATAAACCAGCGAAAATAAACCGCGCAGACTATTCACCAACTGCTCATTAAAAGTAGAGATATCTTGAACGTATAGATCGTTCGACAGGGAGAGAGCTTCCTTGATAGTTGTTGCTTCAAGTGTTGGGGGGTGAGTGATAAACTTGATTACTACGACCGAAGCCCCAAGAAACATTCCATGTTGGACTGTACAGATCGCACTGACGGCTCCACACCTTCTTCTTGCCAACGGGCCGGCACGACCCATCCTTAAACGACCCGGGCACAACATGACATGCCGAGACCCGTATATAAGCAGGACGTGCCGGGCCAGAACACGTGCCTCACCTCGAGGTCCAAGCACCGCACAACAACTAGGCGGACCGACCCTCCTGAGACGTTTGCCGCCGACCCACGTGTGTTTTGGGCCAATCTGAAGTTTTTTTAAGGTCTTTGGGATTTTTTGGGTTAATATACTAGTCTTTACAAAAATTGATCGTGTCGTGTCGGCCCATGTGTTTCGCGGGCGTGAGAGCTATATCTCGCTCATAGCAAGATGGAACAAGCTCTAGCGCCAGGCTACCGCAATTACTCACTCGTTGTGGTTCGATCGCTGCATCTTTGGTTTTCTCTGATTTTATCTTTTACTCATTACTTTTGCTTTTTCGTCGATTTTCTTTGGTTTTCCTTTATTTTTGATATAAAATTATGTTTTCTTTGTTTTCCCTCGGTTTTCACTGTTTTTTCTTTTCTTTCTTTTTTTCTTTGCTTTACTTTCGTTTGTTTTTATTCTTTTATATATCTTTTCTCCGTTTTTCTTTGATATAACTTTTGTTCTCTTCATTTTCTCATTAGGCTTGTTTTTTATTTGTTATTTTGTTTCTTCCTTGATTTTCAATGTTTTTTGTTTTCCTTTGTTTCCTTATGGGTTTTCACAATTTTTTTAAATTCCCTTTACACTTGTTTCTCTGTTATTTTTTCTTTGGTTTCTTTGGTTTCTTTTCATTGATTTTTCTTTGTTTCATTTGGTTTTCATTTTACATTTCCGTATATGCTTAGAACAAATTTATAAAACACGTTTAACATTTTTACAAATAAAAGTAAAACTTTTTAATACACCATTTTTTACATACAAATGTTTAACATTTTCAAATCTTTGATTAACATTTTCAAATACAATACAAACATTTTTATACACATTTTTAGATGATTTATTAATATTTTTCAAATACAAGATATACATGCTTTTGATGCATGGTTAACATTTTTTCTATACACATTTTTTATTTTTTATTTTTTAACAGTATTTTAAGTACAAGATTTTTTAAATAAATGGTCAACATGTTTTCTATATACATTTTTTTAAAAACACTTCATTAATTTTTTTAAAATGCTTGATTAATATTTTTCAAATGCATGTTTAACATTTTTTAATAGAATACAATATTTACATGTTCTTAATGCATGGTGAAATTTTTAAAATTCTTGATTAACATTTTTGAAAATACATGTTAAACATTTTCCTAATACATGGTCAACATTTGTTCTATATACATTTTACATTTTTCGAATGCTTGGTTAACATATTTCAAATACAATACAAGATTATTTTTTATTACATGGTCAAAATTTTTCCTATACACATTTAACATTTTTCAAATGCTTGATTAACCTTTTTTAATACATGTTATACATTTTCTTAATACATTGTCAACATGTTTTCTATACATGTTTAACATTTTCAAATGCTTGATTAACATTTTTCAAAAACTTGTTAACATTATTTTCAAATGCTTGATTTTTTTTAAATACATGATCAACTTTTTCACACGCATTGTATTCTGTATACATTTTTCGTATACATGAGATACATTTTCGTCATATTCATTTACCATTTTTTAATCCTTGGTTAATATTATTTTAAATGTTTTTATGTGAAGTGTTTTTTGTAATATATTTATTTAGAATATTTGGAAGCAGGAACAAAAGTAAAAAAAGAAAGCTAAAAACAAAAACAAAAAGGTGAAAAAAACCCAAAAAAAACGAGGTTGTGTTCTCCCGCGTGCCTCGTCTGGCTCATCTTGCGCCTCCTTCAGGTGAGCCTTCCTTCGGTCTCGCTTGAAGCGAGGTATAGCCGCGCCCTCCCACAGGCCAAGCACAGACCGTTTAGTGATATGACAGGGCAACACGTCACAGGTCAAGCACGTGTGCTAAAGGGCCGACCCGTGAGATTCAACCCATATGGCCAGCAAGATTACTCATGCTCATGAATAAAGCAGACTCCATTTGGATATAGTGGGTAATATGGGATAGGGAGATAAGCAGAAATTCATAGTTGATCCCGAGCTCATATGATCCCATGAAAAATAAATTCAATAAATAAATAAGTATAATAAAAGTTTCTGAAAATTTCGGATCATTTACATAAAAGATGCTCGTGCGTGTTAGGTGCATGTATAGCTGGCCAAATGGGCCGTGCTAACTGGGTCGGCCTAGTAGCACGCAGGAACGGCAAGGCCCAGGCAGGGCACAACCCGGGCTAAACGGGCTAGGCACGGCACGCGGCACGCCATGGGCCATACTTGGGCCTAGTGGCTGGGCACGCGGGCCAGCACGACACAGCCCGTTTATTTTTTCCAGAATTTTTTATATATACATATGACCTAAATTATAGCCTAAATAGGCTAAAAACAGGTGGCCCAGCGTGCTAAACGTGCCACGGGCCGGCCCGTTTAATAATCAGGCCGTGCCTAGGCCAAGGAGCAGCGCCCGTGGGCCGGCACGGCACGGCCCGACTATTAAACGTGCCACGGCGGGTCGTGCCGAGCCAGCCCGTTTGGCCAGGTCTAGGTGCATGCAAAATTTCATGTAGAATGACATTCCGGGGGCTTTGGACCAAAAAAAACACAATGCTCCAAAGAAATTTCGGATCATTTTGGTTTTTCTTTAGAGCTTCTCGGGTGTCATTTCTTGATGCACTTAGAACACTCAAGCATCTTTGGTACCATTTTTTCTTCTTCATTTTTATCGATTCTATTTTATTCTTTCAGTTTTACTGTTCACACGAGAACATATGAGCTTGGGTGGAGAAATGTCGTTTCAAGAAATAAAGTATCTTTCTGTGAAAAAGTTGTTGGGATTCTAACATTTTGATTGGTACACTTTGCACTGTACTAACAAGTCTGATATGCTGATATCTTTTATCGGCCTTAGGTGCTCAAAGACGAAACTAGCAGAAACCTCGCTCTCTTCTCCCCGGGGTGGTGGTGTCTAGTGGCCAAGACGGAGGGGACTGGCAGGAACTAGGGCTCCCTATGATCCCAAATTTGTGCATGTATGTGATTGTTTTGCGCTTTTAACCTTTTGTATTTTATGAAAAATACATGTATTAATGTAATTTGGCTCCTGTTGTCAAAAGTTCGAGTCATTTGATTTCTTGGCTCTGCCACTGGCGGCGTCCCACCTTTGGCCAAGCTCCATCTCACCAATCACATAACATGTGAGCTCCTCCCCCACGCGACTCTTTGCCCTAAGCAGTGGATCGGACGTCCATCCGCTCGAAACTCCACGTCTGCCTTTATACACTGCAATCCTCTTCAAGATGCCTATGTTCAAGACGCATGTCGACCGTTCGACAAAATGTTAGTGTACAAATGTTTTGATTGGATTATGACTCCTCACTACACACAACGGATGGTTGCTGAACTGTTGAGAAGGTAAGTGCATGGGGATGTGGCAGGGGGGTGGGGGGTGGTGCCCAGTGCATTCACAACACATTACTCCCCCTAGGCCTTGCTAGGCAGCAATTTGCCAACAGGTAGAATAATGAGTCTAGTACCAGCAGGTAATGCAAATATCGAAATGATTGTTTAACATTCTTATCCTTTGCTATTATATCAAACATATATATCATTCTTTGTTGCTTAATTAGAATCTTTCTCTTGAATTGCATAAGATATTACTTAGTTCTTTCGAATGGACACAAAATATATCTTGATTGGCAATGGAGACGTCAAATATTCCTCACGTAGCTCATGTGGATGGAACACAAGTAACAAGGTTTCCACGGCTCTAGCGAGGGAGGGATGATGACAACGGCGTGCCTTCGACTCGCCTCAATGCTTGTAGTCATCGCTAGGTGGTCCACGGACTTGGCTGTAATTTTTATTATGTACCTATGGTGTTTTTTGTACTGTCATGATTGCAAATGAATAGATTAGACGTTTCTCAAAAATAAAAAATACTCATATGATAACTATAAGAAAATGTATCAAATCATTGCCACTGCCATAACGACATTACATTTTGGACTTACCATCTCGGTGTGTGGGATTGGGATGACGCGATTATTCTCATATATTTTTATTGTTTTGTAAGTAATATGGGTTAGAAAGAAACCTTAGTGACATGTTTTTATAAGAAACATGCTGAAACTATCATTGTTTCCATTGGTTCTAGGTTCTCAACCTTCAAATATATTTTGTGACCAAACATGCATACATGCTTTCTTATTTGACCACGTTTCATATTCTTTGGCATTGACGGGATTCTTGCTGATCGCTCAATTGCAAGAAGGAACATTTACCTGTTCTCAACGATCCTAAAACATCTCAATAACTATTTCAATGAATGGATGTTACGCTTCCAGTATATGTTGACCTTGATTACCTTACATGAATCGATGTTATGCTTCCAGTATAATGTTGTAAACCTCCTCAAAATGTTTATTTGCATTCCATTCACACGATCTCCTGACTTTAGTAGCAACATTCCATTCACATCATTGCAACATGTCGAGTCCATAATTGCAGTGGTTTGCATGCTCTGCTGATTAGTTTTATGTATACTATATTTTCAAAGATGCGATGAGGTAAGAAGAATCCAGTCTTCATGTTTGGAGATATTAAATATTGGCTACACCAAGATATAAGAAAAAGAAAATCCATTACAGTGTGTGTTGCGGCTACTCTTTGTATATTGACAATGGTTTTGATGCATTTACTCTTTGTACATTGTGTATCATTTCAGTTATCCCAAAGTGGGAACCTGTAGTGTTGCAGAAATTTACTCTTCATTCATAGTTACATTGAAAATTAACAATGATGGATGATGTGCGCAAAAAGTATATATATAGGACAATACACGTCAGGATATATTCAGCGTCCTGGGATTGCACAAGATCTTGTCTAGTTACACTGATGAAAAGCTGATTGACTGGAACCCTGCAAATAAAAAATCTGAATGACTAGGACATTTGGCAAGCACATTGGAATGGACATCAGAATATCAATTCGAAGCTAGTACATCATTTGTTCATTACCTCGTGCAAAAACTTATGTCTGCATAGTGGACTGATTTTACTTACAATATACCGCTCAAGAAGCCCCTACAAAATGACGAACAATTCGGTAAGTGTCTTCCAGGTGATAATAGTAATACAAGTCAACTGTCAACTGAGGGCATAAGTTACCAGAATCCAGAGGGCGCATTTTCCTTTTTCCTGCATTGAAAACAAGAACAATCAACCAAAAAGCAGAAATCATCCAAGATCATGTCCAATGTTAAACACTAGGATGTAACTGTTGAATAAAAGCAAATATATGAGTGGCATTTTATTGGCCCAGATATCCGCGTTGAGGCAGGGCCAGAAACGGGAGAGCCTGCCTTGCCCCTGGTACTCGTATATATTTCTGAATGTCATTGGGTACTCTTTGTGTAACGATATTGGTAACACTTTTTACAGCTGGACAGTTTGATTTCCCACTATGGGTCTAGAATTATGGATTGTTGTCAAAGAACCTCTTATCACGATAAACTCTTCTTGCCCAAATTTTAGGGCGCCAGGAACCTTTTATTCGTATACACAATTAGGGAACTGTAAACCCATCGATCTAAAAGTTCTCTTATACCTTGCATGACATACAACAATAAGCAATTAAGGCCAGACACTCTGAATGAAGACTACCTTAGGTCTTTCATTTTCTCCTTTTATATATATATTCTATGGGATACAGGGAGTCCTGAATTCTTTTTCTATTTCACTTACGTGACATTTGTTTTAGTTCATTAATCTATCTTTTGTTTCTAAGGGAATGTACAGCTCTGTAAGTTTGCTACTTCAGCTATTCAATACAAATACACTGTTGAACAACAACCTCACCAATCAACTTAACAATAAGCAAAATAATAATAATCAAAAGTATGTTTCTACGCAGAAACTAATACTGTGCAATTAAGTTCATTCCTAACATTCAATACCAATAGCTGTGCAATATCTGTGTTTCACAATTCATCTCAGTCATACCATTGACCAGCATATCAAAAGGAATAAATATATGGATCAGTTGTAAAGAAGGGGGCAGTGAAAGTCGCCCACTATTTTGCACAAATAGTATAATATTAACTGTAATGGCGGCTATAGCTATTTAAAAATTAGATAACAAGTTAAATAAGAAACTTCTATAAATTCTTACTTTTTGGGTCCTACAAAGGCATTGGTGATGTCATCAGCCGTTGGATTCCCGGTGAATTCAGCTAGCAAATCATATTTTTCTCCATTAGGTTCATCAACCCTTCGAAAAATCTCGTATTTATTTGGATAAGCCATCCTGTATCAATAATTCAACCAAACTGTAATGACTGAAATTTATCTAACTGTCAGCACCATTAGCAGAAGTATGATACTTTGGAGAACAAAAGTAAGAGAGATAACCTTAAAGCGCCCATGATAGGATAAAATGTACCAGCATAGAAGAGAAGCCGGAAAGAATAACAAATCTCAAATGATGCAGCATACTGAAGCCTCACATCTCTTCCCATTGTCTTCAACATGAAAACCAAGAAACAGCTGAATACTAGCTGTCATGCTATGATTAAGTGGAACGTATATGGAGCACTTACTTGCATTACGCCACTTGATGCAGGCATATCCTGTAAATGTAAATTTCAGAGATATTAAGGTTTGCTATGACGATGCCAAGAAACAATTTCTCACCAGGTTTGATTTTTATTTCTAGAACACTCCTTCCTAGATTAGATTAGGCCCAAGGATTATATGAGCAAACAAACACAAAAAATTTAGTTCCAATGAGATTTCCTAAGAGCAACAAAAGAGATAATAGAAACTACACTACTTTCAGAAATAAACAGGTCCAGGATATAAAGCAAAAATCTCTTAAGAAATATGTCGCGCGTGTGTGTGTGTGTGTGTGTGAGAGAGAGAGAGAGAGTTAGTATGCCCAACCTTCAGGCGAGGATTTACAAGAATCACAGGTCTGTCACCAGCAGCATCAGTCATAGCTCTCATATCCTGCAAAAATCTAATATGATACTACAGATCGAGAAGGGTACATACTCTATAACTAGGAAAAACAACTAAGACATAGAATCTTTACATCAATTATGCAGTTTCCAACAGCATTCTGGGGAGCAATGAGAACAAACATGTCATCTTCTTTATCAACCTCACTAGCACCTGTAATCGAATTAAACATATTAGTATACTTATAAAAATAAACAGAAAAAGCAGAAAACAATAAAATGCACGACCAAAAAGAAACAGCAGAAAACAATAAAAGGCACGACCAATAACAGGAAAAGCTACAGCCAAGGACAAGATGATCTGCTGTATCTGGAGCATTGCCACACAGCGGGCAGAGCGCGCTGCAAGGCCAACCCCTTGTCAAAAGCCTATCCGCCATGAGAATGCGCCAACGCAGCAGCAACCACATGAAAGCCCCGCATTTTCCAGATGGCGTCTGGGTGGACATCCACCGGAGAGAAAGTGCCCTGGAATTGGATGGAGTAGGCCGAGGCCGCGGAATAAGACACCAGCGAGAAGGTGAGAAGTACCCAGAGTTGCGCGTACTCCTGGACCTGATGTTCCGTGGATATACCCCGAACGGGCCAAGCCCAGCTGTTGTCCTGAAACGCCCTGAAGACCGAGATGCCTTTGCGCTTAATAAGCAGGAAGAGGCTTGGGGTGAACTCCCTTGGCACCCGACCACCAAGCCAGCGAGATGTCCAGAATTTGGCCTTGTGGCCATCCCCAATGGAAATTGAGACCGAGGACGCAAACAGCTCCCGGTCAACCGCACTGTTGGGTGAAGGCGTCCCTACCCAAGGCTTCTCCTAGTACATCCAGTCAAACCACAACCATCTGAGGTGCAGCGCCATGCTGAACTTCTCAATATCCTTGACGCCCACCGAGGCACTTAGGCCTGCACACCTGCGCCCAGCTGACTAAGCAATGTCCACCATTGCAAGCATCTTGAGGAAAGTGGCGGATCTAGTGGGGGTGCCGTGGGTGCCATGGCACCCCCTCTAAAATTGCAATCTAATTTATTATACACACTAGACACTAATTGTTTGACAACTTAATGCTGTTTAAGGAGCATTTGCTAGGATTATGATGATATTTAAATCAAATTACACTACTTGGCACCCCCAATGGTACAATTCTAGGTCTGCCACTGCTTGAGGGGGGAGTTGAGCATACGGTTTAATGGTTGTGTGTGTGTGTGTGTGTGTGTTGTGGTGTTTGGCTCATAAGGCCCATGTAGAGTTCATATATCTATAGCAATGAGAGTAGTAAAAAATAGAAGAATCCACAAAATTTCCCTGATAACCAACACTTAATTGCATTTTCAGTATTCTTCAGATGAAACTAAGTAGCCATCATTTATTTTATTTAATGCTATCGAATATATTAATTTAGTGGATGACGAACCTACTGCTCCAATATTGATGAAGGCGCCCATTGCCCCATAGTCACCCCAGTCCATGAATTCCAATATTTTTCTGGTTCCAGCAAGCTGAAGTGGAATACCAGCAAATGCGCCTTGCCCCATGGAGCCTTGAACACATACCTGATAAGAAGTCAGCAGTTTCATGTTGTGTCATCAGAAAAGGCAGTGGGCGGGTGGAGGTATATGGATGAATGCCGAATGTAAGCACCTTGACACGTTTTCCGTCATCAGCAAAGGTAAGAGATAAATCTCTTACAAGTTCCATGAGGGTTCCTATACGATAAACATCCTGAAGATAAAAAAGGTTTGATTGACAGTTGACGCCAGCAAAAAAGATATGTAAGCTTGTGTGCTCTTACCATTTCGGGATTAAGCTCCGGAATATTGATATCTATCTGCATGTTTGAGGAAAAGTAGACAGTAATCAAGAAAAAATGTTTTCCCAGCAAGCACATGAAGCGAAAAAAAAGGTGAAAGGACTACAAGGTTCAGTCACAATGATTAATCCCAAGTACATATTATTCCCTCTAGGTTAAATATGCAATAGAAAGAGAAAAGTACTCTAGTTGCCTCAGTGAATAGTTTAGTCAGTGAGTTCTGATTTCAACCTTCAATAGAGATTTGAAATAAATTGAAACTTAAGTGGCAACCTGCAACCGAGTCTTTTTATCTTCAATAGCACGCTTTGTAGCTTGTATCACATCGTCGTAAAAGTATTTCCTGATCTCTCTGGAGTGTGGAATGTTATTTAATCTCGTTGGAATTCCACGCCACTCCTGGCAGAAAGCATTTAGACATACATTAATAGAGGAGATCGAAGTGAACACACATCACTTTAAGATCTCACACATAGAATAAAATGGCTAACTATATTACACGTACCTTTTTCGAAGCTGTTGTGTCTGGTGGTTTTCCTGTTCAATGAAGAGTTTGAGCAAACAATCAGAATTGGGAAAGCCGGCATAGTAAAAAAAGAAGCTAAAAACTTTGCCTGATTATACTAATGAAGAAGAGAACATAATTAAAAATCAACTCCCCATAGTCATTTAGAAATCCTGGGCACGGCTAAGCAGCAAAATCTTCATATGGATTGTAATCCAAAGGAGATGTTGGATCTTTCATCATAAAGCAAGGAGAGGTCTGCAACATAATGAGATATGCATTTGCTGCTGCTTTCACAAGATTTCAGTCACTTATTGGTGGGGTATTCAGTGGTCAACCTAATTTGGGCTGAAGCCCTATCATGATTCAACCGCAAGTTAACCTGTAGGGTTCCTTTTTGTGGCCGGCCTAGTTTTGTAACTCGCCTTTTGGTCGATGTTTATTTTCTCTGTTTGGGTCCTGCTGTTTTCTCTTGTGGGCATGCCATTCGTGGCATTGTAAAAGTATTACTATCTTTCTCTCTAATATATAAATGCAGCTCTCTTGCATGGTCTCGCTAAATAAACGATATATACCGATTCTTGACATATTAGATAAAGCTGATAGCGTATTGTGATTATTTTAAAATAATATTAGCACATTCTAAAAGAAGGCATATTAGCTCAAAGTGATATGCAAAAATATTAAAAAGAATGCAGCTTCGAAATAACGTGAAATGAGCTGTTCTTAAGCAAACGGAGAGACCGGTTGATCTAGTGGAGTTACATGATAGTGGTTGTGAATGACAGCAGAAGAGTGGAAGAAGACATTAGTGGGGAACTTTATTTATGCTCTGACCGTTTGTCTTGGCCAACTTTTTTTCTGAAGCATTCGTACAAATCTTCTGTAACATGGACTCTATTTCATGAAAAATGACTTCCACTGGGCGATTTCCATCAATCTACATTGCAGGTTGAAGGAACAAATGTTACTTCTGAGATTTACTATCTGGATCACTGCTATGATAGTAGCTAGAAATACACGAGAACCTGGTTAAGCAAATCTGAGTATGTCGGAATAACAGCTTCAGAATTTTGTTTGTAAGTCTCAAGGCGTGATTTAACCTGCAGAAGAAAGAAGGCTCTTATGGTTCAGAATGTTTCATGGAAGCGATGCCAGCATTATGCAATCACAATGTCAGAAAGAAAAGGGATGGAAGGGGGTAGGGTAAGTAATGGAAAGGTTTGCGTCAGTTTAATTGTATAATTCAACTTTGTATTCTGTAAATGACAGTAAAATTTTAAACAGCACAATATTTTCCCCCTGATGTGTCTTAAAAGTTTACAAAAAGCACTGAGAATGTAGAGCTAGCTGAAAGAGGGGGGTTAAGCGATGTACAAAGACCTAAAAAATATTAATAATACAATCCAAGTCAAACCTAGATATACAACACTTCGAACTTAAGATAACCAAAGCATGCGTAATATTTTTTTCCTCTAGAGTAAGCAGGAGCGTATCATTAAGAAGAGAAGTTATAGTACAGATCAGGAACAATAGGAAAAATATTTACTTAGCAGCTGTGGCCTACAATAAATAAACACAGATAGTAACGAACAGAACATAATTACAACCAAGTTTCTAAGCAACCTGCACCTGCCAAACTCTTTGATGTTCAAATCTAGGTCCAAGCTAGTGATGACAGAACAAAAGGAATTTGCACAAATCAAATTCTTAAATGCAGCCCCAAGCTCTCAAACTAGCATATTATATTTAACAAGATAGATACATCTATAGACCTTAGCAAGGATGACAAAACAAGTAAAAGATTACTTAAGCGGACAACAACAGAAACCTTTTCAAATGTATCATCAGAGCGTGTAGTAAGCCTGGCAGATATCTCCTCATTCTCTGGGGGGAAGTTCTTTACATGGTAAATTTTGCCCGTCACAGGATCCAGTCTTCTTCCAACACATCTATCGATTAGATTGTCATCAGGAACCTGAATTTAGAAACAAAATGAAACACAAGAGGTCAAAGATATCTGTGGTATACAGTGTTTGGGATTGACATCAGGAACCCGAACTTGAAAACAAAATGAAACACAAGAGATCAAAGACATTCTGTAAGAGCAAGGGAAGCAAAATGCGTAGTATTTGATTTCAAGATACAAATACTGAAGTTGACACAAAGAAGAATCAGATTAAGTTCAAAAAAAAGAAGAAGAATCAGACTATTATGAACCACACTGATTCACAAAATACACAGCTAAGTGTATAATTGCTATCAGTTTGAATGTCACACACCAACAAACTTTTAAAAGATAAGGTAAGGCACAACTACTTGATATGAATTCCCACTAAATGAATTGGTAAAGAATGAATCTTATTTACAGTTGCACAAGGGCAGACCTGATCAATTTGCTTAATTATTAAATCTATTCTCAGTCACTAGCTTCCCTATTGTCACAACCAAAGTTACTGGATTCACCATAATGTATGTCTAGGGTGTAATTTGACCTGGTTATGACCCCTAATCTGCGGTGTGGTATTCTTGTGCAGTTTCGAAGGAGAAGTATCATACTGTGTGCACAGCCCTGTACAACAACTTGGACATACCACATTCTTGGAGAATATTGCGACAGCCATATTATACTACTCCCTCCGATCCGAATTAATTGACGCAGCCTCTATACAATGCAAGATGGACATTGTATAGAGACTGCATCAATTAATTCGGATTGGAGGGAGTAGCAAATTTACTTCATAAAACTACTAACAAGTTGGAGAATCAGAATTCATGAAATTGAAGTACCGTGATGAAGCTCGTTCAAACATCCTTTCTTTCTAAACATTTTGATCTATCAGAATGGGAACAAAATGTAGCAGTACATAAGGATGCCTATTGAGATAAGCATGATCGACATGGTCTTAACACAATATATTAAGATGTTATAATCAAAAGTTGAAAGAACATGAAGGACATGTCAGTGTCAGTTGATAGTAAATGCCATAAATGGTCAAAAATGACTATTTCCAGTACAATGAATGTATGCGGTCTTAAAATGGCAAAGATTGCTTACTTCCAGTAAAATGAATATATCTGGTCTTATTTTCATACTTTCAAGACTCTGTGCTTGAGCATAACTCCTTGGGTACCCATCAAGAAGCCACCCTCTTTCTCGCACGTCAGGCTGTGACAGTCGTGAGACAACCATCTATATGAAATAACAACCATCGTTATTAGCTCACAGAATTCTACCAGCTACAAAGAACCTCTGAGAATTGAACCACATACATCTGTCACAACTTGATCCGGGACAAGCATGCCATTGTCCATATATTCTTTTGCTTTCTTGCCTATATCTGTGCCAGAAGATACTTCAGCCCGTAGAAGATCCCCGGTTGATATATGAACCAAACCATACTAAAAAAATTAATAAAAAAAGAGCTTTAGAACACAGCAGGCTATTGATCAATAAACATGTTTACAGCCAAAACTAGAGTTAAACATTAAATGAGTACAATGCTGATTAATCTGTCAACCACTTTCAGATAAATGTATATCCTTCAGCAAGAGTCTTTCTCCACAATTCAGATTTGCATTAGGCTTTTTTTTTAGTGATGCATTAGGCTATTATTAGCACTGACGACATGTGCATTTTTGGGCGCAGACAAAATAGGAAGAAATCCAAGCAATGGTCTTCGATTTCTTACCTTCTCGACAATCATGCGGCACTGCGTCCCCTTGCCCGACGCGGGCGCCCCGGAGATCATCACCTTCAGCGGCGCCTCCGCACGCGCCGGCGCCGCCCCCTCCGCTGCCCGGCATGGCAGGAGCAAGCCCTGCCAGAACCCCACGGGAAGCATATGAATCATAGCGATGTGCTATCGCGACCAAGAATGCCACGGATTTAAGTAGCGCAGAGGAAACCATAATGTACGAACCCTGGGCTTGGGGGCGGCGGAGGAGGAGACAGTCTGGGCGGTGGATGCCGGGGGCGAGCGGCGGGTGAGCGAGCCCGAGAGGAGGCGGGCGGCGGAGGGGCCGCGGTAGATCGCCGGCCCGGCGAGAGGAGGGGTCGTGGTGGCCGTGGCCGCCGGGGAGGATGCCACCATCCTCGTGGCGGAAGAGGGCTAGTGTGTGTGGAGGGAAAACGGAGAGAGCAGGATTGGAGTCGCGCGGCTTCAGAGTTCAGACGCGTCACCCAGCCGACCTCTAAAACTCCCCTTAATCCCTTTTTCTTTATTTTTTTTATTTCCCTCTTCGGAGGATGACTTCCTTCTTGACCTTTGTTGACTTGATTTCTGATTAGCATTTCTAATCTTGAGCTCGATTTGAAGAGACCACGACGAAAGATCGACTTTAGTTAGTTCTAATTACATCACCGGTCAACTCAATTTTGGAACTACAGTTTACATGTGTATTTTGTTGTTGGGGGATTATGTTCAAAGTTTCATATTTATCCCAACAGTAAGTATTTTTAGTGGTGTATAACTGTACCAACTATTATCTTTTGTTGCAATAGGGATTAGTATAGATTTTTTTTTGAGACATAGGATTAGTATAGATTGATACAAAAGCATGCTAAATAGTAGGTCGTACCCTACTGAAAGATTCTTTTTTTCATACCTAGGTCGGAGTACATCATCATGTTAGTCCATATTTAATTCAAAGGTAGGACTTCCTTGTAGTTATATTTGCAGATAGCCTTGTATTTGTTACCAAGGTTCGGTTTGCAGTAGCTCAACTGTGATGTGGGAAATACCTTGTTTTATATGTTCTATATATAGGTTACTTTGATGATTTCATCTATTGTAGTGAATGGTTAGTTAGTCAGTCCGTTTGCATGAACTTTAGAACAAAACTGCAGTTTCCATCTCTTAGGACATTTTGCTTGGCTGTGTGTAGAGTGTATGGTTAATGTTTCTCCTGTGATTATTCTGGTGTGAAACTGTGAGCCCTTTAGAAGTTGACCTCTACTTGCTTTATAACTATATATAAATTATTAGTTGTAGCTCCTTCTGCATCTATTCCCCCCTCACTCTTGCACTAAAGGCCCTTGAAGCTAACTGAAATATTGCCAGTTCACAATTCTTCGAAAAGAATTGATTGCATTTACATGCATTCTACCTCTTACATGTAGACTGGAAGACTTCTATTTTTTGATGGACTCTAGATCTAAAGAAGCATAAGCATGCAGAGGAACAGGTCGCCCACCTTGGTACAAATGTACTACCCGATTTTATACATGTGTTGGATTAGATGATATTTGATGATTTGAGCCTTGTACTGATGGAATTTCCACAACACTACGTACAATCTAAACATTGTCTGGAAATATTTATCAGAGTATTTGTTTCAAACAAATAATTATGCGAAATATTACACTTATCATCCCGGATGATGGTTATTAATTACAAATCTCATTTTCATTTTTTTGAGGACAACACATATGGCATTTCCATTTCTTCTCTTTACCAACTTGAAATAAAAAGAAGGTCTAGACGAAGAAACAACTACATAAAGGAAACTAATTAAACAAAGGTGAAATTTGGAAAACCATTTGCATTGTGGAACGTGCGTTGCACGTGCAAGCTTACTAGTCCATAAACAAAGAAGCAAACCGAAAAGACTTCTACACGTGCGCGTGTCGCAGCAACGTGCAATAGGCTTGCCCCTGAGTTTGGTTGTGGGCCCAATACCTAATCTCTCTCCAACCTCATTAATCCTTCTCCCCTGATTTTAAAGACGCAGATGGTTGTGCCTATGTAAAATGAGTTCGGCTCAGCTGTAGGGCTCCCTGCAGGAAATATTGTGCAGGGCCAATAAGAGACTGCACTTGTCCATGTGGGCCAACTCCTCCGATTAAGATAGATTTAATTTGATACGAGAAGAGCACGGGGGTGGTGCTGCGAGTATAGAGGAGCCCGGCGGCGTGCGGCCTGCTGGAACACCGACGTGAATGGCATGTTCCTCCCGTGGTCGAGCAGGGCCCCGCCGCCGTTCGGGCGGTGCTCGTCCTGCACGGCTTCCCGGAGCTTTGGTGCCACCAGATGACCGCACTCGCCGCACCCTCGTCTTCGACCTCTGCGGCTTCGGCGCCGGTCCCTCCTTCGACTAGGCACCTGCTTTGTACGATGTTGAGAGATGGTGATGCGTGAGCTGTGGTGGTGCAGGTGCGGCCACCCATGAGAAGTCAAGTGCATCCATTGTCGGCGCCATTGTGCTCGCGGGAGTCAGAGCTACCTGTAGTAGTGACACAAGTAGCACCGGTGCCGCTAGCTGTGCACGGCTGCACTTGTGGTTGCGTAAGACGTCCTAGCCGGGATGAAGGTCCACACAGGTCTCTCCTTCACAGAGGATGTCGTCGAGCGATGGTGATATGCGGGATGTGGTGGTGCAGTTTGCCGCCATTCATGCCGAGTTTGATGCAGCCACTATCAACATCCTAGCGTGCATCGGTTGGAGTCATCTCCCGCATTGACGTGAGAACCATGCTGGCTTGCTGTAGTGATACATCATTCTCCATGTCGTCGAGGTTGAAAGGCTCATTCAACTAACTAACCCTCTCGAATAACCATCGAAACTCCTTGCTCGACACGTTCGATTCGATTTATTGTTTGAACTCTCAGTCACGAAACTCAGTTCACTTTAACTATAAAACAAGAACGTGTGCTCCTGCCAAAAAGAAGAAGGTATGCTAAAATTAAATCAGAAGATACGGGCGATGGCATGCCACCCCTGGTATCGCTTGATGCATACACACACCGGTAGAGGGGAGGCGGAGGTGGTCGAGGAGCATGACAACGTAGGCAGTGGGATCGGCTAGGACGCCGGAGTCGCTGAAGCCACGGAGGTCGGGGACGAGGGCGCGACGAGCGCAGCCATCTTGTGGCACCAGTACAGACAAAGTTCTGGGAAGCCATGGAGGAGGAGCACCGCCTGGACGGCGTTGGGGCCCTGGTGTCATGCTCGGCCATGAGGAGGAAACGTCAGTCAGTATGCGTCCCAGAACGCCGCATGGTGCCGGACTCCTCCATGCTCGCCGCACCGCCCCACCCTCTTCTCGTATCAAATTAAATCTACCTTAATCAGAGGAGTTGGCCTACATGGACAAGTGGCGGTCTCTTATTGGCCCTGCACAATATTTCCTGTAGGGAGCCCTGCAGCTGAGCTGAACCCTGAGCAAATGCACAGAGGGATCGACCGGGATCGCATGCACTGGGCTGGCCCAGTTACGTGAACCAATTTTAGGAACCTTCTAGCAGTTCTATCTGGTTTTATGTGTTTTGGGAACCTTCCAGAAGGCTCTCTGAACCGGGTTTTTCTTTTCTTTTTTTCATCTGTGTTTTCTTATTCGTTTTCCCCTTTTCTGTGAGGAATCGAGGCCTGCCAAGCGCACCATAGGGGAGCGGCATGAGGATGCTTCACCAGAGCTGTAGCCAAACCTCGGAACCACGCCGGGGGCTTAGGCAGTAGCGGCCTCCATACACGCCACCGTTGCAACCCCATCTAGGAAGCACCTGAGTGGAACAAGTATATATAGCCCGACCCTGTCGGTGTGACCGAGTGGAACAACTCGGTGGCACCGAGATGCATAACTATTGACAGTTACAGCAACTCGGTGTGACCAAAAAGTTCAAATCGGTTGCACCGAGATTGAAAACCTAGATCGACTTAGTGATCTCGGTATGACTGAAATGGAGGAATTGGTCAGACCGAAACATACAAAGAAGTTTTGGAAGTTTAAGTCTATGATGAATCGGGGACTCCGAGTGCTCCTCACACAGAGTGGTTCGAATCTGACTTGATCAAATTTTGTGATGTAGCATGAATAGAGTTTGAGACAAGGAAAGCATAGATAGCTAGAGAAGGTTCTTAGGCATTCTTGTCCATCCACTTGGCAAAAGAAAAAAAACCAATCAATCAAAACAACAAGTGGATGTCCTCGAATGAGTAAAATATGCAATCAACATGCTCACACAATAAAATGGCAATTGAAATATGTGGCAAAGCATGCACAACCAATTCTAGCATCTATCAAACAATTTGCGATGACTAGGTCATCTATATATGAGTATATTGACTTAGGAGTCAAATGAGAACATTTGATCATAGGTCATACTCATCGTTTAAGCACAAGTGGGGTTACCACTTTTACATAAAGCATTGTTGTGTTCACACCATTAGAGTTGCTTTAGCTCAATTCTTAGAGTAAAGCTCCCCCTAGATGTGAGATCCCCCCTAAGAGGGATGAACTAACCTTGGGTTTTGTCGATGATGACTTCATGTAGATGTTGAAGATGTGGATGCTCAATGTTGATGTAGATCATTTGGAGCTATCCATTGGAGTGAGTTGCACTTTCAATACCTACACGGGTTAGTCCCACAAGGAACAAACAAGGATATCCATAGACATAGAGTGATGCACACACAAGATGATGTCTATGAAAGCTTTTAGGTTACCTTGTCCCTTGTCTTACCAACAAGAGGGTTTGTGACTCCTTGAACTAGTGCAAGATGTGGAAGTTGATTGCACTTGTTCTTGCCAAGATGATAAGAGTGAAGTATGTTGGCGGAGTCACCCTCAAGAACTCTCTAGTTCTTCTTCTTCGGGATCCACACCATCTTGATGGGAATCCTCGGTGTTGTAGTTGTACTTGATGAAGTGGAACTTGAAGTAGTCCTGGGAACCCACTTGACCAAGACCTTAGGAGCTTCTTCAAATGCATCAATTTCCTCTTGAAGCTTGTCCTTGCCTTTTTGCTTGTGGTCTTGTGGTGGAAGATCATCTTGAGCTTGTGTCCCTTTGAAAGAAGTAGGATCATACTTCTCTTGTTGAGGAACAAACTTCGTCTTGGGGTATTGATATTATTCCCACTCAACTCCATTGGTCTTGAACTTTCATTCAAAACCAACACCTTGGTTCTTCCGGTGCCTTCCTTGCTTGCGTACAATTTCCTCGAATTGCTTACTTCCGGCAAGGCTCTTGTAAACACCTTTCTCTATAATTCCCTTCAATAAGCTATTTTCTTGCTCAAGTGTAACTTGGACAAGAGAATCATTAGTGGAATCAAGAGAACTACTAGAAGCAACAATATTGGATTTAGCATGATTATTGTTACTACTAGAGGAAGAATCTTTCTTGTTCTTGTTACTAGACTTGACTTGAGGCATGTAAGTGGATAAGAGTAAACGCTTGGCAATGTAAGAAGAACTTTTCTTACGAAGATCATCATTGATTGCTTTTAAGAACTCATGCTCTTGCTCAAGGTTGAGCTTTTCAAAGCGTAATTTCTCATGAGTCCTTAAAAGTTCTCGATGATCTCCTAAGATAGTTTCATGAGCTAACTTAAGAGTGTTTAGTTCTTTAGTTAGAGACTCAATTTTCTCCTTATCATTGTCATTCGTTTTATCTTGATTAGCATGATTAATTGACGTCTCATCATAGTATTCATCACTAGAGTTGTCAACAAGTAAATCATCATCACCTAACAAGTCATCTTCATCACTATTGAAATCAACATACTCGGGGTGTGATACCTTTGGGCCTTTAGCCATGAAGCATGTTCCAACTCCTTCATTTGGTGAGTCAAATATGTCGTAGGAGTTGGTTGTCACAAGTGCTAGACCGGCAACACCTTCATCTTGAGTATATTCGGAGTCGGAGTGATAGCTTCTCTCGGAGTGGTTGTCGGAGTCGGAGCCGGATACCCATTCACCAACATGAGTTTGATATCTTCGTTTTGTGTAGCTCCTTGATGACTTGTCCTTTCTTTCCGAATCCTTGCTTCTCCGTGAGGATCTTCGTTCATAACGATCATCTCTACTCCTTCTTTCTCTAGATGGTGATTCTTCTCTTCTACTTCTTCTCTTGGGAGAATCTTCTCTTATCTTGTAGGGGGCCGTACACTCATTGGAATAGTGTCCGGGCCTTCCACAATTGTAGCAGTTTCGCTCTCGACTAGAAGATCTTTTGTCATTGTAGGACCTTGACTTGGAGCTTCTCTCTTTGCTTCTACTCTTGTAGAACTTGTTGAAGTTCTTCACCATTAAGCTCAATTCTTCATTGAAGGTTTGTTTCTCACTCGATGATGTGGGGGCTTCACATGAGGCTTTGTAAGCACCACTTGATTTGTTGTGAAGTTCCTCTTTATCCTTGAGTGACATCTCATGAGCAACAATTCTTCCAATGACTTCCGTTGGCTTGAGATCTTTGTAATTGGGCATCATTTGGATCAGTGTGCACACGGTATCATATTTTCCATCCAAGGCTCTTAGGATCTTCTTGATGATGAATCTATCGGTCATCTCTTCACTCCCTAGCCGGCAATCTCATTTGTGATAAGAGCAAGCCTAGAGTACATTTCAGCAACACCTTCACCATCCTTCATTTTGAACTTGTCAAGTTGACTTTGAAGCACATCCAATTTGGATTCCTTGACGGAGTCGGTACCTTCGTGCATATCAATCAAAGTATCCCAAATTTCCTTTGCATTCTCAAGATGACTGATTTTGTTGAATTCTTCGGGGCACAATCCGTTGAAGAGGATATCACAAGCTTGAGCTTTGTATTGCAACATTTTCAACTCTTCCGCGGTAGCTTCACGGTTCGGTTCCTTCCCATCAAAGAATTCACCTTGCAAGCCAATACACACAATAGCCCAAACGGCGGGGTTATGTCCAAGAATATGCATTTTCATCTTATGCTTCCAACTAGCAAAATTAGTACCATCAAAGTAAGGACCTCTACGGTGATAATTTCCCTCGCTAGACGCCATACTCTCCTAGGTTGTGAAACCAAGGCTATGACCATCAAAAGCTACGGAAATCAAAGCAAATGGAGACCAAAGCTCTGATACCACTTGTAGGATCGAAAGTATGTCTAGAGGGGGGCTGATTAGACTACTTGACCAAATAAAAATCTAGCCTTTTCCCAATTTTAGTTCTTGGCAGGTTTTAGCTATCTTAGCACAATTCAAGCAATCTCCACACAATTCAAGCAAGCATGCAAAAGAGTATATGAGCAGCGGAAAGTAAAGCATGCAACTTGCAAGAATGTAAAGGGAAGGGTTTGGAGGATTCAAACGCAATTTGAGACACGGATGTTTTTGTCGTGGTTCCGATAGGTGGTGCTATCGTACATCCATGTTGATGGAGACTTCAACCCACGGAGGGTAACGGTTGCGCGAGTCCACGGAGGGCTCCACCCACGAAAGGTCCACGAAGAAGCAACCTTGTCTATTCCATCACGGCCGTCGCCCACGAAGGACTTGCCTCACTAGCGGTAGATCTTCACGAAGTAGGCGATCTCCTTGCCCTTACAAACTCCTTGGTTCAACTCCACAATCTTGTCGGAGGCTCCCAAGTGACACCTAGCCAATCTAGGAGACACCACTCTCCAAGAAGTAACAAATGGTGTGTTGATGATGAACTCCTTGCTCTTGTGCTTCAAATGATAGTATCCCCAACACTCAACTCTCTCTCACAGGATTTGGATTTTGTGGAAAGAAGATTTGAGTGGAAAGCAACTTGGGGAAGGCTAGAGATCAAGATTCATATGGTAGGAATGGAATATCTTGACCTCAACACAAGTGTAGGTGGTTCTCTCTCAGAAAATGTGTATTGGAAGTGTAGGTATGTTCTGATGGCTCTCTCCGTGAATGAAGAGGGGGTGGAGGGGTATATATAGCCTCCACACAAAATCTAACCATTACACACAATTTGCCAAACTCGGTCAGACCGATTCAGCAAACCTATTGATTGTTAGGATTTTCGGTGGGACTGAGATGCAACTCGGTAGGACCGATATGGTTAGTGTTAGGGCATAACGTAATATTGGTGTAACCGGTTACACAAACTCGGTGGGACCGATTTTCGTAATAAGCTAACCAGAGAGTTGGTCAGGTAAATTTGGTGGGACCGATTGGCTCATCTCGATGAGACCGAAATGTTACAAAAGGGAAACAGAGAGTTTACATTGCAATCTCGGTGGGACCGATCGCTCATCTCGGTAAGACCAAAACGTTACGAAGGGAAATAGAGAGATTACAATCCCATCTCGGTGAGACCGAGATCCCTATCGGTGAGACCGATTTGCCTACGGTTTGTGGCAGTGGCTATGACATTTGAAACTCGGTGGCGCCGGATAGAAAGAATCGGTGGGGTCGAGTTTGACTTTTGGTTTAGGTCATATGTGGATGTGGGAAGGTAGTTGAGGATTTTGGAGCATATCACTAAGCACTTTGAGCAAGCAAGCCATTAAGCAACACCTCATCCCTCCTTAATAGTATTGGCTTTTCCTATAGACTCAATGTGATCTTGGATCACTAAAATATAAAATGTAGAGTCTTTGAGCTTCAAGCTTGAGCCAAACTTTTTGTCCTTAGAATTTTGAGGGATCCACTTTCCTCATCCATGCCATGCAATTCATTGAGCTTTTCCTGAAATATTAATCTTGGAATAATGTTAGCTCAATGAGCTATATGTTGTTAGGAATTACCAAAACCACCCAGGGATAGTTGCACTTTCACCTGGCCGAGAGCATGCTTCAGACGGGGCCCTTCTCCGACTTCGACGAGCCCGTCACGCTGGCGGACGACGTCATCGACGCCCTCGCCGCCTCCTTCGCCGCGCTGCGCATCTCCGACGCGCCTGCGACCGACTAGTATCCCAGCGAGGTACTTAGCTTTTTTGACTCCCCACTCCCCATCGACGACAGCGCTGCCGCCACAGAGATGGACCTCTGCGTGGAGGTTTTCGTCACCGACACCGGTGCCTCCTCCTCATCGAGCGCGACGAGGAAGGTCGCCGAGGCTAAGGCCACAGCGGACAGGGCCAGCCCGTCCAACCCGCTGCGCGCCACGATGCAGAGCCTTCGCGTCCCCATGCATCGCCGAGACTCGGACGTGCCTCGACGAGGACCGCCAGTGCCTGCTGGACCTCACTGAGATGCTCGCCGCCATGCAGCGTCGCCTCGACTCCGCTCAGCTGGAGCTCAACGCCGCCTACGGCTTCACGCCTGCAGTGCCCGAGCCAAGCCGGATCACCGACGTGCGGACCCGGGGCGGCGCGATCGGGCGCGCTTTCGGCGCCATCCCTCCCGTCTACGAGATTCCCATGAAGAACATGGGCGCTGCCCAGGCGGCCGCGGTCGGACTGGATCAGCTCGCAGGCGAAGAGCTGCAGGACCGCCTCAAGAGGGTGAACGACCTCCTCGCTGCGGCCAACGCGCAGTAGGACCGCCTCAACCAACTCGCCAAGCCGACCGGATCCGGCTCCGCCCGCATCGCTGGACCCGGCGACATCTAGCACACGGCATCCTCGCCACCCGGCGAGGCGCACTTCGGCCGCACCCGGACCCGGCACAACCCCGCTCCGACGACCGCCGGTGGCTTGGGTGACGAGCCGGCCTCGGAGGTCTGACGCCGACTCGACCCTCTGCTCCAACCCGACCGGCGTCCGACTGGAGGCAACCCCCCCTCCCGCGGCGCGGTCACCGACCGTCTGGGCCCGCGCGCCATCAACGACACCGACGCTCGTCACCGCCTCGACCGACTCGCCCTCTCTCAGGAGCTGGAGGAGACCGACCCGGTTGGGCCGGCTTGCTTCGGACCACGCATCCGGGGCGAGCCTTTTACTAAAGGGTTCACGCTCCCCAGTGACACCCCCAAGTACAACGGCACCATGAAGCCGGAGGACTGGCTCACCGACTACACCACCGCCATTGGTATCACCGGCAGTAACCACCGCCTCGCCGTGTGCTACGCGCCTCTCATGCTCCAGGGGTCGGCCCGCACCTAGTTAAACAGTCTGCCGGCTGGCAGCATCAACACGTGGGTCAACTTCGAGCAAGCCTTCGTGCGTAACTTCACCGGGACCTACAAGCGACCCGGCTGCCCTAGTCAGCTCGCCATGTGCGTGCAGGGGCCGGCGGAAACCGGCTGCGCGTACCTCGCACGCTAGATCGAGCTCCGAAACAGCTGCGAAGTCATCCACGAAGTCCAAGCGATCCAGTACTTCGTCAACGGGTGCCGAGACGACACCCTCCTCAAGCACAAGCTCTTGCGCTCCGAGCCGGCCACCATGGCTGCGCTTATGGTGACGGCGGACAAGTACGCCAACGCTGACTCCGCCATGAAGATCCAGGTGGCGCTGGACGAAGCCGGCAAAGCAAATCCGGTTCCCCCTCCAAAGTCGGCCGGCGAAGGAAGCCGGCAGCAGCACAACCAGCAGAACAACAAGCGCAAGGCCGATCAGCAGGCCCAGCGCTACGACAACCGGCTCATCGCGGCCGCCGAGTAGGCGCCCGCAGCCGACCAAGCCACCAGACGTCGGCATACCGACAAGACGACGTGGCAGCCCACCATGAGCTTCGAGCAGATGCTCGACGCTCCCTACAAGCACCATAGCGGCGCAAGGCCGTCCATGGACACACCCCAACAGTGCGCCATCACCAAGCACATCGCGATGGGCGATATCCCGCCACCTCCGGCCCCGGCTCCGGGAGCGGGGCAGCCGCCTTTGACGGTGTCCTGGACTAGGGGGTACTCACCATGTCGTATCCCGATCAGTTGGATTGGGTCGAATACTCATGGGCCAGTTCGGACAGCCGATGACATATGCAAGGAAGATTCCACAGGACTTGGTGATCAAGACAAGGACTCCTCCCCACCGGCGTATTCGACTAGGACTCTTGTTATCCTAGGCCTCTGGTATGTTATATAAGCCGAGGCTAGGCTAGTCAATAGATCATTATGACATCAATCATCATACCTCTAGGGCTTAGACCACAACATATGATCTCGAGGTAGATCAACTCTGTAATTCATACTCCATCAATATAAACAAGAGCAGCATGTAGGGTATTATCTCTTTGAGAGAGCCCAAAGTTGGGTAAAATCCCGTGTACATGTTACCATTGATCCTAGACGCATAGCTTGGGATCCCCTACCCGAGATCTGCCGGTTTTGACACCGACAATGGTGCTTTCATTGAGAGTTCCGCTGTGTGATCGACAATGAATCAATGGCTGGTCTGCAGATCAACTGCGATGTCGACGTCTTCATCGCCGGCTCGACTGGTCACCTCGGCTAGTCCGATGACCAGGCTCCTCTTCGGATCGTCAAGATCGGACATATGTCCTGATACGTCTCCAACGTATCTACAATTTATGAAGTATTCATGCTATTATACTATCCTTCTAGGATGTTTTATATGCATTTATATGATTTTTGGGACTAACCTATTAACCTAGAGCCCAGTGCCAGTTTCTGTTTTCTCCTTGTTTTAGAGTATCGTAGAAAAGGAAAACAAAACGGAGTCCAATTGACGTGCCACTTGACGGAGATCATTTTTGGACCAGAAGAAGCCCACGGAGTACCAGAAGCAGGCCAGAAGAGTCCTGGGCTGCCCACGAGGGTGGGGGGCGCACCCACCCCCCTAGGGCGTGCTCCCTACCTCGTGGACAGCCCGGAGACCCCCCTGACATGAAATCAATGGAGAACTCTTCTATATATACCCAAACTTCTAGAAAGAAACCTAGATCGGAAGTTTCGCCGCCGCAAGCCTCTGTAGCCATGAGAAGTCAATCTAGGCCCTCTCCGGCACCCTGCCGGAGGGGCCATCATCACCATGAAGGCCAAGGACTAGAAGGTGGAGGCCATGGAGGAGTAAGCACAAGGGGGAGAACCTCTCCTCCTCTCTTCCGGTGGCGCCGGAGTGCCATCGGGAGGGGAATCATCGCCACGGTGATCGTCTTCATCAACATCACCATCATCATCACTATCCTCATCTCTTTTACGCGGTCCACTCTCCCGCACCCCCTTGTAATCCCTACTTGAACATGGTGCTTTATGCCACATATTATGATCCAATGATGTGTTGCCATCCTATGATGTTTTGAGTATATATCTTTTGTCTTTGGGTTGATTGATGATATAGATTGGTATGAGTTGTATGTTTTACTTTGGTGCTATCCTATGGTGCCCTCCGTGTCACACAAGCGTGAGGGATTTCCGCTGTAGGGTGTTGCAATACGTTCATGATTCGCTTATAGTGGGTTGGTGAGTGACTGAAACACAAACCCGAGTAAGAGGGATTGTTGCGTATGGGAATAAAGAGGACTTGATGCTTTAATGCTATGGTTGGGTTTTACCTTAGTGATCTTTAGTAGTTGTGGATGCTTGCTAGAGTTCCAATCATAAGTGCATATGATCCAAGTAGAGAAAGTATTTTAGCTTATGCCTCTCCCTCATATGAAACTGCAATAGTGATTACCAGTCTTGTTAACGATTGCCTAGGACAATTCCGCACACCAATCCACCATTATTCCACACTCGCTATTTATAATATTTAGTATTATATTCTAACTTCATGATAACAGTACCTACTTTTATATTTTAGCTCTCCGTTATCATACAAGTTATCCTTTTCATACCCACAATGTAGTTTTATTTCTCGTTGCTAGTTGGAAGCAGACGTTCGGTGCACGTAGAGTCGTATCCGTGGTAGATAGGGCTTGAGAGAATATTGATCTTACCTTTAGCTCTTTGTGGGTTCGGCACTCCATGCTTATCACTTTCACCTTTGGAAATTGCTACGATGATTCCCTGCACTTGGGGATTATCATGTCCTCATCGTCATCAACTCCGATCTCTATCAAGATCATGGAGGAATCATCCATGGAGCCCGGGGCTCAACGTCAACATTACCTCGTGCGACCGTGCTGTTTTTTTGGACAAGCAAACTCGTATTCGCCGTCACCGCCTCCTCGAGCGTCGGTTGGACGATTGCTTCGGTGAAATAGTGCGGAATTGGGTATATAGCAACCCTGCAAAATTTCATCGCGTTCCGATGGAGGAATCTTCGGTGATCTATGATATACTGGAGGTCTGTCGAGTCTGAACGGGAATCTGGACGAGTTTAGGGCGCGGCCTCCAGAGACTAGCTCGGACATCCTTTGGAAGATCCAACCGTTGATCGGCTGCGGAATTCCTATATCTACCACCTCTCCGAATTTCAGCTCGATCCGACCGTCCAAACTCCGGAAACCTTCCGATTAGTGCATCACTTTTCAGATCTGTTTTGTGCGCGAAAACGAATCCGACCCGAGTTCATCTTTTTTATGAACGGGATTTCGGACATCCTTTTTGAAGCAAGTTTTGTATGAGGTATTGTGTTTTGTTCCCAAACATATCTCACTGATTTTAAAGTCTTTTTTACAATACGATCTTCACCATCGTGCCGGTGTTAAACCAACCCGACAAAATTGCTCCACGGCTGCCGACCTATGCTAGACACGTCGTCGCTTTGTTAAGACGAGACCAACTTCTTCGGATCATCATCTCTGCGAGCCGAACAAGAGTTCGGCATCGCGAAGGGTAAATCATCACCAACATAGCCGCCCCATGGATCACATGGAGCGGACACACCGGCATCGCCGCACAGTCACTTTATCAAGCCGGCATTGACCACGTCACGAGCCACGACCAGCATCAGCATTGCCACACTGTTGCTTCTTCAAGCCGGTGTCCATCACACCGACCTACTTCGACTCATCGGCTGACATGAAGGCTTCGACACCTCGGCTGGACCGGGGGCTCCGCTATTTCTTCATCAACATGCTCCGGTGACTTCGGCGTCACCAGCCGACCAGCTTCGACACATCGGCTGGCATGGCGGCTGCAACATCACCTTACCGACCTGCTCCGTCACCTCGGCTGGCATGGCGGCTGCAACATCACCTTACCGACCTGCTCCGTCACCTCGGCATTCATGCCATATTTCTTTAATTATTTCCTTCACTTCAATTAATTAAGTAGAATAGTTTTTTAAGCATATTATTGTTATTATTTCTGGCTTGCACTATCTTATGTGTGCAGGCGATTGGTTCAGACCGTGCCGCGCTGTCACCTCGGCGTGCTAAGTTGTTGTCCCACCTCCATCGACACAATTGTGTCGTCGCCTTGGCGTGCTGCCCTGTGTTGGCAACCCCGCGTCGTCCTCTTCATCAACCTACTCCGGAGACTTTGGCGTCACCAGCTGACCAGCTTCGTTACGTTAGCTGGACCGGGGGCTTTGCCTCGGTGAGACAATCTTTGCCAGCATCGCCATACCGTCGCTTCATCACCCATCAGGCAATGGGTGTGCGGATCGAGTCCCAATTTTGGCAGTAACATTTCTTCCGACTGCTACAACAAATAAACCAGATAAATGATTCGGGTTGGGCAGTGTTGTCTCCTCCGCTGGATGGGAGGCTTCGTCAACACTTCACTAGCCCACACCAGGGGCTTCGGCGTCACTCTGCCAGCCTGCATTGGCCGTGCTGTGCCACCACTTCGGATTGCCGAGCTCTTCGCTCCACCACCTTGGGGCCGGCTTGGGGGATGGAACTTTGTCCCGCATCAAGCTTGGACCGCGTCATCAATGCCGAACACATTAACAAGCTAAGTCTCTTTCAAGCTCAAAAACTTTCGGTTTTATTTTTTTCGGTTCGACCAAGCATTATACTTCCTTGTCAAAACTTTGTTTGTGACACACAAATTCGAATACCCTGTTTACTCGGGGGCTTCCTTTATGAAGCCTTTCCTTTTGCATATGATTATACTTGTACGGCTTCGTTCCTTGTTCGTGTATTACGCCAAAATATGCACCATATTGACTTAAGTGTTCCGCAAGCTGGGTTGCCTTGCTCCTGTGTTTACCCCTACATTCACGATTGTTCGGCTAGGGAGTAAAGGGAGCACCTCTGCGATTGTCATGACCGGGTCATCCGAGCTCTGACCTCAGACTGGGTGAAGCCGAAAGCTAGCACTCTTATTGTTTTAAATCATGGTCGGCACACAACGGAACTCATGAGTACAAAAAATCTATTGCACAAGTCTCATAGTAACAATGAGCAATCGAAGAAAGGTATCGGTGGAGGTACTATTTTCTTCGAAGATGCTTCTTACACGTCGTCAGTAATATAGTATAAGTTCCCTGAGCGCGCTTTGTCTGTTACAGCCTTATGGCCTGATTGCCTGGTTATCGGAAACACTGTCGATATTCTCGACAGGTGGAGTTCATAACACTCTTCGGCCCTTGACCGAAGAGGGAGAAGCTGACAGTTGGCTAAGACGCGTTTAAAGTTTGGGTGAACACAGATATGATATAAGTACTTCGGTACATACAATCATTATACATAAAATAAACATATACCACCAGTATTTGTATTGATTATACAAGCGCTGCCTTCTGTAATTATCGTTATAAAGCCATAAATATGCATGAATTTGACTTAAGATTTTGGCCAAGCTGGGTTGCCTGGCTCCTGTGCTTACCCCTACGTTCCCGATTGTTCGGCTAGGTGGTAAAGGGAGCACCTCTGTGATTGTTACTACCGGGTCACCCGAGTAAGTACCTCAGACTGGGTGAAGCCGAAAGCTAGCAATCTTAAAGGATCACATTGGTCAGCAACGACGGAAGTGAAATTTTGGTTTATTAATACCATAGAGTTCGGGAACTTTCCCCAAACTACATCCTCAATATTTTTCTCCCGCATTGGTCGGAGGTGAGGTTTCATGATCATGGTCAACATGACAACCCAAAGAAAGGAACCGATAGCGGGACTATTTTCTTTGGAAGATGTTTCTTACGTTAAAAAATAATATAACATATCTCTCTGCGTACCTTTGTTTATAAAACAGTATGGCCGGATTGCCTTGTTTTCCATAAATCTTTGCCCTTATCACGGCTATATAAAGTAGGAAAACACTCCTCGGCTACTGGCCGAAGAGGTTGAAGCCGATGGTCGGTCAACAAAGTTTTGTACAATGCGGATCCGAGCATTAATGATGTAAAGTACTTGGGTACATAGAATCGTTACACATAAATTGTGAGCAAAAATCAATTTTTTCTCAGCCAATCTTTTAAAGAGTCAATGGAATAGTCTCTTTGAGACACCCGAGCAGCTGACATAACGCTCTCATAGTTCCTTATTGGCATTAATTCCCTATCTATTGAGCCCCTTGAGGCCTACCTTGGCGAGCTCAACTTTCGTTAGCTCCAACTCCTTTATGAGATCTTTATTCTCTTTCCGAGAAGTTTGTGTTAAACACAAACACATTTTTTCTATCAAATGGATATCGATCCTTAATTCGGCCACCTGTGCCCACATTAAGGCTCGGGGGCTACTGGGCTTCATGCTCATTATTTATAAATATTAAAAAGGGCACATCGATCCTCTGATCTGGTGTTGCCACCCGACCAGTGTCTCGGGGGCTACTGCATTGCCTATTCAATGCAGAAAATTCCAAGTGCCAAGTGTTCGCCCTGACCGAACTATGGGCAGACGTGTGTTCGGATAACAATAGGCACCATCTGGGCCTATCCGACGTAAGCTAATATATTACGGCAACTTCTCAAGACCCTCTCTCAAGGGCCCATTTGTCGATCACTATTATCTCTAATATATTACACTATGTATGCTACGGAGCTAGGATTTGATCCTCAGGCCGATTTTTCGCATCGACCTGAGTCTCAGAGGGTACTAGGATCAGCGGTTTCATGCTTTCCTTCAGGTGCATCTCGGGTTTTAGACCGACACATACCTTGAGGGCTACTGGTCATACATATTGACGACAAATAAATTTACACGCATCGGAAATAAAATCCGTAAACAATCAGGCCAAGCCCGAGGTGGTGCATCACCTCGGAGGTAGTCCGGCATAAAGCTCGGATTTGAATGGCTAGCTCCATAGAGGGCATTTCCGTCATTAAGCTCGGCTAAACTCCTTCAACTTTTTCAAACCGAGGTGTTCTATGACACCTCGGATATAGTCCGGCGTTGAAGCTTGGATACAGTCCGGCGTTGGAGCTTGGACATAGTCCGGCATTGGAGCTTGGATACAATCCGGCGTTGGAGCTCGGAAGCGGTCCGACGTTTGTGCTCGGCTACAAAAGATACCTCGAATGCAGTCCGGCGTTGGAGCTCGGACGTGAGAAGACACCGCCGCACGGGAAGCACTTCAAACCCAAGGTGTGGCATAAAATATAACAAGGCATTGATAAAGGCCGAGAACTTAAAAGGGCTCCTCGGATACCCGACGTGTAACCTTTTCGGATTCACTTCGGCGATCCTCGAGATCGAAGATGAGAAGATTTGTTGAACCAGTTTTCAAGACCGACAGCCGAAGATGATGAACAGTTCGGAAGAATCGAGGAGCGTCCCCAACTTGAAGACCGGTTCAGGGGGCTACTGACGGTGTCCTGGACTAGGGGGTACTCACCACGTCGTCTCCCGATCAGTTGGATTGGGCCGAGGACCCCCAGGGCCGAATACTCATGGGCCAGTTCGGACAGCCGATGACATATGCAAGGAAGATTCCACAAGACTTGGTGATCAAGACAAGGACTCCTCCCCACCGGCGTATTCGACTAGGACTCTTGTTATCCTAGGCCTATGGTATGTTATATAAGCCGAGGCCAGGCTAGTCGATAGATCATTATGACATCAATCATCATACCTCTAGGGCTTAGACCACAACATATGATCTCGAGGTAGATCAACTCTGTACTTCATACTCCATCAATATAAACAAGAGCAACATGTAGGGTATTATCTCTTCGAGAGAGCCCGAAGTTGGGTAAAATCCCGTGTACATGTTACCACTGATCCTAGATGCACAGCTTGGGACCCCCTACCCGAGATCTGCCGGTTTTGACACTGACAGCCTCCGCCTCCACCGCCGCCACCAGCCAGCGGTGCGATCCGCGACGAACCCTACCCGGCCCAGAACGCGACCTACGTCGTCTTCACCAGCCTCGGCGACGACAAGCGCAGCGAGCGCCTCCTTCGACAGGAGGTGAACACCGTGATCCCGGCCAAGACGGAATACATGCACTGGTCGGAGCGCCCGGTCACCTGTACTCGGGAGGACCACCCGACCGTCATGGCGAACCCGAATGGATACACCCTCATCCTCGATCCTACCATCATCGCGCCTCGGCGCATGTGCAAGTTTTCCCGGGTTCTCGTCGACGGCGGCAACATCATCAACATCCTCTACCGCGACACCCTAACCAAGCTCGGCCTCGAGGCCAAAGACCTGGAGCCGACCCGGACGATCTTCCACGACATCGTTCCTGGCCTCTCCTGCTCTCCGATCGGCTGGATCCGACTCGACGTCCTGTTCAGCGACAACAGCCACTTCCGACGCGAGCCGATCTGGTTCGAGGTGGTGGACCTGTCCAGCACGTACCATGCGCTGTTGGGCCGGCCCGCGCTCGCCAAGAACATGGCGGTCCCCCACTACGCCTACCTGAAGATGAAGCTGCCGGGTCCAAAGGGCCTCATCACCGTCACCTGCGACTACCGTAAGTCCCTGGATTGCGCCCGAGACGGCGCCAAACTTGCCAAGTCGCTGGTCATAGCCGAGGAGCGGCGCCAACTCGACCGGATCGTCGCCTTGGCCCAAGAGGCGTCGGCTGCACCAATCCCCGCTGAGGAGCCGGCCGGTGAGGCCGCGTTCAAGCCCTCCAAGGAGACCAAGAAGGTGAAGCTGAACCCGGAAGACCCCAGCTGCAGCAAGTACGTTGTCGTGGGCACCCCCCTCGACAGCAAATAGGAACGCGAGCTTGTCGACTTCCTCCGTGAGAATCGGGATATATTTGCATGGGCCCCAAAGGAAATGCTGGGTATCCCAAGGAAGTACGCCGAGCACAAACTCCATGTCCGCGAGGACGCCAAGCCTGTCCGTCAACCCCTGCGTCATTTTTTCGAAGAGAAGAGAAGGACCATCGGTGAAGAGGTCGCGAAGCTTTTGGCGGCCGGCTTCATCATGGAAGTATTGCACCCCGAGTGGCTGGCCAACCCAGTCCTCGTCCTGAAGAAGAACAAGACCTAGCGCATGTGTATCGACTACACCAGCCTGAACAAGGCCTGCCCCAAAGACCCGTTCACCCTCCCGCAGATCGACCAAGTCATCGACTCCACTGCCGGGTGTGAGCTCCTGTCCTTCTTGGATGCTTACACTGGCTATCACTAGATCAAGATGGACCCGACCGACGCCCTGAAGACGTCCTTCATCACGCCCTTCGGGGCGTATTGCTACATCACCATGTCGTTCGGCTTGAAGAACACCGGCGCCACTTTCCAGCGCTGCATGCAGAAATGCTTGCTGCCGCAACTCGGCCGCAACATCCATGTCTATGTGGATGACACCGTGGTGAAGACCAAGCAGCACCTCACGCTCCTCGACGACCTGAAGGTGACGTTCGCCAACCTGCGCGAGTACAAGGTCAAGCTCAACATGGAAAAATGCGTTTTTGGCGTCCCGGCCAGAAAGCTACTCGGCTTCCTTGTCTCGGAGCGCGGCATTGAGGCAAACACAGAGAAGATCAAGGCCATCGAGCGCATGCACAAGCCGGCCCAGCTATCGATGTCTAGAAATTCACCGGCTGCTTGGCCTAAGTCAGTCGGTTTCTCAGTCGGCTGGGCGAGAGGGCCTTGCCCCTATATCAGCTGATGAAGAAGACGACGCCGTTCGAGTGGAACGACCAGGCAGACGAAGATTTTCGGGATCTCAAGCGCATGCTCACCACCGGACCAGTCCTGTCCGCGCCGGCTGAGAAGGAGCTGCTGTTGCTCTACATCGCCGCGACCTCACGGTCAGTCAGCACAGTGATGGTGATCGAGCGACCAAAGAAGGACAAGGTCCAAGCCGTCTAGCGTCCCGTCTACTACCTGAGCAAGGTGCTCTCCACCTCGAAGAAGAACTACCCGCACTACCAGAAGATGCGCTACGGCGTGTACTTCACCACCAAGAAACTGAAGCAGTACTTCCAAGAGCATGTCTTCACCGTGGTCAGCGCGGCCCCTCTAGGCGAAATCGTCGAGTGCTGGGATGGCTCTGGCCGGATCGCCAAGTGGGTGCTCGAGCTAGCCGGCCACACCATCCTCTACGATCCCCGCACTACGATCAAGTCCCAAGCTTTGGCCGACTTCCTCGTCGACTGGACCGAGACCCAGTACCTGCCGCTGCCACCGGACTCGACGCACTGTGCATGCACTTCGACGGCTCTAAGATGCGACTCGGCCTAGGATACGTGAAAGTGCAACTATCCCTGGGTGGTTTTGGTAATTCCTAACAACATATAGCTCATTGAGCTAACATTATTCCAAGATCAATATTTCAGGAAAAGCTCAATGAATGGCATGGCATGGATGAGGAAAGTGGATCCCTCAAAATTCTAAGGACAAAGGATTGGCTCAAGCTTCAAGATCAAGACTCTACATTTTACATTTTTTAGTGATCCAAGATAACATTGAGTCCATAGGAAAAGCCAATACTATTAAGGAGGGATGAGGTGTTGCTTAATGAGCCTCTTGCTTCATGTGCTTAGTGATATGCTCCAAAATCCTCAACTATATTCCTACATCCACATTTGACCTAAACCAAAAGTCAAACTCGGCCCCACCGATTCTTTCTATCCGGCGCCACCGAGTTTCAGATGTCATAGCCACTGCCACAAACCCTAGCAAATCGGTCTCACCGATAGGGATCTCGGTCTCACCAAGATAGGATTGTAATCCCTCTGTTTCCCTTCATAACGTTTCGGTCTAACCGAAGTGAGCGATCGGTCCCACCGAGATTGCAATGTAAACTCTATGTTTCCCTTTCGTAACATTTCGGTCTCACCGAAATGAGCGAACCGGTCCCACCAAGTTTACCTGACCAACTCTCTGGTTAGCTTATTACCAAAATCGGTCCTACCGAGTTTGTGTAATCGGTCACACCGAGATTACGTTATTCCCAAACCCTAACCATATCGGTCCTACTGAGTTGCATCTCAGTCCCACCGAAAATCCTAACAGTCACTAGGTTTGCTGAATCGGTCAGACCGAGTTTAACCATTCGGTCCCACCGAGTTTGGCAAATTGTGTGTAACGGTTAGATCTTGTGTGGAGGCTATATATACCCCTCCACCCACTCTTTATTCGTGGAGGAAAGCCATCAGAACACATCTACACTTCCAATACACATTTTCTGAGAGAGAACCACCTACACTTGTGTTGAGGTCAAGATATTCCATTCCTACCATATGAATCTTGATCTCTAGCCTTCCCCAAGTTGCTTTCCACTCAAATCTTCTTTCTACCAAATCCAAATCCTATGAGAGAGAGTTGAGTGTTGGGGAGACTATCATTTGAAGAACAAGAGCAAGGAGTTCATCATCAACACACCATTTGTTACTTCTTGGAGAGTGGTGTCTCCTAGATTGGCTAGGTGTCACTTGGGAGCCTCCGACAAGATTGTGGAGTTGAACCAAGGAGTTTGTAAGGGCAAGGAGATCGCCTACTTCGTGAAGATCTACCGCTAGTGAGGCAAGTCCTTCGTGGGCGATGGCCGTGATGGAATAGACAAGGTTGCTTCTTCGTGGAACCTTCGTGGGTGGAGCCCTCCATGGACTCGCACAACCGTTACCCTCTGTGGGTTGAAGTCTCCATCAACGTGGATGTACGATAGCACCACCTATTGGAACCACGCCAAAAACATCCGTGTCTCCAATTGCATTTGAATACTCCAAAACCTTCCCTTTACATTCTTGCAAGTTGCATGCTTTACTTTCCGCTGCTCATATACTCTTTTGCATGCTTGCTTGAATTGTGTGGAGATTGCTTGACTTATGCTAAAATGGCTAAAATCTGCCAAGAACAAAAATTGGGAAAAGTCTAGATTTTTATTTGGTCAAGTAGTCTAATCACCCCCCTCTAGACATACTTCCGATCCTACAATACGGCATTGTGCTGTCCTCCCACAAGGGCAACCGGCTCAAGTACGCATTAGAGATCCACTTCGCCGCCTCCAACAACGTCGCCGAATATGAAGCCCTTGTGCATGGCCTCCGGCTTGCCAAGGAACTCGGCATCCGACGCATCCTGTGCTATGGCGACTCGGACCTGGTGGTGCAGCAGTGCTCCGGCGAGTGGGACGCCCATGACTCCAACATGGCAAGCTACCACTTCCTCGTCCAGAAGCTGTCTAGATTCTTCGTAGGTTGCGAGTTCCTTCACGTCCCGCCAACACGCTCGCCAAGATAGCCTCATCCCGGCAGTCCATTCCGTCTGGCGTCTCCCTCGAGCATCTACACAAGCCATCCATCAAGCCATCTCTGGACTACGAGTTCATCCACCTCCCGGGCGACCCGGCCGCACCTCAACCCGGCCCGGGGACTGCCAAACCCGGCCCTGGGACTTTCAAACCCGGCCCAGGGGTCCCTCAACCCGTCCCCGGGGTTGCCTCCACCAACCTGCCCCCCGGTTCCCGACCCGGGGGCTGCTGAACCCGGCTCAGGGGCTGCCGCCCCGGAACCCGCCATGGTGGCCGTCTTCGCCGTGGCAACAGCACCATCCTGGGCCCTGCCCATCTCGGAGTTCCTAGAGAGCGGGATCCTCCCCATGGACGAGACCGAAGCTCGGCAAGTGCAGCGCCAGGCGTCTACCTACAACATCGTCAACAACGATCTCGTCAAGCGCAGCTCCACCGGTGTATTCTAGCGCTGCGTCGAGCGAGACAAGCGCACTGAGATTCTCCTCGACATACACCAGGGCGAGTGTGGGAACCACGCTGCCTCGCGGTCCCTGGTGGCCAAGGCTTTCTTCCATGGTTTCTATTGGCCTATGGCCCTTGAAGACGCAGAGTCACTCATCCTCAAGTGCGAAGGATGCCAGCGCTTCAGCAAGTGCAGCCACCAGCCGGCGTCGGCACTCCAGACCACCCCGATCACCTGGCCTTTTGCGGTTTGGGGAATCGACATGGTGGGTCCCTTCAAGACCGCCCGAGGCGGCATGACACATCTGCTGGTGGCGGTGGACAAGTTCACCAAGTGGATCAAAGCAAGGCCGATGAAGAAGCTGGACAGGTCAACGGCCGTCCGATTCATCAAGGACATCACGGTGCGCTACGACATGCCAAACAACATCATCACGGACAACGGCACCAACTTCTCCAAGGGCGCGCTCGCGCAGTACTGCTCCGTCTCCGGCATCCGCCAAGACCTGGCTTCCGTCGCGCATCCGCAGTCCAACGACCAGGTCGAGCGGGCTAACTGCCTCATCCTATCCGGCATCAAACTGCGACTCGTCGAGCCCCTCATCCGTTCACCCGACAGCTGGCTTGACGAGTTGCCAGCCGTCCTCTAGAGTCTCCACACCACGCCAAACAGATCGACCGGGTTCACCCCGTTCTTCCTCGCCTATGGAGCAGAAGCCATCATCCCGGCCGACGTCGAGTTCGACTCGCCGCGCGTCACGATGTACACGAAGCCGAAGCAAAGGAAGCCCGCGAAGACGGCGTCGATCTTCTCGAAGAAGCACATCTCTGAAAGTGCAACTATCCCTGGGTGGTTTGGTAATTCCTAACAACATATAGCTCATTGAGCTAACATTATTCCAAGATTAATATTTCAGGAAAAGCTCAATGAATGGCATGGCATGGATGAGGAAAGTGGACCCCTCAAAATATTAAGGACAAAAAGTTTGGCTCAAGCTTAAAGCTCCAGACTCTACATTTTATATTTTAGTGATCCAAGATCACATTGAGTCTATAGAAAAGCCAATACTATCAAGGAGGGATGAGGTGTTGCTGAATGGCTTGCTTGCTCAAAGTGCTTAGTGATATGCTCCAAAACCCTCAACTATCTTCCCACATCCACATATGACCTAAACCAAAAGTCTAACTCGGCCCCACCGATTCTTTCTATCCGGCGCCATCGAGTTCAGATGTCATAGCCACTACCACAAACCCTAGGCAAATCGGTTTCACCGATAGGGATCTCAGTCTCACCGAGATGGGATTGTAATCTCTCTGTTTCCCTTCGTAATGTTTTGGTCCCACTGAGATGAGCGATCGGTCCCACCGAGATTGCAATGTAAACTCTTTGTTTCCCTTTTGTAACATTTCGGTCCCACCGAAATGAGCGAATCGGTCCCACCGAGTTTACCTGACCAACTCTCTGGTTAGCTTCTTACCAAAATCGGTCCCACCGAGTTTGTGTAATCGGTCTCACCGAGATTACGTTATGTCCTAATCCTAACCATATCAGTCCTACCGAGTTGCATCTCAGTCCCACCGAAAATCCTAATGGTCACTAGGTTTGCTAAATCGGTCCGACCGAGTTTCTCAATTCGGTCTCACCGAGATTGGTAAATTGTGTGTAACAGTTAGATTTTGTGTGAAGGCTATATATACCCCTTCACCCACTCTTCATTCATAGAGAAAGCCATCAGAACATACCTACACTTCCAATACACATTTTCTGAGAGAGAACCACCTACTCATGTGTTGAGGCCAAGATATTCCATTCCCACCATATGAATCTTGATCTCTAGCCTTCCCCAAGTTGCTTTCCACTCAAATCTTCTTTCCACCAAATCCAAATCCTGTGAGAGAGAGTTGAGTGTTGGGGAGACTATCATTTGAAGCACAAGAGCAAGGAGTTCATTATCAACACACCATTTGTTACTTCTTGGAGAGTGGTGTCTCCTAGATTGGCTAGGTGTCACTTGGGAGCCTCCGACAAGATTGTGGAGTTGAACCAAGGAGTTTGTAAGGGCAAGGAGATCACCTACTTCGTGAAGATCTACCGCTAGTGAGGCAAGTCCTTCGTGGGCGATGGCCATGATGGAATAGACAAGGTTGCTTCTTCGTGGACCCTTTGTGGGTGGAGCCCTCCGTGGACTCGCGTAACCGTTACCCTCTGTGGGTTGAAGTCTCCATCAACGTGGATGTACGATAGCACCACCTATCGGAACCATGACAAAAACATCCGTGTCTCCAATTACGTTTGAATTCTCCAAACCCTTCCCCTTTACATTCTTGCAAGTTGCATGCTTTACATTCCGCTGCTCATATACTCTTTGCATGCTTGCTTGAATTGTGTTAGGATTGCTTGACTTGTGCTAAGATAGCTAAAATATGCCAAAGACTAAAATTGGGAAAAGGATAGTTTTTAAATGGTCAAGTAGTCTAATCATCCCCCCTCTAGACATACTTTCGATCCTACAAGTGGTATCAGAGCTTTGGTCTCCATTTGCTTTGATTTCCATAGCTTTTGGTGGTCATAGCCTTGGTTTCACAACCTAGGAGAGTATGGCGCCTAGCGAGGGAAACTATCACCGTAGAGGTCCTTACTTTGATGGTACTAATTTTGCTAGTTGGAAGCATGAAAATGCATATTCTTGGACATAACCCCGCCATTTGGGCTATTGTGTGTATTGGCTTGCAAGGTGAATTCTTTGATGGCAGAGAACCGAATCGTGAAGCAACCGCGGAAGAGTTGAAAATGCTGCAATACAATGCTCAAGCTTGTGATATCCTGTTCAACGGATTGTGCCCCGAAGAATTCAACAAAATCAGCCGTCTTGAGAATGCAAAGGAAATTTGGGATACTTTGATTGACATGCATGAAGGTACGGACTCCGTCAAGGAATCCAAGTTGGATGTGCTTCAAAGTCAACTTGACAAGTTCAAAATGAAGGATGGTGAAGGTGTCGCTGAAATGTACTCTAGGCTTGCTCTTATCACAAATGAGATTGTCGGCTTAGGAAGTGAAGACATGACAGACAAATTCATCATCAAGAAGATCCTAAGAGCCTTGGATGGAAAATATGATACCGTGTGCACATTGATTCAAATGATGCCCAATTACAAAGGTCTCAAGCCAACGGAAGTCATTGGAAGAATTGTTGCTCATGAGATGTCACTCAAGGATAAAGAGGAACTTCACAACAAATGAAGTGGTGCTTACAAAGCCTCATGCGAAGCCCCCACATCATCAAATGAGAAACAAACCTTCAATGAAGAATTGAGCTTAATGGTGAAGAACTTCAACAAGTTCTACAAGAGTAGAAGCAAAGAGAGAAGCTCCAAGTCAAGGTCCTACAATGACAAAAGATCCTCTAGTCGAGAGCGAAACTGCTACAATTGTGGAAGGCCTGGACACTATTCCAATGAGTGTACGCCCCCCTACAAGAAAAGAGAGGATTCTCCCACGAGAAGAAGTAGAAGAGAAGAATCACCACCTAGAGAAAGAAGGAGTAGAGATGATCGTTATGAACGAAGACCCTCACGGAGAAGCAAGGATTCGAAATGAAAGGACAAGTCATCAAGGAGCTACACAAAATGAAGACATCAAGCTTATGTTGGTGAATGGGTATCCGGCTCCGACTCCGACAACCACTCCGAGAGGAGCTATCACTCCGACTCCGAATATACTCAAGATGAAGGTGTTGCCGGTCTAGCACTTGTGTCGACCAACTCCTACGACATATTTGATTCACCAAATGAAGGAATTGGGAGATGCTTCATGGCCAAAGGTCCAAAGGTATTACACCCCGAGTATGTTTATTTCAATAGTGATGAAGATGACTTGTTAGGTGATGATGATTTACTTGTTGACAACTCTAGTGATGAATACTATGATGAAATGTCAATTAATCATGCTAATCAAGAAGAAACGAATGACAATGATAAGGAGAAGATTGAGTCTCTAACTAAAGAACTAAACACTCTTAAGTTAGCTCATGAAACTATCTTAGGAGATCATCGAGAACTTTTAAGGACCCATGAGAAATTACGCTTTGAAAAGCTCAACCTTGAGCAAGAGCATGAGTTCTTAAAAGCAATCAATGATGATCTTCGTAAGAAAAGTTCTTCTTACATCGCCAAGCGTTTACTCTTATCCACTTACATGCCTCAAGTCAAGTCTAGTAACAAGTACAAGAAAGATTCTTCCTCTAGTAGTAACAATATTCATGCTAAATCCAATGTTGTTGCTTCTAGTAGTTCTCTTGATTACACTAATGATTCTCTTAGCCAAGTTACACTTGAGCATGAAAATAGCTTACTGAAGGGAACTATAGAGAAATGTGTCTACAAGAGCCTTGCCGGGAGTAAGCAATTCGAGGAAATTGTATGCAAGCAAGGAAGGCATCGGAAGAACCAAGGTGTTGGTTTTGAATGAAAGTTCAATGCCAATGGAGTTGAGTGGGAAGAAGATCAATACCCCAATACGAAGTTTGTTCATCAACAAGAGAAGTATGATCCTACTTCTTTCAAAGGGACACAAGCTCAAGATGATCTTCCACCACAAGACCACAAGCAAAAAGGCAAGGACAAGCTTCAAGAGGAAATTGATTCATTTGAAGAAGCTCCTAAGGCCTTGGTCAAGTGGGTTCCCAATACTACTTCAAGTTCCACTTCATCAAACAACTACAACTCCGAGGATTCCCATCAAGATGGTGTGGATCCTGAAGAAGAAGAACTAGAGAGTTCTTGAGGGTGACCCCGCCAACATACTTCACTCTTATCATTTTGGCAAGAACGAGTGCAATCAACTTCCACATCTTGCAATAGTTCAAGGAGTCACAAACCCTCTTGTTGGTAAGACAAGGGACTAGGTAACCTAAAGCTTTCATAGATATCATCTTGTGTGTGCATCACTCTATGTCTATGGATATCCTTGTTTGTTCCTTGTGGGACTAACCTGTGTAGGTATTGAAAGTGCAACTCACTCCAAAGGATATCTCCAAATGATCTACATCAACTTTGAGCATCCACATCTTCAACATCTACATGAAGTCATCATCGACAAAACCCAAGGTTAGTTCATCCCTCTTAGGGGGATCTCACATCTAGGGGGAGCTTTACTCTAAGAATTGAGCTAAAGCAACTCTAATGATGTGAAAACAACAATGCTTTATGTAAAAGTGGTAACCCCACTTGTGCTTAGACGATGAGTATGACCTATGATCAAATGTTCTCATTTGACTCCTAAGTCAATATACTCATATATAGATGACCTAGTCATCGCCAATTGCTTGATAGATGCTAGAATTGGTTGTGCATGCTTTGCCACATATTTCAATCGCCATTTTATTGTGTGAGCATGTTGATTGCATATTTTACTCATTCGAGGACATCCACTTGTTGTTTTGATTGATTGGTTTCTTTTGTTTTGCCAAGTGGATGGACAAGAATGCCTAAGAACCTTCTCTAGCTATCTATGCTTTTCTCGTCTCAAACTCTATTCATGCTTCATCACAAAATTTGATCAAGTCAGATTCGGACCACTCTATGTGAGGAGCACTCGGAGTCCCCGATTCGTCATAGACTTAAACTTCCAAAACTTCTTTGTGCGTTTCGGTCTGACCGATTCATCCATTTCGGTCATACCGAGATCACTAAGTCGATCTAGGTTTTCAATCTCGGTGCAACCAATTTGAACTTTTCGGTCACACCAATTTGCAGTAACTGCTTGCAGTTATGCATCTCGGTGCCACCGAGTTGTTCCACTCGGTCACACCGACAGGGTCGGGCTATATATACCCACGGGATTTTTTTTGGAATTTCTTCTCCGAACTCTTTCGCCCGCGCTTAGCCCACTCTGCCTCCAGGGTCTCCGGATCGTCCTCCTCATCGCCAGTTGCCTCCTGCCACTGGTCTCCGCCGCCATCAACGGAAATCAACCCCGCCGTTGCCGCCATAGCGAGTTCATCACCGAACTAGGGTATGAACTTGATCACTGTGCTATCATTATCCGATTCCTAGCACATTGTGTTCGCCATGAATCTTGCCACGATTGAAACGATCTTATCCAGTCAAAACACTCCGTAGATTAGGGATGAATTGAAAATTTACGGTTAGGTTTCCGCCGAAACCATCTCGGACCATCCGAGTTGTGGAACTCGGTACCACCGATACGGCTCAGGCCATTGCACATGAGATTCTCGGTCTGACCGAGAATTGAAAATCGGTGTGACCGAGTTTAGAACTTTGTGAAACCCTAGGAGTCTCGGTGCCACCGAACTATGACTCGGTCTGACCGAGTTTACTAGTTTAGGTTCCAACAGCTGCTTCGGTATCACCGAGTTTACAAATCGGTTGATCCGAAATGCTTTCTGAGGAAAACTAGAACTAAGTTTTTGATTCATTCTTTTGCAAAAACCTCTGTATTTTGTGATGCTTATCTACTCTACCTCATCTACAATCTATTCACAGGGTTAGCTGTCAGTGTTTGCATCATGTCTGATCAGAGTGACAGTCAGAACAAATCAGAGGAGCAGGTTCACATGAGTGAGGGCACTAGTCCCTCTAGCAGCTCAGATGAGGGAAGCAGGAGCACCCCAAGCAACCTACCCAAAGCTACCACCAGGGCCAGAAAGAAGAAAACTTCTGAGTCTGAGGATGAAGACTATGTGGTAGTTGAGGATGATGCCACATCAAAGAAGAAATTTCTGAAAAAGCAGTATGGCTCAGCTGCAGTCACTAAGCTAGGTATGCAGAAGAAGGCACCTGCAAGGAGAGTTCCACTTCCAAACCTAGGAAGGTTGCCACTGGAGAAACCATAAAGTTTACCATTGAGTCAGAAGAGGAAGCTATTGGCCAATATAAGAAGAAAAGAGAGTCAGAACCACTACTGACAGAGTTCTTGGCAAACCCTCTATGAGGAGAGATTCTGACGAAGAAGAAGAAGAGGAAGAGGTTGCTGCACCAGCACCTAAATCCCAGAAGCTTATGGGTGATGCTATCAGGACAGGGGCTGCATCATCAAAGCCCAAAGAAGCACCCAAAGCTGCCTCCAAGCCCAAGATTGCACCAAAGAGGAATACTAGAAATATATCTGCTGCTGAGAAGAACAAGGCCCCAGTTCCTGAGACTGTTGCTGAAGAAGAAAAAGATGAAGAGCATGTTCTGAGGAAGTTGAAGCCAAAGATTCCAGACCACAATGATGCTCATCCTGTGGCTGGGAACATGAAGATCAGGAGAGACTCAGGACTGAGGAAATGGAGAGAGACAGATCCATATGCTACCAGAAGGAGAACTGCTGTGGATTACAGGTTCCACACCAAGGAACAACAGGATTTCTATGAGACAGTGCTGCTTGACAAGAAACCTATAGTGTGTGACATGAGGTGGGTCGACTGGACCTACATGAAGGAGAATGACGAACACTATCCTGGTGTGTATGACAGTTTCAAGGCTTGTGGAGTGGATGAGTTTGTGGCTCAAAAGCCCACTAAGTGGAATGATGAGCTTATCATGCAGTTCTACTCCACAGCTCACTTCTACCCAGATGGAAGAATTGTCTGGATGTTTGAAGGCACTAGATACCAGTCTACAGTTGCAGAATGGGCTCAGTTGACCAATGCCCCAGAAGAGCAAGAAGATGACTTGGATGTCTATGCCAAGAAGAAGAAGGATCACAACTCCATGGCTAGCATGTACAAGGAAATTCCAGATGCAGACCTTGAGACTCACCAGTTTGGGTCAGTGAAACATCTGCTATCAGGACTGCCTACTATCAATTGGATACTAAGGCATACTCTTCTGCCCAAATCTGGAGATCATAGGATGATTAGAGGGCACTCCATAAATCTGCTACATATATTTGATGTGCCATAAAAGTTCAAGGTCATGAGTCTCATTGTTGAAACTATCAAGAGGACTGCTGCAGACCAAAAGAGAAGCTATGGGTATGCCCCACAGATCCAGGAGTTGATTAACTCAAAGATGGGCACTGGAACATACTTGTTGGACAAGGAACACTTGGCTATCTATCCAGATTTTGAGGACAACCAAGTGGTTATGGATGAAGATGAACCATCCTTAGTACAAGCACAAGCCAAGAGGGAGAAGGCAAAGGCAGAGAAAGCTGCAAAGATGCCAACCCAAGAGGAGGCATCTCAATATCTTCTAAAAAGAAAGCAAGATCAACTTGGCTACTTGATTGCATCCACTCTAAGGATTGAGAAAGGACTGGCCACCCTGACTCGAAACCAGGAGAGCTTGGAAAGAATCATGGAGCAGAAGTTCTATGACATGGATGTGAAGGTAACTGAGATCCATTCTGTTGTGGAGCAACTTCAGGATGACATGCAGGAGAGGAAGGGCAAGACAACAACTGAGGCATTTGCGAGAGTGCCTAGAGCTCAGAGGTCAACTGCAGTACCAGTAATAGACACCAGAGCCACTTCATCTGCACCAGCTACAGCTTCAGTGCCACCAGCTCCAGCATCTACTCCAGCAGCTCCATCTACTTCAACTGAAGCCTTCGTTCTTGGAGTTCTCCGCACACCACCACCTGAAGACCAAGCTTGAGAGACATTTTTAGTGCTATGCATTTTCTATGAAATTTTTGGTAAGTTGTTGCCAAAGGGGGAGAAAAATGTATAGATCATAGGCTTCGAGAGAGAGCGTTGCTTTTTATCCTCTCTTGCTTTGGTGGTTGAACTTTATTTGCTTGATTGAGATACTTTCTGTCTGTGTGATACTTGTTTGATCATATGCTACATTAATGCTTGTTGGATGACATTATCATTTTATCCCTATATGATCATTCACTTTTCTTGGTGATGAGTGCATGTATTTAATTATTATCATTTTGAGCGCTCCACCAAGATGTATGTGACATGGAAGAGTAACCCATGATCCTAACTCATTGTGCATTTGCAGTCCAAAGCAAATCTTAATATATGCACAAATTTAGGGGGAGCTCTTGCTTTTCACATACTTCTCAAAGCGACAATATTTTTCACTCTTATTATCATTTGTCGAAGCTTTGATCTATATGTTGTCATCAATTACCAAAAAGGGGGAGATTGAAAGTGCAACTATCCCTGGGTGGTTTTGGTAATTCCTAACAACACATAGCTCATTGAGCTAACATTATTCCAAGATTAATATTTCAGGAAAAGCTCAATGAATGGCATGGCATGGATGAGGAAAGTGGACCCCTCAAAATACTAAGGACAAAAAGTTTGGCTCAAGCTTAAAGCTCAAGACTCTACATTTTATATTTTAGTGATCCAAGATCACATTGAGTCTATAGGAAAAGCCAATACTATCAAGGAGGGATGAGGTGTTGCTTAATGGCTTGCTTGCTCAAAGTGCTTAGTGATATGCTCCAAAACCCTCAACTATCTTCCCATATCCACATATGACCTAAACCAAAAGTCTAACTCGGCCCCACCGATTCTTTCTATCCGGCGCCACCGAGTTCAGATGTCATAGCCACTGCCATAAACCCTAGGCAAATCGGTTTCACCGATAGGGATCTTGGTCTCACCGAGATGGGATTGTAATCTCTCTGTTTCCCTTCATAATTTTTCGGTCCCACCGAGATTGCAATGTAAACTCTCTGTTTCCCTTTTGTAACATTTCGGTCCCACCGAAATGAGCGAATCGGTCCCACCGAGTTTACCTGACCAACTCTCTGGTTAGCTTATTACCAAAATCGGTCCCACCGAGTTTGTGTAATCGGTCTCACTGAGATTACGTTATGCCCTAACCCTAACCATATCGGTCCTACCGAGTTGCATCTCAGTCCCACCGAAAATCCTAACGGTCACTAGGTTTGCTAAATCGGTCCGACCGAGTTTCTCAATTCGGTCTCACCGAGATTGGTAAATTGTGTGTAACGGTTAGATTTTGTGTGAAGGCTATATATATCCCTTCACCCACTCTTCATTCATAGAGAAAGCCATCAGAACATACCTACACTTCCAATACACATTTTCTGAGAGAGAACCACCTACTCATGTGTTGAGGCCAAGATATTCCATTCCCACCATATGAATCTTGATCTCTAGCCTTCCCCAAGTTGCTTTCCACTCAAATCTTCTTTCCACCAAATCCAAATCCTATGACAGAGGCTGAGTGTTGGGGAGACTATCATTTGAAGCACAAGAGCAAGGAGTTCATTATCAACACACCATTTGTTACTTCTTGGAGAGTGGTGTCTCCTAGATTAGCTAGGTGTCACTTGTTAGCCTCCGACAAGATTGTGGAGTTGAACCAACGAGTTTGTAAGGGCAAGGAGATCGCCTACTTCGTGAAGATCTACCGCTAGTGAGGCAAGTCCTTCGTGGGTAATGGCCATGATGGAATAGACAAGGTTACTTCTTCCTAGGCCCTTCGTGGGTGGAGCCCTCTGTGGACTCGCGCAACCGTTACCCTCCGTGGGTTGAAGTCTCCATCAACGTGGATGTACGATAGCACCACCTATCGGAACCACGACAAAAACATCCGTGTCTCCAATTGCGTTTGAATTCTCCAAACCCTTCCCCTTTGCATTCTTGCAAGTTGCATGCTTTACTTTCCGCTGCTCATATACTCTTTGCATGCTTGCTTGAATTGTGTTAAGATTGCTTGACTTGTGCTAAGATAGCTAAAATCTGCCAAAGACTAAAGTTGGGAAAAGGATAGTTTTAAATTGGTCAAGTAGTCTAATCACCCCCCCTCTAGAAATACTTTCGATCCTACAGTCTCCTAGCGCTCAATCGCTCAGCCATCTATCAGCAAGGCCTGAGGCGCTACCACAGCAAAAAGATCAAGCCCCTCGCATTCCGAGAGGGAGACCTCGTCCTCCGGCTCATCCAAGAGTAGATCGGCCAACACAAGCTGTCCTCCCCATGGGAGGGCCCCTTCATCGTCAGCAAGGCCTTGTGCGACCGCAACGCGTACTACCTCATCGACGCCCGCAAGTCGAACAAGCGCAAGAGGGACACCGCCGGTGAAGAAACAACCAGGCCGTGGAATGCACAGCTCCTCCGCCCGTTTTACAGTTAGCTGTGTGCACGTATGTATCACTGCCTTTTGTAATCATCTGAAAACTATGGGATCCCCGAACGATGCTCGGGGGCTGCCCTTTCTCAACCAAGCTATTGTGTCTCCTACATTTGTGCGCTACTTTCCTCTCAAACCAACCCGACCGCCGAGTCGACTCGCTCAACCCGGGGGCTCGGTGGCTGGCCGGCTTGGCCACCCACCGGTTTCCTTAGCGGTTCCCGACGCGTTGGATCGCCACGGCCTCTCACTTTGCCTTAAGCCACAGAACCGACTTTGGCTGTTGGCTGGCAAGCACATGAGACCAAAGCACCAGCATGCCACGAACACTAAGTCAAGAACCGCCGGGTCGCCCAACCCAGCCTCACCGCTTTAAGTTGCCACGCGACCGGTTGCTCGCCAACCCAGCCCCGCCGGATTGCCGCCAGCCGGCCCAGTGGGTGTTTCACTCGCGCTCAACGTTTCGAAAGCCTAAGTATTGTACGCTCCTCTCAAAGGCCGAACCCCTTGTCATGGACCAGAGGCTCGACCGTTAGACTCGCGGGGGGGGGGGGGGAGGGGGAAACCCAAAGGGGGAAAGTTGCAATTAAACGGCTCCAAAGACGAAGGGCAAAGGCACAGGCATCCGCGAAGTTTCTGCATGTCGCCGGGTCGCTCAACCCGGCCTCACCACTTTAAGTCGCTGCATGAATGACCGGTAGCCAACCTGGCCCCACCGGATTGCCGCCAGCCGGCCCAGTGGGTGTTTTGCTCGTGCTCAACGTTTCGAAAGCCTAAGTATTGTACGCTCCTCTCAAAGGCCGAAACCCTTGTCACGGACCGGAGCCTCGGCCGTCAGACTCGTGGGGGGGGGACCCAAAGGGGGAAAGTCGCAAGAAAATGGCTCCAAGAAAACGAAAAGCAAAGGCCTAAACATTCACAAAGCTCATACATCATAAATTTAGAAACAGGCCGAAGGCCAGAGTTCATTACACCCAATTAACCCCTAGTAGGTGGGTGGACCTGCTACCTAATAGAAATTTTTACTAAGTTAAAAATCAGGTGTTCCCGTTGCCGGATCGCGCAGCTCCCGGGTCCGTCGAGGTGCCGGTATCCTCCTCCCCGACATCCACGTCGCGGCAGACGTCCGTGTCCTCAGAGCTGCCCTCCGGGTCGTCCAGAAGCAAGCCATAGTCGTCAGCAGGAACGACTCCGCCGTCCTCCGCCCGCTCCGATCGGAACTCGTCGTGGAAGGCGAACCCGATGATGTAGCTGGCCCGAGCAGCAATCTGACCGACCTCCGCCTGCAGCTGGATCTCCGAGCGGCTCGCTGGCGCATCAACGCGTCCAGCGACAAGTTCGGATGCCAAGACATCGCGAACCTGAGCACCATCTCGGCACCGGCACGAGCGGCGGAAACCCGCCAGTCGTGGAGCCGATCCGGACCCGTCCTCAACCACCGCGCCAGCCGCGTGAAACTGTTCGGCGTGACGGAACCCAGCTAGAGGGCCGCCGTCATCACCACGCCGGCCTCAGAAAGCCGTCCCATCTGCTCGCTTAGGACTCGTAGGAGGGCCTCGGCGGTGGTCACGATCTTCAGGAAGGTCCAGGCCACCCGCGGGTCAGCCCCAGAGCCGACGATCCCCTGCGGGGCGTGCTGAAAGCGGACCCCCTCCTCTGCCAGCTGGCAGGTCTCCGGGAAGGCCCCAGACAATCAGAAGAAATTCACTAAGGAAGAAAAGCCGGAGTCCCAACCCGGCAGCAACAAAACCAAAGGAAAGCACTTACTGGAGAAGGACTCTTTCAGGTGCTGCGCCTCGAGCAATGTACCGTACCTGCCGCTCCCGGGCAATGGTGCGGTCATGCTCCTGCAACACCTTCTCCAGATCGGCGACCTTGGCAAGGGACGCCTTCAGCTGGGCGTCCTTGTCCTCGGCTGCCTTCACGGCCTCCTCGCGGTGCCGGGTCTCCTCTGCCTGGCCACCAGTGCCTTCAGGCGCTCCACCTCGGCCTGGAGCTGTCCCTTGTTGTTGGCCAGCTTGCCACGTTGCTGGTCTGCCTCGGTAAGGGCCTGCTACGCCTCCACGACCTTGGCGGCCTCCGCCTTGAGGCGCTCCACCTCAGCTTCGAGGCGGCCCTTGTCGCCCGCCAGCTGCTCTTGTAGCTGGCTGGCTTCCTCGAGCGCCCACCGGGCTCCCGTCGCCCCCCGTCCTCGCCTGCTCTACCTCGGCTCCAAGCCGGCCGACGTCTGCAACAAGCCGGTCATAGTGGAAACCGGCTCGAATCAGCCAGGTCCTCCAAGACAGTAGCTCGGCTGCAGAAGAGAAACTCAGCAACAAAGTACTACTTTAAGATTCAACCCAACTGCTACACAGTTGGCCCAAATCTCGGGGGCTACACCCAGTGGGTGCGCTAGCGTGTCCCCACTAAAAAATAGCATGCAAGAAAAGTACCTGCCGCGGCGCGGAGCTCCTCCTCTTTGGCGGCGAGCCGTTCCTTGAGACGCCGGTGCGTCTCGAGGAGCCGGTTGAAGACGCTGACCTGGTAGGAGTCCAGTTGCTGCAGAAAGCAACGATCAATACAAGCTAGTAAGATAAGATTCGACCCAACTGCTACGCAGTTGGCCCAAATCTCGGGGGCTACACCCAGTGGGTGCGTTGGCGCGCCCCCACAAAGAAGAAACAACGAGAAGAGGAAAAGCAGAATGCAATAAAAGACTTACAAACACGGCGCGCTCCAGCTCCTGCGTCGCCTCGACCTCGGCCTGGGCGAAGGCCTGGATCCGGTCCGTCCACCCTCGCAGGCGCCGGGTCACGTCGACCATCGCCGCCTCCTCCTGGGTCAAAGGCCTGAAAGGGACCTCGCTGGTCCCGCTCCGCGACGACTGCGGCCCGGCAACCCGACGACCTCCGGTCCTGAGCACCAGGGCGTGGTCCCCACCGGCCGCCTCCCCTGAGGCCGGCGCCCTCTCCAGCACCGATGCCGGCTCGGTGGGCGGAGTGGCTTGAGGCTCCACCACCGGCGGCGCCTCGCTCGCTGGCGTCTGAAACGCCCCCTCCGGCGCCATCCGCGACGCCTCCCCCAAGACGGCGTCGCCACCGCCTCCATCGACCCCCGCCCGCTCGACCACGTCAGCCTGCGGCGGGATGTCGTCCCCAACAACCACGACCTCCCGGTCGAGGTCCATCACGTCCGCAAGGCCGCCTCGGCCGTGCTCCCCCTTTGACGCCGGCACAAAGATCGTCGCCGCCGCCACCGTTCCCGCCGGCCCCTCGCCGGCCCGCGCCCACGTCGCCCCAGCATCAACCCATGCCCGGGTCGACGCCGCCTCCAGCTCCGCCATGGCCCGGTTCCGGTCACGCCAGGCCAGGCCTTCGGCGTCCGCAGGGTCCAGACCAAGGTCCGGTTGCGCCCGCTCCTCCTCCTCGTCCCAGTCCACGATGCCGGACCGGCTCCTCCGGAACACGGCGCCCTCGTTGGACGCGGCGTCCGCCGCCGCCAACGCCAGCGAGATCGCCGATCTGAAACTCGAGACAAAAATAAATACAGGCCAGGCAGAATCGCCCGGGAACTCAGTTCAGGACGAAAGTAAACTCACCCCGGCACCACCGGAGCGGCGGGCCTCACCGCCCTTTCTTGTGGAGCGCCGTGCCTCCTCTTGGCGGGAGGCTTTGCACCTCCGGCCGGGTCCGCCGCGCGCTTCGCGGTAGGGGCCCGCGACGCGACCTGTCCTTCCCATGCGGTCGCCTCGCCGTCGACGCCCCCCCAAGACAACCCGGCTCCGGCTGCGCCGCAGCCTCCTCCACCCGGCGCCGCTACACCAACGACACGCGTCAGCATCGCCAATGCTGTCCGACGACCGGCAATTCAAGAAGTAAAGACAAGACTCACCCACTCGGCGCCCTGCACCCGTGTCAGCGGCCGCCCCCTCCCCTCTTCCATGGGCCTCAGGCTCCTCCGAGGCGACGCGCACCACCTGCGCCCGCGCCCGGTCATAAGGATGCCGGATGGCATTCAGAAGCACCGCCCGCGTCGCGTCAGGGCGAATAAGAAGATAAGCAGCGGCGAAATACGGGGACCAAGGACTCACCAATGGTGCTGGGTTCGCATGGCTGTACGGGGCCTTCCCGAACTCCCAGTCAACCTACAGGTTGGCCTTGGAGATGTCGCTGACCCGGCGCAGCAACCTGGTCCGTTGCCAGCCGCGTGTTCGCCATGCGGTCGGGGTCCTGGAGGCCAGTCATCTGACCGATGAGGTGGATGCGCTGCTGCAATGACAGCACTCGCCGGACGATGAAGGCGATGATGAGGTCGGTGCCGGTGAGCTTCTCCCGCTCCTTCATCACTGACACCTGCTCACACAAGTTGAGCACCTCTTGCGACCGGTGCTTGGGGTAGTACCCCCAGTTCTGCTTCGCCCACGGCGGCAAATTGATGCGGTCCACGTCGAGGTTGCAGACGTACAAGAAAGAATTCTGCCATTTCTTGACAGAATCCTCTAGCGGCATTTTCAGGCAGTCGGCGCCAGATCGCTTGGTGATGATGGCGGCCCCGCACTCATACATTTCCCCGGCCTTCGGCCCCTGCTACTTTTGGGAGAAGAAGAGCACCCAGAGGTCGATCGTAGGCTCGACCCCCAGGTACCCCTCGCAGAGGGTAACGAAGCCCCACAGCTGCATGATGGCCCCGGCGTTAACATGATGGGGCTGGAGCCCGAAGAACTCCAGGAAGTCACGGAAGAAGCCGCTCGCAGGAAGCCCGAATCTGTGCTTGAAGTGCGGCAGGAAGACCGTGCGCTCTGAGCCCTCGGGCCGCGGCTCCCGCTCGCCCTACGGAAGGCGCGCCTCGACCTCCGCTGCCCCTGGCAGGCGCCTCGTGTCGCGGAGGTAGGCGATGTCTTAGAGGGTGACGGTCGAACCCATCCACAAACCTGACGGCAGCGCCATCAGGCAAGCATGAAGGAGAGAAGAAAGAAGATGGCGATGAATCTCTGCTCGATGCAGCGGGCGTCGCAGCTGCGGCGGTCGCAAGAAGTAGATGGAGGATGAAGAGGCAGGGGAGCGCGAGCGTGAATGATCTCTGTCGCCCCCTTCGCCCCCAATTTATAGGCCATGATTTCAAACGTGGGGGAGTGGGATCGTTTGCGCTCCCCCTCCCACTTCCCCGCAATAAGTGCGCATGTACGCACATAGTAACTCCCTTGAGAATGGCAACCGACCCGCGGACGCCGCAATAAATCCATGCACGTGGGCCAAGGGCATGCGGCGGCGGGCCCCAGGGCGTCGCCCCATCCCGTCACGTGCGTGGCCTGTCAGGCCCCTCCGGCTTCCAGGCGCCACGTGGCGACCGCGCGAGGCCCAAGAGATTACCCAAGATTTGCCAAACTCCTCAGTTTCCCGCCACGACCGGGATGCCGTGATCCGGCTTCCGGAAGCCGGCACACAGTGGGTGTTGCCGGACCCGGCGGTCACCAAATTCGCCTCTATAAGGGGGGAAACTTCGAAGGCCCTCCCATCCGAAGACGACAGACCTTCACAGCTTTGGGGACTACTGTCGGGGGGATGGACCCCGGGTAGGTAACGGAACCCGGATCCTTTTCAAAAACAACAGGGCCAGCATTGCCCCTCAATCCGGCTCGCACTTGGCCGGGTCGCTCAACCCGGCCAAGTCCCTCGACCCGGCCAAACTCTCCAACCCGGCCAGACTCCTCAACTCGGCCCAACAACCAACTCAAGACTTCCCTAGCAAGCCAGCTCCACCCTTGGCGTGTTCTCCAACCCGACTGAGGGTCAGCGGCCGTCCCATCCCAGCCGTACGATGGGACGAGTCTCCACCAACTAATGAGCGAAGCCACAGTGCCCTGCCCATGCCTCTGGTCAACCGGGCGAGGCAACAGTGCCCCCACCTACCCGCTGACCAGGGCTGGTGTGGCAATAGTGCACCCATCATCACCCGTGACGCTAGTAAGCGGCGACCTGACGGAGCGCAACTGTAGCCGACTCGACTCGGCCACGCCCTGACGATCAACAAGACGACGCATGGTGCCCCCAGGCACGTAGGGCCCGCTCCTAGAGAACCCGGCGAGGCCTGGTACCCGGCGGGTCCCAGCACTGGGTTCCCCGGACACTGACAACCCGGCCCTATGGCCTTGGAACATTACCCTTGTACCCCTGGGGGGTTGACCTATAAAACCCCCCAGGATCCCTCATGCATACGGGCAATGCACTTACCCATCCACCCATTCACACACCTAGAAAACCACACGCAAGGAGAGGGAGCTGCCTAAGCGTTGGCCAGCCTCCCTTCTTCCTCCATACAGCTCCAGGAGCAACTCTGTACTCATAAATATCAGCTACACTCGGCAGGACTCGGGGTGTTATCTCCCCGGAAAGCTCCGAACCTGGGTATGTCTTGTGTCCCGCGCTTGCTCATGCCGACCTCGCCTCTAGAGCCCACCAGCGCCCTCGAGCCTCCTCCTCTCTTTAGCCATCCCTTGGCATTTGCCGTGCGCCCACCACGACACCCAGTCCACCCGCCCGATCAAATCTGGGAAGAGCCCCAACCATGGATGAAGCCACAAGGCGAGGACCAGGATACCAGCTGCACGTCCCCAGGCCACACGGCAGCCAAGCCTCGGATTGGAGGCCGGCAGCAAACGGCAACCCTCCAATGGGGATGAAGACGTGATGATCCATCGAGGATATTTACCAGCTCAAGGAAGAGAGGCCCCGTCGCCTCCACGGGGCTTTGCCACGGCGCTGTCGGCCGACGGCGGCGAGGAGGATGGCCGAGGAAGGGGCTTGTTGAGGAAGGTGAGGAGCGCTGCCGCTCGTGTCGCCTGGACCGAACGGCATGTGTGCACTTGTACGCAATGAGGTCGTTGTCTGTGATCAAACGCTCAGGAACAAAAACACTAGAAGGATGATCTTTAGCCTCCTAGCCAACATCTTTGCCGCCAGTTTGTATAGTATATTACACAGGCTTGTAGGCCAGAATTGAGAGAGCAACTCCGGTGCCTTGACTTTAGGGATCAAAACGAACACTGTACTGTTAAAGTCCGCTGGGAATTCTTTGCCATTTAAAAAAAGTCACTGTTGAACAATCCTCATTTCTTTATTATCAAAGACCAGTGTCTTTGATAAAATAGGGCTGGTAATCCGTCCAGTCCCGGAGCTTTCGTAGGACCCATTTGGAAGAGAGCCCTTTCGATCTCCTCATCCGTCCAATTCGCCGTCAGCTTGGCATTCATATCAGTGGAGACCGGGGTCTGAACATGCTGCAGAATCTAACAGAAGTTAGCTGCACCATCGGATGTGTAGACCTCCCTATAAAAATCCCATGCCATGACATGCATCTCAGCGTACGTTGATGCGTAGCTACATCAGGCTTCTTCAGCTTTACAGCATCTCCAACAGGCGCGCTATTTTAGCCGAGCGCTGGAAAAAAACTGCTTTTTTGTGCGCGCAGAGTCGAAACAGGTGCTCCAGCAGCCGCGCAAAAATCGCGTGCATGCGGTATAATGGGTTTAGCACGCGGAGGAAAATGGCATCGCGCGCCGCTTATCTCATGCGCCCGCTCCCGCGTGCTGGACATTTTAGCGCCCGCGACCAACTGCCGCCAACCTCTCTGGCTGCCCCGCCTTCGCCTCGCCCCGCGCCGCCGCCGGCGAAATTTGACCGACAGAAGGTCACGTCGACATCCCCCAACCCCTCCCTACTGCCGCGACCCCTCCGCCGCTGCCGCCATAAACCCTAGCGCGGGGTTGAGCTTTGGCTTCGCCGCCGGAGGCCCTCCTCCAAGCACTGGTCACGTGCGCGGCCTCTTCATGGCGCCACAGACGACCTCGCAGGGTGGCGTCGTGCCGCCGCCCGTCCTGAAGCCACGGGCCTCCCACTCCAAGCGACAGAATGCAGCGGCTGCGACGGCGGGCAAGGTGTTCGGGAAGAAGAACAAGGCGGATGGTTCTTCTAGGTGGACGAAGAAGAACCTTGTAGGGCGTCCGACCACGCCTCTGCTGACCAAAGTGCCGGAGAGCTCGCAATTTGTTACTTCGGAGGCCGATGCGCACAAGGTGTTTGATGAAATTCCCACAAGGTATGATCCCCCCTGTTGGTGTTTTTTTACATAAATGTATACATGTGGATAGCTTAGTTTTCTTCTACATACTTTGTAGTTGCAATAATGACACATATATGTCAACTATGGGTGTTGGCTCCAACAATTCTCGTTGGTCTCAAACCAATGAAGTGCATGAAGATGATCATGTTGAGTGGGAGGTGGACGAGGATGGTGAGGGTATCGTCGATGCACCGAAACAAAGAGGCAACTACACCATGGACGAAGACATCTTGCTATGCAATACATGGTTGCATGTGTCTATGGATGCCAAAGTTGGAGGGGACCAAAGTAGGGATGCATATTGGGACCGGATGAAGGAGCACTTTTATTTACACAACAAGAGAGGAATTGACCGCACGGGTAGATCTCTTCGCTCCCAATGGTCGTCAATCAACAAAGATTATCAAAGGTGGGTGGCGGCACTTAAGGCAGTTGACACGATAAACCCAAGTGGCACTAATGATAGAGATAGGGTAAGTGTCATTTCTTTATGTTCCTTCCATGTTCATGCTTCTTTTTTGGTGTTTCAAGTGCTAACTTGTTCTTTTGTTTGTAGCTCACTATTTCATAAAACTTATTTCAAGGACAAGAGAAGAAGATGAAGAAAGGGAATGTCAAGAAAGGGAGACCATTGTGTTGGCCCATTGCTACAATGTGTTGAAGGATGAAGAGAAATGGAAGCCCTGTGATGACCAAGAGGAGAGCAAGAAAAGCAAGACAACTATTGATTTGGATGATGATGATGATGAGGAGGCATCAAGTGATGGCGTCAAGAGAAGCCCTACACCAAACTCGGTTGCCTACTCCAAACCAAAGAGACCAAATGGAGGCAAGAAAGATGCAAAAGAAAAGAAGAAGAAGAAGAGAGGAGATGATGATTTAAAGAATGCTATGGAAGCTATTGTGAAGGCACAAAAGGAAGCAATCAAGGTGAGGATGATGGCAAGGAGCCAAGATGCGGCGGCCGAGGAGAGGAGGTTGGTGGCCGAGGAGAGGAGGGTGGCGTCCTAGGAGAAGAAGGTGGCACTGGAGGAGAAGAAATTGTCCATGGAGTAGCGATCTAGATTATTGGAATGGGAGAAGCACTTGTTCTTCATGGACACATCTACACTCGATGATAGGCAAAAGGAGTACGTCATTCTTTCCCGTGAAGAAGTCTTGGTCCCAAAAAGAGCCATGGCCATGGGAGGCATGGGAGCTACCAATGGGAGGCATGGGTGGCTTCAGAGCGACCATGGGAGGCTTGAGAGCACCTACGGGAGGCATGAGTGGCTTCAGAGATACCATGGGAGGCATGGGTTTTTGGTCTCTCATAGGAGGCATGGGAGCACCTCTGGGTGACATGGGTGGACGCATGGCTTCCGGTGTGCCTCACATACCTTCGCATTATCTCGTTGGAGATCTCGTGAACACCATCCGAGCTCCCGATGACGACGTGGCGCTTGAAAATGAAGAGGAGGAAGAATCGTCTTCAGATGAGGAGGAAGAATCGGAGGAAGAAGAGGACGATGATGAGTGATGTGGCATGATTGTTGATGTGCCATTTGTTTGTGCAAAGTTTTATTTTTCATGAACTTGGTTGGGTGATTTTGAACTATGTTGTGCAAGTGAACTATGCTATGTCTCTGTTTTGCACATTTGTTTATTGTTTGAAACATCATCATATTGTCAAATGTACATGTAAAAATCATATTTGCAAGCGCCGGCTGCTTGCGCGGGCTGTAAATTAGCGTGCCTTCTCGAGCTGCTCGTGCATGCCATATTTTGCAGCGGCCGCTGGAGCCAGCGTTCTGCTTCGCGCAAAAAAATGCTATTTCGACGTTGTAAAAAAGTTTTTGCACGCCGTGCGGTTGTGTACCTCTTGGAGATGCTTTTAGAATCGTTTTTACGACGCCTATGTGATGCCCTATTCTGCAAGAACTTGGTGTTGCGGTCGCCCCACCGGCCACGACATCACTTCTTCCCTGTCGTAGAGCTCATGCAAGTCTTTTCAAGTCACACCGAACCAAAGTCAGTACGTACGTGCCCAGTTCTCCATGTGCTTGGACACACCTTTTAACCTGCTACAAGGAGGCCCGTGAGCACACTGTTCCCTGTGTCATGCATGCATGTCCGATGCATGATGTAGCAGCGGGATCCTATACAACGCGTAGGTCGACCGCTAGCAACATAGCCCCCCCTCCCACAGCTCCCCGTTCAGCGTATGGGCTAGCCAGTCTTGCGTTTTATTTTTCCACTAGTTTTGGAAAGGTTCTAGAACCTTCCCAGAACTCTTTTTTTGTTTTTTTATGTTTTCTATACTGGTTTTTCATTTTTCTTTTCTTTTCAATTTTTCTTTCTTTTCTTATTTTTTCTTTCTTTTCTCCTTTTTGGTTTTTTCTTTTCCTTTTTATTTTCTATTTTCTTCCACTTCACTTTTTACCTATTTTTGGCATTTCTTATTTTCAAATTCATCAACACCTTTTTTTCATCGAATTCTGAAAATGTTCAACAATCCAGAAAGTGTTCCTCGAATTCAATTTTTTGTTCATAAGATTTAAAAAATGTTCATAAAAATCAAAATTTGTTCATCGAACTAAAAAAATGTTCATCGGATTCTATTTTTTGTTCATTGTTTTCAAAAAATGTCCATCACATTCAAAATTTGTTCACTAAATTACAAATCTGTTCATTATTTTTTCAAAAAAATGTTCATAAAATTCAAATTTTGTTCATGATTTTTTCAAAAAATGTTCTTGAATAGAAAGTTTGTTCATCAAATGCAAAATTTGTTTATAGATGTTCAAAATATGTTCAAAATTCAAAAATATGTTCATTCCTTTTGAAATAATGAACATTTTTTGAATTCAAGAAATGTTTTGGAATTTGGTGAACAGTTGTTAATTCCGTCAGCATTTATCATTTCGTGAACATTTTTTTCAAATCATGAACAATTTTTGAATTCACGAACATTTCACAAGTTGTAACTTTGTTCAAATCCCGAATTAGTATTACAATGGAAAACATTTTTTTAAAGAAAAGATGCTTCCGCTTTCCCTCCCCACACATGGGCCAGCCCATGAGGCAGCGCGGGGGAGCGAGGGGTACGCGCTCCGTCGTTCGCTTGCGCGTACAACGCTAATAGGAGGTCTAGATGTAGCAGCTCATTGAATCCCGGATGCATGGTCCGACCATCTCTTCAAATCCCGGCGTCTGAAATACTTTTGGAATGACAATTATGGTTAGTTTTCGGATAAGTACGCTCGAAAGTCTATAAATAGGAATGTTTTATTCTATTTTGATTACATTTGGATAGACAATTAATACTGTTAATGTCAGCCTTTGTATCTAAATAAACTAAGACAATCTATAAATAGAAGATTTCTTATTCTGTTTTGATTACGTTTGGATAGACAATTATTATTATTAGTATCGGCCTTCGTATATAGATAAATCTAAGGCAATCTATAAATAGAAGGTTTTTATTTTGTTTTGACTAAGTTTGGATAGATAATAATTATTATTAGCATCAGCCTTCGTATCTAAATAAATCTAAGACAATCTACAAATAGAAGATTTCTCATTCTGTAGACAATTATTATTAGTAGTATCAGGATAAATACATTTGAAATACCATGTGATACATGTGGTAAACGATCCACACATGTGGAATATATCTAGACATGTTTTAGTGTTAGATACGTAGATACCTTCGTATCTAGATAAATCTAAGCCAATTTTTTGGGACGGAGGTAACATATAAAGAGGGGTCTCGCACTCATGGGCAGAGCAGCACGTAAAGCAAAGTTGGCTTCCCTAGGCAAAGATAACAAGGTAAACTACCTCGCAAGCCTGTGTGCGCTCAACAAGCAGTAGTCTCCACAATGCTGGCTTGCTGCTGCTTTGTGTCCCAGTTGCTCATCGTAATAACTCTCATACACCTTGCCATGACCAAGAGCAAGGTCCGCAGTGGCACCTGCTCATCGGCGATGGTCCCGCTTCCACTTCCGCCGGGACCATGGTCATGGCCACTCGTAGGTAGCCTGCCCGAGATGGTGCTCAATAAGCCGGCGTTCCGTTGGATCCATCGCGTGATGAAGGATATGGGCACCGACATCGCTTGCTTCCGCCTCGGCGGCGTCCACGTCATCCCAATCACATGTCCCAAGATCGCAAGGGAGGTGCTCAAGAAGCAGGACAAGAACTTCTTGTCCCGCCCACTCACCTTCGCCTCCGACGCCATCAGCTGCGGTTACAAGGACGCCGTGCTCACGCCGGTCGGTGACCAGTGGATGAAGATGCGCAAGGTGCTCACCTCTGAGATCATCTGCCCCTCTCGCCACAAGTGGCTCCATGACAAGCGCGCCGACGAAGCTGACAACTTGACGCGCTACATCTACAACCTCACCGTCGTTGGGTCATCTTCAACGTTGGGACTAGCCAACGTCAATGTCAGGCACGTCACGCAACATTACTGCGGCAACGTCATCCGCCGGCTTGTCTTCGGCCAACGGTACTTCGGGGAGCCTCAGCCGGACGGCGGGCCGGGGCCGATGGAGGTGGAGCACATGGACGCTTCCTTCACCCTCCTAGGGCTCCTCTTCTCGTTCTGCGTCAGCGACTACCTCCCGTGTCTACTTGGCCTAGACCTCGACGGCCACGAGAAAATTATTAAGGAGGCCAACACAAAAGTGGATAGACTGCACAACATGGTCATTGAAGAGCGTTGGAAGCAGTGGAACAACGACGAGAGGCAGGACGGGGTCCAGGACTTCCTTGACGTTCTCATCACGCTCGTCGATGGTGACGGCAAGCCATTGCTCAGCATCGATGAGGTCAAAGCACAGTGCAAGGTAAGCAAAATATTAATTAATGAAATTTTTTAAGATGGTTCAAGGGCCTAGACTGAATTTAGTGACCAATTCGCCTCATAGTCCTACAAGGTAATACGTCATCCATGAGAAAAGCTAACATCTCACACTCTTAAATAGATCTTATACTGTATTTCGCAGGTGTTAGAAAAGGGAAACAATAGAATACGAAATTATTAATTGATAGTTTAAACATATCATTATTACATTTTTCTACCATTTTGATGTGATTTCAACTTAAAATGTATTTTAAATTCCAATAGTTCAATGTAATCTATTTTTATGCAAATATATAAATTGTATTAACTTACATTTATCTCCATGGAATGCATGCAGGACATAATATTAGCGGCCATAGATAACCCGTCAAACGCAGTGGAGTGGGCGCTGGCGGAGATGGTGAACAACCCAGAATTGCTCGCCAAAGCGGTGGAGGAGATGGACCAGGTGGTCGGTCGCGAGCGACTGGTGCAAGAGTCGGACATCATGCAGCTCAACTATCTCAAGGCGTGCATACGTGAGGCATTTCGCCTCCACCCAGTCGCTCCCTTCAACGTGCCGCACGTCGCAATTGCCGACACCATTGTTGCGGGCTACCGCGTGCCCAAGGGTAGCCACGTCATCCTTAGCCGGCTGGCCCTGGGCCAGAACCCCACCGTCTGGGATGAACCACTCCGCTTCAAGCCAGAGCGCCATATGGGAGACAACATCAATGTGGTGCTTACCGAGAGCGAATTGCGGTTCATCTCCTTTAGCACCGGACGGCGGGGATGCATCGCGGCATCACTAGGAACAACGATGAGTGTCATGCTCTTCGGCAGGCTCCTGCATGGCTTCACCTGGACCAAACCGGTTGGGGTGTCGGCCATCAATCTCCGCGAGTCCAAGCATGACCTCTTCATAGAGAAACCGCTAGTGCTACATGCTGAGCCACGTCTTGCAGCGCACCTCTACCCTCTTATGCATCGTTGAGCAAATAGCGAGCTATGAATCACTAATAAGGCGAGTATGCTATTTTCTTGAAGAATCTATACTTAGTAATAAAGGAAGGCGATATTCTTATTTTCATCCCGCTTTGTTTCGTTCCACTTCGATTGATTTTCACGTATGCTAGCTATTTTGGTTTTGTCCGTTTCACACATGAGCGAGCCGGTTTTTTTCACGCGTCGCTGGATCGTCCTAGGCTTGTCCAAAGCATTGGAACAATACCTGCTAGCCAAACAACCACCCATCTACTATTGATTTTGGACAGATAGAGATGAAAATATATACAAGATGATGCTCTTTTATCACCAACGAGGATGAAAGTGGGTCGGCCATATACGTCGGACAACTCCGTTTGAGTTGTTTCTTCCGGCCCAAGTCCCAGGCAGGGCAGCATAGCAGCGTATTATAGTCTTTTTATTTTGGTTCATTGATTAAATAGTGCCACATAGTTTTCTTACTTTGAATTCTACAAGTTCATATACGCTAGCAAGTTGCCATGGAAATCAACAAGCAGCCTAAAAAACACATAAAAAAACTCAGAGAGTGAGGTATGCAATGAGGATGCATATTACGAGGGTGATCTCCGATCTGAGATATGAGATTATGGGCCAATGAAAGCAATAAAGACACGATTAAAGATCTCTAATTATGGGCCAATGGAACCAGTGAAGACCCAACTAAATATTTGAGATTATAGGCTAATGAAAGAAATGAAGAACCGATTCAAGATTATTATGGGCCAATGGAATAAATAAAGACCCGATTAAAGCTGCAAGCTCATGTTGATGTGCATGGTGCATAATTAAATGACTCGTGGGCTAAACCATTATAATTTACACCAAAGGCGAGAGGCAGATGGGTGGGCAGACCAAGGAGGCATTCAAGGACGAGGAGGAACTCGCAATTTCCACACTCGAAACATATGACCAGCTCGTCGCCAAACTCACGAAACATAAAATCATGGGTGATGACACGCTTAAGTGTCCACCAATGCCCGTGCCGCCAGGGAGATACATGTCTCGCTAGTGTTTTATTTCTTGCAATGAATTTTATGATAAAGACTAATGTTTGTCCCCCGTCGCAACACACTGGTATATGTGCTAGTAAATAAAAAAAATCGAAAATAAAAACCTCAAGGAAAAAACCCCAATAGGAAGCCCACCAAGAAATACCGGAATAGAATCAAACCTTGAAAGAGAAAAAACCGGAAAATCAGCACAGCAGAAATCCCTATTGGACGCTGGGTGCATCATAATGTCGAGCTAATGGGTTCGGTTCAGCTGCAGGGCTCCCTGCAGGAAATATTGTGCAGGGCCAATAAGAGACCGCCACTTGTCCATGTGGGCCAACTCCACCGATTAAGATAGATTTAATTTGATATGAGAAGAGCACGGGGGTGGTGCTGCGAGCATAGAGGAGCCCGGCGACGTGCGGCCCGCTGGAACATCGACGTGAACGGCATGTCCCTCCCCGTGGCTGAGGAGGGCCCCACCACCGTTCGGGCGGTGCTTGTCCTCCACGGCTTCCCGGGGCTTTGGCGCCACCAGATGGCCGCACTCGCCGCGCCCTCGTCTTTGACCTCCGCAGCTTCGGCGTCGGTCCCTCCTTCGACGCCTGCTTTGGACGATGTTGAGAGGTGGTGATGCGCAAGATTTGGTGGTGCAGGTGCGGCCACCCATGACAAGTTAAGTGCAGCCATTGTCGGCGCCATTGTGCTCGCGGCAGCAAGAGCTACCTGTAGTAGCAACACAAGTAGCGCCAGTGCCGCTAGCTGTGCACGGCTGCACACTGTGGTTGCGTAAGACGGTTTAGCCGGGATGAAAGGTCCACACAAGTCTCTCCTTCACAGAGGATGTCATTGAGCGATGGTGATATGCGGGAGTCATTTCCCGCATTGATGTGAGAACCATGCTGGCTTGCTGCAGTGATACATCATTCTCCATGTCGTTGAGGTTGAAAGGCTCATTCAACTAACTAACCCTCTCGAATAACCATCGAAACTCCTTGCTCGGCACGTTCGATTCGATTTATTGTTTGAACTCTCGGTCACGAAACTCAGTTTACTTTAACTATAAAACAATAACGTGTGTTCCTGCCAAAAAGAAGAAGGTATGCTAAAATTAAATCAGAAGATACGGGCGATGGCATGCCACCCCTGCTATTGCTTGATGCAAACACACACCGGTAGAGGGGAGGCGGAGGTGGTCGAGGAGCATGACAACATAGGCGGTGGGATCGGCTAGGACGCCGGAGTCACCGAAGCCACGGAGGTCGGGGACGAGGGCGCGGCGAGCGCAGCCATCTTGTGGCACCAGTACAGACAAAGCTCTGGGAAGCCATGGAGGAGGAGCACCGCCTGGACGGCGTTGGGGCCCTGGCGTCATGCTCGGCCATGAGGAGGAAACGCCATTCAGTATGCGTCCCAGAACGCCGCATGGCGCGGGACTCCTCCATGCTCGCCGCACCGCCCCGCCCTCTTATCGTATCAAATTAAATCTACCTTAATCAGAGGAGTTGGCCTACATGGACAAGTGGCGGTCTCTTATTGGCCCTGCACAATATTTCCTGCAGGGAGCCCTGCAGCTGAGCCGAACCCCGAGCAAATGCACAGAGGGATCGACCGGGATCGCATGCACTGGGCCGACCCAGTTACGTGATCCAATTTTAGGAACCTTCTAGCAGTTCTCTCTGGTTTTATGTGTTTTGGGAACCTTCCTGAAGGCTCTCTCAACCGTTTTTTTTTCATTTTTTTCATTTGTGTTTTCTTGAGATAGTGGCAGCACGCTTAACAGAAGAATGCTCAATATTAGAAAATTCTAAGAAAATTCTTTGTATGAAAGGATGCATGTGCATGAATTGCCTTTCAAGTTAAACTATAAGCATGGCAATAGCGTCCGCAAGACTACTAGTTCTATGAAGAATAGAACCGCCCATAGAAGGCAAAGCACCGGCACAAGTAAAGAAATCTTGAATAACTCCTTTTCCAATAATATTACCACTACCAACTAGAATTTTTTTTGTATGCAAGGTAGGGGGTTCTTTAGCAGGAGCATCAAAATTTTCCATGATATTATTATTGTCCATATTGGCAATAATTTCCCCAAATTCAGTCATAACGACAAGCAAGCGAGAAGAAGGCAAACGAAAAAGAGAGGGCGAATAAAACGGCAAGGGTGAAGTGGGGGAGCGGAAAACGAGAGGCAAATGGCAAATAATGTAATGCGAGAGATAAGGGATTGTGATGGGTACTTGGTATGTTGACTTTTGCGTAGACTCCCCGGCAACGGCGCCAGAAATATTCCTGCTACCTCTTGAGCACTGCGTTGGATTTCCTTGAAGAGGAAAGGGTGATGCAGCAGAGTAGAGTAAGTATTTCCCTCAGTTTTTGAGAACCAAGGTATCAATCCAGTAGGAGGCTATGCGCGAGTCCCTCGTACCTACACAAAACAAATAGCTCAACGCAACCAACGCAATTAGGGGTTGTCAATCCCTTCACGATCACTTACGGGAGTGAGATCTGATAGAGATGATAGATAATATTTTTGGTATTTTTAGTATAAAGGTGCAAAGTAAAATAAAAGGCAAAGTAAAAAGCAAAACAATAATAAAGTGATGGAAGATTGATATGATGAGAGTAGACCTGGGGGCCATAGATTTCACTAGTGGCTTCTCTCAAGAGCATAAGTATTTTACGGTGGGTGAACAAATTACTGTTGAGCAATTGACAGAATTGAGCATAGTTATGAGAATATCTAGGTATGATCATGTATATAGGCATCACGTCTGAGACAAGTAGACCGACTCCTGCCTGCATCTACTACTATTACTCCACTCAACGACTGCTATCCATCATGCATCTAGAGTATTAAGTTAAAAACAGAGTAATGCCTTAAGCAAGATGACATGATGTAGAGGGATAGTTTCATGCAATATGATAAAAAAACCCATCTTGTTATCCTCGATGGCAACAATACAATACATGCCTTGCTGCCCCTACTGTCACTGGGAAAGGACACCGCAAGATTGAACCCAAAGCCAAGCACTTCTCCTATTGCAAGAAAAACCAATCTAGTAGGCCAAACCAAACTGATAATTCGAAGAGACTTGCAAAGATAACCAATCATACATAAAAGAATTCAGAGAAGATATTGTTCGTAGATAATCTTGATCATAGACCCATAATTCATTCGTCTCAACAAACACACCGCAAAAAGAAGATTACATCAAATAGATGTCCACGAGAGAGGGGGAGAACATTGTATTGAGATCCAAAAAGAGAGAAGAAGCCATCTAGCTACTAACTATGGACCCGAAGGTCTGAGGTAAACTACTCACACTTCATCGGAGGGGCTATGATGATGTACGTAGAAGCCCTCCGTGATGGATGCCCCCTCCGGCGGAGCTCCGGAACAGGCCCCAAGATGGGATCTCGTGGATACAGAAGGTTGCGGCGGTGGAATTAGGTTTTTGGCTCCGTATCTGATCATTTGGGGGTACGTAGGTATATATAGGAGAAAGGAGTACGTCGGTGGAGCAAAGGGGGGCCCACGAGGCAGGGGGTGCGCCCTAGGGGGGCGCCCTCCACCCTCATGGCCGCCTCCTTTCTTTCTTGACGTGGGGTCCAAGTCTCCTGGATCATATTCGGTGAGAAAATCACGTTCCCGAAGGTTTCATTCCGTTTGGACTCCGTTTCTTTGAAACACTGAAATAGGCAAAAAACAACAACTCTGGGCTGGGCCTCCGGTTAATAGGTTAGTCCCAAAAGTAATACAAAAGTGGAAAATAAAGCCCAATATGGTCCAAAACAATTGAGAATATAGCATGCAGCAATTAAAAATTATAGATACGTTGGAGACGTATCAATCATCCCCAAGCTTAATTCCTGCTCGTCCTCGAGTAGGTAAATGATAAAAAAGAATTTTTTGATGCGGAGTGCTACTTGGCATAATTTCAATGTAATTCTTTTTAATTGTGGCATGAATATTCAGATCCGAAAGATTCAAGACAAAAGTTTATATTGACATAAAAATAATAAAACTTCAATCATACTAACAAAGCAATTATGTCTTCTCAAAATAACATGGCCAAAGAAAGTTATCCCTACAAAATCATATAGTCTGGCTGTGCTCTATCTTCACCACACAAAGTATTTAAATCATGCACAACCCCGATGACAAGCCAAGCAATTGTTTCATATTCTTGACATTCTCAAAACTTTTTCAATCTTCACGCAATACATGAGCGTGAGCCATGGATATAACACTATATGTGGAATAGAATGGTGGTTGTGGAGAAGACAAAAAAGGGGAAGATAGTCTAACATCAACTAGGCGTATCAACGGGCTATGGAGATGCCCATCAATAGATATCAATGTGAGTGAGTAGGGATTGCCATGCAACGGATGCACTAGAGCTATACGTATATGAAAGCTCAACAAAAGAATTTAAGTGGGTGTGCACCCAACTCGCTTGCTTACGAAGATCTAGGGCATTTTGAGGAAGCCCATCATTGGAATATACAAGCCAAGTTCTATAATAAAAAATTCCCACTAGTATATGAAAGTGACAAAATGAGAGACTCTCTATCATGAAGATCATGGTGCTACTTTGAAGCACAAGTGTGGTAAAAGGATAGTAACATTGTCCCTTCTCTCTTTTTCTCTCTTTTTTTATTTGGGCCTTTTCTCTTTATTATGGCCTCTTTTTTTTTGTCCGGAGTCTCATCGCGACTTGTGGGGGAATCATAGTCTCCATCATCCTTTCCTCACTTGGGACAATGCTCTAAAAATGATGATCATCACACTTTTATTTTTCTTACAACTCAACAATTACAACTCGATACTTAGAACAAAATATGACTCTATGTGAATGCCTCCGGCGGTGTACCGGGATACGCAATGAATCAAGAGTGACATGTATGAAAGAATTATGAATGGTGGCTTTGCCACAAATACTATGTCAACTACATGATCATGCTAGCAATATGACAATGATGGAGCGTGTCATAATAAACGGAATGGTGGAAAGTTGCATGGCAATATATCTTGGAATGGCTATGGAAATACCATGATAGGTAGGTATGGTGGCTGTTTTGAGGAAGGTATATGGTGGTTGTATGATACCGGCGAAAAGTTCGCGGTATTAGAGAGGCTAGCAATGGTGGAAGGAAGAAAAGTGCGTATAATCCATGGACTCAACATTAGTCATAAAGAACTCATATACTTATTGCAAAAATCTACAAGTTATCAAAGGAAAGTATTACGCGCATGCTCCTAGGGGGATAGATTGGTAGGAAAAGGCCATCGCTCGTCCCCGACCGCCACTCATAAGGAAGACAATCAAAAAATAAATCATGCTCTGACTTCATCACATAACTGTTCACCATACGTGCATGCTACAGGAATCACAAACTTTAACACAAGTATTTCTCAAATTCACAACTACTCAACTAGCATGACTCTAATATCACCATCTTCATATCTCAAAACAATTATCAAGCATCAAACTTTTCTTAGTATTCAACACACTCAAAAGAGAGTTTTACAAATCTTGAATACCAAGCATATTAAGATTTTTAAGCAAATTACCATGCTATTTAAGACTCTCAAAATAATCCAAGTGAAGCATGAGAGATCAATAGTTTCTATAAAACAATTCCATCACCATGCTCTAAAGATATAAGTGAAGCACTAGAGCAAAACTATATAGCTCAAAAGATATAAGTGAAGCACATAGAGTATTATATCAAATTCCAATTCATGTATGGATCTCTCAAAAGGTGTGTACAGCAAGGATGATTGTGGTAAACTAAAAAATAAAGGCTCCAATCATACAAGACGCTCCAAGCAAAACACATATCATGTGGTGAATAAAAATATAGCCCCAAGTAAAATTACCGATGGAAGTAGACGAAAGAGGGGATGCCTTCCGGGGCATCCCCAAGCTTTGACTTTTTGGTGTCCTTGGATTATCTTGGGGGTGCCATGGGCATCCCCAAGCTTAGGCTCTTTCCACTCCTTGTTCCATAATCTATCAAAAGATTTCACCCAAAACTTGAAAACTTCACAACAGAAAACTCAACAGAAATCTCGTGAGCTCCGTTAGCGAAAGAAAACAAAAGACCACTTCAAGGTACTGTAATGAACTCATTCTTTATTTATATTGGTGTTAAACCTACTGTATTCTAACTTCTCTATGGTTTATAAACTATTTTACTAGCCATAGACTCATCAAAATAAGCAAACAACACACGAAAAACAGAATCTGTTAGGAACAGGACAGTCTGTAGTAATCTGTAACTAACGCAAACTTATGGAACTCCAAAAAATCTACCAAAATAGGAAGACCTAGAAAATTTGTTTATTGATCAGCAGCAATTGGAATCAGTATTTTATCACGTTCTGGTGATTTTTAACAATTGTTTTCATGAACAGAAAGTTTCTGGAAATTACAGCAAGATCAAATAACTATCATCCAAGAAGATCCTATAGGTTTAACTTGGCACAAATACTAATTAAAACATAAAACTACATCTAAACAGGTAGATGGATTATTTATTCCTAAACAGAAACAAAAACTAAAAAACTAAAAATAAAATTGGGTTGCCTCCCAACAAGCGCTATCGTTTAACGCCTCTAGCTAGGCATAAAAGCAAGGATAGATCTAGGTATTGGCATAATAGTGGTATGGCAAATCATGAAAACTTCTCTCATATTCTCTACGTTCAGCAGCAAGTTTTCTTTGAGGCAAACAAAAATAATCAAAAGGGCTAAATTTAATGGGACAAAAGTCCCCAAGATCAATCTCGGGGGGTATGGGTTCCTCCCTAGGCCCTTTGTATTGCACAACCAATTCATCATTAAGAGCATTCTTTTGGCAAAAAGCTACAAGCCTTCGTTCAAGAGGAAAACCTAGCCCATTATTTTGAATAGAAAAATCATCATTAAGCTCGGAAATTTTACCAACTAGAACATCGGCAGGAACCTTTTTCCTAAGATTTTCATTATAAGTAATATGATCTAAAGATTGTAAACACATCATGTCTTCTTCATTAAAAAGGATAGCTTTGATGGGAGGATGACTATCATCTACCCTATAATGTGCAAAGATTTCTTTGGCCTCTTTTATTATAAATCTAAACTCATGAGCCAAAAAGATAGTGGCAGCACGCTTAACAGAAGAATGCTCAATATTAGAAAATTCTAAGAAAATTCTTTGTATGAAAGGATGCATGTGCATGAATTGCCTTTCAAGTTAAACTATAAGCATGGCAATAGCGTCCGCAAGACTACTAGTTCTATGAAGAATAGAACCGCCCATAGAAGGCAAAGCACCGGCACAAGTAAAGAAATCTTGAATAACTCCTTTTCCAATAATATTACCACTACCAACTAGAATTTTTTTTGTATGCAAGGTAGGGGGTTCTTTAGCAGGAGCATCAAAATTTTCCATGATATTATTATTGTCCATATTGGCAATAATTTCCCCAAATTCAGTCATAACGACAAGCAAGCGAGAAGAAGGCAAACGAAAAAGAGAGGGCGAATAAAACGGCAAGGGTGAAGTGGGGGAGCGGAAAACGAGAGGCAAATGGCAAATAATGTAATGCGAGAGATAAGGGATTGTGATGGGTACTTGGTATGTTGACTTTTGCGTAGACTCCCCGGCAACGGCGCCAGAAATATTCCTGCTACCTCTTGAGCACTGCGTTGGATTTCCTTGAAGAGGAAAGGGTGATGCAGCAGAGTAGAGTAAGTATTTCCCTCAGTTTTTGAGAACCAAGGTATCAATCCAGTAGGAGGCTATGCGCGAGTCCCTCGTACCTACACAAAACAAATAGCTCAACGCAACCAACGCAATTAGGGGTTGTCAATCCCTTCACGATCACTTACGGGAGTGAGATCTGATAGAGATGATAGATAATATTTTTGGTATTTTTAGTATAAAGGTGCAAAGTAAAATAAAAGGCAAAGTAAAAAGCAAAACAATAATAAAGTGATGGAAGATTGATATGATGAGAGTAGACCTGGGGGCCATAGATTTCACTAGTGGCTTCTCTCAAGAGCATAAGTATTTTACGGTGGGTGAACAAATTACTGTTGAGCAATTGACAGAATTGAGCATAGTTATGAGAATATCTAGGTATGATCATGTATATAGGCATCACGTCTGAGACAAGTAGACCGACTCCTGCCTGCATCTACTACTATTACTCCACTCAACGACTGCTATCCATCATGCATCTAGAGTATTAAGTTAAAAACAGAGTAATGCCTTAAGCAAGATGACATGATGTAGAGGGATAGTTTCATGCAATATGATAAAAAACCCATCTTGTTATCCTCGCTGGCAACAATACAATACATGCCTTGCTGCCCCTACTGTCACTGGGAAAGGACACCGCAAGATTGAACCCAAAGCCAAGCACTTCTCCTATTGCAAGAAAAACCAATCTAGTAGGCCAAACCAAACTGATAATTCGAAGAGACTTGCAAAGATAACCAATCATACACAAAAGAATTCAGAGAAGATATTGTTCATAGATAATCTTGATCATAAACCCATAATTCATTCGTCTCAACAAACACACCGCAAAAAGAAGATTACATTAAATAGATCTCCACGAGAGAGGGGGAGAACATTGTATTGAGATCCAAAAAGAGAGAAGAAGCCATCTAGCTACTAACTATGGACCCGAAGGTCTGAGGTAAACTACTCACACTTCATCGGAGGGGCTATCATGATGTAGAAGCCCTCCATGATGGATGCCCCCTCCGGCGGAGCTCCGGAACAGGCCCCAAGATGGGATCTCGTGGATACAGAAGGTTGCGGCGGTGGAATTAGGTTTTTGGCCCCGTATCTGACCGTTTGGGGGTATGTAGGTAATATAGGAGAAAGGAGTACATCGGTGGAGCAAAGGTGGGCCCACGAGGCTGGGGGCGCGCCCTCCATCCTTGTGGCCGCCTCCTTTCTTTCTTGACATGGGGTCCAAGTCTCCTGGATCATATTCGGTGAGAAAATCACGTTCCTGAAGGTTTCGTTCCGTTTGGACTCCGTTTGATATTCCGTTTCTTCGAACACTGAAATAGGTAAAAAAATAGCAATTCTGGGCTGGGCCTCCGGTTAATAGGTTAGTCCCAAAAGTAACATAAAAGTGGAAAATAAAGCCCAATATGGTCCAAAACAGTAGAGAATATAGCATGGAGCAATCAAAAATTATAGATACGTTGGAGACGTATCAGTTGACCTATAAAACCCCCAGGAGCCCTCATGCATACGAGCAATGCACTTACCCATCCACCCATTCACACACCTAGCAAACCACACCCGAGGAGAGGGAGCTGCCTAAGCCTTGGCCAGCCTCCATTCTTCCTCCATAAAGCTCCAGGAGCAACTCTGTACTCATACATATCAGCTACACTCGGTAGGACTAGGGGTGTTATCTCTCCGGAGAGCCCCGAACCTAGGTATGCCTTGCGTCCCGCGCTCGCTCAAGCCGACATCGCCTCTGGAGCCCACCAGCGCCCTCGAGCCTCCTCCTCTCTTTAGCCAACCCTTGGCATCTGCCGTGCGCCCACCACGACAGTTGGCACCCACCATGGTGCAGCTCGAGGTCCTGGCCGGGAGCATGCTTCAGACGAGGCCCTTCTCCGACTTTGACGAGCCCGTCACACTGGCGGGCGACGTCATCGACGCCCTCGCCGCCTCCTTCGGCAAGCTGCGCATCTCCGACGCGCTTGCGGCCGACGAGTACCCCAGCAAGGTACTTAGCTTTTCCGACTCCCCACTCCCCATCGGCGACAGCGCTCCCGCCAGAGAGATGGACCTCTGCATGGAGGTTTTCGTCACCGACACCGGTGCCTCCTCCACATCAAGCGCGACGAGGAAGGCCGCCGAGGCTAAGGCCGCAGCGGACAGGGCTAGCCCGTCCAACCTGCTGCGCGCCACGATGTAGAGCCTTCGCGTCCCCATCGGCACTGACATCGACGCCGCCAACATAGCCGAGGCCCGGACGCGCCTCGACGAGGACCGCCAGCGCCTGCTAGACCTCACCGAGACGCTCGCCGCCACGCAGCGTCGCCTCGACTCCGCTCAGCTGGAGCGCAACGCCGCCTACGGCTTCACGCCTGCCGCGCCCGAGCCAAGCCGGATCGCCGATCGGGCACGCTTTCGGCGCCATCCCTCCCGTCTACGAGACTCCCGTGAAGAACATGCGCGCTGCCCAGGCGGCCGCGGTCGTACTGGATCAGCTCGCAGGAGAAGAGCTACAGGACCGCCTCAAGAGGGTGAACGACCTCCTCGCTGCGGCCAACGCACAGCAGGACCGCCTCAACCAACTCGCCAAGCCAGCCGGATCCGGCTCCGCCCGCATTGCTGGACCCGGCGACATCCAGCACACGGCATCCTCGCCACCCGGCGAGGCACACTTCGGCCGCACCCGGACCCGGCGCAACCCCGCCCCGACGACCGCCGGCGGCTTGGGCGACGAGCCGGCCTCGGAGGTATGACGCCGACTCGACCCTCTGCACCAACCCGGCCGGCGTCCAACTGGAGGCGACCCCCCCCCCGCGGCGCGGTCACCAACCATATGGGCCCGCGCGCCATTGACGACACCCACGCTCGTCACCGCCTCGACTGACTTGCCCTCTCTCAGGAGCTGGAGAAGACCGGCCCAGTCGGGCCGGCTTGCTTCGGACCACGCATCCGGGGAGAGCCTTTTACTAAAGGGTTCACGCTCCCCAGTGACACCCCCAAGTACAACGACACCGTGAAGCCGGAGGACTGGCTCACCGACTACACCACCGCCATCGGCATCGCCGGCGGTAACCACCGCCTCGCCGTGCGCTACGCGCCTCTCATGCTCCAGGGGTCGGCCCGCACCTGGTTAAACAGTCTGCCGGCTGGCAGCATCAACACGTGGGTCGAATTCGAGCAAGCCTTCGTGCGTAACTTCAACGGGACCTACAAGCGACCCGGCCGTCCTAGTCAGCTCGCCATGTGCGTGCGGGGGCCGGTGGAAACCGGCCGCGAGTACTTCGCACGCTGGACCGAGTTCTGAAACAGCTGCGAAGGCGTCCACGAAGTCCAAGCTATCCAGTACTTCGTCAACGGGTGCCGAGACAGCACCCTCCTCAAGCACAAGCTCTTGCGCTCCAAGCCGGCCACCATGGCCGCACTCATGGTGACGGCGGACAAGTACACCAACGCCGACTCTGCCATGAAGATCCAGGTGGTGCTGGACGAAGCCGACAAAGCAAAGTCGGTTCCCCTTCCGAAGCCGGCCGGCGAAGGAAGCCGGCAGCAGCACAACCAGCAGAACAACAAGCGCAAGGCTGATCAGCCGGCCCAGCACTATGACAACCGGCTCATCGTGGCCGCCGAGCAGGTGCCCGCGGCCAACAAGGCCACCAAACGCCGGCATACCGACAAGACGACGTGGTAGCCCACCATGAGCTTCTAGCAGATGCTCGACGCTCCCTAGAAGCACCAAAGCGGCGCAAGGCCGTCCACGCACACACTTCGATAGTGCGCCATTACCAAGCGCATCGCGAGGGGCGATATCCCTCCACCTCCGGCCCCGGCTCCGGGAGCGGGGCAGCCACCTCTGACGGTGTCCTGGACTAGGGGGTACTCACCACGTCGTCTCCTGATCAGTTGGATTGGGCCGAGGACCCCCAGGGCCGAATACTCTTGGGCCAGTTTGGACAGCCGATTACATATGCAAGGAAGATTCCACAAGACTTGGTGATCAAGACAAGGACTCCTCCCCACCGGCGTATTCGACTAGGACTCTTCTTATTCAAGGCCTCTGGTATGTTATATAAGCTGAGGCCAGGCTAGTCGATAGATCATTATGACATCAATCATCATAGCTCTAGGGCCTAGACCACAACATATGATCTCGAGGTAGGTCAACTCTGTACTTCATACTCCATCAATATAAACAAGAGCAACATGTAGGGTATTATCTCTTCGAGAGAGCCCGAAGCTGGGTAAAATCCCGTGTACATGTTACCATTGATCCTAGATGCACAGCTTGGGACCCCCTACTAGAGATCGTGCCAAATCAAGAACACGAGAGAGAGAGAGAGATCAAACACATAGCTACTGGTACATACCCTCAGTCCTGAGGGTGAACTACTCCCTCCTCATCATGGAAAGCGCCGGGATGATGAAGATGGCCACCGGTGAGGGTTCCCCCCTCCGGCAGGATGCCGGAAAAGGGTCCCGATTGACTTTTGGTGGCTACAGAGGCTTGCGGCGGCGGAACTCCCGATCTATTCTGTTCCCCGAAGGTTTTAGGGTATATGGGTATATATAGGAGCAAGACGTACGTAAGGGGAGCCATGAGGGGCCCACAAGGGTGGAGGGCGTGCCCTGGGGGGTGGGTGCGCCCCCCTACCTCGTGCCCTCCTCGAAGCTTCCTTGACTTAGGGTCCAAGTCTCCTGGATCATGTTCGGTGAGAAAATCACGTTCCCGAAGGTTTCATTCCGTTTGGACTCTGTTTGATATTCCTTTTCTGCAAAACTCTGAAATAGGCAAAAAAAAACAGCAATTCTGGGCTGGGCCTCCGGTTAATAGGTTAGTCCCAAAAGTAATATAAAAGTGGATAATAAAGCCCAATATTGTCCAAAACAGTAGATAATATAGCATGGAGCAATAAAAAATTACAGTTTACGTTGGAGACGTATTAGCACCCATCATCACCCGTGACGCTAGCAAGCGGCGACCTGATGGAGCGCCACTGTAGCCGACTCGACTCGGCCACGCCCTGACGATCAACAAGACAACGCATGGTGCCCCCAGGCGCGCGGGGCCCGCGCCCGGAGAACCCGGGGAGGCCTGGTACACGGCGGGTCCCAGCACTAGGTTCCCCGGACACTGACAACCCGGCCCTATGGCCTTGTAACATTACCCTTGTACCCCTGGGGGGTTGACCTATAAAATCCCCCAGGAGCCCTCATGCATACGGACAATGCACTTACCCATCCACCCATTCACACACGTAGCAAACCACACCCAAGGAGAGGGAGCTGCCTAAGCCTTGGCCAGCCTCCCTTCTTCCTCCATACAGCTCCAGGAGCAACTCTGTACTCATACATATCAGCTACACTCGGTAGGACTCGGGGTTTTATCTCCCCGGAGAGCCCCGAACCTGGGTATGTCTTGCGTCCCACGCTCGCTCATGCCGACCTCGCCTCTGGAGCCCACCAGTGCCCTCGAGCCACCTCCTCTCTTTAGCCATCCCTTGGCATCTGCCGTGCGCCCACCATGACAACCTGTCCACCTACCCGATCAAATCTGGGAAGAGCCCCGACCATGGATGAAGCCACAAGGCGAGGACCAGGAGACCAGCTGCACGTCCCCAGGCCACACGGCAGCCAAGCCTCGGATTGGAGGCCGGCAGCAAACGACAACCCTCCAATGAGGATGAAGACGTGATGATCCATCGAGGATATTCACCAGCTCGAGGAAGAGAGGCCCCGTCATCTCCACGGGGCTGCCGGCCGGCGGCGGCGAGGAGGATGGCCGAGGAAGGGGCTTGTTGAGGGAGGTGAGGAGCGCTACCGCCCGTGTCGCCTGAACCAAACGGCATGTGTGCACTTGTACGCAATGAGGACGTTGTCTGTGATCAAACGCCTGGGAACAAAAGCACCAGACGGATGATCTTTAGCCTCCTAGCCAACATCTTTGCCGCCAGTTTGTATTGTACATTACATAGGCTTATCGACCAGAATTGTGAGAGCAACTCCGGTGCCTTGACTTTCGGGATCAAAACGAACATGGTACCGTTAAAGTCCGCTGGGAATTCTTTGCCATTTAAAAAAAAATCACTCTCGAACAATCCTCATTTCTTTATTACAAAAGACCAGTGTCTTTGATAAAATAGGGCTGGTAATCCGTCCGGTCCCGGTGTTTTCGTAGGACCCATTTGGAAGAGAGCCCTTTTGATCTCCTCACCCGTCCAATTCGCCGTCAGCTTGGCATTCATATAAGTGGTGACCGGGTCTGAACATGCTGCAGAATCTAACACAAGTCAGCTGCACCCTCGGAGGTGTAGACCTCCCTATAAAAATCCCATGCCACGACACGCATCTCAGCGTACGTTGATGCGTAGCTACATCGGGCTTCTTCAGCTTCAGAGCATCTCCAACAGGCACGCTATTTTAGCCGAGTGCCGGAAAAAACTACTTTTTTGTGTGCGCAGAGTCGAAATAGGCGCTCCATCAGCCGCGCAAAAGCCGCGTGCACGCGGTATAATGGGTTCAGCGCGCGGAGGGAAACGGCATCGCGCGCCGCTTATATCATGCGCCTGCTCCCGCGTGCTGGACATTTGAGCTCCCGCGACCAACTGCCGCCAACCTCTCTAGCCGCCCCGCCTTCGCCTCGCCCCACGCTGCCGCCGGCGAAATTTGACCGATAGAAGGTCACGCCGACATCCCCAACCCCTCCCTACACCCACGACCCCTCCGCCGCTGCCGCCGTAAACCCTAGCGCGGGGTTGAGCTTCGGCTTCACCGCCGGCGGCCCTCCTCCAAGCACTGGTCACATGCACGGCCTCTTCATGGCACCACAGACGACCTCGCAGGGTGGCGTCGTGCCGCCACCCGCCGT